>OU538813.1:1362962-2725924 GCA_912999815.1 Campaea margaritaria | reverse complement strand
GGGTTGAAACGGCGTAAAAGCCATTTTTGACTGAAATGACTTAATGGTGCAGTTCTGTACAGGTTTTGGCGCTCTATCGATCTGTATATTTCAAGCTTAAACATTTGCAAGAAAATGTTATTTTTGTTTTAACTTAATACTAAAAAAAGCGATGTATACTATTAATTTGAAAATCGATAAGCAAATGTTTTGCACTATTTCAGATCCGTAATTGTACTGAACAAAAAATTATAACTTGTTTGTTTATCTTATGTTTTCGCTTCTCCTGTAAAGTTACTAATTTGGTGTTCACGCACTTTCTACCACGAAGTATCGATATCTTTAACGAACACGCGAGTGATGGGCGCAAATCGATATTTATAATTAATCGATTTACTTCCTTTAGGAGCTATTTTCGCCAGATAATATTAATATAGTGAAGTAGATAGTAACCCGACTCTGGTGTTCAGTATGACGGGCAGCGTGCCGTCGAGGCAGTTGGCGCCGGCCGGGCAGTGCTCGCGCATGGGGCAGTGCACGAACCCCAAGTGCTGGAACAGCATCAGCTTCCTGTCCTGCTCCATGCGGTCCAGCATTTTGTATCTGGGGACCGAATACAGATACCTTTATATTTTAGGTTTTGGCTTTGTGCGATTTTTGCATTTAGCCGGTGCTGTCAAAATGTCGAGTCCTAGTCAGCCAGGTAGTTCAAAAGTTTGTTCAAAGTCACAATTCCGTAAAGTGGTGGATTATCATTATCATCACACACAACCCATATCTGCCTCCTGCTGAACAAGGAACTCGTCTCACTTTCGTAAGGGGGATTAAACCATAATCCCCCACGGGGGTCCGGTCCAGATTGTAGATCACATACCTCCCAAAATAATTCTTGGACACATGGGTTGCCTCACCATGTTTTCCTTTACCGAAAATAGAGTGAGTCCGTCCATCAATAAATGTAATAAGATATTCTACATCGGTTAAAACTCACCTAAAATCATCTTGCAAGACATCTGTGATCTCCTTAATGTCCTCTTGAGTGATGGTACCGGTCGGAGATATACTCTTGAAGTGGTAGAACAAGTCCGCGTGCTCCAATAATAGTTCCTGTGAAGTAGGAAATACAGTTCCATATTGATTGTTTGTCGAATGAGTTAGTGCTGGTCTCGAAGGACAGAATTTGTGAGGCCGGCCGTAGGTCTAACATAGACTGCTATGAATCGATAACAATCAGGACTAAAGGCTTAACATGCCCTCTGAAACATGGAGCAATGGATATCCATTTAATAATATAGTGTCTGCGTATGTGTGCTGAGTGAGTAAGTGAGTGAGTGAGTGATTTGGGTGTGTGCAAGTGTGTGTGAGTGAGTGTTTATGTGTAGTAGGAGCTTGGTGTGAGTGAGCGAGTGTGTGTGTACCTGCAGGTTGTGCTTGGCGCGGCGCTGGATGTGGCGCTGGTGCGCGTCGTACACGCGCTGCTGCTGCTGCTCGGAGAGCGCCTCGAAGCACTCGCGCCCCATGAGCAGCACGCGCACCTCCGCCAGCTGCTTCCCGGGCGTCACGTAGCCCGTCTCCTCCAGCAGCCGCTTGAACTGCTGGCACCAGCTGCACCAACACCAACGCGCTTTGTTACACGGCTGTTCTAATTACTTATACACCGCCTTCGACAACTCATTTAGAAAAATAAAACATTTTGTTCGATATTATTTGTGTAAATTGTAAGGAGTAAATGTTGTTATGAAATTTCGTCTCTAAATGTAAAGATATTTATGTATAAGATAGGTACTGGCCAAACGCGAACTGTAGCAATGTAGTCTGCTGTAAGAATTTGTCCCACTTCAAGAAAAGTTATACATACTCATAATTCCGCTGTTCCTCCTGCGCTTCGTGTAGATACGTCTTGAAGACGGAAGCTGCTTCGTTGGACTCCAATATGTCGTACGGTATCTTCTGAGACTGGCCTAGTGTCTGTAATAACGGGATCCACTTTAGTTCATGAGCACCTAACTGGGCCTCTTTACAAGTGGTAGGCAAGAAACCACCTGGGGAAGATCCACAGCTTTACCAGTTATTTATCCCCCAAGTTGTCCGCCATGTTCCGGTTTGAAGAGCACTGTTTCCAGCGAAAATACTGGGCATATGAGACTTTAGTACCGATGTCTCAGGGTGACGAGCTCAGTGCAGTACCGCACAGGATTTTGAAATGGAAAGTTCTGGGTAACACTGTAGCTGTTATAGGCAGGCGTAGCGCTTACCATCAGGCGAACGACTTGCTCGACTAGCAACTGAGTATCATTAAATATTAAAAATGAAGCCCCCCCCCCCTTCCCTTCCCTTCCCTTCATTGTAGTGTCCATTCTGTATGTAGTAGGTACTATACGTGTTCCGTTTCGGAATGTGACAGCTGTCAAACTGTCCACTCACCTGATACCGAGCGCGCTCGCCGACCCGCAGCGTGGTGTCGAGGGCCAGCGGGCTGTCGAGCTCGGAGCCCGAGTCGGAGCCCGAGTGCGGCGCGCGCGCCTCGCTGAAGTACACCGAGAAGTCGCGGTGCGAGCGCAGCTGCCGGATCACCATGGGCCAGTCACTGGGAAAGAACGCAAGATAAAAAGACCGAAAGGAATGAACCTCTCTCATTTTATGTTCTACGGTAGAACCTTTGTTCGTTTCGATGTATTAAAATTGACAGTGACACTGGCTGAATACACAAATAGTGAGAGGTCAAAACAAATAAAAACCAGTAAGGTTCACTCACTTCTCCTGCAAGTCTTCGGTGGGTAGATTGAGACGAGATAGCACTTGGGGCAACTTCGCGAGCTGCTTCCGAAGCTTCTTCGCTGAACGTTCTTCTTTCAACCTCTTGATGTGACGACGGAACATCATCTGATAGAAGATAAACCAGTAATTAGTTGGTTGGTCGTTCGTTCGGTCGGTCGTTTGATCGGACGGTCGGTCGATCGTACGGTCGATGGGTCAGTCGGATAGTCAGTCGGTCTGTCAGTCGCTCGGGTGTATTTTATTTTATTTTATTGAAGAAACTGAGAAAACGTGTGGCGCTGCTAGTTTTGTAATAAAAACAAGTAGCTACTCCATAAAAAAATTCAAACACGTAATTTTATTTATTTTGTGATATAATAAAATTTTTGAAATATAAAAAAAAAAGACGTACTCACATGACACATCATAAAAGTACCTACCTACTATAACAATTTCGTCACAACATTCTAGAATTATAACCATTTATTTACTTACTTGAGTTCCATCTATTCCAAACTGTTGCACAAACTTCACCCACTCCGGAAAGTGAGATAGCCTCTTGCTTGCTGCCGACCATGTCTCCCTGGAAATATAAACAATAGATTCTAATACTATTGTTATTGGGACATCCATTACGTACGTGAGGCGTTTAGGCGGGGAAGGGGGTCGATGCGTACCTCACCCAATATCGCGTGGGGGTCTCGGCAAATATCACGTATTTTTTTCCGTTAGAAACAGTAAAATTTTGAGGAAACTGGGTTAAATTGAGTGAAAAATGTTTTAAATAAATCCAACTCAAACAAGCAGTCCCAGTCTCAGGACATCTCACCAAGGGAGAGGGGTTGAAAAATCGGCAAAATCGCCTTCCAACTGGAGGGACGTGAGTTCAAATTCCAGTGCCGGGACGAACCAATGTGTTTCTTGTAAAACATATGTACGTGATTATCACAAGCTTTCCGGTGAAATAAAACATCGTGTTGAAACCCAATACCCGGGAATTACCACGGAGGTATGTGATCCAACAATCCAGACTGGGCGCCCGTGGTGGAGTATGGCCTCACGAAACTGAAGGGAGACCCGTATTCAGCAGTGGACCGATATGGGTTAATTACGAGGGTGAATCAAAAAGTTCTTAGAAGTGCATATATATGAAACCTTTTTGGATCAAGTTCGATATTCAAATTAAAGAGTGTCTATCACACTATATTTATGCAGACTGTCACTTGTTTTTGTCAGTTCGTTCGCATGTAATAAATTTTTTTGTGCAACGAGTTGCTAAAAAGTCAAAATTATGGATAAAAGTGAATTACGTGCGGTGATAAAATATCTCAGTTTGAAAAAAATGTCTACGAAGGAAATTTTTTTGGACATTCAGCAGACATTAGGGGGTGATGCTGTACCCTATTCTACGGTTGCGTACTGGGTGGCTGAATTTAAAAGAGGTAGATCAAGCTGTAAAGATGACCCGCGTTCTGGGCGGCCTTCAACCTCCGTTACAGAAGAAAATGTCAAAAAGGTTGAGAATCTGGTTTTGGAAGACAGAAGACTGACTATAAAACATATAGCTGAGATCCTAAAGATATCTTTTGGTAGCGTTCAATCCATTTTAATTGATTCACTGGGGTTCAAAAAAGTGTCTGCAAGATGGGTGCCACGAATGTTAACCGACGAAAACAAAAAGCGACGTTTGGAAATTTCCAAGCGTAATCTCGAAATGTTCCAGCGTGATTCGGATAATTTTTGCCGTCGTCTTGTCACCATGGATGAAACGTGGGTCCACCATTTTGATCCTGAAACTAAAAGACAAAGCATGTCTTGGAAACGACCATCCTCTCCATCCATTAAGAAATTTCGAGTTGCTCCTACCGCTGGCAAAGTTATGGCCTCTGTGTTCTGGGATAGTGAAGGAATCCTTTTTATTGATTACATGCCAAAAGGCCAGACGATTACTGGACCCTATTATGCAAATTTAATCCCGAAAGTGCGTGAAGCGATTAAAGAAAAACGTCGTGGAAAACTGTCGTTGGGCGTGTTGTTCCTTCAAGATAACGCTCCTGCTCATCGATCGGAAGTTGCGCTCAACGCAATCCGCTGTGCTGGCTTCAATCTCCTTGACCACCCACCATATTCTCCGGACTTAGCCCCAAGTGATTTTCACTTATTTCCAAAATTAAAAGAGGAAATTCGTGGAACAAAATTTCACGATAATGACGCGGTTATAGCTGCCGTAGAGGACTTTTTCGAGAGTCAAGAAAATAATTTTTTTTCACAAGGAATAAGGAAGTTAGAAACGCGTTATTCTAAATGCATTGCATTGGAGGGAGATTATGTAGAAAAATAAAATATTATTATTTAAATCTTTGCATTTTTTAATATTGATTCCAAGAATTTTTTGATTCACCCTCGTACGAATTAATGAATGCCCCTAAACATTGCAGTGCAGTGAACTTACTTATAATCTTGGACGTGTATTCGTATGAGCTGTGTGAACGCGTCAGTGACAAAATCCAGCGTCTCTCTTCTTATCCGCAACGCTTCAGCGTAGTTCGCAACCTAGAACAAATTCAACACCAATAATCAGCCAACAAGAAGAAGTGGAAACATAACGCGTCAAATACTCAAAACACAAATAATTTATTGCAAGTAGACAAAAAAGTCAAGTATGATCTTGAAAATTTGGAAAAAAAAATTTAATTTGAAAAAATTCCTTTTCACATGGTGATTCATGGCTAAATCTCGCACAGGAAAAAGAAACTAACTCGACCTGTGCTTACGTGTGTCAGTGCCAGTAATACGCCTGTCAGAGATGATAGCAACAAGAAACTCTGCAGGCATGTCGTGTTTTAAATTTTCGTCATTTTATTGTATGCCACAATAGGTACAATATACACGAAATATCGAGTCAGACTGGGGAACACCCCGGACACACCAGGAGGTGGAGGTCGTAAGGAGGTCTACGAGGAATATGGGATGATGATGACATCAATGGCTTACCGGTATTAATGTTTTGGACTAGCTCATGCAAAATTTGCAACCTTATCTTATCTTACCTTGATCCTAGCCTTGGTCTTATCAATCATCTGAGCCAACAGGAAAAACGCCTGGTCCACATTGACGTTATCATGGCTCGAGGTCTCCACTATAGGGATGGATCCCTTGAACTCCTTCCGCTGGACCAAGCGCTCGGCCTCCCGGACCCCTTGCTCGGAGACCTCGTCGTTCTTGGAGGTCACTAAGACCACTGGCTTCTTCAGCTTGAGGATGTTCTGGAGGATTGCTGCTAGGACCTCGTTCTGGGAAAGAATAGTTAAAGTTAACCTCTCTTGTATCTTAGCCTTAAATGATCTAACCAAAGAACCATTGCAATTTGTTGCGAGGAGCTTCGAGGCATGGCTAAGGTTAATTACTGGGCATATAAAACTTTAGAACCTATGTCTCAGGGTGACAAACGCAGTGCAGTGCCGCACAGGATTATGCAATTGAATGTTCCGGGTGGCACTGTAACTGTTATGGGCCGGCGTAGCGCTTACCATCAAGTGAACGACTTGGTCGTCTCGTTACATAGTCATATAAAAAAAAAACATAATTGTAACATAAATGTACTTTAGTACATACGGCAGGTTTCTGGAACATTTGTTAACTATGATAGCAGATTAACCCTATCGTTGTCTCTATCTCGTCCTAAACAAACGACAAGGACAGCAATAGACTTAATCTGCTTTCATAACTAACGTTTCATAAATCGTCCACTAGAATATTTTAATCAGATGCGACAGTTAAAAACTAGTAAATGACGCAATGACATACTTATTTCAATTATCTCTCTGCACGTGAGATGTAAATAACCGCCTGACTCATAAGGATTAACTTTGTGAAGCGTGAACGTCTGACGTAAGTGTTTACGAAGCAAGACAACCATTGAACTACTTGATTATGATCAAATAAATCTGGTCAAGTGCGTGTCTGACCGCGTGTATGGTTCCAGATGTGTCAAAAAGTTACTACGGTCAACGACAATCACTGTTCACAATTAAGAATCCACCACTTCTATTAAGTGGTGGATGCTTAAATGAAACTTTGTGAACCACTTTTAATACTGACTGCTGAGCAGATTTTCTTGTCTAGCCACGGGTGCTGATCTGCACACACCATAGTGTTTTCCCATACAGCTGGCACGGCAGTTGTGTTTTCCCGCACATTGGAACAGTTTGGTCGTGTTTGGAGCTATATTATTGAACGGCTATTGATGTAACTGATAATGGATTGTTGTCAAGTGTTGTCAAAGTTGAGAAACGGTCTCATATTCTGTACACTCACCTGTTTCTCCCATGTCCGCCCCGGCACCAGACTGACGTCATACACGCAGAGGAACCCGTCGATCGTCAGTCTCCCGTCAGGCATCACCCGCTGTTCATACTCCTTCTCTATTCCGAGCTGGTTCTTGCAAACGTACATAAGCTTTTCAGCTGATTGGAGCTTCGTAGATACGCAGCGCTTAACGTAGGTTTCAGTTTTGCCGACTGTGAACAAGGGAATTATTGTTTATTTGTCGAATGGAATAGTGCCTGTAGTGTCATTTGCCAGGCCGCTCAAGGGCCTCTGACGTGGTTAACGACTACTTTTATTTGGTAACAACCGGGACTGGCGGCTTAACGTTCCCTCCGGAGCACGAAGCGATGGAACTTCGGACATAACATACAAGAAGTCATTGGTGCAAGGCCGAGGATCGAACTCGATTAAGAATGTTGTACAGAGAACTCGTTAAACATAAATGAGTTGATCCTTCATTTTCAGGTGTAATTTAGTCACTGTGTATAGCATAGGCATAGGAATAGGATATTCGTGATGCCCCACGGCTTCGGTCTGTATATGAGCCTTAGTCCTTACGACATTAAATATGTCGAGCCGTTGACTGCTGATCCGGTTTTTTACATTTTAGGAACCGGTACGGGCCGCGTGTGTTTTCCAGCAATGGCGTGCCGTCTGTGTGAGCCGCACAGTAGTAGCGCCGCGTTAAACACACATCTGTGTTTCGCCAGAGCCGGCAGCGCAGCTTACGGCTAACACAACAGGTGTGTTTTTCTGCACCCGCGTAAAGTTACAAAAAACACGTCTTTTTTTTTCAGCAGTGAAAGTGTTAAAATTCAATTTCAAGCTCTAAGTCGAAACAACGCCCGATAGTTATTTCAGTCCACCAATCCGAACCTGGCCCGCCTGGGGGCCTAATACTCCTAACGAAAATGAGGTAAGACCTGTTGTAACGGCAAAAGGCTCATTTGCGACCATAATGTGTTATGTCACGTTCAACACGCTGAGCAGATAACACGTTCTTATTGCAAATGAATGAAATGATCTATTGAAACAAAGACTTTAGCCCGTTTAACATAATTTACCTTTAAACGGCTGAAAGCACGCATCATCCACAAACTCCGTTTGCTCGACGAGCTCGAACCTGTACTCCTGGTCATCATACTCCTTCTGGGCGTTCCCCCAGTACAAAAAGTGGTCGTTGTTCACCACTCGACCGCTGAAGTCAGACTGAAAGAGACATGACGGTTTTGAAGAATGACGACGGAGGCTTGATCAACGTGAAATCAACCTAATTGTTTTACTGGTAGAGCACAAAATTAAAGAGGCTGGCCACTCACTACTTCTATCGTCGATGTGATGTTCAGGGAGCAACAGACGCGAGTTTATATGAGAGCAGATTATGTAGAGCCGATGTCTCAGGGTGACGAGCGCAGTCCACTGTCGCACAGGATTGTGCAATGCAAAGTTCTGAGTGGCACTGTAACTGTTATGGGCAGGCGTAGCGCTTACCATCAGGTGAACGAATTGCTCATCACGTCACTCAGTCATAAAAAAAAAAAATATTTACCTTGTCTACTAAAATCTTAGTTGATGTACCAAAGACTCATTAATCTCATCAATCTTAAGCCTTATCTTATTTTAGAACCTGGTACATTGTAATAATCTCAACTTACCTGACTCAACACGCAGATGTGATCAACGTTGTAGTCGTCAGCGTGTGTCCGCACAAACCTGTTACATAGACAGGACTTGCCCACGCCCAGCTGTCCTTTTTCTTTTTCAGTACCTGCCGAATGATATTGAATTAAATTCATAATACTCTAGAACCTTAGTCGGATGTACTAATTACTCCTCTCCGTGCATGGTTGTCTGGAAGAAATCGCTCTGAGCGATAAGACCGCCCATTGTGACACTAATTGTACAATTTTTTTTGTTCTAGTTTTAAGTTTTCTTTGTTCTGTGGTGTTTCAACAAAGAGTTTATCTATCTTAGTTCCCAAGGTGGTCCAGGTGGACCCCAGGGGTCCACAGGAGACTCAACTGGGGGTTAATAATGTTGATGTGACAAAAAATAATAAATAGGAATATGGTAGCAATGGGGTCCACCAGAACCAGACTTTGAAAGTGGTCTATGAGAAAGTCTGGGAACCTCTGCTCTAGAACTAACCTATACCTTTGTCAATTCTACGAATCCTACTTCCTATCCGATCCAACATTGTCTTCTAATATTATAAATGTTTGTAACTCTTTCACGCAGAAACTACTAAATGGATATGGATGAAATTTGGCACTCGGATAAGTTTATTACCTAGATTAATAGAATACTTTTTGTCTAAAGATGAATTGTTCTTGCAGGATAATACTTAATGCAGGTGAAACCGTGAAGCGCAGCTAGTACCTAATAAATTAAAGTCAAAAGTACTGCATTACTTCTATAACCACCAACCCTCTTCCTACTCACCAAATGCTGAAAACACAACTGTTGTGTTTTACATAACTTTCCACGGGTGCGGGAAAACACAATTGTTGTGTTTGTTGTATGGGAAAACACTATGGAGTAAGCAGAGCCGCCCCCGCGGCTAGGCAAGAAAATCGCCTCAGCACTGAGTGTTAAAGTAAAATTTATATATATCAACAAAAAATTATTGACATGGGCTTGGTAGCTTTGATAGCAGCGATAACTTCAGTAAATAAACCTATATATTCAACCCTAAATTAATGATTATCTCTCCATACGACGATAAACTAATATAGTCCAATCTCTACACTATCAGTAACACTTGAACATTCCACAAGTAAACAAACCTAATTCACTTGAAATGACATCCATTATATTACAATTTAAGTTAGAAGTGTGATAACAGCGATCAATCTCATTCATCCCGCATCAAAAACACATCACAATGTTATCTTGTAACCAAACTATGATAGTGTAATCAGCTTTCTCCATAGCAAACACAGTATAGAACATAAACAGAGTCAACGCTTATCACATTGACTGCTGAAAACACACATTTGTTCTTTATAATATTACGGCAAGCGAATACATGCCTGGAGTGCAAACCCACACTGTGGTATTAACAATTTTATCACAACAGTTGTGTGAACCTGAAAGCTAATTGAGTTTAGTTATTGACGCAATGCCAGTGCTTGTAAACACATGTTGCATGAGGATTTGCAAAAGTGCCAAAAATATAAACCGAGTCTGCAGTCGAGTTAACACTTTCACTGCTGAGCCGATTTTCTTGTCTAGCCACGGGTGCGGCTCTGCACACTCCAGTGTTTTCCATACAACAAACACATCAGTTGTGTTTTCGCACACTCTCGGCAAGCTATGATAAACACAACAGTTGTGTTTTCAGCACTGAAAGTGTTAAACATGGACTGAAATCTTCATAGAATAGTGTGGAGCCAAATTAACACATGAATTCACTGATATTATAATTATAAAACTTTGTATGTAACATGTATGCATATTTGTTCCCTCTTCAAACCGCGATGGCTGAATGGATTTTGATGCAATTCGGTGTGGAGATAGATAGTGGACCGACACTTGAGTTACTTTTTATCCGGGAATCTATCCATAAATTATTTATTTTCCTTTTCCTAGAGAACACTACAAAGGAGCTAGCCTTGAATATGGCTAATTAAATAAATTAACTTTAACTTAAAATTTTAAACTGTCTTTAACTAAAAGTGTGTCCAATAGCACTTTTCTTATTGTTCCTATTAAGGGGAAGAAATTTTTTCTTATATATTTTTTTAAATAACAGCATTCTAAGGTAACAAATATTATAAATCAATACAACCTAATTGAGAACCTCTTTCTTTGTTGAAGTTGGTTAAAAACTATATGTTTTCACTGTCTTACTGTGTTTAAGGTACTGTCAAACATCTACATAATGCAAGATAGCAGGATGTTGAATAGATAACAATGGATACAATTCATTCACAATTGGTGTTGAATTGAAGTCCTTCTATTTCTATTGGACAATTTGTGGGTTTTTTATGATATAGCTACAATTGTATGTGGGTGTTAATGAATGGAGAATAAGTAGATTTAGATTAGATTTGATTGTCATACAGCATTATTGGGATCCAATAAGTTTTTGTGTATCTGTGTACAGGTATTTCACATTCTAACAGTATATATTTAAGTCTTAAAATCAAATGTTCAAAATCAAACAGATCTTGGACTTCTAACTAAGATTATCTGTCTCTACAGAACAAAAAAAGTACAGGACATAAAAGTACAGGATTCAACTACAATAGATTTTGTTTAATTTAGCCTGTCTTTAGGTGTACTTTCTATAACGGTGGCACTTTTAGAGTTCTTGTAGATGATCATATGAATTATTTTTATTACCATGTGTGCACAATGTTCCTTTTTTCTCGACAGACATAATCAGGCTTTTTAAAGAACTAATTGATCATGGTAGTTTTTTTTTTTATTGTAGGGCTTAGACAAGTTGCAGAGGGCAAGTTCAGATTTGATGCAAAGATGTGGTCTATATTATAGGTATAAGTTTAGGAGACATGGATTAGGGGTGGAGGGCTAGATTGGCGGATATTATTATTATTATAGGGGAGCTTAGAAGTCCATTACTCACCAGACAGTCCCACAACTGAGATTGTAACCAGCTTTCCCCCGGTGTTATCTGACTTCTTTGCCATTTTACTAGTACTCCACACTACCACAACAAATTATTGTAATACTACTTGATGCACTCATCACAACACTACGTTCACTGTACACTGAAATAGAAAAATATGTATGTGGTTATGCACGCAATGATGACGAGAAAAACAAATTTCTTTTGCGAAAATTTTGTTATTGCTTATAAAGATCGTATGACACGCGTTTTAAGGTGAAACAGCGTGTCTTACAGTAGATTTAAGTTACTTGAGTCGTAGAGAAAATTGTAAATATTGAACCAATTAGCGTGAAAGGAAAGGAAATGGTATAAAAAGTGCTTCGAAGGAGCCAGATGTGCCGACTCGGATTCTACGCCACACCTTTTCGTAATGTTTAATTAATCACGCAGCTTTTCTTATTCAGTAAATAAGAGTAAATAACTCGCGAACAGTAAAGCATACTATCAAATAGGGATTATAAAGCGATAATTCATCGGCCCTTCTATTGCTCTGCACTTTGACACATTGAGGGATCGAGGTTTTTGTGCAATAACTGCGGAGTTCACTAAATAATTTGACCAAATACGATGGCACTAGATTACATACAAATTTAACTTTTCATGGATGGAGTATTTTACATTTTTTCAACAAATAAATGAGCTAATTCTAAGTAGAAAACGCAATATTCCTTGACACAACTAGCTTTGCTTTGTACTACAGAACCACCAACTTTAAAAAAAGAAAATGCCAAAGGAACGGTGAAACAGATAATTAATAACCGGTAAAAGGATCGGTCGGAGAAAAAAAATTATGAAATTTTCGAAATACTCTATGAAACTATTCAATAATCATACATGTATGTAATTAATTTTGTAAGCTAGGTACATACAACCACACCAGTACATAATATTGTTTCCATGATTATTTTGTCGTCAGATTTTGGTACCACGAAACTATTACAGACAATAAAATTATTGTCATTCCTTTTGTTTTCATTATGGATTAAGGATGAAAAGTGAAAATAAAGGTTTCTCCCCTCCTCTATAATTATGGCGAGGAGTGATAGCTGGTCGACAATTCCTATGCTAGATTCACATTTGTCACGTGTCGTGTCGTGAAGACGTGTGTAGCTCTTTGAAGAAACGACTCAATGTTACGAAACATGAGCGAGATAGGAAAGATAGGAAACGATAGGAAATTTTTCGAACAAACGGCTCATTCGTAGCTCGATCTCGAGCCCCGTAGATACTTCGTCATGCATCAGATAGGTATCGGTTTCATAAATTTAACACAAAACGTCACATTTGAACGCTACCTTAATGAATGTTTACCGGTTTTAGAAACGGAAGTCTTTCTTTAGAAAAACCGGTAAACATTCAATTTGACGTTAGAGGAGATCTATTGACATGACACCACTTTGGTTGGTACTTGGTAGTTTTTTATTCAGCACATGGCATGACAAGCTTATGTTTTTTCGAATGGCAGCATTTATTTGACAGCTCCATTACGAAAACACAAGCGCAAATGTCGTCCCGCGATATTTTCTTGAGAAATGACTTCTACAAATGATGAAAAAGACGTGAAAAGTAATCAAACAAGTGGCCCAAAAGGCAAAACATATTTTATTGAACTTTACAAGGTAAGTCGTATTCTGTTTAACGACGTGACTCCTCACAATATTGAGACGCCGTTGTGGTGTTGAAGTTCTCTTTCGTCCGCCATATTTGTCTATTTCAGCCTCTTGTTTTCTCGATATCTAATGTATTTGTCCGTTTTTGGTATGATATCGGCCGTGAAATTACAAAGAAAATTAGGCTTTATTAAAGTAATATCTTACCCGGCCGTGTAAAGTAGTATTTCGATTATGCTATTGTGTGCACTTCGGAAAACCATCACATTCTGTTCTTGCCTGAATTATCCTAATTTTAGAGCTAAATACGGTTCGAACTGTTATAAATGACCATATAAATGGTAGTGAAGTTCTTTCGGACACTTAACATTGAGAAACAATAGTTGATGAGCTCCAATTTGCTGTGGTGAAGTTATGAAGTGTGTGATGAATGATTGACAGCCATGTTCCGAGGTGCCGAAGTCACGTAGGTTTTGTTTACCTACAGCCGGATGCGGTGCTAAAAAAAAGTGTTTGTCAAGACTGGCATGCTTCAGGTTATTATTGCTTTATCAGCACTTTTGTTTTACTGTACGTAGGTATCCTGTTCTTCACAAGTTAATGTACTTTGAAGTGGGATAAAGAATATATACCTTAATTTTTCAGATATTTGTAATTGGACATAAGCTATACCTATCTGTTGAAATACCTTTAAAAGTGCAATACTTACCTTACGAAACAAACCAATATTTTATAAATCATAGATAACCTATAGATATTAGGATAAGATAGTTAAGTTTTCAAACTAAATCCCTGAGAGAATAGAATTATATTACAACTATGGACACCATCATCATCATCATCCTCATCATCACAAACCCATGTTGTCTAACTGCTGAGCACTAGTCTCCCCTCATTTTCACTATGAACACCACCATACAAGTCCACGACCATGTGACCTACCATTACATATAAATGACAAGTCATAATTTTTCATTCACAATGCAACATAAACATTTTATGGTATTTGAAATACAATCTCAAGTGTCTCAAATACTTACCTCCGTATTGTTCTCAAGTTATAATATGAGTCATGCAACAAAACTTAATGTTAAGTGTGAGCATTGGCTGACACTGATTTGCTAGTGACTGATAGCTACATAAGTGATTATTCTTGTCATTAAAATTCCTAGAAACTCTGCTGTGATAAAGCTGTATACTCTGTTTTTGTTTGTGCTGTACTCGGAGAAATATATTTAAATATCTTCTAAGGCCTGGAAGATTTCGAAATGAAACATACACGAAAATTTAAGTTAAGTCTGTTTAAAATCCTGTAATTTTAATTGAAATCTGATAAGCCGTTACAGAGCCTTTGCAAAACCGACTTTCAGACAGATATACAAAAATTCTTAACATTTTGACTGCTGAGCCGATTTTCTTGTCTAGCCACGAGTGTGGACACATTTGAAAAATGTTATTCATAATTACTATCAGAAAGTCGTTTTTCGAATGCATCAGATCGGGAATATTCTTCATTAGAATCAGATTCGAAAACTTTCCAACCATTGTGCATAGGGGGGTACTGATTGGAATACTGTTTAATAACTTCGAAGCGAACTTGGGCAAAACTGAATTTAATCTAATGGACTACTTTAAACTGAGCTGTTGATGAAAACTGTTAATTGACAGCAAGTCTGTATCGACAACCAGGCTTTGGTCGGAATCTGTCTTCTAACATAATTATTAAAAAAAAAAGTCTCAGTGAACAAAGTTGTTGGAAGCAGGTATATTAGTGTGATTTTGAAAAACATTTTGTAAGAATAGTAAGACATAAAAATAAAGAAACTTAATAACAAATCACCCATTTTCTAATCATAGTAAATATTAAAATGCTTTGTTCATCTCTGCTCCAGCAGATGTGGGATTACACCATAGTAGAAACAAAACAGTAAGTTATCTTCACTAAATGATACCAAAAAAGGCTTCTGTGTGCATTCCCCTGTATGGACGGATACAGCACATACTCCAAAGACAATTATTTAAGCATCTTTGGCTACACCGGTAAGAATAATAATTAATATATATCCCTACAAATGAGCAGCTTTCGGTATCATTATATAAAGATCACTTACTTTTGTTTCTACTATGGTTATGCTCAACACAAATAGGTATTTGTATGTGACATGTGTGTGCCAAAAATGGTCAAGGTCAAAGCTCAAGATAACAAGCTAAACTTTTCTAGGCATTCAATTGGGTAATGACTATTTCTGAGTGTCTGCGATGAGTGGACACCACTAGTCTGCGTTTGATATGAATTTGTTTGAAGTTCTTAATATTTTGGCACTATCACAAGTTTTATGTTTGACTAATTATATCAGATGTGAGTTACAGTTACATACTTTTTATCTGGGTTTTGGCTTTGTTCAATATGGTATTTTTCTATTATTCTTGTAAGTCTCATCTGTTATCTGTTGTTATTACAGTGTTCAATAAAGAATTATTGTATTATTTCGTTCTGTATTGTAAGAGGCAGGTTTTGATCAATATCTGGTGGGATGCAGTGGTTTAGTACCTACAAACAGTTTTTTTATAGTCCTGTATTTCAAAAGGAATCAGGTAAAAAGGAATGCTTTTAGGATCTCTTTGTTGTCCGTCTGCCTATCAAGACCCCTTTTCTCAGGAAGACGTAAAGGTATCAAGTTGCGATTTACATCAGATATGCGGGGGGTATACAGTTTCTTCCAGCTGTGAAAAAATTTAACTTTTCAGTCAATGTGTTTATGTCGCATATTTTTGCATATTTTACGATTTCACAAGGGAATCAAAACTATATACTTCCCACGAACTTAGTATTATAAAATTTGCCAAGAAAAAATGTTTTATTTTTTTATCAGCTTGGTTTCTACTTGTAACCTTTAGATATCATGTATTATTGCTAGAGTCAGATGTTGAACAGTAATCAATGATCATAATTATGACTTATTTTTTATATTTCTCTATGTATAAGAGACAGATTATAATTATATATATGCGTTTGGTTTGTAAAACTGCAATATTTTTGCCTACTTGCAATAAATGAGTTGAGTTTTGAGTTTTGAGGCTAAGATCCAGAAGCAATATTGAGTTTTTTCAGTCCATTTGGAATATAATTTGATTCTGATGGTTTTAAAACTCCATTGTTTTCTGAATCTTAGGATTTGTTTAAAATATAAATAGTACTACTAATAATGCTTAGACTAGAGACACAGATAGCAATAGAGAAAGACGAGTTGGGGGAAACATTTGCCCAGGACCGTTACTCCCCATGACCTCCAAGATTCTTGCAAGTCGTACAACGCGCTCGTTTTGAACTGTCAAAATAACGTGCTTGCGCGATTCATTCGCGTTCCGAAAAGTTACGGAGTTCAAAGCGCGTTATGACTTCACTTGATTTTGGAAAGAAATCTCATGTGGCATAGCAAATAAGGTCTCCAGTGGAACAGAGAGTAACAAAAAATTTTTGCAGGTTGACAGTTGTCGTTTCCTTTGTCAACAGTCGCTAGAGGAGCGGCTGAGCGAGGTTGGCGACGCCAGTGAGCGTACCAAGTACCTCTGTGAGGCGTGGCGGCGGGTGCACAGTCTCTGCCAGCACTCCGCCCCGTCCACGCACACACATCTACTCAGCTGGCTGCAGCGGCATACCGCTAGAGCTGTCCTGCAGGTAACATAAGGGTGACATTACTTTGTAGAAGGCCTCTGCAAGCAATTTAGAGTTTAGAGACCATGTGGTCACGACCAGAATCAATGATCGCAGCGTTCAAGTAAAGAATCGAGATCCAAAACGCATCATGCACTTGGCTGCAACAACCAACTAGTTGACGTAGTTCCATCCCACTAGTTTTTGAATTCCCTTATACACGATACATAAGATAGCTTCCTTGAAGGTTTGTAGTGGTATGCCTCGTTTGCAAGAGTCCGCCTGGGAAAGTACCATGCCAAGCAATAGTGTGCAAACATTACTGGGTTCCGGTTTGAAGGTCACTGCTTCCACAGAAATTACTGGGCGTATGAGACTTGGTCTCCGGGTGACGAGGGCAGTGCAGTGCCGCACAAGATTTTGTGATGGAAAGTTCTGAGTGACACTGTACCTGATATGGGCAGGCATGGCGCTTATCATCAAGTGAACGACTTTGTTCACAAGTATGTTAAAAAGGACCTATATCCAGACTAGTTGCAGAAAAGGACCCGTGCATGCACCAATTACCAAGTAACAGGCATGTGTCAGGCTTGCAGTTGTTTCTTTACCGAATAGTGCGCCGGCCACCCACATGGATCCTAAATCCATAACCATCATAATTACTTACTAGTTTATTTAACATGAGTTTTAACATTAAACTTATCATCTCCAGACGGAATGGCAGACACCCGCGCGTGAAGCTGACCGCAAGAGCCTCGAGGATGCGATCGACAGCTTCGTCGCCGAGTGCGAGGCGGCCAAAGCGTCCAGGAATGACAGCAGCACCCCCTGGGAGGAGCAACTGGTTGAGAGGGGGGTGTGGTTCAAGAGGGTGCTCGAGCACCCCTGGGACCACCCCGTGCTTACCCTCCTTCTCAACCCTAATGGCACTCCGCCTACAGATAATGACGGTAATGAATTGTAATACTTGGAGAAAGTATCATATCCATATTCATATTCTATTTCACGAAGTCGGCTCAGCTGTGGATGTAGGAGTAACATCTACATCTGGATAGATGTATTTATATGCCCTTCATCAAAATTAATTTGCTATATGTTTCCATGTCCTAACCTCGTTATTTGTCCCGGTTTCAGTTCTAGAATGGCTGAAGGAGGAGCGTGGGGTCACCTTCGTGGTGCGCCTCTACACGCTCGTCGGCGAGAAGTGCGACGACATCGCCATGTCTCTCGCCACTGCCGTCATGGAGCGAGCGCGCGCTACGATGCCGCCCGTTTCAGACGCCGAGGAGCCTAAAGGTACGCGGTAACGCTAGGTTTGATTCTCGAATTTCTAAAACAATGGGTTATGTAATCATCAACCAGAAGATGCCTGCTGAAGAACATATGCCTCCCCCATGAATGCCGAATGTGTGTCCCTCAAATGTGTGGAATCTTTTGTTCCAAAACTAAACTCGTGAAGTTAAGAACTACTCTCAGTTTCGACCACAGTGCTGTAGAAAGGGAAAGTTCACAATCATTATTTACAGACCAACCACCTCCTGAGAATGCCGAGCTGACATTCGAGGGTAAGCTGAAGGAAGAGGCCGGCTTCACGGCGGAGGTGTGGGATACACTCACGGATATTGAATTTGTACTACTGCAGAAGCGGGACAGCAAACGATGTATCGCACTGGTAAGTAAGGGACAAACTCCTACAACATTCTGACATTGTGTTCATGTGATGCACAGGTTTCCTTCAACTTATTGTGTGATGTATGAGTGGTAGACAATGGAACATCTCAGTTACTAACAGTAGGAGTTTTCGCTCATTTTGATCCAACCAAATATTTATTTTATGAATTCCTTTCTGCAACCAGGCTGGATAATGTCGGCACTGTTTTCATGATTGGCCTATGGGGCTTCTGTGTAAAGATTTTTGAATTTTGCTACTTAAATAAGAAGTCTTTGCCATGTTAACACTTACAGTAATTTGGAGGGCCTACTTGTTCCTAGGTATGTTGCACACATTGTCGTATGACATTGGCGAAATTGTGGTGACCCCTCCCCAAAAGCCACTAATTAGGAGTCGAAGTTATATCTTCTGAGCATTACGCATTGTGAACAAACACGCAGTTACTGCCTACAATTGTGACTTCTATACTAATACTATTAAGAAGTAAAGTTTTTGACTCAGATTCAGAAAATGCTTTCACTATTATGAAGCTACAGTATCTATCCCCGAATGCTAGGCTATGTTTTATCCCAAAAAAAAACAGTTTCTCTATGAAAACGGATATTCCGCAGTGGAAACATAGTTTTGTCATAATTTACAAAGTACAGTTTCAATGGAACTTAAATGCACAGGCGAAACAGACACCGCTGCCCGGTGCTTACCATCTGATCGAGAGGCTGCAGAAGCGTCTGGAGATATCACCTCGGGAGAAGAGGCTATGGAAGAATGCGAAGGAAGTAGCAATTCTGATTGCTCAGGTATGTCAATCAATCAATCAAAATATGGGTATAGAATACAATACAAAATACTATTGGGCACCATTTGACGAAATGCGTAAGCTAGAAGACTGCCCTCTAGCGCTCCGGAGTGTTCGGTCTTGCGCCCCAAAGGGTCCTGTCTTACAATGTCTTGCAACCACGAGATATCTGTCTTAAATATTATTTGTTTAATTATATATGCTACAGAGTGAGAAAAACTAAAATAGTTTGTCATAAATTGTATCAAAGTACTTATGTACCTTCTCCGCCTTATTATCGTTGAAGGTCTAAACCTTGGTTTTCAAAGTTCTGGCTTATGGAAAACTCTTGTTTAGTTCCGGTCTAATCATTTTTGGTATTACAGTGTCGAGACTAACCACATATAACATTCAAATACGACGTCTCCTTCATTCGTTAACAAAACTGTTCATTCATAAGTTCCGTTCTACTCATTAGTATAAACATAGCAATAAAAAAGAAAATTGAAACGAAATGGAAATAAAATAACATTAAGCATTTATTATATGTAAAAAAAAATTATGAACATTTTAAATACATTTTACTACGGCTACCACCGCTCTGTGGCCGCTTTGTTTCTTGTCCGCTTGTAATAAATGCTTTGAGTTTTGAAATAAATAAATGATTATAAGCGACAAGCATTGACATTTTCGGTGGGGAAAATGAGGGAACTTTTTACATACTGTCCTAATCTCCGGGACAGTCCGAGGTCATTTCTGCCAATGAACACATTCAACGTATACCGTATGGTAGCGGTGGTAGCCTTGTGGGATAAGGTCCGCCTTCCAAGGAGAGGGTCGCGAGTTCAACTCCCAGTGCGGACAGGTACCGATGTGTTTCTTGTGAAACATATGCACGTAATTATCACTCGCTTTTCGATGAAGAAAAACATCAGATGGAAACCCACATACCTACCCGTGAATTATTTCGGAGGTATGTCATTCATCCATCGTGGTGGATTATAGATAAGGTTTCAGTGTGTGAGGGGGACCCGTGCTCGGCAATGGGCCGACATGGGTCGACGATAATGACGATCCTTGGGCGCAGGTGGTGATCGCGCGCTGCATGATGCTGCGCTCGTGCGGCGGCGCGGCGCGCACGGCGCTGTACTGCTGCGCGCGGCTGCTGGCGCGGCTGCTGGCGGCGCGCCTGCCGCCCGCCGCCGACGCGCTGGCCCAGCAGGCGCCCACCGCGCGCCACCTGCACACGCTGGCGGCCGCCGTGGACAAGCAGCTCTCCGAGGTACGTACCCTCCATGTCTCCCAGGAAGGCCGGTGACTTTTGCTGGTGCCATTTTGTTATTCATTTTAATACGCATTTAGGGCAGATAGGCATCCGACAGACTGTTTCAAGCAGCAACTGCTACCACAGTGTTCAATTCACACATTCGTGCACTGATCTAGCAATCGGCAATTCAACTGCTCAACTAGTTGCAAGATATTCTCGATTTTTCAACTGCTCTGACGATTTGCTCGTATCTAGTATTGTTGTTGTTAGTCGACTGCTCCTACAATCTGTGTATGTTCGACGAACAACTGCTCGAGCTGTCTGCACGACCGGTCTTAGATATTTCGTAGGTAAGTCTGACTAGGCAGCGAGAGAACAGCTTACGTTCGCAGTAGTGGTGGACAAGAATATGTTGATGATTAGATTTGTTATTTTTCAGACAAATCAAGAGATGAAACCGTATGTCTGCGAACTGTATGTCCGCGCCATCACGGCTGGGATGAATGAATTAGAAAGGCTCAAACTAAAGACTGAAAAGGTTTGTACAACATAATATCCCGTTTGGTTTATGCACTTAAACTAAATGATCACATTCAAATGCAATTGGATACTTTTAATAATAAAATAAAATAAAATTATAATTATACTGAAATCACTCGTCACGATCATTCAAATGCAATCGGATACAATTAATAATTAAATTTAATTAAATATTAATTATACTGAAATAACGCGTCACGATCACATACATGGATCCTGACCCCTAACTAGGATTATCTAGGGAATCAAGAACTACGAAAACCATGGTTCTACAAATGCCTAGACTCTGAATTTGCTTCACACAAATATTGGCTCCGTGCTGGATTGCTAACTGCAATCTTACGCTTTGCACTTGGATCATCATTCTTCACCCACTTAAGTCAAGGATGCCAGCAATTGATTGATGTAACATTGATTTATTTGCAGGAAGGCGATGCGCGTACGATGGAGAAGACCCTCGCATCGTGGTTCGTCCAGCTCGGCGACGTGTGCATCCGCAGCGACCGCATGCTCTGCGAGTGCACGCTGACCGCCTTCAGTCTGCATCCTTCGCTCAACATGTACCAGCTGCTCGACGCCGCGCCGCAGCCCGCGCCGCAGGCCAAGGTCAGTGGTTCTACGAGCTAGCCGAGTGGTTCTAGTCTAGATTCTAAAACTGACTTATGCTTCTCGCAGAATATTTTTATAATTAAGACAAGTGTTTCTAGTCTAAATTTGGCAAATGGATGTAGCTTGTCGCGGTGTGGATCTAATCTAGACTTGTCGAGTGGTTCTTGTCTAAACCGGCTGAATATTATTTATTTATGTATGCTCAACTACCGGCTATTATTACAAGTTGGACCCATTCACAGCAACATTAAAATTGAGTAGTTAATTATATATTATAAACGAAGTAACATAGTTATTTTACTTATAATACAGAAGGCTTAAATCTACCTTTGTAAAATCACACAGAGCGCAATCATATAGGTCAATTTCAACCGCTATCCTGTTGATATTGCGAAGTGCACGCGTTAAAGGCGCCTCCTGCAGAAGGTTATTCTACGTTCACGGAACCGTCTCCAGGATTGGCAGCAGCCATCGCCAGACATACCTATCTGGGAAGTACCAGCACAGCTGCCTCAGCACATCGGCACCGTGCACCCTACATCTTAGCACCTTAAAAATATACCAAGTGTGAGCTCTCTCTTAACTCTTAAGTTCGTTATATCCGACTATTCCTAGAATAAATGGAGTACATTAAAGGGTAGAATGGATACACACCATATTTCTTCAAATATGAGTACCTCAACTTATTTTGTATCGTTTACACTATCAGAATGTACTTGGCTCGTGAGGGGACCCGATGACTGCGTTGCATTCTAATGGCGAGCGACTCATGACGAGACCTGTAAAGTTCTAGTGTAAACTTGCAAAGTGGTTCTAGTCTAGGCATTCAAGACTCAGGCCGGTCGAGAAGAGTCTAGTGGTTTTTAGAACTGTCACCGTGTAATTATAGACTCGCCGCCCCATGTGGTTCTAATCTTGATTCTAGCTGAGGCATTCTACACTCGGCGAGTGGCATTTGACGCTCGTAGAGTGGTTTTCACCAGACTGACTGAGTAATGATAATTATTATTATACTCATGATGTGCTTTATAATTTTTGCAGAGGTTTCCTACTCACGCGTCCTGCGACTAGACACTTGTGTAGTGGTTTCAGGTAGTCACATCGTGGTTGTGGTGTAAATCCTAAACGCTAACAAGAATTTGCTGTATCTTGGGCACCAGAAACTAAAAGGGCTTGTCTTAAGGCGTGTCTCCTGCGCGTGTTTTGGTCTAAACACTACATAAAAACTTCTTGTCGTCTCTTGTCATCTCCTGCTCTGCTGTTTAATATAAAAACATTAAAAATTCGCATTTTCATCAATGAAAATGTATCAATATAATGTTTTGTGTAGTGTGTAGACCAAAATTAGGAGATAGGAGATCATGACTTTCAATACATAACCTTAAATTTATTATAGGACACCACAATTTTTCTTACAGGATTCCGATGAATCTAGAGAAGAGATTACGAAATCCGAATTCGGCAGCTGGGCTAACGATAGCCGATCCCAGACGAACTTAGTCAAGACTTCGGAGACACTGAACTTGAAACATACGCAGAATCAGGCCAATGTCCTGTCTACGGCGATATTCAATGAGGGCGAAGCGCTGGGGCTCAGCCCCGAGCTCTGCCAGGATATAGCCGTGCTGCTATCTGGACCTAGAGTAAAAACCCTTTCGTGGGATATGGACAGGTTTGTGTAAATGAAAAGAATTAACACTTTGACTGTTGAGCCGTTTTGCACAACAGTTGTATTTTGCCGTACTCGTGGCAAGTTATGAAAAACACGACAGTTGTGTTTTCAGCAGTGAACGTGTTAATCGTCATCTCTTTATGTTACTCCATTATTATGTGGAGATGGGCATGGACTTCCTTCTAGTTTAGTTCTTTTTAGGGGTCCATATCTGAAAAGAAAAAAGGAAACCATTATAAGATGTCTTCGTTGTGCGTCTGTCGCGTCTGTCAAAACGTTTTTAATTTTAATAGAGCAGGTAGCATGCATAAAAATCGTCCCTAACATAATTCCAGGACGCTCCTACTGGAGAACTGCCGCGCGTACATGGAGCGCACGCACGGCGGCACGCGCGTGCTGACCCGCGAGCTCAAGTACCTCAACATCGACCCCGACCAGTACAAGCACCTGCCCGAGGAGCAAGACGACGATGAGAACGACCCGCACTACGGCATCGAGAGAGGTGAGTACAGGATTCCTAAGAATGTGCGTGACCCGATAGCTGGCCTCTATATCGACCTTAGCATGCCAGACCATGTCATCCAGAACACGGGTATGCTCAACGACTTTTGGCGCGGACTGCACCAGCTCAAGACAGTCAGAATTGGCGCCTTAAAGAGGCTTTGTCGGGCAGTGGATCGATAAAGAAAGGGATAATGATGATGATGATGATGATGATGATACTGGAAACCAAATAAGAATATCATCAGCATGTGTTCTTTATAAGAACCTTAAATCCGAGTGGACGAGTACAAACATGATATTGACAGTTTCTGATTTCATTAACTTGCAAGAGAAATGTAATATTTCTGTGTGTTTTATAATATGAATTTTTATTTCTTCAGGGTATGAACATCTAGTTCCCGAAGAAATATGGGAAGATGCAGATGATCATGACGACCCTGATAGGACTGAAAGTGCTTGGAGCTCCTTTGAAGACGAATTCATTGCACCGCGCCGGAAAAAAAAGAATAAACGGGTACCTCTGAGCTCAGACGAAGACTCGGATCCGCTCAGCTTCATGGCAGAAGCTAAAAGAGTCCAAAAGAAGAAGGAACGGCCGCACAGCAAAGAGCGAAGTAAAGAAAGAGCGAAGAAAAAGCAAGAACCCGTCGACCCTTTGGATATTGATGGTGAAACTCAAAACCAGAAGAAAGATAAACCCAAAGAGAAAAAAGAACGGAAAAAGAAAGAAAAAACTTCGAAAGTCAAACCGGACAAATCACTCGCTGATCTCGTTGGTTTGAAAGTGGTGACAAATAAGAAATCTACAACAGTCACTACAATGATTAACTCACCTGTGACTGACAGTGATTACGGCAGTCAAGGAAAAAATTCGCTGGCCTCTCTGAATTCTGAGAGCAATAAACAGGATATAATTTACGACACCTTGTTCTCGATGGATGAATTGAAGTCTCTTCAGCAGAAGAATTCTAATAGCTTGAATAAGTCAGGGTTAATAAAAAAAGAATTTGGCATTGCCAGGAGTAGTGTGGATAACAAAGGCTCGCATCCACAAACTATAGAGCAACCTCCATTCAACCATAACAAGATGGCATATCAACCGTCTACTCCGATTCCTGCTCATCACCATTCTCCATCACGCCATGCCACAAACTTGTCTCCGAATATAAGTACCGTTCCGGATGATGTTAGGGCAAGCATTACCAAGCTTCTGGACTTCAGGCGGAAAACTGCAATGGAATCCAATAACAAACAGAATCCTACTGCGCAGACACCGCAACGCAAACCGGCCATCATTATACCAAATATTCCACTTCAGACAAATGTTAGCCCAAAAGTTGTGGCTATACCGGAAATTCCGAAATCATACATCGATAAGCAATTTGCAGACAAATTGAGTGATCTCAAAAGAGAAATGGATAATGTCATAAAAAATAATTTGAAACCACCGCATGCTGCTCCAAGACCAGTCACACAATTCGCTGTGAAAAGTGACCATAAAACCATTGTTAAAAAATCTCGCAGTAAAACTCAACAGCCTAAACGGAATGTGCATAAAATTGCAGATCCTGCGAATGTACCATATGACAGACTCATGGCTGAAATAGCGGAGAGACAAGGTCTGCAAAGAAGTCCATATAATTTTATGAGACCTGCTCATACTCAACATTTACCTACGCAGTCCACGGTACCGTTACACAGAACTTGGAATGCTGAGTCGGCGGGACAATGTGATTATCAGAATTTCTTAAAGGAATATGAACAGAAGAAGTGCGATACTACTGCCCACGCACTGGATATGTCTAAAAAGGCACTGAAAGATGTTAGAAAAGATGGCAGGCCTGACAGTAAAGTACATGTGGGCCCCAATGTGAAGTCTGGACCGAAGTCTCTGCAGAGTGCCAAACAAACACAACAAAAGAAGCCAGACACTTCCCTCAATACTTTCTCTCGTCTTAGCTATATGCACAAAAATAAACAGACTGAGATGAAAAATAAAACTTCACCTCGTCAGCTTAATTTTAGCTCAATAACTTATCACGAAGTGTCTTCCGAGTTAGACGAAATCGTCAAGGAACACCAACGCGCGCAGATGAAAGTGATACAGGCTAAAAACGAGAGATTCGACAAATTACTGGAGAAGGCACCAAATAATAATACTCAAAAATCAAAAAAACATTTACCAGGTGCTCCTCGATCTCGAGGGCATCCTTTACTATCCAATTTGCTCCAAAGTCCCTCAACCGTTATTAAGCAAACACAACAAAAGCCTGCCTCGCCACCGAAAACATCTCTGTCAGAAAAAGACCAGAATGAACTGTTAAATTTGCTACGGCAACAAAACAAACTAAATTCTCCGATTCATCATACAACAAACTTGAATTCGAAACCATCCACATCAAGCTCTAAAAATTATATACCTAACAACTCTGCACCAACTGCAAATTATAATTCAATACCTTGCCAGAAACCACCCAGTACATTAGACAACCAAAAATCTATTTTTGAGACTAAATTAGTTAATATCATCTCTAACACCCTGCTGCAACAAACGCATGAAGCAGAGAATTTCGTCAGCGATAATTCGAAGCCACCAATTTCGGCGCCTAAGAGCAATAAACTGACTGATACTGTGGACAAAGTAAAGAACAATGCGGCTGTTAAAGATCACGTTAAGAAGGATCCAGTTAAATGTATTCCTGAATCAGAAACACCAGAATGGAAAGCTGTTATGAGTGATCTTTTGAAGCATAAGACGCCATGCCGGGGTCCTAATGCTCTCGACGTGGCTTTAAACAAAAGTTCCTTTGAACTAGCTTTCGAGAAAAGCTTGCAAGAACCGACCACAATTTTTGTTCCAAAGCTGAGAATGCGCGAAAATAAATCTGGTATTCTTAAAGAACACGAGAAACCTTATCCTCCAAAACTAGAGACAACCTTAGCTCACGATGTTGCAATATTCTCAAACAAAGAACTTAAGATTCAAGGCAACAAACCAATATCTTCGTTTGACCAAAAAGAATACTCAACCTCGGAAAAATATGACAATTCCTTCAATGGCAAGTTAAAACAACATCCTGTAGTTAAAAAGCTACCTCAAGAGATTCAAAGAAAACAATTTATCTACAGTGGACCGAAACACGATGATCCTTTTATATCTGGAATACCAAATTCGGACTATGATCTTTTGGAGGAATTGATGGACGATGATTTACGGAAAGAAATCGGCGAATTGTCTTCAGACGATGAATGCTATAACGCTGCGGCCCAGTCATTCTTGAAACCCAATAAGGCCAATGATAAACGTTGTAGTGTTGAATACAACAAACCTCTTAATGATATGGCAGCTAATACATTTTTGGCTGATGTGCAATGCCTGAACTCGCCTCAACCCTCAATGATGCAGTCGGCAATTCAAAAATCTGATAACAAAATGGCACATGGCAGAAATACCGTTAAAGTGCCTCAAAAGCCGATTAATAATAAAACTCAAACTAACGCTTGTTTGGTAACTTCGACTACTCAGAGTGTTCCTGTTATTACAACACCTACAAGAGATAACCAAAGTTACAATAATGTCAAAATATTGACCAAAAATCAGATGGCTATTGATCCTAACATTTATATCTCGACAGTACCACAACAAGCTCCTTTACAAAATGTGCTACTCATTGGATCTCCACTTGTTCTTAAAGGATATCCGGCTGTGCAAGCGTGCGGGCATGGTGTAAGCAATATAGCACCATCTTATGTTGCTGTAAATAACACGTCTAATATGACTCAATACCAGAAAACGCAGTTTAGCTCTCCAGTGGAGAATCCTTTGATAATTGACAATGCAATGACTATGCCCATTATGAATAACGTTTCTTATGCTGCAATTCCTGTTCAGCCTGATGTGGTTCAACCAATTTATCCTATCACTGTTGAACCACAAAAACAACCGGACCAACACATACGTATGGAAACTGGTGACTCCAATACTAAAAAAATCAATCTCGTGCCTGAGATCGATTGCCCATTGCCAGACAATAAACAGCTAGATGTAAACAAAACGTGTGAAAGAAAAACACTGTCGGAGGTACAAGAGCTTGCAGCTACTGAAAAAGTAGATAACAACATGAGTCAAAAGATTGAATATGAGGTCTTAATTAAAAAAGATGCATCTGCCGACAAAGAAAGACTGATAAATAAACGTTTGGCTATAATCAATAGAGTAACTTCTTATGTATGTGGAAATGAGCCAATCCCGCTAACCTATGCACCTTTGCCTAAAACTATAGTATCAAAGCAACACAACTTTGCCAAAGCAGTTCCACTCAGTTTTATGCTATTATATGTTAAAGGTAATAAAAATGAGATGCCTGACAATGAACAAAATAAAATACAACACATGTCCGATGCTATCAATGTGGTTGGGAGTTCAGATTCACCAGGCAGTTACGAAAGTAAAGAAATCAAAACCCAGCCAAAAGATCAGTGTCGTAAGATACTGTTAAGATCATCCAATAAAATAAAATCGATGTCAAATGTTGAAACTGTAGTATCGGATACTACAACTAGTAAAAAGTCTAAAGTCAAGTTAAAACCTGACATTCCCGAAGCTATCGGAAAAGTGGGTGATATACCTAGTAAAAATAATGCAAATGACAAAGAAGCATCCACACGAAAGCGTGCGTCAAAGCGACTGCGTAATAAGACCCTGATAATAAAAGAAGTGGAACAGGTACCATTAAGTAATCAACTTAGTTCGAAACCAAGTCCACGGGCTAAAGTTCCGCCTAAAAACAAGACCAGTAAGTTAAAAGGCAAAACTGTAAATCCTACTCTGAACAACACTGATAATATGAAGTATTGCGATTTCGAAGCTGAATTAACATCAAATAATCAATCGATATTAGCGTCGCAAATATATACTGAAGCCCCTGAAAATAAAGAAGAAAAAGAAAAATACTCCAATATATCTAAAGAGATCTTAGAAGCTTTGGAAGCGAAAGATTTATCTCCAAAGGTTTCTTTACCTGAGAAGACAGAAACCGTTTCAGAACAAATTACAGGCAATGATGTTACTATTGATGTGACTGTGGATTCCATGAAAGTATTATTTGATGATAAAATATTCATGACTAAAACTGTTTTGGAAGCACGAATAGACAAACAAATTAATGACGTTGCTGGAAAAGTTAATAATAAACATGCGTTTGGGGAATCAAATGAAATCTTGACACAGTATGATACTGAAGAGTTAAGAACAGATAAAAATGTTAATGATATCCCAGAAGAAATGTCTGAAAAACTTGCATATGCGAAAATACACAATGATGAATCAAAACGTTCAACAGATGCTGAAGATTTCAATCTAACTACCTCAGAATTATTAAGTTTGGAAAATAGCATTAAGCAATCAAAAGCTGAAGTCGATGCACCTGAAGTTACAGCTAATATTGAAACAGTGATCAATGATCATAACACAAATAATATGGCGGAAAAAGAAGACATCGACCTTGATATGACAGTGACATGTGAGGAAGTGATGGTATCAAAAATGCCATCTGCTGTCAACTTCATAAGTCCTACCAATAAAAATGTTAATCGTATAAACATAAAAGAAATAATGATTACTGATGTTGTTAACCATAGTGGAACTCGAGTTCCCATTTCGCCTGATGTTCAAACGTCTGAAAAAATAGAGAATGGTGTTTATAGCAGTGATACGGAACCAGTTCAAGCATCAAGCGATACGTTTAACGAACGTCGAGAAATAAGTTCAAATCAATTATGTGAAACGTATTCTGATAGTACAGCCATCGCCAACTCCACGCCGCCTCCAGCTGGCACGGATGATGACAATGCAGTGGTCGAAGATGTTCATAAAGATGATAATGTTGAAACAATTCAATCATCAGAAGAAACATTAAACATGAATGGAAACACAATAACAAATCAAGTTTGTGAAACGTATTCCGAAAGCTCAACTATCACCAAAAATCCAGAAGATGACATTGTAGTAATAAATGATGTCCAGAAAGAGGAAGTTGAACCTGTTCAACCATCAGGAGAGACATTAAACAAGCTTCAACAAATCATGTCAAATCAAATATGTGAAAAACAATGTGAAAGTTCAACTTCTAACCATACCACTGCTGATTCGGATGATGACGTTGTGCTGATTGACGATGATTCTAATCTTAAATCTAATCCTAATTATAGAAATCATGCAACGCAGAAAGTAATTAGCACGGATAAAACTAGAGCTGCTGATATGAATGACCTATCTGATATTCCCCAGTCTTTAAAAGACAACATCATATTAGAACATTTGCCATCTAATGAACCTTCAAAAAAATGTGTACGCGTTATACTTCCAAATGGTAGGAGATTCAGAGCTACTGTGTTTGGAGAAGTACATGTTACTTATGATTCATTGTTTACTTTCCCATCAATTAAAGCAGCTTTATTGAACAGATTAGGCCCCAAGAAAATGTATACCATGAATATGAAACAGGTTACAAAAGTGTCGAAAATTAATCCTAATAAAATAATATCTGCCGAAATTCTAGAAAACATTCCTAACTTAAACCCAGTTGAAACTATTAATTTGCTCAGCGACGACGAAGATGACTGCCCATCTCAACTCAATAAGTCAAACGTTCAGATATTTGCGACTGAATATGGAAAATATAAGATTTCCACCATTGACAAAGATTTATTCACAAAACATCAGAACAAATTTAGCCAAAAAGCTCAGGTATTGTTGAAAAAGTGTGTTTCAAAACCCAACATACACCTTGTAAAGCCAAACAATGGATGTAAAATTCTACGTGGTAATCTACCACTGGTTCCAGAAAAATATATAACAGGGCTTATCAATCACATCGAAAATAATTTAAAATCTAAGACTAATAATAATATATGCACGGAAAACCCTGATATTATAGAAATTGACGACTCTTCGAATGATAGTTTAGATCATGGCAAATCAAACAAAAATATTCAGCCTAGTGAAAATATAAATGAATTAAAAAATATGCCGATCAATGAGCTCGGAGTTGGGCGTAAAGCACATACTACTGAAAATAAACACAACAAATCGTGTGTCACCAAAGAAACTTATTCTACCAACGATAATTGCCAGCCAAGAGAAATGTCTAAATTATTGGTTGCGTCAACTAATAAGTTTTTCCCGATCTATAATTTAGACAAAGAAGAACATTTGAAAATCTTTAACAAAAAATGCTGTATCAAGCTGGTTCGATGTGATGACCTTGTTAAAATATTTGACAAAGAAGATCTGGAACAAGTGAAATTATCTAGGACAGCTCTCCACGACGAACCAATCACCATAACAGAAGATTTTTCCATCCTCGATGATTTAGATGCAAATATAGTTGATTCAGAAGCGAGAAGCAGTTCTCCAGTGATAGAACTGTCCGAGATGCTAGTTTCTTTGGATAATACAACTATAACACAGGACATAATAGCTTCTAGCACACAAATAACACCTATTAAACCTGCTATACAACAAGCTATCTTATTATCATGTGAAGCTGATTGGTTATCTACTAAGCCAATAAAGCACTTACAAAGTGATAATGCAGTTTTGGTACAATTTAATATATCCGACCAAAATGACCCAGAAACCAATTGTGACTCTACGCCCTGTGTGTGTAAAGCTAATTGGCTCACTACTAAGCCCAAATTACACTTGCAAAGTATCGATCACTCCGTACAACTTAATGTTTCTCGCCTAAATGACACGGAAACCAATAGTGAAACTATAACATCTTGTCAGACATATGAAATATCGAGCGAAATAGTGCAGTTGAAACTTAAATGTGCACCCAGTCTTGTGTCGCTGGTTTTGAAAACGATTCAAGATGGTAATGTTGTTTATCATTTTAGATCATTTCTTGATGCTATGACTTACAATACTGCCAGTTCTCTAAAGCGTAAATCTTCATTAGTTGGAAGTCCAACCTCCTCGAAAGTATCAAAATTAGAAGATAACATAACTCAACCAAAGTCAATCGATTGCAGCCTGTCGTCTATTGTTACTCATGATTCTTCTGATACTGACTTATCAACCGATTCAGCGAGCATCATTGACGATATCAAGCTAGCATCTGATCTCGAAATAAGATCACATGACAAGTCTTTTGAGACCATGAAGAGCCTAAACGAAAGTGACAATGGCTATATTGACGAAGCTGCTAGAGCAGCATGTGATGAAGATCATAACTTCAATGTACGTGATACTGATGAAGAGCAAATTTTTGATAATCACATTAAAGATTTTGTCAGTATCGAAGGCAACCATGCAACATCACTAAAATTAAAAACTAGGATGTCTGTAAATATTAATAAAACAGATAAGGATACTGCAAGGGAATCGCATTCTTCACCTCCAGTCATCGAATCGATCCATGATAATATGTTAACGTTAAATGACACAAATTGTCAAATTCAAAATAATCATAAAGAGAATGCAATAGATAGTAGCGATACCTCAAACGATGATATGAAACAAAAGGTTAAGAATGATTATGACGACATGGTAGTGCCTTTGATGGATGTCCATAATATAGAAAAACAAAGCCAACAAAATGATTACCTGATCAGGGTTTCTGGTGCAATGAATCCGACTGAAATATTGGAAATTAAAAAAAAAGAGGAGGAACCGACAGCAAGCATCCAGGTAGATCAGGAATCTTTAAAAAGAGAGGATAAAATTCTTAAATGGCATGTGAGCCATGCAAAACTAAATTTGAACTCTGAGAAAAATTGCGATAATGATATATTGCTCGCAGAAAGTCCGCCTGGAATCGACTCTATAATTGCAGATCATAAGTATGCTTCTTCATTTACATCAGGGACATCAGTGTCAGACTGCATAAATGGCAGCTCTTACCAACAACTCCAAGAGGTTTATTTTATTACACATGATGGCGTATTCCTGTCAGATGGTGAACTGACAAAGGAATTAGAAGAAGAAACTATTGATATGCGTTCTGATGAAGTTATAGATGACATTTCGTTTGGTCTAGTTCAAAGTAAAACAGACAACGATGAAATTGAAATCAATCATTTTACCAATAATGAGAAAGTTCCTACGACTATTGATTCTGATTGTTGTAATCAATTAGAAGAGGATGATTTGGATGTAGATATACCAGAAAAACATATGGATGAAAAAGGATTTATTAACGATTCTGTTGAGAACTGCAAAGAGATTGCTATCATTACTACTAATAATCTAAGAGCAGATACGGAAATCACCAAAGTCGAATGCTGCAGCCAGGTTGTAGATAGTAATGATAACAAAACCGACTATTTGGATGTTAAAACATTAGAAAAATACAGTAAACAAGAAGAACCTCCTATAGATTCGGTTAAAAAATGTGAAATGTCAATTGAAAACATTGGCAATGAACATGATAAAGGATTGGAGACAGAAACAACTATGGATGACCATTGCTCCAGTCACGTAGAAGACCATGATAACAAATCTGACAATATGGATAGTGCGATTGATAAAGTGAGCGCCGAAACTATTGTAAGTAAATATCTAACACTGATTGGAAATGATTCTGATGTGCTTGAAGGTATAGTAGAGTACGAGGATCCAGAACACGGGTTGTGCTACGTTGTTCCAATTATTGAAAAATGTTCTAAAATTGGGTTGTCTATAGAAAACACCAAAGAACTCTCAAAAGCTATTAACGAATTGGGTCGTAATAAAGTTGAAAAAGTAAGAAATGTCATTTCAACTATTGGCATCTCTCAAGAATTAAGCCAACCAACATTATTAAAAGTTAATAACCGTCGTGTTTCTGAATTTTATGATAATATAGAAATACAATTGGCAAAAATAGTCGGTGAACCAATTATGGATGTCGATACGGAAGAACAAACCCGGTACAAGGATTTGAAAAAACTAAATATGGAGGATAAATCAACTGATACTGAAGTAATTTTTGACGAAAAATATAACACCTCTTACAGTGTGGAAGTAGAAACTATTTTCGAACTAGAAAATAATGACCAAGACCACGCTAACCTTCAAACATCGGATGCGGAATTTTTGAAAGAAAATCACAAGAAAGAGTGTAGTTCTAGCGGGGTCAACGAGGCTGCTACCGAAGCTCTTAAAGTAACGGTGTCGAAACAAACATATTCAAGAGGTATTGAACAAATTAGACATCGTCGGAAGAACTTAAAACGTAAAATGGATATGTCAGACATAAAATGTCAAGAGAAGAAATACCGAAAAGGCAAAAATATTGACTACCCTAAAATTACAGCTGCTGCTATAGCTGAAACTGCGTATGCCAAAGAATATAAGCGTCTGTTCGATTATTGCAGCTCAGTCAGATTCTCTTACGCAATACCATTTCATAAAGAAGATATCGACGTTCACAGTTCGCTTAAGTCTTGGCCTATAGAGAGTCATCATTGTGACCTCATTACGGCAGAAGATTCAACAGACATAAGTGTAACTTTATTTACTGATATAGAAAAATCTGAAGCTGTAACAGATCCATTGGAACAAACACTATCAGACGAAATAATTAGTGAGTATAATGAAAGCAGCTATACACCTAGTAATATTGATGAAACAAATTTCAATATGGGTTTTGGTGAAGGGTCCGGCAGAGTCATACAAAAATTTAAAGACGGAGAGTATACAACATTTTCGGCTGCGACTCTGTCGGACGTAAAACAACTTCAGCCGCTTTTGCCGTCCGAGGAACAAGAAGCGCATTTGAAACGACAAAATGAAAACCAAGATGAAAAGTTGAAAATGGAGCTCTTCGTTGACCGTTTGAATGTGAGAGAAAAGGTTCGATCCTTTTTTAAGAATACACAAGCTGAATTGTCTTTGAATTGGGAACTCAGTAATAAGAAAAGTGACTGTGAGCGCACAAGTACATTTTCTGACTGGCCTTCTGGTCTCACATCGTTAAGCGATTTTCGACCTCCTATTCTTGATATAACAGTGAATGTGGTGCAAGTGGGTCAGTTGGCAGTGAGTGGGGCAGCGCAGAATCCGGTGACCTGTGATCCACGCGTAACACATGTCTCCAATGTTAGCCCTTCTCAATGCTCACCTGAGAACAGCTCTGGCGATGACATACAAACAACTATTAAAACAGAATATACAGAATTGACCACTGCGGACATAACATTACCTTTAATGCAACAATATGTACACCACCATCAATCGATGCCAACTGAATCGCATCATGCAACAAACTTCTATGCTACTGAAGATAGCATATCTATGTCCACCGAGATAAAAACTGTAGTGAAAATTGAATTGATGGAAGAAACATCACAAGAAAACTTTGAAGAAAATGTATTTTGTGAAAACAATAGCTCGCAGCAATTATCAAACGGCAATGTAAATAATGGTTTCCAGTATTCGATTGATCATATTGCTAATAACATGACAGTTGAAACGGATCGTAACATTCCACACTCTTTAGAGAACTCGGACGCGGCTGAATTTGTGTTTAAAGATATACATCACACTGATTCATTAAATAAATCCGACCAAAATTTACATGTAATGAATGAAGCAACGGTTTCGGCGGCGCAGACGATAGCTCAAAGAAATAGCGCTGATGCTATAGCAGATACGATATCACAAAACGCTCAAACAAATGTTATCACATCTCAGGGGAATACTAACAACTTCTCTAAACCGACACCTATGAATGCCGCCTTACAACAAGCGCTTGCTCAGATGTTGCCCCCGCCCTTAAACCAAACTAGTACGCCTGAGAATAATCAACAAACATCTACAAATCAGCAGGTCCTTCACATCGTTCAAGGCAACAACGCCCAATCAGTTATAAATAAAACGAATGGAACACAATTATTACACATCGTTCAAAACAAAAGTGCTGCGACTACTAAGGGAACACCGGCAGCGCAACCAAGTTCTTTTAGTGGATTATCTCTAGCTGATGGTGCAATCCAACAAAACGGAAATCAAATACTCCACATTGTGAATACAGTACACCAGAATAATAATAATAACAATAATAATAATAATGCAGGACAACTTCTGAAGAGAGTCAATCTATTGACTAATATTGCTAATGTTCAAGGCTCTAATGAGCAAAAAATGGTACAATTTGTGTGCAAGTCTGCTGATGGAAAAACGTTACAACTGCCGCAACAACAACGTGGGATGGTGCTGCGATTACATCCATTAGAACCATCCAATGTTTCGAATCCATCCAATGTATCTAATACACCGAAACAGGTTGAAGCTTCAGACCCTAGCCCTTCTCCGTCCTCAGGTAATAATAGCCATCCGGTAAATGGCAAAGAACCCACCTCACAGGAGATGAAATCTAGATCATTGTATGAAGAAAACTATGCCAAGTTTGTACAGAACGGAGATTTTAAACCAGTCCAAGAAAAAGCTACTAGTTTGCCGAAATTCAATCAAGTGTTTGGAAAACAAGGGTATCAAGACAAACCGAATCAAATGAATACTGAAAATTTGGCAGAAAATGCAGAATGCCCAACAGAAGACAATAATGTACAGCTAGAACAAATGAATGATATAAATACTCCACCAATATTGACAAGGAAACCGCAAACACAGCCTCCCCACGTGCAACCTAACTTGGTGCAGCAAATTAAGCAAACTATCGGTCCTATGAACATTCAAACAATGCACGGAGGTGTAATTTACACTCGTCAAATACCAGTTAATATTGGCGGCGGTCAAACGATAAACCTTATAACTGTTCCCAGTACCGAGTTGGTCGATGAAACAGGTCAAAAGCAGCAAACTGACGGCAAGTTTGGGAATATAGAAGGAGATCCGCCAATCATTAAAATGGTACCAATGAACCCTGCACCAAATTCAAACGGATCTGCAGAAGAAAATAACGCTCAGATGGGATCGTCAAATGAAAGCAATCCTCAGCCTACACCTCAACCACAACCGGTGCTGACACAGATGCGAATTAAATTACCAATGCTCAGTAAAACACCTCAGATGGTCGGAGGCACAAGGGTGGTGAGACCTTCCTTCTTCCAAATTCAAAGAAACGTAATTGGTGGTGCTAACCAGCAAGTTTACCAACAGTTAGTGCTGACGGCTGCGCCGTCAATAGGCCAATCGATTAGACTTCCGGCGCAAGCACAGAAACCCAAAAACCCGTCAGAAACTCAATCCTCGCCAGAATCACAAATGAGTTCTTCTACTTTGGAACAGTTGCGAGAATTCGATATGGTGTTGGAGCAGGTGAAAGAAAGAAGCACTGTGCAACCAGGATCTTCGACTTCCAAGAAGTTTACTAAGTGTAATACTCCTGCCGATACAACTGACTCCTCACCTCCTAGCACTTCCACTCAAAAATCTCCAACTCCAGTGCTCTATTCTGTTGGGACCACTCAAAAATCTCCAACTCCAGTGCTCTATTCTGTTGGCACCACTCAGCCGATAAACATGGTGAATTACGTGAATAGAAAATCTACAATCACTTCAACAACCACAACGTCTTATGAGCGATCTCCAGATTCGACCGCTGCTATCGAATCTCCATCTTCATCGACGCACGCTCATTTACCGCAAACTGTTACATCGGAACCTTGTGCGTCTTCCTCGTCGTGTGCTTCGGAAGCGGCAGCTACTACAATTCAACCAAAACCGAAAAAGAAAAAACCGAAGCCTTCCACCAGCAATTTAAATCCTTTTAATATAAAGAATACGCCGAAACCGTCCTCGCAGAAACCTCTTGAAGATGAACAAACTACGCAAAGAATTTTGTACATATTGGCGGAATATAAGGAGCAAGTTGAAAACTCTCCCGACAAGGATAAGCCTGCGCCACGGAGAAGGAACAATCCAGGGGCACCAGGGGTTCCCGGCTCTTCCAAACGCAAGAAAAGCTCTAGCGGATCTCGAAGGCGAGACGAGAGTCCTGAAGGTGAAGAAGATAGTTGTCGCACTTTGGGATCCGAGGATAGCAGCTGCGGCGCGGCTTCATCGGGTAATTGTGACGATTGTTTGGTAGAAGAATCTCCACCTCAAGAAAGTCCCAAGAAAGTCGTAAGAAAACTGACATTCGAGCAAGAAACACACATAACCCAGACTCGCACCATACCCCAACGAAACGTCATCGTTACCGATGGACAAGCATTTGCAGTCAGGGGTCTACCTGGAAAGCAGCAAACAGTTTTGACTAACTACTTGGTACCGGTGTCGATGGTGAAAGGAGGCCAGCAGATCGCGATAGTGACAAATCGTGGGCCGAAGTTGTTAGTCGGCGCTGGAGAGGGCGGGGCTGGAGGGACGTTGCTATTGCAGCGCTTGATTGGGCCCGGGGCCTTGAAACCGATGCTGACTCGACCAGGCGTGCGGCATATTCGTTTGCCTACTACGGCTTTGCACAATCTGCAGGCGTTTAATATTGCGACGCCAGCCACAACTGCACAGCCTCCTGACAGCACTGCGTCGCCGGCGTGCGCGCCCGCTCCGCCCGATCTCATCGACACCCGGGCTATGAGCTCGCCGTGGCCGGATCGCGACGCTGGAGAGAAGCCAGATAGAGGAACCTCCAGTCCTGAAGGTTCAGAGCCGTGGAACCTTCCGTCTTCAAGCATCGTAGACGATTATGGATACGAAGAGATCGTGAGAACTGACAACATGGATCGGACTGTTCTGGTAAGTTTCCTGTGATTTTGATGTTTGATATGAACCTGTTCGCTTTTATCACAATTACATTGATCCATAGATATATCTGATTAAAATCGTATATATGAGTAAAAGCGATTGGGTTCGGATTCAGAAGTAAATACACTTTGTAAATTTGAAAAATAATAACAGTTTGATATCCCATTCACAGTAAAAATGCTGTCTCAAAATGTGAATATGCTGCCTTTCATCGTGTCACAATATAATACCCAGTTTACTAGAACATAGAAGCGGTCAGATTTGAACATACTCTATGTCGGACTAGAATCTTAAGTGCGTTCATTGTGCTTCTGACTTGAATATTATTGATGTATAATTATTATAATAACTGAAAATGACAAGGCGATTGAGAATTCGACATCTTCTATGGTCCCCCACGGTTATATTGTGACAATCAATCCACCGATGTATGACGCGAATTTTGCAACCACAGGACGCGATCCCAGATCGGTACAGTCCAGATTTGGAGGCGCAACGCATATTTGATAAGATGTTCGACGTCGACTCCAAAAAGTCTATGTACGACTCTCAGTGCGGTTATGATATAGACGCGTCAGACGACGATAAGGCCTACCAGCAGGTGACAATCGTAGCCCTGACCCCCAGACCCTTGATATATGCCTCTTTCGTAGTGATGCACGCCTCGTTTATTTTTTCTCCGCTCTGTATAGGTTTGTTGTTGGTGTGCGACAGTAATATCGATGTGACATCTACAGTTTGCAGTATTATTTGATACCGCAAGCAATGTAATGTGTAAACATTAACCGACCGAAGGTCGCTCTAACTCTGTTCTAAGTCTGAAACCTCGCAGCAGGCTTTTGCAATAAATTAAAACTAGATGTCGCTTTTATATCACTTCATCGGCGCTCCCACATACAAACTGAAAACGGGTACATTAGGTGTTATATTAATTCTCGCTCCCTCTATTCTGTTTCTTATACTTTTTTACCATCATCTTCCATCTGTTAGGTAGGTGTTTGCTTACAAGTTATCGACGTTAATTTTTATCTCTGCATGACTTCAAAGTCTTTCTCTGTCATTGTCAAGTCTGGTTCCTGCATTCAATCATGCATGACCCCTTTATACCTTTTAAAATGAAAATCCTGTAACCATTAGTTGTTGTCAATGAAATATCTAAATGTCGTAGTTAGGTACTTGTTTAAATTTATTAAACTGTGTTAATTGTACTAAAAGCTTTAGCTTGCTCTCATCTTAATTCATGGTATGATATTATTAATTTAGTTGATTTCGAAAAATCATTGTAGGTAATAGTGTTTAATCATATTTGAACAGCTTTATGCTTTGGTAAATTTTAATCATGTGTGATTCTTCTAATTATATGAAGAATCTATTAGAAAATTGTTATTAATTATTGCCAAACAAAATTCAATGTCAGCAATTTAAAGCTTTAAATAAATTCATACCTTGAAGATGTATTGAAAATATTATTTTCAGTATCAACCCTATGATTCGTTCATATTTTATGAAAATCAAGTTCAATACTGTACTTCAAAACTTGCAATGATTACATAAACTAACAATAACATAACTTATGTTATGTAAAATTCTGTCTTGTCTAATGAATAACCTGTACCTACTTACATGCACAAGTTTATATGCCTTGAAGACTTTAAAAAGCATACTTAGCGAACATAAAGAAAAAAACCGACCAAGTGCGAGTCGGACTCGCGCACGAAGGGTTCCGTACTTTGTTGTATGGGAGCCTCCCTTAAATATTAATTGTTTTATGTATTAAAGTAAATAATATTTACTATATATTATAACATATGTGTTAAATAAATATTCTGTGAATATTTCAAGCGTATACCCGCAAAATCGAGCAAAAAAAAAACATGTTTGTTGTATGGGAAATATTATAAATATTTATTTTATTTAGTTTTTTAGTATTTAATGTTATAGCGGCAACAGAAATACATCATTTGTGAAAAATTCGACTGTCTAACTATTACGGTTCATGAGATACAGCCTGGTGACAGACGGACAGACAGACAGCGGAGCCATAGTAATAGGGTCCAGTTTTACCCATTGAGTACGGAACCCTAAAAACGATTCACGTGTCTTCAAGTCATGCAAACTTATCAGTAAGCTGTTATAGTTTACAATGAATAGGGACAATAATTCAACTAGTGTCTTATGTATAGAAATGCTGTTAGCGTTTAATTCGCCGTTTGTACTAGCTGTTTAATCTGTGCAATAAAGTATTAAATAAATAAATAAATATAGGTTGTGCAGAGGAAAGACGGACGGCAGACTAGACTGACTCACGTATCGGCGGCTGCGCTCAGGCACAAATGTGCCATTTTGGAGCACGAGCTGCGGTTGCAGGTAAACGTTTTGCCATACTAAGCAATTAAGCCAGTGTCACAGAATAAATACAGTACTACATACACTACGGCAGGGTTTCTCAAATTGGGGTACGCAAACCCCTAGGGGTTCGCCATTCGCCGGCAGGGGGTTCGCGACAAGATTTACGTAATGGCGGCTTGATGACTGGCAGGCACAACATACTTATGTGAGAGTGGGTTTTCACAGCTGGTCATGATAAAAACTAAATACCGAAATCGACTTGATTCAGAACAGTCAATGTTTCTTGTGGGGGGTTCATCAGTTAATTCTGTCCCCTGGAAACATGAAGTTGTGAAAAACACGACAGTTGTGTTTTCAGCACTGAATGTGTTAACCTTACTACAATCGGGGTTATATTTTTTTTTGATCGCGTGTTATGTTAGCGTACTGACATCAACATTTAACGTGCATTTCCTTAACGTGTTCAATGTAAGATAACACGTTCTTGTTGCAAAAGAGCGATATGCTAGTGTCCAAGACGGTACTGTGTTGTGTGGACGAAAACCACATAAATGTTGGAAACAAAAATAGGAAACATGACGCGGGGAAACCCTCTATCTCTATCTATATCATCATCATCATCATCATCGTCAACACAACGTCCCACGGCTGAGCACGGGTCTCCCCTCACTTTCGTGAGGAGGGTTAGGCCATAATCCACCACGGGGGTCCGGTCCGGATTGGTGGATAACATACCTACCTCCGAATAGTAATAATAATTCTCGAGTAAGAACGTGGGTCTCCTCACGATGTTTTCGTTCATCGAAAAGCGAGTGAGAATTACGTATATATAATATGTTCGGACGTTCTCCCACTAGGCTACCACCCCTACCTATTTATATAGTAAACGTTAATTTGTGCACGTTCTGATACACGCAGTTGTAAGACAAATGGAAGATGGGCAATTTAACACTTTCACCGTTGAGCCGATTTGCTTGTCTAGCCACGGGTGCGACTCTGCGCACTCCATAATGTTTTCCTATACATTAAACACAACAATCGTGTTTTGCCGCTCTCGCGGCAAGTTATGAAAAGCACGACAGTTGTGTTTTCAGCACTGAAGGTGTTAAATTTTTTAGATTATCTCTCTTAAAGATAATTAAAAACCTATATTTATCTTTATAATTATCGCTTTAAGTCCTAATAAATATCAATGAATTCATGGGTAAGAATCATAACAAAAATGTATAAAATATTCTATAGTGATAACAGGATCAGTTCATCTTAAAAAACTTTTGTTAATTCAACAGAAGTCACTATCGGAAGAGTGTGAAGACCTCGGCGTGGACTCACCATCGGCATCAGATCTGTTCCCTGAAGCGGAGCTGCTATTTGCACCCTCGCCGGCACACGAGCAAACCATCGAAATGTGCCATACACGTGAGTATACCTTGGCTTGTTTCAGACGTGCAACAACCATAGCGACAAAACGTGGGCGGGCGCTAATTGAATAGTCTTAATTCTCACTAACCACATTTTGCCGTCAACGGCGTGGGCGATACCGACCACATTGCAAACGCAACGACACTGTGCAGTTGCGATAAAATGCAGACTTCTTGCAGCAAAACGGAAATCCCGCGTGCGAAATCGCGGGGCGGAGCTAGTAGCTGTATAAGAAGACTAACTGCGCCTTGCGGTTTCGGTTTTTGCCACATCCTTCGCTCCTATTAACCGTAGCGTAATGTAAGATTGCAGCGTTCAACCAAACAAAAAACTCTTCAGCTTTACATATTAGTATAGATAAGACAAAGTTCCGATCGCAAACAGGACACCTCACCAATACCCCCTTTCTAATTCCAGCACAACCATCAATTCCCCAACCGGACCTCGAAGACCACATCGCGACCGACCATTTCCTCACCAACGAACGCCACGGCGAGCTCGACCTCAACCTGGACGACGTTGGGGAGATAGTCACGGTCGGCGAGGATGATATGACGACCATACCGCTGGACCACGAGGAATTCGCGCGAGCGCACGAGGAGTTTGCGCGGTCGCACCCCAACACCACCTTCCATAGCGAGCCGGAAAACGGCGAGGTAGTGTTATTTTAGATCTATTATTTAGATAGATAGATAGATTAACTCTTTATTGAAACACCACAGAGCAAGGTTTCTTTCCTTATTGTTGGGTTGGTGGTCTGTGTCATTTTTAGTGTGTAGTTATTTCAAGTGAAAATGTATCTAAACGATCTTTGGCCTGATTGTCACGTTTCATCCAATGAGATTATGGTCAAATGCTTCCCTATTTTGTATAAAAAGGACATCTAATTAAGTTTTTCGTAAAAAAAAATCTCCCCCATTTCAGATACCAGCATTTGCAATGGCTCAAGAAATCAAAGGTCGCCAGATCACGTTCCAGACTCAAGGAGTACCGGGAACCGTGGTCATGGCTCCACAGACCACTGTCATCTCGCAGGCCACTATCGAAGCGAGTGGCTCGCAGAACACTGTCAAATTCACCGATATCGATAACATGTTAAACGCGATGCCAAGCCCTCAACACCCGCTCATCATGCCAGAAGTTAAAGAGAGCCATGAAGGTCTATCCAAGTTTGACAGACTGCTACACGAGACTAGGGAGCTGCACGCCTCGAATGCGGCATCGGCAATAGTGCATTCGACCGGCAACGGCACCCAAGTTATCCGCAGAGTTCATTATGAGACGAGGCGAGATCGGTACACGATGGATGAGCCGGACACTGTAATGGGTGGACCGCGAATCGACCGCAGGAGCATGCAGTCCATGGACGACACCTCTTCCCCTGAAAGGCATCCGGAGCTTTTCTGGGATACAACGCCGGCGAGACCCGAAAGGAGACGCTTTGACTTTAGCAGCGACAGCGATAAATGCAGTAAGAGTTCATACGACGAACCCATAGATTCTGTCGGGATCGCAGCTCACACCAGACTAGATTCGGTGATAAAGGCCGCCCGAACCGAGCGTACGCCCGGCGACGGTTCTGTCGCTGACGATTACCATCCTCCGCTGAGGACGTACCCGCCGAAGCGGCCGCACCATCAGATACCGCAACAACAGACGGAGACCGAGAGAAATTTACCGAAGCCGCGGGTGGGTGAACGATGCCACGATGCTAAGGACGAAAGCAAGCGGCGTGCTTCGAATCGTGGCGTCGTCAAACGCGGCTGCCACTGCTGCAACGGATCTACGCCGCCCAAACCGAAGAAGTCGCGAGCGAAAAAGCCGAACGACTTCCCCGCCCATAACTGAAGATAATTGTGATTACCGATTGTACTAGAGGCTGCGATAAAGCACGCCAGACTGAACGCGATCTCTTACTGACGAGGGTTCTTCTTTTTTAAAATAGTAATTAACATGTTTTGTTTTGTATATAATTTTCTGTTTCCGGTTATCTAAGTTCGCACCAGACTCGTTTTTTTTTTTTGTTAATGTTTAACTATAGTAGTTCCTTTAGGCGTTATTTTATAAGCGATTTTGTCACCTCCAAGTTCAAACTCGTTTATTTTAATATTTTACATGAAATTCTGGTGATTTAGTGATTATGTTGTTAATTGTTTCTTCTTGTATTATAAGTATCGATAAACGCTATTATATTGTATTGTATAAAAACGTAATTTAAGTGACCTCCCTTTTGTAGTAGCTAAGTGTTTCAAATAGTGATTAAAGGCCATACTCAATCGTGAATTTATTCGTCTTTTAGCGACGTAGTAGATGTACTAATTTAACTATCGTAGCCGTGTGTATGCTAGACTGATGTTTTGATTTCTATATCCTGTTAGCGCGTTGCTATCTTCGTTTGTATCCAACGTTTTCTACCTTGATTTTTCTATAACTGTATTGTAAAGTTTAGTTTATAAGCTAACTTCCTGAAACAGCACAAAATGTTTGTAATACGGTGGAAGCTTTAACTTCAGGTGTTTTCGATGGATTCGAATTATTTTTGAGATTTCTTTTTGTTTACGATAAAAAGTATAGTTTTCGGTGCCAATTGCTTTTGGCGCTGCTCTGCGCTTTGTGTTTCCAGGGGCGTTATTATCGCAATATTTTAATAAAAATATATTACATAATAGTAGCAATGTGTTAAGATATAGTGAATTTGATATCTGTAGTGTTTAAAGTTGTAAATATACATTTTTGTCCCCAGTATTGGTTGAGGGGGCAGTCTAGTCAGTAATGGACGCTCGTGTCGTACCTACCGGCCCAGGGACGCGCCGACATCGCGGTTGGCTATAAGCCTCGATGGTTTCATTTAATTCAGTATTCTGCCGCTTATGTAAATAAATGCCCGTATTATTGGAAAAGTTTAGAGCAAAAATAGAAACCCCTCCAAACATTTGATGTATCAAAACTTTCATGCAGGGGTGACAATCCTAAATTTGTAAATAACAGGAGGGGTGATAAATTTTAGGGAATTTAGACAACGTTTGAGAATGTTGAATGTTTTAGTAAAATATTGTAATTGGAATTTAAAGTTTCGTGCACTCGATGGGCCTATGTAGCCCATAGATCGGTTATACAAAGGATGGACCGAAAATCACGCTGCGCTTTCTACAAATTATACTTTCGAAATGGTAGCGTGACTTTTGGACCGCATCGTAATCCATGTAACATAAGTTAGACGTTTAGCCACTCAGATATGCGTGCCTGTTTAGACATTTGTCGGCTATAATCAATTAAATTTCTGGCAAAGGCACTAATACTTAAAGTCAATGTTGAAATAAACGTGTTTTTGAATCGGAAACTCTCGAATGTATTCCATTTGGGGACGGAGGAAAATAGTCAGCCATTTCTATTTGTAAGGTTGTCTTTTTATAATATAATCCCAGTATGTTATTAATGTTCATACGATGTTGTAACGTTGGCGCCAGATATTATTCTCAGGGAGTCGTATAAATTTTTCCAAAATGTGGTTTTTGTTACGTATTTTTCTTAGAAGTTTAAATTAAGCCGTTTAATGTTTAATTAAACTGATATGTTTAGGAGTTTCATTATAATTTTATAATCAATGCAGATTGTGTTTTCTATTTTTAAAAGTGCTACAGGCGAAATGTTCATTAAAACTTATCTATTAAATAACACAAGTTTTTTATTGATTAATGTTACAGTTACATACATAATACAACTTTATTATAATATAATTATTTAGTTATAAGTAATCTTTTATAATCAGTCTTGGTTTTATAGAGCAAAATCATGGAAGTACAATGTGGGGAATATTATTTCTAAAGCGGATAGAGCCTATGATTCTGCAGCAGTTGGAACGAAACCTAGCGGCGCACGCCACAGCGATATCTTGGACTACGTATACAAGATTTCGTTAAAAGAACGTCAAACTAAGCGCCAAATTGGACTTCTTTATATATCCTTTAATATCGTGAATATACACGATTTCTTGCGAGTGGCCGTGCGCTGCTATGGGGTGTCTGCTTTAAAAGAGACTAGCACTTCTAATATTGTAATAATGGCTTATTCCGCAGATCTCCCTAGCCCCGTCCCCCCCCCCCCCCTCGAGGAGGATTTCCGGAAAACAAATTTCTGAAATCCCCGTCATAGCTCAAGCATTAGCGTTTTGCCTCACGGATTTCCACTTATATGGTTCTGTGAGGTTCCGCATACAACACAGATTTAAGACATACCAAAAACACTAATATCTCATTTTAATTGAAACACTAATGTCTATCCTACTATACATGTGGTCATGTACCATCATCAGTCAGGACACAGATAGCCAAAATTCACTCAGAAGTGGGTTTTAACACGTTCACTGTTGAAAACACACGTCTGTGTTTTTATAATTTTACGGCAAGCGAAAACGCCTGGCGTACGAACCCACACTGCTGTATTGTCGATTTTATCACACCAGTTGTGTACGCCCGCACAGCTGATTGTGTTTAGTTACGACACAACGCCAGTAAACAGTAAAACACGTAAAGATTCGCAAAAGAGCCAATAAATGTAAAACGGAACGTGAACACTGACTGCTAGAAGGTACATTTTCCACAGAAATACTGTCCGACAAGCCATTGGACGCACCATATTTTCTGTCAAATATTTCACTGTCTACCCGATAACGACATTTGGAGACCAATTTCTCCTCTTATCTTTAATTCGCTTCATCAGCGCCAGCACCTCTATCCTAAAGTCGAGCCGTTCATCTTCGTCATACTTTACAATCGTCGGCAACAGCGACGCAAAGAACGCTTCATCTTCATTCATTATCCTAGGGTCATCTACGGCGACAAAGTCTATTTTCGTACTACTCGTCTCGTCTACTTCTTGCTGGATGTGCTTCCTTGATCTTTTCCTTTTACTAGTACTTGGAGTTTCGAAGACAGGTTCGCCTTCAGCTACAGAAGCATCGGAGTCTGCGAAATGGATTTCGTATTCGGGTTTTTCTTCGATGTTGTAACTTGTATGTTCGATTTCAATGTCTTCTTTTGTCGGTTGGTCCTCGTTGTAGCCTAGGTTGTCCTGTTCGGCGCGTTCTGATTCGGGGATGATTTGGAGGAGGAACTTCAGGTTGTCGAAGAGGACGTACTGTTTTCTTGGCTTTCCGGCTTTGGTTTTGAGGCTTTTGACGAAAGTGTCGCGGACGTTTGTCCACTTCGAAATGATCGTTTCGCCTGGAATTAAAATAGGGATTTAATAACATAGTTAGGTATATATATAGTAAGGTACTTAAGGTAATCTACGTAGGTTATACTATAGGTTATTAAATTAGGTACATAAAATGTTTATATTGACGATTTCAACAAAATCATCAAATAATACGAATACAGGGTGGAAAAAAGGCTTTAGAGAAATACCTACTCCTTATAACAGTATTAGAGATTATTTTGTCCTCCATGGCGTATTTGGTGAAAAGCCAGAGGTTGCAGATTCGATTCCCGTGCAGGCCTAAATTTGTGTATAGCATGTCTGGTAATACGGAACGTGTCGTTATTATTGTGTTTTAACTCTACTTAAAGCTACTGATAATAATTAATTATTATTAAGTTTGAATCACTAGATTTAGTAATATATTTTAGATACCGACAAAAACTAAATAATAGATAAGTGAACAGGGCAGACGAGAGGCGACTCGTATTATTTTGTTTTCATGAAGGGTTTGTTTTCATACTCACTCGTTAGACGTTTATCATCCGACGACATTTCCTCGTATCGCTCGTCAAGGATGTTGAATATCTCGACCCAAGCCACCCTCCTCTCCAGGCGATCCTTATAATTTTCTATACTCTTATTCCACAAACAGGGGCGGTCTCTCACCCCTTCTATTAATTTTATGACGTCGTATTTAAAAGGTTTCATTTTATATATTTTTTAAACCGGACGGCAAAACACTGTTCACGCTCTCTAGTTATGCACGTCACTGACGTGCTTTCCTCGTGCGTCGAATCGGATGTTATGCGCCGTCCTTGTTTAGTCATACGGGTTGAACAGAGATGCCGAATGATTCGAGGTCACCGACATCACAGCGGCTTTAGCCAGCGGCCATCTCGTGTCGTGTGATAGTGGTTATTTGCCAACGCCAGATTAAGTTGAGCTCTGGAAGCGCACAGTGTTCTATTCGAAAGACTGTAGGCGAAGGGTCTAGATTACAGGCCGTGGCTCACGATTCGAGAAAGTCATGCTATGCCGCTATGCGACTCGTGATCCGTCACGACCGATCGAGATAGTGGGCTGAAAAAATCAACCCTACAGCCTTATAATAAGTTCTAACTATTCTAAGCTTTTTACACTGTGGTATCTGTAGTATGTACCTAGGGTTACAACAACAAAAAAATCTTATCTCCTAGTATTTTTGTCCTTCCTTAAGCAAGCTCGTGTTTTTTTAGATTGCTATATAAGTTTAAGTAGGATTCGGGCGTTTGAAAAGTTACCTATATTAGTAAAGCTATGAAAAGCGAAAGAAGTGTGGACTCGATAAAAGCTCAATAAGGAACAGGTTTTGCATAAACGTTTTTTTGACGTGACTAAGTCTATTAAATCGATGAACGCCGGCTGCATGAACGAAAAAGTTGACAAATTGTCCCGTTACGCTGATTGTATGCTTGCGCCGCATCTATCTCTCTTCTCTTCTTGACAGGTTAATTATTCTTGCATTTAGAAAATCTGATTATACTTGTATAATTTCAAATATTTAGTCTTTTATTATTAAAAAATGATTCAATTTTATTCATAAAAGTATGCAATCATTTAAAAATTTCATTTCATCATTGTCACGTTAAAATATCGTCAGTAAACCAACTTTGTTTTTCTTTTAGAAGGTGGGAACAAGTCTTTTTGGGGGTTCGCCTGCAATTTTCTTTTTGTTAGCGCGAGTTTAAAATTCCCAAAATAGTTTATTACTATGCAAGTCCCCATTAGGGCCAGGCATGCTTAGTATCTACGTAGGTCACCTACATAGATACCTCTTTCGTCTAACATTCCAATCTCCTTGGTATTATTGATCCCGCTGCGCGCGCAATCTCTTTTGTCATTATCTGAAGGAAAATTCCCTCTGACAGGTTCCGAGGCTAACTTGTTTCTAGCTTTAGCCACGTTCTAGCTAGATTACGATAAAATTACGCTATAAATCGTCATTATTACAAATGAAATAAAACTTACGCTGATACATCTGTGAGATTTTAAGAGAATTGGTGTGGATTTCATAAGATTATTTGAGTTATAAGTACTGCGCCGGCAACAGGACGAAAGGTAAGTTTTCTGACCCTATTTCTTAAAGTAACTCAGTAGTTTCTAGCTTAGTTATGCTAAACCTAGCTAAAAACCATGTAATTGGTAAGCGCCTGATAAAAAGTATTTAGCAACAGTAAGTGGTGCTTAATCAGCTGCTCAATAAGTAGTCAATGCGTGTCAGGGTTACCTTCCAAGCAATTTTCCTTCTACCTATTCTTCTGTTCTCTTTTGATACATATTACCAACATGCTCCTACTTAGCTATCTAATGTTAATTACATACATACCTACACGTATTTAGCTAAGTACATCGTTTTTCCTCAAACACATATTTAGCTATAATGAAATTTATTAATTTAACAATGAGATTGATTAAAAATATAATGCATAGATAAAAGCATGAAAAATGAGCTAAGAATAAATAAAAAAAATCATACATAAAGTCTACATAGAACCTCTTCCTTTTTGAAGTTGGTTAAAAAAATTATTGCAACTGGCACTAAATTTATTGCAACGTGGTTTTGCTCAGGCGTTAGCGACCCGATCTATTAGGGAGCATCTATAAAGTACGTTAAGGGGGGGAGGGGGTCGAGGATGTGTGACGTTATGTGACAAGGGGTGGGAGGGGTTATAAGTTTCTTGACGTCACATTTCAGAATCTAATACATGTAAGAATTAAAATGCTAAATGAAAATAATTTCGGAACTGCAATTTAATTTCATAATTTCAAAGTGACAATTTTATGATCAAGTGTGACAAGGGTCAAAAATGACGTTCTTTATGGATGATCCCTTATTATAAACCCAAGACTTACCTTAGGTACTTAGGTACTAACACCATACTAAAGTTTTTTAATTTGAATGCAGGCAATATTTTTACAGTAGCACACCTTTAGTTTCGGTAGTTAGTTTTTTTTTTAGGTAAGTACTTACTCCATTCCGTATAATTAAGTAAGATTAATAATTTTAGAAGGTCACGAAGAGGCTGACATGTTAGCTAATGACACGTTCACTGCTGAACCGTTTTACTTGTTTTGAAACTCTTTTGCAAATCTTCGCACAACGTGCGTGTTTACTGTTTACTGGCGTTGTGTCGTTACTAAATTTAATCAGCAGAGCGGGCGCACACAACTGGTGTGATGAAATTGACAATACAGCAGTGCGGTTTCGCACGCCAGGCGTGTTTACGCTTGCCGCAAAATTATAAAAACACAGGCGTGTGTGTTTTCAGTAGTGAACGTGTTAAAAAGTGACAGAGTGAATTGAATTCTTTATAAGGCCAAATAAAAAAAAAAAACTAAATTATCAAATTAAATAAATAAATGTTATCGAACAACCACCGAAGGTTTACTTGGACAAGCTATAAATTAGAGTGCATAACATTTTTTTGTTTACTGTACAGATAATAATTCATTCCAAAATCAGTCATGCCAAGGAAACGGAAACAAAAGCAACCCACCGAAGATGTTACCTATTTAAAGCAGAATGCAGCAACAATCAAATTCTTCCGTATCATGTCAATTGCATCAACGATATGCTATGGCATATTGAGCAGCATTTATTGCCCTGAAGATGCAGATGATAACACAATATGGGTCGTAATCAAATACGTACTGCCAGTGGGGCTCCACTTCTGGTCCCACCGATTCCTGCAGAAACTGAACCTGCTGCACCGGGACATCAACAAGGAAGGGGGCTTTGGAAATTATATCAAGGAGTTTTTGATTTGCCTGTCAATGGGCCAGGTTCTATCTGTTGTTTCCGGTTATTTCTGGTTCCTGGCGGCGCTAACGCCACTCAAGTTGCTCAACCACTTAGCCAATTTCATTGAAATGCCATGGCTGCTCCTAAAGAAGCCGAAATGTAGCAAAAGAGTACAGTTACGCGCAGTTGGTGACAGCTGCAGATGCACTAGCTTAATAGATTATGGTGATGATTTTTTACTACTATGGAATAGATGGGTTGACTGTCTATGGGAATGATAATTGAACAATTCCGCAACTATAAAATTAAACCCTCCTCCACGCATACTATTAAACAACGCCGTAGTTAACACATTTAATTTTTTCTTGAACGTAGTCACGCATATAATATTCGGTGACTTACAAATTAAAAAAAAAAAGTTGTATCCCAAATATATAAATATAAGGAATATATTAATCTTATTATAAAATACGAGTATACTATTTATTACTAGCTATTACATAAGAAATAATGTTTACTTTGCTTTACTTGACTTGACTTGATTTGCGCGTCACGTTTTTTAGTAACTTAAAAAAAAAATTAAAAAAAAAAACATACTTTTGAAAATGGGAAGGATATGTTTACTATGAAGAACAAAGTGGGCGTATTGAAGATTCTCTCTACTAACGTGACAGTTTTAACTTAGACATAGACACAGAGTAACTGTAGATCGTTTGGAAACCGTTCAAAGGTAAATAATTAGTTGTGGAGTGCGACAGGGATGCATTCCTTCTCCCCTACTCTTTAAACTCCATCTAGAAGCAATCCCATTTGAAGCACTTGCGGGATTGGAAGTGACTGTCAAATTAAACGGCAGAGTCATTAAAATCACAGGTACACTGATGACACTGTGCTCGTAGCTTCATTAGAACAGGATCTCTAGCATATATGTAAGTGTTCAATCATAGAGTGGAGATGAGCAAGAATGTGTCTAAAACAACGTTTCTAATAATAATTGAATCTGTTAACAAATTCCTAAATCGTAGAATTAAAGTGGCACACTTAAATATCGAGCAAGGTCGAATGCAAAAACACCTTGGCGCTTGAGGAATGAAGAATGAGACAGTAAAGGAGAGATTCGTTTTCGAGAATCGCTCAAGCAACTCTGTCAATAATGGGAAATGGTTTTGTGCAGTCGTAAACTATCCACGAAGCTCGAGATGCGGATGCGCCACTACTATGTGTAGCCAGTAGTGCTATACGGTAGCGAGGCCATGCTTTTGAGATGAGGTGCTATGATGAGGTGATCTTTGAATGCTCCGCTTTAGATAGGAGATTTCTAATGTAGAGTTTCTCCAAAGCGTCGATAAGATTCAGGACCTAGTGCAAACAACAAGGAGAAGCAAAGTTGTTGTTCTGGGATACGTTATACTTATAGCTCCAGCTCATCATGATGCGCAAAGTTGAAGACAAAGGACGCGTTTGAAGAAGAAAGAAGTCATGGTTGTGCAAGATTCGCGAGTGGACAAATATTGACAGTGTAGTGTGACTTTTTGTGTCTGCGAAGGGCAGAACGAGAGAGGCATTGGAAGAAGAAACTGCCTAATGTGTTTGTAGAGCTGAGCTAACCTAGTCTCGGAAATTAAATATTGATGTTCACAATCTCACCAGATGGGAAGCGGCTGCATGACTGAGGTGTACTACCCTTGACTGCAGGTGAAGGTGAAGTATACTATGTACCATGACTGAAGCACCCTTGCCTAGAACTCTCCGATTCCGCGTAGAGTGCTAATAAGTTCGGTTCGATGCTCGGGTCCTCCTTCAGTATTGACTACTTGCCTAAAATGTGATTTGATTACCACAACACCTGTCAAATTTATACAAAGTTGATCAACTAATCGAAACGAACTTATCCTTACTCTCTGGTCTATTCTCTCTCTCTTCATACTCTTTACGGAATCAGGCAACTGGGTCGTATTTAGCTGCAAGCGTCAGTGAGGGCAAAGCGTTTTATATCCGTGCGGCGCTGCGATTCCATCAAGGTTGGTGCTGATGATGTAGTTAATTGGTTCAATTTTTACATGCATTCAGGAACAATGTGGAACATCTGCGTGCCCGGGTGGGGCGCAGTGATGGTGGCCGGGGCCCTACTCTTGTACGGAACCCTTGACGTGGCATATTTCGCCAGAATGATGTATACCGTTGCTAGAGCGAGATATTTCAAGAAGAAAGCCTGTATTTTGGAGACCACGGAGGTTCATTGTAAGTACAAATCTACATACTTTTAACGTCAATATTTTTTCCAGGCTCTCCGCTCTGGTACGTTGGTTTATTTATCTATATATATATATAAAAATGTTATGTTGGTTTATGTACGCTTCAAAAACTCAAAAAGTTCTGCACCGATCGAGCTGAAATTTTAGCATGATGTATAATCCGCATCAAGGATTGTTTTTATCTATTTTTTTCATCAGTGACATATCAGCGAATGTGCCACAGCGAAGCGTGGCACATAGTATAGTACCCACACATTCGAAATAGTACCCACCCAGTTATTTCGCTGGAAGCAGTGACTTCGAACCTGAACACAGTAATGTTTGTGTGCGTCTGCTTGTCTGTTGAATATCAGGCAAAAGCGTAACTCTTTTCTAGACGGACTCTTGCCAAAGAAACCAACCACTAAACTACAAGAAGAAATGATTCACTAATTCTTGAGCCTTTACCATTCCAGGCTGGTGTCTCCTGAACGATATCGACACCCTCCTTTATCATATGAACAACGCGCGCTACCTTCGTGAACTAGACTTCGCTAGAGCTGACTTCTACGAGAGGACAGGGTTATACAACAATATCAAAGCCGCTGGAGGCGCGGTGGTGCAAGCAGCTGCAACAATCCGGTATAGAAGATACTTAAAACCGTTTACCAAGTTCACCATTACTTCTAAGGTGAGTAAACAAATTAAACTTAGTTTGAGAGGTACAAAGCCATCGTAAACTAGTAAATATTACCTTGTAAGTGTGTTAGATGACACTGGTTTTTCGCCATCCCATGGCGTCGTACCACCAATATTTTATGGATGTTTTGCGTCGTCGGAAAACAGGGAAGCCCATGCGTATTTATCATGCGTACATAGTATTCTGTTTTACCAAAACCGCTCCAGGTTCTAGCAGTGACGTGTAGGTCCACACAAGCGTGTCGTTGCAACGCTCCCAAGCTAACACACTAAAACAGTAGTAAATCTATCTTTTCGAACCTTTCAGGCTATCTACTGGGATGACAAGACAGTGTTCATGGAGCACGAGTTCGTGGGCCCCGGCGGGTTCGTCCACGCGGTCGCGGTGTGCAGACAGCGGGTGATCGACACCTCCGCCGCGGCTATCGCCGACCTGCTGCTGCAGCTGCACTGCGCAGGCGCCTGCAGGCCCGCCCCGGCGAAGATGCCACAAGAGGTAACTGGATCAAACTGGTTCTCCGCTACTGTTTTAGCTCAGGGAACTATAGAATTGCTTTATGCTGGAATGTGAAGACCTTTTTTTTATTGCCGAATAGGGAACCATAGAGCGGTAATAAGCCAAGTGGAAAGAATGTCCGTTTTGCAAGCAGCCCTCTGCATGCAAAACGGATATTCTTCCCTCAGATTAAATCCCAGTATGGGGACATACGAATGTGTTCCTTTGTTCCAATTGTTTTTCGATGAAGGAAAACACCGTGAGGGAACCCAAACGCCCGAGAATTATTTCGGAGCTATGTAATTTATCAATCCTAACCATCCCTGGGGACCGCCTGTCTTGATGATCCTTATGAAAGTGAGCTGAGACACGCGCTCAACAAACAATAAGCTGAGTTGGGTTGTGATGATGCTGATGATGAGGAAACCATTTGTCTGCAGTCTTGCCTGATGGTAAATGGCAGCGTCGTTGTCGGTGAAGAATGCTCCCCTAGAAAATACACATTCACATATAAGTTTAACTGAGATACTAACACGTGTGCCACCTGAGCAGGTGCCCCATGAGGTAACTTTTGAAAATAGACTTTAAGAATAGGAGTCCTCTTCTGCAAGGGGCAGCCTGGGGAAGAACACTGTTATCGGATATTCAACTGCCATCAGGATGTGCGAACATTACTGTGTTCTGATTTGAAGACGAGAACAAATCTGTGGATCTCAATAACTTCTACTTATTTCAATTTCCAGTTGGAACTTTGGGTGCAGAGCAACGAGCTTAGCTCCGCCAAGCTTCGCGCACCAAACGCACCCCTGCCCTCTCTCCCGCCCGCCCTCAACATCAACATCGGGGGTGGTGAAATAGTTCCGGCACCATCAACCGAATGAGACATCCTTCACTGCCCGGACGCAACCCTGCGCTCTCGCTCACACGCGAAACAAACGCGTTAAAGCGAGACAGCACCAGGGTGTACATGCTCCGGCAGTGATTAAAAATTCATTTACTCCGCAGGCTTCGAGCCGCGCGGACGTATCAAAGACTTACGGCGACGAGTTTAAAGTGTTGTGTATTAATAATGTTATTGAATTATATTATGCCCGTTAGCTGAGCTAATTCTAGCATTCGATGGTGTCCATGTCAAAGCTTGATCTGAATAATGTATCATAGATTTTTTAACTTTTGGCAGCTCGTTGTTTTTGAAACTTCGTGTTTATATAGTAGAAAGAGAATAATCTCGCTAAATGTGTATTTATAATTAGGTAGTATTATGTAATATCATGTTAGATACTTATAATACAGCACGAGTATCTTTAAATATTTAAAATAATCAAATAATCTAAAATTATGTAATCCCTTCATGGCTGTAAATCAGTGATTTGTGAATTTATTTTAATTGGATAAAAGAATTACTTGCATTTCTATGTACCCTATATTTTTTCGATTCTTATCCAATGTGCCTATTTATAATATATTCTTCTTTAGAAATTCTAATCGTGATTGTACTGAAAGTACCTTATTAGAAAATTCAAAATTAATAATTCTCTATTATTTTTTATATTAGCATCTGGAAATAGAGAGCACTTTTTTTAGAAGTCTCTAAGTAAACACTTAAATTACTGTATCTATTTTAGTAAATCTCAATTTCTTTTAATGGTTAATATCTAATGCTCCACTGCTTTTGATATATTATTAAACTTTATTTAAATTGTGTGATTAACTCAAGGAAAAAAAATGTTCTACTTTACATTGGTTCCGTACTCATGTTTTTCGCGCGTTCCGATAATGTCACCTTATCGTTATACAGGTCACAAAATGTTCTGTAACATCACAGGAGATACGAAGCCTTGTTATTGCGACAAAGTGGCTGTTACTATTATTGCTTCCTACGTGGTTATGAGCACGAATACGGATACTCGAGTGCATTCATAGTGATACTTGAATGACTAAGATAATATTTATATCTAGGAATCTTATTACGTGTGTATTATGTCATTTAACTACATAGTTGCTGGTAGGATCGATTGATAAGGAAGGAATGCTGCACTGTGTATTTGAAAGATTTATTGTTTAACTAGCTGCGCCCCGCGGTTTAGCCCGCATAATTCCAGTCATCCAGTAATAACTCTGCATTTTCCAGGTTAAAAAACCACTATGTTACTAAAGAATTTTATTGTTGGCTTTTATTTTTTCCATTAATTGCATTAATATCGTTAATGGCACTAGTATTTATGCTCAAAGTACATTCTGTGACAGGCGGCCGATAGGTTTACGTAATATGATTTCTAGTGACATTTTGTGACCGATCGTGTGAAGATTGCTGTTGCTTTGCTATCGCAAATTTACGTAGTCAGGTAGCCGAGATGAGCTCTTTCGTCGTGGTAATTAGCTAGGTAGGTACAACGTGGGTGCGCCACCGGACGTTTTCCAAATCATATGATGTATTGATTAAAATGAAACGTGAGGAGGGTGTTAAGAGTATCTTGATTTGATAAACCATATTTATAGATGTTCTCAGTGTTTTCCCAAAGCGTGTTGTATGTAGTTGTATGGAAGGTTAAATGTGCACAAAATCTTTAAGCATTTTCATTGTTTTTTTCTGTGCGTAGGTTAAATAAGTCTAGTGAACAGTCTTTCCAGTGATTGTTAAGGTGTTTGGAACCTTATATTATGCTTGTGAAGGTGGCGATTGAATTGTTACATGTGAGTGTAATGTAACACGTTACAATGCGAGCATCGCAGCATTCAGTGCATTACATATAAGATATCCTTGAATGATACATTACACCTTAATATTACAAGTCAGTCGCCGCCTTTATACCTACTTTGTTGTGTTTTGTTGTGTTGTTTGTATTATGTCATCATGTTACTAAGTTAATTATTATAGACGATAACTATATGTGTAAAAAAGTCATTAAATAGCATTTAATATTCAATTATCTTGTTTTATTTGTATGAACTTGATTTGTAGAATAGAATAGAATAGAAAAACTCTTTATTGTACACCAGAAACAAAATTAAACACAGTACAGAAGAATTACAATAGGTAAACAAGGGGAGTACAGTGGGTGGTCTAAGTAGGTTTGTTTTTAAATGGTAAAGAGAATTAAATGTTATTGTTCAATAAATTAGTTGTAAGAAAATGAACTAGTAGGTTGCATTTATAATTTTTGGGGGTGATTCGGATCACTTTTTGTAAAAAAAGCGGTCCTCTGAAAAGGTCGCCGCGATTAAACCATGAATTAATGTGATATTCAATTTGTGTTGCGTGTGCGATTGTTCATGTCGAGAGTGAATAGGTGCCACTACTAGGAGGTACCCTAGGTCACCTAGGAGGTACTAGGAGGTAAGCACGCTCGTGCTTCACCTACGGCCATATCGTCATTTTCCATCGGGTGAGATTGTGGTCAAATGCTCGTCTAGTAAAAAATTAAAAAAAATTGAAAAGGGCGTATCCTTTATGCAGAGGCAGTATATATATATAAATGTTATGTTGGTTTGTGTACGCTTAAAAAACTTAAAAAGTTCTGCACCGATCGAGCTGAAATTTTAGCATGATATATAATCCGCATCAAGGATTGTTTTTATCTATATTTTTCATCAGTGACATATCAGCGAATGTGCGAATGTGCCACAGCGAAGCGTGGCAGGGTACAGCTAGTACACTATGAAAGTATACACTGGCACTGAATATTTCAGAATACAAATAATATATTAACATCACACAAACGAATAAACCGCAAAATAATACATAGCTTTATTAGGATCTCGGAAAGCCATCATAGGTTTTCCTTATACCGTACACGTAGCTAAGCATGCCAGTTGTATCAATACTAAAATATTATAATACGTGGTAACCGCCATGTGGGGTGTTGACTCGACGACCATTGTCCCGATAGTTGTTTCGGCCAACGGCCTTGTAGCGAAGAGCCTCGACTAACAGCTAAAGAGCTCTCCATAGATAGATGGATAACAGATCGGATGCAGAAGGCAGTACTCCTCGATAAGATGGTCTCTTGCAGAAGAGGTCCTAATTGGAATGTAATACAGATAAATGTGTACCATCTATCATTGTATAAGTCAGATTCCAAGCTACCAAAAAGGAAAAAATTAAAGTCGCGAATAAATTTAATAAGGTCATAATACAATCTCTGTGAACATGAACGCCACTGGCAGAATTACTTATCAAGAGGAGCATCTAAATATAAGTAATTTGAAAATTAATTAGCCGCCTTCCAATCAGAAGGTCGTGAGTTCAAATGTCAGTGCAGGCACGTACCAATGTGTTTCTGTAAAACATATGTACGTAATTATCACTCGCTTTTCGGTGAAGGAAAACATCGTGAGGAAACCCATATACCTCTCCGAGAGTTATTTTGGAGGTAGGTATGTTATCCACCAATCCGGAATGGGCCCCCGTGGTGGATTATGGCCTAACCCTCCTCACGAAAGTGAGGAGAGACCCGTGCCCAGCAGTGGTTATGGGTTGATAATGACTGCAATAGTAAAATAACAGCACATACAAACCAGACATACATTCATGAATCATACACATGTATTCCTGTGACGCTGGTTCGGTTGACTAACGCATACTTAACCGATGAAAGTCATTTGGCAAAACATCTTTCAGATATCGGTCAAGGCTCTTGGACAATTCATATAGCAAATATTTTTTAAAATTTTTGTGAACCAATAGAAGGAGGAAAACTAACAATCTTTAGAGAAAATACGTCCCCCCCCCCCCCCCACAGGCGTAGAGGCCCGGACACCAACCGGGGCAAGGTGGTGACTGCTGAACACGACCCCATCTTGCCCCACCTCAGCGGACGACATTCCCATTGGACGACTTAATCGATCAGCGTCGTTTTTCCCAGATAACTGTAATCTGAAAGTCTTCAAATCAGGAGTGAATAGGTATCTTCCAAGCAGGTATGCACCACCGTTGACCGCGTCTACACCTACCACTGCAATAAAAAAAACTAACTCGACATTAGTGATGGTGAACTACATTCCGCAAGCACAGCATCAACTTCTGACGATCGTCATAATCAAAACAGTTCATGAGTACCACCTTAGCACAGTTCAGTATCAACTCAGCAAATTCTAGAAAACCAAGGAAAATATTGTTCTGTAAATATGACTCATGGTTTTGATCCCGATTACACCCCACTTGATGAGTCACCGAGTGACAAAACTTCAGTGGGTTTTTCCGATTGGGGAATGATATGGGAAGTTTCCAGAAACTAAGCTTAGCTTTTATTACTGGAAACCGCAACATTTGGCCATAGGATAAGCTTTAAGCATGGCTTTGAAGGTTTGATTTTCGAAGTTTGGCGAAGTTTCACCCGCATAATTCAAGTTTTCTCGCAATAACTCTCTTAAAAGCAATATATTTTCCTCGTTTTTGCCACATTCTTCATTGATGCTCCGCTCCTATTGGTCATATCGTGATGTTATATAACCTATAACCTTCCTCGATAAATGGACTATTCAACACAAAAAGAATTTTTTAACTCCAATCAGTAGTTCCAGAGATCCTAGCGTTCAAACAAACAAACAAATTCTTCAGCTTTATATATTAGTATAGATATAGACCATGCTACCAAAGGACAAGCAAATAAAGCAGTTAAAGACGAAAAGTCGCAAAAAATACACTTTAAATTATTCATTGTGTTGAATCATGATGATATTCATTTTTATACAACGATATGGTACTAGATTGTGTTATTATGAGCCTAAAATACCTAAAAAACAAGCACTTACTTGAACATGTATTATACCATGTAATTCAAATTTCTTTTATAGTAAAACATGTGACACTAATTGCGCCCGATAGCGTTAATAACTATAGATAGATCTTTATTGACACCAATAAGTATAAAACAAAGAATAAAACAAAACTAAATAATAGGTACATAAAAGCGATCTCTTCCAGACAACCTTTAGATATACGAGATAGAGAACAGGAATAGGGTGACTATAAGCTGTGATTAAACTTTATTCGGTGAGTAGATCAATCTATATATATATATAAAAATGTTGTGTTGGTTTGTGTACGCTTCAAAAACTCAAAAAGTTCTGCACCGATCGAGCTGAAATTTTAGCATGATATATAATCCGCATCAAGGATTGTTTTTATCTATTTTTTTCATCATTGACATATCAGCGAATGTGCGAATGTGCCACAGCGAAGCGTGGCAGGGTACAGCTAGTGTTGTATAGATTTGAAATCAAGTCATATGTTAGGCAAGGAGTTAGAACTAGGAGCAAACAGGGGGATCACCACGTACTGATTCTTATTCCATGCAGTTCATTTTAAGGCCTTAAACTGAACGGCCTATATTGGCACCACACACTCATAAATGACATACGTGACATGACGTCACTCAAAAATAGACTGCAGAGCATGAGTGAGAAAGAGAATGAGAAGATGTGTTTTTTTATCAGAAATGTAGATTCTGTGTACCAAGTCAAACTAATAGAAAATTAACCAGGTTTAAATATATTTTTTTATAAGATGTGGCGATGGCAGGTGGAGTAAGTCCCTGACAGAATGGTGGCCACGTGTGGGTAAGCGCAGCCGCGGAAGACCGATACAACGGTGGGTCGACGACATCAAAATGTTGTTGGGTAATACATGGACCAGATCGGCCCAAAGCCGGGATGAATGGCGTAAGAGGGAGGAGGCTTATGCCCTGCAGTGGGTTGGATGAGCTGCATATTATGATGATGATGAAATATATATTTTTTTTAACTATCGTGGCACACTTTTCAAATACTTTTTAAATAAAATAAAACAAATAATTTAAACGTTCAGCATCCATTTGTGTTGTACCTAATTACAGTACAAGTCTTACGCTAAAAGCTTATTTCCGGCGTTGACCTAGTTTTAAGCTACGTACCCAGGTATTCTGGTGACGCCATGTCCACCAAACGAAACGCAATGAGAATCATTTTTTGTTAATTTCTTTCTGGCTAACCGCGTTAAGGGACCCAAACTGCCAAAATGGCTTGTTCCATAGATTACCTCTTCACAATTCACCTTTTTGGGCAGAAAATATCTATTTTCACGAGAATCCCGCTGTATTACAACCCAGGGATAAAGCAACTTCATATTAGTGTAAGAATTTTCGAAATCAGATCATTATACACCCAGAGAATACATCTTAGAAACTCCCAACTCTATTTTACCTCTTTTTAATATAGTGTAAATGTGGACTATTGTTAACAACTGCATCACGACATGAGCAGGTCGTCCTTCAGCTGTAAGTGCTATATGTCCTTAGAAGAAGCAGAAAATAAAAAATTGAAAGGTTTGAAGGGCATTTTTTCCAGCGAAATTACTGGGAATTGGACACTTTAGAACCAATCTCAGGATGGCGAGTGCGGTGCAGTGCCGCAACAGATTCTGGGTGGTTATGGGCAGGCGTGTCGCTTACCATCAGGTGAACGACTTGCTCGTCTCGTTACTTAGTCACATAACAAAAAAACTTTTGTCTCTAAGCTCGGCTGTAAAAACAATAATAATCAAAGGATTCATTTTTATTCATAGCACTTACTACCACTAGACCTTAACGCCTGAAATTTTATGGAAAAAATCGCGGCAGGGGCTTGCTAATCCGTTTCGTTTTATCTCAAGGGCAAAAAGAGATTGAAAACTTTCTAGAAGAAAAGACTTCTGAAGTAAAGGTAAAATAAAGGGTTAAACCAGCGTCAGCGTGGCTTGCTCAGATTAGATTCATTATTGTTTAGAATGATTTTGTCATATAATACATAATTTTTTTTGTAGTTAAACTGTGGGTGAGAAGCGCAGTGCAGTGCCGCTCCAGTTCCGGACTGCAAAGTTCTGACTGTAAGTGTTAAAGGCATGCATGGTGCTTACCATCATGCGAAAGACATGTTCGTCTCGATACTCAGTAACATTAAAAGGTGGCAAATGCTTCGATGATACTTCAGGGCACAATTTATTGGTTGAAATGTCCGCAACACGAAAAATAAAATGATAATAATTGAACTTCAGAGTTGGCTCTAGACTAGACCGATAATAAATAATATTCTAACTATATTATTAATATCCTAAACAATATTATATGTTGAATGCGAAAGTGAGTTTGTTTGTTTGTTACGCTTTCACGCCTACACCTCTAAGCCGATTTTAAAATTTCTTTCACCAATGGAAAGCTTCATTTTCCGCGAGTAACATAGGCTATATTTTATCCCTGTATTCTCACGGTAGCGGTAACTAAGCGGGTGAAACAGCGGGGCGCAGTTGTACGTAATAAAGACATAAATATTATCGAAATGACATGTGAAGAGCCTTGGCCGATATCCCATAGATTCTTTGTCGAATAATTTTTCGTCGTTTGAGTATGCGATAGTCAACTTTACAGAACGGAGAATCTTCGAGATTATTTATTTGTTTTGCAATGCGTAATTTGTTTGATGATGATATACGGAAAATTCTTGGAAAATCTATCTGAGCAATGCTTTGCTTTTTAAAAATAATACAAATAATTGTTGATTCAGGTTTTTTTTTATTTTTTGGAAAAACGATACAAGAAAGTGGTTCACCTGATGGTAAGCGCCACGCCTGCCCATAACAGTTACAGTGCCACCCAGAACATTGCGTTGTACAATCTTGCGCGGCACTGCACTGCGCTCGTCACCCTGAGACAGGTCCAGTGATGAAATTTATTAATCCAATTTCGAGATGTAGAAAGAGATAAAAATATATTAAATTACTTTGTGGAAACGAGTCGAGTTTTCTACTAATATCTAAGAATAAATAACTACAAATCTCTATTTCTAATTTTATAAATAGTATTTTTTCTTGTATTTGTCACTGAGAAGAAACCAACACTGAAAAATTCACATACTTAGTCTCTGTCCAAAGGTTGCCTGGAATTGCTGTTTAACAACAAGGCCGCATTTTCTACCTTTGCTTAAGTCTATGTTTTGTGTTTTACTTGTGTATTTAGTTAAGTACAATTATATATATATACAATCATGCATATTCCCGTTGGGATAAACAGATTCCACCTTCTTCTTCTTCTTTAAACATGCTACGATCCTAGCGAAAAGCAGTACACCAACTCCCTGACACCCTCTACTGGTTTCTGGAAATCTAGACCAATAGGCTGTGTAGTGTATAGCGTCCATGCGTGGTGGTGTGACATCCTTTCCCCCTGGTCTCATTCACACAAAGAACATCAATCCGTATTTTACTCATCATCTCGTAAACTTCCTCAATCTTATCTTTCACGCCTCCTCTAACATTAATTGTAGCAAGGTGGCTTTCTGTAGCCCACTCTTCGCCATCTTGAGAAACGTGAAACTATTTATTACAATATATATTCGCTTTTTTATCTTATAATATCTTACTCTATTCCAGTGTGGTGGGTCATGGCCCATCTTCCTTTAAAGATAGCTAACCTGTGTCCCAGCAGTGGGAATTGTATAAGCCGATGATGATGATAATGATAAATACCCCTCTAACTCTATATTGTGAAATTACGATGAGACTGGTGGTGTAACTCTGGGTGGTGCTGTGACTGTCATGGCCAGGCATAGCGCTTACCATCAGGTGGACGACTTGCTCTTCTCGTCACCCAGACAAAAAATTAAAAAAAAAGTTTTTTATGTAAACTGCTTTCCTATCTCAATTGTAGAGGTTATTTTTCTAAGATATTTCGTTCAGTAGTTCCTAAAATTGCAGTTTACATTAAAAGTCTACTTCTCTAGGATACTTCCTATTCTTTCATAGCACCTACTAGTCTAATTTTAATTCTGTATGGTACCAAACAAAATGTTAGGTGCCTATTAAATATACTGAAAATAATAACCTTTCTATGATTCAATATATATTCCTAAAACCTACCTAAAGTTTAAAAACAAGGCATGGAAATAAAATTCAGAAATAATTGTAATGTACACAATTTATTTATATCGTATGGTGTTCATTATACAAAGATAATAAATTGTAAAATCCTCTTTCGCGGTCCATTTAATAAATAAATACTTAGCTTAACTCCCTTAGTCCTATCACTTGCCCTATAGAGCTTTACTAGGAGTAGATTACACTTACAATAAACTGAAATACTTGACAGCTAGCCTTAAAATTTCATACAAATTTCATACAATTATGGTTTGTCTCCCTTTACGAGATTTGGACTCCGTAGCAAAAAAGGACGCACGCGTCGATGTCTTTTGTAAGGAGCCCAATCAATAACTCGTAGCGGGCGCTACATAGTATCTATCAAAATCTAATTGAAACCGCCACATTTTTATTTTAAAATCATGTGTACAAAAATATTCAATTAGGGCTATTTATAAATGTAGTTATATGTATTGTCAAAGGCACTGGTATACTTAATCTGATCATATTCAATACAATCTGGTTTACATTAGAATAGAAAAGATTCTTAAAGTTACTTGCGATTTGTTGGCGAGGACCTATCATACAATTTTTTTTGGTTTGGAACGGAAATTCCGATTTGAGAAATTACACATATTTATAAATAACCATCTAAGCAAAACTAGGATACTTAGATCGAACTTACGAGCTACTTACGAGAACATAGTCTTTAGCAATCGATTTTCACAATCGAATCTTCGAATAGATTAAACAGATCTACTTCTATTACTTATTTAACATACACATACATAGTTAGCTCAACACTAGAAATGCATTTTTTATATTCTATCACTGAGTAGAAGAGTTATATCTGCTCGAAAAGTCTGTAAACCGAAAGGAATTAGTCTCATATTTTTTTATACATTAAAGGGTCCAAGTTGGCGCTTCTCACGCTCTTCTATAGTAACGACAACATACAAATACCGAGAGCGACATTCAATACTAGGAAGGATTACAAATAGGCACGCGGCTTAGCCGCTTACAGCTGCACAGTACCGTATATTAGTATAGTTTCTCTTTACAACGTGGTAACTTCGACTACTAGGGAGGGTAGAGATAGTTTGTACGAACAAGATCAACACATAGCGAGCCGCGGCCGTGCCGCACGCGATGCGGCGCGACGCGGCACAGCGGCGCGGCGGCCGTGCAGAGCGCGACGGGGCGCGGCGCGGCACGGCACGGCGGCGCGGCGGCTGCGCGGTCCAGGCGCAACGCGGACGGGCTCTGAACGCGGCGCGGCGCGCTCAGTGCTCGTGACCGCGGGCGTTGTTCTGGTGCATCATGTTTTTGAGAGTGGCGACTTCGGTGGCGAGCCGCGCGAGTTCCGCCTTGAGGTGGGCGTCATCCTCCTCGACCATGCGGTCGTCGGTCCGCGCCGGTCTGTATTCGGCTCCTATGGAGATGCCGGAGTCACGTTCGTCGCTAGAACCTTCGCCATCCCAGGAAGGGGAGGAACGGGGGCCGGGCTCTTGCTTGATGTTCTGCAGGGAGAGCAGGGCGCTCGCGACGTCCTTGTCGCCGAGGTGGGACTTGTGGCGGAGCTTTAGAGGCAGTCCGTTGTTGTGGTCGTTATTGTACTGTTCAGGGGTCTCGTCGCCGGAGCCGGAGAGTGAAGACAGCTCAAAAGGAGACGGAGCACGACGAGTCCGGGAGAGGTTGAGCACGGAACCGGGGGGTTCATAGTGTGCAGGGTGCGGGTAGTAGGCCTCAGGGGCTGGCAGGCGCTCTTGGTAGGGCTCCGGAGCGCGCTGTGGTGGCGGTGAGGGTGGAGATGCAGGTGCTGAGGGAGGAGGAGGCGGAGGCGCCGGGAATATCGCATTTCCGGACAGCTTGCTCCTCTTGGTCACGCACAGAACCTGGTCACACGTTGGCAGTGTAGCGAGGACCTGGTCTATGCTGATCAGAGTTTCACCGCATATTCCATACTTCTCCTTTATGGCATCGAGCTGGGCTTTAAGCACGTGGTTTTCCTTGGAGAGTTCCACCACACGTTGCTCCAAGACCATGTCGTTGAAGCGCCTCTTTTCGCGGGAGCGCTTGGCGGCCTCGTTGTTGCGACGGCGGCGGTCCCAGTAACCGTCATCCTTCTTGTTGTCGGGGATGAACTCGCGTTGCTTGCGCTGCCCGAAGAACTCCTTGCGTTTGTTGAAATCGAAGGAATCGTAGTCTCTCATGTCGGTGGGGCTCCCGAGGGGGGGTGGAGGCCCGTCCATTGGGAAGTGAGGGGAGACAGAGAGGCGCGGCTGGCGAGGGGGCGGCGGCGCGCGTGCTGCAGGCGGCGCAGGACCCAGGGGCCCGCCGCTTGCAAGCAGCTGCTGCTGACTCATGATGAACTCGGCGACCATGTTGCGGCGGACAAGCGGCCCGCACGAATCTTCACCGTAATTCTGCAACAAAGAAATAATTACGTTAGAAAAACAATACACGACTGCATTCGTCTAAATAAAGTTACACAATCATTGCAGAAACTGTGGCGCAACATCCCGCTCTGCAACTTTGCACGTGGATCCCCTTTGTGGCGCAGCCAGTGTTGCTACACTGCGCTTTTTGCACCCTACAAGTTGGCCAAACTCATTAATATGCCGTTTCTTAACCTTTTATGTTACACAAATCCAATTTTAAGGTTACGCCGGATTTCTTCCGTTACAAAACTTGCTTCCTGGCCTGGGTATTGGCGAATACTAGTTATTTTTGCGTTTGGTAATTTAGATGCAGGATGTTAAGTTTCATTTTAGAGCGTAGTAGGTAGTTTCGTAAGTATCCGAATGACTATAATTTAGGAAAGAATAACAATTTACGAAAATGTTTCTGCAGTCGTAAGCACACATGAGTTCCAATTTTAAAAGTTATTTGTCAATAAGGTTGCCAAACCATAATATTTAATAATCTAACGTGCGCTGCACCGAATAGTTGACGCCAGCGACATTAATTAAAATTAATCGATTAAACCGAAAGTCGTTAACCTTTACGTAACGCTTGGAAACAAGCAACAGTTTAACGATTTAAAGTTTTAAACAAATCGCTAATCTGTTGTACAACAAGGGCAGGAAGTCTAAAAAAATCGTATTGTTATCAAAGTCGTTATCCGAGAAAAACAATAGAAGAACCACACTTGTTAAACAGCCATTGTTAATCGATAAAGAGAAAGACTTAACTTTTTTTCCTATCTTTTTTACAAACAGGAACACTGGCCATGCATAAAAAAACGAATTGGCTGATCACGTTCCTTTACACGGCATTAAAATTAAAAGAAACGATGACTCTTTTTTAATCTGAAAATGTTTTCGAAAATCTATATTAAATCGCCATTCACGTGTCGTGTATATTATTCAGAATTATCCCGATTTATCACCTTTTAAAATTCGACAGAAGATCATTAGGCTGTTTCTGTAGAATATAAATTAATTTTGGTTTTCAGTGAATACGTCTACATAATTTTCTATTCAAATTAACGTAAAAGTGTGGCATTTCTTTTATGTATCAAATAACAGTGTTTTCTGAAGAAAAAAAAGAGGATTTGTGTAAACATTTTTGCACTTAAGTAAAACATTTTTTGAAGCATGGTTCAGACTGGTCGCGTGTTAAAAAGTGCGCTTGTATTGATACGTTCCGTTCCACGACGCGCCGACATCGGTGTCAGTGGGTTGCCCCAGAAGCGACACACCCGTTACAACCTAACTGTTCCAATGATCGTTCTGACTTAATTGGCTGCCTTTGTGGTAAATGTCAGTGGGATGAGAATATTTTTTTTATCAATGGCCAGCATGTATAGAAATGCTTTTAGTTTTTATGAAAAAAAAATAAATAAGAAATTACATAAAAAACATATCTATATAATGCATTACTTTAATTATTTATGCAACTAATTTAACAATAAATTTAGTTTATTAAACTAATGGAACTAACTAGCGAGAATACGCCGAGACAACTGCTATTTATTGAAATAGGCATTGAACTCCGTTATAACCACGAGTATGTTCCGATTACTAATAATGTACAGTTAGTCATAACTATTCAGACATGTTTTTTATGGAGCTCATCTGTCTGTAGGTGTTAATATAAAACAGTTATTGTGATCTAATGCAGTGGAAAAGTTTGCTTTGTAACTGTTCATTATAATAATACTTGAGCAAAAATGCTTGGCCTTATAAACTGTAGTTCTCAAACCACAAATTTTTTGACGTCTGTGTCTCAAAACGATAACGTGGTAAAAAAAGTTGCGAGGCAGCCATTTTGACGAAGACGTCATATTTTTTTTATTGAATTAGTTAAATTTAACTATCAATAAAATTAATATTCATTGCTTTGGTGTAACTTCAAGAGGTTAACAGAAATTATTCACTACCCGTTAACGCTTGACGCTTGGCGGAGCACGCAGTTAAACACCGGTTTAGAAGCGGTTACTATTTAGCATGCCAATAAAAATGTGCTCATTGTTAACTAAACACCGCTATTTTAGTGAAGGAAAATTATTAGTTCTCATCGAATTACTGTCAACTTCGAAAAAGAATGAGGCGTTCTTTTCAAACCACATTTCTCTTTTATTTTAGTAGGTGGAAATAGGTGTAATGTTTATCTAGATTTCGGTTTTTAGGACAAGCGCTGTGTCGCAGCCAAAATATGAGGTAATCCGGTGCCAAACGGCACTGAAATAGAAATGGCAAAACCGTCGCACCTAACATGGCAACACCGCTCTCAATCCCAGCCTAAACTAATATTTGCTTAGCGTCATCGAAGCTATTTAAAAATAACGGTATTGTCGTTGAATAACTATCGCTTTTTGCGGTCAATACCACGAATCGATCTATCTTTAACGGTTGCACAATAATCAACAATCAAGAGATCTTTTGACAACCAACAGTTATTGCTAATCATGTACTTTCTCGCTGCGACCGTTATAACGAAAACTGGGACCGTACGGTACCCAACCAAAACGGTTTTTTTCGTATCCATCGCATCTAAAACCCGTAATGCTGTTATGAAACGGCTATTAGTGTTTCGTCATCGCATTTCGGCTATTGAAATGCTCAAGGCTTAGTTGGGAAAGGTTTAGTGTTTAATCTAATCTGTCGATTCTATAATAATTTTATCGATATTTTTATTTTTGTCAGACGATTTTGGAGTTTATCAATTTTCGTCCGTAATCGCAGACAGATATGAACGTGAATGCGCAAAATTGTGTCCGATTTTCTATCCACCTATCGTGATAACTTTTTTGGATTCTGATAACTTTTTTAATTGTTTATGAACATGAACAATGTTATTACTTACTCGTAATTAAAGGTTTCATTTTATGAACTTTGATGTTACAATCACGTGACCTCTTCTCGTGAATCCTTATCGATTCTATTTTTAGATTTTTCCTGTCCAATTTTTTTAAGAACTTTGAGGTAAGTATGTTTTAATTTTGACTTGACATTTTGTTATTTGTATTATAGCTATTTTTACCGTCGAGACTTTGAACTTTATAAAAAAATTTGGAACTCAAAACGGGTGTAAAATGTGCGATAAAATATAGAAGACTGTGCTAAATATCTCACATTATTCAGTTATCAGTGTTATTTCGTAATGCCGAGCGCTACCAACACTGAGTCATTGGACAAAGTCCTTGTTTCACAAACATACTGATAACATTATTTATACAAAGCATATTTCGAGTATTACACAATAACATTATAACTAAATATGCCTTATCTGACACTTTTAAAACAGGTCGTGGTTTTCGGGTGATCCATACACTTATAAAGTTATTTTGTCTCTCAGTTGCTTACATAATGAAGCAAATCATTGCATTCACGAGCAAAAACAACTCGGCCGTGAATACGTTTAAATATTTTAATGCATAAAAAATAACTGTAATGCAGAACAAAGAAGTATCATAGCAGACAGTTACGTTAAAGTTGCATCAGTCAAATTTGGAACGCGTCCAAAATTAGAGTTGGTGAATAAATCAGCATCTCGGATAGTGAAAGAGTCCGGAAGCAATAGCGGCCTCGACAGTGACCTGCCATTGGAAAAATCGCCAATAGCAGTTAGTTATAGCCGTTGTACTGTCGGTGACCTTAGATCGTGATTGTCCTATAGACACGGCCACGTGCGGCGGTCGCGCGGCGCCGGTCACGCGCCCGCAGACACGTGTGCGTTCTTGAACCTCACGTTTGTTACGCAACCTGCACGATAGCTCCTCTCTATGCAGTTATATAAACTGCAACGTGATGTTGAAACGTGAAATTTAATTAGTCACCCGTGCCCTTGACCATCGATTACAGCGATAAAAAAGAATCTCGACAGAAATAGTTTCTTTTGTTTCGATTTCTCGGTGTTTTAGTTGGGTTAGGTCATATTATTATAACTGCTAAAATTAAACGTTCTCTATTTGTCCGGTCGTCGGACATTTTTTTACTCGATTTATTATGGAAATGTTTACTTTGACGTCAACCGTGTTTGACGAGATCTTTGTAAATAGCATTAAGGAGTCACATTAAATTAATGCGTTAAACATTAAATGGCACTGTTATGTCATTATGTATGCACGGCCGCACTTGACCTTAGTTTGAATAGCAATATAATATAACGTCGGCCATGTTGGAAAAAGTAGAGAAAGTAGTACAGTGGTAACTTTCCACGCGGGCCGTTTGCGCGGGAAAAGTAGGCCGGCCGCCATCTTTGATTTGACATTTTCCGTCAAGTTCTACGCATTGGAAATTCTTTATAAATCCAAGGTGTAAATAACAAAGTCTAGGAAATGTGAGCAATGAAGTGAGAAAATTATATAACAGCGTCGTATTGACGAAGGTCGGCGCCAACTTCTTATTGTTTGCAGTGATCGGGTTATGTCAAGAGGGAAATGTTATGAAAACTTCCTACGCTTGTCTTTTGTTATGTCTTACAATCTGTCGTGTTCCTTCTTTAGTTTACAAATTGTCTATTAAACTCTAAATACCCCTATGTCGACATTTTCCTTGTCTTTAATAGTTTTGAAAATGTATTTTCTAGAATTGTACTTTCGAGAAAGCGCCAAAGGCCGTAATTCTGGACGCGTTTCAAGTGCTTTCCCCAAGACGTATTCTTGACCGATTTTTGTTTTTCGCGCGCAATAACCCAATATTAAACCAGGAGCGTATTTCGGGACGGCCTCTATCGGTGGCACGCGATATCGTATGGTGTCAAGGTTGCATTTCGTAACCGCTTTACGCGAGCGTAAATGTGTCAAGGCCCTTCCTATTTTCCTGCTTGTACTGTCTCTGTGAATAATAGATACGACGACCTATCGGTGCAGCAACGCACCTACTTAAGCCAACCTTGTTATACATACCCACTAATTGCTGTTATTAAGAAACACTTAACCTATTTCGTTGCACTAGTTCCAATCACTTAGTAGGTTGTCTTACGTAACTGACACAGTTCTAGGAACTAATGTAAGTTGTACCTTTGGAACTGACTCATCTAGGTACAGGAAGCGTCGTGAAAATTGTGACTCATCGGGAAAATCCAATTTTATAATTGGAACAAAGTAAAATATGATAGCAACTCGAACGTTTCAATTTGATGTCATTTACTTCACCGTTCCGAATTGCGTCATGTTCCATTTTCGAAAGATCGTTTATCATTTTTTGGATGTCATAAAGTGATACGTGTGTTTATTACCGGCCAGTGCGTCGCAATTCGTGTGTACATATTCACGTGCTCAGTATGTAGGTTACAGTTACGAGAACGAATGAGATAAAAAAAAATAGGTCAAGTTATCTTCGTTTGTCCTCGCAGCGATGAAATTATCTTCGGCCTTTGTTATTGCGCGTAAAAAAAAAGATTACGTAACGCATTCGATATGTCGATAACAGAGCTCTAATGGGGTAACCCCGTCGACCTAATTCGTTGTGGATATCTGATTAGTTCCGAAAAATCGATACAAACTGTACAAAATATTTATCTAAGGCTCAAATAAATATTTGCTTGCGATGTGTTGGTATTATCTGCGCAATTTTCCCGGTAAACAGAACTCGAGGTTGGTGGAGTTACTGATATTCAAGGGCAATAAAGAAGCCAATAAGGTTACAGGTTCATAAACTTAATATCTGCTCTTAGTACCTTCCTATAGATATGAGAACTAAATTGCATACTGATACGGAAGATGAGTTACCTTATAGCATAAGTCAGCCAGTGCAGTCATTATATTTTCAACTGTGTATCCAGTTCTAATAAGTCATACAGTTATCAGATTCATCTCAATGATTCAGGTATCATCATCTCATCCGTTCATTGGTGGTCATCAAAATATCAGAAACATCCGATGATTCAGTTAAATTCTGACTCGTATTTAATTTATTCCGAATATGGCTTATAATAGCATGATTACCTGTGCATGTAACCTCCTGGTTGAAACCTTCCGGCCAACCTTGCCGCTTGTTCCTCATTACATCATGTATCTACAATGCATTTACGATACGCTAGTTTATTTATTTGAAACGCCTCTTTGTTGTAAGGATTATTGTATTTCTTTGTTGGAAAATTCGGATTGAAGGGTATTTAGACAATTGAGTTACCGATGTTGTTGCCGGAAGTAAATTTAGTATTCTTTAAAAATGGTTTTATTTTAGCTATGTATTTAAACCAGAAAACATGCCCGCTCATTTGTTTATACGATCGGAATCGCTTATAAGAAAACAACTTCTCGGATGTCCTAAGTTTTTGTTTTGTCATTGTCATTTGTCTCTGTATTTACTATCTTTACTTGTATTACTTCGTCTTCCAAGGCCTGTTTATCAGCTACCTCAAACATTCGACAACGATGCCAGGGCCGAGTGACTCGTCACTGATAAAGCCAATACCGCCCTCTGTGCATTGCGCCTAGTTGCGCAACGCAGCCCTAATTCGTTGCGTCATGCAGACTACAGCACTGACCTTTACTCCTCGATCGATCCACTCTATGGTACTGTTTGTAATGGAATACTACAGTACAGGGTGGAATGGAACCGCCCAAAACATTTTGGAATTTTGCAGTACTGAACTACAAAGCTGGATTTGGTATGTTCTGGTTATGTCAAGCAACTGATCATGAAATCATCCAGGTTGACAAGATATGACAGTTTTTCGTAAAGGCATTTTCCAATGTTTTGCCCACTTTTGATGTTGCATTGGTAAGCTATGGTCCAAAGATTGATAAACGGCGTAGGTTGCAGTTGTTTACGCTTGTTTTAGCTTATCGGTGAACGAGATAGCTGCCAAATGTTTTGCCGAATAAGTTCTGGGAAAGTCTACACGTGCTAATTTGTTATCGGCACAAGTTGTTTTTCGCAATTTTCTGCATAATTTGAGTCATCTGTTATCTTTTGAAATGCGTTCAATTTTTAGGAGATTTACCTAATCCGAAACAAGCCCTTATTTATTTTTGCTGATTGGATATTAAATAGATAGAATAACATAACATTAATCAAATATTTCATCTACAAATAAGCTAATTTGCAACAACACTTAGCCTTAATTTCATGGCTCATTGATAATAATGACATTTGTGAAACTCATAACAAACCCCAATAATAAAAATTAAATAATCCTACTGAACAAGTTTCACTATCAAATTGTCGAAACATATCAACGCCGATAATAAAATTGCGAAACTAAAGCCGAGTACCCACAGCTCAACAAAACGCAGAACAATGCAATTGCTCCACCGAAAAAAATGCATTGCAGTTGCAATCTAGTTTCCGCACATCCGCAGGCGAATGTGAGGACCTTGAACCAGTTGTGTCAGCTACAATAGCTTGCGACACGCCGTGCCTGGTGCTGTTTGCAACTTGCAACACCACGGCGCAATGCTGCTAGGAACTCCACTGCTATTGTACCGCACACATTCATACAATCGACAGGTTTCAGTTTCAAACTTTTATGACTATGTAATTGTGCCTTGGTATTTTTTTGATCGGTTTTGTAAGCTGCTGGATGAATTGTAGGAGTTACGTTTGCCTTAAAAATATTGCAGGACTTGAGATGACGCAAGGCCTTTCGTTTTGTAAAAAAAAGTAGGTTTATTCACCTATATTTTGTTGTAATTGTAAGTAAATTCTTACAGGTATAAATTAGTAATTAACAAATAAATTTAATAATCGACCACAAGAAAAAAAAATACATGACTAGCCATTATTTCAACAGAACAAAGACTCGAAGACAATTAACGATAAAACTGAAGATTAGAATCATGACTTAATAAATTCAGGACAGATATTAATATAGAATTTGTCGCTTTTCGATAATGGAACAATCGAGTAAACAAAATTTGAAGTTACACGCGTGAACACATAGCTTCAAGGAAATGGAATCAAAACAAAACCGCGACCGTTGTGGAACATAACAAAATTATTTACTAAGTTTTGGCAAGAGTTCTTGTCGTGAGTAAACAATTTCTGAGAGAAGTCAATGACTTAGCGGAAGAAAATTCTTTGCAAGAAAAATGTGTCAGTTTTTTTAAATTGTCCCATCTGAAAATTAGTCATTTATTTAAGAAGCATTACTGAATATAAATTTAAATGACAAGAAAATTTCAAATGCTGCATAAATTTATTTGGGAGGTTTTAATTGGATTTATTAATAGTTCCATTGAATTATTGTCAGAGAATTTTAGAAGTTAAAAATATATGCATTAATTTTAATTTGATGGATTGAATTTTAGTTATTCATATACGACGAGTTGACCGGTAAAATCCAGGTATATTTGCGTAAAATGTTAGAATCGAAATGGATTTGTGTAATTTTTCCAACCTAAAAAATTAACACTTCAAAAATATGTAAAGATTGAATTTGCAACAAATTTCACTGCAAAAAAAAATTATAACAGAGTAAACAAAATAGATACTTACAAAAATATTTGCGGCGTTCACGGACACCTTTTCCGGAATTATCCAAATGGTGGTACGTAAAAATCCAAATATACAGTATATTCACAAAACTGTTCTAGTTCACAATAAATTCAAGTTTCAGTTGAAATAATTAATTTCACTCCCACTTTACACGTCCTGAAGAATTTTTGTCACTTGTACACAATATTATGACGAAATATCCACTGCGAGAGCGAACTCCAATGCTATGGACACGTCTAGTCTGTGCTAAGGCGCGAGGGCGACTGAGAAATGTAGTGGGGTCGGCGTAGTCCGGGCCTGCAATACTGGCCACCCACACAAGCGAGCGTTGCGCTCGTGTGAGTGCGGGGCAATGTGTGCGTGCGTTTGCTAGTGTGCCTTTATTTACGTAACTTACCCCGCTTGTGTGTAATCTCGCCGGCGATTGACTCAATGTAGTGTCCGATTTTTTTAAGCTAATTCGCGATTGAGTCATATGTTCGGTACTGAGAAATCAATAGCTGATAAGTTTTGGCAACTGCGACTAATGGGATATTTTACAAGCGGTTAATTTTATGGACATTTTGTGTGACCGAGTGAGGCAAACTTAACAAGATTTGTGCTAGTCTTAGGATTAGGTATTGCGGTGGTGATTTTTCGGTGTTAGTTGCAAATGCACCAATTTTTGCATGTCTTAGATAGTACTGTTGCAATTTTTTCGTAATAGATTGCAATTTTGTCGAGTCTACGAATGATTGTGAATTGTTATGGTATCGTTGGTTTTTGTTAATAAATAGGTGACATTTAATTGCTATTTTCCGTGAAGTTTCTTACTAGTAACATACTATTGTTTTATAACGTTTTGAAGTAACATTACACATGAGTGTTATCTTTGGAAACGGGATATTTACCACGTATTATAAATATTATTATATGTTATGTTGGATTTGGTTTATGGTAAATATCCATTAAATAAATTAACACTAAAATTGTTTTTGTCACATTTAATAATATAAATATGTGCGGAGATGAGCAGGTCATTCACCCAATGGTAAATGCGAAACTTGCCAACGAAATTTTAAATGATAGTTCTAAAAATTATTGTTAACTTTTTTCAGTAAGAATGATGTAATTGAGGTCAGTGCAAAGCAGGTCAGTAACCTGATGTCAAGCGCCACACATGTCCATACAAATTAGTTATAGACAATAAAATATGGAAAAAAAATTAACCTACAAAAAAACCTACAAAATATTTGGATGGTTACGAAATACGCCCCCTGTGCTACGTAGAGGTCGTAGCGTTTTTTGCTACGGCGTAGTTAGATCTACGCAGCTTAAGTGGGATACTGCTATCTATTCTATGGCACGTGTGAATAAACTGTGAATCATCGATTTTCGTGAGTAGTTAACGTTAGAGGGAATTATTCATTTTCAATCTTTAGCCTGTATATATAAGTATTAGTATTGCTTGTTTTTTGGAAATTAATGAGTTAACTTGAGCGGAGGAAAACGTTTGTTATTTGGAAACTACGAATGTATAACTTTAGAGGAGATATTTTTTGTACGTCTACGATAGCTGAGTAAATTACCATTTAGGGAGTAGGTGAGCAGGTCGTTGGATTAATGGTTAGCACCATGATTTTTATTTTATCTGTTTAAGACCTTCAGAAGAAGAAAAAAACATAAGAACAGTCGCATGCTAAAAGAAAAAAAAATTTCACTGTGACCAAAATGTCCTCATCATCATCATCATCGTCATCAACCCATATCGGCCCACTACTGCGCACGGGGCTCCCCGCACGAAATTGAGAGGGTTTCCACCACGGGGGCCCGGTCCGGATTGGTGGACGTCCTAACTCACCTTTAATAACTCTTTCATAAATATTTTCCAGAAAATCTTCCCTATAAACATTCGAAACAACAAAATCGAATCAAAATTCAAAACAAAAAATATAACCGTTTGCAAATCGCCAATCTGTTCAAATTCAATACGAAATTATTCCTGTTTTTTATCTTCAACCTCTATAAAGTCAAAAAAACGTCATTGAGTAGGATTTTCCTAGAACATTTTACGTAATAGCATAGAATACCTATATAATGTAGATAGGTCGCTCAAAGTTTAGGCGTCACGTGTGTAGACTGACCACAGATTAGATACACGTATCTTATTCACCTACTTGTGAATAACAATCAATATGTTATGCTATTTAGTTGCAGCCCGCGGTTTCGCCTGCATATTACTCGCTTTTTTTTTAATTTGACTGAGTGACGAGACTAGCAAGTCGTTCGCCTGCTGTTAAGCGCTACGCCTGTCCATAATAGTTACAGTGCCACCCAGAATCTTGCATTGCATAATCCTACGCGGCACTGCACTGCGCTCGTCAGTGAGTCCTCAGCTCTAAAGTCTCATATGCCCAGTAATTTCGCTGGAAACAGTGCCCTTCGAACCGGAACACAGTAATGTTTCCAGACTACTGCTTGGCGGATGAATTTTTGGCAAAGGTACTTCCCCAGGCGGTCTCTTGCAGAAGAGGCCTCCCAGATTACATGAGAGACATTATATTCCCATAATCCTAAATTACACTATCACAAGTAAGGGATAAAAAGAAAAAAAAACTTACGTCACATTTACTCTTATAAAACGTGACGTCAGAAGGCGCGCCTCAAATACGTACAAGCTATTATACAAATTATATCCTACGCGTGTTTTTATCTACACCTTACACAAAAACCTCTACACAAAACATTGCAATTTTTGACAACAATTCTTGTTTGATATTAAAACATCTAAAATTTTTTTTAAATTACAAAAGTTTATGTGTGGAGATTTTTAAAAGTAAATCAAAAAGTAGAAACACTTTTATTTGCCATACAAAATACCTTACAAGAAACGTTAATTTTTACTGGATATAAAATATCCTATTATAATCTACTTTAGGACCTAAACTATCTATAAACCAAACTAGCTGTACCCTGCCACGCTTCGCACATTCGCTGATATGTCACTGATGAAAAAAATAGATAAAAACAATCCTTGATGCGGATTATATATCATACTGAAATTTCAGCTTGATCGGTGCAGAACTTTTCGAGTTTTTGAAGCGTACACAAACCAAAATAATATTTTTATATATATAGATATCATTGAAATCCCCCGATTCGGAGCCTATTCGTGACAAAATTTGAGACAGACAGACAAAATTCTAAAACGGTCATTTATGATTAGGCATTGTATAGATCTAGGGTTGCCATTTCTAAAATTTGGCAACCAGGACAAGACGCGTGTTAACCCCGGATTTTAGAGCCTAGAACCCGGACCTGTCAACAGGTTTCTTTAAACATAGTCACTGTAATAAAAACAGTTCAAAATGTCATAAATCACCTTTTTATTTATTTTGTTTTTTAAACCCGGACCACAAATGAAGCCCCGCCCGGACGCTCCCCGGATGCCCTCTAAACTGAGACAAATCCGGGGAAACCCGGACGGGTGGCAACCCTATACAAATCGCAGTTTTCAGTTGAATCGTTGCATTCATTTTGAAAGCACAGACAGACGCTTTCATTACATTATGAGTATAGATAGAATGAGCCACAGGTTAAGCAGTAGTCAGTACTACGCGTAGTCACAAGTGGTCACAGATTACGTAGTAGTTAGTTCTAGTGTTCCCAGAAGCATTACGATGTAGGTACGAGCTGCAAAGTCAAGGTTATTCTTGAATGTTGTTTTCTATGTAAATACTGAGCTGTATGAATAAGTGGATAGTTATGACATAATGGAATAATTCAAATATAGAGTTAAAAACTTCGGAAATTTCCTCTAACGAGTTGAAGTGTTAGCATTTATGTTGGTAAACGAACAGCTTCCATGGCGTAGTCATGGTTGCGAGGCGTGTGGTTGCGGATTCAATTCCCGCGCCGGTGAATATTCGTTTCATTCTTATCTTATCAGTACTATTTAATAATCTGAAAAATAATTTCCGAAATACATTCGGATATTAACATTATCATCAACCCATATAGGCCCACTGCGGAGCACGAGTCTCCCCTCACTTCCTTGACCAGAATTAGGCTATAACCCACCACGGAGGTCTAGCCCGGATTAGTGGATCACACTCCTACGAAATCATTCCTTTGACGAAAAGTCAAGTTAAAAAAAGCTAAAAAAAAGCCTATTTAACTTATACACTTTCAACATTATGTGTGTAGGAACACCCTAAAAGTTTAGCGCTAGAAATACAAAAAAGAACCATTGAAATCTATTCGGTGATCCCAAATATAACTATCCTTTAACATACCATATAAGAGAAGTCAACCAAACATAATATTTTTTTCAGTTTTAGTAATCCGTGGATCTCTGACGTAATCTGATCACGAGACGTGATCCAGCTCATGGATCGAACGGGAAAGTACCCGAATGCCCTTTTTAGAAGTCAGCTAAAAATAAAATATTTTTTTATTTTTAGCAATGAAGCAGATTTTCGAAACCCATAGGAAAAAACCACAGAGCGTAGGAAAAACCAAAAGGGGTGACCTAATTAGACTTTATTTCCCTAAATTACCGAACAATTCATACGATTAGTTTCCATGCGCGTTATTCAATGAAATTTTGCTATCAAAGAAAAGAAAAAAAAAATGCCCGCGCATGAATGAAATTTCTTAACGGACTCTTTGCAGCAGGTTGCAATGTAAAAAGTTATGTTTCGAATTCAACACGCTAACTAACATATAACAAGCTATAGATTAAAAAACTACTTATCGTATTTAATTCGTATTTTCCAAATTACGAATACTATTATTATTTTTTATTTTGTTTATTCGATTATTTATTCGATTGTTGATTTGATTATCGATAAAAATCAAATGCCTTACATTGTTTGCGTTCACAAATTTCTAAATTAGGTGATATGTAGTAAGAATATACTACTTTCGTTATTGTGTCATTATAAAGGATGTTCCAATAAAACCTCATACATTGACTTATTTTAGATATTATTTTTAACGTGTAAAAGTGCAATATTTGGCCTATTTACAACAAATGATTTGAGTTTTGAGTTTTTAACTCCGGTTTGAATTGCACACCATTTGAAGTATCATCAATTGACATTTAAAAAAACGGACGTTCACCCTTTTTTATTAGGCTTTATTTGTATGTTAGTAAAGTTCTAGATTAAAATTATAATGTGTTTTTTTTAATTAACAAAAACAATATTAATAAATCGCTTCAAGAAAATCTGATAAACAATATATTATGTAAAAACCAAGATGTCTACGCCACCCACCCTACTATCGAAAAATGTTTTTTACTGTCCATCCAAAGGTTGTCTGGAAGAAATCGCTTTCAGCGATAAGACCGCCCATCGTACTACCCTTGTTTACCTATTGTAATTTTTCTGTACTGTGTTTAATTTTGTTTCTGGTGTACAATAAAGAGTTTTCTATTCTATTCTATTCTATTCTACGCCTTAACCCAGCAGTAAGGTAAAATTGGTTAAAAAGAATCGAAATTTGTAACTCTATGTAGCCATTGGAAACAAGATAAAACAAATCCTAATATTTCGTTACATAATACGCCCTCTGTCGGAAGTATTGCACGTGTGGCTATAAATAATACAGTTTTATTATTTCCTAGCAATATATTCTGAAATTAAACAGGTAGGTAAACAGTTGCGCAAAGCTTTATGGAAAAAATGAAATATGGTTTGTTACTTTGAGATATTTAGGTTTTATTTTTCTATTTACTGTTGCAATAATAATAATATCATCATCAACCCATAACGTCCCACTGCTGGGCACGGGTCTCTCCTCACTTTCGTGAGGAGGGTAAGGCCATAATCCACCACGGGGGCCCAGTCCGGATTGGTGGATAACATACCTACCTCCGAAATAATTCTCGGGTAGGTATGTGGGTTTCCTCACGATGTTTTCCTTCACCGAAAAGCGAGTGATAATTACGTACATATGTTTTACAGAAAAACATTGGTACGTGCCCGCACTGGGATTTGAACTCACGACCTTCTGATTGGAAGGCGGACGTTCTCCCACTAGGCTACCACCGCTTAATAATAATATATTATTAATTAATATATTTTTGCAGAAATATTGTAAAATGAATTAAACTTAAGCATGTACTTTAATAAATAAAGAGAATAATAATAATGAATACCAAAATTGCGGTACTTTATTTTGTCATACCTTGAAAAATTGGTCAAGTTACATTGACGGTGGTCACGGATACATTTTTAGGTTACTTATGAACGAGATGAGCAGGTGCTTTACCTGATGGTAAGCGCCACACTTTCCTATAATACTTGCAGTACCACTCACAACTTAGCATTGCAAAATCTTGTACTGCACTGCGCTTGTCACTCTGAGACATTGGTTCAAAGTCTGAGCTAGACCAGAAATTTTGTTGGAAACAAGACCCCTCTAGGTTAAATTATTCGTGTGAGGAAAATAGCTGGATAGTAACATCAGAAACATTTTAATAAGCAAACATACACACATACACTCGAAAAACATAACTCTTCTCCTGACGTAGTTGGGTAAAATGTATGGTTCCTGTGGAACTAGCCAACGCGGGAAAAACTGCTGATAATTTTACATAATGTATGAAAAATACACGACGTTATTTATTTTTGAAACTTTCACGGCTTCATTAAGTATTTAAATTCTAGAATATATATTGTAATAAATGTATCTATAAATTACACGATAAAATAAAATACATAACAGGACAGGTGTTTGTAGTTACCTACTCAAATATTTGTTTAATCAGCGGAATAATGATTAAGCAATAAATTATCGCTATTTATAAGGAAATTCATTATTTCGGATATTGTGTGGTCATTGTTAGTATGAATGGAGAATTTAGTTACATTCATATTATGTATAATATATAAGTGAACATTGTCTGTTTGTTTGTATAATTTTCACGTTGAAAAGGCTAGATTTCGGAAACTTTTGTAAAAATGGCCTAACTTAAAGATATAGAGTTTTAAATGGACCTAAATAAAAATTGAGAAAACTTTTTCCGAGGAAATCTGCCGTGGCTAATTGAAATCAAGCCGCGACAGACAGATATTATTAACGGAGCAATAGAGTTCCGATTCGGTAGCTTCTGCGGACGCGCAGGATCTGTCGCGTACGTCAGTCACGTAAGCCACGAAATTCAACCTTAAGCCAAACAACACGAACTTAGCCGCGGAACGCAGTTCGGCAAAAACATACACAAGCTACGAAGACATAACAAATAACACATAATTATAATTAGATAAAAACTGAATTAGCAATCGTCGGACACGTGAATATCCACCTCTGCTTCTACGTTAACACGTGATAGTTATACTGATATAATAGCATTGGTATTACGTAGCGAATCCATAAAACCGCTAGACTTGTTATTCAGGTTTAGTTACGTAACTTGGTTTTGACATTGGTCTCTATAAGTTTTTTTTTCTTGCGGAATAAGCAAGCATTTGACCACAGTTTCATCAGTAACCGATATCGGCACGGGTCTCCCCTCGCTTTCGTGGGGACGATTAGGCCCGGTCCAAATTTGTGGATAACATACCCGAATAATTCTTGGGTAGGTAAGTAAATGGGTTTTGCTTACGATGTTTTTTTTGTATCCGAAAAGCGAGCGATAATGCGGTAAGTACGTTTTGCAAGAAACACATCGTTATGTGCCTGCAGTGGGATTTGAACTCACGACCTTTTACTTGGAAGTCGGACGTAACTCCCAATTAAGAATTGACACTTTGACATGAAGGTTTATTGTCTTTTATTAAAGGATATTTAATAATATAGGACAGGACACTTGGCAAGATGTGGCGATGGCAGGTGGAGTGAGTTCCTGACAGAATGGTGGCCACGTGTCGGTAAGCGCAGCCGCGGAAGACCGACTCAATGGTGGGTTGTATAAAAGACGATGTAAAAAAATATATTTTTAGGTAATACCTGGACCAGATCGGCTTATAGCCGGGATAAATGGCGTAAGAGGGAGGGGCATAAGCCACCTGAGTTGTCTATGATGATGCAGAGGGTCGCGGAAGCGCGAGGCGAACCCGTGGCCACCTCAAAATGCGAAGAGAAGAACACCCCGGGGTTTTAGTGGGTAAATCCCGTCAGACTAGCTGGCGGGGGAGTCCCACATAACCACCCGGTTCCCCCCGGGGCTGGGTGGTATGCGTAACGCATTTCCCAGGGAAAAAAAAAAAGTTGTCTATGACGATGATGATCTCAAAGTTCATTAAAAGAAGTGGGAAGAAACGCATAAAATTTCGCATTTATAATATTAGTGTGTTAGGTAATTTTGTCGGTTTCATATCTTAGGTAGATAATAAAGTAAGCGATGTTTCTAGGAAACTTAAATAACGGCTTACAATGAAATGTAATTTGGTATTTCCAATTAATTAATAAAATGTATTTAATACATGTATTTTTTGTTTTGTTTTTATGTATTTGTGTTTTTATGTGTTTTTGTATTTTGTGTTTAATTTTGTTTCTGGTGTACAATAAAGAGTTTTCTATTCTATTCTATTCTATGTATCATAGTTCTGGCGTCACCTATTAAAAAAACATCAGTCGCCAACATATCGGACATTTTCCCGACCGTCTAATATCGTTTGGTTTTTTTTTTGTATTCTAATGGGTTTTTTTATATTTAGTAGAGAAAAACTGGTCTTATTTATGCGCGGAATAATATTAAAATATCATATTGGTAAACCTTGACGTTTCGATCAAGTTACATTGACCGTGGTCACGAGTTGACTCAAGTTCTATGATATCTAATGAGTTTCTTTTTTATATAATAGGTGGCAAACAAGCATGTGGCCCACCCGATGATACGTGGTCACCGCCGCCTATGGACAGTGGCAATGCCAGGGGCATTGCCGGTATTCTTCTACCCTTATTAGTAAGGACTCTTTTAACTTTTGCTTTAATGTCTATTTACTACTATATTTAATTCTTTACGTAAAGAATTCTATTTGATTATTTAATTATTGGGACCCGTATACACGCGTATCCGCACATATTGTACATATAAACGTATTCATAATTCCATGTATTATGTCTGACTGAAACCTACCCGAGAATTATTTTAGAGATAAGTGTGTGACCGGCGCCCGTGGTGGATTATGACCTAATCCTCCTCACTAAAGGTGGGTCACCGATATGGAGTGATGATTATGATGATGATGTCTGTCTGAAGCAACGTAGTTAAGTGTAATTTACAGAATCCACGCCACACTGAAAAAACGCATAACGTCACTCGATGATTTTTCATACAAAGTGTCAGTCAAAGTGAAAGCGCTGTCACTTTGATAAAAATGTATGAGTTGACAATACCGCGCGGTGCGCCGCACGCCGCGCTGCCTTAATCTGTTTTTCGCCTTACATACACCAAAACAGGAACATGCATGGTTAATTACCTTATCTCTCAGGAATTCCATGCAAATTGCGTCGTAAACATTTAATTAAGTAAATGTTTTATCAGTACTGAGTATCGACCGGTCGCCAATATCACAAACAATAATTATGACATCATGCTTTAATTGCTACTGCACTGCTAGTCCACTAGCAGTGCCTCGCAGTTTCATTCGCGATTTTCTTGTTTTTCATAATAAAATATAATAGACTGAGGCGATTCGGCTCACTTTTTACGAAAACAGCGGTCCTCTGAGAAGCGTCGCCGAGCCTGACCCGTGAGGTATCGAGCTAAATCATTCTCGGCGCGTCCAGGTGGACAGAAGCAATGTGTTGCGCTGATTGGTTTCATTGAGTTAGCTGTGGATTTTGAACTGAATTTCGTATTGGTGATTCAAAACATCAACAACTCACGTTTAACATCCCAGTTCACCTTTTAAGGGTTAGATTTTTGGAACTAAAAGTATATTAGTGTAAACTATAGTTAGTTTTAGTAAAAAAAAACATTGAAATCCAATTTGGCGTGATTGACTGACAAACAAAGAGTTATCTGTTAGGTATTGAATTTTCGAGTGAGGGTTATCTCTTATAGAATTTTTAGGGTGTGTCTTTTGGGGGTGTTGGCATAAAACTGATAAATTCATTAAATCATCACCAAAAGATAAAACAACAATACATTTTAATCAGAAACATTCCGGAGTGGAGTTATTATAAATCGATCTTTTATTCCAATAAACGCCAGCAAACAGCAAACCCACACGTTGAGTTTACTCAAAAAAATACTTTGAGAATTAACCAAATTTTAAGACAATTCCTCTATCTAGACAAAAATCTACGTCGAATAGTAATCAGTAATTAAATTCCAATCACCGGACATAATACGATAGTCAAAGAATGTAACAATCTGCGGTGGCATGCAAACAAAGTGGCACAATTGTTATTTATTAAACTACTACCCCTATTGTCTATTGAGTGACCCCAGTCGACAACAATCCAATTGTATCATTGTTGAATGTGCTGTACTGGGTTTGGTCTGTGGAAGTGTTACTTATAGTAAATGGAATCCATACTGAATTGGCTACGCGAGATTCGCGAGATGATACTGCACTTACAATTTCTGACGTGACAAAGTCTAATAAATCGATGAACGCCGGCTGAATGCACGAAAAAGTAGACACATTGTCCCGCTCATTGTACGCTTGCGCCGCATCTATCTCTCTTCTCTTCTTGACAGGTTAATTATTCATGCCTTTTAAAAATCTGATTACTAGTATAATTTCAATATATTTATTCTTTTATTTATTAAAAAACTATTCAATTTTATTCATAAAAGTATGCAATCATTTCATCGATGTTTTGTTATGACGTTGTCACGTTACAATATCGTCCGTAAACCAACTTTACAGACAACCAATTTTGTTTTATCATTATTATTTAAGGTAAATACTTAGGCATTCTCTTAGCCAGAGCAACAGAGGGACCATAAATGTATTATGCCATTAAAAGCTTACTACATTCCAACCCTAGCATCTAGATCCTTAGTCTAAACCAATATCGGCGGTCAAGGGCCTAGATTGTTGATATCCATTGTAAAGTAAACGTATTCAATTACACAATTTGTCCATCCATAGGTACACACACACACATACAGCCATGCCTTTTTCCCGTCTGGGTAGGCAGAGACTACATCTTTCCAATGCTACGACCCTGACACGCCTCTTTCGCTTCTTCCACTTTCTGGAGTCCCTTCATGCTCGCCGCCTGTAGGAACTTTTGACACGGCCTTTCTTTAGTACGTCCTCGATTTGATAGAGGTACGTCCGCCTACGTCGACCCCTGCCGGCTGGCCCGATCATACTAGATCCTTTATGGAATCCTGTTTCGCCAATCTTCCTTAATTACGTGTAAAAACGTCAAATGAAGTCGTTTACTATTACGATTTGTAATTATTCAGTTTTTATGTCATATTATAAGGTACCTGATTGGAACTTATTATTCAGCACCCTTCAACCTTTAACACTTTCACTGCTGAGCCGATTTGCTTGTCTAGCCACCGGTGCGAATCCGCACACTCCATAATGTTTTCCCATACAACAATCACAACAGTTGTGTTTTCCCGCGCTCGCGGCAAGTTATGAAAAACACGTCAGTTGTGTTCTCAGCGCAGAACGTGTTAAGGGGGTGTACTAGACATTATTTTATTCATGTTTAAATACGATATCTGATTCCAACTCCATACAAATGTTGGACTTATATTTTAATACCACGACCCAACTTTATCCTATCGCCTGTCAACACATTCCCAGAACATTAACACTATCATTCCTTCCTAGAAATATTCTAACATTATAGGTACCTAACGAGGTATTTGTTACGTGTATGATGTAATGACGCGCTATAGTTCTTAACCGGAAATGCCTCTGCATTTGAACTTTGGAAACTTGAACCTTATCGCTTACAACATAAAGTCGTCGGCTTGTAACGCATAGGGGAAACCACAAACATTTTTATCGGTTAAAGACGTGACACTGGTTGGCGCCTAATGATAATAATGAATCATAGAATATAAACAGACTGGACTCGCTAATGTGTGGGTGTGTCATCTCTCATGTTTTTTTTTGACCCAGTAGAGATAAGGTCCGATACATTACTGGCATTCAGACAAAGTATGTTAACCCACAAGCAGAACAACAAATGAATCTACGATAAGATAAGTTTAAAAACTGACATCGCTGACGTGGGATTGGGCGGGCCACATCTGCAGGATACATCCAGAAAGGTGGCCAACGCTCTGCTACTCAGTGGACGCCTGAAGATGGACGACGACGCCGAGGTAGGTGTAGAAAGCGGTGGCGACGGCTTGCGGCTGGCCACGAAAAGCAATAGAGCTATATCAGTGGAAGGAGATGGGTGAGACCTTTGCCCGGCAGTTGGATCAGGGACCTCACCACGAACAGTTACATCGATCCAGTTTAAGGCCTTAAACTGAACTGCTAACTGTCACCACCAATATCATAAATCGACCAGAGACATTTATCCAAAGAGATCGGAACATTTTTTTGCATGTATGGAAGTTTATATAGCTACATCTCATTCTCATTCTCTCTCATTCCATGCAATCTATTTTTGAGTGACGTCACGTCACGTTTGTCATTTATGAGTGTGTGGTGCCAATCTAGGACGTTCAGTTTAAGGCCTTAAAATGAACTGCGTGGAATAAGAATAAGTACGCGCCATGCCGTGTACGTCCCGGTTATTATCCATTGACAGCAGTCCCTGGGGCAGCCTGACATACTCCGACACCACAGGCCGAGACAGCCTCATTTGACAAACAAACATTAGTGACAAAGAGTAAATTAGTATCTTCTAGGCAAATGTGCTTCACCATCAATGGGTTAAAGCTAAATAAATAACGCGTCACAATCACATACATAGGTCCTGACCGGGGGGTCAGGACCTATGTATGTGATTGTAGATACAGTATTGTCCCTAGATACAGGGAATCTTAGTTGGGGAACTAAGATTCCCTGTATCTAGGGAATTAGGAACTACGAGGACCATGGTCCTACAAACACCCAGACCCACAGCCAATACATGTAGCTCACACAAACCTTTGCTAGCTTTCCTTTCTTTTTTTTTATAAGAAACGCCTAATGCTGTTTGGCTAAACCGGCTGTTAGCGTGGCGGAACGTCACAACTGGCTGAATGCTATTTTTTTTTTAGAATTTGCTTTGAACCTTTTTTGTACGATCCGGAGGGTGAGATTGGCACAGCACTTGGATTCGTTTGATGTTTGTACTGAGACCCATTGAGCTGATAATTTGCGAGTAGCCTTTACTCTACGAGGAGTAGAAGCAGAGGCCACGACGGTGACCCCGCCAAGGCAAGTTAGGTACTGCCACAGGTAGGTACCTTTTTTCGATTACCCTACCTAGAATTAATTGACAAAAATGCTACTTACATGGTACTTTACATAAACCTATTGAAATTAGGTTTAAGGAAAAACACTACGCGGCCTATGGACCAAATGATTAGAACTGTAATATTCCAATAGGTAGCGGAATTTTACGATATTTACATGTTAACATGCGTATTATGGAATAATACGAATTAGTTGCGTGACGTATTTTTAAGGTGAATTCAAATAATCATAATTAACTATATTTACAATAGAAAACTTTTATTGCGTAAAACTATGTACAAGATGTTGAAATGAATGCCTCATGGGGATATTTTTAAACAATTTGTCTGCTCAGGATTTCTAAATCAAACTAGTGTCAAATATTATTATTATATTTGAAGTCAAGTCAGAGACATCGTAAAAAACCAGTAGTTTAAATTAAGAAGCCAATTTACATTACTCAGTACTTATTTATCTAAAAGCAAATGTCAACATCTCAATGCCTTGAAAAATCAAACGATTCGCTAATAACCAAATTTAATTTGGCATTTAAATGTATGATTAATAACTTACCATAATTAGTTTACTGATCGACAAAATAATATTATCTAATTAAATTAAACTTCCGATAAATTGATTACATAATAAACATCCGATCTGCGTCATTGACACTGGCCGCTCAGAGTTAAGAAAAATAAAATCAAGATGGCGCGTCACAGCTCGGTAGAATTTGGCGCCAACAGCGAGGACCGGTGAGTCATCGCAACTGACATGACGCGCCGAACGATTATGGGAAGCGCGATATTGAATAGGTTATAACATGTGAATCAAACATTACCCGTGTAAACGAATTATTGTTTTCTGAGTAATATTCTGTAATTTCTGGTAGCATTTGGTGAGTCAGACTTTCCTTTTTTAGGATAGACGTTATCAGTTTGAGTCAGTTATAGAAATACGGTGACGCGTAGGACACATTATTCAAACTTGTGCGGTGTTCTGATATCTTATAATTAACTTTGTACATACTCAATATTTCTGTTAGGTACTTACCTACTTATTAAATATGTACGTAATGGTCCATATACCTATAAAAATAAGATGTCGCGAAAGTTAATGGTAATTTCAGTAACGGAATTTTAGCCATAGTTAAATTGGGACACACATTATCAGGTTATAATGGTTAGTACCTTGTTTAAAATAGTGTGCAATGAAATTACATAGTAGTATAGAGGGATTTTCCGATATGTAATGTTATTACTACCTGTAAATGATATAAAAATCAATTGCCGTACGTTGGCGGCAAACCACACTAAAGAGATGCAGCGTGGCTTAACGTCACTCGATTGCCTTTTTCCAAAATGTCGATGTCAATGTAACAGCGTCCTGCCAGGCTTTCAAAATGTGCAACTTGTTTTATTTTTTTTATTAGACTTTGGCCATTGTGCGGTTCGCACATTGTGCTATTAGCAATTTTTTTTATACAATTTGAAGCTTGTATTGAAGAACAGATTTTCGAACTGTCTTTCACCGCAGTCTCACAAAAACTCCAAAATTCAAAAACCGATTTAAATTATTTTTTTATGTATTTGTAATAATAATTGTCAGGACTGTTATGAAAAGTAAAATTGTAAAAAAATGCCCGCATCCTATGTTCTATTCCAGGACCTGTCTGTCTTAATATGTTTTATCAAAATCCGTTCAGTCGTTGCGAAAAGAGAAAACAGGCACACAAACTTTCGCATTTATTATAAGTGAGATTTATATATTATAGAAGAGAGGGAGATATTTTTTGTTCTGAGATTTATATATTTTTTAATACTTTTTTGTGAGATTTTTATTTAATGTTTTTTGTAACTGTCTTTTACACATTTTGGTGTCAATAAAGAGTTATCTATCTATTTATCTATAACAAAGTAAATACTACGATAGTCGGTACTTTTTATTTTTATTCGCACACTCAGTTAATCTATTATTTTTCGACCTTAAAATAACCTAGTGAGTAATCGTGCGTCGCACCGAAATAACACGATCTTCTGATAAACATATATTTCGTAATATTCTTTGTTTATGAAAACAGGATATACGATCAAAAGCCTGATATCGAGGCAACAATACACGTGTACTCTAATCGCAGTTATCATTCAGCTAATGATTTAATATGATGAAATATGCAATACGATTAATCATTTGGAAAAAAAGTGGAAAAACCGGCTCTGTCATTGTTAAGGTATTTTTTATTTAACCATATCAGGATTTTTTTCTTTAATCACCTGTCCATCCAAAAGTTGCCTGTAAGAAATTGCTGATAGCGATAAGGCCGCCCATTGTGCAACAAGGGGACTGCTTAAATTACTGGGCATATGAGGCTTTAGAACCGATGTCTCAGGGTGACGAGTGCAGTGCAGAACCGCATGTTATTCAAAGTTATGAGTGGCACTGTAATTACTGTTATGGACAGGCTTAGCGCTTACCACTAGGTGAATGACTTGTTCGCCTCGTCACTCAGGCAAATAAAAAAAATACTGAAATCTCATACAAATTTAACAAAAAAAAACTAAATCAAATATTTTCAACTATATTAATTAGTCACTGATTAATCGATTATGGTTTGAGTTTGAAAAAGGAAATAAATTTCCCTTTCAAGTGGTGATTCATGGCTGAATATCGCACAGGAAAAGGAAATTGCATTTACTCTACCGGTGTTTAGGTAATACTTGAAAATTCATCACGACATATCTAATAAATCTGACATTTCCACTTACCCGAAGTCCAGTGCCGGATTAAGCAAGCGCGGGGCCCGTAGTAAATCCTTTCAAAGGGCCCTTTAACACTTTGTTTGTTGGGTAAAAAAAAAAACCCGACTACTAATGAAAAAATAAATAAAAATCGGGCAATAATTTTCAGCTATTTAATTTAACTATATTAACGGGGACATGGTACGGGGACAGCGGGAAGTCATTTTAAAATTTCATTAAAGTACCGCTGTCCCCGTTAGACGGGGACACAGAGTCCGGGGACAACGGGAATTCACCGATTTACTTTGGGTTCTTAAGTATAAAGTGGTAACGTTTCACGTTTTTATGACATCAAGTAAATTCAGTATATATAGATAACTCTTTCTCTTTCTCTTTCTTTCTTTCTTTTCTTTCTGCTGGGCCGGTGCACCCTGGGGTTCGGTCAGCAATTCCCCTAGGAGAATTGGTGGCCGTAGCAAATAACCTGGCGAGAAGAGGTCCTTCGCGTGTCCCTCTGATCAGCAGAGGGCACAGCGAGGGACCAATAACGGGGACTTTTGGGCCGCGGATCGGGGGTCCAACGCCCAAGTTAGAAGTCCCGAGCTGAGGTGCGGCCCGTGTGTTCCGGGACGCACTCAGCGGAGAAAGAGGCCCAAGCCTCACGTGGCGAGCCCGGGAGGGCGCCCGCAGAGGTGGTCGCGGAAGCGCCGTGCGAACCCGTGACCACCTCCATAATGCGGAGAGGAGAACACCCCGGGGTTTTAGTGGGTAAACCCCGCCAGACCAGCTGGCGGGGGAGTCCCACATAACCACCCCGCCCCCCCCGGGGCCGGGTGGTATGCCTAATGCATTTCCCTGGAAAAAAAAAAAAATAAAAATAAAGGTCTTTAATCCGTCACTGCCGAAGTCAGTCAGGGTTACCCAAATTAGTTCAATCCTATTTAACATAATGAAGAGCCGGATATGGTCTATGAATTGGCATTTTGTTTAATCTGTGTTTTCAGATAATGATGCACGTGGAATAGATAAATTTCAGTTTTCCTTCCTTGCCCCTATCGTATCGTAAAAAACAAAATTGTTATTAGATAGATAGATAATTAATCTATGTTACGTCAAAGTTGTAGGTAGATTAATATTCTCTACTTATATGAGATTTCAATTTTGGACTTGTAAAATTGCTTGCCTACTTATGATAAATGATTTGATTTTTGAGTTGTGAACAGTGAATTGTTAAATTGCAGTTATTTATGTGAAACCCCTTCAAACCGGAATACAGTAATGTTTCCACGCTACTGCTTGATGGATGAATATCTGGCAAAGGTTCGGTACTTCCCCAGGCGGTCTCTTGCAGAAGAGGCCTCCCCTTGCCTGTCTAGCGCCACCTCCTGCCAGTCCTCCACCTGGAGCTCGTGCAAGTTCTTCCCTACTCCATCTTTCCAGCGGTACCTGGGACGGTCGGCTGTTTTTTGTTGTTGAGGATAACGATATAATTTTTGTCTTACCTAATTATAGGCAGGTGTTTATCTTAAAGACGCAATTGTTACATAACCGCTATCTGTTTATCGTTGGATATCGTGTAGGTATCATGGTAATTAGGTACTTATCTTCGTTTGTTAAATAAAATACCGGCTCATTATTTTTTATTAATAAATAGGTATATTACCTATAAATAATTTATCGGACTAAACATTTTTATATCTTAGCCAAAACTCAGAAATCAGAAATGGGATAACATATTTTTTATAAATTATGTCTGCAACCCCAACTGCGTCTAAATAAAGTAAATAAGGCTAGAGAAAAATAGATCTTAACTGCTTTGGATAAGGTCCAAGTGTTTAATAAAAAGGGACTGCGCAATTCTAGGGTTGTGCGGCGACATTATTATGTCGCACATATTATGCGTTAGTTATTAGGTATTTATTGGATGACACCTATTGTCTATTCTGTGAAATTGGCACGGAATAATACCTACACAGACTGTAATATTTTTTTACTAGGGTTGCCAATATTCATTATGTTATTGTGTCGATGGTTTCTTTCAGATAAAACCCGTTTTGTTCGTATCTTTGTTCGTCCACTGCTCGACGCAGGCCTCTCCCAATGAACGCCGCTAAGCCCGATTTCGGCTTTCCTCATTCAGTCTCCGCCAGCCGTGTCCCGCAAGTTGAAACTTCATCTCTCTGCGGGCGTCCTGCACTACGTTTTCCTAAACGCGGTCTCCACTCTAGAATCCGTCTACCCAACCGGTAGCAACGCCTCCGAAAACCGGAGCGATGGGAATACCTATATTATATAGGAAGTCATAATATAATAAATGTGGTAAACAGTTGAAAGATTCACATAATATTGTATTCGTGGAAAAATAACGGTCATCTTTTTTTTAGGAACTTCCAACGTATTTGTAGTTAAGTAATATAATTATGTTACGCATTCTATACTTTAAAATAGATTTAGAGTCCTGTGAGATTATAACTGACCAAAGACTTGATGAAGTGCGGTTTTTGTGTAAAAAAGTTTTTCTAGGCATGCCTTAATAAATACGTATTTGGTACAAGATGGTGAAAATGAGCACAGACACCATCAATTCACTTGAAGTTTTCAACTCAATTGAACAACTGAGTCAACGATATTGACCCGCAAGATATGACCTTACAATCATCCATACATACTAACATAGCGAGTTACATGTAAGCCGGTAAAAAGTCCACAAGCGAAAATATGACTTTTCGCAACCCTAATCATATCAGACAATCTTCATATACCAACGCAATAACCTTAATACATACATACACACACACAAACATACTTTTACATAGGTACACAAATAGTATGTACATATTTATGTATGTAGTAAGTCAGGTAAGTAAGTATACACAGTTGTTTTTGTTTTGACGGCTCGTCGAAACGCAGTTTCTTTAAAATCATATCAGCAGACTAGTACATTTCCGTTACATATTATTATATTATGATACCTAAACACATATACCTATTTTTGTTTGCGCCAAACATGAGCAAAGTGATACACACAATCAGATTAATTTATTTTTGCAAGGCTCGCGTGTTTGTGGTTAGAAATCAATCTTTACAATAAAATATTAAGTGACGCGGCAACACATAAAATAACTAGCCTTAATTCAATTCTACAAAACAAAACTTCTTCTAACCTACTGAGAAGTAAAACGTCAAATCGTTAAATTTTTATTCAATTCCAAGATCTAAAGCAAATTCAAATGAGTATAAAGAAGATTCTTTTGCATTTTTTTTGTTTTTATCTTTAATAAATCTTTTTTTCACTAACTATTTGTACTTAGGTATATTCTGTAAACGAGCAATGCTAGAAAGCATTAACTCATTTGCGATTCTTAAAATAAGTTTATATTATTTTTATAAGTGGGTCTTAGTGCGGTTCAAGAGTGGATTCCCACGGCGCGGGAGAACCGCCTGTGTAGTATGGGTCCTAGTGCGGTTCAGGAGCGGATTCTCACGGCGGGAGAACCACCCGTGCAGTATGGGGCTTGGTGCGGTTCGAGAGTGGATTCTTACGGTGCGGGAGAACCGCCCGTGTAGTATGGCCCGTACCACTTAAGACCGTAGTCTCCGAGGCTTGGCAACCCTAGCTCTTAGGGATGCACGTATATGATGAAATCAGTACCTAATGTTGCGTAGTTACGAACTGTAGATTAACTTGTTTCGTCATAAATACATACAATAGCTTGGTAATTTCCAATTTGCCATTATGGGAGGTGTGGCGGGTTTTTTTTTGTCCCTCTGCGTAAACATTTCAATAGGTACCTAATACTTACCGAATTATTTCCTGTTAGTAGACTTTGCCTATACCTATATTTGAGTTTTGCATCCCAACGAGAACGGGTTTGAAACCTCAGCTCCAAGTCAATAGCATAAGTTATTTGTTTGGTCACGTTAAACCATCGGTCCCGATAGGTTTCGATTGATGTCAAAAGGACAGGCTAGAATTTCGTTAAAACTGTTTATGTAAAGCTTACTCCGCGCGTCAGCTTAAGGGGGGAGCCTGCTTTAGAGGCTTCGAAAAATCGTTTTTTTTTTTTTTTTGCATAAATGTCTTCCCAAACTATCCAAGAATATGCCCCTAAAATTTCAAAAGCAAATTCAAATTATTTTCGGAGCTACAGAAGAAATAGTGAGCAAGCGTCAAGCAGGTATACGAGCGGCCGGATCGCTCGAAGTGCCAAAGTGCTCGTGTAATTGACGAACATGTCGAGAAACACATTCGTCCTGTGTACGAGGATTTATCTAAGGACGATCTGCTAACGAGGTGTTTAGGTGGACACACACAAAATGCGAACGAGTCGTTCAATTCCACTGTGTGGCGCATCGTACCTAAACACCTTAACTCAGGCATTAAAATCGTCGAGATTGCTGCTTACATCGCTGGAGGAATGTTCAATGAAGGCTACAGTGCAGTATTGAACACCATGCAGTTACTAGATTTAAAAATTGGACAGCAATGCAACTCTTTCGACAAGGGAGCTGACAAGGAGCGCGTCAACCGACAAAACAGGCGCGATTCATTGGAAAGTAAAGAGGCCAGAACAGCCCGCAGACTCGAACATGTGGGCCAAAACCAGTTATTTGAAGAGTCTGAAGGGCCATTTTATGGACCAGGAATCGCTGATTAGCATGTTATTGCGGTAAGTTCAAAAAAATAAGATTTTTTATATACGAAAACTTTGACGGGCGATTTCTCGGTTTTTCATTTTTACGATTTTCCCGAGTTGGCGGGAAAGATAGAAAAAAAAACTAAACGTCCTATCGAAACGAGACAAAATTGGTTGTGTTCGGGATAAAATTCTCTTCTAGTTGAACCTAAAAAAACTTGAAAAAGTCATGATTAACCATTTTTTTAAACAATCTAAAGTGAATTTTTTTTTCCAAAAAAATGTTTTTTTTTTTTAATTTGCGAAAAATAATTGAATTTTTCACTTTTTTTTTAATTTTTTTGGTTTAACTAGAAGCTATACTATTGAAAATTAAAAATTTTTTTGGTTTTTTAATTTCAGATGAAAATTGCGACCTGCATCTTTCCCGCCGCACGACACATGCATACTCGAGGCGCCTCGGCGAAATGCTTGTACCACGCATAATATGACATATATTTTGATGAAAAAATTTGAGAAGACTCTTGAAATACATAACAATAAAACCTGAAAGTTTCGTTTCAATCAAATATTTCTTTCCTTCCCAAAAAAATCCTCTAAAAAATCGATTTTTTTAAGCTTCTAAAGCAGGCTCCCCCCTTAAGTTACCCGGCCTACAAGTCTTTCCACACCCACCAAGTTCAAAGTCGAAACGATTACGTAACGCGGACTTGCGATTTCCACATTTTAAAGTTACAAGACCTGTGACGCAGTTAACATATGAATTCCAGGAAAACGTACGTAACGTAATCCTTGGACTTAAACTTTGAACGTAAACTGATTTCAATACGTTACGTCGTTGTACGTAATATTGTTATGTAATAAATAACACTAATACCTCACGTCACTAAGTTGCCAGAAGTTGCAAGGACCATTATGACTAATTTTCTTGTTGTTATTATATAATGCCTAAACAAATTGGTTGTGCTGAAGCGGATGATTGGATTGTAATGGCATTTGTTATACAAGTAGGTAGCCTAGTGGGAGAACGTCCGCCTTCCAAGCAGAAGGTCCTGAGTTCAAATCCCAGTGCAGACACGTACCAATGTGTTTCTTGTAAAACATATGTACGTAATTATCACTCGCTTTTCGGTGAAGGAAAACACAAACCTACCCGAGAATTATTTCGGAGGTAGGTATGTGATCCACCAATCCGGATCTGGCCCCCGTGGTGGATTATGGCCTAATCCTCCTCACGAAAGTGAGGGGAGACCCGTGCCCAGCAGTGGGACGTTATGGGTTGTTGATGAATTATCACCCTCCTCACGAAAGTGCGGAGAGACCGGTGGTCAGCAGTGGGACGATATGGGTGGATGATGATGATGATATTATTATATTCTTTTCCCCCTGGCCAGGACTTGCAGTTGCCAGTATGGAAATTGCTGTCGGCCGCTGCAGGCACATTTTCAGATACCAATCTCTCGAGCAATGCAACTGTGGAGCCCCAAAACAAATGACGTCCCACCTGCCGCTATTTTTACTGTCATGCTCCTCTTCCCTATATCCTGCACAATAGAGGAACTTTTCGCAGCCTCAGACAATGCAGTTACTACGTCCTATGAGTTACGACCATTGAGTCGAAATGAATAATAAGTAGTTATATAGATAGGTACGACTTGTAGTGGTATTTCTCTTTTGCAAGAGTCCTGACGCCGCGCCGTCGTAAGTATATTTTGATCCCACAAACAAGAAAGCAATAAAAATACAAGAGTCCTATCTAATATTAAGGATAGATAACTCATTGGTAATGCCCCTGGCGAAGTGAACATCCATAGGAGGCTGTCACCACTTACCATCAGATTGGCCGCATGCTTGTTTACCCCCTATTTTGTAAAAAGAAACACCCGTAGTTCCTGATTCCATAAATTATTGTGTACGATTGGAATTAGTTGCTCACAGCTCAGACCCTGGAGTCAAACCATTCAATACGGCATTTAATATTCAACAAAAAATTCAATATAATAAAAATCAATTATTATTTACTATTATTTTGCGAATAATAAACAAGTAACCACGCCCCCCGTGTCTCGTGCATGAGGCACGTGTCCAGCTCACACGAGCGCTTCAGCAACAAGGTCAGCTTACGTAATGTCGATCTGTTAGGTATTAACCAACCGAGCTTCATTACGACAGAGGATAACAGAGAAATAAACTTACAAAATAATAACGAAGAATAAAGTTACTTTAACGAACAATTCAGGTTATGGAGACTAATCGTAAGATGGTCAAGTCGATATATTATTATATAGTTAGAGAATTCATACACATACAAAATAAAATACAAATAAGTTTCCGCCGTTTTGAGAGAGGTAAAGAGAAGTTGAGAGAAAAGGTAAAAATATATTATTATATTAAAAACATCAAAGATAAACTATCATGAGTCAGTAAATGCATAACCGGCGTGCCTTATGCGTGACGCCATGCTTGATAAGTTATCAGCATTATAATTATTCTTACACTTATCCATTGACACGTGCTTTTAAGGTAAAATGCGAAAATAAAACATAGACGAGTATAAATCACACGAGGCACACCAATCCAATTGTCGGCCGCGCCCAATATTGCTTAACTTCTGTTATTTTACTTAGGTAAGTACAGTTTTTTTTTTATAAAAACATCAACAATGTTTGAACTTAAGGTTAAGGTGCCATCTTATAGTGAAACAGGGCCTAAGGTACCGGCGAGCAAGCTGGTTAGCTGATAATAAGCGCAGCGCACTCAACAGCCATAACAGCTCAGCACAGTTACAGTGCTACTCCGAACTTTGCATTGCATAATCTAGCGGCACTGCACTGCTATCTCGGCCGAAGCGCTTTTTGCGTCAGCACAAAGCGGCTGTGCACACTCTACGCATGCTCCCCACTCCGCTGACTGTTAAGGTTTAACAGCATTAATAAATTTGAAAGAAAAAAAAGGTTTTTGTAAAAATATATTTTTCCAGACAAGTTTTTATAAATTACGTTAGTCACTAAGGAGTTCCGTTGTCTACCTTCCATCTCCACCATCAGAACAGCTCACTATCACCATAATATTGTATTGTAATCGGAATTTGAGAGCCATGCAAATTTCAACTCAATTCAACAACGGGAACAGGGTCAAAATTGACTGGCAAGATTTACGAGAAATTGGAACTACCAACATTGCAAGTAAAATAAAAATTTGTGGAAAAAAGACTGGTCTGCACGGCAGTTGGGGCTGCAGAGAGAGGAACTCCCTGACTATCCAAGTCGTGTTGAAAAGTACCGTTTTCTGAGGAATTTTTACGATGATAAATAATTGTGATACCCAATGAACGTTACTTACGGACTTACATTATATAAATGCAACTACGCATCACAGTATTTTTATCAGTTTCAAGCCTAGTTTTATCTAGCTATGTGTTGAATGATTAAAATTTCATCATCGGATTGGAATTCTTGATGTTTCATAGTTTATATTTGATTTTATCTTTAAAAGGTGGAAAGGATGTGACGCCACCACGTATGGACCCTACACAGCTTACACAGAGTTCCAGAAACCAGTAGGGTGACAGGGAGTTGGTGTACTGCTTTAGGCTGGGATCGTAGGTTGTGGAAAGATGTAGTCTCTGCCTATCCCACGGGTAAAGGTGTGACTGTATATATCATGTGTTTATCTTAAAAAAATATGTACCTGTCAGCACTTCACGTGGCGTCTTTTATTAGTCAATGTTTGCGTAGTGAAAAAAAAATGCAAGTATAGTTTGTATAACTGCGTCCCTTTTTATTTGCCCAATATAAGCTAATATATTATAATGTGTTGCGTATATACTTTTTTAATAGTGATGAGTCAATCAAATTCTTTTCAAAGATCATTTTGGTAATTGAATTCCTAAAAATGAATCATTATTGAGACAATAAATGAAGCGAAAGATGAAAAAAAATAATAGAAAAAATATTTATTTGAGAATTTAAATGCCAGTTTGACCTTTTGTTATTTTAACAATAACATTTTTTGACTTTTGTAGCAACAAAAGCAAATAACCTTTCCAAACAGAAATTAAAGATGACCGTAAAAGTCAAAAGAGAGAATATAGTTTACCTTTGACTTTTCAAGTTAATTTTCAACAGTCAGTAAAAAATACTTTTAAAAGAAGTCGTATAGAAGAAACAGACGGAAACCTCAAAAACATAACTTGTTCTCAAAGTTCTTCGGAAACTCATTCGCCAACACCGTAGAAATGTTGTTTCCACTTTTTTTATATAAAGCAGTTTTTTTTCTTCATTTATGTAAGGGAAGGCCTTTTTGTGCCAAGTGATTCTCCCGCCATGCTCCGACCCCGACTAACCCCCTCCTAGAGACAAACAAATTCAATCTCAGAGATGTTCATCGTGTGTTTTCATTTTCTTGTCTTGTCTCTAAATAAGTACGTTTGTCGTTGTTGTGTGCAGTTGTGTTAGAATAAATGTTTTTTTCTTTCTTTATTTCATTCTTTAGATGAAAACTAAAACCTAGGTATCTTCTGAAAGTTCGCGAACATTTTTACGAGTCAGAGAAGGTATTTATTATATAATTTTCCGCAAAGTAACGAAACAAAAAATTCAAATTATAAATCATTTAGTAGTTTTTTATTAAAATTTATATTGTGTGAGTAATTTTAAATAATATAATGAAGAAATATATTTGAAAATAATTTTATTCAGAAGTAATTTTTTTCTTGTTAGTATTATACTTATTTTAACTTTTTAAATAAAAAAAGTTAACTAAGTAACACATTGCTTCTTGCCAAATTTCATGATTCTAGGTCAGCAGGAAGTACTCTATAGGTTTCGATTCTCTTATGAAATCGTAAAATATGCGAAAATGTGCTATAAAAACGGTCATATCTTTAAGTAGCATTTAATAAAAAAAAATTTAAATAACAATATAAATAAAAGGAAAACTAACTAAAACTAAATCTTAAAAATCTAACAAAAGAGGGTGTCCATGAGGCATGGTGCCAATATATAATACTAGCTGTACCCTGGCACGCTTCGCTGTGGCACATTCGCACATTCGCTGATATGTCTCTGATGAAAAAAATGGATAAAAACAATCCTTGATGCGGATTAAATATCATGCTACAATTTCAGCTCGATCGGTGCACAACTTTTTGAGTTTTTGAAGCGTACACAAACCAACATAACATTTTAACACAAAAATGTTATGTTGGTTTGTTGGTTACATATATATATACATACGAGGGTGAATCAAAAAGTTCTTAGAAGTGCATATATATGAAACCTTTTTGGATCAAGTTCGATATTCAAATTAAAGAGTGTCTATCACACTATATTTATGCAGACTGTCACTTGTTTTTGTCAGTTCGTTCGCATGTAATAAATTTTTTTGTGCAACGAGTTGCTAAAAAGTCAAAATTATGGATAAAAGTGAGTTACATGCGGTGATAAAATATCTCAGTTTGAAAAAAATGTCTACGAAGGAAATTTTTTTGGACATTCAGCAGACATTAGGGGGTGATGCTGTACCCTATTCTACGGTTGCGTACTGGGTGGCTGAATTTAAAAGAGGTAGATCAAGCTGTAAAGATGACCCTCGTTCTGGGCGGCCTTCAACCTCCGTTACAGAAGAAAATGTCAAAAAGGTTGAGAATCTGGTTTTGGAAGACAGAAGAATGACTATAAAACATATAGCTGAGATCCTAAAGATATCTTTTGGTAGCGTTCAATCCATTTTAATTGATTCACTGGGGTTCAAAAAAGTGTCTGCAAGATGGGTGCCACGAATGTTAACCGACGAAAACAAAAAGCGACGTTTGGAAATTTCCAAGCGTAATCTCGAAATGTTCCAGCGTGATTCGGATAATTTTTGCCGTCGTCTTGTCACCATGGATGAAACGTGGGTCCACCATTTTGATCCTGAAACTAAAAGACAAAGCATGTCTTGGAAACGACCATCCTCTCCATCCATTAAGAAATTTCGAGTTGCTCCTACCGCTGGCAAAGTTATGGCCTCTGTGTTCTGGGATAGTGAAGGAATCCTTTTTATTGATTACATGCCAAAAGGCCAGACGATTACTGGACCCTATTAAGCAAATTTAATCCCGAAAGTGCGTGAAGCGATTAAAGAAAAACGTCGTGGAAAACTGTCGTTGGGCGTGTTGTTCCTTCAAGATAACGCTCCTGCTCATCGATCGGAAGTTGCGCTCAACGCAATCCGCTGTGCTGGCTTCAATCTCCTTGACCACCCACCATATTCTCCGGACTTAGCCCCAAGTGATTTTCACTTATTTCCAAAATTAAAAGAGGAAATTCGTGGAACAAAATTTCACGATAATGACGCGGTTATAGCTGCCGTAGAGGACTTTTTCGAGAGTCAAGAAAATAATTTTTTTTCACAAGGAATAAGGAAGTTAGAAACGCGTTATTCTAAATGCATTGCATTGGAGGGAGATTATGTAGAAAAATAAAATATTATTATTTAAATCTTTGCATTTTTTAATATTGATTCCAAGAATTTTTTGATTCACCCTCGTATATATATATAAATAGGTATAGGTTTTATATATATTAGTAGACTCTCCCATTTAATACAAATTTCAACTTAATACCTTTACGCAATCCGGAGAAAAACGGTCTTGACAGACATACGGACAGACGGACAACAAAGCGATCCTATAAGGGTTCCTATACATGGCATATTATGAGACTTTAGAGCCGATGTCTCAGGGTGACGAGCGCAGTGCAGTGCCGCGCAGCATTATGCAATGCAGGGTTCTGGGTGGTGCTGTGACTGTTATGGGCAGGCGTAGCGCTTACCACCAGGTGAACGCCTTGCTCGTCTCGTCAGACAGTCAAAAAAAAAAAAACCTTTGAAGTACGAAACCCTAATAAGACTAACCTCAAACTTTTGTGTGCGTCCCAAATATGCAACCCAGTGTCAACACGCATTGTGGAACTCAATACCAATACGATGTCCTAATTCTGCACACTGTTAGTTCAGCTTTAGTCGGCCACGTGACCTAGTTAGATTACACCGTTACATCACCGTTGATAACGTGATAAGATACCGCTAGTTATGTCGGTCGGGTTACACCATCGGTATCTTGTGACCACATTTTACTCAGGTGCGCATTTGTTTAATGAGTAACGAGACGAGCGAGTCGTTCACCTGATGGTAAGCGCTACGACTGCCCATAACTGTAACAGTGCCGCCCAGAATTTTGCGCTCAGTGCGCTCGTCACCCTGAGACATTAGTTATAAAAAGTTATAAAAGTTTAGTTAAAAAAAAAAACTTAATACTTATGTATATCAGTTTTTAAGTCCATATAATATACTCACACAGAAAGTTACGTCAAAACAGCAAAACAGATAAATTTCGAGTTTAAAGTTCAAAACCTCAAAATTTGCCAATTATTTCTGAAAAAGAATTTATTCAAGCCAAATATCACGTAGACACGGTTTAAAACTTAAAATGAATTTTTTATCATTATTAAATGATGTGAACTAAGCGCCAACACAATAAAAATGTACATAGAAACTTAGCTAGTCATTTTTTATTACTACACAAGTATCTGTACACGTGACTACAATGTATTAAACCGACAATTACTATAGAATTTATAATGGGAGTTTTGGCTTTACAAACCACTTTTGTATTAACCACGATTCTATACGAATGGTTTTGTTTGGCCGCCGCTTTTCAGGAGAGGAACTCGAACAAACGCCGCTGGAAACTTCTCCACTCTATCCGACTTCAAAGAAGGGGAAGGTTGAAAATTCGACTGTAACTTTTTTTTGTATGTTTGTTACGTGATTACTCCGTCAATTATGTTTTTTTTTAAATAAAATAAAAAAAATCAGTGGTAGCCTAGTGGGAGAACGTCCGCCTTCTAATCAGAAGGTCATGAGTTCAAATCCCAGTGTAGGCACGTACCAATGTGTTTCTTATAAAAGATAAATATGTACGTAATTATCACTCGCTTTTCGGTGAAGGAAAACATCGTGAGAAAACCCACATACTCATCCAAGAATCGTTTCGGAGGTAGTTATGTTATCCTCCAATCCGGACCGAGCCCCCGTGGCGGATTAGGGCCTAACCTTCCTCACGAAAGTGAGGGGAGACCCGTGCTCAGCAGTGGGACGTTATGGGTAATGGTGATGATGAAGTTGAAAATGTGTCCAATAGCTCTTTAACTATCTATTGAAAGAAACTTTTTAGCACGTAACTTCAAATTAGAACTAAAAGCTTAATCACATACACTAACGGCGGATTACAAAGACAAGTTTGAGATGAAAAAAAAATTGGTTGTCTGTAAAGTTGATTTACGGACGATATTTTAACGTGACAACGTCATAACAAAACATTGATAAAATGATTGCATACTCTTAGGAATAAAATTGAATCATGTTTTTAATCATAAAAGAAAAAATACTTAAAATTATACTAGTAATCAGATTTACAAGAATAATTAACCTGCAAAGAAGAGAAGAGCGATAGATGCGGCGCAAGCGTACAATGAGCGTTACGGGACGATGTGTCAACTTATTCGTGCATGCAGCCGGCGTTCATCGATTTATTAGACGTCACGTCAAAAGATAAAAAGAAAACAAAGAAATGTAAACGTTCGATTTTTCGGTTTTCTGTCCACTGTGTGTTTGTTACGTTCCACGCAGCACGTGCCGCGGCCGAAAGATATCAGGCTGTTGATATCGACCTTAAACAAAAAAACGCATTAAAACGGAATACTCAGATCAGTTTGTTGCGTAACTTCCATCCGCCCGACAATCACGTGCCTTACCTCACGTGCCCCCAGCACGGTGTGTATAGACGGCTTTGTTCTAACATAAGAGAACTATGGTTTGGACAGCTTTTGTTAAACTCGTGATTGGTTGGTTAAATAATAAGTTTATTGTTGTGCTCTGCGGTTTATGTTTTCCTTTTAAACTTTAACGCACACTTTTTTTTTGTTTTTAGGTGTTGATTTTTAGAAAAATAGGTACCCTAGGTTATAACCCTGAGTATAGTCTATGTTTTTACTACACGTTAAAATCTGAAAATCGACATGTGAAGTCCCGACAAGCTTAAATGCGAAACAATACTTCTTTAGAATAAAATAGAATAGGAAACTCTTTATTATATACCAGAAACAAAATAAACACAGTACATAAAAATTACATTAGGTAAAAGAGGGTAGTACAATGGGCGGTCTTATCGCTGAAAGCGACCACAATACCACACCAATATCCATAAATAGAGATCTGAAAGCAAGGAAATCCAATTCTAACATAAAAAAATATAAAAGGCTTTAAAATAAATTGAACACCCGATCGGGACATCGAATTAATTGGGAGTCGTATTTTGATTTAGCAGTAGTGTGCAAACAATACTGTGTTCCGGTTTGAAGGGCACTGTTTCCAGCGATATTACTGGGCATATGAGACTTTAGAGCCGATGTCTCAGGGTGAAGGCCGCAGTGCAGTGCCGCGCAGGATGCAATGCACTTTGCATTGCATCTGGGTGGCACTGTAACTGTTATAGGCCGGGCTTATCATCAGGTGAACGACATGGTCGTCTCGTCACTCAGTCAAATAAAAAACCTGGAAAAAAACGGAGCTACAGGTAAAGATTGCTGTTTTATCATAGGAACGTGACCCGACAAGGCCGAGCATCACGTGGTGGATATCCGATTACCTACATACAATTAGCTGACAGACCTTCCAAGGTCGAAAGGTGTTAAGGGGATTGCAAACGACAGACTAAACTAACCCGACAGCTGACAGTTAAGTGGGTCTCTAACCATAATTATACCCAATTCTCTTAAAGAGGTATGTATGGTCAAAATGTAGTTCCGATCTACAATCAATCTCATTAAGGTGAAAAGTTTCGCTTATGGCGGGAAATTTAATTTCTAAACAGTTTTTTCGTTTTGGGCGCTAGGCCGGGTAAAGAATTTTAAATGATAATGGCATTTGAGACAATAATAGATTATTACGATATCCTGTAGAGATATAACACAATACAAAAATACAATTATTCTTAATTTAACACCATAAAGATAATGTACCAATATGTTTCTTGTAAAACATATGTACGTAATTAACACTCGCTTTTCGGTGAAGGAAAACATCGCGAGGAAACCCACATACCTACCCGAGAATTATTTCGGAGGTAGGTATGTGATCCACCAATCCGGATCCTCCTCACGAAAGTGAGGGGAGACCCGTGCCCAGCAGTGGGACGTTATGGGTTGTTGATGATGATGATGATAAATATAAAAAAAAAACACAATATAATAAACGGTGTTCCACCGTGTCGCTTTTTGTCGGGGCTCTGGGAACGTAGAACGTATTCCGCAGCCTCAACGGCGTTGGTCCTTCGAGGACCCCAGCCCGTTGACAGGAGTGGAGAGGAGTCGTCCGTCTATCAATGAGAGGCGCGCGGGAACACCGCACACGCCGCCTCGAGGCCTTACAAGATTTAGTTATCTAAATACTAAGTAATATGTCAAGTATAGTAATCTTCTTAGGAATTCTCAACAAGTCACGCAACACTCGATACATTGGCCATGACGTTATACTTTGACCCTCATTTCAATCGATTATAAGCATGAAAATCTTATCGATACAATATCGATCTATAATCGTGACATAACGACTTATATTATCACGTTTTACATAATAATTAAGGTGCAGTGGAAGTCAGTGATTCACCTCATCTTATTTTAATGCCACTCAATAATTAATGCAATGTTGGCTAAGCGTAACTTGAATGTTTCACTATCCAAAAGCAGCCTGTTCAAATCTCGACTTTGCGTCAAGAACCTGCCACTTCGTTCATGGTGGTATATTTTATATAACGATCTTAGAAATCAGATTAGAACCAAAGACACAAAACTGTGGCCACGGCACCTTCAAACAGTTATTTTATCAATAAATCTGCTTAAGCTCGTTAGTACTAGACAGTTAGATAAAATTGAAAACAGTGAAAACGCTATTGTAATCCGTTCAGTAATTTTTGTGTGGTGCGAAAACATACAGACGACAGGCAGACACACACACACACACACACACACACACATACCAAAACCACACAAAACACAACAAACACACTTCTTGTTCAGTAGCTGACTAAGTTTCCTTCACCATTTTAAAATTTTGATGTCATCAAATCATTAGGAAAACATGATATGAAACTGACATGTAAAAATACAAATTCAAGGACATGTGACATCCACCACTCCATACTAGGGCAGCGTGGTGGATCATTCACTAGCTACGTGATACTCGTGAAAAATTAGACATTGGACTTTACAAAGTCAGAATCTTATGTACTGTTGATCAAAAGATACGGAACTAACGAATGAGAACATTCGTTGACTTGCGGTTTGTTATCAGTAAAATTAATTAGCAAGCGGTTCTTTTTGGCGATAAGAGTTACTTGTTACATCATCTGAATATCGTCCTACCCTAGATGATTCTAGATATTTTCCATTGTTTTATGACATTTATGTGTAGCTGTCTACGATGATGATGATGATATTTCTTAATTTTAGGACTCATCATTTATGAAGCAGTGTTTTTGCTTGGTCGGTTTTGAGTCTTAAGTTAACTATAGGTTTGATTGATACCTAAGTAATCGCTTGACTCTCAGATTAACTAATAGATATTTAATTCCATTCTAAACTTTTAATATTTATTTTTACAATATTTCTACAAAAAAACAATTAAAATATGATAAAAAAAAATTAAGCCTAGGGTACCAACGGTAGCGGGGCAAGGCCCAGGCTACCGATGGTTAGTGCTGCAGGGAGAGGAACCTCCTGACAATGCGCGCCGTGTCGAGGAGTACTGCCTTCTGCATCCGACTCTTAATTCAGCCGTCTAGCGAATGGTCGCGGCTCTTCTAATAATTATTTATATTGATGAAATTTGTTAAGGAGATAGTTTAATCCTTAGTTAAGGACACAGGATACTTATATTTAATTTATACTTTAACACACAAATAAAGTGTACAATTAGGTCTAGGGATGTTCCGGAGCTTCGACTCCGACTCCGATATGTCAGAACTTCCGGTTGTTATAACACCTTCGGTTCCGACTTCGGCTCCGATATTTTTAAATCAGAGGTCTTGCTACTTTGACAGACAATTCATTTGATTTAATTTGCGAACTGTTATTGTTGAAAACATGATAATTTTTTGTTAAGTAAGTTTATTGTTGTTTAATTGAAATTGAATAATGTTTGCACTATTTTATTTTATGAGGCCTGCCCTTAACACATCTCTCTTCAGCCACCACATCCGACTCCGACTCCGGTACCGATAAATCAAATTTAAAACCTCCGACTCCGACTTCAGTTCCGATTGAACCACCTCCGTAACATCCCTAATTAGGGCTTACCTAATGCTACGTAGCGTCCTCTACCAAACGTCCAGAAGGTGGAGGCTCATTGTGAGAAACTGTAGTCCGCGTGGGCGAAGTCGCGAACAAAACCTAGTAGTATGTTGGTATTTTCAGCTCTATAATAGTTTTAGCGATTGACGTCACTTACATTGTAATGTCTCGGTCAAAAAGTCGCACAGCTTACACGTGTAGGGTGAAACGTGAGTCCAGTCTCGTGTCTTGTGTGGTAGATAGCTCACGTAGTGCAAGGTTTAGACGGATCTTCTTTTAATACTTTGCACGGGTACTTAATTCCGTAGCATGTCGAAAGTCTGGCCATTTTCTTTTCACATTTTTCTCTGCGTTAATCGAGGTATGAAATATTGAAAGTTGGGTATCCAATAGTAGCAAAACTCAAAAATCAAATCTCAAATCATTTAATGCAAGTAATAGGCAAAAATAATACACTTTTACAACTCACATACATAGAGAATAATCAACAATAAATCAAAAATTACCAATTAAAGTAATAAGTAACTCATTATGGGTTGAGTTTGCAAATGGAAATTTCCCTTTCCAGCGGTGATTCATGGCGGAATTGGAGTAACAGTCTGTGATAAAAATATGATAAATTATTTTACGCCCTGTTTTAATTTTTGAAATGACACTGGGCAGGCCACGTTTTTCCTAGAACCGTTGGGGCAGAAAAGTTCTCGAGTGGCAACCGCAGGCCGGAAGACGTAGCGTAGGACGGCCCACCACGAGTTGGACCGACGACCTGGTGCGAGTCGCGGGGAGCCGCTGGATGCAATCAGCTAGCAACCGCTCGGTGTGGTGTTCTATAGGGGAGGCCTATGTTCAGCAGTGGATATCTTCCGTCTGATGATGATGATCATGATGATTAATTTTTAACCCCCGACGCAAGCAGGGATGTTATAAGTTGAACCTGTGTATCTGTGTGTCTGTTCTTGGCATCGTAGTTCCCAAACGGATGAACCGATATTTATGTAGTTTTTTTCATCAATAAACAGAAACTGGTTTGTGAAATGGTGACATCAGATTAGACACCATTTAAAAAAAACGTAAACGCTAGTAATATAAACGACTGACGATAAAAATAAGAACAGAATAACTTGACCTTTCTCGCCTTTTCTGTCCCATTCAATGATATGGTAAACCATTCATTGTATAGAAGTGTGTTTCAGTGTAACTAGCGATTTCCCTCGCATGAGACTGGCCAAGAAAACGTGATGGAACACGTCATCACGTGACTAAACTGTGGCTTGACTTAGAATAATAGTACGTATATAAAAGTCTAGATTTGTACGGTCGGTCTGTTGACATTTTCTGACTGGACTGGACTGACGTAGGTTCTACGATAAAACATATAGCTGAGCACTTGAAGTGAGATTGCGGTCGATGTTTACCTTATTGGAAGAGCCAAAAACGTTTTTTAGGAAAACGCGAGCTCGTTTTAAAATATCTGATCTGGTAATGTTTATAGTGATCAGATTGATGTTTTGACGTTATATTGAAGCTTATTAATTATTGATTTTGTTGAAAAGATGTTTCCAGGCTAACTTTCATAAAATAAGTATTCGGTAGGTCCAGAAAGCTGATCTAAATCAGTCCAAACACAATCTACGGACACTGAGGAATTCCGTTTTCTTCTTTAATTGCTCTCATCAGATCAGTTCGTTTATCAGTTCATTGTATTATAATGTCATCGAAATTCGACAGGCATGCAAAGTTTCAACTCAATGGAACAATGGAAACTGGGTCAAAATTGAGTTGCTAGATTTGCCCCACTATTAACTAGTGAAGGTAATAAAAAAATAAAGTAAACTATATAATGAAAAGGACGTAGGCAGTTGCCTTAGAGCCTTATTTGAAGAGGTAATCTCTGATTTCTATCCAAATCTGCTGACTTTATATTTTAAAGGGTTAATCTTTGATTTCTGCCCATATCTGCAGACTTAATGTTTTTAAGTTGGTTTCTGCCCAAATCTGCCGACTTTATATTTTAAAGTGTTAATCTTTGGTTTCAAGTGTTACTGAAACAACGCGAGTGAATCCACAAAACACACCATAACTTACCAACCTAATTGTAAAAGCTATCCTTGATTTGTTACTAAGTTTACTGAGAAACTTTTAGGTAGGTACAAGCAGGCATGTAGGTACTGGCTATTACTAATTAGTTAACGTTTATTAACTTTCCATTGTGCCTATTGTTTTAAGTATTTGATGTATTGTAATGTGTTTACCAATTGGGTTTTCCAATTGTTATTGTTTTGTTCTGAATCTTAAGAATTGAAATAGTTTTCTATTGTGTAAGTTTGAGTACAATTCAAGGTTTGTTTGTGGAAGTGTAGTTATAATTATAGTTGTTAATTATTAGTTTTAATCGTGTGACTTCGTTTGTGGAAAGTTACGCTGATTTGGTGTAATGTTGCTTTTATGTAATCGCATCGAATTTCCCTGAAAACGAAGTTATTTTAAATTCGAGTGCCTATTGTATGAAAGTCATCCTGAATTACATGAAATTATATTTAGCTGATTTGGCGTAATGTTGCTTTTATGTAATCGCATCGAATTTCCCTGAAAACGAAGTTATTTTAAATTCGAGTGCCTATTGTATGAAAGTCATCCTGAATTACATGAAATTATATTTAGCTGATTTGGCGTGAATCTTCTATTGCGCGTATATGCGTATGGCGTATTCTCGGTTAGGTATGTGGGTTTCCTCACGATATTTTCCTTCACCGAAAAGCGAGCGATATTATAGTAAAACATTATGTACCTTAGTACATAATGTTTTACTAGAAACAAATTGGTACGTGCCATTATTTTGTAATTATATTTTATTTCATTTTTATTGTGCATTTTGTTAATTATTTGATTGTTTGTATGGATTTTTATATCTGATATAAAATAATAATTATTATTATTTGCATCCTCCGGCTGCGGCCTCCGTAATTTGTTTTTTTGTGTACAATTAAGAGTTATTTATTCAATGTTCCGCTAATTTTTATGCTGACCATACACAAAACCAACTGATATTTGTCATATAAGTATTTATTTTGTGCAAGAAGCGATAAACATCTGACGCTGTTGCCTTGTCCCCATACATACAAAACCTTATTGAATCGTCCTCACACCGGACATTCCTGACACATGCTGTTTTGACAGCTCACAAATCATAAGGACCAAATTGATAGCTGGAAAAAAAGCTTCAATAAGGTGAGTGTTGCCAACTTATCGCCCATGGCTGAAATCTCAAGTAAGTACAGACTACAGACAAGGTAGATAATAATACCGAAGTATATACCTCACACAAAACCATTGTAATATATGGTTGTCTGGAAGAGATCGCTCTCAACGATAAGACTGTTCATTGTGTTATTGTTAAATTTGATTTGTTTTTAAGTTTCCTTTGTATTATTTATTTATTTAATACTTTATTGCACAGATTAACTAACTAGTACAAATGGCGGACTTAACGCTAAGAGCATTTTCTACCAGTCAACCACCCATAGTGAAGGAGAGACGGTGTAGGCGTGCATCAAAAATAATTGTGTAAATAATTGTGTGTAATAATTGTGTGTTGTCGTGTATTGTGGTGTTTCAATAAATAATTTATATTATAATATATCTATCTATCCATCAATCTATCTACATATATAAATAATTTTAGTACACGCGCCAAATGTGTGTGTAGTACGCAAACATATTACGCCACCAAAACACAAGTCCATATGATGAAAACGGCTGAACCAATTTTGATGAAACTTGCATTCTTCCATGTAAGTGAATACAAAAATGGTTACATTCTGATTAATAGTTTCGGAGAAATACATACAAAATAATATGCAAATACATGCAAACATACATAAGTACATAAACACACACTTAAAAATTTGTATGTATATATTATCATATTATATGTGAATATATTGCAGTTCCAATAATAAGTGTCGAATTGTAAACCAATTTTTTTAAAGTCATCAGGTAAATTAAAGTTAATAGACAACTCACTAGGAAGAAGTTCATACAAACAGTGTGTCTATTACATTTTTTTTTATTTGATTGAGTGACGAGTTGAGCAAGTTGTTCAACTAAAGGTAAGCGCTACGCCTGCCCATGACAGTGACAGTGCCACCCAGAACTTTGCATTGCATAATCTTGCACGGCTCTGCTCTGCGCTCGTCACCCTGAGACACCGGCTCTAAAGTCTCATATGCCCAGTAATTTCGCTGGAAACAGTGCCCGGAACATAGTAACACATTACATTTAGGTGTGTAATATCGACTGTCATGGCGATTGCGGGTAGAGGTGCAGGGGCGCGGATTGCGCGGGGTGCAGTGCCCATTCTGTACGCATTACGTGGCTTATTCTGTGACTGTTGTCTTGCCCACACATACAAAGGCTTATTAAATCATCATAATACATACAAAGGTCATGTCATCCATTTCCAACTAGTTTCTCGGTTATGTAACATTCAAATGTGTCTGATCTGCGAAACGTGTATGGTCACGTGTCCGCATAACATTAGCTTTTTGTTTACGGCTAGCAGTAGCATGAATTTAGTAAGAATAGATATAGTGAAATATTTTTTTAAGCCCAAGACGGGAAACGGTAACGCGGCCGACCCAGAAGGAGATGATTTTTACGCATAAGTGAAGGGCTGGACAGCCATAGCTCAGGATAAGCAGAATTGGAAGAAGGGTAGTTAGGGCTTTGCCTTGCAATAGGTTGTTTCGGGCTCATAATAATAGTTTTTTTACGTACCCAATGTAACTTAATATTTATTTATAAGTAGGATAATTTATAAAACAGATAATTTACAAATTTAACAAACTCATTACTAAATAATGTAATTCAAATTTAGTAATGGTATGTATTTCATTTGATTTTTAAGTTTTCTTTGTTCTCTGGTGTTTCAATAAAGAGTTTATCTATTTTTTACTTAATTTCACTGAATTTGTTCAATCGAATGAATCCTAATCCTTACTTCCTTACTTTCCTTACTTATATTATAAATGCGAAAGTAACTCTATCTGTTGCTCTTTCACGCCTAAACTACTGAACCGATTGAAGTGAAATTTGGTACAGAGATAGTCTAGAGCCAAGGAAAGGACATAGGGTACTTTTTATCGCGAAAAAAGCATTGTAAGAGTTTGAAATAGGGGATGAAATTTTGTATGGAAGTTTCGTCATTTTTGAAGTTAAAAGCTGGAAATTTATTTTATAGGCTTTTGATTAGATATAAATAAATTTGGCATTTAAAGTTATTAAAACTTTACCCTTGAGGGGGTAAAATAAATATAGGGGATGAAAGTATGTATAGAAATATTTAAGGTTTCGGCTTAACCACTGCACCGATTTAAAAAATATTTCACTAATGGAAAGCCACATTGACAGCGAGTAACATAGGCTATATTTTATCCTCATATTCCCGCGGGAACAGGAACTACGCGGGTGAAACCGCGGGGCGCAGCTAGTGAAATTATATATACAAAAATAAAGGTATATGCAAGGTCCCATGTGTGTTTAGGCGTTTGTTTGCCACTTAACTCTATGGATTTTGATGAAATTTGCAAAAGGTTTACTGTTTCTACTATCGCTTTCTGATACTTTACGCTTACAAGAGCCGCGACGAATTATTATCTCCAGTTTCGAGCTCTTATTGACAGTGAACTTGCGGCGTCTATTTCCTTCGTATCTGTGGTCTGTGACTAGAAATATTTATATAGGTATTGTAGGTGTTTCTTTTAAAATAAACACCTAAGTGTTTTTTATATTTCGCTGACAGCCTGAATCTTTTAAAAAGTTTGCGTGGGCAACGGTTTCAACTTACCTATTTATTACATTATTGGACGTAGAGTAACGTTGTAACGTATGGGCATTAGAATATAACGTTTAACCGCTATATGCCAATTGATTTTGAGCTAGAATTTAACGTGAAAATAAAAAAGTTTCCAATAAAAAACTCTTCAGAGATTCCTTTTCTTTTTTCTTATGTCGTTAACCGCTTTTTTATTTTATGATACCTTGTCTTGAAGCCTCCTATTCGTATAGTTACTAATGATTTAGACAAAACGAAACCAGAGCAAAACACAGATATTTTACATAAAAAAGTAAAATATAATTTAATTAAAATAGTTATAAGAAGCGGTGGTAGCCTAGTGGGAGAACGTCCGCCTTCTAATCAGAAGGTCGTGAGTTCAAATCCCAGTTCGGGCACGTACCAATGTGTTTCTGTAAAACATATGTACGTAATTATCACTCGCTTTTCGGTGAAGGAAAACATCGTGAGGAAACCCACATACCTACCCGAGAATTAATTCGGAGGTAGGTATGTTATCCACCAATCCGGACTGGGCCTCCGTGGTGGATTATGGCCTAACCCTCCTCACGAAAGTGAGGAGAGACCCGTGCCCAGCAGTGGGACGTTATGGGTTGATGATGATGATGATGATGAGTTATAAAAATAACATTATAGTGTTAAAATAAACGGTTGAATTTGAATTTACATGAGCCGCCACCACACCGGCCACCACCGTCTCTGTTTATTTGCATCATCATCATCATCACCTACCCATATCAGCCACTGCTGACCACGGATCTCTCCCCACTTACTTGAGGAGGATTAGGCCATAATCCACCACGGTGGCCCGGTCCCTCTTGGTGGATAACATACCTAACTCCAAAATAATCTATAAAATATTTTTAGTTTTTATTTGACTGGGTGAGGAGACGAACAAGTTGTACACCTAATATAATAATCCTGCGCGGCACTGCACTGCGCTCGTCACCCTGAGACATCGGCTCTAAAGTCTCATATGCTAAGTAATTTCGCTGGAAACAATGTCCTTCAACCCGGAACACAGTAATGTTTGCATACTTCTGTCACTGTTTGTGTTTATCTATAATATATAATAATAATAATAATTAATTTATTTCATTCTTAAACTTATTTACCTATTAAATATTAATAAAATATCTTATCTTCAACGGATCGGCAGTGTCACGTTTTTCAGTTGCGACATTTTTAATTTGAATTTGAATGGACATAAATTATTATTGAATAGCTTCCACTGACTAAGATGTTAATAAAAATACATTATGTAGCCAGTACAATACATAATGAAGAATAGTTTAGTTTATTATACGGAGATTTAAAATGTGTTGCGCGTCTAATTAGCTATCCAATGATCTTCGGAATACTAAAATAAATTAGTTGGCAATAGAACAAATTAGTCGTGTAAAAATCCTGAAACGAGTTTTTAGAGTTCTTTCAGTCTTAAAATGTTACATGAAAATTGATTTCAGTGGATGGAAAATTTTAACTTTTTTTATTTTTTTTGTGCAAACACTACTGTGTTGCGGTATGAAGGACATTGTTTCCAGCGAAATTTCTGGACATATGAGACTTTAGAGCCGATGTCTCAGGGTGACGAACGCAGTGCAGCGCCGCGCAAAATTATGCAATCGGTGTTCTGGGTGGTGCTGTGTCTGTTATGGGCAGGCATAGCGCTTATCATCAGGTGGACCACTTGCTCGTCTCGTCACTCAGTCAAATAAAAAAATAATTATATTATATATATGCTTTCTTATTAGTACTTTCCCCATAACCTTGAACTTAGGACATTCCACTCATACCTACGCCTGATTACTCTCCTACTGCGCCGCATTCTGTATTTAGCTACACGTGAGCCGCGCTGGCACATGCATCGAATTAGCTATGATATGCATTGCGCAACATGCTAGCATACCTATACAAAGCGCGTGTGTACATAATACTTGTAAACACGTCTAGAAACCAATCTAGAACAATGTTATTGGAACTTTGAGCCTCGTGGCGCAATTCTGGAGACTGCGAATCGCTACGGTTAGATTTCTTGCGCAGGGCGAATAATTTTCCAAACCATGAGAAGAAAGCTTTATTTTTATTAGTAACTATGTATATTTATATATTTTTATATTATTATTATTATCAACCATGGTCGTTCCACTGCGAGGCAAAGGTCTCCCTATCCACCTTCCATTCCTCGTGGCTCAAAGACTTCTGCGGCCACTCCTTCCAGAAGTCGTCCAGGGGGGTCGCCACGTACTTATTCTTATTCCATGCAGTTCATTTTAAGGCCTAAACTGAACGGCCTATATTGGCACCACACACTCATAAATGACAAACGTGACGTGACGTCACTCAAAAATAGACTGCAGAGAATGAGAGAGAAAGAGAATGAGATGGAGCTAAATAAACTCCCATAAATGCAAACAAATTGTTCCGATCTCTTTGGATAAATGTCTCTGGTCGACTTGTGAACGCTGAGCGACATTGGTGGTGACAGTTAGCAGGGCAGTTCAGTTTAAGGCCTTAAACTGAATGGATTTAAATGTTTGTGGTGAGGCCCCTGATCTCAAATAGTCTTTGTTTATCTCCAAAAAGCACGGGTATCGACATGAGAATTACCAATTAGATATGTTGGCCATGTAGAACTACTTCTTATGTTTATAACAAAAACCGAACTCAATTGGCCGTTGAATTCAACATGCAATTAAGTATCATAATCGAATAATTTAATGGTCACGTCTGCCGCATGCCGGATGAGCTATGGGCAAAGCTTGTAACCGAGTGGAGTCCAAACAAAGTTAGACGACGTCGCAGCAGGCCCAGGAGGAGATGGTGGGACGAGCTGGGGCTCCCTTACCCCGAACAGTTAAACCCATCCAGTTTAAGGCCTTAAACTGAACTGCATGGAATAAGAATAAGTACGTGGTGACCCCCAGGCTGCTGTCTTGTTTATTAAATAAAAGAAGAGACGAATCTATCTCCCGTCTGTTGAGAGAAGATTGTCTTACAATCGTGAAGTCTGGAAGATTCAAGTTCCAAAACATTTCATGACTCTTTTCGGAGAGATGGGCTCCGTCAGTGTTGGGACGAAAACTGTTAGAAGAAGCCCCTAAAATCAAGTCAACTCGTAATGAAAAATGAAAATTATAATGAAAATATATTTATTGGAACAGCCTTGTAAGGTACAACTATAAAATTAACGAAGGACCTGGTTCCCACACTAGGCTCGAAACCCGTATTATGAGAACCAGGATTCTTTCTAATGAAGTCTCTGTTGCCCGAAAATTTGGGAGACTTTTTGTGATAGGACTCTTCTGCAAAAGTCCGTTAGGGGACGGAAGTAGGTAGTACAGGAAAAGGGTGTGTCAGGAAGTACCCACCAGCAATCAAACGCTATAGCGATATGCATGCGCATGGCCACGTGCTGCGTGCACGTTGCAAGTCTCGTGCACGTGCGCGATTACAGAACTAGTGATGGGAAAACGTTAGGCAATAAAACCATTGCTATTTAAATTTAAAATTATATAGCGGTTAAAAAAATCACTTGCATAATATGGAGGGTAAACGACTAAACGCTTCTCGATTGTGCGAAACCTTTTACTTATGGCGCGAAATTTAAATTTCTATCAGTGTTTTCGTTTTTGGCACTACACCGGGTAACTTATTTTAATTATAATGAAACTAGCTGTGCCCTGATTCGCTGCGGCACATTCACATTCGCTGATATGTCACTGATGAAAAAAATAGATAAAACAATCCTTGATGCGGATTATATATCATGCTAAAATTTCAGCTCGATCGGTGCAGTACTTTATGAGTTTTTGAAGTGTACACAAACCAACATAACATTTTTATATATATATATATATAGATATATTTGCGTCTATATTAGACCTTTCTTTGTGATATTCTGTCTGCAGCTATATCTAACACTAATGCAGCTGATTAATGAAATAGGTCGGTCGATAAAGACTTCAATCGTCAGTCGTTTAATTGGCATATTTAGCAAAAAAATTTTCTGCTGTTTTTTTATTTTACTGCATAATGAGACGAGCAAGTCGTTCACGTGATGGTAAGTGCTGCGCCTGCCCATTACAGTCCATCCCAAAACTTTGCATTGCATAATCTTCCGCGGCACTGCTCTGCGCCCGTCACCCTGACACTTTAGTTTAAAAGTCTCATAAGCCCAGTAATTTCGCTGGAGACAGTGCCCTTCAAACAGAAACACAGTAATATTTGCACACTACTGCTTGGCGAGTGAATATCTACCCAAGGTTGTTCCCCAGGCGATCTCTTGCAGAAGTAAGAACCACTACAAAAATATCAAACGAAATCCACCACATGCCCCACAACACTATACCACATCCCTACTTGTTTACACTTACTATCGCTAGATAATGATAGATTATTGCAATTACTCGCAACTCACAGCAACCGTGAACTTGCATTGCGTAACTATTGGCAGATGCACAATTACGACCAGTTATACTATGATACGGACTAACACTGTCACAAACACTTATACAGCTATGTTACATTGTGTTAAATTACGTACTATGTTATATATTATTAAACTACATACGTACCATGTTACATAGTATTACAGGTATTTGTGGCAGATATAAACACGTGCTTCGCTTCATATTCATATATGTAATTGGCTATAAGCATTAGGCATGCATGGCGCTTACTGTCAGGCGAACGACCTGCTAGTCTCGTTGCTCAGTTTCTTAGTAAATATCACGTTCATAAATCCTAACTCCTAACTAAGATTTTCTATATTTAGGGAATCGGGAATTACGAGAATTTTTATCTCACTAACACCCGGATATAAAGTATACACATGTGGTTTCCACAAATATTTGCCCGGTGCGGGAATCAAACCCACGACCTTACGCTTCGTTTACCAATCACATCTATAATGCAGTCTCCGAATGTCACTACAACATCTCAATGCTGAACAGCAACCTCCACCGCACTTCCGGCTGCGCAGAATGCGGGTAAACACCTTGCGAGGACCATGGTCCCACAGCACCCACACTACAAATACTGAACCAATTTAAACGAAACATATGGAACCATCCTGGATGCAAGCGGTGGTAGCCAAGTGGGACAATGTTCACCTTCCAAGGAGAAGGACATGAGTTCTAATCCCAGTGCGGGCACGTAACAATGTGTTTCTGTAAAAAAAGCGTATGTACGTAATTAGCACTCGCTTTCCAGTGAAGGAAACCATCACGAGGAAACCACATACCTACCCGAGAATTATTTCGGAGGTAGGTCCACCAATCCGGACCGGGCCCCGTGGTGGTTTATGGCATTAGCCTACTCACGAAAGTGAGCCGAGATCCGTGCTCAACAGTGGGACGATGTTTGATGATGATGATGATCCTGGAAGCCCTTTTGTTGTGTAATTTCAATCATGCCCTTATAAATACATTCTATGAAACGCACTGCAGATCTATAAGGTCTATAACACAAGCTCTGAAGGTCGCTGTGGCATCCAATGTCGGGCGGCAACCTTCAGTGCACTTCCGGCGGCGTAGAATGCGGGTCACACACCGCCTTGCGCCGGGTCGCACGTCGCCTGACTCCTAATGTTATAGTTATGTGTTAGCGGACGCATTGTTTTTATTTAGAGTCATGAACTTATGACACTCAAATAAATAAAATTTACTACTAATTGTATGGAGGGAAAACGCTGGGGGGAATCCTGTCGCACTGCAGAGGTGTGGCTCGTTCCATGACGTCATGCGGCGCGCCCCAAAACGTCACTCGATGCTTTTTTCATACATCACCTTTAAAACAAAAAAGTAAATCAAAATCAGTTCATCCATTTAAGAGCTACGTTGCCTCAGACAGACACACAGATACACAATTACACATACCAAAACTTTAATACCCCTCTTTTTCGTCCGTGGTCAAAAATTTATGAAACTGACAGCTTTGTAGTGGGAGGCCTCTTCTGCAAGAGACCGCCTGGGGAAGTACCACACCTTTGCTAGATTCATCCGCAAAACAGTAGTGTCCAAACATTACTGTGTTCCAGCGAACAGTGAGGGCACTGTTTCCAGCGAAATTACTGGGCATATGAGACCTTAGAGCCGATGTCTCAGGGTGACGAGCGCTTTGCAATGCCGCGCAGGATTGTGCAATGCAAACTTCTGGGTGACACTGTAACTGATATGAGTAGGCTTAGCGGTTACCATCAGGTGACCGACCCGCTCGTCTCGTCAATCAGTCAAATAAAAAAAATAAAATATTTAACCTGCCTACAAATATATTAGTAAACTAGCTGTACCCTGCCACGCTTCGCTGTGACACATTCGCAAATTCGCTGATATGTCACTGATGAAAAAAATAAATAAAAACAATCCTTGATGCGGATTATACTCGTATATCGTGCTAAAATTTCAGCTCGATCGGTGCAGAACTTTTTGAGTTTTTGAAGCGTACACAAACCAACATAACATTTTTATATATATAGATAGATTGAATTCTGTAGAAGTAGGTGCGTCTAATGAAACTAATCGGACTGACCAGGAAAAAAGCCGGTCGGCCAAGGGTCGGCGTGACCTGCCTTGAGGTCACACCGACACCGCACTTGCATAACAACATGCAATGTCCGCCAACTTCTGTTTCCTGCTCTGTAGCTTATGACAGCGCGGAAACTTCTGGGTAGGAGTTACGCTGTAGGTTAACGAATAAATTAATAGATTTAGATGGTAATTTTTTTATTTTTTGTTTTTCTGAGTAACCTGATGGTAAGCACCATGCCTGTCCTTAAGTTACAGTGCCGACCAGAACTTTGCATTAAGTAATCTTACGCGGCACCGATACCCTAAGAAATCGGTTCTAATGTCTCAAGCTATTTGTAATTTCGCTGGAAACAGTGCCTTCAATGTGAATTTTACATCATGAAATTTTAATTAATGATTTTTATTTTTTATATTTTTTTATTTTGTTTTAACTATTGACAACAATATAACAAAATAAGGGTCACTAAATAATTGTTATTCTCGTGTATACAGCGGAAACTGTTTATATTATGGTCAATTGACCATACTTACCTTATAGGCAAACCTTGGTGGAAAAGCCGATGTGTGTATGGATAAAGACCATGTGCCTTGGATAAATCAATCGCGTTGGAAATCTTGTTGATTATGTTATATGGTACCTGTCCTTGCGATTTCTTTCGCGTATCTCTATATAAATAAAATTCTTTGTCGTGGTGTTAGTTGCCCAATTCCTCCGAAACGGCTTGATCGATTTTTATGAAATTTTATATGTATATTTGTTAGGTCTAAGAATAGGTTTTAAGCTACTTTTCATACCCTTAAGTAATAAGGGTGGTCCACCCCGAACATTTAATTTTTTTTTATTCAATTTAATGTGTATCGCTTGAAATATGTGGCATTAAAAATGCATACCACCGTAAATTTTTACCCTTCTATCACCAACCCCTATTATTTTATAGCCATATCAGTTATCCCCGTCAGGCCTCTACCGGTGTCACTTCTCACCCAGTAAACAGAACCGAGTAGGAGAATGAAACCGAAGCCAAGTACAATAGGCTATATTTCATCCCTGTAATCCCATGGGAACGGGAGCTACGCGGGTGGAACCACGGGGCGCAGCTAGTATTATATATTATAAGATAACTAACTAAATACATAAAATGACTAGCAGCGCCCCTAGTTTTCACCCGCATTAATTACTATCTTGACGCCAAAACGACTGAATAGTTTTATTTATTTACTTAATAAAAACGAAGGTATTTAAAACAAAAAAAAAACATTTATTTTTTTGAACATTGCTTTTTGTCTTCTGTACCCTGTAAGTAAAATATATATACAACCAATTAAATGAAAATTCATTTTTTAATCCCCTAAATCCTAATTTTTTTTTTGTAATCCGTGAAGCTGTTTCAGAACATGTTCTAGACAAACTTTCAGATATACTGACATTATTTTGTATAATCTAAAAACGGAAAATGAGGATAAAAAATCGTTCAAATAGCAATTTTCACTTAAAGTTTTCCATTTATTTTAAAATTACAGAGAGACATTTCTATTTATAATTGACTTTAAAAAAGGAGGAGGTTCTCAATTCGACTGTATTCTTTAGTATTATTGGTAATATGCAAAATTTAAATCAAAAGCTAGAAACGTGGATGAAAATTTAATAGAAAACATTTTATAGAAGGATCCATTGAAATCATACACACGCGGCGAATTCAGAAACTATTCGTTTGAGTCGAATAAACAATACACTGGCTATTGTCAAGTAAATGTCATTTTCAACATAGAACTGTTGAAATGCGTAACCACATCCTAAATTAATAAATTACCTTTATCTTTGCTTAAAGTCAATAAACAATAGAGTGACTATTGTAAGCCAAAAGTCATTGAACAATATAATTATAACGGCTGAAATGCGTAACCACTTCCAAAATTCATATAATATAATTTTAATACAAATGAAACTCAATGGACAGCCCTTTCACACGTTACGATGAACCATTAATAGTAAAACGCCATTAAGGTGTCACGTTTCACTTCTGGTGGGATATTCAAAATTTTAAGCTGCTTTTTGAAAATTGTCCCTAGACTGGGTAACTACTTTAAATGATAATTGAATTTGTGTCAATAGTAATTCATTATTTACATTATTCTGTAAAGATATGGACAACATGAATGTATAATCAAATCACGTACCCGACACTCTGAACAAAAGTTGATTTGACAACTCACAGATATAAAAATGACGTTTGTAAACACCCCAAACGTGTCCAGGGGGGTCACCACGTACTTATTCTTATTCCATGCACTTCATTTTAAGACCTTAAACTGAACGGCCTAGATTGGCACCACAAACTCATAAATGACAAATGTGACGCGACGTCACTCAAAAATAGACTGCAGAGAATGAGAGAGAAAGAGAATGAGATGGAGCTATATAAACTCCCACAAATGCAAGCAAATTGTTCCGATCTCTTTGGATAAATGTCTCTGGTCGACTCATGAACGCTGAGCGATATTGGTGGTGACAGTTAGCAGGGTTCAGTTTAAGGCCTTAAACTGGATGGATTTAACTGTTCGTGGTGAGGCCCCAGGTATTGTCTCGTCGAGAGCCTCATCGGCCGAGGCTCTCGGCGAGACGTTCTCGACGAGTATGTAGAGCCGCCATTAGAGGTGCGAGGACGCGGAATGCGCGGGATGGAGAGAGTCCTTTCTGTATTTATTCTATGGTGTACGATTCACGTGCCAGTTCCGGATTATGGAGTCACGCGAATGTCGCGTAACGTCACGTTTCGAACGGGGGTAAATTGTTACGTCCGAGAGTGGATTCCTACGTCGGCTGTGGCACATAAAAAGCATAGATAAAGTAGTAGCGAGAAATTACGTAGCAGAAATGTTTTTCGCGAGCTTTTATTTCATTCCCCGTGTTAAGTGGTAGATGTTTTGTTTATGTGGAAGTTTGTTCAGGTTATTTTGTTGCAGTTTCTGTTGTTCAACTGGATTAATTTTGCATGTTGGTCAAGTTCTGGTAACATACAACAAACTCAAACAACAAATTAACAAACGACAACAACCAGAAACTATCTGCGAAGACGTCATTCCTTCAGAGATCTAGAGTCGGAGAAAATGCTTACGTCTGTGTAATCACTGTAATATCTCGAACAAAGTCTCGGCTACAAGTCTCGTCATATAACGAATTTGAACAATTTCTTTCAACGAAAGAATTTCAACAATTCAAGAATTATTCTGTAACTTTATTACGAGTATTGTAACTTTCTTCGTAGAAACTTTCCAATGTAAAAGTCGGCTTGGGGAAGTCCTTTGTTAGACATTCATCCGCCAAGTAGTATTGGGCAAAAATTATTTGGGCATATGAGACTTTAGAGCCGATGTCTCAGATTGACAAGCGCAATGCAATGCCGCTCAAGATATTGCAATACAAAGTTCTGGGTGGCATTGTAGCTGTTATAGGCAGGCTTGGCTCTTACCATCAGTTGAACAACTTGCTCGTCTCATTACTTTGTAGTATTATATAAAATACAAAAAGAGAAGGCAGAATAATAAAATACAAAATGTGTATTTTTTCTTATCAACCAAATTACATGATAATCGAACGTATGTAATTGGTAAAAATTTACCTAGGGATAACATCGCCTGCATATTTTTGGTCACAGGTCACAGCGGACACTTGCCCGTGACACGTGAGATGTCACGTAATGTCACGTTTTCCCGCCGTAGCTTAAGTTACGTGACAGTGGGCTTCTGACCTGTATTAAGTTCGGTCAACGCTCGGGTTTAACAAAGGTTTTCGAGACACAGCCGGTAGATGTTTCTCGAATGTTCTCGAAAACAAAATATCTGGCAATATTGTTTACTAGCAGCGCCCCGCGGTTTCACCAGCGTTAATTTATATCTTAAAGGAACGATTTTATTTTACGGGATTAAAAGTATTCTATGTTCTATTCCAGGACATAAAGCAGCTATGTTTTATCAAAATCCGTTCAGTTGTTTCGGCGTGAAGAGAGGACAAACACACAAACACCGAGTGGAGTCCACACAATGTTAGATGACGTCGCAGCAGCCCCAGAAGGAGATGGTGGGACGTGCTAGACGTCTTCTGGAAGGCCTGGCTGCAAAAGTCTTTGAGCCAAGAGGAATGGTAGAAGGGCGGGGAGGCTTCTGCCCTGCAGGGGTACGAGCAAGGCAGAATAATAAAATAATAATAATTGTATGCAGTACTCCTCTCGTCGTGCGCTCACTGCTGAGCATCGTGATGATCCTGGCTCATCTTTTTCCTCCCTATCTGGTGCCTTTGGTGGTTTTTGGCACAGTGGATGGCATCGCTCAGCTTGGTGTCCAGACCAGATCTGACCATATTTTTGGTCTTCGATCTCTTGGCCTCATGCCTTCCACCTTTGCTGTCACTAGGAGCTTATCAGCTCGAGGCTATCAGCGAGTTGTATGTAGTAGTAAAGAATAATTGTACGTTGGATGGATGGATGAGGAGAGCTGAAGATCGGTCTCGGTGGCGTTCAGTAGAAGCTACGTCGAGAAGTGGACAATTATGGGCTGATGATGTTGATGGGTAATTACTTATTGAGGCATTTTCCCGTCAGAAAAAGCAACGTTATTTAGCACTTCTTACAATTTATTTTGCTTAACTTACTGTGCTAGTTACCATGGATGGATGGATGATGAGGTCGAGCTCGCAAATCAGCTTTGACTCAATTTCCGTTGACCCATTTTTGAGTCAACATTTTTGGTTCAGTAGAAACTTTAAGAGTGTATTTTTCTCAACCCGATGAGGTGGCCATACCTGAACGACAGATATTCTTAAAAAAAATTATTGACAACATTATTAAAATAAAATTGTCTTATCAGCCCTTAACCCTTACTGTCCATAAGTTCACGGACTTATAAGGCATCAGTCTGCGTCGTAACGGCATGGCATCACGTTTGGTCCGAGAAGCGTGCGTATTATAACGTAACTTTCTACGCTCAGAGGACTAAATACAATGTCATTGTTCCCGAAGTGTAGGCGAATGAAATTATAGGCTATTTTTACTGACTTTTGTTAAGCTGTAACATACATTTGGGGGAAATGACGTAAATAAATATATTTTTTGTCTATTTCTGACACTTTAAAAAAAATTGTAAAAAAAAAACTTCTTAGTCGACGTAGATGCGGATGTAGACGCAGTCGTGGACAGAGACGTTGATGGCAGTGCAGAAGCCGACGCTGGCGTTAGTGGAAACGCAGATGCCAATGACGATGGCGGCGCCAACACAGTCACAAACGGAGACGCATGTGCCAATAGCGATGTCGATGCCGACGCAGACGTTAACGGAGACGCCGACGCCAAGCGAATGACCACGCTGAATCTGTTATTAACTGCCATGATTTTGAATTGAACTTACATTTTTGTATCGGCATCTGGACTCCGCCGTGGTACGTTATGGCCTAATCCTAAAGAAACCTGGAGGCATACCATGACGTCTTATAGCGACTCAGTTGAGAACCTAAACTGAGCCGCGTCGCATAATCGTACCGTGACGTTTTATTTTTTATGTTGCTGCCATTTTCAACCTAAACTGGATCCAGTTAAGGTTGAAAATGGTAGCAACCTAAATTGAGTTGCTAATAAGCCATTTTCAACCTAAATTATATGCAGTTTAGGTTGAAAATGGCAGCAACATAAAAAATAAGACGTCACGGTACGATTATGCGACGCGGCTCAGTTTAGGTCCTCAACTGAATCGCTATAAGAGGTCATGGTAGGCCTCCTGTGCTCAGCAGTGGGCTGATATGGGTTGATGATGATGATGATGACAGATGACGATTACGACATAGTTTCTTCTTTCAACGGTTCAGTTCCTTATTTCCAATTAGGTTGGATATGGTTACAACTAGGTTTCTAGGTATTGAGATATCGGAGTAGGTACGTATGCCACATGTGAGGACATATGACGACTCGCATGATCAAGTGATGCAACGATGCAACCTTATCAGTACAATAACAATGAGTAATGCTGCGGAAATAACTTCATTGGTTAGATAATTATGTACTGAGAAAGAAGGAATACCTATTATATTGAAGGTCTCTGGAAAGTCTTACTTTTAATCAGAACGCAAAACAGCGGCATCCTAACAACTTATGACAGTCTCCGATTCCCAAAGACGATGCAGCATATAATTTGGGGAGAGATGAAGCGTCTTTGTCATTTATGGTAATCTGGTACTTCTGGTTTTAGTCAGCTTGGAGAATGAAAGATTCCTAGCACCAGATCTTTGAACACAGGACGATTACTGTAATTATGGAAAGCTTTTCCTGCTAACCATACGTCGATACTAGTGGATTTCTTCGAAACAAAACTAATATTTTATATTTTAATTTTAATTATTGTGGAATATCTGGGAAATCTATATATAATAATATAAAAATGTTATGCTGGTTTGTGTACGCTTCAATAACTCAAAAAGTTCTGCACCGATCGAGCTGAAATTTTAGCATGATATATAATCCGCTTCAAGGATTGTTTTTATCTATTTTTTTCATCGGTGACATATCAGCGAATGTGTGAATGTGCCACAGCGAAGCGTGGCAGGGTACAGCTAGTAATATATGAATATTTGAATGTTTTCGACAGCTGTGTTAAAATACTTGCTTATTTTTAAAGGACTTTGTCGCTAAGTGACTACATCGTCCTGTAGAAACAACACACAGAGATTCAATAAAAACAGTAACAATAACAATTTATTCAAGCCTAGATCTGCTAAACAATACAATAGTTTGGCTTCTTCTGATGTGGGACAAGACAAAATACTGTTCAGAAGGCCTATGTGTTTACCAAACATGGACAGTAGACACCCTTAACGTATTGTTCCGGATTTGTTTCCCATCAAGTGAATAACCAGCTCGACTCTTTCATCAGACGTGCCTCAACTGTGGAATCTTTTATTTAAATTGAACGCTAGACATTCGAGGACTTGATATAAAAGATTCCACCCCACCAGCCGATGACCTTATTTTATTAAAAACAATAGCGACATCATCACGCGCGGTACAATTCCAGACAAGTTCTGCGTCAGTCAGTAATACTATTACATATTCTGCCAGTCAAACCAGGAGTAGTTCCAACTCAGTCGGAAGCGCACCCAGGACACTCTAAACAAAAGTTGGTATGACAACTCACCAGTGCCGGATTAAGCAACCCCAAGCCCCTTAGCAAATTCTTCCAAAGATCCATTGATCTACTATGAGTTCTTAATTATCATCATCATCATCATTAACCCATAACGTCCCACTGCTGGGCACGGGTCTCTCCTCACTTTCGTGAGGAGGGTTAGGCCATGATCCACCACGGGGGCCCGGTCCAGATTGGTGGATAACATACCTACCTCCGAAATAATTCTCGAGTAGGTATGTGTGTCTCCTCACGATGTTTTCCTTCACCGAAAAGCGAGTGATAATTACGTACATATGTTTTACAGAAACTCATTGGTACGTGCCTGAACTAAGATTTGAACTCACGACCTTCTGATTGGAAGGCGGACGTTCTCGCACTAGGCTACCACCGCTAATTCCTAATTATAAATTGGTAAAAAATAAAATGTATTAGTAGGAAAAGTTGTAACCTTTCACATTTTTGTGACATCAAGTAAATTCAATATACCACATCTTAAAAGTTTCACTCAAAAAATTACGCTAAGGCAGAGATGCATGGGTGTAAATATGCCGGGCCCCCTTTTGCGTGGAGCACGTAGCAATTGCTACTCTTGCTACGTGTTTAATCCGGCACTGAAACTCACATATATAAATCAAGTTTGTACACGCGCCAAATGCGTGTACTCAAAGATACTACGCAACCAAAACAAAAGACAAACCGCTAATATGAAGGTTCATACCGTTTTTCTATTGTTATTTGAGCGTGTTATATTGACTGACGTCCCAATTGCCCTCCGGATTGCGGGTAGAGGTGCGGTGAAGCCGATCGCGTGGTGTTGGATGTCCATTCTGTATGCAGTATTATTATGTCTTCTATGTTAGAAGCTTACGTAACGCACGTGGCTCCCCTCGCTCACGTGTACTCATCAGTCGTGGCCCACAATGGCTGCTGATGGAATAGACAGGTGTCTGCGTGGATTTGTATGGATCGGATAGTTTAAGCTTTTGGTTCATTTGAGAACGGCCGACACGTAGTGTAGAAATATTACTATGTTCCAGTTTAAAAAGCGTTGTTTCCAGCGATGAAAGTGGGTGATGGGCCGATTGAAGTGTGAGGTTGCAGGTTTCATCCCGCACAGGGCAAAGATTTGTGTGAATCAGAGGATGTGACAGGATTTTTTTTTTAATCTGGGTGTTTGTGGAATCAAATCGATGTCTCAGGGTGACGAGCGCAGTGCAGTGCCGCGCAGGATTATGCAATGCAAAGTTCCCGGTAGCACTGTATATGTTATGGGCAGGCGTAGCGGTTACCATCATATCAACGACTTGCTCGTCTTGTCACTCAGTTAAAGCTCGAAGTGTTTCTTTCTATCAGTCGGATGCAGAATCAAGGCCGAGCCCTACTGTTCCATGTACTAACTTACCGTTAAAGCTAAACGGTAGTTAGCCGTCTAACCGGCGGTCATCGGGTTAAGAGAACCGGTGGATGCGGACAGGTGAACCTACAGCGTCGTAAATACTTGGCCCTGTTATTTAATGGGGAACATCTCTGTACTAACCAGTGGCAGTGGTTCTATATTGATGTCAGTTCTGTGAACTGGGTAGTCTTTCATTCTTTTACTCTTTGACTATTTAATCTGGATATGGACTATATCGGGTCACTGCTGAGCACGGGTCTCCCCTCACTTTCATGGGTTAGGCCATGATCCACTACGGGGGCCCGGTCCAGATTGGTGGATAACATACCTAGCTCTGATTTGTATTTTTGCCCAAACTTATTTTGCTTCGAGTGTTAATGTGTCATATTGAAAAAAAATATCACTGTGTTCGTTAACGTGCCTGAGTGTGTGCACATTTGCACACAATCGACACACACACACACGTTTACAATAAAAAAAAGCGTAGTCTTGTAGTGTAGATTTTTGATTATTCAAATAAACTAAAACCATCATCATCAGTAAAATGATATATTTTTGCATAAAAATATATATGTAATATGAACTTATTAGGTTATCTCACAATGTACAAAAAAGTTACGCAAATTACAGCTTATTGCGTAACCCATAAGGAAGTTCTTTGTTTCGCCCAAGGCCTTTTAATAAATAAATTAACATAATCTCGTATAAACACGATACAATATTACGCATTATTATGCTATCGAACACCTGTAAAAGTGGTTTGCAAGTGGTGCTCACATTTATTTAAATGAATAAAATAAACAAATTCAGTCCCAACTTAACCATATTTGTTGAAATAGAATTGGTTGAAATAGACATATTTGGGTGTGCTCTGTGTGAATTCACAAAGGTAGCTTTAAGGGTTTTGTGTTATAATATGTATTAAGTAATAAGGTATGATCTCATAAACTTTGTGTTCATGGCACTGCACTATCGCATTGGGCCCTACCTGTAATGATAGTTGTAAGTTATGAATAAAAAAAAAAAAAAAAAAAAAAAATTTAGGAAGCACTGGTAGAGTTAATGGAGTTTCCTTTTCCTGTGCGAGATTCAGCCATGAATCAGCAATTGAAAGAGAAATTTCCTTTTTCAAACTCAAACCATAATGACAATAAGCAGTAGAGTTTTAGGTATGAATTAATTAGTAGAAATGTTTAACCTGCCTCTGTTGCTTAAGGGCTTAATAGGTAAGATAATAAACATACACATAAATTAACTGTCGGCTTTGTAATAATATTTAGTTTAAGTTAAGATATAACGTAATCTCAGTATTCCACTAATATGTTATATGCGAATCTATATGCATGAATGATTCCTCTTCACGCCTCACTGAAAGCTGAACAGTGAATTTTAGTATACTGATATTTTATGTTATAGACCCTTAGTTCCCAACGTGGTTTAGGTGGGCCCCCAGGGGTCCACGGGAGACTCGACGGGGGTCTACTTTGGCGTGACAAAAAATAATATATGGTAGGAAATCCATAGGAACATGGCAGAAATGTAGCTGCAGGGGGCCCACCGGAACCAGATTAATTTCGAAAGTGGTCTATGAGAAAAAAGTCTGTGAACCTCTGTTCTGGATTAAAACATGCGACAATTTTGTTCCCATTTCCCATAAAGTGGACGATTCCTGTGGGATAGCTGTCAATGTGGGTGAAACCGCGAGCGCAGCTAGTATATACAATGGTACATTTACTAACCGTAACATAAACCAGATCTAATTTCGCCAAGGCATTTTTGTTTTTTAATTTATTTAAGCGCCAATGCGGCAAATATCCGAATATGACCTTTGTTTTAATAATAACTCGTGAGTGAATTGTGTAATAATTGACGAAGTGACGAGACGAGCAAGTCGTTCACCCGATGGTAAGCGCTACGCCTGCCTATAACAGCTCGTCACCATGAGACATCCGTTCTAAAGTCTCGTATGCCCAGTAATTTCACTGGAAGAAATGCCCTAATCCTATTTTTCAGACTTTAATAGATTATAGATGTGCTCACAGGTCACTGCTTATCATTTTGCATGGTAACAAAACACTCATACATTCTGTGTCAATAAACCCATACAGGTTTATTTTCGATGAAACGTGATACGTTAGTAGGTAGCTTCTATTTAGTTAATTTAATTCACGTATAGAATTATTATAACAGGCGGTGGATTTCGCGATATAACTTATTGTGTCATTAATTATACAGATTATATATTCTTTGTGTACAAATGATTATGCATTTAAATTCGTATTATACAACAAACATTTTGGCATATTATAATTTTTTTGTGGAAATGTAATAAGTGCTGAAATATCTGAAGATATATCTTTTGCATTATTATAATCCTGCGCGGCACTGTACTGCGCTCGTCGAAAATTCGGCTCAAAAGTCTCATGTGCCCAGTAATTTCGCTTCAAGCCGGAACACAGTAATATTTGCGTACTACTGCTTGCCGGATGAACATCTGGCTAAGGTGTGGAACCTATCACTACATAAGAAATAAAGAGTTTACTATTCTATTCTATATTATCGCAAGTAAATATTAAAGTGCTCAAACGCAGTTTTTGCAGCAGTTAGCGCTGCTCAGTCGGGGTATATCTAACGCAATTGCTGCTGTCGCAATGCAGCAAGGTTGTGCAGTTGCGACATTTGAGTTTGTGAATGCACCTAAATAACCAATGGCTGGTTTGAACGCTGTCTTTTACATAACTTTAACCCCTGACTAAAACCGAGGGTGATTCCATCACAGCATCCCACCAGGAGACACCAGTAGAGGGTGTCAGGGAGTTGGTGTACTGCTTTCCGCTGGGATCGTAGCATGTGGAAAGATGTAGTCTCTGCCTAATTCAATGGGAGAAAAGCGTGACTGTATCTATATAAAATGTATGTAAACTATCTCACTAAAGGACCATAAGCTTGCCTTTTCTTCCTATATAATAAATGCGAAAATGTATGTGTATGTTTTTCCCTCTTTACGCTGCAACGACTGAACGAATTTTGATGAACAAATTTTTGATTTGTTTTTTTTTTTTTAGTATACGTTTTAGGCCCTAATAACACATAGGATAATTTTTACCCCCAAAAAATTACCTGATGGGTTGATGCGGGTGAAACGTCGAAGCGCAGCTAGTCTTTAGATAAACGAAGAAAATTAACGTACTATAATTATATCCTAGTTACTCCTCTCCATGCATGGTCGTCTGGAAGAGATCGCTCTGAGCGATAAGACCGCCCATTGTGACACTAATTGTTAAACTTGTTTTGTTCTAGTTTTTAAGTTTTTCTTTTTTCCGTGGTGTTTCAATAAAGAGTTTTTTTGAGAGGAGAGAGGAGAAACACATGGCTAAGAATCATTGCAACGCTAGGTATGTCATCTACTAATCCGGACCAGGGCCCGTGGTGGTTAATGGCCTAATCCTCCTCACGAAAATAAGGCGGGCCTCGTGCGCAGCAGTGGGCCGAGATACAAACTGTAACTGTACATTTTTTTTTTTCAATTTGCGTTATTGTAAGTTCACAAGTTTAATATTAATAATATTTACTTATAAGTATATTATTATAATTCACGCAATTGCTATGATCTGAATCAACGTCTGATGCAACTATGCAAGGTTATAAAATTACAAAACTTACTATTATGAATGCATTTTGAGGCCATTTAAATAATTTTATACAGTATTTTTTCCCGACTAAAATTCTAGACAACTTTAGGTCCCACAGTCTCTTATAATTGCGTATTTTATTTAAAAACTCACTGTGTAAGTATTGATATTAAAATTGTTTAGTTACTTTTGTCACTGACTGTACTTATAGCTCCTGATACCTCAGATACAAGAAGTTATTTTTAGGGTCAGGATCTTTGCAGGTAAGTGATCTTATTGCAATTATTATTAAAAAAAAAGTTTAAAAAGCTAAAAAATAACACGAAATTTTTGCAGGTGAAATTTACTTTCAAGGATTCTGTTATATAGATAGATACAGGTTAAACTAACGAAAAAACGTGTTATAAACCAACCATTCATATAAACGTGGTCACATTTCATCACTTTGTGGATAGATATTATTTGTTTTTATTATAGGTATAATAAGAAATGCAATAAGGCAACTTATCAATCTATCTCATCAATCATTATCAGCACCCCACTGCTGAGCACGGCACTTTCGTGAGTAGTATATGTCCATGTCTTTCCACTTGAACGGTCCAGATTGCTTTTTTTGACTGAGCGACGTGACTAGTCGTTCACCTAATGGTAAGCGCTACGCCTGCCTACTGCGGCGTTGTGTGGCACTGCACTGCGCTCGTCGCCCTGAGACATCGGCTCTAAAGTCTCATATGCCCAGCAATTTCACTGGAAACAGCGCCTTTCAAACCGGAACACAGTGATGTTTGCACACTACTCCCCAGCCAGTGATCCCATACCTCCAAAGTAATTCTCAGGCATGAAAAACTTACTTCACTATGCCTACATTATTAATCATAATGACGCTATAATTATGACACATCACAAACATTATCATCAATGTGGATTAAATTATGCAAATCTATCTATAAATATAAAAATGTTATGTTGGTTTGTGTACGCTTCAAAAACTCAAGAAGTTCTGCACCGATCGAGCTGAAATTTTAGCATGATGTATAATCCGCATCAAGGATTGTTTTTATCTATTTTTTTCATCAGTGACATATCAGCGAATGTGCCACAGCGAAGCGTGGCAGGGCACAGCTAGGACGTTATAACTTCTTAACTTATGTAAATAAAAACAAAAAAGCAATTCGAAACACATTACCTAATATTTCGTTCATGATTGACCTTGCAATTTGTAATCGGCAGCCGGTCAAGAACCGAATGAATTGATTGACTCGATAGAAAATATCAACATTACAAAATCGTAAGTTTTTCCACTATTGGTTGTTGAGTTTGAGAGTTGACCTTGTCTTGCCGGTCTTCCGAATTGATTCTGCAATCGATACCAAATCGATTGAATGGCTCGATAGAAATATGTCTGTAGAATATGTGCAATGCAGTAAAGTTAAGCAACGATTTATTTGACAAGGTATTGTTTGTAATACTCGTACATCTATTCGAATAATTGCACCCATAATAAAGCTGTAAGTTTATGAGTGTTTGACTTTTTTAATTCTAAGGTCAAGGCAGCTATGTAGTTAGGTACTATTTACTAATACTTTCATATATTTAATAATACCAAGCATTAACCGTTTGTAAGCGATACCAATGTTATTTGATCAATGAGGCTACCAATATAATATTGAGATTTTATTTTATTATTTTTTCATAGTTATATAAATAAATAAATTTACCTAATGATGAAAATCATAATATAACTGTCAGTTTTTAAGTAATAGGGCGACTCGCATCACGATCTGTTCGAGCCACGGTGCGAATAACTTAAATGGTATTTTTGAATGGGGGCCTTTTGCACCACATTCGGAAAGTGCGAAACGCCCAAGTTTGTAGTTACAATCATCACAGCCATTACATTAATGGGTTAATGACAAAGTTAGTTATCAATTGCTTTTATCAAAAAACCACACAATATTAAAAAAAACTGTTTCGCTTAAATTGTATTAAAGTGAGGCTAACATATCTCAGTTATTAAAAAAATATAGTAAAATTTTGTATATTAATAAAATTTAATGTATGTTTCGAATTAATTTCAAACATTTCAAATTAATAAAGCTGCAAATCGATTGCACATCGGAAAATGTAATCGATGCTGGTAATTATTAATCGAATTACCGAATTATTCGCTGGCAGCGCCGCGTTTCAACACCGTGGTTCCGTAGATATGTCAACATAGTGCATGTGCTTGTTACTTCATTCTTGCTAAATATACATATAAGTGGTGCAGTGTGTACGATTCTATAGGCTGTGACGCTTTTTATACGGTACCCTTTTTTTACTTTTTTTTTGTCGAAATAAGAGTTGCCATTGTTCAACTCAATTTTGATCCAGTTCCCGTTACTCAACAGAGTTGAAATTTTGCATCTGCCTGAGAGATTGGCGCTCTCAAAAGTCCAGTAATTTTTCTGGAAACAGAATATTGTAAAGTAAGCACACTACTGCTTGGTGAATAATTAGCTTTCAAATGTATGGTACTCCCCAGGTGGACACTTGCAGAAGAGACCTACAACCTATACAACTTTTCTATTCTATACCAATACTGTCCCACTGCTGGGTGAAGGTCTTCTCCATTTTTTCCATGTTCCTCAATCATCTGTGACATCTGAGACACCCAACTGTCCTGGGACGCATCCAGATTGTCATGCAGGCAGCGCTTTCTGGGCCTTCTCTTGGCGTCGCCCCCAATCAAGTGGCATCCACTGCGTTTCGTTTCGATTTTGGCCCATTCCATCAGCAGGCCCATTCGCGCTATGTCTCCTGCTCAATCCAATTTCTCTACAAAAAATAATCACATTTTCTAGACGTAAAGTGGTACGTAAAACTAGCGTATTGACAGCAGACCTTCCGGCGTTATTTCGCCACTAAGTTAGTTGACCTGTTGCATTTCCACTCCGTCCGCAAGAACTTAAGGTACCGACCGCAGTGCATAATATAGTAGTAAGAGAACTCAGACGTCAGTAGTTTGCTCCAAACGCAGACAACGTCACGATTTATAAAGTGCTGGATGTCACCTAATGAACCACCATGAGCAGTTTCGTGAGAGCACGAAATGGTACAGTTTATTATGTATCATTTAATTTTAATTACAGCCGTGCACGGAAGCCAAAATATTGAGCCAAATTATGCTTTAAAGTTCCTCCAAAAGAAAAGCCAACCACACATATTTTTAATGCCAACCGCAACGGCACATTTTCGGTTTCCAGCGAAAACAAAATGTTACTAGGAGTTGAACGCACTGCAAAGACGAAATCGCGCTTCACAGTGTGCGTGAATCGAAATAAGGCGATTGTACGTACATCCCCTACTGCGTAAGCCTGTGCTACTACCTTGTTTGCGGATAAAACATTCTATTTCGTCACCTTTATTAATCCAATAATGCCTTGCAAATGCTTTTCGAGCAAGAAGGTTGGTATGCCACGCTGTTAGAAGTTGATTATAGTGGCAAGCGCCTAAATTATAACCGTTGTTAGTTAGGTACCTTTTTGCTAAAAACCTAACTCATTGAGGTTTGCCGAAAAACAGTAAACTTTAAATTATTTCCCGTCAACGTTGATATTTCAAGATTGCCAATGACATTTACATATTTTGACATCCAAATCACATTACCCATGACATGTTTGTGATATACCTACTTTATGCACACTCACACACACACACACACACACACACACCTAAACCGCATCACCTTTTATGAATTACTGTCCATGCAAAGGTTTCCTGTAAGAAATTGCTGATAGCGATAAGCCCATGATTTAAATGTATCTTAAAATGGTTGTCTGTAATTTTTGTATTATTTTTAGATTGCGGTCGCAGTCGAGCTCCTTTATCCCATCACCAATTCGTTTCAATCGAAATAGCAATATTTAGTAGTGGTATGCCTCTGCTGCAAGAGACCGCCTGGGGAAGTGCCACACCTTTGCCAGATATTCATCCGCCAAGCAGTAGTCTGAAGACATTACTGTGTTCCGGTGTGAAGGATGCTGTTTCTAGAGAAATTACTGGGCATATGAGAGTTTAGAACCAATGTCTCAGGGTGACAAGCGCAGTGCATCGCAAGATAAAACAAAGCAAAGTTCTGGGTGGCACTATAACTGTTATAGGCAGGCGTAGCGCTTACCATCAGGTTAACGACTTGCTCGTCTCGTTACTCTATGAAGTAAAAAAACAAAAGCCCCTAAATCTGCCCAACAGTTACTAGACCGTTCGGAGAAAAGAGCTCTATTTTAAGAATAGAAGTGAATAGAATACGATGACAAAAACCTGTGTTAGGTACAAATAATTATTGAGGTCTTAAAACTTTAAAAAGTTCCAACAGCATGTCAATTTCGAACATAGAATATTTTAACACTTTCAGTGCTAAGAACGCAACTGTCGTGTTTTCATAACTTGCCGCAAGTGCGGGAAAACACAACATTTGTGTTTGTTGTATGGGAAAACACTATAGAGTGTGCAGAGCCGCACCAGTGGCTAGACAAGCAAATCGCCTCTGCAGTGAAAGTGTTAAGAAGCATGTGTTAAACCATCTTAGAAAAGTCTAAAACGCCAAGATCAAACTGAATTCTGACAAGATCAGCTGACAACATAACCGTTGCATAAGCCATGTTACATCTATGCTAAGGTTAGTTTGCATCGAGAGATAGTGTTTCAGTGTTAATTGGGTGGCATTGACATCTTCCATTTTTATTGTAAGAATTTCGTATTGTTAGGAAACGATCGTGATGGTTGGTTGTGTGGTCAGGGCCTTACGCTTTCGTAACCTGTTGCAAGCTAGCAGCGGGTTTGATAAAATGTTGATGTATTAAGCATAGAATAAGAAATTGTACGTTTATTAGTCGCATGTTGTGGGTGTGTTAAAGCTGGGAATGAGATCGTTGATCTTAGAGTTGTACTATTAGACTTTCTTGTCTTAGCTTTTGTTTTATCTTAGCTATTTATTATATTATACTTATATTATTGAAGTAAATTTCTTTACGCACGCTTGGGGAGTGAGCTGGTGGATGCGTTACGATAAATATGATCGGGTGACGCGAACGGTATTTAAGAGGAATATATAAGTTAGTGAAGATAGAAAAAGAGAAGTTACGTTTTGTATATTTTGTTAAATATATTTTATAGATTTTTTTAATTGAAGTTTTACTTGAATACGGGCATAAAATATAGTCTATATTACTCGCTGATAATGCAGCTTTACATTGGTGAGAGAATTTTTTGAAATCAGGAGGTAGGTTTGTCTATTGGTTACGCTTTAGCGTCTAAACCGCTAAGCTGGGGGCATACCATGACATCTTATAGCGATTCAATTGAAGACCTAAACTGAACCGCGTCGCATAATCGTACCGTGACGTCTTATTTTTTATGTTGGTGCCATTTTCGACCTTAAATGGATCCAATTTAGGATGGTAATGGCAGCAACTTAAATAGAGTCGCTAATAAGCCATTTTAAGCTACCATATATGCTGTGTAATTTTTTTAGGTATAGGATTTTTTGTTAGGATAGACTGAAATAATATCTTTCCACGTGCTACGATCCTGACACACCTCTTTCGCTACGTCCACTTTCATGAGTCCCTTCATACATGCTCGCCGGTTATGTACTTTTGACTTGGCATGGTTTAAAAGGCCAATAATGTATTTAAATACGTTACCACAGTATCAGAGATGCTGCAAGCCAACCTTGACACGTTACATCACGCCAAGGTGAAGATCGGTAACTGGATTGATTGTGTAACCGGTTGCGTAATGTTAATGTCTTTTTGTGTTATTGCGTAACGCTGAGTGATAGTGAGTTTTATGCTCTTTAAAATAGAGCACTAAATATAGATAAAGAATTGAGAAAAAAAAAATAAGCGCAAGTTTTTATTAAACACGTACATTTTTCGTCTGGGACAGGAGAGCCAAATACTGGCGCTTACTGAGCCAAAAAAGGATGATGGTTAACACCTTCAGTGCTGAAAACACAACCGTCGTGTTTTCCATAACTTGCCGCGAGTGCGGGAAAACACAACTGTTGTGTTTGTTGTATGGGAAAACAATATGGAGTGTGCAGAGCCGCACCCGTGGCTAGACAAGCAAATCGGCTCAGCAGTGAAAGTGTTAACATCAAGTATTAATAAGTTTTAGATTAAAACAGGACATATGTCGAGCCCCAGTCAGTCAACAGTCCTTTCAGGGTTTCAAGGTCACGATTCAATAGTTGTGGTTGGGTTATTGGGACTTCCTGGGCAGTTCTTTTGGATGTCATTACGGAGGTTTCGTGTGTCAACGAAAAGTTCAAACCACAGTCGCAATATGACAGTGTATCGTGTATTGAGTTTTCGAATCTGGATGTTTGTGGGACCTTGTCATGATTTTTTTATAGTTCCAGATTCCTGGGTACATAGTATACTAGGGGCTGTCCATTATCACGTGATGTTTTTTTAGCATTTTGTAACACCCCCTCCCCCTTGGTGACGCATAGTGAGGTTTAAGACTATGCGAGACGAGAGTGGTTACGAAAAGCGTGATCGGGCGAGGCGAAAGGGAGTTGAGAGGAAGATATAAGTTAGTGAAGATAGAAAGAGAGAGAGAGAGAGAGTTACGTTTCGTATATTTAAAAAAAAATTGATTTTTTTTTTTTGAATATTTTTTTTATAGTTTTTTACGTGAAGTTTTACTTCTACTATTTGTCCCAGCACACATCTATACTTCTTTCTTTTTCTTAGCGGCCTGTCAAGCTCTGCCACTACCTCATTCAAGAAACAAACAAACATTTTCCACAGATCAAATATTAAAAAAATCCACGAGATTTGTTTACCAAACACCCTTTCCCAACTCACAAGTCTCGGATCTCACCTTGACATGTTAGCAGCGACTAGCGGGTTACATCATGAGTTGCACATTCTTATTTCATACAATGACGGGTATTATGGTTCATTATATGAACGAGTTTGTGCGAGGACGCGCTTTGTACTAATTAATATAGGTACCAAGTGACCGTCTTGCTCTGCGGATGGTTATAGATAGACTGGTACCTAGGCGCCACGTTCCGAATCAGAATATTTTTATTGTATAAATTGTGTACATTATGCTGTTGTTATTACAATAAGAAGTTTCAACAATTCGCCCATTTCGGGCGCACAATAATTGACTTACTTATACACTTCATAAAATTGGAAAACAAAACAATCCCTACTTATATTATAAATGCGAAATTAACTCTGTCCGTCTGTTGCTCTTTCACGCCTAAACTACTGAATCGATAGAAATGAAATTTGGTACAGAGATAGTCTAGAGCCTAGGAAAGTACATAGGGTACTTTTTAATGCGAAAAAAGCATTGTAAGGGTTTGAAATAGGGGATAAAAGTTTGTATGGAAGTTTCGTCATTTTTTAAGCTAGAAGCTTAAAATTTATTTAGTCTTTTGACTAAATATAAATAAATTTGGCATTCAAAGTTTGTAAAAAATTACCTTTGAGGGGATAAAATAAATATAGGGGATGAAAGTATGTATGGAAATATGTAAGGTTTCGGCTAAACCACTGCACCGATTTAAAACATTATTTCACTACTGGAAAGTTACATTCCCCATATTTCCGCGGGAACAGGAAATACGCGGGTGAAACCGCGGAGCGCAGCTAGTTAACCATATTTTAAATAAATTGTTAGGAATTTAAATAACTAGTTATTATATTGAAACACGTTGGTGGCTTCATTTTGTTTCTATCTATCTATCTATCTATTCAACCTGTATCCATCCACTGTTAGCAATAGGCTTTTGTTCCATTTGTCCCGGTTGTATGCAAGTCTCATTCAATTTGTTCACACGATGTAGTCCGACCATCGAGCTTGTGTTCTGACCCCATAATATATGACCTGCTAAACAAAAAAAGTGTCTCCAAATACGCAAATTCAGTTACTTTTATTTACTTTATTTGAAAGAGTGACGAGGCGAGCAAGTCGTTCACCTGATGGTAAGCGCTACGCCTGCCCATAACAGTCACGGCACCACCCAGAAAACTGCTACTTGAATCACATATTTCAGTTACTTGAATGACATATTTTTTCCAGTTCTTTTGATTTAAAAACCAAACTACTAAACCGATTTTGATGAAGTTTCTAAAGGACCAATCTGAAAGTATATACCCATTCAAATAAGAAAAAAATCCAATCCGGCGTTTAAATTGACGGAGTTCTGAGGTAACAAAAATAAAAAAAAATATTAAACGCCTTCTTTTTGAAGTCAGTTAATAACTATAGCTGATTGTTATTTGTTTGAATAATATGTCCATACAGGGTCATCGATATTGCCTACACGACTGAGGGTTCGATCCTCGGCTCCTCAATATGTTGTGTAATGCGTAGATCAAAACACACACAAGAGACAGCTAAAATTAATCAAAAATACACGTTTAACTAAAATAGCATGTTTATCATACATTGTGACCTAATCTCATTACCTTGGCTGACATGCACAAAAACTGGGCCGTTTGTGATGCAATTGCTTGCGTAACCGATCAATCATCGCGACCCAGATACAACATAAAAACTGTAAATAAAAAAATATGGTGTAGAGATGATGTTTGCTGAAACAGGCTGGTTATGAAAATTAAAAAAAAAAATACTTTTTCATTGATATTTTAAGTAGATAAATTAATGTTATAGAAGATTTATATACACACTTGTAGATAGCTTAACTCTTTCCATCCAAACAGATTATAGTATTTTGGTTTTTATTGGTTTTGAGTAATTTGTATTAGACGAAATGGATACCAAATAAATGTTATTTTTTTAGAAAAGAAAATCGATTTTCCTAAAACCCTACTCGACCAATATACGTGACATTTTTTACAGGTGAAAAACTGGTGAGTTTTCTCGCAGTAATATTTTTATTTGTTTTTTGCGTTTTCCTTTTTCTTTTTTGCCAGTGGTTTTGTGGTCCATATTCACTTTTTTTTTCTCACTTGCAATTCCGCAAGAGACCAATTTTCTATACGTCAGGGAACGTAGAGTTTGACCACATCGTTCATTTGAAATCGGATAAATCATAAAATAGCTTTTCAATTGTTTTTTTTTTTAACCCGTCGCGCCTCCTTTTTGTTTGTATCTTTTTAGTATAAACCATAAATCTCAGAAACTGAACAGATCTCTATGGTTTAAAGTGCACGTCGGACACTCAAGGACTCCTTTATTGACACAAACATTCCTTACCCACAACAAGAGCCAGTAAATCTCACAATATGAACATTTCCAAAGCAGCTCTAAAATTAGCCAACACAAATCATGTATCAGCCCAGTTCAAGTTGACCCCCTACCCCCCTCTTTTCCTAAACAAACCCTAGCAATTTAGTCACTTGAAAGCATTCCCGTAGGTCAAGTTGCACTGGTCATTATTGTAGTAGCATTATGCAACGGTAGTGACCTTAAAATCTTACGTAACGGTTTGCCCAAACTGAAAATTGTTGAGCTATTTTCTACTCTATCAGTGTGCATACTAAGGTTGATTTCAGCTTGAAGAGAGGTTGGTTCAAATGAATTAGGTTACACAAATTAATGTTTCTACCATTGCAAGTTTTCTGTTACACAGTACTTTGCTGTACTTAGATGTGATTGCATCAAGCGATCCTTTTAGCTGTTGGATGTCCTTCGGGTACTGTGAATGCACTTTAGACAAGTGGCATTAAAACTAAAGAAGGTATTTCGTTGCTGTTATGACGGCTCTTAAAGACTGGTTGAGGAGAATCGAACATCGGGCTCAGTGGCGTTCACTAGGAAAAGCTACGTCGAGCCGTAAATTAATATAGGCTGATTAGTTGGATATGGCTGTTTTTTTTTGTTTTTTTTTTTGGTCAACACAATTCCTGATCAAATTATTGAAATTATGATTAGTAATTAGATATGACGTGAATACCTTTTTTTTTTCCTGTCCGGGCGTATAGCCCGGCCCGCGAGCTACTTATACTAAAATGATTATGAACGGGTTCCTTATAATACTAACTACAACTTAATCTGTTACAAACGATCTTTGCTAGGTGCTCTCTAACATTATTAGAATAGAATAGAATAGAAAACTCTTTATTGTACACCAGAAACAAAAATAAACACAGTACAGAAGAATTACAATAGGTAAACAAGGGTAGTACAATGGGCGGTCTTATCGCTGAAAGCGATTTGTTCCAGACAACCTTTGGATGGACAGTAAAAAACAGAGTATTAGAGGTTTTTTTACTTCTATTTCCTATCTATTATGCTTTGAATTTATAAAAATTCTCTTGTTTCTTATATATCTATGTCCTTTCCTAGGCTCTAGACTATCTCTGTACCAAATTTCATTTCAATCGGTTCAGCAGTTTAGGCGTGAAAGAGCAACAGGCAGACAGAGTTACTTTCGCATTTATAATATAAGTAGGGATTTTATCCAATTATTGTTCTTTAAGTTCTATAAATAAAATAACTTATTTAACTTCAAAGATCTAGTCACACTGCACCAGTTACGGCTGTTCTTTTTTTGACTAAGTGACGAGACGAGCAAATCGTTCACCTGGTGGTAAGCGCTACGCCTGCCCATAACAGTTACAGTGCCACCCAGAACTTTGCATTGCATTGGTTACGGGTAGACGAAGCGTTAACCATTATGTATTGTAATTCTACTAAAGAAAAGCAGGGTGTTCCCACGGCTCAGTTATCTAGAACCTAGCTGGTAACCACACAATGGGACAGGCCGTGACACTTGTCCGAGCCCCGATTCCTGTGTCATCCGTGTGGCAGGCCACGGTACGGTATTACGAGGGCTTCCGTGGCGTAAGTGGGTTATGAGCCGACTGCCCAGCGTGAGGTTGCTAGTTCGATTCTTGCACAGGGTAAAGAAAAACGCTAAGCTAAAACCAAAAGCCAACCAACGAGGGCCAGCGTGAACTAAAAGTATTGGCTCTGAATCAGGGTATTTGTAGGACCATGTGTTAGGGTTTGTAAATTTGTAACAATTAATCGATATCAATTAACTAAATAGTTGCTTAATACCTCTTTATGCTGACAACTGTTTGGTTGAGTAGTCGGACCTTAGTCGGACGAAAAGAAAAAGGGAAAAAAGAGGAATGTATGTCAGTGCGGCATTCAAAAATTGGAATCTTTGTTATTTTAAAATATATGATTATCTATGAGAAAAAGGAATAAAAACAGTGAACGTGTTAAGTAATGTTTTATCATTTAATAAACTTACTCCGACGGGGCCTAGAATAGTGATACCTAGTCTTATACATGATACTCGTAGACCGGCATGTCTTGACTATGGGTGTTTCTTTTTCGAGTTTAGAGATATTAATAAAAATTGTAATAAAAAAAAATGTTAAAAAACCTTTTTGCTTGATATCTACGATTTCTTACTATAAAATTAATTATTATTCCACTTTTTAGTTCGGCTCGCAATTTTAACTTAAATATTTGTATAGGTTGTGAGAGAGTACCATTATTATAATAAAAATAACCCTTACAATAAAAACAAAACCCTCTTTAATTTTATGTCACATCTACCACTTCATCATCAACCCATAACGTCCCACTGCTGAGCACGGGTCTCCCACTATCTGCCACTTACCAACTTATAATGATAACTGTAATAAGAAGCGTGAACTAAACCTCGTTATCGATTCAATGGATGGTGTTGTAAAACCTGGTTATCTCGCGTTATCAATGCGATCGCATGTGGAGCAGTGTGTCGGCGCAAGTGCAGCCGTGTGCGAGGCTTTGTATGGACACGCCCGTTCCGACGTTGAACGACATTTAATTTTTTATACGCTCACCATAACATGGCATTGGTGCTTAAATACTGTAATAATGTTGTGGTTTTTGTTGAATATATTAATACAATAGTTACAAGGAGACAAGTTTGTTCAGCTGATGGTATACCGCCACGCTAACCCAACACAGCTACAGTGCCACTTAAAAGTTTCTTTAACAAAATCTTGCGCGGAACTGCACTGCGCTTGACGCCCTAAGACCTCGGTTCTAATGTTTCTTATGCCAGTCATTTCACTGGAAACAATGCCCTTCAAAGCGGAACACAGCAATGTTTGTACACTACTGCTCGGCGGATGAATATCTGGCAAAGGCGTGGTACTTCCTTTTGCTCGTCTCGTTATTTAGTAACATAAAAAAAGTTGCGTAAAAGAAAGAGAGAGTGAATGACATAATGAAAGAAACAAAGCAAGCATTTATTTTGAATAAACCAAGCTTTCGTGCTTAAGAGCTAATATTATTATGGCCTTTACTCTAGTGTTTTAATTTTTATAAGCTGTACACAACTGTGGCGTATCCACACTAGTCTGTCCGCCAAGATCCCGTTACGTTGCATTGCATCCGCCGTGCACATCCCTGTGATGCTATCTGACTAGGGTTATCACCAACTAATATTAAATTTGAATTCTCAAGTCGCTTCTTGCGACTAGAACGGTATTTTGAGGAAATAACACGATGTTGTCGCAATAGGCTGTAAATCAATTAGGTAATATGTATTTATACGATTTAATGGATACCCTAAAATAAAATAAACAAGCTTGATTGTAAATATAATTTATCTTTTTAGTAAGTATGTAATTTCATACGATAGTCTTTTTAATTTAACTTCACAGAGCAAAGATTTATATAAACCAAAAGTATTTGCTCCAAGTTTGGGTGTCTGTTGGACCCTGGTCCTCGTAGTTCCTGATTCTTGGTCTAAAATATATATTATTGTAATTAATACCATTATTATAGAGCAGTAGTGTGCAAACATTACTGTGTTCCGTTTTGAAGGGCACTGTTTCCAGCTAAATTACTGGGCATATGAGACTTTACAGCCGATGTCTCAGGGTGACGAGCGCAGTGCGGTACTGCGCATGATAATGCAATGCAAAGTTCTAGGTGGCAATGTAACTGTTATTGGCAGGCGTAGCGCTTACCATCAGGTGAACGACTTGCTCGTCTCGTCACTCGACCAAATAAAAAAAAAGTTACATTTCCATCAAGTGTCAACCCTGGCAGGGATCCGGGTGGTTACTAGGTAAGCGGATTATGTCACGGCATACGCTGGTTATGGGAGACGCGACGACACACTGGCTGGTACATTGTATGCTGCACTGGTATGCAGTAGGATGCGAATCTGAGAAAATATTCTAAGAAGTATGGAAGCTGTAAACTAAAACCGGTGTTTTTTTCTCTCTTACTAGTTACTATAAACTGCGCTCCAAATAGCTTAATCTATCTCTAAGTTACTAGGTTGGATGGTCAGTACCTAAATCCAAAATTCATTTTTCTCTCCAAATTTATTTTTCTTTTTTTATAGGTACTACTTCGTCGAATTGGACACTGCCTCTAAGATCCAGCATGCGATTTGGGAAAATAAATAAAAAAATACATCATCTGTGAAAATTTCAACTGTCTAACTATCACGGTTCATGAGATACAGCCTGGTGACAGACAGAGAGCGGAGTCTTAGTAATAGGGCCCTGTTTCAACCTTTGGGTACGGAATCCTAAAAGTGATGGGACACGGTGCCCGAATTTATGATTTTTTTCATTTATTTAAATTTTCAGTTATTAGTTAATTAATTACTCCCTACCTTCTACGTGTTACAACATTGAACTGTAAATTGGTAAGATATATCGTACATTTATCGCAATTGCCAAAAAACCGTACGTGATTAAATTACATAATTTCTCCAATATTTTTGGCAATAAATGCAATTGCCAAAATAATCTGATAAGCAAAGAATATAAAACCTTTTTTTTGGTGAACATTTATACAGTTCCCTTCTAATATTTGTCAAAGGTCTTTGTTTTTGTTAAAAAAGAATGCAGTACTTTGTGTTTGGAATTCTGGTGGTTCATGTAAGTTCTTACCATAATTTAACCTATTTGTAAACATATGCCTCGGCTCCATACTAATGACTTATTCTAGTAAGTTATGTGTGGTTTTCCATCCCACTATTTTTTTTACGGGTCACGGTGACATACGTATTTCCTGACACACACTAGGATTCCCTGTATATAAGGAATCAGGAACTACAAAGACTATAGTCCTACAAACACCCGGACTTAGAACAAATACTTGTGGTTCATACAATTTTGTGCCCTGTGCGGGAATCAAACGCGCAACCTCACGCATCGCAGTCAGCTTATCACCCACTAGGCCACGGAGGCCATCATATGCTTTGGCGGTTGAGTTAAGCCGTTGGTTCCGGTTGTTGTCGATTGATAACAGTTTTCAAGCCGCGTCACAGGCCCTTGGGCGGCCTAACAGGCTGGATTATTCGACAAACAAATAAACATTATCTATTTCTTTTCAGGCAACCCTAACCACCGCATGTCTGGATTGCCTGGATTCCGCAGCCACAACGGTCCATATTAAAAACATCGAGGGCCCAATCTACCTTACATGTGACCGCCCACCAAACTGCGAAAACCGCTACCCTTCTTTGACGTGTGACAACTTGTACCCACCGTTGAATAACCTTTTCTCGACGTGTGATAATTTATACCCAACTTTGAACAACATTGTTCCAACGTGTGACAACCTATACCCAACGTTGAACAACATTGTTCCAACGTGTGATAATCAGTCACCAATTTTACATGGTTCCACTGTACCATATCATGAAACTATTTGCGAAACTGATTGTAAATGCATAACCAAACATCAATCTGCTTGTGTTCCGGTTAACAATGTTCAACAGACTTCTTGCACTCCTTCGTGTACTCCTTCTTGCACTCCTTGCACTCCTTCGTGCACTCCTTGCACTCCGTCATGCACTCCAGGGTACTATTACGCCCAATACCCAGAAGGTTACAGCTATTTGTACCCTGAGGTCCAGCCTTATGTGACAGATGTACCTTGTCCGAAGATTTCGGAGTCGCTGATACCTCTACTTAAAACTTATTTGACTCAGGGTGGCGGAAAGTGCCCTCATAGTTGCCAGTGTGGGCATTCTCAATATTACTCGTGATTTTTTTATACTGGCAAGTACAAATAAATGCACTTCCGCAATGAATTTTATGTTTCCCTTTCGATTGATTCACAATTTACGTTTTTATGTGTATAGTTAGTTAGTTTTTTGAATTATTCGATATACTTACCGTTTATATTTTCATGGCGTGGTCTTAATCCTGTATTTTATGCACTAACCACAAAATTATAGTGGAGAAGCTCCTGTCTCGCCTCCTAAAGAAACTGGAGGTGGTTGCTTCATAACCTTCTTTACTTTTAAGTTTTCTGTTGGGGGAACTAATGTATGAATGGTATGGGGTGGATTATAGCTTAATCGTCCTCAAGAAAGTGAAGGGAGATCCGTAGTCAGCAGTGAGCTAAATTGAGTTGATGATGATGAAGATGATGAATGTATAAATATTTTTCAAAAAAAATAAGCTATGGACGTGAAGAACCCTCTGCTAGCACACGTGAAGCTAAACACGTTCACCGTTGAAAAAACACAACCGTTGTGTTTTTTATAACTTGCCGGGAAAACACAACTATTGTGTTAGAGGTATGGGAAAACACAACGGTCTGTGCAGATCCGTAACCGTGGCTAGACAAGAAAATCGGCTCAGCAGTCGAAGTGTTAACTTGTGCATTGAAATAGTGTACGAGAGATTTTTGTTCTAGCGTATTTTAGGAAGTTTTATGTTTTTTAAGCAATACACTAATGCTTTTACATTGCAATGAGCACAATAATTTATTTTCGTGCAATACCGAACGCATACATTGCGAAAGAGCGACAAAATTGCCATATCTAAGGCGGGCTGCGCAAAACTGTTTGCAAAATCAAACGCTTGCGTCATGGTGGCGATGTGGTAGATTATTTTAGAAAAAATAAGCAATTTTGTTACAGATATTTAGTTACCATAATATTAGGTTTAATTGTATGACTTGTCATTGTAAAGTCGCTACTAAAATTATTGACACATATTTTTCTAGTGAGAAATATAGAGCGGGCGATGCGTTTCATCATAATCATATCATCATCAACCCATATCAGCCCACTGCTTCGCACGTGTCTCCCTCACTTTCGTGAGTAGCATTAAGCCTTAATCCACCACTGGGGCCGGTCCGGATTGGTGGATACATACCTACCTCCGAAATAATTCTTGGGAATTATGTAAGTTTCCTCACGCTATTTTACTTCACCGAAAAGCGAGTGATAATTACGTACATATGTTTTACAAGAAACACATTGGTACATGCCCGCATTGGGATTTGAACTCACGACCCTCTCCTTGGAAGGCGGACGTTCTCTCACTAGGCTAGCGCTTATCAACAAACATGTTAATCTTTTTTCACAGCTATACAAACAGACAGACAGACAAACATTCACAGAAACAGTCTTACTATTTAAATGACAGAGAGGATAAGCCATAATAATCCAACAATTCAGCACGTTGCGTTCTGATGAAAAATTTCTTATCCACAGTAAATTACTACCAATCAATGAATCACTCAAGAATTTCATCTGCAACTAATAAAAATCATTCATATTTATATAACAAATGTTACAATCCAATATATTATTATGTTCCAATAAAACAAGGCCCATTTCTTTGCAATAAACCTTGCAACTTCCGCTGATAAGGGTTGCATCACTAAATGCACTGTTGTGAATATTCCACGATGTTGTGCGATTTGTTAGCAATAGGCAATAGGTTTACTTTGAATATATAAAGCCGTGTTTCGTACGAGTCTTTTGGTCTACACACTACACAAAAACCTCTACACAAAACATCGCCCTACATGGCATCCCATGAAACAAAACTGACGCTCACTCCTCATCAACCAATTTTAACCCTCTCTCCCAAACCTCACGCACGTATCAAAGTTCAACGTAACGCAGACTAGCCAGATAACCGCGTCCACACATCTATCTAGCAACCGTAACCGGTGAAGTAACGGTTACGCAAACCCCAAGGATACGCCGTGGTTGCGCCACGCCAAATGTTAGGTTAGGAAAGGAGCGGCGCGGCGTGTCAAGGCGGCTCTACCTTTCGATTTGTTGGGCAAGGGATATATCCCAAGAAAACGAGTACTTACGACTTGACTTTTAAAGTGTTTTTTTTATTTTTCAAATTGTTTATTTTTGGCAAACTCAGTTGTCTACTATCTGAAGACGAACGCTCGAAAATGGTGCAGGATTGGTTCGCGTTTGTCCGGTAACTGGCGACGGACGTTCGAGGATGATGCACGCCTATTTTGAAAATTGAATAGCCTTGCGTTTGTCCTGTAACTGGCGACGGACGTTCGACGAAAAAACGCGGTTTTTTTTATCAAATGGGTTTGTGTTTGTCCGATAACTGACAACGGAGGATCAAAAATGGTGCACGCTTTTTATGTTAATACTCTTTTATTAGCTTCATATGTATACATGTTAGTATGTATGTATGGAATGGAAAATATGAAAATGGTTTTGACTCTCTTCAAATCGTCGGATTAGATCGAAATTTTTCACATTTAGGAAGGGCCGACGACAATACAATAATAAAATAAAAATAAAAATATGAAGCGGTGGTAGACTAGTGGGAGAACGTCCGCCTTCCAATCAGAAGGTCGTGAGTTCAAATCCCAGTGCAGGCACGTACCAATGTGTTTCTGTAAAACATATGTACGTAATTATCACTTGCTTTTCGGGGAAGGAAAACATCGTGAGGAAACCCACATACCTACCTGAGAATTATTTCGGAGGTAGGTATGTGATCCACCAATCCGGACTGGGCCCCCTCCTCACGAAAATGAGGAGAGACCCGTGCCCAGCAGTGGGACGTTATGGGTTGATGCTGAAAAATAAGAAACAAAAAAATAAAAACACGCATATAGCAAGCCGAACTAAAAAGTAGAAAAATGCGCTTTATTACTCGTACTATAAAATTAATTATTTTTCTACCTTTACGACGGATGATCAACGAACCAGCTAGTTCTATAATACTGGCCGTAATGTAGTTGTACGTAATACTAGAACTTCAGTGGTAAAGGATAGTGAAATATGCCAAAGGATATTGCTGTTGCGCCACGAGCGCCGCACCGGCGGCGGCGGGCGGCGGCGTGTCAAGGCAGGTGGGGGGCGCCTTTCAACTGCTGCTAGTTAAGAAATAGGATAAGGGACATGTATCTAGGTACCCAAGACTTAGGAATGAGGACTAGAGCTGTAAAAGTAACGAAAAATTGTTTACTCGTAGGTATCCTACCTACCTTAGGTTAGGTTTACCTATTGTAATTCTTCTGTACTGTGTTTATTTTTGTTTCTGGTGTACAATAAAGAGTTTTCTATTCTATTTCTATTCTATCCTGTGCGTGTTTTGGTCTACAAAGTACACTTTACACAAAAATTTCTAAACAAAACATTGTGATATTATGTCTATTTTTTTAAAATGTTTGCTGTTTTCATATTTAACAAGATTATGTTGTCAAAAATGGCGATGTTTTGTGTGAAGGTTTGTGTACCAAAACAGGCCCAGGCGATATGGCTTTATTGAACAATGATATCCTCTGTGGCATAAGTGGGCGATGAGCCGACTGCGAGGCGTGAGGTCGCGGGTTCGATACCCGCATGGGGCAAAGATTTGTGTGAAGCTCAAGTATTTGCTCGAAGTCTGGGTGTTTGTAGGACCATGGTCCTCGTAGTTCCTGATTCACTAGATACAGGTAATCCTAGTTAATGGTCAGGATCTATGCATGATGGAAAAAAACCAAATATAGTTAAAATTTGCTTTATAAATTTTCGATAAAGTTTTTCCTTCCCCACACCCACCCACACCCCACCACCACACACCCAGAGTGGGGAGTTCCCCACTCCCCACTCTGGGTGTGGTTAGTTTACCCACATACCTGCCCGAGAATTATTTCGGAGGTAGGTATGTTATCAACCAATCCGGACTGGGCCCCCGTGGTGGATTATGGCCTAACCCTCCTCACGAAAGTGAGGAGAGACCCGTGCCCAGCAGTGGGACGTTATGGGTTGATGATGATGATGATTTCCTTCCTACCAAAGCTTGTTGTGTATTGTTTTTCATAACAGAATAAAAACAAAAATGGATACGTAACAAACCTGTGTACACTAGTTACAAAACAAAATGTAACAATTAATAAAGTTAATAAATAACATTACACAACACACACCTGCGTCGGAAGTCGGGACTCGAACCTTGGACCTCGAGTCACCTTGTCATACTATTGTTCAACGTAACCACACTACGTCACTGGGTAAATGAGTTATATGAAATAGAGATTGCTTGTGGTTTTTTTTCACTTTGTGACGAGACGAGCAAGCCGTTCACCTGATGGTAAGCACTACGCCTGCCCATAGCAGTGCAGAACTTTGCATTGCATAGTCCTGCGCGGCACTGCGCTCGTCACCATGAGACATCGGCTCGTAATTTCGCTGGAAACAGTGCCCATTAAACAGGAACCGTTTGCATACTGCGGCTTGACGGATGAATATCTGGCAAAGGTGTACTTCCCCCGGCGGTCTTGTTAAATAGTCCTCCTACTGCAGTTTACTTGATATTGAGTAATATGGGTTGGTGTTATATTGTATACTAGCTGCGGCCCCGGTTTCAGCCGCGTTGACAATTATCCCACAGGTGTATATTTTTCAAAATAAATGAAAGTACCTGTGTTCTGGTTTGAAGGGCATTGTTTCCAGTGAAATTACCGGCCATTTGAGACTTTAGAGCCGATGTCTCAGGGTGACGAGCGCAGTGCAGTGCCGCGCAGGATTATGGTTCTGGGTGGTGCTGTGACTGTTATAACAAGCGTAGCGCTTACCATCTCGTGAACGACTTGCTCGTCTCGTCACTCAGCCAAATAAAAATAAAAAATTCAGTTACTTTTGAGGCCGACCGTGCCTACTCAGTAAGTTTATGTAGATTACGTTTAGTTTAAAAAAAAACAATCCTCTTTGTTCAATGTGTCCATCAAGACGTCGCAAAGAGTCATCAGCTTGTCTCGTGGACGTGCAATGCGCGCCCTTGGAGCCGTTATTCTGCGTGCTGCAATAGAGCGGCAATTGTGGGAAACGAGATGGGAACGGTACAATTACAGACCATGTGGTGTGGAGATAATTAAGATATTACTATGGAAGTGTTTTTCCTCAGAGTTTGGGTATCGCACGAAGAAAAAAACATATTTTTTATTCTATTGTTTAAATGGAGCGCGCGACACTCGAATGTGTTTGTAAAAAATTATAAAAAGACGTTATTACAAAAATATGTATGGTAGCTGTAATATATTTTAAAGGAACAATAGAAATCATGAATACTTGATGTGTTTTTGTTTCCTTAACTAATTGTGACCTAAAATATCGATTTTATGGGGTATGAAATAATTGTTATAAGTTGGAATTCTACGAAGACAGAATTACAAATAATTCTTCCAGCTTGTAGCGTTTTTATAACTACGGTACCATACAATAACACTATTGTGATACTAATTATTAAATTCCTTTTGTTTTAGTTTTTAAGTTTTCTTTATTCTGTGGTATTTCATTAAAAAGTTTATCTATCTATCTATCTAACGACATTGAAATTAACCACACAATTTCTTTGTGTTCCTTTTGTCTTCTACAGTTCCGTGTCGTTCCATTACCGTTCATCCGAATCGACCCCAGGACATCCTGCACCGTTGTTGCGTCACAACACAATTGACATCGTTGCAACGAAGGGGACGTGGGAGTGATTGGTATGTCCCACTTATGGGCAATGGGACTTGTGTAAGAGTCATCCGTAGGTCATTCCCTCTTAAAGCCAGCTACTGAGAAAGACTATCCTTATCCTTACTTATATTATAAATGCGAAAGTAACTCTGTCTGTCTGTTGCTCTTTCACGCCTAAACTACTGAACCGATTGAAATGAAATTTGGTACAGAGATAGTCTAGAGCCTGAGAAAGGACATAGGGTACTTTTTAATGCGATAAAAGTATTGTAAGGGTTTGAAATAGGGGATGAAAGTTTGTATGAAAGCTACATTGACAGCGAGTAACATAGGCTATATTTATCCCCATATTCCCGCGGGAACAGGAACTACGCGGGTGAAACCGCGGGGCGCAGCTAGTATAGAAATAAGGCCACATAGTAAGGGGTGGTGACTGAATGGTAATCGATATGCTTTTCAACACAGTGATACCAGGTTCGAAACCTCGGCCGCGTGTAAATCTCGACCACCTATAAAACTCCTATACATAAATATTAAAAATGTTTTTTTTTGTTAACTCTACCAGTGCTTCAGAAAAACTCCCGTTAGAGAAGAAAGCACCTAGAAACTCTACGAAAATGTCATTTATTCAATGTTCTTCTCTCATCATAACATCAATCAGTACTATATATTATTATATACTCACGAATTAATATAGTGTCTGTCCGTTGCGTATTTAACCTTGTCATGGCTTTAAATAGCGCTCAGTATCGCGGTTACATCATGGATTACGCAACGTAATCTGAATTATCATTGTGTGTGTGTGTTTGTATGTATATGTCTACAGATGTGCGTAGTTGATCTATGGCGCAATAGATATCACATTTCTGAAAGAGTACTGAAACTTTTAGATGCTTCCTATACTAAAAATATGTAAGGTATAGACATCTGAGGCGATTTGGATCGCTATTTACGAAAAGCGATTTTCTGGGAAGTGTCGCCCTAACTGACCCGTGAGGTATTGTCAAGCTAAGTCATTCTTGGCGCGTCCAGGGGCCACGAACAGTTAAATCCATCCAGTTTAAGGCCTTAAACTGAACTGCCCCGCTAACTGTCACCACCAATATCGCTCAGCGTTCATAAGTCGACCAGAGACATTTATCCAAAGAGATCGGAACAATTTGTTTTCATTTATGGGAGTTTATTTAGCTCCATCTCATTCTCTTTTTCTCTCATTCTCTGCAGTCTATTTTTGAGTGACGTCACGGCACGTTTGTCATTTATGAGTGTGTGGTGCAAATCTAGGCCGTTCAGTTTAAGGCCTTAAAATGAACTGCATGGAATAAGAATAATAATCCACCATTGAGACCTATTTCAGAATGGTGTCACATGACTCCATAATAAAGGCAATGCTTTCCTCGTGATTCTTTCCTTCACCAGTGATATTCGTATGTACAATGGTACGTGCCCGCACTGGGGTTTGAACTCGCAACTCTCTGCTTGGAAAGCGGACGTATTACTCTTGAGCTTACGCACACAAAAACAATGCATGTAAACCTACGTCACTGTACATTGAAATTAATTAAACATAGCCAAATAGAGTTCGTATTACCACTTACGACTTACGACTCTCTTTTTAAAACGCGGACGTTTCCCACTACGCTATCACCGCATACGTCAAAAATTATTTATTTAAATGCGATGTCAACAGATTGCTATTTCGAGTGCGCGTTGACGTGTTTATTCACAATTGTTAGTTTAACGTCATTTCAGTGTATTATTGTCGTATGTTCACATTACCTCGGGTTTCTTCATGAGTTGTGTATAGGGTTGCCAACTCTAAAGTTTGGCAACTAGGACAAGACGCGTGAAAACCCCGGATTTTAGAGCCCAGAACCCGGTCATGTCAACAGGTTTCTTTGAACATAGTAAGTTTAATAAAAAACATTTGAAAATTTTATAAATCACCTCCACCGTCAATTTAGCGAGTCGGTTCGTCGGTTGATCGCGGCGTGTGGGTACAGCGCGTGTGTCGCGGGCGGCCCAAGACTTACTACAAATGAAACCTCGCCCGGACGCTCCCCGGATTCTCGCCAAACTTGGACAAATCCGGGAAAACCTGGACGGATGGCAACTCTAGGTGTGTAGCATACGATGCAACCTGCGTCATTGAATCGGTTACGAGCTACTCGCTAATCTCCGCGGCTACACATGCGTAAAAATGAATGTTTTTTTCTACTATTTCGGAGGTAGGTATGTGATCCACCAATCGGAATCTGGCCCCCGTGGTGGATTACGGCCTAATCCTCCTCACGAAAGTGAGGGGAGACCCGTGCTCAGCAGTGGGACCTTATGGATTGATGATAATGATGATGATGACATACGTTACGGAGACGGCAGCTGGAGAATGCAAAGAAACCCCAAATGTACTAAAATTAGCTTTTTTAAAGTTAAGATATTACGTCAAGATCAAGTTAAAAGTACCTTACCGGCGAGCATGTAAGGAGAGGCTCATGAAAGTGGAAGAAGCGAAAGAGGCGTGTCAGGATGGAAGCATGACGTAGTCTCTGCCTACCTCAACGGGAAAAAGGCGTGACTTATGCATGTAATAGGAAAAGATATTTACTTCCGACCATGAAGTTGGCAACATTGAACACTTAAGTTAAAAATTAGCCAATATTTTACTAGTAATATTGTATCGTTGTATCTGGCAGAAAACGTAACCTGTTTACATTTAGCTCACTTCCGTGACAGTGATAATTGTATAATTTGTTTTGTTCTAGTTTTAAGTTGTCTTTGTTCTGTGGTGTTTCAATAAAGAGTTTATCTATCTATCTATCTATCTAGTGAATGGGGAAGTGGACAGCGCGATGTAAACACTCGCAGGCACTGACGCTTCTAGCTGTAGCGAGCGACTTGTAAAAACTACTGTATTGGTTAGTCAACTCTTGACCATTGACGTCATAAAAGCGATGCAACTCTATGCGATTCCGCCGCAGCGGGATTTTCATTAAAAAGTTCCCTGCGTTCATGAAAAAATAATCTGCGCGGTGTTGCACCAAACCTTACGGGCCTGCCTCCACAGTGCGTTTTTTGACGCAGAATCTCTGGTACGCATGAAATAAAAGCAGAACTGCGGCGAAAAACCGCACGAGCCTACCACAAGGTGAATTTTTTTGCCGCAGATTGTCAGGTACGAAGCAAAGCTAAAGCGAAAACACGCAGTGAAAATTTTGACACGCGGCTAAAAGGTGCAATGTGATATTCCTTTAATTCTATCAGACGATTTCAGGGTTTTCTAATTGATTTCTCTATTAATTTTGCTAGTGACAGAGCCCTTCACAACACAGTAATACTAGTTTAATAGTACTTGTAGGTTATAAGTAATAACTAAAGACTTACTTAACTAGTCAGCCAGTAATAGGTGATTCACTGAGTCGACATTGTCTATCGTAATTGATGCAATTATGTAAAAATACTTGTATTCTAAAAATAGATATAGGTAAAGGCGTGTACAGATCTATAGAGTAGTATCTAACTAATGTTACTCCTATTAATATGACATTTATAAATGTGATTTCTGAGGATGGATGGATGTTTGTTACTCTTTCACGTTAAAGCTACTGAACGGATTTGGATGAAATTTGGCACACATATAGTTAATTACCTGATTAACACATCATTATGTTCTATTCCAGGACCTACTACAGTATCTATACACAAAAAATCATCAAAATTTGTTCAGCCATTTCGGAAGTGAGGACAAAACACAAATACACAAACTGTTTTAATATTAATTAGATAGTGAGATAGCGCGTATATAACGAGAAACAAAGCCTGTAAGAAAAAAAACAGGAAATAATCTAATCATGTGCATACGACCTAACCACTAGTCATTATACATAAGGACACGGGAACTTCCTAGTATGTACACTGCCTTATCGGAAGTAATATCACGTAAGTTGTTCCAAGTGCATGATGTAACGTTATGTAGAAGGTCAAGTGTAAACAGTTCCTTGTGAACTTTTTTCAAACTAACTAAGCCCCGCAGTTCACTCGCATTGAGTATTATTCCACAGGAACTGTTAATATTTTCGGGACAAAAAGTGCCTGATGTGTTAATTCAGGTAATATACTTTCTGTGTGCTAAATTTCATCCAAATCAGTTCAGTAGTTTTTGCGTGAAAGAGTAACAAACTTCCGTCCATCCTCACAAATTTTCACATTTAGAATAGGACCAGCTGAGTCACGCAGTTTCACTCGCATAGTTCCCTTTCCTGTGGGAATACGGGGATAAAATATAGTTTATGTTACTCGCTGATAATGTAGCTTTTCTATTGGTGAAATAATTTTTAAAATCGGTTTAGTGGCTCCTGACACACCTCTATCGCTTCTTCCACTTTCATGAGTCCCTTCATGCATGCTCGCCGCTTAAAGGTACCTTAACTCGGCCTTTCTAGATAGTTTCTATTGGATTTTTTTAGTTGTTTTTTTTAGGTAGATTTGTTAGCGGTGGTAGCCTAGTAGGAGAACGTCCGCCTTCCAAGTACAAGGTCGTGAGTTCAAATCCCAGTGCGGGCATGTACAGATGTGCTTATTGTAAAACATGTGTACGTAATTATCACTCGGTTTTCATTGAAGGAAAACATCGTGAGGAAACCCACATACCTACCCAATAATTATATCCGAGGTAGGTATTTTATGCACCTATCCGGACTGGCCGCCATAGTGGATTAAGGCCTAATCCTCCTCACGAAAGTAAGGGGAGACCCGTGCTCAGCAGTGGGCTGATATTCGTTGATGATGATTATTATGTTTGCTTTTTGTTATGACGTAGTTTCATCACCTTATAATGTTGTATATTTTGTATTTAAGCATTTTCTTTTCTTCCTATTATTATTTTAATACCAGTAGGTAAACGTGTGGTTTATGTTAAAGTAAACATATCTATAACCACACACATCGCCTAACAATTACCTAAAGTACGGCAACAATTGTATCGAAATAGTTCAGCCGTTATGCAACCATCGAGCGGTGGCGCAATTCGGCGTAGATACGACGGAACTGGGGCAGGTGCCGGCTTGCTGCGACGAATTTATTGCTAATAAATATGACAAATTACTATAAAAGTTACAGCGCACAAAAATTATTTAACTAAGGTATTTTTCATTGGATAATTGTAAATTTAATAGAGAAGATAATTGCTTACGTTGACTCTTTAAACTTTTAATATACAAATGAAATAATAAAATTAGAAATTAATTACAATGAATTTACAATATTGCTGCGTGCGTCAAAATATCAGTTGTATTAAAAAAATCCTTTTTCAAGTCACGTCGAAAGATATGCGTAAGTCAGATTTGAACTGCACCGAAAATTTTAATTACATTTATCATGTTTTATGAAAGAAATAAAATGTCAGAGGGATCAAGAAGGATTAAAAGCTGCCAAAATGGGAATAACGACCTATTGCTCTTCAAACGGAGATGGCAAAGCCTCGGATGTCGAATGTTTTGTTTCCGCGTCTTCAGCGAACAATTTAGTTATTATTATGCATTTTTTTTCAAACGTGCTTGGTGGCATATGACATTTTAGAACGTATACATAGGTGTCACTAGTACTATTTCAGATTGACCGAATTCAGCTCTGCAATCGCACATACACGTGGATACAATTTATCAAAACAAAGTTTTGAAATCCATTGAAAATTGCCACACATCGCGTGAAACGGTCGTGGTTCATTGGAATTTGTAACAATTATTATTATTGTGTAAAATATGTTATGAAATGCATATTTCTGTGTAATTAATTACATACATACCACATTAACAGTCGATTGTGTAACTCATTGAGCTGTCTTGTTAAGTTTACGTCGTAGTATTTATAATGTCGACCTATTTGACCTAATTAAAAAAAATATTGTATAAAAATATTAAGATAATAACTGTTCTTAAGAGAATATTCAATAAAAATGTTTATTATTTATATTTGCTATATTGTTATCAATTATCTACTATTACGTAGATTTATAATAGTAGAAGTACTTGTAAATATTTTAAATGACACAAGCAACGCCGGTAGTAAAAGGCTAATGTCCAATATGACCAAATAAACTATTACCATAATAATTAAGGTACACATTGTTACTTAAGTAAATAAAATCGATAACCTTAATAATAATTCTTGTATTCACATAGCGTGCGGTCTCGCTGCGCCGAATATAATCTAAACCCTTCTAATATAGCACCTGCGAATGTTACAGGTGCAAAACTAAATTATAAAATAAATTATTGCGCAAACCTTTTAATTAACTAATGGTTTCATTGCGTCGATTCTTGTGACATTTTTACGTTGATGATCTTAAAGTCAATACTTCACTGCGAGCGATGATAGAGCTTAGATAAACAAACGCTGCTAAGCCAACATCTTTCTTTTTATTTTACTCTGTGACGAGACGAGCAGTAGTTCACCTGATGGTAAGCGCTACGTCTGCCCATAACAGTTACAGTGCCACCCAGAACTTTGCATTGCATAATCTTGCGTGGCACTGCGATCGTCACCCTGAGATATCGGTTCTAATGTCTCATATGCCCAGTAATTTCGCTGGAAACAGTGCCCTTCAAACCGGAACACAGTAATGTTTGTACACTGCTGCTTGGCGGATGAATATCTGGCAAAAGTGTGGTACTTCCCCAGGCGGTCTCTTGCAGAAGAGGCCTCCCACTACAATGCATAATGGCTTACAACACTAGAGTTCATTTTTACAACGCGTTTCTTTGGTGACAGACGCTATAATAATTACGTTACATACTTACCTATCTTGTGTTTTAAAACATTTACCAGGGGTCACCAGTCCTTGTAAAATCACCAAGGACATTCTATAATACTCTATGGACCCGGCACGCATCTACCTCTGCAACAAAATAAATAAGCAAGTTTTGGCCTGGATTGTGGAGGATGAGGAAGTCACATTACACTGATGATTGCGAAGAACAAAGACCGTACAAAGTGGTCGGCAATCGAGAGTTTATTTCCATTATACGCACAGTCGATCATATAACTTTAGATAGATAGATAGATAACTCTTTATTGACACTAAATTGCATAAAACACACAAAGAGAAAAAACATAACTTAATAATAAGTACAATGGGCGGTCTTATCGTTTAAAGCGATCTCTGCCAGACGACCATTGGATGGACAAGATAGAGATCAGGAGAGCAGACGGGGGTCTTTTACTGAGATTGTTTAAAGCTACAACATAAATAAGTTACCTATCTCAGTAAGCAATAGTATCGCTTGCAGTGGACACTGGCCTTTACAGTGGTGGAAATAGGTCACGCCGCGTACCGTCTGCATTATCGTACATTAGGTTACATTTTGTTACGAAATTAGCTCTTCGATTAATTGAACGCAAAACGTCTTTAATGTTATTGGTTAATTTAATTTGACCCGGATACTTAAATTTAGTGACATAGGTAGAAATAACAATGATGGTTAGTTTAAAATTTAATTAAAAAACGGTGACAGTTTTTATTTGACAGAGTGACCAGACGAGCAAGTCGTTCACCTGATGGTAAGCGCTACGCCTGCCCATAACAGTTACAGCACCGCCCAGAACACTACATGATCCTGTGCGGCACTGCACTGCGCTCGTCACCCTGAGACATCAGCTCTAAAGTCTCACATGCCCAGTAACTTCGCTGGAAACAATGCCCTTCAAACCGGAACACAGTAATGTTTGCACACTACTGCTTGTCTGATGAATACCTGGCAAAAGTGTGGTACTTCCCCAGGCGGTCTCTTGCAAAAGAGGCCTAGGAGGCCTCTTCTGCAAGAGACCGCCTACAAGATATATGAGTGAAAATTTCATAAACAACCTCCTCAATCACATTTGATCGCAACTTGCGGGCACAGTGCGTGTGTTGTGGGTGGCCCAAGGCTTAAAATTTTTGAGCCCGGAATACAAATTAAGGCCCGGCCTGATGCTCCCCGGATGCCCGCCAAACTAGGACAAATCCGGGGAAACCCGGACGGATGCCAACCCTAGTTGGGGCTCACACCCTACCCGTGCATCTTCGTTAGTTTCTTCGTGCCCCTCTAAACACTGAAACCAATGGAACGTGACTCACACACACGTGCGTGTCTCAACAGCTTGCAGGTTACGTATTATTACAAGATGCACATAGCAACTGGTGCGCAAATCTGCGATTGGCAATCGCTGACCTGGAGCGCGGGGCGATGTGGGTTACGCCGGCTTACAGCATTCGGTCAGCGTTACGTAATTTGGCGTACTTACGTACTATTATCGGCTAATAGAGTAAGAATCCTTACTTATATTATAAATGCGAAAGTAACTCTGTCTGTCTGTTGCTCTTTCACGCCTCAACTACTGAACCGATTGAAAGGAAATTTGGTACAGAGATAGTCTAGAGCCTGAGAAAGGACATAGGGTACTTTTGCATGCGATAAAAGCATTGTAAGGGTTTGAAATAGGGGATGAAAGTTTGTATTGAAGTTTCGTCATTTTTGAAGTTAGAAGCTTCAAATTTATTTTTTAGGTTTTTAATTAGATATAAATGAATATGGCATTCTACGCGCTAGTAATTAATAATAATACCTTCTCTTTTTATTTTTCATTGACTGAGGGACGAGATGAGCAAGTCGTTCGACTGATGGTAAGCGCTACGCCTGCCCATAACAGTTACAGTGCCACCCAGAACTATGCATTGCAATATCGCGTCACAATCACATTCATAGAACCTTATTTCTAAGCCTATTAAGAACTAAAAGGACCATGGTCCTACAAACACCCAGACTCAGAGCAAATATTTGTCATTCATACAAATCTTTGCCCGGCGCGGGAATCGAACCCTCACCTCACGCTTCGCAGTAGGCTCATCACCCACCTACGCCACGGAGGCCGTCATAGTGCCTTTATATCTATGAACCCCTTTATCTCTATGAGGTATTATGGTTTTAGGTAGGTACCTATTATGATACCTACTAATAATTTCACTCATTCATTCATTTTCAGTGAAATTATTGTCACATTAAAAAAAAAACAGTTTTGTATTTTTCTTTAGTGCTGGATACGTATAATTTATGAAAAAATATACTTTTAAATTATTCCAAGAGCGCACATATGAAAGTTAACTACTCTACCACTGAATTTAAAATAAATCCATTTGAGAAAAGTTCCCGTATTACACCGAATTACAATAAACGTTATGGCTTTAACTGAAGCTGCTCCTGAAATTTTCCAAGCCTTCTTCGCTCGAACACAAACGAACCGAGCGGTACATAACATTGCCAGACTCAACAAAAAAAATATCAAAGTTAAGTTATTCAGTTTTGTCACAAACACATTCGTATATAAGTCGCGACAAAGCAAAAAGGGCACAGCAAAAAGCTGCGCCGGCGCCGCCGCGTCCCTAAATCGGAACAGTCTCAAGGGCAGGCGGGTTCATCGCACGTTAGTCACATTTATGTTTAGGTATGTTATCCACCAATCCGGACCGGGCCTCCGTGGTGGATCAAGGCCTAATCCTCCTAACAAAAGGGATGGGAGACCTGGGGTCTCACCACGATCAGTTAAATCCACCCAGTTTAAGGCCTTAAACTGAACTGCCCTGCTAACTGTCACCACCAACTCCACGTTCTTATGAACTCAGCGTTCATAAGTCGACCAGAGACATTTATCCAAAGAGATCGGAACAATTTGTTTGTATTATGAGTGTTTATTTTACTCCATCTCGTTGTCTTTTTCTCCCATTCTCTGCAGTCTATTTTTGAGTGACGTTACGTCACGTTTATCATTTATGAGTGTGCAGTGCCAATCTAGGCCGTTCAGTTTAAGGCCTTAAAATGAACTGCATCGAAAAATAAAAATAAGTACGTGGTTAACCCCCTGATTCATGGCTAAATATTGCACAAGAAAAATGTAACTCCATGAACTCTAGCAGTGTTTCGAAAATACGCCCGTTAGAGAAAACGTTATTGCTTTTATTTCAGTCTCCTGCTGCTGAAGTGTTCGATAAGAAACTGAATAGATTTAATTCGATATCGTCTCGCATCCAGACTTTTTCGAGTTATTCAGGACAATTGACCTGCCTGGGTATTCGATTCGAATTTTGAACCTTTCGATCGATACGATTCAATATCTTTCCATTCTCCGGACTCCGTAAATAAGACATGTACAGCAATCGATTCGATTACGATTGTACCTTAATCGAATCAAAAACTGCAATTCGAGTAATGGTTAAATTCTGAACCGCCTAGCTGCATTTGCGTAACTAATATATAATTCCACCAGTTTTATATTATTTTTAGCCGACTTTAAAAAAAAAGGAGGAGGTTCTCAATTCGACTATATTTTTAAAATTAATTTAAAAAGTATTGATTAAGTACATTAAGTTTTAGTATATACAATTATACAACAAGTACATACAATTTTAATATAACTTCGTGCCATAACTAAGTCTAGAATCTAGATATTTAATGCAGTCTAGGTCTTAAATATTAATGGTGACTAGACGGGGAGGGTCGCGTATAGACGTCTGGCTAGCAGTTTATCTACTCATAGAAATAGAAAGATAAAGTCAGGTAAAGAGCTTTTTAAAGGAAACTTTTTTAACTTGTGAACGTCTTGTCGCGTGAACTTTTTCTCGTGTGAACTTCGCACGTTTTAAAAGTTCCCGACAGTTTCCAATCACTTTTTTTTTATTTGACTGAGTGACCAGACGAGCAAGTCGTTCACCTGATGGTAAGCGCTACGCCTTGCCATAACAGTCACAGCACCACCCAAAACACTGCATTGCATAATCCTGCGCGGCACTTTACTGTGCTCGTCACCCTGAGACATCGGCTCCAAAGTCTGATATGCCCACTAATTTCGCTGGAAACAATGCCCTGATTTCAATTTTTAATGACATGATTGGATTACGACCACTGGCCCCGATTAGTATTCCTAGGTTGGCTAACTCGTTGAAAAAGTACAATCTAAAGTTATTTAATGTACAGGAGGCCTACCATGACGTCTTATAGCGATTCAGTTCAGGACCTAAACTGAGCCGCGTCGCATAAGCGTACCGTGACCTCTTATTTTTCATGTTGCTGCCATTTTCAACCTAAACAGAATATAGTTAAGTTTGAAAATTGCAGCAACCTAAATTAAGTCGCTAATAAGCCAATCTCAACCTAAACTGGATCCAGTTTAAGTTGAAAATGGCAGCATCATAAAAAATAAGACGTCACGGTACGATTATGCGACGCGGCTCAGTTTAGGTCCTCAACTGAATCGCAATAAGACGTCATGGTAGGCCCCCAGTACACACCATTTTAAATTTTTTTCACAATTTTTTTGGTATTTTTTTATAGCTATATTATACAAGCTTATCATTCTTATATTATACAAGCTACCTCCTGAAAAAAGAGACCTTACAAACTTAAGTTAGTAAAATATAATCTCTATGGAAGATTTTAGCATCGACGAGAAATACCACAGAGGCGCAATTTTTTTTTTTTTTAATAAACCTTTGTTTGATTAACCATAGACAGAATTAAAATAAGGTTGCAAAGTGCCGATATTAAGAAGGGTGACTGTTTTGTGACATCATTTCATACGCTTCCGTAGATACATCGGAAATGTTATACCATCTGCCGAGGTTTTTTACAGACTTCAAAAAGAAGGAGAATCTCCAATTCAGTTGTTTTATGTTTATTACCTCACCACTATTCCGGAATTTATCAACCGATTTATGTTTTATTTTAATTTGAAAGTATTAATTTGTTTCCATAACAAAAGTAATACATAAAGTATTGATCAAAATTGGTCGCTTCTATGAAAATAACTGGAAAAATATGAGATTCAAGCAACCGAACCGGTTTTTTTCGTATTTTTTTTTAGTTAGCTGTCTTTGGCAGACGTGTGAGAGATCCTTGGTAACCTCAAAACTTTGATAACAGAGGATCTTTATCTCGTTCGAGATTCAATGAGCAGACAATGATAAGAAAAATAAAGCTAAATTATATTTAGTTAGTTTTTTTAGTTTCATTTATTTAGTGCTTTTGAAATATTTTTAATGGTTTAAATAATTTGTTAAGTGATTTAGTGTTTTTATTTTGTACGTTCTTCTTAGAGTTTTTCGCTGAGGTGGCAACAGACTTCAGCACCAAGTATTTCGTGTCTACCGAGTTGTGTCGAACTGGAAAAGTCCCAACGGACTTTTCCATGACAAACAGCAACTTGCGCGTCAAAGTTACGTAACGGTCACGTGACGTTGCGGGCACGACTTACGTATTGTGTTACTGTAACTCTATTGGCGAAGTTACATTGAAAAACTCTTCTTTGTTCTTTGTTAAACAATACTTGAGGTTTAAACTTTACCCCTTTACTAATAAAAAGGTAAGGGCCATATTACACGGACGAGAATTTTTCCCGCCGCGGGATTCGCTATGGATAGGAGCTGGAGACCATCAAATTACACGTAAAGCAGTTTATTGACGTCTTTTGTTTATTGACGTCTTTTGTTTATTATGAATCATGAATCCGCCAATGATCACTAATTAAAATTTCTAAGACATGGTTTTATAAAATTCGTATTCGGTACTGCGAGCTGATCAGAATGAGTCCAAACAACATCAATCTACTGGTCATTGAGATGTTCAATCTACCTTCCGTCTCTATCATCAGAAATTCTAGTGGGAGGCCTCTTCTGCGAGAGAGCATCTGGGGAAGTACCACATCATGCCAGATATTCATTCGCTAAGCATTGCTTTGTTCCCGTTTGAAGGGCATTGATTCCAGCGAAATTACTAGGCAAATGAGGCTTTAGAGCCGATGTCTCGTGGCGACGAGCGCAGTGCAGTGCCGCGCAGGATCATGCAATGCAAGGTTATGGATGGCACTGTAACATGCTAGTCTCGTCACTCAGTTAAATAAAAAAAAAGATCAGCTTGTCGTCACCGTTATATTGTATTGTCATTCGTACTTGACAGCTATGCATAGTTTCAACTCAATTCAACCACGGAAACTGTGTCAAAATTGATTTGCCATATTTTAATCAAAACATACATACATTACGTGAAAATTTTGAAAAAATTACGCAATAGCTCACCTGATGGTAAGCACCACGCCGGCCATAACAGTACAGTACACAGAACTTTGCATTGCAAACTCTTATGCGGCACTGTGCTGCGCTCGTCACCCTGAGACATTGGATTTTAAGTCGCATATGCCCAGTAATTCAATTTGTGAACAAGGCAGTCTGCTGACCTAAAGGGGGAGGAGAAGAGGGGCGTCGCGACGCATGACTCACGATTCCTGGAACGTTCAAGTTCGGTCCGTCATTGACTTGCTAATCCTGAGTGTTCATACATCATACAGAGACATGCAATTTGAGGTTACGTGTAGGTAGGTAATTGGGAGTGCTGATTCAATAATTAGTTTGTTATTTTTACAAGACCAACCGCTTTTAAGCCCTTTCTACACAGGCGTTATTCCGATATTTCCCTTTTTCCGCACCATCTGGTGCACATTGTACTAAAAACTTTTTTTTTATTTCCTGTGTAACGGGACGTTGCATAATCCTGTGTGGCACTGCAATGCGCTCGTCACCCTGAGATATCGGCTCAAAAGTCTCTTATGCCCAGGAATAGCCTTATTTAGGGTTCCGTACATAAATAGGACAAAGGAACCGCTATAGCATCGCTATGCTGTCCGTCTCCCTGTCTGTCTGTCTGTCCGTCGAGACCTTTTATCTCAGGAACGCGTAGAGGTAGAGGTCAAATTGAAATTTATTTCTTTGTATGTTACAAAATCACAAAGAAAATGTAAGTGAAACTGAACATTTTAAATTAGCAGAATGCGTGTGCGCAGCTGTGCAAAAGAACAACGTTTTCAGACACAAAATAATCACATGAGCGCATAAAGAACTTTGTTCATGCGTCAACTTTAAATCTCTTTGGGCCCCAATTCTCGCGTAATAGATATCAATTCGTAATCGAAATGATAAAACGTAGAAACATAATCGCGGAGGGTTATTTGTTATGTAAAAAGAGTGGCAAAATCGCAACGTCAAATAAAAAACGCCACGCTTGCGCGTAATATAAAATGCCACCCAGAAAGCATTGCAAAATCTTGTCCCGCATTGCACTGCGCCTTACCTGAGACATTGACACATTCCGTGCTCTCGTAGATATACAGATATATAGATAGATAGATAAACTCTTTTTTGAAACACCACAGAACAAAGGAAACTTAAAAACTAAAACAAATCAAATTTAACAATGTAAAGTTGCAGTCACGATATATAATAATTATAGCCTATTCTCAGCAAAAACATTTTTGCTACATTCTTCATAGAGATCTAGATTTCGAAATAATATCTATGATGCGAGAATTGAGATCCTCAACGCCAAGATCAATGTCGCTTTATTTCTGTAGAGATTTATGACACTGATGATTCAATTTTAGGGCTTACGCGCATGGCGGTGAAGTGGAAAATGATATCATTTGTACCCACTGGATTATTACAAGCTTTTAACTTCATCATCATCGTCAACCTATAGATATCGTCCCACTGCTGAGCGCGGGTCTACATTCACTTTCATGCGGAGGGTTAGGCCATAATCCACCACGGGGGATACTACCGATACCTCTGAATGTCCCGATACCTATGAAATAATTCTCAGGTAAGTATGTGGGCTTCCTCACGATATTTTCCCTCACTGAAAAGCGAGAAATATTTTGACAAATGCTATTGCAGAAACACATTGGTCCGTGCCCGCACTGGGATTTCAATTCATGTCCTTCTCTTTGGAAGGCGCTTTGGAAGTGCATTGCCGCGCAGGATTATGCAATGCGTGGTTTTGGGATGTAATTGTGAACGACTTGCTCGTCTCGTCACTCAGTCAAATAAAAAAAAACATCTTAAATTATGAATAGTTGATTACGTAATTAATATTGTATATCATAATAATATTTTCGACATTTTAAACATCATACCAACCGTCAAATTGATAACACGTAGATTTATTCCAGGAAAATCATTTGTGGATAAATGCAATAAGGAAGTTTGCCTCATATTGCGTAATTGTAGGTATAATTTACAGTAATTTGCGTCTGTGTGCGTGTTTATCTGATAATTGACCTTGCTTGTGTGAAAGATACACAGTAATTATAATATTGTATTTATAGGTGTTGTGGTTTCCAGTAGCGTTGTTAAGTGAGGTTTCCTGAATTAATTTCCCAATTAAATTGGATATTCGAAACTCTACTGTCCCGATTCTAAATGAACCGATGGACCACGCACACTCCTTACCCCTCTCTTTTTTTTAAATTTGAATGAGCGACAAGACGAGCAAGTCGTTCACCTGATGGTAAGCGCTACGCCTGCCTATAACAGTTACAGTGCCAGTAAAAGCTGTGCATTGCATAATCTGGCTCAGCACTGCACTGCGCTCGTCATCCTGAGACATCGGCTCTAAAGGCTCATATGCCCAGTAATTTAGCTGGAAACATTGCCCTTCAAACCGGAACACAGTAATGTTTGCACACTACTGCTTGGCGGATGAATATCTAGCAAAGGTAGTACTTCCCCAAGCGGTCTCCTGCAGAAGAGGCCTCCCACTACAAAGATATATGATTTATTGTTCGTATAACGATGGTAAACATTCGATCACAGATCATATTATCTGGTCTTTGTGTCTCGCAATCTTTGGTGTGATGTGTCTTCCATGGCCTCTGCGACCTTAGAGAAACTGGCAGAACTTTTGCGGAGTTGGATGCGTGTCGAGTCCATAGAGTTGATATAGAACGTCCTTCATGCCGATGCAGTCTAGACGGCATTCCGGGAAGGGAGTCTACAAGGTGACGCCACCGCGGCGTTGCGTCACACTGCGCTTTGTTATGTTCAGATTTTTTATAGTTTAATCCCAATGCCTAATGGTCAAAATGGCATGTGAGTCTAAAATGGCTAATTCTCAAAATGGCCTCAATATAACCAGAAACTCTTGCGTTAATTTTTTAACCAACGACTTCTTATGCGCGGATAACAATTTACCGGTACAAAGATAATCCTATGTTCTTCTCCAAAGCTTCAACGATCCCCGTGCCAAATTTCAGTAAATTTTATTGAATTCGGTTTCGTGTGTGCGGCGACACGCATACATTGAAATCCTAACTAATATTTATTATTCGCGCCTAAACTACTAAACCGATTTTAAAAATTCTTTCACAACTGTACAGCTACATTATCAGCGAGTAACATACGTTATATTTTATCCTCATTTTCTCAAGGAAACGGAAACTACGCGGATTAATAAGAAGCAATAGCAACGCTGCTCTCTTTTCACGTATAAATGGCTGAATTGATTTTATGAAAATTGTCATGGAGATAGTCTGAACCTTGAGAACGGACACATAATAATTTTCATTCCAATAAAGTGTAGTTCATGCGGACAAAATTGCGTACGAAAGCCAATTTATAATGTTAAGATAATCCGTATACGGTTAATGGATCAAAGTCCATTGACGTCTGCGATTTGAATGACGCCTATGACAAATATAAAGGAACTTTAGTCCAAATATGGTCCATGTTTGTTCTCTTTTCCCCATCGATTCATTATATTATAAATAGCCTACGAGCGGCTAGTCACGTACTAAGTAAGAGGCGGCTAGGGGAAGACTGTACCCCCAGCGATGGTCTACGTGTATATGTCATGTCATAATTCCTACAATTGTTTTGAATGTAGTTCTGATTAATGTTCCGTTACGTCCGTCGTTGTTATTTTGTGTTGCAAATTAATACGTAGCGAGATTAATTGGTAATTGAATCGGTATAAGCTCATTTATAATGCGTAGGTGATTAATTAATTTATTTTGTTCGCAATTTAAGATTAAATTCACAGAATGCGTTCTCATTATAAATGTGAATGGATTATTTTAATTTCGCTAGCTGCGCCTTGGGGTTTTACCTGCGGTTTTCTTGTTGTTCTGCCATTGAAGTAGGTATATTACTGAGGGTATTTATTTCATTTTTTACTGCATTATTAGTTTCGGTAACAAAATTCCTCAAGTTTAAGTTTTGTTAATTCGACTTAGCTTTACACAAAATCATCAATCAATATGTTTAAATAGAAATTTACACAAAGCAAACGCCGTGCAGATGTTAAATTGGGTAAATTATTTTAATTAATTAATTACTCAAGGTATAACTAGACATAAAATAATTTTAAAATAATAATTTTTTTATGTTGCATAATCTGTGTCTGGGTGTTTGTTGGACCATGGTCCTCGTATTTCCCGATCCTGGTAAAGGACTAGGATCTGCGTATGTGATCGTGTCGGGTTAATTATTTTTATTAAATGAGCCGCAATTATAATGTATCATCAAGTGTTAAATTTTTTTATATATTTTTTTTAGATATGAATGGTAAATTTTATTACCAGAACTTTAAAACAAATAATAAGGTAAAATTATATAGAAAACTAAAACTTAAAAATCTAACAAGAGACAAACATTCCTCATGGACACCCATGAGGCATGGTGCCCAGAACACTAGCTGCATTTCCACGTTGAATAGCAATAGATATTCTCTCTGCGAGAAATGAGCCAGCCCTCTTGTCACCAGCGTCGTCGACTAAGCGAGGAAGTAATTGCTTTGTAATACTAATGAGAAATATTATGGAGACTCCACGTGCTCCAGTTCAAGGATGACTTTTCAGTTTCCAGCTAAAGCCACGGATCAGGCGATGTCGATTGACGTCAATAAAGGTGGTCTTCTGCTAGACATTAGTCATATTAAGAGTAAGACACAGTAATGAAAAAAGCCGTTGCCGCTGGTCAGTTTATGCAGACGTGCTAACCCGGTGGCTACATGACGTAACAACCTTCTTTTTAACACGTTGACTGCTGAACCGAGTTTTAGATTTAGGCACCGTTACGGACCGTGTGTTTTCCAGCAATGGCGTGCCGGCTGTGTGAGCCGCACTGTAGGTAGCAATGGAAATCCATTGCTTCGAAATAATAAACGGTCAGTCCCGAATGTAAAGTCTGAGATATTGGATCATTGTTATGTTGTACCTGATGTAATGTGGCATTAAAAAAAAGGACGAAAATTAAAAAACAACTCCCCATAGTGTTTCTTGGTGCTATCTTTTCTGCGTATTTTAGAAGCATTGGTAAAGTTATTGAAGTTTTCTTTTCCTGTGTGAGATTCAGCCATTAATCACCACTTGAAAGGGAATTTCCTTTTCCAAACTCAAACCATAATCAGTTACTCATTCGTTTAGAGTTTATTTGATCATATTTGATATTTTTTTTCTTTTTCAATGACTTAATGAGGAGGTTATCAATTTGTCTGTATTTTTTTTTTCTCATTGTATATGAGACAATAAGCGGTGGTAGCCTAGTGGGAGAACGTCCGCCTTCCAATCAGAAGGTCGTGAGTTCAAATCCCAGTGTAGGCACGTACCAATGTGTTTCTTGTAAAACATATGAACGTAATTATCACTCGCTTTTCGGTGAAGGAAAACATCGTGAGGAAACCCACATACCTACCCGAGAATTATTTCAGAGGTAGGTAGGTGATCCACCAATCCGGATCTGGCCGCCGTGGTGGGTTATGGCCTAACCCTCCTCACGAAAGTGAGGGGAGACCCGTGCCCAGCAGTGGGACGTAATGGGTTGATGATAATGATGATGTATATGAGACAAGTGACCTGTAAAGTTCTGTATTTGCCTACTTACAATGAATGATTTGAGTTTCGAGCTTAGCAGCCAGCACTACCTCATTCAACGAACAAATAAACAGTTTTGGCCAACCCTAAATTTGCTGGTTCATATTTAAAAAGGAGAAGCCAATCCCATACAGTTCCGAACAAAAGATTCCACACAGGCATGACCTTCCGCAACGGACAATAGTTTTTTGTGCGTCTGCGCAGTCGGATTGTGCCAGCCAGACCTTTGTGAGTCTAGGAACAGGATTTGCATACATGCAAATGAAGAATCGTGTTATAAATATCGGCTTAAATTGTATGCAAAACTGGTTTTCATGCAGTAGGGTAGGTAAAGCAAGTAAGTTGTTTTTAGGATGCTGTGTAACGACAAGGTATTTCTATAGTTTCTCCATCTGTCACTGGTTTATCTGTGTTTGTGTGTTGTAGTCCGTTTTTTCAAGTACAACTTCTTTACGCACGCTTGTTGAGGAGTAAGCTGGTGAATGCGCGATGAGAGCGTTACGAAAAGTATGATCGGGCGAGGCGAACGGAAAGAGAGAAAGTAACGTTTCGTATATTACTGTAGGAGCAAGAGAGAGAGAGGTGCGGGCACATATTTTCTTTCTCACTTTCTCTCATAACCAGTTATTCAATACATATAGATGGTGCTAAAGAAGTTTTACTTCAGTCGTGTGGTCTAAAGCATACTCGTTTTTTTATTGAAGGTAAGCGCATTTGTGATATGCTTTCAACGAGAATACCAAGAAGACATCTCGTTTTAAGTTTGAGGGTGTTATACTGGCTTCAGATGTATTTTAGTTTCAATGTGTTCCTTTTTTATGAACTGCCAATAACCGCAATTCTATTTTTAGTTTAGTTAACAAAATTTGTAAATATCGCGTGTCTGGAACAATTTGCGGTCTTATGGCTTTACAACCATGAATAAAGATATCACTACAAACATATTTAAAGCAGCAGTATGAGGACATCGGCTGTATGACTCCGAATACCATTCAAAACACTCACACCTCCAAAAAATCATACATACGCAGAAACACACGTGCAGCGAGTCTATAGTCTACACACACACACACACTTTTTTATACTCAAATCCGTTCCCTGCACACAACCAAACAGTGATGGAAGCTTGGTAGGAGCTTTCAAAGCGCACGACCTTACGCAACGAATAAGCGGAATAACAGTTTTTTGCACGTCTGCGCTGGCGCATTATGTTCTAGGAACAGGGGCTGGGTTGGGGTAGGTCACAGGGACTTTGAAGTCACCTTCAGGGCGTTGAACTGGGCTGTAACCTTGGACGGAGGCTCAAGGAAACGTCTGGCGATTGTGGGATGGCCTATAAAAAAGTAGGAATGTGGATTTTGGAGCGTTCGTTCTTTTGTGGGGATCACATTATGCGGTAACCTCAGTTTAAAATAATTAAGAGAGGCGGTGGTAGCCTAGTGGGATGACGTCCACTTTCCAAGGAAAGGGTCGAGAGTTCAAATCCCAGTGCAGGCACGTACCAATGTGTTTCTTGTACGTCATTGTCACTCGCTTTTCGGTGAAGGAAAACATCGTGAGGAAACCCACAAACCCACGCGAGAATTATGTCGGTGGTTGGTATGTTATCCAGAGCAGGCGTAGCGCTTACTATCATGTGAACGACATGCTCGTCACGTTACTCAGTAAAATTTAAAAATAAAATGGTCAAGGTTATATATAGATAGTGACCAGGGTCAGAAATGAAGATAACTGGTCAGGGGTTTTATAGATTATTTTTTTCTCTGTGATGGTAATGAAGTAAGAATCATACAGCCAAAGGGTTCCCGCATCTAGGGAATCATGAATGTGAGGATGTAAACATGCGGACTCTTTATACGCAAGTACGAGTATATGAGTATATTCTACTAATATTATAAATGCGAAAGTTTGTGAGAATGGATGAATGTTTGTTCCTCTTCCACGCAAAAACTACTGAACGGATTCGAATGAAATTTGGAACACAAAAAGTTTATAACCAGGATTGAGTAATCGGGTTTTATCCCGATAGCGTGTTCCCGTGAGACAAAACGGGAACTACGCGGGTGAAACCGCGGGACGTAGCTAGTACTCGTATAAACAAGATTTGTTCCAAATACAGCATCCTCTGGTTTTGCCACTGGGTTTCCATCAGCTTTTGCTACGTAAAGTGTAAGATCAGTATACGTAATTAGGTAAATATAGTACCTATAATTATGTTTATAGGTACCTACAATCCGGAAATTCCAGATGCAAACCGCTACGGGCACTAAAATATGTCCCATTACGTTCCAGTCACAACAATATAACTAGGTTTTTTAGCATTTATTTATACAACAATTATGGACATAAATCGATATGTCTGTAATATTATTATTTTAGTTTGGGAAGTTTTCTAGGAAAACACTGACCATAATTATTCAATGCAATGTGTTTATGGTATTTATAATGATTTATATAGAGAATAAAATTCGGGTTTTCTGCTAGGTTTGTTTGGTGTTGGGATTTTATTGTTTTGGTGTCATGTGTACTTGACCGACCGTCGGTGCCGTCGTATTTGGGGTTTTAAAAAAAACCCGAAAACATTTTAAATTTAAATGAATATATTTTAATGAAAGTTTATAGAAGTTTAATGAATGAATTAGTGGAATTTATAATACTGTCCTTAAGCAGCCCTTACGTGACGGAAGATGGGAAGAGACTGAGCCCCCACTGCACTACATTATGCTCATTGGAATTAGAAGGGGCTGACTAATCATTTAGTAATCAATAATACTAACTAGGGGAAGGTATAACAGTACGTCGGTCACGCTTGTCATTTGTATGAAAATTCACAAGTCGTGACAGTGCTCGACCGACCGTCCGCACGCGTATCAATATACGCGTGCGGTCGGTCGGCGATGGACAGTCCTCGTACGCAGTGCGTAGCAATCTACGCACTGCGTACGAGGACTGTCCATCAAGCATGCGTTCCTTAGGTCGACCGACACGCTATGGAAACATATTAAGGCGTTCAGTGCTACACCGATCGGTAGACCGACCGTACGGATGCGCGTATCATCGTCAACAAAAATCGCACCTACTAAATCAAAACACTAGTAGGTTCGATTTGATTTTATAGGTTTCGTGAACATGTTTGTGACTGTACTAGTCCGGCCAGTTCGGTAAGTCAGGAGAGCACTGAACGTTACAAACTGACGATCGGTTATGCGTACCGTCGGGACCGATGGTACGCACCGACGGTCGGTCGAGCACTAAAACCGGCCTTACTTTTAACACTGACTGCTGAGCCGGTTTGCTTGTCTAGCCACGGGTGCGGCTCTGCACTCGCCATAGTGTTTCCTCATACAACAAACACAACAGTTGTGTTTTGCCGTACCCGTGGCAAGTTATGAAAAACACGACAGTTGTGTTTTTAGCAGTGAACGTGTTAATCAGATGCGATGGTTATTGATCAAAAATTAGCCTCCACTTCCTATGAGATAGATAGATAGAGAAACTCTTAATTGAACACCACACAACAAAGAAAATTTAAAAACTAAAACAAATCAAATTTAACAATTAGTGTCAAAATGGGCGGTCTTATCGCTGACAGCGATCTCTTCCAGACAACCATGCATGGAGAAGAGCAATATACTCGTAATATAATACATGAGAGCATCATGTCATGTATGTAAGTATGTGGGGGTGTATTTTGGCGCTCAGCTCCATGACGGCTGAACGAGTTTTGATGAAAATTTGCACTAATAGATACTTCAGGTGATGTTATAATTATAATACAAGGAACAACTTTCATCCGCGAGTGAAGTCGCGGTTTCATACTATCACAGTCTTATAATAAATCCTCCATAACTATTCCAACTGGTAGGAAATTCAGTAAGATATTGTCCATTTACTCTCCATTTGATGATGATGATGTTGGGTTGATGATGATGATGATAGTATCTGTACTCAGCAGTGGGCCGATATGGGTTGATGAAGCAACCCATATCGGCCCACTGCTGAGTACAGGGGGGTCACCACGTACTTATTCTTATTCCATGCAGTTCATTTTAAGGCCTTAAACTGAACGGTCTAGATTGGCACCACATAAATGACATACGTGACGTGACGTCACTCAAAAATAGACTGCAGAGAATGAGAGAGAAAGAGAATGAGATGGAGCTATATAAACTCCCATAAATGCAAGCAAATTGTTCCGATCTCTTTGGATAAATGTCTCTGGTCGACTTATGAACGCGAGCGATATTGGTAGTGACAGTCAGCAGGGCAGTTCAGTTTAAGGCCTTAAACTGGATGGATTTAACTGTTCGTGGTGAGGCCCCATGTCTCCCCTTACTTTTTTAAGGAGGATAAGGCTATAATCCACAATGGGCCAGTCCGTATTGGTCGATCACGTATATCCGAAATAATTTTTGGCATGTGGGTTTCCTCGCGATATTTCCCTTTACCGAAAACGAGTGATAATTACCCTAGTCACTATTAACAATGGCCAAAAACCCACCGAGATATAAAAATAAGGAAATATAGGTATTTAACTAACGCAGGACGTGCACTTGGCACGTACCATCGATTTCTCATCTCTCTTTAGAAAACATATCCTTAAGGGCGGTTTGGTTGGTGCTTTAAGTAATATTATCCACCAATCCACCACCCCCGTGTTGGGTGCCTAATAGAATAGAATAGAATAGAATAGAAAACTCTTTATTGTACACCAGAAACAACAATAAACACAGTACAGAAAAATTACAATAGGTAAGCAAGGGTGGTACAATGGGCGGTGTTTTCGCTGAAAGCGATTTCTTTCAGACAACCTTTGGATGGACAGTAAAAAACAATAATCCTCCTCACGAAAGTGAGCCGAGACCCGTGCTCAGCAGTGGGACGAGATAGGTTGTTGATGGTGATGATGATGAGTATTATATACCAAGAGAATGAATCGTCACGACACAGTGGGAACGCGCTTTATGTTAGTGATGTATGACCTGATTTTGTTTTATTTATTTAAATTAATTACACGGCCGTAGCCAATTATAATAATTCATAAAATGTCGTAAAATTTGTCGAATAAGTTACAATATTAGAATAAAAATGAATATAACAAAAATAAAAATGGTCAGCTTAGCTTACAAGCAGTACCAAGACTACCAAGTCCGTGATTGCTCATCAATAAATAGAATCGGTACCGTTCTATAAATAACTTGTTCAGTAAAGATTATACACAATTACTTATGCCAGTAAAAATATAAAGTGACGAAAAACAGTGGGCTGCATCGCTTTGTCATCCGTTACAAAACAGCCTTGAAAATCCGCAATGCGCGTAAATATATTTGACATTGCACCGTGAATGGTAACCCCACGAACGACGACCCTTGTTTACCACTGTTTACCACATGCCACGTGTTAAGACTACACACAATATGTTAAATTTTAAGGTATGCTAAAAATAAGCTGCCTATCAAACGTGAATCCATGAAATATTGATATTATGAAAATTGTAGTTTTTTTTTGGTATAGGCTAACGCGTGACCTTAATGTCATCCGGTGAAGAAGTTTCCGAAGGTGCTAAGCCTAGAATGGGTCTGACTCTTAAGGTCTACTGACTATGCATCCGGAAACGGAATAAGATGGACTCTTCAGTGATCTAAAAAGAAAAAGATGACGCAATGAAAAGTTAAAAAAAAAAAAAAGAAAGAAAAAAAAATTAAGATAAGAAAAAATATGAGTGAAATAAAAGAGGAGTCGAGAGAATTAAACGATGCATATTGTTAAATCATTGACTATCTTAAATTGACGGCCTCCGTGTCGTAGTGGGTGATGAGCCAACTGCTAAGCGTGAGGTTGTGGGTTCGATTCCCGCGCAGTGCAAAGATTTGTGTGAACCACATGGATTTGATCTGAGTCTGGGTGTTTGTGGTGCCATGGTCCTCGTAGTTCCTGTTTCCCGAGATACAGGAAATCCTAGATAGGGACGAGGATCTATGTATCAAAATGTGATCAAACGCGTTATTTATTTAAAATCGATAATTATTGCAGTGGCTACCACACCTAATTCCTATATCATTGAAATAGTGTTTTAATTCGTACACTCTCTCGAGAAACCACTCGATTTTTAAATCGATTTACACAATCGAATCGATCAATCGATTTCTCTTTGTTTTTTCTTTACATTATCATATTACATGATGGCCAATTACAACAAAATTAATTCAAAGGGTCTGAAAGGTGCATTTTGCTTTAGCGTCGCTCGCGCATCGCAGACAATACCAGGTCACCTTGTCGGTCGATGCTCGCTTGCGTAATTCTTTTTTCCGCTCGCTCGCTTCTACTGCGCAGATTTTATTTTGGAGCTGACACCCGCGAGCTGAACCCGGACACTCCATACAGGTTTCTAATTTGACAACTCACCAATTTAAACGACGTCTGTACACGCGCCAAATTTGGGAGGACACGAACATACAAAACATTATAATAATTCCTTATTGACATCATAAGCTTCAGTAGACACAGTACAATAAACATTTAATAAACAGGTGGCACAATAAGCAGCCTTATCGCATAAAGCAATTTCTTCCAGGCAACCTTTGGCTGGACAGGAATATAATCTTAGATGTGGCGGCTTGTGGTGGTTAAACTCAAAAGAAAACATAAAGTAACAATAAAAATAAACTGATTTAATTACTTTTTACTTGCGTTAACTTACATAATCTTATATATACGAGTCTAAAAATGTTATGTTGGTTTGTGTACGTTTCAAAAACTCAAAAAGTTCTGCACTGATCGAGCTGAAATTTTAGCATGATATATAATCCGCATCAAGGATTGTTTTTATCTATTTTTTTCATCAGTGACATATCAGCGAATGTGCGAATGTGCCACGGCGATGCGCGGCAGGGTACAGCTAGTTATACATAAAGTCATATTATACTACATACTATTAAAAATTAAAAAATACAAAATACTACGCGACCGAAACAAAAGACAACCCGCTAAGATGAAGGTTCATACAAACAGTTTGTCTATTTCTTTCGGGTAATATTGGCTTCCGATTGTCCACTCAATTGCAGGTAGAGGTGCGGGAAAGCTGATTGTGGCGAGGAGTGGCCATTCTGTATGTAGTAGGAGCTTTATACTATATTTGGGGTAGAATTATTACAAAACATAATAATATAATACTTTAAAATCCTTACTATCACATACAAGAATCTCATAAGAAGTCTCAAACCAAATTCTTTTCCTTAACGAGTTTGAAATTATCAAATGGTGCACTGAATCACGTAGCGAATTTCTGGCCGATGATGCAACCGCTTGCGCAAGGAGTCAACGACCTCAAGGTGACCCTAGGTCCTCCAGGCCCTGCCAAGGTCAATGCCCAAGGGCAGGGCCTATCGGGGTTTGTAGAAAGCGAATAATCGGCGTCGAAAATCGAAAGGTATTGCATTTTATACGGGGATTGCACGTGACCTAACCACAGGTAAGGTTGTCAAAGGCGAATCTATTGTCAAAAGAAAAAAAAAGGTAGATGGAGCGTAAAACCAAAGTTTTTATATAAAACGTGAGACTATTTTTTTTAAATGGACCTTTACAGTTATTTTTATCCATGTGCATAAATTTGTTTGAATTTTATCTAATACTAGCTACGCCCCGCGGTTTTACCCCCGTAATTCCCGCTCCCGTGGGAATACGGAGATAAAATATTATGCCCTGTGTTGCTCGCTGATCATGTAGCTTTCCATTGGTGAAAGAATTTTTAAAACCGGTGTAATGGTTTAGGCGCGAAAGCGTAACAAAAAAACAAACTCACATTCGCATTTATTATATTAAGTTTGGATAAAATTAATAAAGCTGAGTAGTTTCAAGCATATTACCTATTATGTTTTTAGACGAACAATATTATACATGTGACGTAGATATAAAATTTGTACTTTACTGTACGAGTAATTATTCTATTACTCGTAGAATAAATGGCATTTTTATTTTAATGTTTGTAACGTCATGTGACGGTATTAGACGGAACATTTTGCTACGTTCGCAAATGGTACATTGTCCTATATTTATGCCATTGTCCTGATGTTAGGTTTTACTGACGTAAATTTTACATGCGACCGCAGCTTGGTAACTTTTAGTTAAATAAATCTGATTTATAAATCTAGTACGTTTAGATACGTCAATGGGGACAGGTAAATATAAAATAGAACAAATGTTATTAGAAAAAACCCATTAATTGTAGTTTCTTTATTGTTTATAATTTTCACAAATACATTTTGTTTTGTTATATTTAAATTTCAATATATCAACGAATAATATGAAATTATCCAGCAATCCGGACCGGGCCCCCGTGGTGGATTATGGCCTAACCCGAACCCGTGCTCACCTGTGGGACGATATGGGTTTTTGATGATGTAGTGTGTTTAGTAAAGCGCTAAAGAGCCAGGCTCGGCATGTCAGTCGAGCTATGGGTTAAAGCTTCCACCGAATGAGCGCTAAATGGCTGCGAGGCTGGCCTAGACGGAGGTGGAAGGACGAACAAGACGGCTATCCAAAGGTTCACTCAAGCAATAGATCGCAAAAGCCTTTGCCCAGCATTGGGACAATATGGGCTGCAAAATAAAAAAAGAAGAATAAAAAGACGAGCAAGCCGTTCACCTGTTGGAAAACGCCACGCCTGCCCGTAACAGTTGCAATGCCCAGAACGTTTTATTGCTGAATCTTGCGCGGCACTGCACTGCGTTCGTCACCCTGAGACAATGCGGATTCAATGGGCTGTAATAAGTACTTATCCACCAGTATTTTGGTCATTCATTGCATCTACCAGGCAGGCAATTTATTTTATAATTGCATTTACTTAAACTACATGGTTTTGTCCGTCTGGAAATTAGTATTTATAGCTCGTCTCATTGCGTCAGTCATTAAAAAAAAACTGCACAAATATATGCGTTTGCAACGTCTTTGTTCGAACAAAATCTTGACTCTTCCTCCATTACAAAAATACTTTGTATTTTCCTTTAACACCTATAGGTATTTTCAATGTGTGCGTGGACCAGTATATCTTAGCACTGCCGTTGTCGTCCCCCTTCGGAGATGCCAAGGTGATGAGTGCATTTCAAAGAACCGTGGGGGTCTTGAATTGTTGGGCGATCTTTTAGATTGCAAATATTATGTTGATCATTCTGGAAGGTGCGGTTTCATTTAAGTCTTGTAACGAGCGTTTTAGCGATATACGTAGGTATACATATTTAATTTTATTTATGAAAAAAAAAAATTTATGTAGAATTTTAAGTATGGCTATTAAATTTTAATGCAGAGTGAATAGAAATATGCTAAAACTAAAATAATTGCATTCCAAAATGCTTAGCTTTCATAATGCTAGGCTATGTAACGCTACGCTTTCGTTTCATGACTGTGATTTTATACTATGCTTATCCTATTCCTTACACCGAGACGTTGAAAATGCTGATAACTCCAGTAACTAGCATTCATAGCTTCTTCAAATTCTTTCATCATGACATAGACCTTATCTCAGCAGTAATAGAGCCATAATCCAACGATAAAAGCAAAGGCCTTTCGACAAAAAAATATCATTCGCTCGCCCAGCGTAACACGAACGAATGTTCGTCTCCAAGCTTACTGGTGCTATCTTTGCATATGTTATACACTGCAACAAAGAGCCCTTATTTACGCATATATGTGTATGTATAGTATACAACTGGAGTTGTGTGTGCGTGCGACCTTGAGTGGCGGGGTCGCCGGCCAGATGCAAGGGCGTCATGACACATGTGGATATGTGTATAGAGCTCAGTGTTCAACTTAAGACTTAACTTGTTAGCATTATGTGTCGTTGTAAACCTGGGGTACCTGGGGGGTAACCAGGCACTTATTCTTATTCCATGCAGTTCATTACTGAACGGCCTAGATTGGCACCACACACTCATAAATGACAAACGTGATGTGACGTCACTCAAAAATTGACTGAAGAGAATGAGAGAGGAAGGGAATGAGGTGGAGCTATATCATCATCATCATCAACCCATAACATCCCACTGCTGGGCACGGGTCTCTCCTCACTTTTTGTGAGGAGGGTTAGGTCATAATCCACCACGGGGGCCGGATTGGTGGATTACATACCTACCTCCGAAATAATTCTCCGGTAGGTATGTGGGTTTCCTCACGATGTTTTCCTTCACCATGGAGCTATATAAACTCCCATAAATGCAAACAAATTGTTACGATCTCTTGGATAAATGTCTCTGGTTGAATTGTGAACGCTGAGCGATATTGGTGGTGACAGTTAGCAGGGTAATTCAGCACGGGATGGATTTAACCCTTCGTGGTGTGGCCCCTGTTTATACTTAGATCGGTGCAGTGATAAGAAGATGCAAGGAAACACGGCATTCGTATACAGTTAATATTCCTCCTATCTGTGGTGGTGGCAGTAGCGGGAGGCCTCTTCTGCAAGAGACCGCCTGGGGAAGTACCACACCATTGCCAGATATTCATCCGCCAAGCAGTAGTGTGCAAACATTACTGTGTTCCAGTTTGAAGGGCATTGTTTCCAGCGAAATTACTGGGCCTATGAGACTTTAGAACCGATGTGTCAGGGCGACGAGCGCAGTGCACTGCCGCGCGAGATTATGTATGCAATGAAAAGTTCTTTTCTTATAACTGTTATGGGCGGGCGTAGCGCTTACCATCGGGTCGGCTGGTCTCGTAACTAACACAATTATTTTTTTTTAAATAAAAATAAATTACCCGCTATTTCAATGTGTGAATGATATTAAATTGAATTTGAATGTGAATACTCTCTTGTCTCGACGTTTTTGAAGAATATAATTTGAGAAAAAATAGTAATGTGCCTTTGTTTTATGACTTGGCGGGGACCCAGATGAAAAAGAGTTATTTTGCTGTTGTCTCCACTGGGCACACTACTGCTTGGCGGTCGAATAAAATGATTATTCTTCCCCAAGCGGACTCTAACAGAAGAGTCGACGAAAGACGGCTAGACGATCTTGATGAAATTTGCCATTAGATATTTTAGGCATGGCTGCTTTATATTAAATTTTAAGAAGCTTTTTGCATTTCCGGTACACTTTTGTGTATGTTTTGTTAAAAAAAAATCCTATAGATATTTGAAATAATATTTCTAATCAAAAAAATAAAAAATAAAAAGTAAAAAAAGAAGAATGAAGAATTATTATGATGAATTATTTTGGATTTTTTTATGCTTGAAGAATTATTTTATAGTATTGTATTAAAATATCATCTATAAGCCACTAGCAAGCTCGAAGCCCATCAGCCTAACTACAATTACTAGGTATTTAACGTGTTATACAAAAAGTGGCGCTTGCACAATATAAGGCAGGTGGTCGTACGGCATAACAGTCTGGTGGCTTTTATATCTTACGATTATGATAATTTAAAGGGCAGACAACAGTTTAATAAGAGACCAATAAGGCATGAACTAAACATACGAATGAATTAAATTAATAAACTTTTTTTTTTTTAATAATTATATATTTTTACTAGCTGTGCCCTGCCACGCTTCGCTGTGGCACATTTGCACATTCGCTGATATGTCACTGATGAAAAAAATAGATAAAAACAATCCTTGATGCGGATTATATATCATGCTAAAATTTCAGCTCGATCGGTGCAGAACTTTTTGAGTTATTGAAGCGTACACAAACCAACATAATATTTATATATATATATATATATATATATATATATATATATATATATATAGATTATTGATTATTATGAGTTTACTAGTTAATTTAGTTGAGTATTTTAGTAGACTTTAGATTCGACAGGGGTCTACGTTGGCGGGACAAAAAAAAATGTTAGGAAATGAATAGGAAAATGGTAAAAACGGACCTGCAAGAGGTCCATCGGAACCAGATATATTTTGAAAGAGGTCTATGAGGACAAAAACGAGCATGCTTTAGACCACACGACTGAAGCAAAACTTCTTTAGCTCCATCTACATGTATGTATATATAACTGGCTATGATAGATAGAGAAAGAAAATGTGTGCTCGCACCTCTCTCTCTTGCCCCTAGAAACGTAACTCTCTCTCTTTCTATCTTCCGTTCGCCTCGCCCGATCACACTATTCGTAACGCTCTCGTCGTGCATTCACCAGCTTACTCCCCAAGTCAAGCGTGCGTAAAGAAGTGTTACTTCAAAAAAGTCTGGGTACCGACCTACCTCTGATCCATAGTAACATCGTCTCGTTAAGTATAAAAGGCCCTTTACAGATTATGCCAGCTAGAGATAACGGTACCGCCAGGTGCGGCGCGGGACTACAATTAGGTATAAATAGAAAAACCACCACTGTTTCAAGTTTCGTACTAAATGTATTGTGGAGTATACATGATAATTAATCAATCCTTGACAATAATTTGAATCGAAATAATTAACTATGCTTAATTAACCACGTCTCTAGGCGAAAGACAAATCAATGCACCGCTGTTACTTTGCTAAATTTTCGGAAAAGTGACAGCGCCGCGCGGCGCTGTCAAAATGTACAACTGTTATAAAGTGACAGCGCCGCACGTTACGCTATACGTTGCGTGGCATTGATATGCTTTTCGGCTTAGATTCAGCTTATACAATTTTCTATCAAATACCATTCTGTCCTATATAATTTAGTCAGCCAGTGTTAAAGACCCCTTCTTACCTTTACCACCGTTGAACTTCAGAGGTCTTCATCAACTTTACTTTACTAACATAATAAGTCCACTGCCCAGTGACATAGAGCGCTCTTTCCGTAGATACTTTAAAGATGTAGAGGTCTCTGTTAATTGGTGTATGACTTAGTTCTTAGCGCTTATCAATTGATGCCACCGGGTGACGGTTGGCGCAATTATGTTAGTAGGATTGCAGGTTAACTGTTAATGTCGAGGTGCCAGGTGGGGAAGACTGGTTCTAATCTTGCTCCGGGTATTTTTTTATTGGAGGTATGTCATTATTGACCGAGCTAGGCGAGGTCTTGGGGGCAACTGTAGTAGAAATTTTATCATCATCATCATCAATAACCCATAACGTCCCACTGCTGGGCACGGGTCTCTCTTCACTCTCGTGAAGAGGATTAGGCCATAATCCACCACGGGGGCCAGATCCGGATTGGTGCATCACATACCTACCTCCGAAATAATTCTCGGGTAGGTATGTGGGTTTCCTCACGATGTTTTCCTTCACCGAAAAGCGAGTAATAATTACGTACATATGTTTTACAAGAAACACATTGGTACGTGCCTGCACTGGGATTTGAACTCACGACCTTCTGCTTGGAAGGCGGACGTTCTCCCACTAGGCTACCACCGCTTAGAAATTTTATGCTTGCTTGTTTTTTTGACGATAGCTTTCGACAGGTCGACTAACGCCGTGGTTGTTGTAATATAATGTATGCTTTGTATTTGAGTTTGTTAAACGGCCTCCGTGGCGTAGTGGGTGATAAGCCAACTGCGAAGCGTGGCGTTGTGAGTTCCATTCCTGCACAGGGTAAAGTATTTACTCTGAGTCTGGGTGTTTGTAGGTCCTCGTTATTACCGATTCCTTCCTGAATCCTAATTATGGGTCAGGATTTAGGTATGTGAACGTTATGCGTTATTCTTACAAACGTTAAACCAAAGTAAAAACCAAAACTATTTCATACTATTGAAAAATTATTTTCTATCCATCCAAAAGTCTGGATGAAATCGCTAAGCGATAAGACTGCCAATGTACAATAATACGTTATTCTTCTATATTGTGTCTATTTTTGGTGTACAAGACTGCCAATAAAGACTTTTCTATTATATACAATTCTATTATTTTCTAATGACTTACGCATACGTCATTATTGACCAAGTATATAAGTCAATAACTACAAAATCAGACCATTAATTGCCACCATGCTCAATACCTTACATAAATCCTATTTACAAAGTACAGTAAGTAACACCAGCTTACACAATTTCGCCTGCTGTCTAGCATTCTAACGACCGCTTTTGTTGCTATCTACAAAGCTACAATAGCTTACATGAGACTTTGTAGTTACGCCGAATTGTTTGCTGGACTAAAAATTCGTCACATTTATGGAAACGTGAGCTTAAACTGTGAAACTTTAGGTGTAACGTTTGAGACACACGGCCAATTAGTTTTCGACTTATAGATTTTAGTGGTGCCATTATTTGTCCAGTGACCTAGATTCAGCTACTTAAGTCTGATTAGTTTCAAAGGCATCAAGATTCTGTCTTTTACTATAAGTATAAGACTGTATACCTTTATCTAACAACGATCTAAACTGAGGAATCCCACATTAGGTATGTGGGATTCCTCAGTTTAGATCTTTATATTCCCGATTCTTTATATTCTATATATTCCCGAGAATTATTGAAACCTTCCTCTTTTCTTCTTACCAACCTTATGAACAGTAGTGGGTAATAGGCAGCTGTTATGGAGAGGTTTGGCGCTTACCATCAGATAAACAACATGCTCGTCTTGTTACTTTGCAGTAGAGACGTTACGGAGGAGGTGATTTAATCGGAATCGGAGTCGGAGGTGGTGGCAGAAAAGAGATGTGCTAAGGGCAGATCTGGTAAAATACAATAGTACTAACATTATTCAATCAGCCTGCTTAATTAAGGCAAAATAAATATATTTTTTAAATTACATGAAATGAATAAATTCCCAAAGTAGCAAGACCTCCGATTTAAACGTGTCGGAGCTGAAATCGGAACCGGAGGTGTAATACCAATCGGAAGTTCCGACTTATCGGAGTCGGAGTCGAAGTTCCGTAACATCCTTACTGTGTAGCATAAAAAAAACACTTAGAAAAGGTCTTGGCAATAGAGCTTATAATAAAATAAAATAGATCTAAATTCACCACTTTCTCCGCACGTGTGTATCGTCCCGAAAGTAGCTTATGTATTATTAATCCTTAAGATAATGTTCTATTCATGTGAGGGTAATTGTCCCAAATGACCGGGCATTGTGGAGTGGGCAATGCGCGCATTAGCCGGTCAATGCTGGAATAATGAGTTGATCCCAAGCTATTGACAGTCATCACGTGTGGAGGAGGGTGATGCTGGAGTCGTGTGGCGGCAGGTTACGAATCAATTTCCATTAATTTCAGAGTAAATGGACTATACATTGACGCAATTGGACATTAATGGACATGCATAGGGGATGTCTGGAAAAGAAGTTCAAAATCTCCAGCGCAGGGAGCAAGCGCAGGTGATTTTCGGAAACACGGCATCCGTATATGGTTGATATTCTTCCGATTCGCACGAAGCGATTTGCATCCACATTTATAATCCGAACTGCGGAGGAATGGAACACCTTGCCAGTGTCTGTGTTTCCCGAAAACTATAATCTGAAAGTCTTCAAGTCGAGAGTGAATATGTATCTTCCAGGCAAGGATGCCCCATCCTCGACCGCGTCGACGCTTACCAACAGGTGAGACTACGGTCAAATGGTGGCCAATTTTGCAAAAAAAAAAGACGCTAAATGTACCATTAGTATGAAGCCAAGATGTAAAAAAATAACACACGAAGTGTTGGCATATACTCTTTTTCAAAACGTATACCTAACCTACATGTATTTCCGCTACATACGCTCACTATTACTTCTGTCTGACCTGCGTAGAGTTCAACGAGCCCCGATGATCAAATTGTTCAGCTAAACTATTTATAAACCGACTTTGTTGGTATAAACGTTGATGGATTGGTTTACGGTCTGTTGATTTATAGATATTTGATTTGGAGTTTGAGAACAAATGGACAGATGGGAAATATCTATTTGAAACACGGACATTTTATGTGTTGGTCGGTTTACGGTTGTTTTGCAAATATTGAATCGAAGTTTCTCGATGATGTATTAGTCAGAGTTTAGACTCTGAAAACCTCTAGGTACAGTCAGCGACAGAAGTAGCAGGGCAGGGTATTATAGAGTAAGAGCTCGTGAACCCCAGGCCTTCGTTATTTTATAAAAGTTGAAAGTTTGTCAGCGCATGCTCCCAACGCTTTTGATGTAAGATTATGAAGTTTGGGTCATTGTGGCTTTGCCAGATAAACGGTAGTAAAGGTGTGTAAAATACCGATCTATATTCATCATTTTATAGAGTGTTTTTTTTTTCAGAATATTATAAAAATTACGTCATTCAGTGCCAGACACTTAACATCGTGGTAACTGGCAACCCCTTGCCAGACACACTTAAAAATTCATTAATTTATAGTAATTCTACTTACATTATGGTGCAAAATCTGATTTTTATATATAACTAGCTGCGTCCAACGGTTTCACCCGCGTAGTTCCCGTTTTGTCCCACGGGAACATACTATCGGGATAAAAAGTACCCTATTACTCAATCCTGGTTATAAACTATCTGTGTTCCAAATTTCATTCGTATCCGTTCAGTAGTTTTTGCGTGAAAGAGGAACAAACATCCATCCATTCTCACAAACTTTAGCATTTATAATATTAATAGGAAGTAGAATACTTCCTTAATAATTAAATGATGTTTCCTCTTTAGCCAGACATTTTTGATAGTTTCAACCCTTTGCCAGACAAGCATGTAGGGAAGCTGTAGGAGCGAGCGCAAAGCAGCATGGTATATAAAATACTAGCTGTGCCCTGCCACGCTTCGCTGTGGCACATTCGCACATTCGCTGATATGTCACTGATGAAAAAAATGGATCAAAACAATCCTTGATGCGGATTATATATCATGCTAAAATTTCAGCTCGATCGGTGCAGAACATTTTGAGTTTTTGAAGCGTACACAAACCAACATAACATTTTTATATATATAGATTTATTACGTTTACACATTTCATCACTGTCTCCATTAGAACTAAGCGATGATGCAGTATCAAAAGTCCCACTGTAGACGTCATAATCTATATCCGACAATGAGTATGTAATGTGACCACAGATGGTATGTCATACCTCATCACAATGACGGACCAAACATGAATCTAACGGTTGCACTGGCATTGCGTAACCTCATCAGAGATTGGGTAACGCTGTTGACAGACGCACTGATAATATCTCTTCTCATTAGCTCGGCGTGGGTGCATGAATGTAGAGATTAGGACGGATACACACTAGTGAAAATCGTGAGAGCACGAAACTAAAATAATAAATTTTTGTTGCAGATACTAAAAAAAAAAAAAAAAAAAATTTTAAGTCATCATCATCGTCAACCCATAACGTCCCACTGCTGAGCACGGATCTCCGCTTACTTTCCTGAGGAGGGTTACGCCATAATCCACCACGGGGGCCCGGTCCGAATTGCTGGATAACACACCTACCTCCGAAATAATTCTCAGGTAAGTATGTGGGTTTCCTCACGATGTTTTCCTTCATCGAAAAGCGAGTGATAATTAAGTACATATGTTTTACAGAAACACCTCGATACGTGCCTGCACTGGGATTTGAACTCGCGACCTTCTGATTAGAAGGCGGTCGTTCTCCCACTAGGCTACCACCGCTTCTTAAATTTGCATGTAGGTACCTTCTGTTTATGAATTGCATCAACTTACAGTTAATAGTGTACCAGACTTTATTGAGTCACCGCGGTGTAACTGTGCCTTATGTCCTATGAATAAGCTATGATAACGATATAACAGACTATTGTAAGTTATAAACACCTACTATTAATGCGTTTATGAATAAGTACATGATGTAATGGTGAACCGCAGAATCAGAACTTAAGTTTGTTTGGGGAATGAGGACTGTGGTGCCTATTACCGGCCTTTCGAGTCAGAACCTGTAAGGCCCTCTAAAGGCATCTGACGTGACGAGTTCTATCACTAAATCGGCATTGTTCATTTTTTTAAATCTATATTTCATTTGGGGCCTTTTATCCGGAATGGCATGTCAGTCCCATCGTAACCTAAACGAAATTACTTGCAGCCGATAGCGTTTCAGTGATGCTTCAACATTTCGAGCAGTAACATCGCAGCTAACGATGTAAATTCTGCATTTTTTTTTAAAGATTGTGATTGCAAATCCATTTCAAAGAATAGACTTACTGATCGCAAAACCAAAGCTTTTATTGAAAAAGAATTGCTAATTATAAATATGATTGAACTTGATATGTCGGTGATGACGTCAGCTTTGGCATTATGTTAAAAATTACCCAAGCGGCAAGTATGCCTTATCCACTCAAAAAAACAGTAAACAGTAACAGAAATCTACAGTTTTATTTTTTATTTTGGCAACAGCACTAAATTATATTATGGCGATATTGACATCATCGCATCGGGGTGAAGTACTTTGACGAAACTCAAAGCTCAACTCAAAAAACTCTCGAAAATAAGATATGTTCCCGTGAAAATTTTATCAAAAATGGTAAAGTCATTTTAAAAAAATATTTTCAGCTGTTTTGTCAAGACCGAAGACTAAATTGTCAACTGAATTTAGCTAAAACTAAACAGGTATGTATCTAGTACGTTTAGTATTTGGGAGTTAGGGAAGGGGGCAAGTCTGGGGTGATATAGCTGCCTTTGTTGTCTGGCTAGCGTCTAGTCTACCTAGCTTATTACTAGCAGCTAGACTGGACTTGAGCATGACCTGAAATTTACAACCTACCTTAAATGAGGAACTATGAAACCAAAAATGAGACTTTGTTTTTGTATTTTTTTAACCCCCGAAGCAAAAACAGGGTGTTATAAATTTGACGTGTCTATGTGTGTGTCTGTGTGTGTCGTAGCTCCCAAACGGATGAACCAATTTTGATTTAGTTTTTTTGTTTGAAAAGTTAATTAGTCGGGAGTGGCCTTAGCCATGTTCTCAAACCTGCGTTTCTTCGTGTTTTAATGTCTTTTTATTCCTCTCCACGTATGATTGCCTGGAAAAGATCGCTCTGAGGGAAAAGACCGCCCTTTAAGACACTAGTTCCTAACGTTGTTCTAGTTATTAAGTTTTCTATGTTCTGTGGTGTTTCAATAAAGGGTTTATCTATCCATTTAACATAATTATCTATCATCTAATGATACCAACTCAAAAACCGTGCAATTTCGTGTTCTCTCCAAAGTTCCTAAGAAGATTCAGTAAACCATCTACCACTTTACTGAATTATGACTTTCACTGAATTACCTACTGACTCGGACTTGAAATTTTGACTAACATCTATAAAGCTTGATCAATTTTGAATATTTGACACTGGAATGTTGGAAAGGCATATTCCCAAATCTTCGAGGAAATAGAGTTGACGAGTTTCATTATAAAGGATTTACCATAAACAAATAACATTGCCATTTCAAAGAAACATTATTTTCTCTCTTATTTTTCGTAGTAACGTAGACGCCTACGCGGACATTCACCCCCCAACCGTAGCGCGGCGTAGCAATATAGGTTGTCGACCTTTTTCGGCCAAATATATTAAAAATGTTTACCCAGAACTGAGGTTATTTTTTATATGTATATTATATTTATATCTAGCGGAAGTCCCCAACGATAGCTTTCAGGGTTCAGGTTCGTGATAAGTCGATTGGTTCATCGAAATCATCAACCCATATCGTCCCACTGCTGGACACGGGTCTCCCCTCACTTTCTTAAGGAGGATTAGGCCGTAATCCACCCTGGGAGCCCGGTCCGGATTGATGGATAACATACCTACCTTTGAAAAGATTCTCATGGGTGTGGGTTTTCTCACGATGTTTTTCTTCACCGAAAAGCTAGTAATATTTACGTAAATAGATTTTACAAGAAATACATTGGTACACGCTCACACTGGGATTCGAACTCAGGACCCTCTGGAAAGCAGACGTTTTCCCACTAGGCTAGCACCGCCGGATAGTGCAAATAAAAACCCAAAGAAAATCAAATAAGCTATCCTAACAGTTCTCTGCAAGCTTAATAACTTTTTTATAAATAAATGAATTACGTAAACTCGCGTTACGGGCAAACCAATGAAATGTAACTAGGTTATCGCGGGGTCAACGACTGATAACGTACCGAATCAATTCGCACGTTTTTATGTAGAAGGCTGATAAGTAGCAGCGTTCGTTATCGTTATGTCATTTTGGGAAGGAACTAATGATTATTTAAATGGTGTTAGTGGGTTTATACAAAACTATATAATATGAATAAACAAAACTATATAATATTTTGAATATTTAAAAAATTTTTTTTTTTTTTTTTAGTTTTCTATTTAATTTTATTTTATCATTGTTATTTAAGTTGTGTCAATAAAAGTGTGATTTCTATAATAATGTATGTAAAACTTCTAATGTCAATGTGTCGAGCATTTCAAGGGCAACGTAGCGAAAATTGTAGGGAATTTCAAATTTCAAAACGTTCACATTGTCAAGTGATGAGCGCGGTGCAGTGCCGTGGTCGACTTTGCAATGTAAAGTTTTGAGTTGCACTGCAATTATTTTGAGTAGGTGTGACGCTTACCAACGAACGAGTGACCTGCTCGTCTCTGTAACCACACATACATCCACACAATTTTTAGTCGTGGGAGGCCTCTCCTACAATAGACCGCATGGGCCACACCTTTGCCAGATATTCATCCGCCAAGCAGTAGTGTGCACACAGTACATACATATAAATACACACACTATTACACACACACACACACACAAATTCATATAATATATTAGTATAAGGTATAAATATAGATTAATTTTAACTTCCCATCCTTTATCAAGCCTAACGCATAAATGACTTCGAATTCGCGAGTGAGGTCCTCTACCCTTAACTAGGGGTAATAAAACCTAGCTGTTTGGCCCCCGGGGTGAATGCGCTGAAACTGAATTTTATTTCAGACGGTGTAACGAACTCTCCCTTTTCGTGAGGCAGGAAGGGATTAAGGAAGGGATTGCGGGAGCTTTTAGCGGGGTTTCAAGGGGTTTTGGTAAATACTTTTGCAAACATACTTATTACTTTGAGACGATGATGGGGGGGGGGGGGAGTAGCGGCCGAGCGGTAACTTTTACGCTTTACAATCCCATGACCACAGGTTAATCCTCGGTTTCAAATGATGGGGTTGCTCTTATAAATTATATGCTCCATTTTGCACATCGATGATGACATGATCCGTATATAGCATTTATTATTAAAAAAAGGTTTTTAATTGAATTATCTTATCTATTGTTAGGCTAAGATGCGGTGTACAATTGTCTTTGGTCGGTCTTTCTCTTGCTAGCAGTCTTCGGTTGATAACGTCTTAGATTGAAAACGTCTTCTATTGATAACCTCTTCGGTCGATAACGTCTTCGATGCATAACAGTCTTCGAATGATACCAGTCGTAAGAGACTCAAGCGATTGTTTTCTTCACTGGTGTTCGCTATACATTTCGCTTTCAATTCATTTCAAGTCACTGTCGATTCATTTTTATAGCAGACGCAAAGTCACTTTCCTTGACCACTAAGACACACGTCAATAGATAATAATTTCCTGTTTCTAACCGCATTTTAAAATAATAAATTGCTTTTTTGCTAGTATTGGCGCCATTTGGAATGATGATTCACAGTGTAACAAATCGGGTCATGCAACTCTCAGAATTAGATAATATTTTTTGCATTGTAAATGATTTAAATGTATTAATTTATTATCTAACACTTTGATTTTAAGGTTGGCAGAAACAATTTTTTTTTTGTTTTTATTTCTTGATTATATTTTAAGTAAAGAAGAAGATAGAAGATTGAATTTAAATGCACCTTAAGGTCGCTCTGTACTTATTAAAGCATTTTACTACAAAATAAAATATAATCTGTTCAACAGTATTTAATGACGTAATAGTTGTATTATTCATGCAGTAAATAGTATTTATTTATTGAAATAAATAGTAAATAGTTAAAAAAGAAGAAAAATACCGTAAATTCCATTAATGCACGCACTTGTGTTGTACTGTAAATAAATCAAACTAGAAATAGTTAAAAAAAAAAGTATTACTTATCCCTATTTAAAAAAAAAGGGGGGGAAAAAGTGTATGTAACCTCAGCTGCAGAATCAACACACACACGAGTTCCTTGAAATTCACTATTGAGACCTACATTGGTTTTTGGGACGGGACAGTGAGACTTGGCAACCATTGTGGTTTTCAGAAAACCATGATTGTTTATGGTAAACCAGAGCATAGATACGATGTCTATAATGAGTCATTGCCATTGTAATGGTAAGAGGAGACTAGCTCATTATGGTAAAGAAGAACAGGAAAACTAAATAATGGGTAATGGTCCTTTATGATAGACCAAAATGTATTTAAAAAAATATGTTTTAATATTTAATTTTTAATGTACCTATGTATTTTTCAAATGTATTTTGTATATATTTATTTTTGTGTTTTTTCACTTGTTTTTTTTTTTTTTATAAATCTTGTATAGTAACAGAAAATATTATTCATACAATCTTTTTTTTTTATTGATGAGACGAGCAAGTCGTTCACCTGATGGTGAACGCTAAGCCGGACCATAACAGTAACATAATCTGTGGTCTTTATGAATAGCTGTGGTCATACAATGGTGAAAAACAAGACAAATCGGTAAAAAATAGTGTTGCCAATGCTAAATATCTAGTTTTTTTTTTAAATTGGTCAAAATGTAATTGGTTATTTTTTTTAATGTACCTTACATTATTAAATAACAATATAATCTATACTAATATTATAAATAGGTAAAATTTTGTGTATCTGTAAGGTTGTAGAGGGTAATCTCTGGATCTACTGAACTGATTTTAAAAATTCTTTTACCTATAGAAAGCCACGTTATTTGAGACTGCCATAGACTATGTTTATTACTAGAAGCGCCCCGCGGCTTCAAGCAATCAAGAAAGCATCAACATTCTTATTCTAAGTAAAGTTCTTAGGACGAAGTTCGGCCCTGCGCGCATCTTACGGCCCAAACAGCATCCGAACCGAACGGTCAACGACCCTGAACTGTCTGAGTAAGCATTAATACATATTATATACATTTACCTAACATTTACATTTATCTAACGCCTTGCAGGAGGCATTCCGAGTGTTCACGTGACCGGAACGGGAGTGGTAATAACTTTTTTTTGAGGGGGAATGGCGTCCCTCAATCCCCTCCGCCACGGGGTGATGAAGAGGGGTATGTGGGACTCGAAACCACTAAAACCCCCCGTGAGCAGTCACGTCATTACAGTAAAAGTTAAATAATCTATATATATATATATATATAAATGTTATGTAGGTTTGTGTACGCTTCAAAAACTCAAGAAGTTCTGCACCGATCGAGCTGAAATTTTAGCATGATGTATAATCCGCATCAAGGATTGGTTTTATCTATTCTTTCATCAGTGACATATCAGCGAATGTGCGAATGTGCCACAGCGAAGCGTGGCAGGGCACAGCTAGTAATATATAATTATTTAAGTGTGAATAATTTTACATAATTATACCTATTACTAGATTTCATTATCACAAAAGCCGTTTCTCATTATTGAGTAATAAATTATTCGAATAAACGATAAAGGCATTCACTGAAAATGCCATTAAGACTTTTCAATGGAAACCAGACCATATACTGTCTGGATGTGAAGCCCACGAGGAAAATATATTCAATAAATAAACAAGCAAAGCCGCAAGTTAAACTTAGTTTTGCTTATCCTTGAACTTGGTATGTGAACTCAGCACCTTGAATATGCAATAAAACCTGGTATATTTATTTTGATATTCATAATATATATGAATTTTAAGGAAAACATCGTAAGGAAACCCACATACTTACCCGATAATTATTTTAGAGGTGTGTTATCCACCAATTTCAAGCCCCCTTGGTGGATTATGGCCCATCTTCCTCACTAAAGTGAGGGGAGACTCGTGCTCAGCACTGGGACGATATGATGATGATGACGATATGTTTTTTTATGTAAATCATATTTTAGTTGTATATTGTCGAAAAGGTAATGCCAGCTTAAGGTGTCAGCGTTTGTTAGGCCACCCAAGGGCCCCTGACGTGGCTTAACTGCTGTATAATTCGATAACAACGCCTGCGTCTGTGTTTCCAGCTAATTACAACTCTAAGGTTTCAAGTCAAGTGTTGAATAGTCAACAATGAATAGAATGAATGATGATATCTTCTAGTGAAGCGTGTTTTTCTTTCGTCCTGCTGGGCGATTCAGGACTATTCGATTAGAAACCGAATTTATTCGATTCGATTTCGTTTCGTTAAGGTACTTCAATTTTTGATTTATTGAAGACTATCATCGACCTGCGGATTCAATTCGATTTCTACTATCGATTACTGTACAATACGTTAATGAGTAAGAGACTTAAAAACAAATGACTAAAAAAGAATAGAAGAAAATAATTATTCGTTTTTTAAATGCTATTTCCTGTAAAAAAACTGTTTCAACTGAAAAATAGGAAAAAATATCTTAAGACTGCAAATAATGTCATTGTGTATAATTAGATGTGAACAAGGGATGTGTACATCGCTTAACGTATTCAAAAACAAATTAAGTATCATTAAAAATTTGTACATATCTGTTAGCGCGGCAGCTAAGCTGTATAGGCTGAGCGCGCCTCCAATGGCGGGGGAAGGATGGCTGGTAGAAGAGTAGTACAAAGGAACTTGGCGACTAACCTGGTCTCCATGCAACTGCAATCACCTCGGTTCGGGTCCGTCTCCAAGCTGCTTGTTCCTTCAGGATGTTATGACGTTCGATGTAGTGGACTGTATTTTTGGCGGTTGGTGCGTGTCGGCAAGGAGCGTTTACGCGGCGGGTTTATAGCGGGTTTTGTTTATATTTTCGCGTCGAATTCACGTGGACCACCACAGAGGAGCAGCAGATCCAGTACTTTGGATTCGGCGAGAGCGGCAGCCGCGAAGGACGAGGGTCGATCGCAGACTACTTGCGGCGGCAAGCAGTTTTCTCGTGGATACCACGATATGAGCGACAGAGATAGTCGCCAAGAAATGATAGGAATAGGAAGGTAGGAAGGTATTATGAGTGCCAATGTAAGTGGCGCGAACATTTGCCCCCGGCCTAAAAACCATTGGTTTTTAAAAGAAAGCGGGAAATAAAAAAAAAAATAAAAATAAGAGTTAACTCTTAAGCAGTCAACGGGTTAAATATAACATAGCGGTTGACCGGGGAGCAAGGGGTTAAATTATTGGGTAGGTAAGATGCATAAACGGACGACGGGTCTCTGGTAGACGCCGGTCGCCGTTTTTACTGACGCTACTCGACAGATGCCATCGCCGCCGACATGAGTGGCCACGACGACGCCGAGAGGCCAGGATAGCGGGGGAATATTATCAGTGATAATAAGAACAATAGAACCTATTGTAATGGGATTCGAAGGTGTATTCCATTTTCCTCTAGATTGAAGTAAGTGAAGATATTCCAACTTCCACCGTTTGGAAAATGATTGTACCATTTGATCCAATAAAGCGTACCGTTTCAATAAGTGTCCAGGTTCATCGGGAACCGTGCAAGCGGGCAAATGCTTCAGCGGTGCGGTCATTAAGAAATGTGAAGCACTCAGCGCGGTCGGCTCAGACGGATCTTCGCTCAATAACGTTACAGGACGAGAATTGATAACGCATTCTATCTGTGTGAGTACGGTTAACATTTCCTCATACGTAAGTAACTGTGAACCGATCGTCTTATGAAGATGACTTTTAAACGCTTTCACATATATTTCATAATTCCCCCCGAAGTGAGGACTTCGCGGTGGATTGAATTTCCAGTGTATGCGATTAGCTGATAACTCATCTGAGATAGACTTATTATATTCGTCGGAATTTAAAAGATCCGTTAACGCATTTTTCGCATTTTTAACGCATTCCGTTAACGCAGAGACGGGAAGGGAGTCAAGGAGCGCGGGTGAGTTACTAGCCCATTTGACGAGATCGAAGCCCCCGGCCTTGAGCAACTCGCGGAGATCGTCTCTGAGTTGTAAACAAGCAGACAGAGTAGGCATGGAGTAGCACACATCGTCCATGTATGTGTTGTCGCTGATAAGAGATGCTGCGAGCTGGAAGTGGGCACCGTCGGCGGCGCACAGCTGTCGCAACACTCGCATTGCAAGGAACGGACTGCTACGTAGACCAAAACAAACGCGGTTGAATTGGTAGGTATCAAGCGGAAAAACGGGATCGAATCGATACAGGAATTTTTGATATTTGCGGTGGTCCTTATTTATCAAAATTTGTAGGTACATCTGTTTAATATCGGATGTAAAAGCAATTGGGTAGAGGCGGAAATCCAAGAGGATTGTAAAAAGATCGTTTTGTAAATTATCCCCGGTATATAAAACTTGATTCAAGGAGAGGCCTGAGTCAGTTTCAGCACTGGCGTCCATCACCATACGCCATCGAGTTGTTGTTTTTTGTAGTCTCGCAATGGCGTGGTGTGGCACGTAATATCCAGTAAAAGGACTATCATTGTCGATCAGTGAAATGTAACCCTTCTGAATGTACTCTTTGATTATAGCATCGTACTCTAAGCGCAGAGCAGGTGTCGCGGCGAGCTTACGTTCGAGATACATGAAGCGTTTTTTAGCGATAGGGTAAGAATTACCCAGAGCGGTCGCGGGATCGCGGGAGAAAGGTAACGCTACAGAATAGCGTCCCGTAGGATCGCGGGAAACGTTACTTGTAAAAATGCGTTCACATTCTATAGCGTCTGGGCTCAAAGTCGGCGTGCATTGCACCTCTTCAAGCTGCCAGAAGCGTTGGACAAGATTATCTAAACGTGGTCCTTCCGTAAAGGTACAGAGGGAAATATGAGAGCGGCATCTATCTTCAACCAAGGGGTCAGTGATAGAAACAACGGTTCCAATATGAGCGGGCGTAACATGAGCGGGAGTAACATGAGCGGGAGTAACGGGAGCGGTCCCGATTACGATAAAACCAAAAATGGTTTCAAAAGCGGTTGGAGTACCAGGCGGACCAGCGGCGCGGCCTGATAGCAATATTTCAGAAAAGAGCGGCGCGCCTATAAGTATGTCGATCTCGGAAGGCGAAGCGAAACTGTCGTCTGCCAGAGGCAGGCAGTTCAGGTATGAAAGGCAGGATACGTCAATTTTCACTGCCGGTAAATTGTCTGTTATGCGGTCGATAACATAGGCGTCAATTGCAATAAAATTATCATTTAGGCGGGAAGATAAAGTAGCAGAAACTGCTCCCTTGATTGGGTTAGATGCGGAACCTATCCCTTTAACAACGGTGTTCGTCACCTTATTGCATTTTAAATTTAATTTAGCGCAACATTTTGAAGTTAAAAAGTTACTTTGGGAAGCCGAATCAATTAAGGCGCGTACTACATGGCGGCGACCATTTAAATCCGTAGCATAAACTTGTACGGTTCCCAGTAAACAAGTAGTGTCATTAGGCTGCGAAGCGGGGCGTATATTACACAGCGACACCTGTTGTTGTGATGACTGATAAGCAGTTGTAGGTAAGTTCGTCAGCTGAGCGCTAGCGGAGCCCGCGACGGGCGGCGGCGATGCCGAAGGCGGCATGTGATCCCCGGCGGCGGAGAAGTTGCCAGTTCGCGCGCGCGGAGGCGGCGCGTGCGCCTGTGACGGAGCGCTAGGGTACGGGCGATTGTCTTCACGGGAAGATGATACTTTGCGGCATAACATAGAATGATGTTTACATCCACAATAACGGCAATTAAATTTAGAATTGCAAGCAGTATTTATATGCGTAGTGCTTAGACAATTAGTGCAACCTTTGCTTTGTTTTACAAAAGTGTGCCTGTCGTCGATAGAAAGCTTATCAAATGCAGGGCATCTATATAAGTTAGCGTGATCGGCTTGTTTGCAAAGCGGACAGTGAGTGACGCATGATGCTGCAAAAGACTGCGTAGACCTTGCAGTACGCGGCCTGTTATCACTGCGGCTAAGAGAATCGGTCGTAGTGCGTTCCAATATTTTGCTTTGTTCGCGGATGAATTTTAAAAGTTCATTGTATGTAGGCATAGATTTACCTCGCATGTGCATTTCAAACGACCGTGCAGTACTTGAATCTATTTTCTTCAAAGCGAGCGATAGTAAAATAAAATCAGACACGTTATCGAGCTTGAGAGACTTCAAACTTGACACAGCCGTGCAGAATTTATCTAGGAATAATTCTAAGTTTTTATTCGTCGCGGTGTTAAAAGATTTAAAACCAAGCATTTGATCAAGATAAGCGGAGGCTAGGTTACGTTTGTCGTTATACCTATCGACGAGCGTCTGCCATATGATCGGATAATTATCACCGTTAGGTACGATACCAGAACAAACTGCAAGGGCCCGGCCTGACAATTTATTAATTAAATATTGGACGCGTTCGTGATCAGTGAGATCGGGATTTTCGTGAATCGTGCGTTTGAATGACTCATAAAATATTCTCCAGGTCATCGGATCTCCATTGAAGACCATCAAATCGAGTTCAGGAATTCTGATGGATTTACGTTGCGGGGCAACATTGAAATCAGCGGTTTTTAAAGGCGGGTTAAGTTTATTATAAACAAACTGACAACGGCAAAACATATCTTCGAAGACGTTTATAGATTGGTAGTTTACCGTGTACGAAGCGTTGAGAGTCAACTCGGTGACATTTAATTTGTTCACAATTTCATTGAAATCGGAGCGTAAACGGTCTAACGAGATCATTCCACATAGAAATAAATCTTTCTCAGTATCATCAGTGAAAGCCTTTAAAGATCGGTTAAAAATATCTTGTAAGCGAGAAAATATAATGTCACGTTTACCTATCAAGGTCAAACGTTCGACCTGTAACGTATCGAGCGCTTTTGCGTCCTCGTATACTTCACTATCTTTGTCTTTTGAACGAGTAGCCATAGCCATCTTAACAAAGTATAAAAAACTAGATAAAGTATGAAATTCCTAATTTACTGCAACTGCCTACAGCATTTACCTGCCACGCGCGCGGCGTATTGAATACCCACGTGGAGACGCACGGGCGGTCGTTAGGAATACCTTCACTTTTTAATAAAAATTAAGAATTACGGAAAAATCGTTATTTTTACTATTTAGGAATGCGGAATACACGAAATAAGTATATAAGAGCGTAGTAGGATAGTACAGGGTACTATCTGAACTGTAATTGCGGGCGGGAACACGATAATTATAGGAAATTATCGTTGGTAAAAATACCAATATAAAATTGCGGGCGGTTATAAAGAGGACTATATGAGGCCTAAGAGGGGCCAGAGAATAGCGGGAGGACCAGAGAAGATCCGGCGGCGGAGGACCAACAATATGTTAGCGCGGCAGCTAAGCTGTATAGGCTGAGCGCGCCTCCAATGGCGGGGGAAGGATGGCTGGTAGAAGAGTAGTACAAAGGAACTTGGCGACTAACCTGGTCTCCATGCAACTGCAATCACCTCGGTTCGGGTCCGTCTCCAAGCTGCTTGTTCCTTCAGGATGTTATGACGTTCGATGTAGTGGACTGTATTTTTGGCGGTTGGTGCGTGTCGGCAAGGAGCGTTTACGCGGCGGGTTTATAGCGGGTTTTGTTTATATTTTCGCGTCGAATTCACGTGGACCACCACAGAGGAGCAGCAGATCCAGTACTTTGGATTCGGCGAGAGCGGCAGCCGCGAAGGACGAGGGTCGATCGCAGACTACTTGCGGCGGCAAGCAGTTTTCTCGTGGATACCACGATATGAGCGACAGAGATAGTCGCCAAGAAATGATAGGAATAGGAAGGTAGGAAGGTATTATGAGTGCCAATGTAAGTGGCGCGAACAATATCTTTACAAATATTGTTTTCATTGTGTTTAAATTACGCAATGGCGTCCACAGATAGTCCGGGCCGCACTCGGCCGCAGTGCGGCCGGTGCGGTGCAATGTCCGAGCGCCCTTGTCCGACCCTGTGTGCTTACTGCTTACGTAAGCACACGTTGACGCATCGTGAGCTAATTCTTAGCCGACTGCAAAAGGAGGAGGTTGTCAATTCAACTGTATCTGTCACGATCGTATACATAGAACCTGACCCCTAACTACGATTTTCTGTATCTAGGGAACTACGAGGACCATGTTTTATGTATGTTTTGTGCACACACAAAACACATTGTGTGTTTGTGTTTTTGTGTGTTATGTGTTTTTTTGTTTGTTAGCGAATTTTTTCGGTAGGCATTACTTTTTCATCCCATGTATTCGAAAAGTGGCATTTTGCTCCTCGATACGTGCGAGCAAAGTGGGTCTTTTCCGCGCACTTAATAACAGTGACGAAATGAGTTTTGAATTTGGAACACTGTTTAGTTAAAAAGTTTGAACGCAATTCGCTTCAATAAAGTCCTGGCCGGCAATAAAAAAAAAACAGCGCGTGCCGACGGCATTGGCTATCCAAATTTAAAAAAAATTGGTTGTCTGCAAAGTTGGTTTACGGACGACATTTAAACGTGACAACGTCGTAACATAACATTGATGAAGTGATTGCATACTTTTATGAATAAAGATGAATCATATTTTAATAATAAAAGAATAAATACTTGATATTATACTAGTAGTCAGATTTTTAAAATGCAAGAATAATTAACCTGTCAAGAAGAGAAGAGAGATAGATGCGGCGCAAGCGTACAATGAGCGTTACGGGACAATGTGTCAACTTTTTCGTGCATGCAGCCGGCGTTCATCGATTTATTAGACGTTGTCACGTCAAAAGATTTTTTTCTCGTATGATGAATATTTTCTCATAGCTTGGGATGAAAAGTATCGTGTACCACACGGTAACAAAATTATTTAAGCTCGATCGAAGTACTTTGACTCCCTCGCTACGCTTAGGATTCTACTCTAGAACCCCTCGCTACGCTCGGTATTCTACTATAGAATCCTTCGCTTCGCTCTAGATTAAAAAATCGCTCTCGCCGTAAATACATTATTTTGTTCCCTTGTGGTACAATCTACTATTTTACATTACTAAGAAATGAGACGAGCACGACGTTCTGCTGGTGGCAAGCGCCAGGCCTGCCCATAATACCCAGAACTTTCCATTATAAAATCTTGTGAGACTTGGAAAATTTTAGTTTTATCTATTCCTAGTTTATATCGCTTATATACAATGTGATTATCCTTCTACAAGTAAATAAAATATAAAAAATACTACTGATGAGCAAGCAATAGGAAAACAATTAAAGGACAAAAATTTCTACTCCTATCCAAAACCATTATTATTATATAAATCAAAAGCAACTTTGAATTACTAGCAACACTTCCTATGAGGAAAATAAATGAAAACCACATGCTATTGTGCCATTTATTGGCATAATGTCATCACTCTGACTAAAACAAAGTGAGAGGTCAACCACTTTTTTAAATATATCCATCAATAATGTAAAAATGGTATCATTGATCAAAAGTCTCAATTTAATTGGTACTTTAGACCACCTTCTAAAACATCACGTGTAGAAATTTATGTCTATAGTAATATTTAAATTTCTTTGTATTATATTGTAAGCCTTTACGGCGCTGGCATACCAGCTGAGCGACTAAAGTCCCTAAAAATTATAAAAATTAAATAAAAAGCTTATATAGCAATTATTTGTTAATTTTCATGCAATTTTTTCGTTAACCCTATTTAAATCAGTCCTAGCCCAACAACCAGTTTTTAATTATTTAAACATAATATTTTATTTAGTTTAATTCCTAGAATAATTCAATGAAACTTTGCCCTTACAACGGGAACATAATATATTTACTTTACTACACATTACTGCGGTTGAATATCTGGAAAGGTACTTCCCCGAGTCCCGACGGGACCCATGTAGAAGAATCTGAAAAAAAAATGCATTATTATAATAATTATAATAACGAGAAAAGATCACATATTGGTCACCTTGTCACATAAATCACAAATGTCCTGACTCCTAACTAGGACTCTATGTATGGGGTCATCCATACACTACGTCACACTTATTTCGTGATTTTGTCACCCCTCCCCCGTCTTTGTCACACTTGATCACATTTTAGTGTGATGTCACATCTTTTGCAATTTTACATCTAGAAGTTATTAAATTAAAACACTAGTTCCGAAATCAGTACCATTTGACATTTGAACATTTTGATGTATTAGATTTTGAAATGTAACGTCACGAAACTTAGGACCCCTTGTCACATAATGTCACACTTGGTCAACCCCTTCCCCCCTTCCCTCTTAACATGTGACGTGCTTTATTGATCAACGATATCAGGAATTACAAGGACCATGGTCCCACCAATACCTAGTACAAGAAACCAAAACCCTTTCATTTTACCTGTCAAGTAATATTAGTTCATAAAACCTTTCACATAAGACATGTTATCATGTTATCTCCAATCTCGTGATAAGACCGAAATATTGTCACTAAAGGGTGCGTTACCCTTTCCCATGTTACAAGGGACACTGACTCACGAACCTTCGTATCTGTGGAGATATTTGATATCCCTTAAGGGTAGTTAGGTTTGTTGAACTCAGGGGTAAAAGCCTGAGAGGCTCTGCGTGCGGCTAAGGGTCTTTGGTATCGGCGGTTTAACATTGAGTTATTTGTAATCCGTGGACTTTTATAGGGTTTTACTTTAAGTGGGTTTATAAAGCGGTGGTAGCCTAGTGGGAGAACGTCTGGCTTCCAAGGGGAAGGTCGTGAGTTCAAATCCCAGTTCGAGCACGTACCCAATGTGTTTCTTGTAAAAGAGTATGTCACTCGCTTTCGGTGAAAGAGAATAATATGAGGAAATCCACATACCCGAGAATTATTTGAAGATGGAGAAATATTTGAGGTGATCTATGCTTATGACCTAATTCTTCTCATGAAAGGAGAGACGAGCAGTGAGCAATGGCTCGATGGTTATGATATGAAGTTCGAAGCGGTGTTCATAGAAGAGTCAGCTATATCGATGGGTGTCCAAATGTAAAAGAATCGCATTCGGTACCAAATTACAATGACTGAACCATCGAAATGTACTCGTAAGATTATTCGGAGGACCATAACCCCAAGCATTTAATTTTGCTTGTGATGTTTTCTTTTATTGTGCATTGTCAAGCATTCCAACGCAATCCATTGACTATGAAGCCTCTTAAATCTTGCTTTATAATCTTTGCCGCAGTCCCACCTGATGGTAAGCGACGACGCAGTCGACCATGGAGCATGCTTCCTAGAAGATACCTAATCACTTAAAATTGTTAAAAAATAATCTTTTTTTGAATTTATTGAATAGCTTTTCGGTTTAGAAATCACGCGCTTTGACGAAAAAATAAATACACGTGATATCTTACCCCCCCCCCCCTGTGATATTTCGAGAATTTTGCTAGAACCCCTCCCCCCCTTTCAAGCCTAACGTGATTAATGGATCCCGTGAAATTTTCAGACTTATCGTGAATTGTTTGTTTAATATTTTTCTCTCATATTAATTTTCCTAATATTTTTTATTAATATGCGCTCCAATTGTAAATCCGCACGTACCTAATATGAATTATTACTATATTAAAAGAACAAAACAAACAATATATATTTTTTTTATGTTATTAGCCGACGTAACTTCCAGAATTTTAACCTGTAATAAAGCATTAACACATTTCACCACGTTACCGTAAACGTTATAAAACAGGCGCACACATGCACAAACCGTGTCCTTACAGGACATGTCTTAACACTGTACGTACACAGGGCTTCGTTTGTGTAATCATTACCATAAGCGTCTGTGTTTTCCCTGAAATGGTTCATTGTGTGGGTGATTCCGTTGTGTGCGTACCAGACTGGGCGAAACACCAGAAACAAAACTTTTTGCAGCCAAAACCTTTGTTTTCGAACAAGATGGAAGAAAACCGAAATCGCATAGACTATTGCAAATATTGGCATTTAACGGTATAGTTCAATGAAAGTTCCAATAGAAATCTCGTATACGAACACCAAGAGCTTTGCATGTGTGTTGCCAGACTGCAGTTAATGCGTACACGTCTGGGTGCATGTGTGTGCGTGCACCCTTTTCGTCTCGACCACTTAAAAAAAACTCGCATCAAGAACCTGCACCGTTGTGACTGGCCAGTAAAGTTCAAAATCGAATGGCGCAGCTTTTTTTATGAGTAAAAGGAGGGTGGTCGGCTATTTTGAATCACATACTGGTTGCAGTAGCGGGTGCATGTGTGCGTTACGATAGCGTGTGGACACACGTGTGTACGGGTGTGTGGGTTCACCTTGAAAACCGCCAGTTCTTTGTGCAATGGGTTATTCGGTTAATGCCATCAAGAAAGTCAATGGCGTGGATGCCGGTGGTACCGTCAGCATAAGCGGAGTAAATAATACGATTGAATCATGCGGTACATAATGCACCTGTTTCCTTTTTTGCGCAGTGTTGCCAATAGGATAGGGTTGCGTATTATTATGAGATGTAAAGTAATTAGTTGGGTAAATTTCCCCTTTATAGTGCCGCCAGTCTCACAGTACTAGGTCTAAAGTGGTCCAATTTATATTGTATTTGGATACTAGCTGCGCCCCGCGGTTTTACCCGCAATGAGTATCCTCCTACGTAGACTTGAATTTTTACGAAATAAAAGTATATTATGTGTTAATCCTGGTAATAAACTGTTAATAAATCCGTTAAACATTCATATGTTTAACTACTTTTATGAACAAATCTCAAATATGAGATCGCTCTCAGCGATAAGACCGCCCAATGTGACACTAATTGTTAAATTTAATTTGTTTTAGTTTTTAAGTTTTCTTTGTTCTGTGGTGTTTCAATAAATAGTTTATCCATCTATCTATCCATCTAATGAACCAAATTTCACCCACGTTCAATTACCTAACAAACAATGTTTTTTTTGTCATTATATATTTTTTACACAGAATAATAAAAAAATACTTACTGATAGAAAAAAAATGTGAATTTTTACCAAAGTTTTTTGTCTATCCGTACTACCCGTCTCAAAATACCCGCTCGCGTCCTGTGCGCACACGCACGCAGGGCGCGTGTGTGCATCGCAGCGCAAGTCCGCTTGAGGTAGGTCCCGCACCGTTGGACCGACTAGCCCCACTGCCCCGCGTCCTTAGTCCTACCCCTCGGGATTGCGTACTTGAGAATTGGAATCCATCAGCGAGTAGGGTTGCCATCTCTTAAATTTGGTAACCAGTACAAAAAGAACAGAACCCGGACCTGTCAACAGGTTTTTTAAACATAGTCGTTGTTCGTCGGTTGATCACGGCGTGTGGGCACAGTGCGTGTGTCGCGGACGGCCCAAGGCTTAAAATGTTTAAACCCGGACTACAAATGAAGCCCTACCCGGACGCTCCCCGGATGCCCTCTAAACTAGGACAAATCCGAGGGAAAAAAATGCCAACCCTATCAGCGAGGAATGGTGGACCACTGTGGTTGTCGTTATACCCACTGGTCTTATAGCCACGCGTCCCTAGTCTAGACTAAGGATGACATGGCACGCATCCCTAGTCTGGACTAAGGATGCTTCGACTCCGACTTCGATTAGTCGGAACTTCCAATTGATATTACACGTCCGGTTCCGACTTCGGTTCCGACACTTTTAAATCGGAGGTCTTGCTACATTGGGAGTCAAATCATTTGATTTAATTTGCTAACTGTTATTGAATTTTTTTGCCTATGTCATGTAAGTATATTATTGTTTAATTGAAATTAAACAGGCTGATTGAATAGCGTTTGTACTTTTTTTTCATCAGGCTTGCCCTTAACATAACTCTTTTCTGCCTCCTCCAACTCTGACTCCGACTTCAGTTCCGATTAAAACATTTCCGTAACATCCCTAGTCTAGACTAAAGGCTGGCACTACCTGATCTACCACACTACCCCGCATGCCCCTCCCCTCACTACCTACCTCGCAGCAAAAAACAAAAAGCCCCTTGTGATTGCGCAGTTGCGCACTTAGGAATCCACCTTCATCATCAGCAAGAGATGATAGACCAGCTAATTGTGCACTTTACAACCTAAGTATGGCATCTATGACTTCTTGTAAGTTGTGTGTGGATTGCACTTCTCGTGCTTCGGCGGGCACGGCTCCGGTTGTTACCGATTGATTACAGTCGTTAAGCCACGTCAGAGGTATATAAACACACACACAAATACACACATACTCTGATATACTCTGACATACTCTGATACCGGAACAATGGAAATGTTTGCACACTACTGTTTGGTTGAATATCTGACAAATAAACGGAACTTCCTCTTACATATTGATTTAATTAAATATACTGTTGTTATTAAAAGAGATGTATGGGCAAAATAAATTTAACCATATTTTACTTCATTAAATACCTATAGGTGAATAAATTAATCATTAGTACGCTTTATTGCGAAACACTGGTTTACCCAATGACTAACGAAAACAAGCTTCTAAAAAATCAGTTGCGTTACAAATCAAAAAATCAAATCAAATCAAATCATTTATTTCGCTTCAATGTACATGAGAGGACAGGTCATAAGCGTCAGGTTTAGTAGGTACACCGGTACATCTTACCCGGTAAGGGCGTCGCGCATAGTCGGGCGTTCGTCGGAATCAATCCATTTCATTGAATTTTAATATAATATGTAGGTAACTTCAGTCACTAGGAAGGAAATAATAATTGGCTCAATACATTCATGTAACATGAATAAATGTTATAATTAATGTTGCCATATATGGGTATCATGAAGTGAGTAGGTACCTAGTTTTAGTAGTGAGAGGCCTCTTCTGAAAGAGACCGCCTGGGGAAGTACCCACACCTTTGCCAAATATTCATCCGCCAAGCAGTAGTGTGCAAACATTGCTGTGTTCCGGTTTGAAGGGCATTGTTTCCAAGGAAATTACTGGGCACATAAGACTTTAGAGCCGATTTCTCAGGGTGACGAGCGCAGTGCAGTGCCGCGCAGGATAATGCGATGCAGAGTTCTAGTAGGTGCTGTGACAGTTATGGGCAGGCGTAGCGCTTACCATCGGGTGAACGACTAGTTCGTCTCGTCATCCAGACAAATAAAAAATAAAACATTTTATACTTTTCTTTCAGTCTTATAATCATGTGTGTAGTATATAATAAATATGTGTATATTTTTATTATTGTATTCATATTATTATTATTATTATTTTATTATTTATTGAGTATAGTGTGTATGTGTATTATTAAAACATAAGTATTAAATGTATTGTGACTGTTAAATACTGTAAGTACGCCACCCACCCTACTATCGAAAAATGTTTTTTACTGTCCATCCAAAGGTTGTCTGGAAGAAATCGCTTTCAGCGATAAGACCACCCATTGTACTACCCTTGTTTACCTATTGCAATTCTTCTGTACTGTGTTTAATTTTGTTTCTGGTGTACAATAAAGAGTTTTTCTATTCTATTCTATTCTATTCTTGCTTGCTAAATCCAATCAAACAAGAAGACAAAGATTCGCGGTCGTCAACAGTAAAGAACCAATCTGCCTATAAAACGGATAAATAACGTCCTATTTAAGAACAAACAAAGATAACAGTGTTTGCAACACTATGTACTGAGGACATCGCCGTAATCTTAGTTACGAAACAAAATGTAGAACAAGGAGACGAAGAAGTGAGAAAGTAAATGATAATTATAATTGCTTTATTATTTTTATGCTTGGTTCTTTCAAGGGCTCATGAGTGCTAACTCACTGTCGTAGGTAATCGGCAAACAACTCGTGGTGGACTCGAGTCCTTTATTATCTACATATTGAATGAGATCTACCTTAATAAGATAGATAGATAGATAGATAGATAAACTCTTTATTGAAACACCACAGAACAAAGAAAACTTGAAACTAGAACAAAATAAATTTTACTATTAGTGTCACAATGGGCGGTATTATCGCTCAGAGCGATCTCTTCCAGACAACCATGCACGGAGAGGAGTAAATAGGACATCGGACGGTGGCTTAAGGTCACGTATTTGAAAAAAATTGTGACCTGAAACTTAGGAGCGCTTTTTTACTGGGGCTTTAATCCTTCACTGTGTCGCAAAGCTGGACTTTCAGTTGATACGTTCAAAAAATATTTGTATTTTTAGAAATAAAACCGATTTCAAATGCATTTACTAATAAACACCATTTAAAAGTTATACGAAAGCCAAATACGCAATTTCGGTTACTTGGATGACATATTTTTCCGTTATTTTGATTTAAAAACTACTAAGCCGATTATGATTAAATTTCTGCGAGACCAATCTGAAAGTAAATAAATCGGTGACTCCTCCTTTTTTGAAGTCTGTTGAACGTAGAAATCATTAGTTTGCTTTATGCTGTAACGGGTTGGCAAAAAAATAAACTAATATCTGCGTTTAGGGTTTACTCACTTTTTGAAGTACCCATCCAGTTACGCACTACATCCAGTTTAAGTCAATACAGTGAAAATTAATATGAGTAGGCTCTTTGTGTAGGTGTTAAACTTATACCTTATTAATTAATTATTAACTTAGAAAACGATGCCATAAAAACAGGAAACGTCACAGAAATACGGCTGTTAATTAACCTAATTATATTTTCCAAGTATTTTGTATTATCTTTAAGTTTTACGCCGAGCGTGGTTCTCTTGCGCAAACGTCCACGTGGATGACGTGAGACAAGCAGCAGTGTGCATGAGTTACTGTGTTCTGGTATGCTGAAACGTGGACCATCACGTTGAGACTGGTCCCCAAGCTTAAAGTCGCTCAGCGAGCTATGGAGAGAGCTATGCTCGGAGTTTCTCTGAAGGACAGAATCCGTAATGCCGACATCTGACAGAGAACCAGGTAACCGACATAGGTCAAAGGATTAGCGAGATGAAGTGGCAGTGCGTCGGTCATATCTCTAGAAGAACCGACAACCGATGGGTTAGACTTCTAGAGTGGAGAACTGCGTTTTGGCAAACGTAGAGTAGGACGCCCGCCGGCAGGTGGAGTGACAATTTGCGGAAAACAGCTGGCAAAGACTGGATGAGGAGCCGAAGATCGGGCTCAGTGGTGTTCATTGGGAGAGGACTACGTCCAGCAGTGGACGAGTGTAGGCTGATGATGGCATGGTGTAGCTCATTTTAAAGTCACCTAGGGTTTTGTCTCATTTCAATCGATCTGACACCTCTGGGCAGGCGTTGCGAGTCATACTCGTAGAATCACAGCATAGAATGAATCGTAGCCTAGCCATGACATGATAAAACCACCAACCTTTATCATCCCAACCATCATCGTCATCATCAACCCAAATCCGCCCACAAATCAGCACGAGTCTCCCCCCACCCTCGTGACGAGGATAAGACCCGGCCCGGTCGATTGGTGGATAACATAGCTACCTCCGTAATAATTCTCGGGTAGGTATATGGGTTTCCTCACGATGTTTTCCTTCACCGAAAAGCGAGTGATAATTACACACCTACATTATGTTTTACAAGAAACACATTGCTGTGTGCCCACACTAGGATTTGATCTAATAACGGTGTTAGAAATAATGTCTTAAATATCAAAGAATATAGGAGTTATAGAAAGATATTGTTCGTACAATTCCACGTAGTACGTACTTACAGTAGAAATAAATAAGTTTGTTTAACATTTGCTTAGCAACGATTTAAATATTAACCTAACGAAGTTATTATTTATTTAAAGTTTACCTTTGTTTTACAATATTAAATACAAACACAAAATAAATCAGAAATTAATTTAGAATAATTATGTAATTTTACCAACTCTGAAGGAAAACTATGTCGATTTGCCTCGGTCGTGTCAATGAATGTCACATCTATTTATAAACTCACTAATAGCAACAATAACATAATCTTTATTATTATGTTTTTGAAACAGTCAAATCAATCATAATTATGATATAATATTGTCATTAATTATTGAAGATAATATGTGAAATGGCAACACTATTGAGCAATCGGGAGCTAACGTTTGCATAATATTGAGTAGGATTTAATAATATTCTGTGTGTAGGTTAATAAAATGCACGGAAGCCTCCCTGAAAGGCTATTTACACTACCATCATAATTAATAAGTACCTGGATGTCCGAGCTTTGCTCGGTATTTTTTTTTGTTTTATGACATTTTCTATAAATGATTCCTAGCTAGATCGATTTATCGCCCCCGATACTAAATTTCATGAAAATCGTTGGAGCCGATTCCGAGATTCCAATTAATATATATATATATATATATATATATATATATATACAAGAATTGCTCATTTAAAGATATAAGATTAACTATTGCACCCCGTTCAATTAATCCCCGATCGCTGTCAAAGTTACCGATTTTGACAGTTTTTGTTTACCAAAACTTCCAAAATTGACGATTTACCAGCGCAGTTCCGGCAGTTCCACATATCCCCACTGATCTATCCTTGCTGGTAGGGAAGAATGGATTTTCCACCTATTACTACTAGGGATACTTTTCCACTTATATCCACAAATCAAATCAAATCAAATCAAATCATTTATTTCGCTTCAATGTACATGAGAGGACAGGTCATAAGCGTCAGGTTTAGTAGGTAGGTGGTACATCTTACCCGGTAAGGGCGTCGCGCATAGTGGACATCATTGTCAGTGTTAGTATTACTTATTATAATTGTTAGTGAATTTGAATATTAATTTCATTACAATGTCAAGTTTTAAAGTTATAAAATTCATCGATATCATAAAAAACATTTATTATTAGCCAATTTTTTAGGACAGATTTAAAGGTGCTTTTCGAAAGTTCTTGAATATTCTTTGGCAAATGGTTGAACACACGAATACTGTTATAATCAAACCAGAAATAAGTATCATCATATAGAAAATTTCAAAAATGTTAAGTCTGCTTTTTCCTGTTTGCTGTACATCTTCTATGTTAATCTAATTTTAATATTTGGTGATGAAAGTTCTAATGAATGTATTAGCTGATGGGAAAGTTTTCTTTATAGATGGAACTTTTAACATTTGTCCTGAACCTTTTATTTTTCGATTTCTTATTAGACTAATTATACCAATTATTAAATTCAAAACCCATACAATAAAATAAACCTAATTCCTTTTTTATTTTGATTGTTGTTCCTATTTGTACTTGATCGTAGTAGAAATACATGCAAGAAAAATATCCACGTTTCCCCCCTAGTAGTAATAGGTGGAAAAAAATTCCATTCTTCCCTACCAGTAGGGATATGTGGGACTGCCGCCCAGTTCCACTTAAGGCTTTATGTCCAACATCGGCGATTTGTGTTTTGGAGCTCAGCATTCGGGGCCGGATCAACCCTATCGGGGCCCCTATGCAATGCAATTCTCGGGGCCTCTTTTCTTACTTTTAATTTGTTATTCCATTACAAAAGCCGAGTCGATTAGATCGACTCCTTTTTGCGTTCATTGAAATGATCGTATTGAACCAATTAAAGTTATAGATAAGTAATGATCCAGGTCTTATGATGGAGTAGGAAAGAGCAATGAAGCGCGAGGCAGCCATTTTAAATTAATCTTGTTAAATGCAATAAAATATATTGTAAAGTAGGTGTACAATCAGTTTAAAATCGTCAGATGAGAGGTTTCACGTTTGTTGTATGGGAGCCCCCTTAAATATTATTTTTATTCTAGTTAGTATTTGTCATTATAGCGGCAACAGAATTACGTCATCTGTGATAATTTCAACTGTCTAACTATCACGGCTAAGATACAGCCTGGTGACAGACGGACAGACAGCGGAGTCTTTGTAATAGGGTCCCGTTTTACCTTTTGGCTACGGAACCCTAATGACCACTATGAATTTATTTATACGGAAAATAATATCTAGTCTAGTCATCAAGTATTGAGCGTATCACTGACCTTGGTCACTAACTTGATTATCAGTTGTATAAGTATTTACTTTATACTGTTATACTATACGAGTACAATGCAATGCGTAAGTAATCTGCCCAATGATGCAATAGCACTGTTATTTACAGGTAGTCAGCTAATTGATTGTCGAGGAAGTAATGTTAACCTGTAATGTCTATAAAAGAGGAAAAAGGTGAAACGTTTCGCTTAAAGCGGGATTTTTTTCATTTGACCGAGTCCCGAGACGTGCAACTCGTTCAGCTGATGGTAAGCGCTACGCCTGCCCATTACAGTTACAGTGCCACCCAGAAGTTTACATGGCATAATTAAAAAAAAAAAGTATTTTTTCGTTTTTGGTTCCACCACACATCCAATCGGTAGATTGGATGAATTATTTAATCAATAATGACTTAACTGAAATATTTGGGTAATCTTGTTAAATGCCTCTACATAAAATTGTATAGACTGACCTATTAGTGTCGCAAATTCCGTTTTCACTTAAATTTTACTCTGTCTGGAACCAAAAAAAAAGAAAATATAGATTATAATTTGAATTCCCGCCAATTTCCCAGCCTAATACAGTAGATAAATACTGTAAAAAAAAAAAACTAAATCAGACACTACGATAGTTAGAGGTATCTATTATAAAAAAACGTGACGCGTTATTGAAATTTCTACCTATCTGTCTGTACAATAAGGTACTCATAACATTGTAACGCCCTTGTATCCTTTCCTTATTAACTTAACCTGAGTAAATGCTTGCTTTGTCTTATCGCTTACATTAGTTAGACAGACGTATTAGCTTAGAAAAAATAATAAAAATGTGATGGTAGATTTCAGAAACACCTTTAAAGCGGTTTTACAATCCATATTAAACTTATTCTAACTATCATAATCGGTAACTAACATTGTTAATGCGTATGTGAGTTTGTTTGTTTGTTACGATTTCTCAACTAAACTACTAAACTACAACTAATCGCGGATGAAAACTAGTAATTCATATATATATATATATAATTATATATATACATATATATATATATATATATGTATATATATATATATATATAATAAATGGCCACTCTCTCCTCCGAGTAATCCGATTGCCCGGATCTCTACCCATCTCTAACACCTTGCCAGCTGTTTCCCGAAAACTATAATCTGAAAGTCTTCAAGTCGAGAGTGAATAGGTATCTTCTAGGCAAGCATGCTCCATCCTCGACCGCGTCGACGCTTACCAACAGGTGAGACTGCGGCCAAATGCTTGCCTATTCCGCAATAAAAAAAAAATAAAAAAAAATCGAGAACAATCACTATTCCACGCCCAAACGCAATAAACAAACGGTTCCTATGAGCTTCCATTATGTGCTTGATTATAGATAACATGCATCCGCAGTACTTACAAAATCTACCTCCATTTCTTACGGTTTGTTTTTTCGCAACATTTATATGATGCACAAAGCATTGTACATCAGATAGCAGCCTGTCAGCAAATAGGGTGATCTAATCCCTGCCCAGCCGACAGCCTAGATACGAGACAAAGAAATTACGAAGAACTCCGCTGGTGCTGCAATGACGTCAGAAGTGCTAATGTACTGAATAAGTCGGAATTATAAAAGATACGATTGATGTTTGCAGTTTAATTTGTTTGTTAAACGATGCTTAACGCTGTCACTGCTGAGAACACACACGTTTGTGTTTTTATAATTTTACGGCAAGATAACACGCCTGGTTTGCGAACCCGCATTGCTGTATTGTCAATTTTATCACACCAGTGTGCGCCCGCACAGCTGATTGAGTTTAGTTACGACACAACGCTAGTAAATATTAAACACACACGTTGTGTGAAGATTCGCAGAAGAGCAATTAAAAGTAAGACTGTTCAGCAGTGAACATTGGATATCACAAAAAGCGACTCCTGTTTCCATCATCAACTCATCACCACCAGTGTATAAGTCTCTATAATGGTGTTTCACATTAGACAACAATCGCAGCGAAACCGGAAAATCTTTTTAGTTCTATAACCCGTAAATAACAATGAGATTATCCGATAATGGTGTATAATGTGAAAAAAACCAATGAAATACAAAAGCTTTTTCCATTTCCTTATTATACTACTGTCTTCCAGAATCTTCCACTGACTTTAACTTCTTAAAGCTGTGATATTTGATTATTTTTAGAGCAAAGTTATAAACGTACCTTCCTATTGTTTAATTACATGATTACCACCGTTATAATTAGCAGATTATTTCACCCAGTGCTATGCATAACCCTATTTACATCACGCATCTCTATTATTGGCCTTTACAGTCATATCTTCGTATTCTTATTAATCATCGACCCATTGTCATATCGGTTGGGTTTGTTTACAATCAAAGAGTTGTAGAACCCCAAATACTATAAAAACTACTATCGCGGAACCTTGAGCAAATCTCCAAAAAGTAAGGTCGCATTATCAAGCGTCCTCACTTATCAAAACTGGGGCAATGTGTTAAGGATGAGTGCTGTTTACTCGAAAACGTCCGTAAATATTGTCTGACTGGGTTTTTATCATTTGTTTTCAGTTCTCGGTCACATGTTATAAGCTAGGATGTGTAAGCTTGCATTGGGTTATGTACAATTTATAAGGGAATGCATTGGGCGGAGCGTTGCGTTACGCGTAGCGTTCAGTTGAGACAAAACATGGTCTTATGGGGTAGTTCCACGTGTCGAGAAGCAGCCTTTCAACTCTATCTGTATTATATCTTATACATATTTTCACTAGAGACAAAAGAGAGTATAGACATCTGCCTGCAGCATTAGTAAGTGATAACAAGTTCTGATTACTGGTCGAGAACGTGGAACGTGGCCGGTATCTGATGGTACTTGGTTCCCTTGTCTGTAACTTACGTTTGCCTTTTGTACAAATTCATGTACAAATGCTTACCAACATCTTGACATGAAAATACATTCTACAGTCTGTAACTAAGCCTGTGACAAAGTTGAATTAAGGTTTGTTTCATTTTCAGCATAATAGGCTTTTAGTCTTTGACGCTCCATTGTATGTTTCCATTCAAATATTGACGGGAAGAAATCGTTTTTTGCGATAAGTCCCTTGTGTATTCCTTAAACTGGTGTACTAAAAAAATTCTATGCTGTTCTATTAGGGCATGCTACGAATAAGCTGGCATACTTCGCGCTCACAATTACGCTTGAGTGAACGCAAAACGCCTTGTCTAAATGCTCACCCTAACTGGTAAAATCAGTTTTAAGTATTATTTCAGTCAAGGTTTAGTAATTTAGGTAAGAGTTATATAGTAAAACATTAAGGTCATTTGTAATGACATTAATAATTAAATACTAGGTGGAAACTGAAAAGTTAAGCCAACCTCGAGGTTGCTTTTTTGCATTGGAAGATTCCACGTTGAAGAATGATCTTGGTTGATAGGAAGGGACACTGTGGTTGAAGGTCTACGCTTTTCTAGTAAATACGAACCAACAGAAATATTCTCCTGAATATAGAATAGAATAGAAACTCTTTATTATACACCAAAAATAAACACAATAGAGAAATATAACAATAGGAAAGACAGCCCGTTTCACCATTTAAAAAAAATCAAGAGTTTCGCCTAGACCACTCCTGAACAAGTCTAAATCTTGCTTAAAGAAACTTTGAGGGTGGATTTGAATACCTTGTGGTCGTATGATATTTATAAATATACGACCTAGAACATCTTACTTCTGAGCAGTTCATAGTATGATGGCTGAAGCAAAACGTTTAGGGCATATGGATGCCAATCTAGGCCGCTCAGTTTAAGGCCTTAAAATGAACTGCGTGGAATAAGAATAAGTACGTGATGAACCCCCTGTACTTACATGTCATTTTCTTAAAATATAGACCATTTTAAGAAACTGATTTCAATATATTTTGGTTTTCCGTGGGATAGTTCTTTTTAAAATATTTTTTTTTAGATTTCAACCCGATGACGTCACTATCGGCATAGTACCTACCATTTGGTGCCGTTGCCAAAATAAAACTATACATATCATCAGCGGCTTAATGGCATAAATTATACCTTTTTTTGAGTAGTTATATCATACTTGTAGCTTGGGTAAATTTTAACATAATGCTAACGTTGACGTCATCACCGGCAAATCAAAGTCAATCGATATTCGAAATTAGCAATTATTTTTCAATAGAAGCTGCTGTTTTGTGATCAATGAGTCTAGTACTAGAAAAGGATTTGCAATCACAATCTTTAAAAAAAATTAACAATGCCCATTCTATTGAAACAACTTAATCCCGAATCACAAGACCCGACCCAGACACTCGCCGACTGAACCACCGCCGCCGCCATGATGCGTTGAAAAACGGCCATTGCCCTAAAATATGCAATCTACAGAGTAATAAAACAATACTTTAATCACAACGCTTAGCATATTATCGATTGTATGATAACAGGCATTGTCATATAAATCTGTTTACATTGGACTAGTGCCCTTGCCAGTGGCTGGAGGGCATCGGTCGTTCAACTGGCAGGCTGTTGCTGTGATTTTGTAATGGCCTTTATTATGCGTGATTAGTTGATTCCGCCCGACAGTGAAGTAAAAATAATGTTTATTGACCAAGATATATACAGGGCATAACAAAAACCGGCCAAGTGCGAGTCGGACTCGCGCACAAAGGGTTCCGTACTTTGTTGTATGGGGTTTGTTGTTGTACGTTTTACCCTTTGGGCATGGAACCCAAAAAACCCTGTAATATAAATGAAGGAAAGTTAAAAATATCTAATGATACGAGCAGCTTCGAAACACAAGCGAAAAGGGAAATTGAACAGTTGGCCACGCATGGACCCTGCACAGTCTATTGGTCTGGAGTTCCAGAAACCAGTAAAGGGTGTCGGGGAGTTAACATAACCATTTCTTTTGTCATTGCCATAGTCGGTAGTAAAACAAATTAATGAAGCAAACAATTGATTAGCATTGTTATTTTTTTTAAGTTCCTTGGCCTTGGATCGTTGCCCAGTTTGCGTTTTTTAAACCTGTCTCATAAGATATGTTAATCATTTTGTTTGTCGTATATTTCAATAACACATAAAATTTATTTGTTATCTTTATGGCCTACTCGGGTGTTTGTTCACCTATGTCGTCGTTGTCACGTGACTCTCGTTTCCTTTTTTAACCGACTTTTGTAGAGGAGTTTCTCCATCGCCTATGTAATTTTTAATGTTAAAAAAAAAGGTTAAAATAAATATCAAGTAAGTATGTAGGATATATTTACTAGTATTATTTTCATGTGGTTTTCATAGAAATTTCATCAAAATCGATTCGGTAATTTGGTTTTTTATTAGTATAATCCAGTTAAAGTCGGTTTTTACCCCCGACGCAAAAACGACGGGGTGATATAAGTTTAACGTGTCTGTCTGTGTGTATGTTTGAGGTGCAGCATAGCTCCCGAACGGATGAACCGTTTTTGATTTTGTTTTTTTTGTTTAGTTCAATGAATTATTCAAACAGCAGGGCGCAACTAGACATAATAAAAACAACGTTGTTCCATATAAATAAGGCATGCCAAATAACTGCTTTGATATCAAAACCTATGTCAAAGAACGAAGCTACCAGAAACACTTTCAGTTTCATAATGAAAGTTTCTCCGAAGCAGTAAAAATGTCAAATTATATTTCGAGATGATATTTATGAGTGCAAAGCTCCTATTTTGGCGCGCAGTTTCTTAAGGTCAACGTACAATGTCATGCTTCAAGGATAAGAGCTTAGGTGCGGTGCATACTGAAGAGAATGCAACTGTATTTTGATTACGCGCGCTTGACTTGGGGGTAAGCTGGTGAATGCGTGACGAGAGCGTTACGAAAAGTGTGATTGGGCGAGACGAACGGAAGTTAAGAGGGAGATTTAAGCTACTGAAAATAGTAATAGTCCGGTTATTTCATTCAACAAACAGACAATCAAACAAACAAGCTGTAGTCATGTAAAGATTGTTTTGGCCGCTAAATGTAAACCTACCTGCCATTTATTTTTTGCTACCTCAGCATATATTGTATGCTCTCCATAATAAAGGTAACTGATACTCTATTTAATTACTGAATCTTAACATTTATCTTTTTTATATTTTTACTAGCTTCGCCCCTCGGTTTCACCCGCTTAGTTTTGTCCCACGAGAACATACTATCGGGACAAAAAGTACCCTATTACTTATTCCTGGTTATAAACTATCTGTGTTCCAAATTTCATTCGAATCCGTTCAGTAGTTTTGGCGGGAAAGAGGAACAAACATCCATCCATTCTAACAAACTTTCGCATTTATAATATTAGTAGGATTTCATTTGATTTTTTGCAGCTAGCAAGCGCTTGTTGTGGCTCTCTATGGGGAAGGCCTATGTTCAGCAATGAACGTCTTCCGGCTGCTGATGATGACGATGAACATTTATGAGAAGGCAATTAGGTACTTTAATAGTCTTGTATAAGATTGTATATTGTTTAACATACTTTTGACTTTCACAGTTCATTAACTACGCCCTTCCTGCAAAAGTAGGTAACCAGTAACCACTTATCGCAAATGATATAAAACAAAACAACGCATCGATAACAACGTTGTTTTGACTCGACGGAATTAGGTTATTGACGCTTACATAAAAATATATAAGCGATATGAAGGGCTGTATTTAGATGTGTCAGTGACATTATTTCTTTTAACTTTTGCGATATATTTACAAAACAAAACTTATTCAGTCGTTTACCTGGAGTCCATTAGCACTTTTGGCTTAGACAATAATCGCTTTGGCATTAATTTAAAATGTTTACTACTGACAGACATTATATTATGTACTGCGTAAATAATGACGTTATTATTTTTGTAGTTATGTGTACAGAAATTATTTATGTATACGAATCCTTTACATTATTATAAATGTGAAAGTTTATGGGGATGGATGGATGTTTGTTACTCTTTCACGCGAGAACTACTGATCGGATACTGATTTGGATTAAATGTAACACATAATAGTTTATTATCTGGATTGCTTTTTATCTCGTAAACGCGGGTGAAACTGCGGAGCGCAGCTAGTGAATAATAAGTCTGTTTTGTAAGATATCTCCTGTAAAATAAACTGTTTGTTTTTTTTTTTATTAATTCAATAACAGTCGAATTAGGTGAGTTTGTCAATCATAAACTAAGAAAAGCCTGGTTAATTGTATTCTAATAAATCTAGAAAAAATAAACTACGTCTGTTTATAAAATTTGGTATGAAAGTAGTTTAAGCACTGAAGAAGGACGTAGGATACTTTTTATTGCGTTTTTTTTGCCTTGCACGGTTGGTACTTTTAGACAATACATAACCGTATAAAAATCAAAACTTTAAATTCAAATAATTTATTGCAATTAGGCAAAAATAATGCATTTTTGCAAGTCCAACACTTAAGTCTTATACATAGATAAAAATAAAAAAAATTACTAAATATTATCGAAAAAATTAAAAAAAAAAATCTAAAAAGAACAAAATCAAATTAAATCTACTAAACTAGTGATTATCTGATTACGGTTGGAGTTTGAAATTCATGTCACTGCATGTCGTGCAGTGGGTCGTTGTGCGCTGGCCTTTATTCCTTACGCAGTTGACGGCAATCGGAGGGTGCAGCGAACTCGGCAGATCGAAATCTAGCGGCGCGACGGCATTGAACACATAATTATGTGTGCAAACCGCCATTGGTGTCTTTGTAACTGAATTAACAACAGGTTTGCATTAGAGTGCAGTGTTTTTTTTAATTTTTGGCTCCGCACGAATAGTGCATTTATCCAGTATGAAGTATCAAAAGCGGTGGCAGAACGTCGGCCTTCCAAGGAGAAGAATGTGAGTTCAAATCTCAATGCGGGCACGTACCAATGTGTTTCTGTTAAAATTATCACTCGCTTGTCGGTGAAGGAAAACATCTGACTGCGCTCGATCATTCGGAACCTCGATCGAGGTATTTGGATAATCGAATCATTCGATTCAAATAATTCGAATTCGCCCATCGCTAATTCGTAGGCTTGTAGTTTAGTCTTCTGCAAGAGTCTGCTGCTTGTCTATCTAATAACTTTTTCTCTCCGCAATTCCGAGTAATGCCTACTCATTCTGATCATCACAAAAAACGTTACAAAACGGCACTTTATAATCCTTCGTAACCGGCGGGATGCGTGAATCAGCCGCGGGCCGTTTCCGGCGCTCGCGTCGCGTTCTAATTTTAAATACGAACCCCTTTCTAAAATGGAATAAAATCCATCTTCGCACGCGCCGGTAAAACGTTCTTTTTATTATTTTAGGCCAGTCTCAACCGACAATAGTTTGAGATTGATTGCTCTAAATGAGACAAGAAGTGTTGTCTATAATGAGAAACGGTGTTGAGAGATACGACATACTCTTCCTTTTAAGGTTATGTTGTCAACCAAGTGGTCTATAGTTTATGCAATGTGTTGAAACTAACAGTTAATTCTCGGCGCTCTCCTGGCTGCCACACTGCATTAGTTCATAATTATAATATGTTTAGCGTAGTGGGAGAACGTCTGCCTTTCAGGGAAATGGTCGTGAGTTCAAATTCCAATGCGGACAAGTACCAACGTCTTTCTGTAAAGCATATGTACGTTATAATCATTCGCAGAAGGTGAAGGCAAACATCTTGAGGAAACCCACATACCTACCCGAGAATTATTTCAGAGGTCCACTAATCCGGGCCGGGTCCCCGTGCTGGATTATGGCCTAACCTTCCTCGTGAGGAGACCTGTGCTCAGCAGAGGGACGATATGGGTCGTTGATAAAATAAAAGAAACATGAGACTCAATGATTGTAATTTACAATATTGGCTAATAGCAGAAATCGTGTGAAACCAAATCATAAACAAATATGGCCGATATAGTAGAAGACCACGCCAGTTCTGTTTAGCGACATTATAAGCGACGAAAGAATTCCTTTAGAGGAAGGAAACAGCTATTTTCATGTGTATAGGAACTATAAGGCGCCACTTGTTTCAATGTATGTATTTATACACATTATTATATAATTATGTATTATGTGTATTTATCATTTTATAAGTTTTTTTTTTATTTAATGTGTATGTAATTTGTGGTGGTAGCCTAGTGGGAGAACGTCCGCCTTCTAATCAGAAGGTCGTGAGTTCAAATCCCAGTGCGAGCACGTACCAATGTGTTTCTGTAAAACATATGTACGTAATTATCACTCGCTTTTCGGTGAAGGAAAACATCGTGAGGAAACCCATATACACCTACCCGAGAATTATTTCGGAGGTAGGTAATTTATCCACCAATCCGGACTGGGCCCCCGTGGTGGATTATGGCCTAACCCTCCTCACGAAAGTGAGGAGAGACCCGTGCCCAGCAGTGGGACGTTATGGGTTGATGATGATGTAATTTGTAGTTTTTTTTTTGTATTGGCGCCGCATGATTGTTGCATATAGCCAGTACCAAGTGTCCATAAATCTTCCCTCATCCATCATCTCTAGATATCCAAATCATCTAAGCATCCCTTTCTCTATTTTTGTCACTACATGGAACCCTGTAATATAAGAAGGATAATTGAAATACCCTAGGATTAAGTGTTTTTTATTATTATTATTTGTTACTAGCTGTACCCTGCCGCGCTTCGCTGTGGCACATTCGCACATTCGCTGATATGTCACTGATGAAAAAAATAGATAAAAACAATCCTTGATGCGGATTATATATCATGCTAAAATTTCAGCTCGATCGGTGCAGAACTTTTTGAATTTTTGAAGCGTACACAAACCAACATAACATTTTTATATATATAGATAGATTTTGTAGAAATATTGTAAAAATTAAACTCAAAACGTACGTAATTAAAGAGAATAATATTAACTCTTGTACTTACTACCATTGTTTACCTATTTTAATTTTTCTTTACTGTGTTTAACGTTTTCTATTCTATCCTATTCTAATTTAAGAAAACATGATCCTAGTTGCAACTAAAATATTAATAAGACCCATATTATGTATACCTTACAGACTAACACACATATCTATCTCTATCTATATATATATAAATGTTATGTTGGTTTGTGTACGCTTCAAAAACTCAAAAAGTTCTGCACCGATCGAGCTGAAATTTTAGCATGATATATAATCCGTATCAAGGATTGTTTTTATCCATTTTCTTCATCAGTGACATATCAGCGAATGTGCGAATGTGCCACAGCGAAGCGTGGCAGGGTACAGCTAGTTATAATAATGATATTTTAATGAATTAAAACTATATTTATAAAAAAAATCTCTATTAAATATAGTTTTTTTTAAAATGTTAAATGGATTTATTAATATTTCGATTTATCTCTATTTTTATTCTAGGAGGATGTTGGTTTAGATCATGCAAATATCGCATATTCGCCACCCACACACTTTATAGCAGGATGTGCAGACGCAGCGAATATGCAAGCTATTTCTGTGGGTATTATGTGTAGGTACCTATAGCCCAGAGTCAGCGCGCCGGCGACCTTCGCACTGCTTCATCTCTGTCAGGCAAAGAGTATGTACAATAGATGCGACAAGCCTTCGACACTTTGTCAAAGATACTACCCATTGTACACTTCCATTGTACTACCCCTTTTTCACTATTGTAATTTTTCTGTAGTGTTTTTTTTTTGTGTACAATAAAAAAGTTTTCTATCCTATTCTACTCTTTTCTATTCTATTAACAAGGCTAATTGCCAGTCCAATCCGGATCTGGGCCCCGTAGTGGATTATGGCCTAATCCTCCTCACGAAAGTGAGGGGAGACCCGTGCCCAGCAGTGGGACGTTATGGGTTCTTGATGAATTGCCAGTGATACAACTCACGCCACGGAGGCCGTCAAATCTCTCCCAGAAGTTGGTGATAGGGTGAAGTGTGAGGCTGCGGGTACGATTCCCGTGCATGGTAAATATTTCTAAGAACCTCAGGTACTTGATTTGGGTCTGAATTTGTGGAACCATGGTCCTTGTCTGTTTGTTTGTTTGTCAAATGAATTAGTAACAGTATCTAGTTTCAGAGATTTTCAACTAACATGATAATTATGGGTCTTAGATTAATATTTTCGTCGTCAGTCTGATGTTTTCTCCAAATAAAGAGTTAATATTAATATGCTCCTCATAGTTCCTGATTCCCTAGATACAAGGTCTATGAGTTTTTTATGAGTCTATTAATAAAAATATAAAAAGAAATCGACCATTAATTATACGCAACAATAGTTTATGACAGGACACCAAGACGATCATTTGTGATGGGCCTACATTATAACGACATAGGATTGAGATGGGATGGTGACAAATACAGTGATAACTAGATTTCTGAAGTCCCTTCTGTATCTTTACTCTTTGACGGCGCACCGGATGACGCGTCGCGTGTAAATTTAGCGTCGCGCCAGGTTCATGGGCGTTGCGCAGCCGCGATGCGCTCCTTTTGTTGCAACGTTGCACTGCTGAGTCGGCGGCACTGCGTGATCACTCTTCCTGTCTTTTTCTTTCTTCTTTTATTTGTGGCAGATCTTGTTATTAGCTGATTCCAAAAAAAATCTCCATTTTTTTTAAACTTAATTTCCTATGTCTTTTGAGAACATAATTATAAATTATCATTTACCTTTCAGTGAGGTAGACATCCTGCAGAAACCTTGTTCCAAGAATAATTTCAGAGTTCTGATCCACCAATCCGAACCGGGCCCTGTGATGGTCCTCCTCTAGCGTGTGGTGAGACCCTTACACAGCAGTGGGCCGATATGGGTTATGGGGATGGTGATGATAATGATTTGTTTAGGAAGGTGGACATCTAATATATCTGTAGTAGTAATAGTTGTAATCCAATAGGTTAACTTCTTGATAAACGTGGCTATGAATTCGATATGAAGAACGACATATTCATAATAATTCGAAACGGCATTAATTTTTTTATGTTTTATTTCTTTATTTTAAACCGCTAGCAGTGGGCCACGTTCCCAAAATGCTGGCAGCATTGACACATTGTATGGCAATGCTCTGTGGGCAAAATATATGCCAGCATTTTGGTCACGTGTTGCTTCGACCATTCAATTGTTCGCATTCATTTGTTTTTCAATTTGTTTAAACGGCATCTACAACAATTTTGCCTCGTACCTACCTTAACTTCGACACACCATTATCCTTGGTCTGTTTATACCCAAACCCAACAAAAGTCGCTGAACTGATCGACATCTTATTGGTACATTAACATACCAACGTATTGCCGATGAAAATGTCACTTGATTATGAAGTTTTTTGCCCCGAACATTGCCTTTTTCGTTTTTTGATACTTCTCTACCTGTTGCTGGTTTTTATTTTGTTTGGGGCTCCTGTGAGAACGTATTGTTGATCGATTATTCATTCAACTTCATCATATAAAATTATATGAACTTAAATAACACGAGAACATCGTTGAGGAAGCAAATAGGCTAACCACAGATAATAATAGTCATAAAATTCGCTGTTTGTGGAACCATTATAATTTTATTGTTTCACCTTTTCACTAATGAGGTTTGCGTTTGACCACTATAATCATCTGGGCCCTTATTTGGCGTGATGCGATAACGCGCTATAAACTTAATTTTAACCTCAAAACTTCGTGAAAACGCGCGTCTATCTCGCTAGCTTTCCACGTGTTATTTTGACAGTTCAATTGACAGTCCAAAACGAGCATGTCACGAGTCTAGGTGGTCATAGCGAATAACGGTCTTGATATTCAGTGACGATGCAGTTTGCGATGGTGTATGCTTACTTGGTCCTCGTAAATATTCACTGCTGAAAACACAACTGTGGTATTTTTCATAACTTGCCGCGAGTGTGGGAAAACACAACTGTGGTGTTAGCTGTATGGGAAAACACTACAATGTGTGCAGTGAAAATCGGCTCAGCAGTCAGTGTTACAGACTGAGATTCTTCAAGTCACGAGTGAATAGATTACTTCTAAGTTAGCGTTCACCGTCGTAGAGTATACCATCATATGAGATAGTGGTCAGACGCGGATCTTTATCCTACTAATATAATAAAAGCGAGACTATCTATGTTTGCATATTTTTCACGACTAAACCGAATCGATCTCGATGAAATTTGATACGGTGATGGTTGGAACCCTGGGAAAGGTTACAGGATGCTTTTTATTGCGATAAACTAGTCCATAGTAAATATATACTCAAAATCATTCATCGTCTTCATCTTTTCTCTTTTTTATAACGGTACGATCGCGTATACAGATCCTAACCCTAGGATTCCCTGTATCTATAGAATCGGAATCTAGTTCCATGGTCCTACAAACACCCAGACTCAGAGCAAGTGCTTGTGGTTCACACAAATCTTTGCCCTAAGCGGGATCGAACTTGCAACCTCACGCTTCGCAATCGGCTCATCTCGCATATTCGCCACGGTGGCCGTCAATTAGTCTTACGAGCAAAGCTGTAATTTCCAGCGTTAATACGATGACGACAATTTCCTTATGTCTTTATAACATGGGCATCCAGGAATGCGTGTCACCGGGAAGTGGCAACCAGGGCCGTGACCCTCAGAACGAGGAAATGACGCAAGGAAGATAGTAAACTCCGGGTGTTATTGTTTGTTTACATTTTAATATAGTTGGCAACGGGCGATGATCGTCGTTTTAAGAGCCGGAGGATAATCTCTTTGTCTTAAGAGCTTCGAACGAACGCACGAAGCGATTTGCCTCTATATTCGTTATGCGCACCGCAAAGGAGTGCAACTCCGAGCCTGTGTTTCCCGATAGGTACAACTTGGGAGTCTTCGAGTAACGAGTGAACAGGTTACTTCTAGGTAAGCATGCACCATCGTAGACCGCATTGTCACTTAACATCAGGTGAGAAGGAGCTTAAAGGCGAACCAAATAAAACAAAACGCTTCACGTGTCAGTTTTTTAACACCAACACGTCCTATAAAGAAACTAGTACTGCGGCCGTTTGTCCCTGGTTTTCATTTGTGACTGGAAGATTCCCAGGTTGTAATTATCGGGAAACACAGACCGAAACGAAGTGAGCGATCAGCGACTCCTCTCCTCCAGGATTTCCTTTCGTCTTATTGATGTATGGTCTGGATTTTCCATAATTTGCTTGTTGTTATAATAAGACAGTCCCAAGAGGTCCCAGAAATGTTCCCGAGGTGAGATCATGGCTAAATCATTAACTAAAATCCTTAAAAATTCATCTATGCGAGGTAGAAGTATAATGGCTCTTCTTATTACGCCTCCTTACGCCTTTACGCCTCACTATCGTTCAATTGTTGAACTTATAGGATCTCTTGGTTTCAACTCAATTCTTGAAATGTTTACTGAAACTGTTTACTTGAAATGTGTACTGCTTTTTGTTTTCCATTTTGTTTAGATTCAATGTATTGAGGTAGGTAAGTAAGTATACTACGGAAAAGAGAGAAGTAAGAACTGCAAAAAATAATTAAAATGATGAAGATACTTGTATGTAGTTACATATTATAAGGTTTATATAACGACTCACCACATTATTGAAGTTATACGTAAAAATATTGAGTCAACGTTAATAACATCCCAGCGTCAAGGCTACGGCGACATTCAAAATGGCTGACGCATTACGGAGTGCATTGGTACGTGCATCTCGATTTAAAGGTCAACAATTACGAGTATTCACAATAAAACGTACCCAGGACCTCACATCAGAAGCGGGTAGCATTGAAAGTTCGTTGGTATTAAATGCACTTCCTTGATTTTCGAGGTCGCAGCGCTGGCGGCGGCGGCCATCTTGCATTTCTGACGTTTATTTTTGGCGGGCTTTTAGTTTTTTTTAAATGGTCCTGACAGATATGGCAACGACGTGGCTGAATGTCAGGCAATTTTTGAATTTAATGTTTTTTTTAATTGTTTTAAGCCAGCTATTCATAACATTACTCGTCTTTTTTTAATGTTGCCTGTTTATATCATGCAAGTAGGAAGGTACCTACAGCTGAATTTTGCTGCACGCACTCCAGTGTGCTATCTACAGACGCTGTATTTGTACTCTGTGGTTATTGGAGTTGCAAACTTGCAGATAGAACGATAAATCACCCCCAAAATAAACTCAAATATCTGCCGCTTGCAATAAATTACGCACAAAGTGCATTATAGCAAGCTGTATGTGTAAACAGACTTAAATACTTCAATTTTAGGATTGTTTGAAGATAAATAACGATCAAAACTGTTTATAACAATGTGTGTTGTTGTACTTTTTAAGTTTTTGTATGTTCTGTGGTGTTATGATAAAGAGTTTATAATTTTTTTTTATTTGACATAGTGACGAGACGAGCAAGTCGTTCATCTGGTGGTAAGCGCTACGCCTGCCCATGACAGTTACAGTGCCACCCAGAACTTTGCATTGCATAATCTAACTATCACGGTTCATGAGATACATCCTGGTGACAGACAGCAGCGGAGCACTGTGGTGCGACTGTTAGCTAATCTGCGGCGCAGTGCTATAACTGTACGCGACCTGCCGCAACGCTGCGCCCGCGCTCAAGGGCATTCGGACACTACGGCTGTGGAGTAGTAATTATTGTCAAAAAAAATTGATCGAATTACGCAGTTCAATTGCAATGTTGATTTTTTCAGCCAAATAAGACTCTACCAGCGCATTTGGGCAATGCACCGGCAATGCCCCCGATGTCGCAAGCGGCAGCGACCAATTAACATCAAGTGGGCCGCATGCTTGTTTGCCACCTATTTAAAAAAAAATCATCAGCCAGAGTTTTTTCTTAATTCATTAAACTCCTTATCCAAGAAAAAACAACAGTACCTAAGTACTTACCAAGTTGATTTGGCTTATTACGAGCCTGTAATGTGTAGGTGATCCAATTATTTTGTTCTATTATAATGATATCTGTATTTAGCACCTTCTTCTTTCGAATCGAAGTTGGTGCACCGGGATAAATTGTTTTGAATGAAACAACATGGTGACAGGTTAAGCTAGTAAGACTGTAGTTTACATACCCAGGGTTTTTCAAATGACACTGCTAAGAATACGTGCCAAAGGGTGTTTATAATTCTTCCTCTTTCCTTACACTATTCTGGACAGACTTAGACAGTGGCTAAGGGCGCTACACACTATGTGTATGCTATGTTATGTGTATGGGATGCGTTAACACATAGTTTTCATGGATATTCAAAATGGTTGGGATTGAGTATGTTGAACTCTCGGAGAGGCTTCTATTTGTGAACATTTTTTGTTGTAACACCAACAGCTCCACATCTTTCCCTGTTCTCAAGTCACGAGCGTTGAATAACAAACGTCTCGGCTGCACTCACGAATCGGACGTCAAGGCCGGACGTCGATGTCCGCCCGCCAATGGCCCTAGATGCCCCGACGTGCCCCGACGTGCCCCGATGTACCCCGAAGTGCCTCCTCATGCCTTGGAGCTGATGTGATCAGAGTAGACGTGAACTTGAATCCCGGAAGATGGCATATTATCCCCACTTTATCTTAGGCAATCTGTAACACTTCATCGATACCTACAACCCACATACCTACCCGAGAATTATTCCGTTGGAAGGTATGTTATCCACCTATACGGTCTGGGCCCCCGTGGCGGATTAGGGTCTAACCATCCTCACGAAAGTGAGGGGAAACCCGTGCTCAGCAGTGGGACGATATGGGTTGATGATGATTATGATTTCATCGATAGTTTTACTTACCCTTAAATATTTATTTTATTCTTATTTTTAGTATTTGTTGTTATAGCGGCCATAGAAATACATCATCTGTACAAATTTCAACTGTCGGTTCATGAGTTACAGCCCGGTGACAGACGGACGGACAGACAGACAGACAGCAGAGCCATAGTAATAGAGTCCCGTTTTACCCTTTGGGTACGGAACCCTAAAAATGATTGTCCTATTCTAGGAAGTAATAGACACCCTTATCCTTTGACAAATCGTTTGGAATTGCGGGTGCGTGACCTCCAAAAATGCGTAAACATGTAGCCATAGCAACGGATGCCCCAGGGGTCCACAACCTGTTCCTATTCGGTTCTACGTCATAGCCAGGGGTTACCGACTTCAAATAACACAGTTTTCTTGAAATACGCACTGAAATGCTGAAACTTTGTACATTGACCTTTACGCAGTTAAAAAAACTATAATAGTTTGACATAGAAATGTGGAGGAAATGTTTAAAAATAACATTTTTGGTGTTGATGTGAACAGAGCAGAAACTTTTAACGGTGTGAGTAGAGTTTAGGCGGGAAATAGAAAATGTGACTTTTTCTTTTAAACTTTACTTTTTTCTTGTGTTAATATGTAGTAATATTAGTGGATCCTTTAAGTGTTTTTTAACGTGTATGTTTCTTGTTCACATATTTACGTAACAATAATTATCGTTCGCTTTTCGGTGAAGGAAAACATCATCAACCATACCTACCCAAGAATTATTTCGGAGGTAGGTGTGCTATCCACCAATCCGGACTAATCGGATTATGGACTAATCCTCCTCACCAAAGTGTTGGGAGACCCGTGCTCAGCAGTGGGTTAACGATGATATAAAAAAAAATAACAGAAACCGACACACTCGACTGAATGCTCTCTTTCCTCAAGTGTTTGCTGGAAGAAAACTCTTTGTAGGGTCAAGCTCGCCTTTGTAGATTATTTTCCAATGGAAATCAGTATTTATATAGTTATGCTCCATGAGTGCAATTAGTTATAAGAAAAATAAATAAAAAAGAAAAAAAAAAGTTTTTTTTATCCATCCTGCACTGTCTCACTGCTGGGCAAAGGTCTCCCCCGATTCTTTCCAATTGTCTCGATCTACGGCTAGTTCCTTCCAATCATTTGCAAACGAGTAGAGAGAAATTTTTTATAGAAAAAATAGTTTAATTTTAGTTGTAACTGTTTCGAATGAAAAGATAGCGGTACAGAACCCTACACGAATCACGGCTCACACTTGACCAGTTTTTTTTTAATAATTTCCTGGAACGAAACGAGACCAAATCGTTAGATTAATAAAAACAGAAGTGACCTATTCTGTCAATCCACATTTTTGAGGATCAGTTAGGATCAGTTAACCGCAGTGGCTATTAAAACGATTGATGGCCACTAATGCCCACTGCTAATACTCATGTGGTCTCATAAACAAAATCTAAATAGTTCACCTACATTTTTTTCTATTCTAAACAAACGAGCGTTAACAACTGTGAATGACGAACAGTGCTTTCACACGATGGTAAGCGTCTAATGGTAATTTAGTTTACCTATTTAGTATTTTTGTGGTAGAAATATATTTTTCCAGATAAGCTTCTATAAAATACTTATTTGGCACTGCAAGCCGATCAATATAAGCCCATACACCATCAATTACCATACCTTCCGTCTCTATCATCAGATCAGCTCGCTGCCACCATAATATTGTATTTTCATCAGCACTTGACAGGCGTGCAAAATTTAATCTCAATCTATTGAGGATATCTATTATCTGCTATCTCATCATCATCATCATCAACCCATAACGTCCCACTGCTGGGCACGGGTCTCTCCTCACTTTCGTGAGGAGGGTCTGCTATCTATTATCTATAAATTCCCACATGAACCGTTATTCACCATAAAGTGTCCTATGTGTTATTCCAGAGCCTAAGAAGTGAAAAGAGGCAAGAAAAACGTACACCCACATACAGTCATACACACACGCGATGATTATTAATCCCACAGGAACTGTTCCGATTTTCTGGATAAAAAGTATATTATGTGTTAATCTAGGTAACAAACTATCTGTGTGCCAAGTTTCACCCAAATCTGTGTAGCAGTTTTTGATTAAAAGAGTAAAAAACATCCATACACACAAACTTTCGAGTTTATAATTAGTAAGGATTAATAAAATTATACCTGTAGTAGGAAGGATGGTAGGACAAGGTGATGGTAAAATAAGGTTTTATTTGAATTGTTACCTTTGAAAAAAATTATACTTCTTTTAACATATTTAATTTAGCTAAACATATTTTATTGAACGATTTGTTTTTCAATTTCGGTTAGGTACACACCTACATGGTTTCTTGTTTCATCATGAAACATATTTATATTCATTATTTACACAGTTATAATAATTACGATCCATAATTATATTATTTAGTTTTACTTTTATGATTATTTGTCTCTGTTTTATTTTTTAGCTCCTGAAAACAAGTCAATCGATGACACTGGCCACAAAAATCAAGAATGAAAAAGAAAAACAAATCTTTCTACCTTTTTTTTCAACCGTCTTGCCTGCCAGGAACAAACAGCTAACATGAAAAGTATGACAGTGAAAAACTGTCTTCCGAGTTTAAATATTGAATGGGGCGGTTAGGTAACAGTGACGTCAGTTTCCGCGCTTTCCCGCGTTTCCGGCCGCTTTCCCGAGGTCGGTGACCGGGCGGGCGCCACGAATGTGTAAGAGAGGTCAGTTGCGAATGTGCTAATATTATAATTATTTATTAATTAAATTAGGTTTTCCCTAATAATTAAGAAATCCAACTTGGAGAACATCTGATTACTCATAATCATGACGCCTGCATCGGAAATATAAAGAACTCAGAAGAAACATACTCATAAACGTGGAAAAGAATTATATAATTTCCTATGATTCCACATTTTTTTAGTAAAATCTTTTTATGAAATCTAATGTTATATATCACCTCACATCTCCAGGATTCATGAACCAATGTCTATGATAAAAAAAAACAATGATAGGATAAAATCCTATTGTCGAAGCGAAGCTATCTGTCTTCTGTACTGTGTTTATTTTTGTTTCTGGTGTACAATAAAGAGTTTTCTATTCTATTCTATCATATAGGTTGTAACTATCAGGAAAAAGACTGAAGCAAGGAGTTCCAACTCCGCATAATGAATGTAGAAGCAAATCGCATCGTGCGTAAAGATGGAATGACCATAAGTTACCAATTAGGGTCTTTTTTATGCATAAATAGGTTCGCGTCTGACCACTATCTCATCAACAACCCATAACGTCCCACTGCTGGGCACGGGTCTCTCCTCACTTTCGTGAGGAGGATTAGGCCATAATCCACCACGGGGGCCCAGTCCGGATTGGTGGATAACATACCTACCTCCGAATCTCGGGTAGATATGTGGTTTTCCTCACGATGTTTTCCTTCACCGAAAAGCGAGTGATAATTGCGTACATATGTTTTACAGAAACATATTAGTACGTGCCCGCACTGGGATTTGAACTCACGACCTTCTGATTGGAAGGCGGACGTTCTCCCACTAGGCTACCACCGCTTCTTCACCACTATCTCACCTGATGCTAAATGACAATTCGGCCTATGATGGTGTTTGCTTACCTCGAAGTAACCTATTCACTCGTGACTTGAAGACTCCCAGGTTGTAACTATCGGGAAACACACTGGTCACTCCAACCAGGGCATGTCTATCAGTCATACAATTTCTAAATCAATTGAGTTAGTCACTGACAGTGGCAATGGGTGAAAGACTAACCCAGTTAGGTAAGGATGACCGCATACGCAAACAATTTAGATAGATAGATAGATAGATAGATAAACTCTTTATTGAAACACCACAGAACAAAGAAAACTTAAAACTAGAACAAAACAAATTTTACAATTAGTGTCACAATGGGCGGTCTTATCGCTCAGAGCGATCTCTTCCAGACAACCATGCACGGAGAGGAGTAATTAAGACATCGGACGGTGGCTTTCTTTATATACATAGAATAAATAAATAGATACATATACACAAAATAAACTTAAATACATAGTAAAGTAATAGATAAACTTAATATATACCCTAATATAATAAACATACATACTAATACAAATATATTATATACCTACTATTAATAAACATACATACCTACGAATACAAATGTATAATATGCAGCAACTAGACAATTAATTCAGAAGATAATAGGATTTGACACGAATTTTAAAAGCATTTAGCGAAGTTGTGCGCTTACAACTTACAATTTAGTGGTTAGTGACTAAGATTGTTGGTGCTTATGTGGTCGGTACCATATTTGGCTGTGCTGATTAGTTTGTAGCTTGTACCAATAACAACTTTGAAATGTCTCACTGTGATTGCAATAAACATTTTTTTTTATTTGATTGAGCGACGGGACGAGCAAGACGTTCACCTGACGTCCATAGCAGTCATAGCACCATCCAGAACACTGCATAGCATAATCCTGCGCGGCACTGCACTCCGCTCGTCACCCTGCGACATCGGCTCTAAAGTCTCATATGCCCAGTAATTTCGCTGGAAACAGTGCCCTTCAAACCGGAACACAGTAATGTTAACACACTGCTGCTTGGCGGATGAATATCTGGCAAAGGTGTGCTACTTCCCCAGGCGGTCTCTTGGAAAAGAGGTCTCCCACTACAAAACGTGATATCTCACGTTCAACACGCCGAGGACATAATACGCTCTTGTCGTAATTAAGCGATGTATTAAAGTTACATTATTTCTTCCAATTAAAACCAAACTTAAATACCGGTATGTGACCCAAATATCTATATTGAAACAATAGTCTACTCAGCTGTAGATTCAAACATAAATGCCATAACCAACAGAACTGTTGTACCAAAATACACAATGATTTTAATGGCATAAGTGAGTCCGTTGACCCAATCACTACACCAGGGGCTGACAGCTATGATTAGGCTATGACGTCATTAGCAATGGCAGTGAGCTAGGGTGAAAGAACTAGCCTAGTTTAGCCTAGTTTAGTTTCGATGACCGCATGGAGTTGGTTGTAACAACCGACGACCAATAGGTTCGGTGTAGGATTCGGTGACCTTGTTTGGTGACTGCTTGATTAATGGGAAACCTGGCCAGGGTAGAGGAAATCCGGCGTTTGAGGAACGTGCGTGCGGATTGGTTACATGTGCGCTTCAGAAGCTAATGGCTCTCGAATTGAAATCTTGAAGAAATTAGTAGAGGTACGCCTCTTCTGCAAGAGACTGCATAGGGAAGTACCACACCTTTTCCTGATATTCATCCGTCGAGCGGTGGTGTGAAAACAATTCTGTGTTCCAGTTTGAAGGGCACTGTTTTCAGTGAAATTACTGGGGTAGTTTAGAATCGATGTCTCGGGGTGACGATCGCAGTGCAGTACCGCGCAAGATTATGCAATGCAACTGTTGTGGGCAGACGTAGCGCCTAAGATCAGGTGAACGATTTGCACGTCTCGTCACTCAGTCGAATTAAAAATAGCGTGGTGGATTATGGCCCATCTTCTCTGTGAGAGAAGGGTTGTATCTGCAGTAGGAATCTAATCATCTGATGATGATGCTGATAAGACTAATACGGTAGCAAATATGGGATGATCTAGCTATCCAAAAGGATTAAAGAATGTTTACAGACCGATGATCAGTATTGGGTAGCTATGCAAAGACCAAACCAAATTGGCTTCAACTGGGTTATGTTTTAATTAATAAATACCTGGGATCGCGTTTGACCACCGGGTGTTAAGCGATGATGCGGTTAACGCAGGCGCACGCTTAATTAGAAGACTGGAAGACCTGAAGACTCCCAGGTTGTAACTATCGGCAAACAGACTCCAGCAAGGAGTTCCACTTCCGTGCGAATGAAGTTTGAATAACTAATCACTGAATCAAAACCACTTCCATGCGGATGAAGTTTCCAAAACTGAATCAAAATTTCCAGGTGACTTCATGAACGCCATGAAGGATCGATGCTATGATCTCACTGACGGCGGCAGCAAGGTGAAAGAACTAGCCTAGTTTCGTTCCGAAGACCACGCCGAGTCACTAACCACCAATGACCAATTGATTCGGCACTGGACTGTTTTGACCTTGTTTTGTTACTGTTTCAATGACTATGGGAAAGTGGGTTGTGGAACTCGTGTAAGACTTCCAGTGGATAGGTCTACTCGTTGCTAAGTTAGATCTTTTGAAATTATTAACGTTTCAAATATAATTGTTTTGGCTGTTAAGTCAGCAGCGGTAATGCTCAAACTTTCAATACTCTCTCTTAAGATCTCTTTCTCTTTGAAGATTATGCAATGCAAAGTTCTACATGGCACTGTCACTGTTATGGGCGGGCGTAGCGCTTACCATCAGGTGACTGACCTGCTCGTCATACTTTTAAAAATACTTTTTAAATTAAAAAGACAGATATATTTGCTATCATATAATACTGAATAATGTAAACTACAATAGGTATTTGAACCTCACAGCGGCTCCAGACCATTTTGACCATTCTTCTTTTAGTTTCGCGTATGTTATACAAAATTAGAATTGAAATGTTTAGTAATTTATAACCCTGACTGTACTAAAAATTATATCATTGATTCGATTTTAAGATAATTAAGTCACGGGGAAATACGCATCAAGAACACGTAAAATACAGATAAACAAAACAGGATCCGGAGGAAAATATTTAAAAAAAAACTTGGGTTATTTGGGACTTATAAAAAGTCACTTAACACGTCACATAATAAAAACAAAAATCCAATGATAAACATAATAAAATATTCAGTTTAGATTCAATACCACTAGTCAATCTAGTTTTTCGAACATCTGTTTGCAACGAAGAAAATTCTATGTAAATATTATTCAAAACCTATACAATTTCCTTACTGTAACACTTCAATATAACACTTGTGTATTACAAATAACAACATAACGGTTACAATTCAGTATTGACCAATGTTCTGAAAAAAACTAGGTCTGTTTTGCACGCAAGCATAGGTGTTTAACCTTTTTGGTATTTGTTCGTGCCGATGTTAAAACACTTAAAACCAGAGGTGTTTTTTTTTTCAATTTCGGCTTCGCGCTTTTACTGCGTTTTAATTTTTTTTTAAGTTTCGGCTTCGTGCTTTTACTGCGTTTTAACCAGTGTCAATTATTCAAATATTTCGAGTATTCTATATCTTTAAAATAGTTAAAATGCCGAGACCCAGTCAATCGGGTTGTTAGTAGTCTAGTCACTACCTGTTATGGGTGCGTAGCGCTTACCATCACGTGAACGACTTGCTCTTTAGTAAAGTAGTGGATGCTTTTTTTACTCTTTCTGGGAATTTTAGAGGGAACTCGAAATGCTACGTTTTTTGAGTTTGTATTATGTGCGGTGGACAATTTGGATTCGCAGATATTCTGAAAGTTAGAGAAGTGACGCAGACAGTGACTTAGTATCTGTTACTAGCTGTTACCCGCGGCTTTGCTCGCGTAGTCTACTGCCTTATACACATGTTTATCTCCTGAATTCAGTAATTAAGGTCTAATTAACATACAAAAGTCAATACAATAAACCTAAAAGAAGTAATGTTTACATAGGCTTCTTACAGGCGTGAGCGCACAGAATAGTGAATAGTAAGAGCTACTAGGCCCAGTTACTGGTTCCGGGTTCGGCCGGTCGCGGCCCAGTTGTGGGGGTCAACGTTCGAGAAGAAACTGATGGACTGAAGCTGAAATATTTCGGTAGATTACTGTTAGGCTGGGAGCTGTGGGCGGAGTTAATTACTCGTGAATGTGTCTATTTTCGGGACGGTCAAGCGGTGTCGTTGTAGGTTTTTTTTTCTCTTGGCTCAATCCAATAGGTACGTAGGTATCAATATTTTATTAAGTATTCTACAATAGTGGGCTGATGACAAAGATTCAGGTACATAAAGTAATTAGAAATTCATAAACTCTGTTTTTGTTATGCCACATATAAAAATAATTGATTCGTTTTTTAATAGATAGCGAGATATCATTGCGTCAAAAATCACTCATACTCGATAACTCCTGATGTTAAAATTTTACTCTATTTGGCTTTTGAGATACTTACATTATTAACTACAACGCCATCAGATATTTTAACGCTAAAAACACTGAAAATGTGATTTAAAACCCCTTCAATATATAGACATTGAAAGCTTGATTTGAGAACATAATTGAGTTTTTTTTTCCACTTTGAAGTAATCACACCTATCCGCTACTTCCAAACTATTTCACTAGGTAACAAGCGTACTGCGTTCGTATCGTCGACCCCTGGTAACCGATTTTTACTGTAAATGTTTCTATAAGCGAGGAAATTCGTGAAAAGTTAGGCAGATTAGGTAGGATTAAGAAGTCTGGTTGAGGGCGAATGAAAAACGCGATTTAAATCGTTATTCCAGTAGGTGACCTAGATTAGGAGATTTTCCTAGATTTAAGAGAGATAGAGTAATGTAGGTATTTGTTTTGGTAACCGATTGTAATAGATATTTTTGTATTTTTCTATGCTGGACTGGAATGCTGGCGTGAAGAACGCAAATCCGTCTCTGTTTTGCTCTAGAATATCTGACGGTACAAATTTTCACTCAATAAAATAATTTTCCAAATTGACAAATGAATTAAAAACCCCGAGAGAACTGGAGATTGGAAAATATTCCTTTTCTAAAGGCCTTTAGAATTGTCATTGAAGAATTAGAGAGCCGATGATAATTTCATCAGTTACTGTTACTGGGGCCAAAATTATGATAACAGCTCACGACGAAAAGCGGAGATACTGTTGCTAGGCACCTTGATTGATAACACGTGTACCTACCTCAATTATAGCGATAAAACTCTATGTGGGGTCATAGAACTTGTTAAATTAAGTGCACGAAGGGATGTCTCCATTTTTAGTTGAACAAATCGGCGTCTGTACGATTACAGTATGTTTGAATAAAGAAAAGAACGGATTTGGATGAAATTTGTATGGAATTTGACACACAGATAGTTTATTAACACCACGTAGCATACTTTAATTCTGTATCTATGGGATAATAATAACGCGGGTGAAACCGCGGGGCGCAGCTGGTGTTTTATAGTTACATACATCATAATTACTTTAAAACTGGGCATAATTAGACTTTAGAGCCGATGCCCCAGGGTGACGAGCGCAGTGCAGTGCCGCGCGGGATTATGCAATGCAAAGTTCTGGGTGGCACTGTAACTGTTATGGGCAGGCGTAGCGCTTACCACCAGTTGAATGAATGCTCGTCTCGTCACTAAGTAAAATAAAAAAAAAAACTGAAATCTTATGATACTCTGAATCATTCCATTGCCTTCTCAATATAGAAAATAGTTTTATATGTTATTATAATGCTATACAATTTAACCGTATATTGAGTACACACAGCCTTTGAATGTTGTTACATTTTATTGCGGCAACAAATCGCTTTTATATAGCTTTTATTGCTTTTTCCGTATCGAAAATGGAAAACGGGAGCTTCTGGAACTGAAAGAAGCGATGGTGTCAGAGAACCGGTTTCTGGTTTTTAGTTCACTTGAAATAAGGAAGACAGCTCTCAATTCGTTTGTAATCTAGGTCCTCAGTTCTCAGGGCCCCAGGGGAACACGGGAAATTCGAAGGGGTCCACTAGTATGTGGTAGGAAATAAATAGGAATATGGTAGAAATTTAGCTGCAGGGGTCGACCGGAACCAGCTAAATTTTGAAAGTGGTCTATGAGAAAAAAATAGTTGGGGAACCTCTGATCTGGGGTATCTTGTTATCGTCGTCCGTCGTTGTTGTCGTAATAATTCTAAGTTTGACTTTAACCATAATCAGAAGAGTATTCTCCTTAAGCTCTGCTGCTTGCAACTCATCCGCTACTTCAGGAACGTTGCCAAAATGCCCCAAATTCAATTTTTCGCATAAATATAAAAGAAAACACAAAAATTTTACACGTGCTTTTTTATTCAAAAGAGAAATTATTCGTTTTTCGGTGAAGGAGAACATCGTGAGGAAATCCGAGAATTATTTCGGAGGTAGGTTATCCACCAATCCGGGCCGGGCCTCCGTGATGGATCGTGGCCTAATCCTTCTCACGAAAGTGATGGGACACCAGTGCTCAGCAGTGGGTCGATATGGGTTAATCATGATGATGACGAAAGAGAAATGAGGCGCACAGGTCGTTAACCTGATGGTACGCGCCACACCTGCCCGTAACAGTGGCAGTGCCATCCAATACTTTGCATTGCGAAATCTTGCGTGGCAGTGCGTGACGTATGAGACAGGATACATTACTTTTTACTATAAAACAACTAACTGATTACAGGTAAAGCTGAATTACGAAGAATTTTAGGCCAAAGTTGTAAAAATAGTCTTAAAGCTGGTGTTTAAAGCTTTCAGTCGATAATCACCAAAAGTAGCCTTTTCAAACGCCCAAATAAAAAACTCGACTTTATGAATGTCTGTCGAAAATTTTCCTGCTCCCACACATTAAGTGATGTGCCAATATCGATGACGCAATGCAGTTTTTGCCGATCACTCGAATGTTTTGGTACCTACTTTTGGTCTCATCACTAGGAGTCGACGAACGGCGCCCGGCCGCTGACCTTGCTACCGCGACCTTGCGGAGAGGTCGATGACATCACGTATTTTCGGGGCGTTTTTCTTCGAGGAAAATTCCCTATCGACCAGAGCACTGAGACCTCCCGTTCCCTTCTGAATGGAACAAAGATTGGACGGTGAAAGGGAGAGTAGTGCTACACGCAGGGATCAAGGCCACTGGTCCGGTTAGAGGGCAATGGTTTTCGTTCTCACACCTACGCGAACTTTTATAGATTTGGAAAGCGTTTTCTGGAATGTTTTTGCGATTTATAATGGAATGAGAATGCAATTTCTATTGGAGTTCGAACTTTGAACTGTAATTGGGATTGTGAGTCTGACTATAAAAGGCATTGGACTCTTGAATAAGTATTATGGATTTATGATATTTTTTGGTGTATAGAAATTTTTATATTGTGTAATTCACTATAGTTTCTAATAAATTGACTCTTTTACTAGCTCTTTTTTGTTTTCAATATCATTTTTATTTATTATATTATATTTTATTCAAAATAAGACGCAGCCCGCGGTTATATCGTAAAGGATTAAGTTAATTTTTCAAAAATATATTTACGGAGACAAGATTTTATGAAATAAGAATTTAAAATTGCAAGCCTAATTATACAATGGATCGCAATTTTTTTTTATTTGATTGAGTGACGAGACGAGCACGTCTTTTACCTGATGGTAAGCGCTACGCCTGCCCATAACAGTTACAGCGCCACCCAGAACATTGCATTGCGTAATATTGCGCGGGACTGCGCTTGTCACCCTGAGACATCGGCTCTAAAGTCTCATATGCCCAGTAATTTCGCTGGAAATAGTGCCCTTCAAACCGGAACACGGTAATGTTTGCACACTACTGCTTGGTGGATGTGTTTTATACATTTTAGTGGCGATAAAGGTTTATTTATCTAAATTCTATTTAAGCCAATGATAAATTTAAGGGTCTCATGTTTGTCTGTGATTTCAAAATATTCACTGAAATTTAAGCGAACTGCGTTTTTAGCCGACTGCCAAAAGGACGGTTATGTTTTAGAATTTTTGTTTCTTTCTGTCTGTCTGTTTTAATCTATCTGACTGAAAGTTGGTTTTCAATTGGCTTCGAAGCGGCTCAACGGATTTTAACAGAAATTTTAGGGTTATCTATACTAATATATAAAGCTGAAGAGTTTGTTTGTTTGTTTGAACGCTATGATCTCAGGAACTACTGGTTGGAATTGAAAAATTCTTTTTCTGTTGAATAGTCCATTTATCGAGGCTATATAACATCACGCAATAACTAATAGGAGCGGAGCATCAAGAAAGAATGTGGCAAAAACGGGAAAAATTTATTGCTTTCAGGAGAGTTATTGCGGGAAAACTTGAATTATGCGGGTGAAACCGCAGGGCGCAGCTAGTAAAACATAATTTTTAACTGAAATTTTCGTGTAGGGTACCAGATTGATACCATATAGCTTGCAGGGTTCCGAAGATATGTATTCTATAAATATCTGTAAGCGTGAACGAAGTCGCGGTTACAGCCAGTTGTAAGTATAGACAAACTATTTCGAATATTTCTTTCAAAACTTATCTCCCAAATTCTGAAAATACCTGAACTAATTCTACCTAAAATACCAAGTACTGTAATCACAGTGCAACAATATCAAATTTAAACAGCAATTATCTCTAATTTAACTGTGACAAATGTTTACTCCATCTCAGTTTTTTTTTATAATTATTTTCGTCACCGTGCCATCTTATTGGCTGAGAGGTGGCGGTTACGGAGAATAAGATGCTTCGGCGAGGCTAAAAATTGTTTGCAAAAATGAGGCTGCACTGCGCTCGTCGCTCTGAGACATCGGCTTTAAAGTCTCAAATGCCCAGTAATTTCGCTAGAAATAATACCCTTCAAACCAGAACACAGTAATGTTTGTACACTACTGCTTGGCGGAATAATTACACATCAGTCAAGTATAGAGTTCATTAGTCAATAAAATGTTTCACACGAGAGGTTTCACGGAAACTTTTCTATGAATTCAAGTAACATTAATCAATTCCTTTGCTTTGGAAAACAATAATACAATGTGGCAATATAGCCATGAATTGGGAACAGCCTATTGATAACGGCTTGTTATATAAACGTTGTAGTTTCTTTGCTAATTGAATGAAGATTTTCACCTTGTTTGTGGACCTTTTTCGATGTGAACGTCGCCTCTCGGACTCTTTTCGTCACTGTGCCATCTCAGTAATCTATTTGGCAGTTCGCTGAACGACGCAACTAGTTGCGTTAAAGTTGTTGAAATTTCAGTTTTAACACAGATTGCTCAAGGTATCCTTGACTCGCTGTCACTTGAGTAACTTGCCCGTAACTTGGACATACTAAGTATAAGGCGAGCTAGTTTTTTTTTTTTTTAAGTAAGACTTCTTTACGCACGCTTGTCTTGGGGAGTAAGCTGGTGAATGCGTTACGAATAGTGTGATCGGGCGAGGCTAATGAAAGTTGAGAAGTAAATAAGAAATAATAATAACAAATAAAAATAAACAAAAAAAATAAAATAATAAAAAGAGCTAAAGAAGTCTTACTTCAGTCGTGTGGTCTAAGGCACAAGTTGATTTTAAATGACTGGGTAAAGTGACGAGCAATTCGTTCACCCGATGGTAAGCGCTACGCCTGCCCATAACAGTTACAGTGCCACCCAGAACTTTCAATTGCAAAATCTTGCGCGGCACTGCACCGCGCTCGTCACACTGAGACATTGCCTAAAGCCTCATGCCCAATAATTTCGTTGGAAACAGTGAAACTGTGTTCCGTGGCTTAACCTTTGATTTTCTTACATTTATGTATTACGGGGTGGTGGCCAAGAGGAGCGCAACGACTACGAGGCAGACCACCAGGTCCATCAGCCCGATGGCGATGGTCGGACGACATCGCCAAGCACGCCGGGCTAGACTGGATGAGACTGGCACAGGACCGGAACAAATGGCGTGAAACAGAGGAGCCCTATACCCAGCAGTGGGTGGATACGGCCTGAATAGAAAGAAAGAAAGAAAGAAAAAACATTTATTCTGACACAACTGCACACAACAGCGAACAACGTACTTATTTAGAGACAAGACAAGAAAATGAAAACACACGATGAACATAATAGTGTACGCAGATAGCCGGCGCGCAGTGATGCCAGACAAGGCCTGAGCTCAGCATAATGCTGTGGTCAAACCACAACGCTGAATAGATACATGTACACGCCTTTCTCCCGTTGTAATAGGCTGAGACTACATCTTTCCACATGCTACTTCTTGGCAACAATAAGTATCCCATTTTGTGAAGCGTGCGATTTACGCATGTATAGGCTTACTTGTCAACTTAGTGGTGAAACTGCTGAATGGATTTTGATGATATTTGGTTCATAGAGAATACCTTACCTACCCGAGAATTATTTCGCAGGTAGGTAGGTGATCCACCAATACGAATCTGGCCTAACCCTCCTCCCGAAAGTGAGGGGAGACCCGTGCTCAGCAGTGGGACGATATGGGTCCATGATGATGATTATGGTTTATAACATAGATACATTTTAGGTTCTGAATGCATTGGGTACTTTTCATCATCCACAGGATATCATCATGGGCAAAGCGTATGAAGATAGACAAAGGACGTAATTAGTAATTAAACATTATAATATTCCAATAAAGACTAAGATAAAAATTCAAAGCACCTTAAAAATCTCAATTGCCATTTCATAGAACATTTACGTAGATAATTACTTTTCTGACTATCTGCCAGTTTTACGATAAAAATAGAAAAAATACACACACACACACACACATTTAGCTGTCATTAACCTAGACAAATTTTCGCAATATTTTCAGACAATTTGTCCTCAACCAATGTCATAATTCTAACTGGAACAGTTGCTTATCTATCGGGAGTTCATTAACTTGATAATAATATTATAATAATATAATGGGTGTAGAATTGAATAAAATAATGGTTTACACTTGGAGACTAGTTACAGAGTACCTCCCCTCCACCAATCCGGATCGGGCCCCATGGTGGATTATGGCCTAATCCTCCTCACGGTTAGGCCATAATGCACCACGGGGCCCGGTCCGGATTGGTGGATCACATACCTACCTCCGAAATAATTCTCGGGTAGGTATGTGGGTTTCCTCACGATGTTTTCCTTCACCGAAAAGCGAGTGATAATTACGTACATATGTTTTACAAGAAACACATTGGTACGTGCCTGCACTGGGATTTGAACTCACGACCTTCTGCGTGGAAGGCGGACGTTCTCCCACTAGACTGCCACCGCTTCCACTAAATAAATATTAGGTACAAAAATAAATACACTTGGTATCTGAGACTAACGATTCGCCCCGGCTTCTCACCGGTAGATAGATACAATATGTATAAAAAAAAAAACTAGCGTGCTTTAAACCACCCGACTGAATTAAAACTTCGCTATAAGAGAAAGAAAAAATCTGAGCCTCTCTCTTGCCCGTACAGTAATAAACGAATCGTAACTCTCTCTATTTATATCTTCAATAACTTATATCTCCCTCTCAACTTCATCGATCACACTTTTCGTAACGCTCTCTTTTCGTAACGTAAAAGCAATGAAACACATTTACTTCTACGTACGTTTTTTAAAGTAAAACTTCTTTACGCACGCTTGACTTGAGGAGTAAGCTGGTGAATTCGTTACGAATAATGTGATCGGTCGAGGCGAAAGGAAGTTGAGACGGAGACACAAGCTAGTGAAGATAGAACGAAAAAGTGGTACATTTCGTATATTTTTTTAAATATCCTTGATGTTTTTTTTTTTTTTTATATAATTTGAAGTTTTACTTTTACTATAATATGTCCCAGCACAAAATTTAACTAAAAGGTTTCCCTAGAGCCGTTACTAAATATGTCAGCTGGTTGCTATCAGCCAAGCTCGAGTTCATTAACTTTGCTATCGAGCTGATAATTTTGCTAAAATTAGGCTATACCTAAGATCTCTTTCACGTGGTGGTAGAGTGACTACAGTGACGTATGTTACTATAGAAGTACTGTGATATAATTCTGACTATCTTATAATAAAATTCAAGCTGATATGTTTTGCAGACATTTTAATCTTTACAGTCTTGTCTTTAGAAAGATAAGTATGTTTTTTTTTAAGTTAAACGTCTTTCTTCCCTGTCTTGGGGAGTAAATTGGTGAATGCGTTACGAAAAATGTGATCGGCCGAGGAGAATGGAAGTTGAGAGGGAGATGTAAGTTTGTGAAGATGGAAAGAGAGCGAGTTATATTTTTTAATGTCTTTGTCTTTTAATGTTTTTTTTATTTTTTTTTATTTATCTTTTTTGTTTGTAGTTTTACTTCTACTATGTGTGCACGATTTTTTTTTTAATTTGCTTTTGCTAACAATGACGACTTTGGCGGTATAGATTCGTAAACAGGGAATTTATTTTTTAATAAATACATTGGTTTAAATAAACGGATAAGAAGTAGTATAAGTATCGACGCAATTTTTTTTTTTTTTTTTTTTTACGATACAACGGTCACTATTTTTTCTTTCTTTTTTTATTTGACTGAGAAATGAGCCAAACAAGTCGTTCAGTGCCACGCTTGCCTATATTATAGAATATCTCATAGAGAATCGGTTAATAACATAATTATGACGGCTTTATATCATAAATGCGAAAGTAACTCTGTCTGTCTGTTGCTCTTTCACGCCTAAACTACTGAACCGATTGAAATGAAATTTGGTACAAAGATAGTCTAGAGCCAAGGAAAGTTCATAGGGTACTTTTTATCGCGAAAAAAGCATTGTAAGGGTTTGAAATAGGGGATGAAAGTTTGTATGGATGTTTCGTCATTTTTGAAGCTAGAAGGTTGAAATTTATTATTTAGGCTTTTGATTAGATATAAATAAATTTGGCATTTAAAGTTTGTAAAACTTTACCCTTGAGAGGGTAAAATAAATATAGGGGATGAAAGTATGTATAGAAATATTTAAGGTTTCGGCTTAACCACTGCACCGATTTAATAAAAAATATTTCACTAATGGAAAGCTACATTGAAAGCGAGTAACATAGGCTATATTTTATCCCCAAATTCCCGCGGGAACAGGAACTACGCGGGTGAAACCGCGGGGCGCAGCTAGTTATGAATATATTCACAGCTGCCGCCGCCAAAGTGAGGTTAAAAAATAAGGGAAATCATAAAAAATAATATGTTTCATCACATCAAAAATATGTTTTTCAGTCACTGAATGACTTGTCTAACATTGTTTGTTTACGAAAACACCAGGTTATCTAAACAAACAATGGAGAAATTTTTAAATTCATGAAAATAACACGCATAGGGTACCTTTGAGTACATGACCTATGCAGTGACGTCATTCCCCGCCTTGTCTGCCAAGGGAAACTGAACCCAACACTCCATCGAGCGCTTGCTATTTAGCACATCACAAGGCTCAAAGTTGTGCAATACCTATCTACCACCGAAAATTTGACGGTCACTAACCTCCTTTACTATCAACGCACACAGGCGCACCTATTAGGTCTGTGTACAGACGGTTTTCCTACACACCTATTTTCACTTACACATAGGGCTGTGCGCTCTCATTGGCCAATGTTTTTTTTCATGTGTGCCAAAGTTCGGAAACCGAATGTTCTTTAACGAGGGCAAATAAGATGGCGGTTATATATTATTTTAATTCACAGGAAAATTGGCGATAAATATGTAACTGTGGCTGTTTGATAAGTGTTTGTACAAGTGGTTACATCAGTGTCGTTATCATAATTTGTTTTATTTGTTGAAGAATTCGGTGAGCTGTTTTAGTTTTTCTTTTGTGCAACTGTTGAAGAAGACGGTCACCTCTTTACATAATCGAGTGTGAAGGGGAAGTTATGGCGTGATGTCGGCCATTTTTTATTTATATTATTTCAAACTTGGGTTTTTTTTTTCATAAAATGAATGTAGGATAATGATATATAATGATTATGTAGTATATAATATGTTATAATTAATAATAAATGCACTATTCGTGCGTAGAAGAAAGATTGACAGCTTTTGTGTTCACTGGAAAAATATAAACAAGTAGGTACCCACTTAATTAATGCTTAAGGTAATAATTACTAACACTCCCTCCTCACGAAAGTGAGGAGAGACCCGTGCCCAGCAGTGGGACGTTATGGGTTGATGATTATGATGAATAATTACTAAAACCACTGGATCTACTGTGATGGATAAATCTAAAAAAAAAACTGAATTTATACATACCCAAAAATTATTTCGGAGGTAAGTATGTTATCCATCAATGCTGACTGGGCCTCCGTAGTGGATTAAGGCCTTATCCTCCTCACGAAGTGAGGTGAGACCCGTCAGTGGGCCGATATAGGTTGACGACGATGATGAAATTCCTATACAAGACTATAATTAATTATAGGTTATAGAAGCTAAATAGAATGGAATAGATAACTCTTTATTGTACACAAAAAGAAAATATACACAGAAAAAAAAGAAAAAAATCAATAAATGTAAGTATCAAGAAGTCAAGTGTCTATTTGAAAAAAAAATGAAGTCATCGCACACAATGGCTCATTACGTAAAATAGGTACGGATCTATGTTTTATTTTGATTTGGGTTCATTGCTCTGAGATGAGCGCGGGGTGAACGACCTTACGTCATAACGTATGACATATCAGTATAACTATAATAGCTGTTAATGATTGAGACGTAACAGTTTTTTTTTTGCACATGGAGGTTCATGAATGGTCAAGGTGCAAAATATTTTCTAAAATAAAGAGATAAATATTAACATAATATTAGAGAACAATTTTGTTGAACCCGGCAAAACTTTTGCACTTTTGGCGGGAAACCGAACTGTCAACTGTCAACCGCGTTTGACGTTACCATAGAGTCGCGCCGCTAGACAAGTCGCTTGTCACGGCGAATCGATAATGGCCAGTAACAGTACTAATCTAGACGTTTAATGAAATTGAAGTGTCTGTCTGTAATGTTAAAGTGAACGTCGAAAATTACGTTCTAAAGTAAAAATACGTTCTAAAGTCTCATATTCTCAGTAATTTCGCTGGAAACAGTGCCCTTCAAACCGGAACACAGTAATGTTTCCATACTATTTCTTGGCGGATGTATATCTGGCAAAGGTGTTACTTTCTCAGTCAGTCTTTTACTGAAAAGGCCTACTACTACCTAGGTGCCTAGGTATGTGATCCGGACAGAGTTCCCGTGGTGGATCATCGCCTAATCCTCGCGAAAATGACCTGAGGCCCGTGCTCAGCAGTGGTTGAATTGTGAACTTATTATATTGATTTATATTATAGGTTTTAATATTATGTACGAAAAGTGTTTTAAAATATACCTAAGCCCCTCTCTCCGTAACTTATAAAGCGTATGACTTTCTCTTGTTCTGAATATTGTATCAATTGCTTGTTTACAATGTTATTGTATGACATACGTTAGAATAGAATAGAATAGAATAGAATAGAAAACTCTTTATTGTACACCAGAAACAAAAATAAACACAGTACAGAAGAATTACAATAGGTAAACAAAGGTAGTACGTTATACTTGGAATTTGCCTGACATAGCTTTGTTAGAAGGAAAGAGACGTCTTTTGAATTATACAATACAATACTAGCTGCGTCCCGCGGTTTCATCTGCAATGAGTATTATTCCACAGGAACTGTTAATTTTTACGGGAGTAATAGTATCTTATGGCAATCTAGTTATTAAAGTATCTGCATCAAAATCCGCTCAGTAGTTTTTGCGTGAGAGAGTAAAAAATATCCATCCATCCATTCATCCTCACAAACATTCACATTTATAATATAATATTAGTAGGATAAAACCCCCCAAATCAAAATCCTAGAACCGCCTCTAGTAAAGCAAGCCATTTTGAATTTAAGACAAAGATGTTATAGGTATACCTACATAATTTTTATTTTAGCAAAAAATATTTTTTTCGTTGCCAGTGTGCTGCAAGAATTGATTGACTTTGACGCTTCCATTACAATAAAGCCTAGGTTTCCTTGGCGTAGTGGCTGATGAGCCGACTGCGAAGCGCGACTAGCGTGAGGCTGCACGTACGATTCCCACACAGGGCAAAGATTTGTGTCAACCGTACGAGTAGGTATTTGATCTGACTCTGACGAGTAGGCCTACGCTCGTCGTAGTTCCTGATTCCCTAGATACACGGATCCTAGTTAGGGGACGCTTAAAAAAATAAAAAATAAAAAAACAATAAACAAAAACATTTATCTAAATTGCAACTTGCAGCGGCAGACATCGAAAACATTTTAACGCCGAGTCGTAGATGACTCGGATGAGTCGATGACTCGGAGTTGAGTGTCCTTTAAGGACGAACCTCGGGTTCATCACTCTATTAGGGGCACTATTGCTGTGTATTAGATATGATATTATTACGATTCATCGTCGACACGTGCGCTATTCTGAAGGCGACTCTTAATCCGGCATTTTTTATAGATAGTTATCTAATCTAAAATTTTTGTCTGAACTAATCCTTACTTATATTATAAGTGCGAAAGTAACTCTGTCTGTCTGTTGCTCTTTCACGCTTAAACTACTAAACCGATTGTAATGAAATTTGGTACAGAGATAGTATAGTTCCTGAGAAAGGACATAGGGTATTTTTTAATGCGATAAAATCATTGTAAGGGTTTGAAATAGGGGATGAAAGTTTGTAAGGAGGTTTCGTCATTTTTGAAGCTAGAAGCTTGAAATTTATTTTTTAGGCTTTTGATTAGATATAAATAAATATGACATTCAAAGTTTGTACAAATTTACCCTTGAGGGGTAAAATAAATATAGGGGATGAAAGTATGTATGGATATGTAAGGTTTTGGCTAAACAACTGGGCCGATAATAAAAATTCTTTCACTAATGGAATGCTACATATCAGCGAGTAACATCTATTTTTATCCCCATATTCCCGCGGGAACAGGAACTACGCGGGTGAAACCGCGGGGCACAACTAGTTTTATGATAAAACATACCGTTTTGCTGAAAATCATGAAAACCCCCGTTTAGGTCGGCAGTTCCACATATCCCTTCTGATCTATCCCTACTGGTAGGGAAGAATGGATTTGTTTCTACCTATTACTACTAGGGGGGATACTTTTCCACTTATATCCACTGTTATAATCAATCCAGAAATAAGTATATCGAACATGTATAAGACTGGAAATCCTGCCTATATCATGGCTCATTTTGAGGGAGCTTTTGCAAAAGCCATGTGACCTTTGACGTCGAGTAAATTTTTTTTCCAGGCATCGGATCGATGAGGATTTTTTTAGAATAATTTATAATTGTATTTTGAACAATCGTACCAATTTTGAGATAGGTGCGAATTATTGTACCATCACTCCTGTGTTATTGTCTAATTTGACCGAATTATCAATCACAGCTATGTTTCGTAGCTTCACCTGCGTTGCTTTTGATGATAAGCTGAGAATTCCAACAAGATGGAGCCACGCTTAACACTGCTGGAAATAACATGGAGCTTATCCAAGATTTCTTCCCTGAAAAATTGATTTCGGTGACATCCTCTAGGCACTGCACTGTTCCCAGCGAAATTACTGAGCATATGAGACTTTAGACTTTAAAATGCGAGAATAATTAACCTGTCAACAAGAGAAGAGAGATAGATGCGGCGCAAGCGTAAAATGAGCGTTACGGGACAATGTGTCAAGTTTTTCGTGCATGCAGCAGGCGTTCATCGATTTATTAGACGTTGTCACGTCAAAACACAGGACATAGCAAACCTCGAACGGATTTAGTCACAGGGGGATTATATTGGTGAGTTGTTGACACTGAGGTGATCGTCCTTAAGGTCAAACTCATCGATCTCATCAGCGAAGGACATGGAAAGATGAAAATAATAACTATATATTGTCGTCGGTGCTAATACATCCTACCTTTCTATCTCACTAATAATATAAACCAGTATCCACCAAAGAAAAAAAAAAAAGAAAAAAAAAAAAAAAAAAGAGAAAAAAGAAAGAGAAGAAGAAAGAAGAAAGGAAGAGAGTGTAGAAAGCCACCGTCCGATGTCTTAATTACTCCTCTCCGTGCATGGTTGTCTGGAAGAGATCGCTCTGAGCGATAAGACCGCCCATTGTGACACTAATTGTAAAATTTGTTTTGTTCTAGTTTTAAGTTTTCTTTGTTCTGTGGTGTTTCAATAAAGAGTTTATCTATCTATCTATCTATCCCTCTGCCGTTTCCCTGCTGAAAACACACCTTCTGTGTTTTTTATAACTTGGCGCAAGTACGGGAAAACACAACTGCTGTGTTGGCGCAGCTAGCGTGCCGGCTTCGTGGCGGAACACAGACGCGTGTGTAACGCGGCGTTACTACAGTGCGGCTCACACAGACGGCACGCCATTGCTGGAAAACACACACGGTCCGCAACGGTGCCTAAATGTAAAAACCGGTTCAGCAGTCAACGTGGATGTGTCCTATGTTCTATTTCAGGACCTAAAGTATCTTTATTTATTTATTTTATTTATTTATTTAGGCACACATAACAGAACACTATCAGTATAATATTGCTAGCATTAAATAGGTACAATTAGTTTAGTGCTGGACAGTGTCCCAAAAGATGCGTACACAGCATGACAGAAATTAACAGTAACAGTTAACATCGAGGAAAATTAAAGAAAGCAAAAAAAACGAAATTAAACAAAATACTTTCAAGATAAAATTATACAAGATTACAATTATGACTTAAGATTATTAATATTAAACTTATAACAAGACAATACAGACGCTGTTTTCACTGCCTCACAGTGAAGACACGCGTTAGTGCATTAATTAATTAACAACATTTTAGCCACCTCTCAGAAGAAAGAATAGCCAAAATTTCTTTTTTAAATTTATATAGGTTGTCATTAAAGATATCTATGTCGTTATTATGACTGACAATAAGGTAGTTGTATTGGCGACACATACGGACAATGGGATTGTAAAATGAAGTATTATTAGTATAAACCTGTAGAGAAAAAATGTTTAAGTGAGGATGGCGTGATCTAGGTCTTATGTTGAAATTTATGAGAGACAGAAGAGAGGACGAATCTACTATTGAATGTATGATTTTGAAGAGGCACATCAAGTCAATATATTCACGTCTGGTATCCAGAGGCAACGAATTAAATTTACAAAGTCTTTCACTATAGGACTGGAGTTTACGTGTTAGTCCATATCTATAGCACAAAATATTCAGGCATTTCTTTTGTATTTTCTCAATTCGGTCTGAATGGACAGCATAATGCGGAGACCAAATAACGGAATTGTATTCCAAAATACTTCGAACTAGTGTGTAATAAAGGTATAAGAAACTGACGGGATTTTTAAATTTTTTAGTGGTTCTAGATAGGAAGCCTAAAACTTGATTACTTCGGCTAACTATATAATCATAATGATCACGAAAAGTGAGTTTCTCATCAAAAAGTACTCCCAGATCCTTTACCACGGCTTTCCGTTCTAAAGTTTGTCCTTTTAGTTTATAGTCATACAATATTCTATGAATTTTGTTTGTAAAAGAAATAACGAAGCACTTATTGACGTTCAATAACATTTTATTCTCGTCGCACCATATATTAATCGTGTCCAGATTAGTTTGAAGAGATTCAGAGTCGGCCGGGCTACTAATGGTAGTATAGATTTTTAAGTCATCTGCATATAGCAGACAGGGGCATGTCAGTTTGTATATGAGGTCATTAATGAAAGCAATAAAAAACAGAGGACCCAAGTGCGATCCTTGTGGCACTCCTGACGTCACTCTTGCTGGCAAGGATGTAAAGCCTCCGACTGCTACCAGTTGACTCCTATTACTAAGATAAGATTCTATCCAACGTAGAAGGTTACCATGTATTCCGTCTACCATGTATATCTGTTAGTATGTGGACGACTGAACGGATTTTGATAAAATTTTGTACATACCATGCAGGGAATCGGAATCTACAATGTATGTGATATTGATGCGCTATTTATTTAATATTTAAATTATTACAATTAGATAATATAATCATAAAAGAAATTGCAAATGATTTTTTTGATATTTTTTTTCTACTTTGTTTTTATTGATAAAATTGTCTTGGTCCGGCGGGACAGTACAATACAATTTTTTTTCTTTTTTTAACCAGCTTCAAAAAAGGAGGAGGTTCTCAATTCTACTGTATTTTTTTGTATTGTAGTTAATCGTATCAGGCGTTACTTTGCGGAAATCCATAATTAACGAGGAAATTTTTTAAGTAATTATTTCCTCGTTTAGTCGACGCCGCTGGTGACAAGAGGGCTGGCTCATTTCTCGCACAAAGAATAGCTATTGCTATTCAACGTGGAAATGCAGCCAGTGTTCTTGGCACCATGCCTCATGGACAACCTCTGTTGTTAGATTTTTAAGTCTTTAGTTTTAGTTAGTTTTCCTACTATTTATTTTGTCATTTAAGTTCTATAAGAAAATGTAGAAATATATAGTTTCAATTACGCCTAAGTTGTCAGATTCAAACGGAAAGATTTACCATAGGGGTAAGGTCATCCAGCAAAGTCCTATCATACATTCATCTGACAACTTAGGCGGAATCAAAACTATATATTTGGACATTTTTTTTTTGTTTTCAAATATTTTTAATGTAGTATTTAAATTCAAATAACTTCCTTTCACGTATACACGTGTTGATATTGTACTCGTAGACACCACCTGTTTCGTATTGATACGTGCTTATCACCTTCGACATTATCGTCACATAGAGCTCTAGACGAGGCTGCCTAGCTGTAGACAAACTTGTCATCTTCTTCCGTAATCTATATATAAAAAAATGTTATGTTGGTTTGTGTACGCTTCAAAAACTCCAAAAGTTCTGCACCGATCGAGCTGAAATTTTAGCATGATATATAATCCGCATCAAGGATTGTTTTTATCTATTTTTTTCATCAGTGACATATCAGCGAATGTGCGAATGTGCCACAGCGAAGCGCGGCAGGGCACAGCTAGTAATATGTATAAATTTTAAATAACTCTCAGAAAAAAATTAAATGCAATTCGATGGTAAGCGCTTCACATGAGTACGGCTAAGTTCATGAGTCTGGACCGATTTGTGTTTTTTTTGTTTAGCAATGTTTGTTACAGCTCAAATTAAGTTCATAAGGAAAAAAAACCGGCCAAGTGCGAGTCGGACTCGCGCACGAAGGGTTCAGTACTTTGTTGTATGGGAGCCCCCTTAAATATTTATTTTATTCTTATTTTTAGTATTAGTTGTTATAGCGGCCACATAAATACATCATTTGTGAAAATTTTGGCCGTCTGACTATTACGGTTCATGAGATACAGCCTGGTGACAGACTGACAGACAGCGGAGCCATAGTAATAGGGTCCCGTTTTACCCTTTGGGTACGGAACCCTAAAAATAATGCTACAGTAAGTAGGTTCGGATTAATTCTCCATTGTAACGTCTTTCCAGGTTTACCTAATTACCTTTTTTTTTTTTTTTTTTTTTTTCCCGGGGAAATGCATTAGGCATACCACCTGGCCCCCGGGGGCGGGGGGGTGGTTATGTGGGACTCCCCCGCCAGCTGGTCTGGCGGGGTTTACCCACTAAAACCCCGGGGTGTTCTCCTCTCCGCATTATGGAGATGGTCACGGGTTCGCACGGCGCTTCCGCGACCACCTCTGCGGGCGCCCTCCCGGGCTCGCCACGTGAGGCTTGGGCCTCTTTCTCCGCTGGGTGCGTCCCGGAACACACGGGCCGCACCTCAGCTCGGGACTTCTAACTTGGGCGTTGGACCCCCGATCCGCGGCCCAAAAGTCCCCGTTATTGGTCCCTCGCTGTGCCCTCTGCTGATCAGAGGGACACGCGAAGGACCTCTTCTCGCCAGGTTATTTGCTACGGCCACCAATTCCCCTAGGAGAATTGCTGACCGAACCCCAGGGTGCACCGTCCCAGCTGCTGCCCTTCCCTCCGGATGCAACGCATCAAGAGGGACGAACAACAGCCGGGCACTCGTGGAGGTTACCTGGCCCGCACCCCTTACCTAATTACCTATCTCATCTCTAATTACCTCTCTATTCACGATTTTACACGGTTGATAATGAGTGTGGTAGGATTTTTACCAAAGTCATTAAACCTTTATTATTTCGATGCGATATAAATAAAATGTATTTTAGAGGACTTTGACTTCAAAAACAGGTCGCTTACCTTGTATTTGCCTACAATAAAATAACGTGGCTGACTGAATCAATCCGGCTTAATTTAAACAACAACAATTCTTAAATTTAACGTTCAGTCCATTTTAATGAAACCTATTACATACGCCTTATTAAATTACACCACCGTTGTGTTTTTTATAAATCGCCGCGAGTAAGAGAAAACACAACTGTTGTGTTAGCGGTACGGGAAAACACAACGGTGTGTGCAGATCCGTAGCCGTGGCTAGACAAGGGATTCAGCTCAGCAGTCAAAGTGTTAAGCCGGCGGCCTGACAAAGTTTAGCACGAGTAGGGGAAATTATTTCTAACCGTTTGGCCTCTACAACAGTATGCTCAACCCGACGTTCCCGGAGTTATTGAACTGCGATCAAACAGCCGTCACACGTTGTCACGCGTGGGACAACAAGCCGGGCGCAATCACGCCGCAATCAGACGCGTTTATCATTCGCGTCACACACCGAAAATATGCGAGTGTGAAGGTCGCCGGTCGCTGACTCGTTGCGTAATACCACAACCTAACTAATCATTGTGGTTTTATACACTGCTGTATATTTCAGAATTTTTTCTTTGCACTATGTTTAACCGGCTTGTGGGTATTGCCACAGAATAGATAGGTATTAACTTCTTTTGTAGCTATCTATCTATGAAACGGAATCTTTGATCGTAAATTTCACCAACACCAAGACGTCTAACTAACTTGAAATTATGCAAACATATTGAGGACAGTGACTATACAATAAAAATATGGTGTATAATATGTTTTAGTTTTTTTGTTTTACTATATATATTTAACATAGAATAAAATAATACAATGCAATAATTCTTTATTGAAAACCATAAAGCTTCAGTAGACACAGTACAATAAACATTTAATAAACAGGTGGCACAATGGGCGGCCTTATCGCTTAAAGCAATTTCTTCCAGGCACACAGGGATGGACAGGAATATAGTCTTAGATAGTAATATAATAATATTTATGGAATAATAATGATCGAGAAAACAACATTTAACATTATGTATGATTCGCTTTTTTATAAAAAATTGGTTCTGAGTAAAGTAATAAGTGTAGCTGTTATGGGCAGGCGTGACGCTTACCATCAGGTGAACGACTTACCCGTCTTGTTGTTAGTAAGATAACATAAACCTATATGTGGTGAGATTTCATAGAAGGACATAGGAAGCGGTTAGACGACGCCTTATATTGAAAACACGCGGCACGTGTGAAGGTCGCGCCCGCGGTTCTCGAACTTATTGCGTAACAGTAATGTAGTTAAGCTATTAGATATATTTAAGTAGCCGCGCCCCGCTGTTTCACACGCTTATATCCTGTTTTCCCACAGAAACTCTGCATTTCCCAGGTTAAAAAAAGGTCCATGTCTAGTGGAAAAGTGAACCTAAACACCGCAGGGATAAAACAAAAGTAAAAATTCAGAAATCTCATAGATTAATGCGCTTTCCGTTTATCCCAATTAACATATTGCTTTTACATTTTTGTATCAGGATCTGAGGCCGACTGTACCTAGATACGTAATTAAAAACAAATAGTAATTATTAATTAATTAGTATTATTGATTATTAATAGGTAATTGCACATGTACTTATAATTTCATCATAATACGTGAGATGATACGTATTTGGATAACTCATAGTTATCTCAGCCACCTGGCGACCAATCAGTTAAGTTAGTCTTTGTTTGAATAAGTAACTAAAATTGGGATCATTTGGTTTTTTTTTTGTTATAATTTTGGGGTTTGCGTTATTTTTACTGCTGTCTTGTAGTAAAAATGCAGCGCGGGGCCCCTAGGCAGTTGCCTTATCCGCCTTATCGGTAGTCCGGCCCTGGTCACATACATTGCACCTGACCCCAATAGAGCAAGAAAGAGTCTCTTTGAAGAATACATTTCAGGTTTTTTTTTAATAATTAAAAGCGGTTCTCCGTTTGGAAATGATGCCACAGACAGACACATAGGTAAAATCGTTAACACTTAGACTGCTGAGCCGATTTTCTTATCTAGCCACGGTTACGGATCTGCACACACCCTTATGTTTTCCCGTACCGCTACCACAACGGGTGTGTTTTCAGAAGTGAACGTGTTAAACATGTAACCCCCTTTTTGTCGGGGTTAAAATGCTTCTCATTGTTATTACGTACAGACGACGAGCCTCATTCTGCGTAATGTAACTTTATGGAAAACAAAACACACCTAATAATTTCTCGTAACTTCTTGTTTCAACAAAAGAAAACAAAAGTTTTGCATTTTGTGACACGCGACTTTTGCTCGTGATACTCAAAGGTTTCCCAAACAATTAACTAAACATCAAGTTACGTAAGTTCGCCCTCGGAAATTACGCAGGGAAACGAAAAACTTTTCTTTTTTGTTCAACTTTAACACGCGATTTAATTGTTTTTTATTACCAAAGAGAAGAGCTCTGAAAGTTCGCGTGCTTTAATTGTGTTTGATTACATATTATGGGAAGAGCTCTAAAAATCACGTGGACTAATTTCTGTAAAAAAAGATGAGAGATGACTCATTCTCACACGTGAAAACTTAACAATCTCCGCGGCGTAGTGCGTGATGAGGCGACTGCGAAGCGTAAGGTTGCGGATTCTAATCCCTCTCAGGGCAAAAAATTCTGTGAATAACAGTTATTCGCTTTGAGTCTAGGTGTTTGTGGGACCACGGTCCTAATAGTTCCTGCTTCTCTAGATAAAGGGAATCATAGTTAGAAAAAGAAAGAAAGAAAGAAAGAAAAAACATTTTTTCTGACACAACTGCACACAACAGCGAACAGCGCACTTATTTACTATTTACTTAGTTAGGTATCACGAAGTCTGTATCTAAAGATGCATGACGTGTTATTAAAAAAAAAAACAGATGTATACAAATTAGGGATGTTACGGAGGTGGTTCAATCGGAACCGAAGTCGGAGTCGGAGTTTTCAAATTTTGTTTGTCGGAACCGAAGTCGGAGTCGGAGTTTTCAAATATTATCGAGATTATTATTAGTTTCTATATAATGTCTAGATATTAGTTTCTAAATATTATCGAGAGATTAGGGCATGATGGTACATGAGACTTTAAACCCATATCCCAAGGTTATGAGGCCAGTGCAGTGCCGCACAAGGTTTGGCATTCAAAATGTCTTGGTGTCACTGCAACATAAAAAAAAACCTACTCAACTGTGTACAGCTCCCCGCTGGGTGTCACTGTCCATGGCGGCGTCATACTTTACAAATCGCATGCTACACATGACGGCAAACGTATTTTACATCTCAAGTTTTGTCCCAAAAGCAACAAAAACCTTCAAACTGCGTCAAAGTTGACGTCAGATTTGGAATAAAGTACTGACTTGAATCGCGGGTCAATTTCCTCTCATCAACGTAACAATTTATGCTATCTGTATTCTTCCTAAAAGTTTGACGTCAAACGCGCATTTTCCTCCTAATACAAGGGTTGATAAAGCGATCATATGATTTCAGTTACTTAATTATTTTAACTTGACGACGGACTTAATTTGTCGTGCGCATTTTGAATTTAAACTTTTCTATTGCAATATTCAACTGATTAGGTAAATTACGTAGAATTTTTATAAGGCTTTATTGCATAAGAATGAAATGGATGGAAAAATTAAAAAAAAAAAAGACATAGTTCTAAGTAATATTTGATTTCAATTGAATAAGAGTAATGGAGTTTCCTTTTCCTCTGCGAGATTCAGGCATGAATCACCACTTGAAATTGAAAGTTCCTTTTACAAATTCAAACCATAATCAGTTATTCATTAGTTTAGTTGATCATTTTTGTTTTTTATTTATTATGAGACTTAAGTGTTGGACTTGTAAAAGTGCATTGTTTTGGCCTACTTACAATAAATTATTTGAGTTTTGAGTTTTAAGTTCTGGTGAAATCTCATTGGATACGAAGTTTTTTTTTTCTTATTCTTGTTAACCCCCGACGCAATCAAAGAGGTTTTATATCTTTTATAAGGCTGTGTATATCTGTGTGGTATCGTAGCTATCACGTACAGATACGAGTATATTACAGTGTAGTCCACCTGACAGTGCCAGATATATCAGCCAAGCAGTAGTGTGCTAACTTGCCGTGTTCCAGTTTGAAAGGCCCTGTTTCCAGCGATGTTATTAGACTTTTGCGACTACGAACAAAATTCTTAGGCGCAAAACAGATTGATGATCAAAGAGACTGCCTGGGGAAGTACCACACCTTTGCAAGATATTCATCCACCAAGCAGTAGTGTGCAAACATTATTGTGTACCGGTTTGAAGGGCATTGTTTCCAGCGAAATTACTGGGCATATGAGACTTTAGAGCCGATGTCTCAGGGTGACGAGCGCAGTGCAGTGCCGCGCAGGATTACGCAATGCAAAGTTCTGGGTGGCACTGTAACTGTTATGGGCAGGCGTAGCGCTTACCATCAGGTGAACGACCTGGTCGTCTCATACACAGTCAAACAAAAACGTTATCACAATTAGGAAAGCTTCTAGAAACGTGACGTCCCACAACCCGGAAAAGGTTAATGACGGTGCTATTAATTGTATTCACATACTCTGACGTCATCGGAATTGTATTTCCCTGTGACGGCGGAGATTGAAGCGATAAGGCAGGGGTGCGTCATGCCCACCCTTCTGTAACTGCGTACAGTTTAGCGGTGGAATAAGGGCTTCAAGGAAAGTACTTTAGCCATGACTAATGGAGGTGTGTCACTTCATAGAAAAACAAGCTCTTGTTACTTCAAATTAAACCACGTAATAAATTTATTTTTAGATATATGATGATGCCCTCCTTGGGGACCGTCCATTAATCACGTGAGGCTTGAAAGTGGGGGGGGGTCTAGCAAAAATCGCGAAATGGAAGGGAAGGGTAGTGAGATATCACGCGTATTTATTTTTTCGTCAAACGTCAGCGGTTATTATAAAAATTTTAAGATTCTTGTACACGTGATTTGGGGGGAGGGGGGGGGGGGGGGTAAGTAAAAGTACTTATAACCGGCGAGCATGTATGAAGGGACTCATAGAAGTGGAAGAAACGAAAGAGGTTTGTCAGGATTGTGTGAGGATCGTTTGTCAGCATGTGGAATGATGTATGACAGTGTCTGCCTATTCCAACGTTAAAGAGGCGTGACTTATATGGGGAATGATACTCATTGTGACATACCCACATATATTTTTTTTATTAACCCGTCTGATCCCACTGCTGGGCAAAGGTCTCCCCATCTCCTTCCACTGATTTCTTTCCATTGCTCTTTGTGGCCAGTCGCTCAAGAAAGCATCTAAATCGTCTCACCATCGCTTTCATAATAATAATTATATTAGCGAATGCATTCATGGCCTTGTAGCGAAGAGCCTCGACCAACACCTTAAGAGGCTTTCGCTAGACGGCTGGATTAAGGGTCGGATGCACGCGGCAGTACTCCTCGACACGGCGCGTATTGTCAGGAGGTTCCTCTCTCTGCAGCTCTAACCATCGGTAGCCTGGGCCTTGCACCGCTACCGGTGGTAGCCTAGGTTTAAGTTTCTTTTTTAATATTTTTAGTAGACTGTATTTTTATTAGTTTTGTAAAAGTATTGTTAAAAAAATATTAAATTTAAGAAGTAAAATAAATAAAGTGAATAATAATCATCATCATCATCATCAACCCATAACGTCCCACTGCTGGGCACGAGTCTCTCCTCACTTTCGTGAGGAGGGTTTTTTTTTTTTTTTTTTTTTTTTTTTATGATAACAATGTGTCCATTAGAGGCGTGAGGCGCTAATGCCTTTTATTAGTAGTTTTTAAGTTTTTTACAAATTTTTAGGTATCTTATTCGCGCATTCTTAAAACTAAAGGGTTCTTAGGTAATAAGTAAGTCCAATGCTTTTTTTTTTTTTTTTTTTTTTTTTTTTATATATATCATATTGTGTCATATTCTTATATGTATATTTTTCACAGATTGTGTTTTGTTTTTTAATTTTTATATATATTTAAAGATATATAATTTTTTTTTTTTTTTTTTTTTTTTTTTTTTATTATTATTCTATACACGCGCTTTACAATAATAAGTGTTCAATTACAGTTTACAAGGTATTGCATTTAAAAATTTTTTAATTTCATTACAATTTTAATTTTACACCGTGAGTAAATCGTGAGTCAATCGTGAGGAGGGTTAGGCCATACTCCACCACAGGGGCCCAGTCCGGATTGGTGGATAACATACCTACCTCCGAAATAATTCTCGGGCAGGTATGTGGGTTTCCTCACGATGTTTTCCTTCACCGAAAACCGAGTGATAATTACGTACATATGTTAAACAGAAACACATTGGTACGTGCCCGCACTGGGATTTGAACTCACGACCTTCTGATTGGAAGGCGGACGTTCTCCCACTAGGCTACCACCGCTTAGTACTTACTACTTATTATTATAGGTTATTATTTATAATAAAATTCAAGTTTTCCTATGTCTAAAAAAAAAAAAAAATTGTTTAACCAAGCATTTATGACTCACTCACCATTGTAATAACATTCATGAGTCACCCACCATCAGGAAACTTCCGTGTCGTCAGAGCTAAGCAGAAAACACGACAATGACGTCATAATCATAATACACAGTTACACACACATAGTGTGTTAACTCTGCACACATCTGTTTATCTACATCTACATATTTGTGAACTTACAAGCTGCGTTCCGCGGCTTCACCCGCGTAGTTCTCGTTCGTGTGGGAATACGTTGATAAAATATAGCCCATGTTACTCGCTGATAATTAGTCGCTAAAGTAGCTTTCCATTGGTGAAAGAATTTTTAAAATCGGTTCAGTGGTTTAGCCGGAACCTTACATATTTCCATACAAACTTTCATCCCCCATTTTTATTCCACCCTCTAAGGGTAAATTTTTTAATGTCATATTAATTTATGTCTAATCAAAAGCCTAAAAAATAATTTTCCAGTTTCAAGGTACAAAAATTACGAAACTTCCATACAAATTTAATCCCCTATTTCAACCCCTTACAACCCCTTTTTCGCTTTGAAAAGTAGCCTATCACTCAATCCAGGTTATAAACTATCTGTGTTCCAAATTTCATTGAAATCCGTTCAGAAGTTTTTGCGTGAAAGAGGAACAAACATCCATCTATCCATTCACACAAACTTTCGCATTTATAATATTAGTAGGAGTTGGATAGATATTATGTTTCGATTTTCGACGAAGGAAAACATCGTGAGCTGACCCACATGGACGAGAGTTATTTTTTAGGTATGTGATCCACCAATCCGGACCGGGTCCCCTTGGCGGATTATGGCCTAATCCTCCTCGCGAAAGTGAGGTGAGGGCCGTACTCCAGGGGGTTGATATAGGTTGATAATGATGAATGAACAGTCTAGAATAAGCTAGCTCAAAACTTTGTTGGGGTATTTGATATGAATTTTAACAGTAGCGCTTGCTCATGAAGTCGTTTAAATTTCAGTGACGGACGGGGTTTGAACCCGTGCCCATCGTTGCTAATGCGCGGAAATTGTCGCATGCACATTAAGTTGTTTTAAAAAGGTTACTCCCTTTATCCCCACCAGCTTTGTCCCCCAGTAGTGGCGAAAAGGAAATTTTCACAAAGTGTGGGGTTTCTCCCCACCGTGGAATAAACTATTGGCCAGTAGGGAAAATAGGAATATAGGGAAGAAAATAATCAGTTATGTTATGAACCAAGACGAGTCGATCATACACCCGATAGTAAGCGCACCCCCCAAAAGGGAAGTTTTGTTCATGCGGATCAATTAGCTCATTCACGTAACTTCCTCGCTCGTTTCCGAGGTTCAAGGCTCGGTAATAGCGGTGGTTGTGCAAGCGCCGCTTCCCCGTCAATGGAGTGGCGGAGTGGAAGTAGGGTCAACGGACTGGTAGTGGGGAGGGGAGGCCTAGCAAAAATAAAGGTTCCGGGGGTAGTGCAGAATTCAGAGTATTTCTAGAGGTTTTTCCGAATACCAGAAGGGATAGTGATGTTTTTTGATAATTTGGATCTATACCATTACACTAAATGGTATTTGTATGTTCTAGGTATTTCTTTAATTATAGGACACCATATCGTGCAATACAGTTTCGACTTAACTATTACTATGTAACCTATGCTACGTACCTACGTACGTATGGAGCGTTCTACAGTCTATTAACGGCTTGATGGATTTTGATGATTGAGGTATCGTCGGATTTGTCATAATAGAATATCTTGTTACTTATTGGTAATAGCGGTGATTGCGCAAGCGCCGCTTCCCCGTCAATGAGTAGTGGAGTGGAGGTAGGGATCAATGGACTGGTAGTGGGGTGGGAAGTCCTAGTAAAGATGGAGTTTCCGGGGAAGTGCCATATTCAGTATCTTGCTGGAGTTTTTCTAATTTTTGGTACGGGGATTTACATGTGTTCTCCGAAGCTGTTAACTATTGAACCGCGTTATCGCTATCTAAGTCGTTAATATTGACAGTTTTGATGAACGAAAACTGTCAAAATTGGTTATTTAAAATACTTTAACGGCATACTTGCCGGTAGGGACATTTTTGCGCTTTTAATTAAAGAAACACATTTTTTCGCTATTTTCTTTTCTTGCTTTAACTTAAATCTTAACTTAAATGATGGTTAAGGCACAGATATCGATTGTATCAATTAAATTGAAGCAAGTCATCATCATCAATGATTTTTTTATTCAGTCAAAGGAAAACATTGTGAAATACCTACCTACATACACTCGAAAATGTTGTCATGTCCAAAAACCTCTGAAAAGGAAATGTGATATCCAACCCACACTGGACCAACGTGTGGATCACGGCCCATACAATTTTCCCAAGAAAAGGCCTTCGTCCCAGCAGTGGGAACGTAAGCTTGCGCTGAGGTCATCGACCACCATTATGCTGGTTTGGGTCAAAGGACGTTCATTGACTTACACATAGTCAAAAATAGAAATTGCAAACACGCTACGCATGTCCATCAAACAGCTTGCCGTTCTAGCACTTTGTCGCTGTTAGAAACCTGAAACTTCTTTGGGGACTTATTTGATTTTTTTGTAACCTTATTGTGACAAAAGGGACTGGATAAAAAGTTCAACGACTTTCTTGATGTGACCTTGTTATGGTGTCATTACATTATACTGTAGGTATGTTAATGATCCCAAATGTTTTGTCTGTAGCTTTCTCCTAATAGATAATTTGTAATAAGCATAGAGGTAAAGCGGTGGTAGCCTAGTGGGAGAACGTCTACCTTCCAATGAGAAGGTCGTGAGTTCATATCCCAATGCGGAGACGTACCGATACCAATGTATAATGTAATGTAACTATAATAACCAATGTAATGTAGCTATGTAAAAAGCATTTATGTCTAACTAGCTGTGCCCCGCGGTTTCACCCGCGTAGTTCCTGTTCCCGCAGGAATATGGGGATCAAATATAGCCTATGTTACTCGCTGTCAATGTAGCTTTCCATTAGAGAAAATTAAGCCGAAACTTTACATATTCCTATACATACTTTCATCCACTATATTTATTTTACCCCCTCAAGGGTAAAGTTTTACAAACTTTGAATGTCAAATTTATTTATATCTAATAAAAAGCCTAAAAAATAAATTTCAAGTTTAAAAATGACGATACTTCCATACAGACTTTCATCCCCTATTTCAAACCCTTACAATGCATTTTTTGCGATAAAAAGTAGCCTATGTCCTTCCCTAGGCTCTAGACTATTTCTGTACCAAATTTCATTTCAATCGGTTCAGTAGTTCAGGCGTGAAAGAGCAACAGACAGAGTTACTTTCGCATTTATAATATAAGTAAGGATAGGTAAGGATCACTCGCTTTTCGATGAAGGAAGACATCGTCAAACAATCCACATACCTTCATAATTATTTCGGAGGTAGGTATGTTATCCACCAATCTGGACCGGGCCCCCGTGGTGGATATGGCCTAACCCGCCTCATGAAAGTGAGGGAGACCCGTGAACAGCAGTGGGATATAGGTGGTTGATGATAAAGGTTAGTTAGAAGGTTGTTTTCGCTTCGAAAATTCACCAATCATAGCGTAGCTCAGTCATAAAAACTTTAGTTCTCAATACTTCTCATTCTAAGATGTTTTTTCTTTTATTCGTTTTGGCTTCGCTAATTTGTGCATTGAGTCAGTACCAATTATATTTATTCTTTTTTTGGCACCACCACATAAATAGATCCTGACCTCTAATTGGGAATCCCCCTATCTAGGGAATCAGGAACTAAGAATAGTTATCCGGTCTTGCTCTAAAAAAGAAATAACAGTTTGAAATTTAAATTTCCCGCCATAAACGAAACGAACCACCTTAAGGAGTAAACTCCAAAAAATGTTCAGGGCGTTGGACCCGTTACCTAACATTGATATAGTTTTAGTTAAATAATATTTTAGCGTCCGTATCCGGTCAGAAAGCGCACAAACACGGTTTGGCGCGTTTCACTGCGCACTGCGCAGCGCGCATCGCAAGTGGACGTGCGAAAGTGCGCACGCGCATCGCATTGTAAACGGACGGAAGTGGGTGCGGACAAATGTTAGGTTGAGAGGTTAGAAAATAAGCCCGATTCTAGAATCGACATGATTTATTAGGAAAGAGCTTAAAAAGAAAAAAATATAGCACTAAACATTCATTTTTGTATAAATTTAATATATCCAGAAACCAGTGTCACATTCACAGTTAAGAATAATCTAACGACACCACTCTAGCTACAATTCATGAAGCCGTTAAAGCTATAGAGCATGCCCAAGAAAAGCTCTACAAAGCGAGGATTTCCCATCAACCAAAAGCATGAGGATGAACATCGTAAAGAAATCGGCATGTCCAAAAACCCAAGCAGTAGAGGAAGGATAATAATATTAGATATACAATTACTAAAATAATAGTAATAGTGTAATGTAGCTTAGATAATAGTAGAATAGAATAGAAAAAAATTGCATGCTTTGATGAATTGAATTGAAGTATTATCACTAAATTATCATTATTTTCTATAATACAAAGAAGGAGTTAATTGAAAATTACAATTTTTTTAATAAATTATCCTTTAACAAAATAGTTTTCGTGTAGGTTGTGTGCTGCCGCTGTCTCTCTTCCACCCGGCCGCATCGACCAATGGAGTGGAAGAGAGCAAGATGCATCACAAGACGAACGCTTAGGCCGATCGTGCCTCTCTATCGCTTGTTCCGTGCTCTCTCTTACACGCTCGGCTAGGCGGAACGTTACTATGAGTCATGCTTTTTCGTGAGTGCAGCCGGCGTTCATCGACGTTATCACGTCAAAAAGTCTTTAGTCCAGAAACAAAAATAAACACAGTACAGAAGAATAAACAAACAGTAATTCACCACTAAGCACTAGGCATCAATCTCTGGTCAAGGATAACCTCGCCTTAGCCTCTACCTAGCTTAGAGATCTGCTCCAAAAGGTATTTGCTATTACAGAAGGCCAGAGAGACGGTAGCAAGAAAACTTTCCATATATACATAATTACATAGGTACAATCACGCCTTTTTCCTGCTATGGTAGGCAGAGACTACATCTTTCCACATGCTACGAACCTGACGCACCTCTTTCGCTTCTTCCACTTTCATGGGTCCCTTCGTACAATACAGCGAAATTACTGGGCATAATGAGACTTTAGAGCCGATGTCCCAGGGTGACGAGCGCAGTGCAGTGCGCAGGATTATGCAATGCAAGGTTCTGGGTGGTGCTGTGACTGTTATAGGCAGGCGTAGCTTACCATCAGGTGAACAACTTGTTCGTCTCGTCACAAAGATAAAAAAAAACATGCTCGCCGGTTGTAGGCACTTTTGACTTGGCCTTTCTTTTAACGTTTTCAAGGTACGTTTGCTACCGACCCCTACCATTCATACTAGACTCATAAATCTGTTTCGTCAATCTCCCTTCATCCAACAGAAAATATTCCAATCACGAGAATTCTCATAACCATATCAACAGCCTAATTATCTATGTATATCTAAACATTTGATAGCAAAGATCGATATAAAAGGTAGGACCGAACGACGACCCCTGAGGCACTCCGGTCGATCACCTGCCGAATTCGGACATTTGAACTGTCTACACGTGGTCTATGCCTATAGCTAACTATTGTATATAAGGGCGATGTTAAAAAGTTAATTAATCTATTACAAATATAATTCAAAGTCTTTAATAGTCACTATCATTAGTTTGAACTATTTCAAACAATGGTGTACTTTATATACATTATAGATAACATTATATATAGCGGGTGAGCAACCTTGTGACGTCATTGTGTTTTGGCGGTTCGTACACGGGTTTTTGCATTTACTTTCTATTTTGACAAAGCTTCTTGGAAGTTCATCGATTTATTGTTCGTAGATAATTTATATTTCTTTTTATTAAGTGTCTGTATGAATTTAACAATGAGGTGAACTCGTGCCAATGGGATAGGTTCATTATAATCATCAGCTACCCATATCAGCCTACAGTTGAGCACGGCTTTTCCCTTACTTTCGTGGAGAGGATTAGGCCATGATCCACCACGGGGGCCCGGTCTGTATTGGTGGATAATAATACCTACCTATGAAATAATACTCGGGCAGGTATGTGGGTTTGTCACGCTGTTTTCCTTCACCGAAAAGCGGGTGATAATAACGTACATATTATTATGTTTTACAAGATAATTATTAGGTACTGTTTGTATTTGAAATGCAGCCACAGAATAGATAGTACTGATACAGCTACATTTCTGGACATAACTTAGAAACCAATCTCTCAAGGTGACCAGCGCACCGCAGTGAAGATTTCCCACCCAGTTTTATTGCAATTGCCGTGGCGCTTGCTATCACATGAACGGCCAGCTCTCTTCGCTCTGTTGTGTAAATAAACCGTTATATTTCCTAAAAACAACGCAGCACGCCACATACCTGCCACTGTTAATTCTGTGATGCAACCTCCGATCCGGTGCCTTATTACGAATCTCAACTAGGCTTGCAAGAGACGTAATCCTCACCATCATTGCTGTCTTTACTGCTAACACAAACTGTCGCTGGTGGCGCTAGTATATATAGCTAATGTGGCGACAGGCGGGAGAACGGTTTCCGTAATATGATTAACAGTGACATTTTGCGACCGATCACGTGGTGATTGCCAACGCTTCTCTACTGTTGTCGCTGCTGCAAATTTTTCGTAATCCGGCAACCGGTGGTAGTGAGTTCAAGGCCCGCGGCGGTTGCGTAAGCCTTTCTTGTTGCGTCACCGGGGTCGACGCTCGATGATTCGCGATGTGTATGGGTGGTGTTGAGTGTGGATGGACTGCTAACAGTTTCTAGAATTCGTTGACATTATAATAAATCACGTGTAATGATCACTTAAATAGACACCCTGTAGCTATGGCTTCCGTGGCGTGAGTGGATGAAGTCGATGCGGGGCTTGAAGTCGCGGATCCAAATGTTTGTGTGAATCACGGGTCTGGATGTTTCAGGGTTCTATATATATATAAAAAAGACATCCTAGGGAACCAGGTGCTACGATGACCAAGAATAAACAGCTAGAGTGAGACCAAATACCTTACGTTCACAGAAATATTCAACCACGAAGCAGTAGTGCGCAAAAATTGCTGAATCACGGGCACATTGCCCAGTAACTTCGCTGAAAACAGCGACCTTCAAACTGGAACACAGTTGCACATTACCGCTTGGCGGATGAATATCTGTCAAAGGTGTACTTCTTCACGTGGACTCTTGCGAAAAAGTCTACTACTACAAGATGTCTGCCACATTTTCAAGGAGCCTACTTGCATCTAATGAAGACTTCATTCGGTAATTGATCTTGGAGTTTCCCATCTTCCAGACAGGGTGCGGATCAACACCCATCTCTTGGAACAACTGAAATGCTATTCTAAGTTAAATTCAATTCAATCTCTTTATTTTAGATCACATACAAAACAAGTGAGAAGGAAAACTCTTGGCTTCTTTTCAGAGAAGAGAAGCCTCAGAGAAGGGGGACACCTTTCTCGCTCCCACAAGAGTATCGGCGTATCGCCTTCTCAGTCATACTTACTGTAAAAAATTCAGTTAGCTCGTTGAACTAGTGTGTGATTGTCATAGCTAAAAGATATCTAAGCAAAAGATAAGGTTGGCCCAAAATTGTATCGAAATTGTTGACGAAATCAACCTCCAGGAGCCCCAAGAATATAAAGTCCTTCGATATGAGAAGCAAGAAGCTTGTCTTTGTTTATGCCATCTAAGTTTGGACCACCTACCGTTAGCAGGATACAATTGACTATCCCACACACAACTATGGAATTCAGTAGTTGTCTAGTTTGCAGTAATTAATATAATAGCAATAGGAAACACCAAACGATGAATGGAGAACAATAAGAACTGTTTACATCACCCGAGGAAGCCGAAGGTGCAATGCACTAAGGCGCGGCGCACACTATTATAAGTAAGTGACGTAAGGTGAAACGCAGCGCTTGCGCAACCAGAGCCTTGAACCTCGGAACTGAAGTAGGAACTTGACTGGTGAAGTGGAAATGGATGGAACCTGTTTACCTGTTAAACTTTATTTGTGGGAAATAATATCGGAATCCAATCAGGATCAGGCGCTCGTAGTGGATTATGTATTGCCCATAGACTAATCCTCGACTTGAAAGTGAAGTGGGACCTCAGCAGTGGGCGGATATGAGTTGTGATGAGTCTCCAGAATTAAAATAGTGGTGATAGCCTAGTGAGAGGACAGGCGCCTTCTAAACAGAGGATTGCAAGTTCTAATCCCAGTGGAATCATGAAGAAATCCACATGCCAGAGTTTTTTTTGGATGTGAGCCACCAATCTGATCCAGGCCTTCGTGGTGGATTATGGCCTAATCCTCCACACGAAACGGGTCTCCTCTCACTCTCGTGTAGAGGATCAGACCACAATCCAACACATGTAACGTAACTACACACACGTACCTACACAAACATAGGCCCTCGCCGACCCATTACAGCTAACCTTTCTATTTCCTTACACTTTCATCACGCACGCCGCTTCCGTTACGTAACAGGAAGGCGCGTAGGCGGGGCGCAGTGAAAGTGCGGTCGCCGACCTGCGCCCGCGCTGCGAATGTCAATGCGAAGCGGAATTAGGTTAGCTAGGTTGGCAGTCATGGGCGGAGAATAGAGGATGGTCCCGGCCGCTGGCAAATAACGATGCGTCTCTAAAACGCTGTCTTGGCATAAATAAATGTTTTGCTTTTTTCTTTCATTCTGTCTTTAATTATAAAGTAGGGCCCGCTGGGCTCAAAATACGGCTCGTTTCGTAAGGAACACATAGTCAATTAACGATAATAAACATTACAATTATGTTAAAATCAATACAATAAGAATGGTTTTTTTTGAGTGCTTCAGTGAGCCCGTATTAACATAAATGTCCGTAGTGGATAAAAATCACTCAACATACCCTAGCTTCCAGTAAAGTTACTGATGACCGCAAAATACTCTAATATTACCTAGAATAATGCCTGACATAAATTGGAAACTAAGATTTACGACTTTACGACCTAAAAAAGACTGAAGTACCAACTTTTTTTTCTTCATAGGAACTCTTTCCTCCCTATTATGCAACGGGAAAACGTAAAGTGAAAGTGCCAGCGACCCTGACCCGCGCATCGACTGTCCATGGGGGAAATTGGGTTTGCGACCGTCGCGTTTGTTAAGTTGGCAGTGATTGATAAGAGTTGGAGTTTGGTTTCTTGTCTTTCTTTTTTTGAATCGGCCAAGTGGCTTTCAGTGTGACCCGGCTCCGCAGAGAGAATGTCAACAATACGGACCACAATTAAATGTAAGTCATAGACCGGGGTGATATGGATCACTTTTTGTTTGACACACGTAAAAAGAGCGGTCACTGAGAAGCGTCCTCCAGACTGACCCGTGAAGGGCTGTCAATCTAATTCATTCTCGGTGCGTGGAGGTGGATAGAAGCAACAGTTGCGCTGATTGGTTTTGTTTAGTTTGCCGCGAATTTTGAAATATGACCGAATTCCTTATTTGTGATCCGATTCACCCCCTGATCCGATTCGCCTTGGTCTACTGTGTTATTTATTCTGTGACCACAGTCAATGAGGTTTGAGATTTAGGTTGGCGATAGCACAGACTAACAGACTATTCGTAAAAGGTGATAAATAAAAGTTTGTATGATAAATAAACTGTTTGTCGATTGGCAGTAGTGTTGCCAGATGTCCCGATTTGCAAAAACTCAAAAAAAAAACTCAAATCTTTTATTGAAAATAGGCAAAAATCCTTCGTTGAAAATGGTATTGAAACTTGTCAATACTGATCACCTGATCTTCTTTTTTCTTACCTGTCAGCTGGTTTATTTTTTATGGTCCTCAAACACATTTATCAACGATCACGATTCATGATCATGGCCATAATTACGGTCACCAATTACAAAATGCACATGTTCAAAGAACCGTTGTCTAAACTAAAAACCCATATAGCGAGCGGTATATCACGTCATATCACGAAGTTGGCTGATCGGGGCGGTTACCATAATATTAGGTTTTGTGTGGATATTATTATGGTCATTTTTTATGTTGCCATTTTGAACCTAAACTGGATCCAGTTTCGGTTGAAAATGGCGGTTGTTGAAAATGGTTGATGGTTGAAAATAAGACGTCACGGTACGACTATGCGACGCGGTTCAGTTTAGGTCTTCAATTGGATCGCTATAAGATGTCATGGTAGGCCTCCTGAGCTGACCATATTTGTGGGCTTCGACCTCTTGGCCTCTTGCCTTCCACCTTTCCTTTCACTAGGACATTCTTAAGGTTATCAGCAGTATTATTATTTCACTAAGCATTTGAAAGTTCTATAGGTAATCGCTTTTCCCGTATTCTTTTTCTGTACATCAATTATTAAAACGTATCGTGTTTATTAATTACTGCAAACGTACGCCACCCACCCTGCTATCGAAAAATATTTTTTACTGTCCATCCAAAGGTTGTCTGGAAGAAATCGCTTTCAGCGATATGACCGCCCATTGTACTACCCTTGTTTACCTATTGTATTTTTTCTGCACTGTGTTTATTTTTGTTTCTGGTGTACAATAAAGAGTTTTTCTATTCTATTCTGTTCTATCAATTCACTAACTCATGGTCACTCTACCACCAATAAATCCATCTCTACCGTTGTGATTGATACGATAACATACGATAGTCTACCGTTATTCGTGATATAGGAGTGCGGCATTAGCGGCGTCGGAGTAAGAGATTGGAATGTTGAGCATTGCAACCAATGCTAAACAGATAAGTTCGACGTCCACTCGCTTAGCGAAGATAGAAAAAACGGACAAGTGGAAAAACGAATCGCAACAAAATTTCAACTTGAAGTTTAACGGGCAGATTGTTGATGTACTTGTCCAATTTAAATTACCCGTAAAACTTCAGTAAAAATTTTGTTGCGATTCGTTTTTCCACTTCTACGTTGAAGTTTAACTTCTACTTTGTGTTCCAGCACACATTGCATCGTTCTTACCTGTGTTTGGAGCATGCGCTGACAAACTTTCAGCTTTTATAAAACAACGAAGGCCTGGAGTTCGCGGGCTCTTGCTCTATAACACTTTTTCACGACAAAATAATTCCTAAGACCCCGTTTATATAGAAGTTTCACTTCAGTTTACTTGTTCACTGCTAGCTCTCACATTTACTTACAAATATTAGATACTAGTTACGCCCTCCGGTTTCACCCGCGTTGTGTATTATCCCATGGGAACTGTTATTGTTTACGGGATGAAAAGTATCCTTTGTTAATTTAAGTAAAAGCTATCTTGTGTTAAGTCTTATCCTATCGTTTTCACACTACTACTTTGCGGATGAATACTTGGCAAAGATGGGGCCTTCCCCAGGTGGTCTCTTGCAGGAAAGACGTACCACAACCGCTTTCTATAAATAAAAAAACTAAATGTGTGCTGGGACATATAATAAAAGTAAAACTACAACTAAGTAAGAAATTATTTAAAAAAATAATTTCGTTAAAATTTTTCGTAAAAGATATTTAAAAAAATATACGAAACGTAACTCTCTCTCCTTCTATCTTCACTGACTTATATCTCTGCCTCTCAACTTCAGTTCGCCTCGCCCGATCACATTTTTCGTAACGCATTCACCAGCTTACTCCCCAAGTCGCTTGACATGGGGAGAAATGAAAAATAAAAAAAAAAAAAAAAAAAAAAAACCAAAAAGAAGTAACGGAGTTTTACTTGAAAAAGGGTATTTTTGAATTGTTTGCTTCGGAGAGAACGAGCTACTTTCTCAGCGAGTAACTGTCTAGCAGTGGAGCACAGTCATTAGCCGCAGCGATCGTGAGAAGGCTCACGGGAAGTATTCTACAATTTTCACTACTTTTCCACACTTTCATCTCATTGTGGGTATCGGAACGATATGTAACGTTCGTTTTCATAATGTAAGTCTGGTGTATGTTGCTATGCAATAACCGAAGCAATTAGTTAGCATTTTATATGCAGTTGAGGCCAAATTTCTACTAAACCAAATGTACCATACGATACACCTCTGGTATTCTTATAAATAAATTATTTGCAATCATAGAAAATCCTTGAAAAAGACAGTGTTGATTTTTTTTAAGTAAAACTTCCTTAGTACGCTTGACTTCGGGAGTAAGCTGGCGAAGGCGTTACGAAAAGTGTGGTCGGTCGAGGCTAACAGAAGTTGAGAGGGACATATATGTTAGTGAAGATAGCAAGAGAGAGAGTTAACTTTCGTTTATTTTTTAAAATGTAATTTGAAATATTTTTTTTAAATATTATTAGCTGAAATTTTACTTCTACTATGTGTCCCATCACACAATTCGTTTTTTATTTTTTTTAATTATGTACTTAATAAGAACAGACATTTTTGGACTATAAAACTCAAAAATCAAATCATTTATTCTAAGTAGGCAAAAATAATAAATATACTTTAACTAGTCAAATACTTAAATCACGAGTGACTTCTAAAAATGCATATATAGATAAAACTAAAAAGAATTCGAATATGATCAACTATAAAACTGATATTAAACACTGTAAGTACGCCACCCACCCTACTATCGAAAAATGTTCGCTCTGAGCGATAAGACCGCCCATTGTGACACTAATTGTAAAATATGTTTTGTTCTAGTTTTAAGTAATCTTTGTTCTGTGGTGTTTCAATAAAGAGTTTATCTATCGATCTATCTAATGTTTTTTACTGTCCATCCAAAGGTTGTCTGGAAGAAATCGCTTTCAGCGATAAGACCGCCCATTGTACTACCCTTGTTTACCTATTGTGATTCTTCTGCACTGTGTTTATTTATGTTTCTGGTGTACAATAAAGAGTTTTTTTATCTATTCTATTCTATTCTATTTTGGCCTGCTTGCAATAAATTATTTTAGTTGTGAGATTTGAGTTAAATAGTTATTTCGTTATTTATCATAATGCCACCATTAGACCAATTTGACTTTAGCAGTATACCAATTTTGGTGAATCATCATCATCATCATCATCAGCCCATAACGTCCCACTGCTGGGCACTGGTCTCCCCTCACTTTCGTGAGGAGGGTTAGGCCATAATCCACCAAAGGGGCCGGTCCGAATTGGTGGATAACATAACTACCTCCGAAATAATTTTCGGGTAGGTATATGAGTTTTATAAAATTAATTTTCCATTTAACATTTTATGATTTGTTTTACTCTTGAATCGGGGCTATGTACCCTTGTTTACCTATTGTAATTCTTCTGTACTGGTGTACAATAAAGAGTTTTTCTATTCTATTCTATTCTATTTATCTTTCGAAATAGAGGACATAAAGAGATGAGTCAGGTAGGGAAAAATTGTGTCCCACATTATTTATAAGCTACTGTTATTTTTTAGAAAAACCGTGACGATCCTGAATCACAGTGCAAACAGTACACAGTAGGTAATGTTTAACACAATTACCGTCGTATTACAACAACACTGTCACAGTCTAGCGCCCACAGTAAGTGTTATAGTGGGTGGACGTAGCAAGGATTAGTTTTGGAGGGGGAAAATCTCTCATGCAAAGTCAAATAACTGACGTAACTGACGTAATTTTAGATAGGTAGGTACCTACTTCTAGGTTTTCAATAGTTGTTACTTTACTTAATTTACAAGAATATGAAAATGATAACCTCCTTATTTTTTGAATTTGGTTAAATAATTATTAACACGTTGACTGCTGAACCGCTTTTTACATTTAAGCACCGGTACGGACCGTGTCTGTTTTCCAGCAATGGCGCATGGAGTGCCGTATATGTAAGCCGCACTAAACGCCGCGTTAAACACACACGTCTGTGTTTCGCCACAGAGCCGGCACGTAAGCTGCGCTAACACAACAGTTGTATTTTCCCGTACTCGCCGACAAGCTATAAAAAACACAACAGTGAACGTTATAAGTAAAACAAAAGGACAGGGGGAACTGTCCCCCTCCTGACTACACCCCTGGTTGTAACGAACAACAATGCGACTTACCGTTACAGGCTAGGTCGCTTTCTCATTTCGCTGGTATAGCGGTCACCTCGATTTGTAACTAGTAAGTGGTGGATGGTGAACTTGCTAAATTAACATTAGATTATCTATGTGTGTGTGATGCTGTGGTATACGGCTTTTACCTAGATGGATGCATGGTTTTATAACCAACTAAATAAAAAAAATGTATGTATGTTTTAAATGTGTTGGTTCTTAGTTACATGTAAGTACGGTGTCGCTTTGGAAACACCTGTTAAGACACTGTATATTGAAATAAATAAATAAATAAATAAATAATAAATAAACTTAGCTTAAGTTATGAAGAGAATAGTCACTAGTCATACATATAGTATACGTATACACCTATACATAATAATTAAATAGGAGTTATGTAGTCTACCAATCCAGACCGGGACCCCGTAGTGGAATATAGCCTTATCCACCACAGAGTGAGATGCGACCTGTGCTCAGCAGTGGGCGCTTGATCATAAATTATAATGATTTCCGGCCACCTAATTCTCAAAACTCAAAACTCAAATCATTTATTGCAAGTAAAATTAATGCACAAAACACTTAAGTCTCTTATAAGTAAAGAACATTAAAAAAAAACTATTAATTAGCTGATCTACTCAACTATTAATTAGCTGGTTATTGTTTGAGATTGAACCGTCACGTTCAAGTTATGGCTAACGCCTGAATGTCACACAGGAAAAGGAAACTCCATTAACTCTATCAGTGCTTCGGAAATACGCCCGTCAAAGAAGATAGCACAAACTCTACGTGAATGGCATTTTAAAATTTTTGTCTCTAATTTTTTTATGCTACATAAGTTTCAATATAAAAGTATCTATTCTAATGATCATATTTACAAGGTGATAAAAAACGTCTGAAAATAAAAGAAAAAAAAAAAAATCGCAAAAAATATTTTTTGTATAAACAACGTTCACGTAGATTAAGAAGTTTCTAGAAAATAAAACACAGTTTTATGACTATTCCTATGATTATTTTTTAGACGGAACGTTGAATTCGTTTGCGTTCTATCCATAATAATTCCTATCTTAGAGTACATTGCGTAGCAGACTTTTGCGAGACACTGCACTGCGTTAGTCAAATTTCCGAAACTTTTTTTAACAGCGTCTGGAAAGGTAAAAGGCTCGCAAAGTGCCTTGACCATCAATATTGACACTGGTCATAAATGATGGTGACCTCATCGTGACACAAGATGGTCGTTGGTAAGTGTGACAGTCACCGACGTAATGCCAGTAACTGACCTCCTTGCGGTCACCTTTCGCCAGACTTTCTCCGAGTTGGCACACTTTGGCGTAAGGTGGACTTATACTGGTATAACCGTATTAGTTTTTTTTTTTTAGTAGCATATGCCATCAGGTCAGATCGTGTTCGACGCTTAAGATACTGGGCATATAAGACTTTAGAACCAATGTCTCAGGGTGATGAGCGCAGTGCAGTGCCGTGAAAGATTATGCAATGCAAAGTTCTGGGTAGCACTGTTACTGTTATGGGCAGGCGTAGCGCTGTCCATCAGGTGAACGACTTGCTCGTGTCGTCACACAGTTAAATAAAAAAAAAAGTGACCTGATTTAAACCAGAAAATCTCTTCTTGGACATTTAGCCCAAATTCAGAACCAATTTGGATTTTTCCGGAAATCCCCCTCGAGGGAGATTTTCCCGGAAATCGTCCTAATCAAATCGAGATACCACGAGGGGGATTTCCTGTAAACAGATTTCTGAAATCCCATATAGCTCGAGCCTTTTGCTTCATGGACTTCCACAAATATGAGTTAAAAAAAATAAAAAATATAAATAAATAACGCATGTATGTGATCGTGACGCGTTATTTATTTATAATTTTCAATTTTAGAAGCCAATGTGTATACCTCTTTACCGGCTTAGTTGACCGGACAGTTAACTACGGCAGTATCTACGGCCGACCATTTCTAATCCCATGTTGTTTTGACCGCGACACAACTGGGCGTCGTACCTTTCACACTGCGTCTAATTGAACAACAAACACTTAGAGATAGCATTAGTCATGCGTATTTTCGGTGACTAATAAGAGCGGGGCTATGCAGCACGGCGCGGATTAGCTCGAGTTCGTTTCATTTTGACGTTTGATTGCCACGGGACACGTCATTCGTATTGAAATGACAAGTCCCGTGGCAATCAAACGTCAAAATGAAACGAACTCGAGCTGATCCGCACCGTGCTGCATGGGGCTATGCAGCACGGTGCAGGACTGTGTTTAGTGACTAAGTTATTAAATAGTTTTGTTTTTGGATTGTATAAATCGAAGTCGAAACGCTGATACGTTGATTGTATCATTACTGATTTTGAAAAAGTCGAAACGTTGACGCGTTAATCGTTGCGTTAGATAGATAGATAGATAAACTCTTTATTGAAACACCGCAGAACAAAGAAAACTAAAACAAATGAAATTTAACAATTAGTGTCACAATGGTGTCGTTACTGCGTTCCATGCTCCTGAAAAAGTCATAACGTTGATGCGTTGCTTGTAGCGTTACCGCGTTCAAAGATACTGAGACAGATAATTAGGGAAGTATTGATTGAAATGTAGGAAAGTCATCATCATCATCATTTTTAACATAAGATATAAATAATAAAGCATACGAGTGCGTTGAAACTTAATGTTTCTGAATCCCAGCTCGGATGGGTGACCGTTAAGTGGACACCATTGTTATCGATTGATAGCATTTGTTAAGATATGTCCGAGGCCCTTGGGCAGTCTGAACAATTGTGACACTAGGACGCCTCTATCTCATTCTAGAACGAACAAATCTCAGTCTGGGTTTATCATTGTGTGACTTTTCGGAAAACATTAGTTTCTCTTTTTTTTAATATAATTTGAGAATCTCCTAAAACTCCAAAACAGTTTTATCCTTATATCTAAGTATCTTAATGTTTATATTCGAAATTTATTGGAAATTCTATGACTTTGAGAGCAAAGTGAAAAAGAAAGTATTTTATTAAAAACTTATTATTTTCCTTATTTGCCTTCTAAGAACTTTATTGGTTTTATGAATAATGTTATTTGTAGTACTTTACATTTTGTTTAAGATAGGTAATTAAATAAATTTACATAGGTATGTCACTATTACATGTACAAGTACATAGATCCTGCCTCCTAATTACGTTTTCCTGGACTCAGGGACTACGAAGACCATGATCCCACAAACACCCTGCAAACCAAATACCCTGTATTTCACACAAATATTTACTCTGCGCTGGAATCGAACCCGCTTTGCAGTTGCAGTTTATCATCCACTTAGATTATGAAGACCAACAAAATAAAAATCATTTTTTAAAAAGCTTAAACTACATCACGAACTACTAACCGTTACAAAACTTCCAAATTGAAAACCCTAAACTACCAAAAGTGAAAACCCTAAAGTGAAGCCCCCCCCCCCCCCCCCCTCTAGCTATACGAATAAAACAAAAAACAACATTCTACTGTGACCCACTGCATCTCATTCGTCCCACAATCACCCACCATGTGGGAACGTGCAGCGCTGCCCCAGTTCCAAGTCCCGTTAGGAGAGAAAGTGCCTGCACTGTCTATGTAAATTATGCAATTTACCGCCCGTGGCCGTATGGGAGACTGCCTGTGCCATGCTTTTTTTTTCTAATAGGCTGTTAGACGATTGTCATGCCAGTGCTATTATATTGTTTTTTTTTATTACTGGCCGTATGTAATTAATGTAACTGTTATTTATACAGTTGGGTTCTATTCATTGCGAATTTTTTTTCAATGTCGTTTATTTTATTTATAAATATGAATATTTGACACGTTGAACGGATATTACGTACTGTGGTAATTATTTTATATCCTTTAAGTATTTCAGCTGTGATTTTTTTATGTCTAGTTAAATAGATTATAATTAGTAAGTATAACCAAAATATTTTATAATGGTACTTACCAATAACAAAATTAATTATTTACCTATTTATAAATAACTCCTGCTTATAATAAATAACGTTCTGTATTCAAAATAACAGCACTGCTAAACGTTCAACGTTGGCCAGTTACGCGTTGATGTCTTTTCGAGGCAAATAGAGAAATGCTTTTCTCCAAACAACAAAATGCCGTAAACTTATCAACAGCGATAGCATTGGCACAAAAAGCATTCCGACTATCAATTACATAATTTCTCCGCACTAAACAGTTATGCGACTCGGTTTCCAACCAGAACGCAGCTTTCCATCGTCTAACAAGAATGATCTAACGTGACAAAGCGAAAAAATGATGCCACCCGCCATATTGGTGTAATGGCTGCCACAAAAAAACTAACGGAATAAAATACCTAACCACCGAGCGGAGAAAGGCTTTCGATTGCCCCACATCGGTACACGCAAATCGGCAGCACGACGACAAAACGGCACATCACTAGAACGAGTTTCCGAGGGAACAACCAACCTTATTCCTATCAGAGAACTGTCAAACTTATTTGGCGGGAGTTTTGACGTTGTCAATGTGACAGCTTCAATACCAACGCTGTCTCCTTCTAATACTAAAGCTAACTCTATCTTTAGTCGACTTGTCGACATTGAAAAAGAAAGCATCAATATTTTTTACCGGAATTTTGCAGAGGAGTATGCCGATGAAAGCAAGCTAAATGCATGTGTGTTATATTAGAAACGTCATTTCATACCCGGTTGCATTGCATTACTGGTTGCATAAGAAAAATGGCGTTTCCCCACACACGACACGTTCACTTGTGGCGTTGTGAAGAATTTTCACCTATGATTAATTAGTAACAATTATGCTCCATTCATTAGTGGTTTCGTCCATTATCGCCACGAATAACATTGTCTTCCTATCGTTGGTGCAAGTTACTTCACTTGGTATGGTATTTTAGGTACATAATTTCATGTATGTATACATTCATAAATAAAAATGGGCTATTCCCGTTCTTCAGTGGACTTACCATCTTTTTGTAGTTACTATTGTAACTATTTCACTTGGTAATTTGAAAAGTGATGATCTGACTGAAGGTGGTAGATATGCTCGAGGACTGCCTCTCCAGGACCACTGCCAGAACACCTTGATAAGGGTTTGGTGACCACTCGAGGGTCGTAGTTATCCAGGCTGACACTTACACTGGTATCGTCAGTCGTTGCGTTCATAATCCCTCCACTCGACCTTTATTGAGGACCCCTCGAGTGTCCCTCCAAATGTTCCTCATGTTTGGTATGATCAGTTGAACTTTTCAAGGTTCCTTGACAATCCTTGTATGCGGAAATATCGGGGTGGAGTGGAGGTATTCGGCATCATCATACACTTCCAAGGGGTTCTCTGCATCCGTAATATACCTCTGTGATGGGTGATTTGATTATAAACACTGTCATCATATATGTATTTATAAATTCTTCAAAACCGTTTTCTAAAGCCATTTTAATACGAATAATCGTAGACGCGAGTTCGAGGAATCCTCAAGGTAGATCGAGAGGTACCTTGATATGACAGATGGTTTGCTTGCGTATGAGGATTATGTCGAAGAAAAGCCCGAGTGAAGGAAATTTTAACGACTAAAAAAGTACCAAAACACAGTTTGGAGTGGAGCGTGAAATCTAGAGTAAGGAGTAACGATATGTTAGTTAGTTAGTGGGTATATAAAAAAAAAAAAATTGTTGAAAAAAAAAATGGAAAATTTGTTTTGTTCGTTTTAAGTTTTCTTTGTTCTGTGGTGTTTCAATAAAGAGTTTATCTATCTATCTATCTACATAAAAGCAATTAAAAAAAAGATTGATCTCTTGCATCTTTAATCATCCAAATCATGTCAATAGTCTGTCTAGTTGCTAGTCATCGACCCACGCTGATACTGAACTTGACCGCTCTCTCCGAAGTGGTGACGCACTGAGAAAGACCTTTGGCGTCATCTACACGAGCCATGTTATCGCGGCGATAATCGCATCGATCGTAGAATCGCAACGAATCGCGATCGTGACAAAGATTTCCATAGAGATGAGATAAGATCAGAGCAAAGAGGTCTTTTCATGTACTGTTTAAAAAAACAATAGCTCTGACTGGCTTTATACAGGCTGCGTAGTCATGGATCTGCCCAGACAACGATTAAAAATCTTTTGTCTCTGTAAATGCCGCATGCGAAAGGCCATCAGAGTGAACTGACCCCATAATACTCAGGGTGGGTTAAAGAAGTTGTAGCTTTACGTTTTCCTATCTAAATTCTCTCTCCCTCTCTCCTTCACTATGCGTGGTTGACTGGTAGAAAATGCTCTTAGCGTTAAGTCCACCATTTGTACTAGTTAGTTAATCTGTGCAATAAAGTATTAAATAATAATAAATAAATTCGAGTAAGTACTCTTTGATACAGTTTTTCTTGATTTTTATGGCATAACTATAGATTAGTGGTTGACTACTATGCGATCGGATGTATTATAAATTCGCTGTTTTCCTTTGGGACTGGTTTTCAAGGACTCCATCTGGAGTAACCTGAAACGGGCTTAGCAATAGATTCTCTGTTTGAACCCGGAAGTTAAGTGGCAGCAACGAAACCGATCTAAAATTCACCAGACAAAGAAAGAGGTTCACCATTCAAGATCCAGCTGCCAAAAGTGCTGTCATTGAGCAAAGGCATTTCTATTGAGTTCTAAATCTCTCATCAGACAGTTAAACTCTCGCCTCAACTATTATATCTGTTCTAAAAATAAACTTCCATAACCAAGTAACAATACCGCCTACCCAATGTCATTCTACGTTCATTAGTCTCCATTATATGGCGCAGCGAGTGGCTTTGAGCATCTTTGAGTGGTTTTGACCGGCTGTCGACGGATGCGGAATCTGGAGCGAGATTCGGGGTCGCGGTACACTTTGCTGTAACGGCGCTGGCGATGAAAGTTCGTGTTTACAATGCGACCAACTTATCTGTCGAGTCAACTATTATTTAGTCTGTGGTCAGGTTGTGCGGGCGCCGTCGTCTAACGAACACTCAGTTACTGTCAGATTGAAAATTAATTATGTAATTTCGTTAGCATGTTAAATTTTATAGCTTAGCATGCTAAGTGCTAAATGTTGCTATGCTATTTGTTAATAAAATAAAATAATTAATATAAAATCATTATTTGTTACTGCTAATTTTGGTGGTAACTATCCATCACTATTATTATGAAGTGATTTAGGAAAGCTTTAATACTTTATATTTTGTTGTTGGCTTTCATGGTGTTTTACATTCAGCCAGTGTCAATTTAATTATATTCAATTTAAATATTATTGAACAAAAAAGTCCAAATATCGAGTCCCAGTTAGTCGGTAGTCTAATCAAGTCAACGCCAGGATTCAGTAAAGTGGTGGATGCTTTACTAAAACTTCCTGGGAGTTTTGGAGAGAGCAAGATGTCGTTTTTTTTGTTTCTATGATTTTCTCACACTCGTTTAACTGCCACATTTTGGATTAATAACATCGAAGTATGAAATATTTATTTATTTAATACTTTATTGCACAGATTAATTGACTAGTACAAATGGCGGACTTAACGCTAAGAGCATTTTTTTTTTCTAATATGGAGTCTAAAATTTTTTTAATGATTGGTAGTGTAGTAAGTATTTAGCTAAATCGTTGATATCTTAACGATGCAGTTTCCCCACTAATAATTCTTTCTCGCTTCGATAAACGCTACATCGGTGAGCGCCAAAAATTACGCCATTGCAAATAATAACAATAAAATAACAAAATAAATTAACTTGTTCGACGTAACAAATAAGTAGGAACGTGACTTTGAAACTGCGACCGGCATTCTCGTCTTAAAATCAGAAAGCGCGGCAAACGCCGGTTGGCGAACACTGGCTGCTTTTACTCGACTCCGCGCCCACGCAAACATACGCTGCTGCTTCTGTACAGGTGAAAGAAGAGAAAGTTTTAACGAACACAGCAGTGGTTGCAGTAACGTTAGATGTCAACAATAAGGTTATGAACACAAACCGGTTGTGCGATCACAGCGAAAATGCTAAGCCAATGTGGGTCACTGCCGCGCGTATAACGGCGCGCGCTCGATGTCCGCCCGCGTAACGTTACGTGTGGGAAATTATTTGAATTTGGAACACTGTATTTTTTTACTTTTTTATCGAGCTGCCAGTTGCCATTGTTTTGCATTGCGGTCTAGTTTTGGTAGGTTGGTTATGCTGACAGTAAACCGTTATGATATTTTGAGGTTGTATAGGTGAAGGGTTAAATTGTGTAGATTGATTTTGATACTGGCAACATTGTGGAGCTATTCCCTTGAGGCTTTCCAGTTCATTAGCGTGACATTTAGAAACAAAGATAAGAAGAGATGAAACACAATATCGATATCTGTAGAGAATGCAAACGTCCCGATAACTTGCATACTAAAGCAATTTTGTTTCTAAAAGCTCTCATAGTAAGTATTTAAATAAAAAAAAAGTGCAATCGATTCTATCCAAATTATTACTTTAATTTTTTATTGTCCTGTGGTGTTACAATAAAAACTATTTATCTATCTATTTATAATCTTATCGAATCGATTCTAGACGATTCGATTTTTCATAGAAAAATTCGAATCTGTTTTATTTGTTTTAACTCTCTATTTGATCTAAGTAGGTAGGCACCTATTTAGTCGGATTTAGAAATTAATTACTATAACTATAAACGTAACTACGCATAAAAGACGTAGGTAATTAATTCATGTTATAATCCGTTTCATAGGTGTTAAACTTCAAGTTGTAAGAGAGTTTAACGGTATTCCATCCACTGGCGACTTTCCCTAGTTTTCAGATCTCGCACTCTAGGCGTATGATCTTGATACTTTCAACTATAGTTAAATAGATCGTAATAAAAATGCTAAGTAGGTAGGTGCCTACCTAGACTTCTTCAACTTATTCGTAAAGTGCAGACTTCGATATCCCCCCCACCCCCGTTCTGTTTCGCCTTGCTTCTTCTCTCTCCCTTTTTCCTTTTTTCCGTTGTATTCTTTGACCTTTTACACTTTTGGCATTTACGTTTACTAGGTAAAGAAATAACAATTTTATCAGTATTTTTTGAAAAGGTAGAAAGCCGTTAGATTTTTTTTATTTCATATAGATAGAAAATTGAGTTAAAGTATCAAGATTGCTCAGTTTGGATGCAGCGAGTGCGGCTGCAGCTTTCACTGCATGCTGCAACCTTCTTACACTTTGCTGTAATTAAACAATAATGATGACTCGGATTTATTGCAGGCTCGGAGCTTAGTTTCGCTTCATTTAGCTTAGTTTGGCTTAGCTTTATTACACTAGCTTGGCTTGAATTAGCTTGATTACGGTAATGGCATAGTAGATATTATTACTATTAATTTATGGTACTACGTATTGTATTTATTGTGCAGAATGGACACCCCCCCCCCCCCCACACACCCCCCGCGATCCGCTTCCCTGCAATCCGGAGGAAAATTGGAAGGTCAACCAATATTAAACGCCCAAATGACAATAGACAAACGGGTTACCATGAACCTTCATACTAGCGGGTTGTCTTTTGCTTTGGTCGCGTAGTATCTTTGAGTACCTACTTACCGACAAACGCATTTGGCGCATGTGCAAAAGTCACTTGTATGTGTGAAATATATGATTTGTATGGACTGTCTCGGGTCAGGGGCAAAGTAAGGCCCTCCTGACCTCCTGGCATTTACGGTTCAAATTTAAAAGCTAGAGGTACGGGCGGATAGGCCTTTTTGGTCCCAGTTCGATACCCTGTGAGTATAATTAGGAACATGCGTATGAATCATAATATAATAATTATTATTATTACCTATCCATTCTCGGCAAATGATTCCGTAGCTGTAATTGAAAAATATTATGAACCGCTGCAACTGACCAAGAATACATATAACTCATGAAAACGAACTTTCATAATTGCCCTCTTGCCCATATGAATAAATATTTTCGACATTGACTTTGAAATACTTCAATTAAGTGAAAAAAAAAAATAACCAAGTTCATTAACCTTCGACTTCATACAAAACACAAATAACGTAGTTCCTCCACCAAACAAAAACGAAATAGGTTACTGTACTTACAGCTAACAAGTAAGTAATTAGTTAAAAAAGCATAATTTTGTTTCATTATAAAGAAATTTTCCGCTCATGTAATATTACCGTAAAAGTTTTACAACCGACTTTCCGTACGCGTAACTGGCATTGGCATTGCGTGCGTATACGCAACACACACACATGCACGCCGCACACAGCCAACGAAGAAACACAGTGTTGACATAGTAAAAATATCTACCGACGCCTCCCCCCTAACGCACACAGTTGCAAAATTGCGTGCAAGCTTGCAATCATTACACATAGATCGCACACATTGTACACTCATCTATGAAGACGCGACGACTCACACTGACATACAATCAAACACTGTGCTACATGGATATTGTCCATGTGTGTGTAAAGAAAGGTGTTTCGCTAGGTGAAATGGGCACACTTTGACGGCTAAGTTTAAACGGAACAAGTAATTAAAGACTATCCACGACACGAACTTCAAATAATTATTGACGTGTTCAATGAATTTACTGTTGTTTGTTAAAAGTTTTAGTCATTCTTATAAATTTATGGCAGCGACTTCTATTGTTTTTTATAAGTATCTAATGTATTAAGGTGTTGAATATGCCCGGTAACCTATACTAGCCTGAAATAATAATAAATTATAGATTAGGAAGCACTTAAATACATTGTTTCATCAAAGATTGTATCAATAGCGTATATAATAATAAGCTACCGATAGTAAAAACTGCATTGCAATTGTTTCAGTACTTTTTTTACATTAGTCATGGAATAATAATATTATGCATTAGTCCAAAAATAATTGATGCAATATTCCAGCACCATAATATCATGAAATCACCCAGTTTTCACGGTTTTATGTGCGCAGTCGCAGACGCAGTGAAAGGGCTGTATCACAAGCAGCCCAGTCATTAGAAATGCATTAGAATAAGGTAGAAAGAAAATAATTATAATACACCAAACAAAACTAACAATGTAATATCGATAATAATAATATAACTTTGCAGTAGCAGAGAAGAGTCCCGGCAATGCCTTTGGCGTTGCAGATGTCCGTGGTCGTTGGTGACAACAGCTTATCATCAGGTGAGCCACAGGTCAGGTGGAGCTGGTGGGACAAAATCCAAACCTACCTATTTGGCGATGTACTTATTATTGTCCCCTATTGACACGTCGACTGTCTCAATTTGTGTGTAACGAAGGACACTGGACACTAGTTAAGTGGACACTCGAGGCCACGGCGTCTCTGTATACCCTACGACTTTTATAAATCACCGTTGTTGGTGTCGGGCATTATAATCTTTGGAGTCAGGGTTTGTTCTTTTTTCTGTGACAAGACAAGCATGTCATTCACCTGATGGTAAGCGCTATGCCTGCCCATAACAGTTACAGTGCCACCCAGAACTTTGCATAGCATAATCCTGCGCGGCACTGTATACTGCGCCCGTCACCCTGAGACATCGGCTGTAATTTCACTGGAAACGGTGCCCTTCAAACCGGAGCACAGTAATGTTTGCACAGTATAACTCCTTAGTGGATGAATATCTGGCAAAGGTATGGTACTTCCCCAGGCGGACTCTTGCAGAAGAGGCCTCCCAATACAATAGATCTAATCTTGTCCTTTGAATAACCGGATAGTGCCAATCTCTGTTGTCAGATTTGGTCAGGCCGCTCATAGGCCTCTGATGAGGCTCTGACGCGACTGAGTGAGGACTGCTATCAATAGATAACAACCGGTACTGTCGGCTTAACATGCCCGTGAATATTTGCACGACTACTCATAGGCTCAAGGGCCGCGTCTAGGCAGGTACGTACTTCGTGGGCTGAGGGCACGCAGCGTCCGCGTGCAACCAGGCCGTGAAGCGAAAGCTAGGGCCGCTTTCACAAGTGCATTGAGTGGGGACGGCAAGACAACAGAACTGAAGGTTTACTGCTACTACAATCTAGGATAAACGGCCCTGGATAGATGAAGTAGGCAGTCTGTCACCAAATCCCGTAGGGGAGTTCCGACAGCGGTCCTTGAGAGCTAATCCAGATTTAGACCCGTGCTCAGCAGTGGGACGATATGGGTTGATGATGATGATGATGGTTTACCTACTGCAGCCACATAATATCAGATGCTAACATTGCTAGCCAAAGAGGACCAACGAAAGAGATATACAGTAGAGGAGAAGGGTAAATAAGAGAAGCCCAGCTTCTCTTATTAGTAGTATTATTAGTAGTATTAGTATTCATAAGAACCGCCGCTAAGAGTAGAGTAGCAGTTGGTAAACTACCGCTCCTAGTAACTCGTCTTGATCCCACAGTTCCAGGCCTCTAATATGGATTCTTCGTATCTCAGGATTTTGGATCTAAGTGGTCCACAAGCAGCAGACTCAGGTATACCTGTGGTTCACACTAGCATTTGCACTCAGAGGGAATCGAACAGAAAACAGGGGTCACGATCACCCAGTACATAGATCCAGACTCCTAACTTCCAATACAGATTCCTTGTATCTAGGAAATCGGGAACTTCGAGATTCACAAACACGGTACCTAGCTCTAGTCTCAGAGCAAATACCTCATGCTTGTCCTGTGCCGATCACAAAACCTCAAACTTTGCAGACTGCTCGTCAACTTCAGAGGCTATCAAATTAGGACGCCCATTCGGCCTGATGGAGTGACGACCAAAAAAAGAAACTGGATAAAGTGAAATATAAACATGAACTAGTTTAAGTTTTAATTCGTAGTGCGAACTGTCCATTCTGAAAATCTAAACTCTGATGAGGATTCCATAATCCAAAAATCCAAAAATAAGTTTCAGCTACTCTCCTAATAGATAAGATAGCAGAAAGCATTTCCCATTTCATTATCGACAGCTCTCTACACTTGCGTCATACAATTGAGATTCAAAACAAAACAGTATTTGCTTGCATCGAGAGGTACCGGCGTACCACAGAATATCCAGCAACACCAGGCAGTAGGTACTGCTTGTACTCTTATTTATTCTGTGGCAGTACCTAGACCTTTCTCCCAAGTTCTGGGTCAAGCTGTTTATGCAAGCTGCGCTTGTGTTTGTATTCACAAGTCTGTGTGAATGAATACGTGTTAATGGTGATGGTGCCTACTTATTTATTCTGTGGTGATGGCTTGAGGATTATTACAGCGGGTTATGGAGGTATGGGCTTGTCGACAGAGTCGGTAAGATATTATGGCTTTTACTAAGTGGCAGGTATGTAGTAAGTACTTATCTCCTAGTATGTAACGGGTAGGTACCTAATTATAGCTACAATAAATGAGTGAGCTGCATAAATAATAGGTTGTATGGGCTGTGATAAAACTGATAAATATGGATGTAAGATTACTTACCTACTTATTCGGAGACTTTAAAAATAAGTACCTAGGTAGGTACTTGTAGGTAAGTTAACTATATACGGATAACCTATGTAAAATTGACTGTATTTCAGTTTTACAATATTGTCTTCCTAAACTTTTTGTTTTATTTAAGCGCCATCTAGCATCTTTTCTATAAACTAAAAAGAACGTTACCAAGCCAACGGTACACGCTGGAATTGCGTTTTCATTCGACTATGTTGTGTTTATATTTAGAAAGTTGCGTTGTATGGCCAACAATCCTAAAAAAACCTTCCTAGCCTGGCTTAAGGCCTAAGATATATCTAGGTGACTATGTAATAAAAAAAACTATTCAGAAACAAAAACGGAAAATAACAATTACTGCTACTGGCACTGGCAATTAGCAAATGGCAATAAACCTCTGCAGTGTGCCAAAATTATTTACTCTGGCAACCCACGTCCCAGGTCAAGGAAGTGCAGCGAAAAATCTATTCCTAGCTTTTTGTTATTTTTTGCAATATTTACAATGTAAATCGATATTTATTGAGCCTATCTAAAGGAGAGTAAATTATGTAGTAATTAGCGACCGTTATGTACAGAAAAACTAGTGAAAATCGTAGGACAGAGGCAAATTAGACAGTGACAGCACCTAGAATAGGTACCGAATACAGTATTTTGGCTGAATTATAGTGAAAGAAGATGTATTTGTTGGGTGAAATCATCAATTATGACTGTTGGATGCCTATTGGAGGCATTCGCGAGTGTCTGCTGTGAGAAATTGATAAAAATTATAGTCATAACGTTTGACCCAGATTCGTTCCTGTGTGCGTTGACCTATCTGAATGCGGACTAAAACGCGATGTTATTTTTAGTACCTACACAGCTTTGCAGATAATTAAATATTTTATAAATGCCGTTTGTGATACCTATCGTCGAACGAACCCGAAAAAGAAACTAAATGGGGAACCTGCCAGTTTGTTGCAAGGTGAGTTCTTTGTTTGAATTTTCATGAATTAATAAATTAATAATATTAATACAGGTACCCTTATGAGTATTTAATATTAATTGCGTGAAACAAATGATTGGGAATATTATCTCAACTATTCTTAAAAATATGACCATAAAAATGAGGCTCTAATTTATACATTCCTTTCAGGGATCATCAGAAACACATCCATGATCAACGAAAATCTATAAAGAATTTTTATCAATTCTCTTTGGTTGGAGGGATCAATTTTACCTGTAGAATTTTATTTATTTATACCTATTACATTCCAAAACTAAAGATCTTCCACAAAAGTCAAGGTTGTGATTTACATTTGGATCACAACTAAGTTAGAAAGTCTATAATTTTATTATGGGCATATCATTTTACAAGCAAGAGGCTGAGCCTTTGTGAACGATTGAACACTGCTGCCAAAACAAGTGCCAAACAAAGAAATGTATTCTGAATTCAAACATTTTGACATGAGTTCCTGACAGTAATATTGGAGGGAATTACTGCTGTCCAAGCAGACATTGCTAACATTATGGTATATTTCGACTGAATGTCACAATAAAGCTGGAGTTTGTGGGTGGGGCTCACGCCCTGAACGCCGGGGTGACCCTCGGCAGTGATGAAGAAGCAAAATGTACGCACTCTATCGTTAATCGTGTGCACATTTACATATTTGCTAGTGGGTGCCGCTGTGTTTGATGCATTAGAGTCCACCACTGAGAGGAATCGTTTTGAAGTGCTGCAAGGTACTAATATTTTTATTCTACCTGATAATAAATTCTCATCAGATCCATACCTGATTCCAGATATTACTTCCTGAAATCTCACAAACAAACTTTTCCTTTTTATAATATTAGTTAAGAATAGTGTAGATTTTAAAGTCTAACTAGAATTTACTTAATTGAATATTGTCATATGTCAATGTAGGTAGGTTATTTATCAAGATAGATTTAGCTAGTGTGAAGGTAGTTATGCGCGCACCTGGGCGCTTGATAACAGTCAGCCCTAACTAGAATGCTATCGTAGCGTCTGGGCTGTCTCCGGCCCTCCGGTGAGCGCGTGGGATGTCGTGCGATGTTTTTTGTACTAAGATTATTATTAGGCAGTCGTTTCGAGCATATAACTTTGTTCGGACTTCTCATTTGTAATTAGTTATAATAGAATATCACTTTTCTGATTAAATACTTTTTAAAGTTTAAAAGTGTTTTCAAAAAGCTCCCAATAAACTTGACTGGCGCAGACGGTAGTATCGTGCGTTTGCTGCGCCGTCTTTCGCGAAAACTGTGTGAAGAATACGCTAAATTCGCGGATATTCGGCGTGTGTGCGGTACACGAACCAAATAAAAATTCGTCAAGGATATAAGGAGACCATGATGGTGATTGGCTGGTGAGTGAATTTTTCGCTATCCTTTCCCGTATTTCGTTATAGTTGGAATCGAACCTTGTCCATTATAACTTATCTGGTTTTGCCTCAAAATAGGTAAAAGTGTTAGTTTTAAGTAAATAAATTAAAGCCAATTTAAAATCAATTGACTTTATAAAAGTGTTAGTTTTTAAGTAAATAAATTAAATCCAATTTAAAATCAATTGACGTTATAAAAGTGTTAGTTTTTAGTAAATAAATTAAAGCCAATTTAAAATCAATTGACTTTATAAAAGTGTTAGTTTTAAGTAAATTAATTAAAGCCAAATTAAAATCAATTGACTTTATAAAAGTATTAGTTTTAACTAAATAAATTAAATCCAGTTTATTAATCAATTGAATTTATAAAGTAATTAAAGTAAAGCCAGTTTAAAATAAATTGACCTTTTAGCGAAACAATTAAATTCCGTTTTAAATTAATTAACTTTTTTAAAATATAAATGAAAAATAAAATGAGTTATATTATTATAATTAATGTCAATTGTGACAATAGTTTTTAGTTGACTAAAAATTAAATAGTTTTTATTTTTGACTAAAAGTGAAATAGTTTATTAGTTGACTATTTTAAATAGTGCAGTAATTATAATTACTATTATAAAATGACTACTATTCAAATGATACCTAATGAGATGCTGAAGCTTATCCCGCTTTTTGGTGGAGATAAACGTCACTTAAATTTATTTCTAAGGAAGTGTGAATATCTGATTCTTAAATATCATGGTGATCAAGAGCAGAATGCGTACATTATGCATACGATAACAAGTAGGTTGATAGATGAAGCAGCAGCTTTGATAAGTGAAAAAGAGGATATTGAAACTTGAGCACAATTTAAAGAATTACTAATCCAACATTTTGGCGAACAAAGAAGTGAAGAATGCATAGCTATACAATTAGAAAGCTTAAAAATTAAACAGACAGAAAATTATCTTGAGTTTTGCAATCGGATTCAATCAGTGAGAGCAGTGTTAATTCAGGAAACTTAGATTATGAGGATGCAATTCGTTATGATAAAAAAATCTCACAGATTGGCTCTAGGCAAAACGATTTGGATAAGAAGATGACTTTGGTAACTAAAATGTTGGATAACTTTGTTAATAGTACAGAAACCTCAAATGACAATATTTTAATATTAGATAAAAGATTGAAAAGAATTGAAGAAATTATAAAGTCCGGAAATAATAAAGAAAATAACTGCTTATATCTCACACATGTTTTAAATATGTTCGACACGTTTATGAGTACATTTAGGACTACTTATATAACGCTTAATGAGATAGAAACAGCATTGGCATTTACTAAGGTCTCTGTACTACATGAATCAATTATAAACCCGAATGAGCTATTATATATTCTTAAATCCATAGAGCAGATCCATAATTTAATATATGAAGTAAGTGAAGGCAATTTGTTAAAATTCGAGAGAATCATTAAAGTAAAAGCTTATGTAAAGGAAAGCCAGATAACATTTATTTTAGAAATACCGTTGACTGACAAAAATATATACAATTATTTTAAAATTTATTCTATACCAAATTTTCAAGGTTCGATTAACAAAACTATTTTAATATTTCCCGACTTCCCTTACCTTTTGGCGAAAAGTTCTAAATACCTGCCTGTCACAAAGCCATGCGAGAAAATTGATGCTGATAAGTTCCTATGTACCGATGATAACGTAATACAGTTCAAAACACCGACCTCTGCAGAACAGCTTCTGGAGTTTCAGACAGATCTGACTACTTGCGTACCGTATGTCGTCGAAGTGGAAGACATCAAGGTCCAGCGGATCAGTTTGGACAGCTGGATTATATTTGCACGAAAACCGACTATAATAGCAGAAAAATGTGAGGAGGACAATATGAAGGAGTCCCTATGTGGTACTTATATTGTCTCAACTACTGAAAATTGTGTAGTTTACCTGAATGAATTGAAATTATCATATCAACGCACGTTTGCTGAAAATCTCCAATACAAACTTACGCCAATTATAGCCCTACCTGAATTGAAAACTACTAATTCGCCTCCTTCAACTTCAATCAATATCAAGAACATCAATTTGGAAGAAATGAGAAATTTTTCGCGTATTCTAAAATTAAAAGAAAGTGAAGTGTATAGTGAAGGGCATTATGGTGAAAGTGAAATAGTGAATTTCAGTGGAATTGACACAAAAAGCATTAGTTTAGGAACCGTCTTATTATATGTGTTTTTAGCCATAGGTTTCATTAGTTTTATCATTTATCGTTTTAAAAATATGTTTATGCGAAATCATCGGAACCCGATCCAGATCTCAACGGAACCCGATAATTTCGCACTTGATGAGGGAGGAGTTATGCGCGCACCTGGGCGCTTGATAACAGTCAGCCCTAACTAGAATGCTATCGTAGCGTCTGGGCTGTCTCCGGCCCTCCGGTGAGCGCGTGGGATGTCGTGCGATGTTTTTTGTACTAAGATTATTATTAGGCGGTCGTTTCGAGCATATAACTTTGTTCGGACTTCTCATTTGTAATTAGTTATAATAGAATATCACTTTTCTGATTAAATACTTTTTAAAGTTTAAAAGTGTTTTCAAAAAGCTCCCAATAAACTTGACTAGGTACATTTCTACTTTATTAATAAATAAGGTTGATTATGTGGGTAGTAACAAAACCATATGGCATCCTCACTTTTCTGTAATGGCTACCTAGCTGAATACACGATTTACATTTCACAATGTGTTTTAATTAACTTCAGAACTTAATAGTGGCGACGTTTGGTAAAAAATGTTAAAAATGGACAGTAAAGCAGTGAAATTTGATGAGTTTAACCCGCAAACGGACAATTGGGACATTTATCTCGATCGTTTGAAATTTTGCTTCGAGGCGAATGGCATCGTTTTGGATGGCGCTAAACGAGCTAATTTCTTCACAGTATGTGGTTCGCGAGTATACGAAACTCTGCTCGCGTTGATCACGCCAAAGCGAGCCAGTGATGTGAATTTTGCGGAAATACAAACAATCCTTACGAAACATTTTAGCCCAAAACCGAACGAAATCTCAGTGTCATTTAAGTTTTACAAACGGGATCAAAAACGTGACGAATTCGCCTCGGACTATATAGCGCAACTCCGAAAACTAAGTGCGGGCTGCAATTTTGCAGACTTAGAGAGAATGTTACGCGACAGATTGGTTTGCGGTATGCGGGATGATAAACTTCAGTACGAACTATTGAAACGTGACAATTTAACGTATCAGTGTGTGGTGGACGCTATGTTGTCAGCTGAGAGCGCGGGGCGCGACGCCCGTATGATCCAGGACGCGGCCGGCGCCAGCGCCGGCGCCTCGCCGCCCTTGTTGTCGCCGCCGAGCACTACGCAGCACGCCGCTGCCGAGCCGATGGACATTAATGCGGTTCAATCGAAGAACATCACTCGCTTGTGCTACCGTTGCGGTGACCGCCACGCTGGAGAATGTCGTTTTGCGAATACAATGTGTCGGTATTGTAAAAAAAAGGGACACTTAGAAAAAATATGTTTGAGCAAGAGAAGAAACTCTAATCGAGACGTGAATTTTGCTGCTGAGCCGGAATACCATTTGAACGGAGTCTACTGCGTACAGGGCACCAGCCGTGTACCGCCCTACGAAGTGGCGGTGTCGCTCGCAGGCATGCCGGTCCGCATGCAGGTGGACACGGGCGCTAGTTTCTCTATTATCAACGAACGCACTTGGCAGTCGCTGCGCGTCCGCTTGCCGCGCGGGCGTGGTACACTGCGCCCCACCGGGCTATCGCTGCGCACCTGGACCGAGACACCCGTCTGTCTCCTGGGACAAGTATCGTTGCCGGTGCAATATAATACAGTCGTGCGCGACCTCAACGTCATCGTCGCTAAAGGAAACGGGCCAAACCTCCTGGGCCGCGATTGGTTCACACCGCTCAACATAACCATGAAGATTAACTTCGTTGCGAATGAAAATAACTTCGAAATCAATCGACTGATGACTAGTCACAGGGAAGTATTTCAAGACGGACTCGGTACTTACCGTGGTCAACCTGTAGCGATTCATCTAAAAGCGGGCGCGATACCGAAATTTCTAAAAGCCAGACCTGTTCCGTACGCCATCAAAGGTAGAGTAGAAGAAGAGATAGACAGACTGCAACGTGAAGGAGTACTACGACCGACTTCTTACTCGGAGTGGGCTACACCGGTTGTGCCGATAGTGAAGAAATCGGGGGAGATTAGACTGTGCGGTGACTACCGCAGCACGGTCAATGAAGCGACCGAATCGGATACCTATCCTATGCCGACAGCAAATGAAGTTTTCGCTACCGTCGCCGGAGGGAAATTTTTCTCAACTTTGGACCTGGACCGTGCTTACACACAAGTAATCGTCGATGAAGACGCGTCAAAGCTATTAACTTTGAACACCTGCAAGGGCCTGTACACCGTACATCGATTAGCGTTTGGAGTGAAGGCGTCCCCGGGGATATTTCAGCGTTTGATGACATCCTTGTTAGCTGGTATCCCAGGAATAGCGGTCCTGATTGATGACATTATTGTGAGTGGCTGTACGATGCCGGAAATGCAGGAAAGACTGGACATGGTACTGGGACGCATCGGTCGTGCTGGGCTACGCCTTAATAAACACAAATGCAGATTCGCTAAAAAGCAGGTAGAATTCCTTGGGTTTGTCATCGACGCAGAAGGCATACACCCCGCACCAAGCAAAGTGGAAGCGATCGCGAACACTCCCAAGCCCAAGAACAAACAGGAACTTCAAGCATTTCTCGGCCTATACAACTTTTACGAAAGATTCGTACCGCAAAAAGCGACAATATTAGAGCCACTACACAGATTGTTGGAGAAAGCACAGACGTGGAAGTGGACAGAACGTGAACAACAGGCATTCGACACGGCGAAACGTCTCATCACATTCGACTTAACGCTGGTACACTATGACTTACAGAAGCCACTAGTGCTTACGTGCGACAGCTCGGAATACGGTGTCGGTGCAGTGTTGTCTCATGAGATGGATGATGGACAGGAACGTCCAATAGCTATGGCGTCAAGGACACTACATTCACATGAACGGCGTTATTCTCAGCTGGATAAAGAGGCTACGTCTATTATGTTTGGTATTACCAAATACCATAATTATCTTATGGGAAGACATTTCCGTATAGTGACCGACCACAAACCATTATTGGGCATATTTGATCCTAAAAAGCCTATGCCTAATATGTTATCACCGCGATTAACTAGAATTGCCATCGCTTTGACATCTCACAGCTATGAAATAGCATATAAACCGGGAGTGCAAATTGGTTTTGCAGACAGTCTCAGTCGCTGGCCACAACCAGTACCGGAGGAGCCTGAACAACAGCTCAGCGAAATTTTACTAATGGCTGAAACACCGGAGGACTTCCCTTACGACGTGGAACACATAGCAGCTGAAACGAAGCGTGACAAGACATTATCGCGAGTCATCTACTACGTACAACGCGGCTGGCCCGCTAAAGTAACCGACAATGACCTACGACCATTTTGGTTGAATCGTTTGGAACTATCGCTGCAAGGCGACTGTATACTGTTGGGCTGTCGTGTGGTGGTGCCTAACTCACTTCGCCAAGCGGTGTTGAGAATGCTACACAGAACACATTCGGGAATAGTTCACACTAAGGCGCTGGCCAGGAGCTATGTGTGGTGGCCATACCTCAATGAAGACATCGTATCTCTGGTAGGCAGTTGCTCTAAATGTCTAGCACACCGTCACATGCCCCCGAAGACCACCCACGAATGGATAACACCAACGAGACCCTGGTCAAGAATCCACATAGATTTTGCTGGACCGTTCCACAATAGAAATTTTTTGATTATTGTGGACGCGTACTCCCGTTGGCCCGAATTATTTATGGTAAACAATACCACTTCGGCCACAGTTATTAAACACTTGAGAATGGTGTTTGCTACACACGGGCTGTGTGATGTGGTGGTGTCTGACAATGGCACAAGTTTCCTATCTAGCGAGACAAAACAGTTCTTCGAAGCTAATAATATCCGTCATGTGACTACAGCACCATATCATCCAGCTACAAACGGGTTGGCGGAACGAATGGTCCAAACTGTCAAAGATAAACTGCGAAAAATGGACGACATGACATGGGACATAAGAATCCCAAATCTGCTGCTGGGACTTCGTGTCACACCATGCTCTACAACAAATAAGACACCGGCAGAATTACTGATGAACAGACGCTTACGCACACTACTGGACACTATACACCCAGACAATCTGCAACATAAAAGGACTGAGAAACAGATAAACAATAACAGCGAGAAAAAAGCTAGAGAGGCAAATGTTGGCCAGGATGTTATGTATCGGAATTTTAGTACAGCGGGTGCTAGGTGGTTACCTGGCAAAGTATTTGACAAAAGTGGTCCATCAAGGTATAGGATTGAAACAGAGAAGGGTACGATGATTAACCGTCACATTGACCAACTAATAAAAAAGACATCTGCAGAGTCCAGGCCTCAGGAGGGAGAGATAATACAGGCAGATCCAGTGACAGATGGACAAATACAGTCAGACAGTAAATTTGGAAATGATGAGACTAATATACCAGATAGTCAGGAATCAGATATGATTATTGAGATTCCAGATGCTGGCAAATGGGCGGATTTGTTAGGGATACCACCAGAGACACCTTCGACCGCACCAGGAAAAATTAAACATAAGTTAGAGTTGCACTCTAAAACTCCATATGAAAGACAGAAAGATAACCTCTATTTGTGCTAGATATGTTAGGATATTTAAATTGGTATATTAGTGTATGATGATTGAGGAACTACAGTTAAATTACTTTTTGTTACAAGAATATGTATATTATTATATAATTATTGTTATTGATTGTTATATCATACTTATGGGGGAGGTATGTCATATGTCAATGTAGGTAGGTTATTTATCAAGATAGATTTAGCTAGTGTGAAGGTACATTTCTACTTTATTAATAAATAAGGTTGATTATGTGGGTAGTAACAAAACCATATGGCATCCTCACTTTTCTGTAATGGCTACCTAGCTGAATACACGATTTACATTTCACAATGTGTTTTAATTAACTTCAGAACTTAATAAATATGAATGAAGATTATTCTTGCTCACATATGTTTTTCACCAGGCATGCACAATCCTTCCTATTATTTCTATCTACTTATAAATGCCTCTTATCACATTCACTGCTGAAAACACAACTGGTGTTTTTCTTAACTTGCCATGAGTGCGGTAAAACTACTGTGGTGTTAGCTGTATGGGAAAACACTGGTGTGTACAGATATGCACCAGTGACTAGACAAGAAAATCGGCTCAGCAGTCAAAGTGTTAACTTTAAGAGGAGTTTGTACATAAGGCCGCTTATATTTTCAGCAATCGAGAGTATGATAATCAAGAAGTACAACATAACGGAGGAAGACTTCCGGGTAATGGAGACGGTGGTGCTCAAGTCGGAGCCGCATAAAGCTGGTCAGCAGTGGAAGTTCACTGGAGCCTTCTACTATGCCACTACTGTGCTGACTACTATTGGTAAAGCTGTTTGGTGACTTTTACCGTTGCTCTAGTCTAGTTGGTCACTTCTCCATCTAAATATAGAGGTTAATCTCTCCAATTCAATTGATCTGAATGTTTTTCATTAGGTAATTTTCGTATAGATTAAACATAGTTCTATTCTTTTTAACAACAAAGTTCACGCCACCCACCCTACTATCGAAAAATGTTTTTTAGTGTACATCCAAAGGTTGTCTGGAAGAAATCGCTTTCGCGATAAGACCGCCCATTGTACTACCCTTGTTTACCTATTGTAATTCTTCTGTACTGTGTTTACTTTTGTTTCTGGTGTACAATAAAGAGTTTTTCTATTCTATTCTATTCTATTCACGATTACAACAAAGTTCTAATCACCATTAAGTTCTATTCATAACAATGAAGCTATGTTCATAAAACCAATGTTTTATTTCTCTATTCACCAGGTTACGGGCATTCAACGCCGGCGACGCTAGGAGGCAAGCTATTTACAATGTTTTACGCCGTCGTGGGCATCCCACTTGGCCTGATCATGTTCCAGAGCATCGGTGAACGAGTCAATAGACTCAGCAGGTGGGCTTTAGCTTTATGATTTACTTGTAGAGTCCAGTAACTTCACCCACATGGGAAGTGATGAAAAGTGACACTTGTGTTATTGCTGCATAAAAAGTTGCCTAATTTTCTTCTGAACAGTTTATGGTTCAGTTGTATTAAAAAAAAACAACAAACAACAACAAAACACAAATAAACAACTCTTTATCGCGCTAACACATACAAATGAACAACATAGGTAAAGGTAAACAGCAATTTTTGATAAGATACAGATAAAAAAATTACTTTTATTGTCTTTCAAAGTCAAAGTCAAAGTCAAAAATGTTTATTCACATAGGCCCCAAGAGGGCACTTATGAAAGTTCACTGACTCGACCGCCAGATTCGGAATTACATCCAAACGAGAAGAATCGGCAAGAAACTCGTTGGTTTTTTTTTTCAATTCTTAGTGTCTATTTATCACATTTTTATTTTAAAACTAAGTAATATGGTGGCCAGGAGACGCTTGAGCAGGTTGCCTCCATGCATCTTTGTCATTAATATAGTCATTAATTTTATAATATGCTTTTTTAACTAAGGTATTTTTTACTAAGGTCTTAAATTTAGATTGTGGTAGCTCGCATATTGTTCCTGGAATTTTATTATAGAATCGAACACCATTTGCTAGAAAAGATTTGTTAGTTCTACTAAGCCTATAACATGTATTAACAATTTTATTTTTATGTCTGGTGTTTATATGGTGTACGTCTTTTTGTGCAACAGCCTTATATGTAGATTTTTTCCTTGCCGTTTAATTAATCTGTGATGTTCTCTCCACAGTGTCATCATCAGATCAATAAAGAAGGTGATGAACTGCAAGCAGACAAACGCTTCCGACTTGGACCTAATCTGCGTGGTGACCACTCTCTCATTACTCACCATCATCGGCGGAGCCGCGGCGTTCTCATCGTTCGAGCAGTGGACTTACTTTGACAGTGTATACTACTGCTTCATCACACTTACTACCATTGGTGAGACAGACTTTTTTACTCCCAATTCCGGAATGAAAACAAACTGCTTTGTACATCATCATCATCATTTTGTTTCTGGTGTACAATAAAGAGTTTTTCTATTCTATTCTATTCTATCAACCCATATCTCACTGCTGAGTACAGGAGGCCTACCATGACATCCTATAGCGATTCAATTGAAGGCCTAAACTGAACCGCGTCGCATAATCGTACCGTGACGTCTTATTTTTTATGTTGCTGCCATTTTCAACCTAAAATGGATCTTATTTAGGTTGAAAATCGCTTATTAGCGACTCAATTTAGGTTGTTGCCATTTTCAACCTTATATGTATCGGGTTTAGGTTGAAAAGGACAGCAACATAAAAAATAAGACGTCACGGTACGATTATGCGACGCGGTTCAGTTTAGGTCTTCAATTGAATCGCTATAAGAGGTCATGGTAGGCCCCCAGGTCTCCCTTCACTTTCGTTAGCTCATAATCCCAGTCCGAATTGATGGATAACCTACCTACCTACGAAATAATTCTCGGGTAGGTATGTGGGTTTCTTCACAATGCTTTCCTTCACCGAAAAGCGAGAAATAATACGTACATATATGCTTTTTACAGAAACATATTGGTATGTAACGACACTGCGTTTTGAACTCACCTCCTTCTCCTTGGAAGGCGGACATTCATCCACTAAGCATAGATTTATTGAGGTTTTGGTTCAATAATGGAATGTTTATTGATGGAGACTTAAAGATGTGGCCGTCTTAAATGAGCAGTCTTCATCATTTTGCAAGCAGTAGTTTGCAAACATTACTGTGAGTGAGTACTGACGATTAGAGCAGTACAGAGCAGGAGTTTGCATTGCATAGTACTGGGTGATACTGCAACTGCTATGGATAGGAGATGACCACCTTACTTTCTTACTGTGTAGTTTAAAAAACTGGTAGTTAGAATACATGGATGAGGGAGACGCTCCAAGACACACCAGATCCCTGTTATATTATCTTCAACAGTTTAACCCTAACCGTTCCAATATAAACATCTTCGGAGTAGACAAATTCTACAGTGGAGATACTGTTTAGGCAAACTGCAAAGTGACGATTTATAGGAAATGACTGGGAAAGGCTTGATAAGGAGAGCTGAAGATAGAGTTCAGTTCAGAGGTGATGACGATGATGATGGTGATCATGTTCACAATTTCAGGCTTCGGCGACATGGTAGCCCTGCAAAAGGACAATGCGTTGAACCGCAAGCCCTCATACGTAATGTTCGCGCTGATCTTCATTCTATTTGGGCTGGCCATCGTCGCCGCCTGCCTCAACCTGCTGGTGCTTCGGTTCGTCACCATGAACACGGAGGACGAGAAGCGGGACCAGCAGCAGGCGGAACAGGTAAGGGATGAACCGTGGAATCCAGCTGTCTTCGCAGCGTCTAGAATGTCATGAGGGGCTGTTGAGAAGGGAGATCCCAGCTCAGTATTAGCAGTGTCCAGGTCCCAGGCGGAGTTGGTAAGACGGGCCGCGGTATCCAGCTGTGTCTGAACTAAATCTCCAGGTCTCACACTCCAGCCATGTCCAAGTGCCAGGTCGAAGGTCTCAAGTGGAACTGGTGAGAGGGGAGAGGGTCAACCCAAGTCTATCTTAGCAGGGTCCAGGTCTCAGGAAGCAGATGAGAGGGGGAAAGTTTTATAACACTGGCAACAATATGTCTATTGTTAATTTTTAAAGTGTACCTTTCATTCAAGTAATTATTTTTTTTTCATTTACCTTCTTTCTATTAAGCATAGTCATTTTCAAGTCAAACTGACGAATCCCAGTCAGTTGGTAGTCAAGTCGAATCTGAGAGTCAAAGTAACGATTCAGTAAAGTGGTGGGTGCTTTACTAAAACTTGGTAGTTTTGGAGCCAACACAAAATGCTACGTTTTTTGGGTTTTATCAATTTCTCACACTTTTACACGATAACAAACACCAAATGGGTAATTTTCCACCAATATTACACATTAACACAAAGAACACAAGTTTGAGAAAAAAATACAAATGCAAAACTTTTCGTTCTTGTTGCTCAAACAGCTGTTTATTCCAGGCGCAGCAAGTAGCAGTACGCCTGGAAGGTGACGTCATCACGGCTGACGGCGCGGTGTTGCGGGGCGTGTCCCGCGGGACGCGTCTGCCGGCCGACCCCAATCAGATACACACAGGTCTGTATATTTTTATGTTGCATCCACAATTCCACATCGTCTCAAGATACCTTACTTTCGTGTGAGAATCAGGCCATAATCCACCACTGGGGCCGGTCCGGATTAGTGGATTACACACCGCTTAAATAATTTTGTGTGGAAATAGTTTTTTTATTCTAATAACTTACTAATTACTTGTTAATCAGTTAATTAAGGCATCATTCCAGTCAGAAAGGGTTATGCCCTGTTGGATTGCATTACTAATGTGATGACCCTATTTAGTAGGGGGTAGGACATAAGAGTTAACTTGAGGAAGTACCACCACACCTTTGCCAGATATTCATCTGCAAAGCAGTAGTGTGCAAACATTACTGTGTTCCGGTTTGAAGGGCACTGTTTCCAGCAAAATTACTGAGCATTTGAGACTTAAGAACTGATGTCTCCGGGTGAAGAACTCAGTGCAGTGCCGCACAGGATTTTGTAATGGAAAGTTATGGGTTATGGGACGCCTTGGTGTTTACCATCAGGTGATGATCGCGTTAATTAGTAACCTAAAAAAGACGTAAAGATAAGTAACTTAGTAACGTAAAGATAAATTAATAAATAACCCAATAATTATGACATTTCAGGCGACACATCGCTAGTGCCATTATATACGGATGAAGATTACGCTCCAAGCGTGTGCAGTTGTTCATGCAATTGCTTCGGACACAACAGGTAACTCAGTTGTATGTACCGCTATTTAACTGGGTGTCGTGGGACCGAGTCACTCAGACCGAGGTCCTTGTAGATAGATAAACCAGTTGATTGTTGATAAACGAGATAGTTGATTGTTGATGAACGAACTAGTTGATTGTTCTTTGTCTGTTATTTATATTGACTAGCCGCAGCCTGCAGTTTCACCCATTTTTCTCGCAGGAACTCAAGAACTAAGAACTCAGAAGCTCGGTAGCTTGTCATTTTTATTTACATATCGATGTAGAGACATTTTGTCTTGCTTTATTTTTACACACCTATGTAATAATATTAAATTGAATGGGTTTTTTTTTTAGTTCTGATTGTGCAAAGTCTCAAGAGATAATTATTAATGAATAGTAGTAGAATTAGTAATAGAGAGATTCATTCAAAAAGGCATGTTTGTATAATATAATATAGGTATTATTGTACAAAAAACTGGTTTATTTTCACCTTTGACACCAGTTTCACGGCCGTAACTTGCATGTTTTATTATAAAACAAACGTAAATCCCATTAAACACATTAACCAATACTTTTAAATTACAGATCGTCCGTCTTCTATCGCGACCCGCTATCGCCGGTAGCGCCAACCAACATCAAACAAATTAAGTCAAAGAACTACCGCGAATTAGGCGGCATCCCGAGGTACATCGAGAAGTCATCTTCTAAGAACCGATCGCAGTCTCTACGACTCAACTCAGCATCCGGTTACCTCTACATGAGTGCGAAAACCAATGACTTCCAATTAGAACCCGAGGATTTCAAGGATATAGTGACGAAACGACGCGAGCAACTCCGCAGGGGGATGACAGCTACAGAAATCATGTACAACAACAACGAATTCCTTAACCCGTACGATAACAGCCTATGCAACAGATTAGATACCAGCCCGCACAGTTCCTCGCTCTACTCAATGAATATGAGATCCGAGAACCGAAGCAACGATCCGTTAGTCGACGATTATGACTCAGAAAAGTCAAGCTACGCGAAAAAGAAGCTAATGAAGAACATAGCTCGCAACACCAGCAACAAACGTATGGAAAATTACTTCTATGATGATGCAGTGCTTCATTTCGACGACGAATATGCCTTCGACGGTTCTATACTGTTTGCTAAACGGAGAAAATCTATAGAGAAGAACTGGGAGTATACGTGTCAGATGCCAAAGAACCATGGAGCGGACCAAGTGTCAAATGATGGGAGCTACGGATACTATTTGCCGGATGAGGACGAGCAAGAGCAGTATTTCATTAATGATACTCTTACGTTTAACTTGCCCCCACACAGAGCTAGCATATAGGGAGTAAACCACGTGCCAAATGCACAGTATAAATGAGTATGGACACTAGATAATTATGTAAACCTCTTTAACATTATACGAGGATACAAAATTAATACTCACTTAACATATTCTGTGAAAATATTTATTACTTGTCAGTGCCAAACAAAAACCAATAGAAGAAGCTACCTAAGAGCTTCTGATATGGCTTAACATACCCACCGAAGCACATGGAAATCTGCACTTAACATCGGCATTGCTGCAAGGTCGAGGCTTGAACAGAGCACACATTACCACTCGGCCACAGGATATGTCTAAAGAGAAAAGAACTTTAATTAGCTGTTAATAAAGCTAGTATTCTCTCAGCCCCATTGAATCAGTGTCCATACTACGTTTGCACCACTTTATAGAGACATGCGAAGTAATTCCTAAATAGCCGCCTATGCGGTGAAACTTCACATAGCTCTGGTCCTATTTATACTGTGCCAAAACTCGAGTTAAACGTAGGTTAGACAAATGGGCCAATTAAACTACTCTTAGAACTTTTACAATTTTGCGGGTAGTCATGAAAATTTAGCTTTTACACGTCACTGTTTGGCGCGGTTACGTTCTCCGTTGATAAACGAGCTTCGCTTCATTGTAGATATTGTAAGTACGATGTTTTCGATTATCGCTAAGATTAACTGGTTAATTGGCCGTACTGGGTGTAAATACGATGAGTTAAATCCAACGTTATTCCATTAACTTTAAACCAAGAACGTTTTATAATATACTATAGGGACCCGACACGCATTTAACTCAGCCAAAAATATTGTCAATTTTGGCGGGGTCGCACATTATACTAGTGATTGCGAAAAACAAAGACCGATTAAAATGGTCGGAGATCGCAAGTCAACTACCATTATACGAACAGTAGATCATATAACTTGCGCGTGAGCGTGCGTGGTCCTTCGGTTAGATCGTTTAAGCTTTAAACACGTCATTATATTTAATGTCTATGTGTTGTATCCAAGATATTAATTACGGAATACAGTATTGTAATGCCAAAAATATTTAATATTAATCTCTAAAATCACTTGTTATTGAAATTTTTATGATTTTAAAAAGCTACTGTTATAATTTCTAAAATTGGAATTTAAAAACCTGCCATCTGGCGATAAATAGGTAGCAACCGAGCTTAGAATGTATGTAAATATCTCAGAATATGATTCCATATTGCATTTAATTTTCGTGTAACGAATTATTTTTAATTGCATTTTGTTATTTTCTACTAAATTGTATTTAATTTTGTAGACTAGTATTATTAATCAACTTTATGAGTTCCAAAGCTCAAAAATTAAGCTTCTTTGGTTTAACCAAACTGATATTTCTTGGTTGAATCAGATATTTTAATTTAATCCTTCCAAGTTATATTGTCTTATTGAGACGTAAATGTAAATACTTGTTAGGAATTAAAAAGAGAATCTGTTTGCACTCACGTTGTTTCCAGGGAAAAACTTATCTTGAGGTTTCCTTTTAATATTTGCTCTTGCGCATTAGATGGCCATCTTGCTTATTGATTGAATGAATGAGTGAACCTCCTAGATCTTCCAGTCGATAGGGATGGGCAATCTTTAGGGTTGTGCATCTACTGTCCTTATTGATATAGAGTATAAAATTTGTTTGCCTAAACAACCTCCACCTCCTCCACAAGTATTTTTGTTTTTTGTTTTCTTATTGTGAATCCAGGAGAGGACAAATCTTGTTGATTGCCCGTCTCAGGATGCCCTTGCTGGTTCTAATGTCCGCGACTCTACAAGCTCCGTCAGATCCGGGATAAACAGCGACAATTCTTCCCAAGGGCCATTTCATAGGTGGGTTGCTTTCATCTCTGATGAGAACCAATTGGTTGGGCTGAATGTCAGGTTGTCTGTTCTTCCATTTGGTGCGCTGCTGGAGTTCGCAAATGTACTCGCGGCTCCACCGGTTCCATATATGCTGTCTGGCTTGTTCGATGCGGGCATATCGGTGCAGACGCCTTGGGTTGGTGTCTTGCAAATCAGGCGCAGGCAAGGACGTAAGGGGCCTCCCAATCAAGAAGTGCCCAGGGGTCAAAGGGCTGAGATCATTGGCGTTGGTAGACAAGGGCATGATTGGCCTCGAGTTCAAAATGGCCTCAATTTGGCAAAATAATGTTGCGAGTTCTTCAAAAGTGAAGTGTGCGTTACCTACAACTCGTTTAATATGAAATTTAGCTGATTTTACCGCGGCTTCGTACAATCCTCCAAAATGAGGTGAAGATACTGGGGAAAATTTAAATTTAATGCCTTCTTCAACAAGGTCCGACACAGCAGTAGAACAATTCTTTACAAGGGCAGCAATTTCACGATTCGCGCCGACAAAATTGCTACCGTTGTCTGAGAAAATCTCACGAGGTTTCCCGCGCCGAGACATAAAACGACGTAAGGCCAATATGAAAGCTTCTGTGGTTAAATCACTAACCAACTCAAGGTGGACGGCTTTCACCTTAAAACAAATGAATACACAGAGATAGCATTTTACTAGCCTAGCGCCGCGACCTTTCCTATTCAAAATGAAAAACGGACCTGCATAATCAGTTCCAGTTGCCTCAAAAGGAAATCCCGGTGATAGCCTTTGTGAAGGTAGGTTACCCATAATTTGCTTCGCAACAACTCCTTTCAGTCGTTTGCAAATAATACAGTGTTTACAGATTTGCCTTGCTAAAACTCTCCCGCCTAGCGGCCAATATCGTTCACGAACGACCGAAAGAAGCAACTGTGGGCCCGCATGCATTAATTTCGCATGATAATATCTCATTATTAGTTTAGTTAAATGATGTTTTCCGTTTACAAGAATCGGATGCCTTTTATCAAAAGTGTAATTAGAATTTTCTATCCTTCCACCAACACGAACTAATCCTACCTCATCAACAATAGGGGTTAAACTGTGCACTGCAGGTAGTCGCTTCCAGTTATCTTTGAGTTTAGGAAAACTCTCTTGTTGTGACAATTGAGCCAGTTTCGACTCTGAATTTTCCAATTCTTCAACAGTTAATTGTTCAGTTTTCCTTTCCTTTCTACAGTTATTAATAAACCTAAAAACATAAGCAAGTATCCGCCGCAATTTTAAAAAACTTGAATATTTATTGAAATCAATTACTGAATTTTGAGGTATATCTATGTTGCATATGTGAACGCGAATCTCTGGTAATTTAATCTGTGCCTCACCACGCCGCTGTTCAGGCCAATTAGTTTGTGAACCACTAAGGAATGTAGGCCCATCCCACCACAACAACTGATCTTTCATTTCCTCCGGACGAACTCCTCGAGATGCCAGATCAGCTGGGTTCAGGGATGATGGTATGTACATCCAAATACAATTTGCACCCAATTCACCCACTTCAGCGACACGATGTGACACGAACGCACTCAACCTGTGCGGAGGAGTCTTTAGCCACCCCAGCACAACATTTGAATCGCACCAAAAATATTTTTTGTTAATTGTACATCTCAGTGCATCGGTAACCTTTGTGCAGAGTCGAGCCGCTAAAACTGCCCCGCACAGCTCGAGCCTAGGTATGGTTAACGTTTTGAGTGGCGCCACTTTCGATTTGGCACACAACAGTCGTACCGTGACGTGTGACAATGCATCACTAGAACGCACATACAAGCATGCAGCAAACGCTTTCAACGATGCATCCGAAAAGGTGTGCAACTCCACTGAAATTGGATTTGCACAAATAGCTTGACGTGGTATAGATAAGTTCTCCAATAATTTTATGTTTTGAAAAAAACTCTGCCAAGACTGGGATATATTATCTGGGATTTGCTCGTCCCATCCAAGTTTCAGCAACCACAACTCTTGCAAAATAATCTTACATGTTACAATGCAAATACTTAAAAGTCCTAATGGATCAAAAATGCTAGATGACATAGATAGCACCATGCGTTTTGTTAAACGGTTACAATTTTCATACATTTTGCATGGTTTTGCTACTGCTATAAGTATACAGTCAGAGTTAGGATCCCATTCAATGCCCAAAGTATTAGATGCCGTTGAAATTTTTAAGTTATCTTGTTCATTTTGGGATTCTGTTTCCTTTTTGAGTGAATTCAACAGATTTTTTGAGTTACTTTTAACCTTACGCAAATTAAAACATGCCGATTCTAATTGCTTAGTGACACTGTTGTAAACGTTTTGCAGGATGCTTTCATCGGGTGCTCCAGTTATAAGATCGTCTATGTAATAATCATGTAACATGATGTCTTTAATGAATAGATCATCACATTCATTAGCTAATTGCACCAAACATCTAGTGCTCAGAAACGGGGCAGATGACGTACCGTATGTCACCGTATTTAGTTGCAAATGACTTATGGGTTCCCGTTCATTCTTCCGCCATAAAATTGTTTGAAGATGTCGCTGACTTGGTTCAACCAAAATCTGTCGGTACATTTTCTCTATATCTCCAGTTAAAATAAATGCATGTTGTCTCAACCGAATTAAAATAGAAAATATATCATCCTGCACCGTGGGTCCTACCATCATTATTTCATTTAGTGTTAGCCCCGATGTTGTTCGAGCCGATGCGTCAAAAACTACCCTGCACTTAGTGGTCTCGCTTGCCTCTTTCAAAATGGGATGATGCGGCAGAAACACAGCATTGTCTACTCGCTCTATCTTTGACAAATGTCCTAGAGCTTCATACTCATCTAAGAACTCTACATACTGAGTTTTTATGTCAGGCTGCCTCTGAAAGCGTCTCTCTAGCGAGTCAAACCTTTTGCGTGCCATGTTGTAGGAATTTCCTAAACTCTTCGGATCCATTTTCAGAGGCAGTGAGACACAAAACCTTCCATCCTCAAGACGACGAGTGTGTTCTACAAAATGTTGCTCACACTCCTCCTCCTCTCGAGACATGACAGGCTTCCTTGGCAGTTCCTCAAGTTCCCAGAATTTAGTAAGCTGGTTTCTTATTGCTTGACTGAAATTACATAACAATGTTGTATGAGAGTTATTGTTTTGACAACACATGATTGGTCCGGTGATTAACCAGCCAAACATAGAATTTTGTAATATGGGCATGTCCTGCCCTAGTTTTAATTTTTCTGCACATAATATATCCCAAAATAGATCTGCTCCTATCAACATATCGATTTTAGCAGGAATGTGGTAGCCCTCATCTGCTAGGGTAATATTTTTTGGCATATTAATTTTAGAAATATCAATTTCATGACTTGGTAGTGAACTGGTTATTTCTTTAATAATAAATGCATTGACCATAGTGCTGAATGCGCTTGTACTAGACTGCACTTTTATTGTACAGCGCTGTAAAGCTTCAAATGAAATGCTGTTTATACCTGTAACACTAACCGAGTTTACATTTTCAGTTTGAACAGATAATTTATTTTTCAACTCTTGACTAATGAAGGACGACTGGCTTCCACAATCAAGCAGGCAGCGTGCTTCTAAGTATTGATGAGAGTTTGCACATGAGACCTTGACAACAGCTGTTGACAATAGAACTTGATTTTTAACACAAGTTGATAATGAAATTGGACTAGAAACCAATTGTTTGTTTTCTGTCATTTGCTTGTCGAAATGTAGAAGCGAGTTATGTTTGTTATTACACTGCTTACATGGTCTAGATTTGCATTGAGGAGCTAGATGCCCGCTACGGAGGCAGTTAATACAATGTTTCTGTTTAATAATAAAATTTAATCTGTCTGCCGGTGACATCCCTAGAAACCTTTTACAATAATAAATGAGATGCTCCTCATCACAAACTTTGCACTTAGCCGTGTTTTGGTTGTCTTTACAAGAAGCAGCAACAAAGGATTTTTGATATTTGTTTATACGTTTATATTGCTGCAGCTGCGGCTGTTGCTGCGATTGCTGCTGACCAACATGAACGTTGCTGCTACTTGTGGCTTCAATAACATCAGCTCTCCTACGCAAAAATGTAAATAAATCATCTAAGCTAGCTTTCTCTGTGATTGAACTTTTATATTCCTCCCATTTAATACTTGTCTTACTGTCTAACTTGGCCGCAAACAAAAAAATTATAAGCGTATCCCAGTTTTCTGTTTTCTCCCCTAATGTACCTAACGCTCTTAAATGCTTAGATATGTGGTCTACAAGAGAACGGAGACTTGATTCATTTACACTTACCTCAAATAACTCTTGTAGGTGAGTATGTATTAATTTATGTTTGTCATTGAACCTGTCACACAACAGCTTCCAAGCCACATCATAATTGTTGCTTGTAATCTCCAACGATGCTATAACTGAAGCAGCTGAGCCTGACAGTGCACTTTTCAAATACTGGTACTTATTGATACTTGCAATCGAATCATTATTATGAATCATAGAAGTAAATATGTCATGAAACTCTAACCACTTTGAAATCTCTCCGTTAAAAAAGGGAATTTTAATTTGAGGCAACTTGAAATTGTTAGGTAATGTCGAAGAAGAACTGTCAGCGTCGATGCCGCTGTGCTTTTCTATTAACTCTTGAGCCTCACCAATACACTTAAAAAACCGAGCCTCAGTTAGTTCTCTTTCATTTTCGTTTTCAGGATTTTCCTGCTTAATTTCTAAGCTTATTTGAATCAAATCATATTCCTCAAAAATTGCTTCTATCTTTTTCAAACGTGTTTTTGTTTCGTTTAGTTGAGCTTTGGTAACTACTGGTTGCTGTTTTAATTCTAATATATATCTTTCAAATGTCGTAAGCCTACCTTTGTATGATGCGCGTTTACATTTGAGTTCTTTCATAACCTCTTCCTGTGTGCCGGTCATTGTTGAATTTGGCCGAATTAATATAAAAACAAAATATAAACGAGTGTCACTTCCTCGCAAGCCCTTGCTACGACCTCATATTGCCCAATTATTCGCCCAATTCCTTGTGGTTACCGGTCTTTTCTTGTACAATGAAAAAAAAAAATGTCCGCCACGTGGACGCTTAGTTGCAGTTTCGTTTTTATTGTGCCTCCGCACAAATGAAATCACGGTCGCCAAATTCCTTGTTAGGAATTAAAAAGAGAATCTGTTTGCACTCACGTTGTTTCCAGGGAAAAACTTATCTTGAGGTTTCCTTTTAATATTTGCTCTTGCGCATTAGATGGCCATCTTGCTTATTGATTGAATGAATGAGTGAACCTCCTAGATCTTCCAGTCGATAGGGATGGGCAATCTTTAGGGTTGTGCATCTACTGTCCTTATTGATATAGAGTATAAAATTTGTTTGCCTAAACATACTCTTTCGAAAAGTTTCCGTAATGTTTTTTTTTACAAATCTTTGTGGAAGAGACTTAAGTGTTTTTTTTTTAAGTTATTATTTTCTAGTCAAACAGTATTAATTACTTAAGTGATACTTAACTTGTAAGGCTTGAGAACTGATTTGCTTTTAAGTTAAAGTTAACACACTGCTATGATGTTAGTTCTCGTGATGTGCCAGTTATTAACTTACCCCGTGTGTTGCCATGTCTGTTTTTTTTAATGACTTTTTAAGGTTTATGTTTGAATATTATTATGACGATTCACACAATTACACACAACACAGCCGTATCTTTGATTACGAAAAACAATGACAGTTAATGTAAAATCTCAAGGCAAAAACAGATTAATGCAGCGCGGCGGGCGGCGCTGTCAGTCTGATACATTTTGACACTGTCACTTTGATGAGAATGTAAGAAAGCGACGTTATGCAGCACGCTGCACCTTTAGTATGGTTTCCCGTTAAGAGTTAGATAATCAATACAAATTTAACAATACCTACATTTAAAAAAAAATTGCGGCGCTTTCACTTTTCGTGGAGTTCTATTCGGGAGCTCCATGTTCAGCAGTCTTCTGGTTGAAGATGTTGATGATGATTACCACCTTCATTGGCGCCCAAAGTTTTTTTTATTTATTTGACTTATTATGGCAGCCCTTAAGAAAAAAATTCGAGAATAAGAAGTAAAATATAGACAGTATTTATTTTTAAATCTTGTAATCTTTAAAATATATGGTGGACATGGGGTAAATCCATAAGATTAGAAAAAAAAAACCAACAGTATTGTTTTCTTTGCTCTGTGATAGTTTTGCCATAATCATGAACTACTATGTAAGTTAGAATAACTGAAGCTACATCTTTCAGATAATTAACTTTAATAAATTATTCACTGTAGCCTAGCTCGAAATATTTTATTGGAGGAATTATAGGCTATTTAAGTATATTGTGGCCAAATAACCATAAAAACCGGTTTCAAACCTTATGATGAGATCTGAACAAATCCACTAAGTAAAATCTTGGTCAAATTGTATGGGAATCGTATATTGAAAAACTCAAGGCGCGGTTTTCGCCTGCCGCGGCGACAATCCCGCGCGAAACAACTGCATGGCTTGCGGCTTTGTCCCGTTGGCTCTACGGGCGCTTAGACGCAAGAAATTTGAGCCTATGTAAGTTTAGAAAAGCCGCGACGTGAGTTTTTACCCTTAGCATTGCAAAATCGTGATCCCTACTTCACAGTTGCCAATGAGTTCGTGTGCCAATATCGAATTAAAATACACAATGTAATTACATTATCTGAAACATGTAATTTCCTAAAGATCTTACCTATTTGTAAACATAATTAATGTATGATTGTCAGACCGCTAATGTATATTCTGTCATGTAAAAGAAGTGATTGTATGCGAATTCAAAATGGAGAAGGTTCTAATGTATTTTACTTATGTATGTTACAGAATTTCTCCAGGATGTCTGAATTGATAATACACAATATGTTTATGTAGTGGGAGGCCTCTTCTGCAAGAGACTGCTTGGGGAAGTACCACCACACCTGTGCCAGATATTCATCCTCCAACCAGTAGTGCGCAAACATTACTGTGTTCCGGTTTGAAGGGCACTGTTTCCAGCGAAATTTCTGGGCATATGAGACTAGAGCCGATGTTTTAAGGTGACGAGCGCAGTGAGTGCCGTGCAGGATTATGCAATGCAAAGTTCTGGGTGGCACTGTAACTGTTATGGGCAAGCGTAGCGCTTACCATCAGGTTAAGTACTTGCTCATCTAGTCACTCAATCAAATAAAGAAGAAGAAAATTGAATTTGATGGGATTTGGTTTGTATGTAAAAACTAGCTGGTCCTCATTTTCATTAATATTGGATCAGTATTTATTGAATTATTCAAAGAATTTCGTTTCCCTTTCCCTAAGAAACTTTTTGTTTCCCCCCCGTTCACATTGTATGTTAGACAATTTTATGCTCTATGCTAACTTAATATAAGTTATGAACTCGTTGAATGGTTAAAAATATATTTGATTAATAGTATGTGAAAATTTCAATCGGCATGCACGTAACTAAATAACTAAGTAGAAAAATAACATTACAATGATATTACTATGTAAGTACTTATCTTAAATAAATCGCGGTCTGAACTAATTGTAATTTTAAAAATGACATTGTAAAATAAATCGAATTTCATTAATAAAAATATAAAATATGAACTGAAAGGAATCCTTTTATTTAATACCTTTGCTTATTTACAACTTGATGTATGATTTTGCAACCATGGTAACCTTTTAACACGTTGACTGCTGAACCGATTTTTACATTTGGGCACCGTGTGTGTTTTTCAGCAATGGCGTGCCGTTTGTTTGAGCCGCACTGTAGTAGTGCTGCGTTAACACACGTCTGTGTTTCGCCGCACAGCCGGCACGTAAGCTGAGCTAACACAACAGGTGTGTTTTCCCGCACCCGCGTACAGTTATAAAAATACGTCTGTTTTCAGCAGTGAACGTGTTATAAGGTCATAGTGCACAGTGCATGGCCAGATAGGTGTTATGTAGGAAGGCGTAGGACAGCTGTTCTGGAGGCGCTTAGTATCGAGATCTTAGAGTATTATGAGAGTTTGATTGCGCACAACGCCATCTAGTCTATTTTAATGGAAACTATTCCTCTTGTAGTTGTCATCATGAAGTTGCATTCCATGGATAGATGGCATAAAAATCACAAAACTTTTTTTTTAAGTCTGTCTTGAACATTTTAGACATAATAATTAATTATATAGTAATATTAATACTAGTTATTAGTCAAGTAATATATAAAATTAATTAGGAGAACGTCCACCTTCGAAGGAGACGGTTGTGAGTTCAAATCTCAGCGCGGGCACGTTTGGCACGTGTGTTTCTTGTAATAAAATGATGTAGAGGTACGTAATTATGACTCGCTTTTCGGAGACGGAAAACACCGTGGGTATACCCACATGCCCGAAAACTATTTCGGAGGAATGTGATCCACATTCCTGACCGAGCTTCTGTGATGGATTATGGCCTAATCATCTGCGAAAGTGAGGAATGACGAGAGACTCTACCGGGCCGATATGGGTTTGATGATGATGATGATGATTTATTCGAAGCAGTAATTTTACAATAATTATTGATAAGCATTAAATAAATTACCTATGAGAATTATTTAGGAGGTAGGTAGGTGATCCAACAATCCGAATCTGGCCCCCGTGGTGCATTATGGCCTAACCCTCCTCACGAAAGTGAGGGGAGACCCGTGCTCAGCAGTGGGACGATATGGGCTGATGAAATTACCTAAAAAGGTTTTTTTTTTAAAATACCTAGATAAATATCGAGTCCCATTTATTCTAGTATTTCTAGTCAACGTCAAGACTCAGTAAAGTAGCGGATTCTGTATGTTATAACATATCTACTGAAACTTTGGAGACAGTTAGAGACCGCGATTTGTGTTTTCCTCCACCAATAATACTACTTTTTATTATCGACGCTAGAAAGCGTAAACGCTGTAACCCATTGACCGACCCGAAAATACTTTTTTTACATATTTTGAAACAAACGCAAATATAACCAAGGTAGCAGTATTGTAGCTTTGTATGAAACACACCAAGTATCCAAAATTTACGTTTTTAGGTCGAGTAGATATTGAGTTATGATTTTTTTTCAACAAAAAAAAAGTTTTTTGGCTCTGGCGAACAATTTTGCGTTTCAAGGTTACAGCGTTTACGCTTTCTAGTGTCGATTGTTTTACAACAATATTTGAATACCTAACATGTCGTTTAATATCAAATGACATCTAAAGCGACCGATTTGTCTTGACGCTGATAGCAAATGTCTTATTTCAAGGCATTTGCCTTCACTGTAAATGTCCAAGTAAAGATGGATAGTTGAAAAATGTACATAGTTTACCTACATAATTATATATAAGGCCTGTCCATTTCTCGAACATACAATAATTATTTTAAACATGTTCTCCCAATAACGAAATTTTCACTTCAAAGATTACTTACTTACTTTAAGCTTCGTTAAGTAACAGACCTACTTACCTACTTTGTGACGGTACCTGAAAATATTCCAACTTATATGCCTTTTGTTACTCTTCAAAAAAACTAATTCATCCCTTTGAAAATACTTCGCTTATCGATTTACCTATCTATTTTACCTCAAAGCTTAAAATCTAAAGTCCAATTGCTTACGTTGGCACGAAAATAAATAATCCCAAGCAAGCTTGATACAAGGAGCAAAATTTAATTAAAAATATAATACAACAAGAAGAAAATATCTCGCTTAAACAGAAACACTTTTCTGGCCATTCATTCTGAATGCTGGATTTAATAAATGCTTAACTCGGAAAGCACTGTTATTTCTCTTTGAAACCGGCCAAAGAGAATAGCAGAAGAAAAATGGGTGGGGGCCCACCCTGCGAGGTGGATGAATAAAGAAAAGTTAAAATTTTCTTAAAACACCCCTTCTTGGAGGGGCGGTCGCCTATCTATCTTCGTTAAAGTATTGGCAAAAATGACCCCCCCTCGATTTTATGTCTCGCTCTCGCCAAAATCGTGTCTTTGCGAGGTTTTTAAAAGAAAGGGGTCGGCATCTTGGGGTGTTTATTTTCTTTATCCTGTAATTTGATTTTTGGGATATTTGAGAATTCGTTCTTAATATGATTACCTTGTTATCAATGCTAGAATTGCCCGAAATTGAAAACCATGGTTTGACGAAACTGCAGTTAAAGTATTAAGCTACGTGTTTAATAAATAGTGTTTATTTAAACTTATCTCTAAATAATTATAATGAAGGCAGGTATATTATACAATTTACTAGAAATAGTGAATTATCTAAAGGATATTTTCAATTCGCGGACAACGCCGCGAGGCATAGCTAGTTGAATAATATTTAACGACATGCGTTCCCAACAGGTGGCTAACTTACGTATCAAGGTACCGTTAGCAAATAGCTAGAGTAAGTTATACATAACTGAGAACATAACTCGAGAAAGTCATTAACTTAGTGGTAATAAGCGCTTTATTGCTTCGCCTAGAATATTCTGCGCTTTATTGTGACACTGGTTTTTGAGTTACACACGTAAAAATGTTGTAGAAAACAGGTCTTCTTAAGTCTTATCTCCTGCGCGTGTTTTCGTCTACATATTACACAAAAACCTCTACACAAAATCTTGATCGATATGAAAAGATTAATCTATTTTCAAAAATAACATGGTACTGAACCGTTTAGTACCATGGTCTCTATAACACACTATAGAAGGAAAAACACACACAACACACACATACACACACACACATGGTAAATATCCCTTTTCCAATGATAATCTTAGTCCCCTAGTTTTATCCTAGAATAGAATAGAATAGAATAGAAAACTCTTTATTGTACACCAGAAACAAAAATAAACACAGTACAGAAAAATTACAATATGTAAACAAGGGTAGTATAATGGGCGGTCTTATTGCTGAAAGCGATTTCTTCCAGACAAACTTTGAATGGACGGTAAAAAAAAATCTTCGATAGTAGGGTTGGGTGGGTGTAGTTATGGGTCAGGATCTAAATATGTATGTAATCGTGATGCGTTATTAATACTAATAGCATTTTATTTATTTATTCTTTAGCACACAAATGGAGTACAAGGAGTACTTAATGTTAAGTAGCATTTTCTACCAGTCATCCTGGAGGTGTGACTGAAATGGTGGTGGTGTGGCAAAACGAGAGAGCAGAGAAAAGTATATTTAAAAGATATTTAGTGATAGAGTATTTTATTATAATACAACTAAATATATAACGTTATAATGGACTAATAAATACAATATAAAATAGATAAACATAGATAAGGATATATTATATCGAGTAGGTGAGGAAAAAATTGATTTAATAAAGAAACTATGCAGTTGTAGAATGCACCTTTTGGACGTAAAAATCACGGACTAACGGCTTAAACAGGTCTCTAGAAGGAGCCTTCTATTTAACGTTTCTGCCATCAGTACATTTAGCAGCTCCGAACTAAAGTTAACGCGATTTAACTTGCCCGGAGTGCGAACTTGGCCGATTTTCACTTACTCGGCCACGGGCACTGTAATACACTCGACATTCTTAGCTAAGAGGCTTTAGAATAGGTATCTCAACTTTCAGGGGGAAATTTTCGCTTGTACGACATAATCTCTATGGTTTTCTTACGACACTGAAAGTTAGCAAAGTCTTTGTCATTGGGAGGCCTCTTCTGCAAGAGACCGCCTGGGGAAGCACCACCTTTGTCAGATATTCATCCGCGAAGCAGTAGTGTGCAAACGGAACGCAGTAGTTCCGTTTGATGGGCATTGTTTCCAGCGGAATTGTTGGACATAGGTATGAGACTTTAGAGCCGTTGTCTCAGGGTGACGAGCTCAGTGCAATGCTAAGTTATGGGTGGCGCTGTAACTGTTATGGGCAGGCGTAGCGCTTACCATCATGCGAACGAAAAAAAAAAATTCATCGATATTGACTTTTTTATTTGACTGAGTGACGAGACGAGCAAGTCAACTTTTATTTGTAATTATTTTATTATTTTATTATTTTATTTATTACTACAATTAATGTTACTGTCTACTTAACTAAACTATACCTACCAATACCTAGAAGGCACCACTTACGATTGGACATGTTTACAGCGAACGTTGTTCTCGATTGTACCACAGAGCTCCAATTGGATAGATTTTTTAACTAGCTAAGGTTTCTTTTAAGCGGTGGGAGAACGTCCGCCTTCCAAGGAGAAGGCCGTGAGTTCAAATCCCAGTGCCGGCACGTACCAATGTGTTTCTGTAAAAACATATGTACGTAATTATCAATCGGTTTTCGGTGAAGGAAAACATCGTGAGGAAACCCGCATACAGAGTTATTTCAGAGGTACGTATGTTATTCACCAATCCGGACCAGCCCCCGTGGTGGATTATACCCTCTTCACGAAAGTAAGGGGAGACCCAGCAGTGGGCCGATGTGGGTTGGAGATGAAGGTTTATTTTAACTGTACAAACACCCATATAGTAAGTACCTACTCCTATACGTACGCAGAACTCCCTTTCCGAATTCTTCAAGGCATCATAAGCCGTTATCAAACAATCCAAGTCTCGAGTTCTCATCAACCTCCGCAAATGAAATGAAAGCTTCAAAATATTGAATATTTTCTTGAAACTCATCTCGAGCCTTTTTCGTCGATTGATTTGTGTTCTCAAAGATAAGTAATTACTCGCCCAGTCGAGGGCAGATCCATAAATCCAGGGGGCAGCAGGGGGCGATTCCTCCCTTGAAAAAAGGGGGTGTTCTTCTTATATTTAAATATCGAACCCCTTCCGGGTAGGTGCCACGGTTTTTCCAGTGAAAGGGGTAAGTGACAGAAGCAGAGAACACGGTGGGTGTGGAGAGGTGTTTTTTTTCTTTGAATGTTTTATTTTTAAATTAGTTCCTTTGACTCTTATCATTTAACATTGATAATACTTTGTAAGTACCGCGTTTGTTTCTGCATAATTAAGATTTAACATTTTTTAATTTTATACTTAGTTATTCGCTTTTCTATCGTCGTTAAATATGACGTGCTTTTGCATTGTAAATATTGTTAATATTTTTTAATGGAAATATTGAAGGGATACTGACTATGACGACGATTACCCCCTCCTCCCCCCTCAATCTATTCTGCCCTTATCCACTAACTGAAAAAAAAAAGCCACCGTCCGATGTACAAATTACTCCTCTCCGTGCATGGTTGTCTGGAAGATCGCTCTGAGCGATAAGACCGCCCATTGTGACACTAATTGTAAAATTTGTTTTGTTCTAGTTTTAAGTTTTCTTTGTTCTGTGGTGTTTCAATAAAGAGTTTATATATCTATCTATCTATCTAACTGTTGCTTATAGGCCACACTTGTTTCACGTCATTATATACTCTGTTCCTGCGAGCATAAAGATTTCTTTCGATCATCGGGTTTATCTATCCATAGCTATTGCAGTGACGCACTAGGGGGTAACCATGTACTTATTCTTATTCCATGCAGTTAATTTTAAGGCTTTAAACTGAATGGCCTAGATTGGCACCACACACTCATAAATGACAAACGTGACGTGACGTCACTAAAAATAGTCTGCAGAGAATGAGAGAAAAAGAGAATGAGATGGAGCTATAGAAACATAAATGCAAACAAATTGTTACGATCTTTTTGGATAAATTTCTCTGGTCGACTTATGAACGCTTAGCGATATTGGTGGTGACAGTCAGCAGGGCAGTACAGCTTAAGGCCTTAAACTGGATGGATTGAGGCCTATGAAGATTAAATTGTAATATTTTGCGCTACGTTTGTCAGTTGTCGACGTTGGTTACTAAAGGTAACCGGAACCATAATTGAATTTATAAAAACTGCGTTCAGCTCCACAGTTTCTTCTGTTCCATTTCAAGATGGACTTAAGAAGCAAAAAGGAAAGAGTCCGTGGGGCGGCACCCCCTCCCCCCACCCGGCGAGCCCATTGGAATACAGAATAATAATCGCCAAAAGAAAGAGGGAGGAAAAATATAAATAGCTCTATCCACCTCCGGGATATTAAAATTTGTACAAGAAATACTCGAGTTTGAATTTTGTTACAATAAAATACTTAAGGCCCATTTTGAAATAAAATATTTGGGCCAGTTGGAATAAAATTATATTCGGACTGATGGTCGGAGCTATTCCGTTGTTTCTTTGAGACGGTCTACTTTGTTGCGTTTTATTTCTTACTCCGAGTTGTTCGTTTGTGAGATTGCTTATTTTATTATTTGTGTAAAGTAATTGTACAAACTGTTTGTTTCTATAATTGAGTTTATTATGCGAGTTCTAATAAGCTTGAGGAAGTAATCTTTAAAAGAAATCAAAGGAATTAGAGTATTCGAAGATCGACCATCTGTGGGATTGAAATATTATTTGTGACCCCGTGGCTTTACTCGTACCAGTGTAGACTAAGGAAAGTAGGTACAACACTGACACCACGTCGACACTTACCATCAGGTGAGAGTGCGCTCGAATGCTTGCCTATACTGCAATTAAAAAATATAGGTATTCTGAGTGTTACTCCAGGATCTCAAGTACCTAGGCTAGATACCATATTTCGTCAAAATCCGTTCAGTAGTTACATCCAAGCTTTCCAATTTATATTGTAATAACTCATCATCAACAACCCATAACGTCCCACTGCTGGGCACGGGTCTCCCGTCACTTTCGTGAGGAGGATTAGGCCATAATCCACCACGGGTGCCAGATCCGGATTGGTGGATCACATACCTACCTCCGAAATAATTCTTGGGTAGGTATGTGGGTTTCCTCACGATGTTTTCCTTCACCGAAAAGCGAGTGATAATTACGTACATATGTTTTGCAAGAAACACATTGGTACGTGCCTGCACTGGGATTTGAACTCACGACCTTCTGCTTTGAAGGCGGACGTTCTCCCACTAGGCTACCACCGCTTTTATTGTAATAATTAGTTATGTTGTAATCGACAATTTATTTTGTCAATGTTGACGGATTCGACATAATATTTTTGTCTACTAGCCGCGCCCCGCGGTTTCACACGCGTTGCGCATTTTACCACAGGAACCGTTAATTATTACTGAATATAAAGTATCCCATATGGTAATCCATGTAACAAACTATCTGTGTGCTAAATTTCATCCAAATCCGTTTAATGGTTTTTGCGTGAAAGAGTAACAAACATCCATCCTTCCTTACACACACATTTATAATATCAGTATGATAGTAAGATAGGATAAAATAATTACTAGAATTAGGCCTCGGGAGAAATGGGCTGATGTTGGTAACATCGGGTTTATATGCGGTTACAGACAGTGTAGTCGCAATTTCATCTATTAACTTCATTTTTTTTTCATTAGAAGCGTGTGTGTAGTGTGAGTGCGTGTGCACACTTATGTGTGTAAGTTACTTATACCGTTGACGTGTGCATTTCCACTTACATTATCATCATAATTTAGATATAAGTACTACACATAAATATGTACGGGGCTGGCATGAACATGTTGTTCAAAAGTCCTTAAAAAAAAATTCTATTAACTTTTTGCTATATCTTCTTAACTCTACTATGATGTTTCTCCAAGTATATAGGTATATAGGTTCATACAATATCACTTAAAAAACAGCTAGATCTCACTTAAGCAACCCACAGTGGACTTCAAAAAGCTTGACACAATAAATAAATAACAAATTAGGTAAAGAAACTTCTCGAAATTGACATTGACGCTAATAAATACCGATCGAGTTACCAATTAATTTGGACTTAGGTAATTTCTTTATAAGTATATTTTACTTGAAATATTCTTTGGTATATTTTGTTACAGATGATGACAATTTCATAGAAATTTCGGTGTTACAGCAGAATACCTAGTGAGCTTCTAAGCTTAGCATGTTTACCATGTTTGAATACATCGTCACGTAAAGGTAGACTTCCGTGGATTGCGACCGACGCTACATAATCATTCGTGCGAGTTGTCAAATCTACAGCGCTGTTTCCGAGCGTCATTTGTATTGTCGCGCGCATCTGTCACGCGCGTCAGTCGCCTGAGCCGCGACCCACTGACGTCCACCTTAACACAGGGTGACTACAAACACTATATTATATTTACACAACACATGAAGCCAATAATCTGGTATTCTACTTGCAATTATTGTAAACATGCATTCTTCTTACCATCACATAAATAACCAGCTTCTCGTGTCACTTTTAATAACAAAAGCAACATGGAAGCAGAAGTGTGCAAACATTACTGTGTTCCGGAAGAAGGTCATTGTTTCCAGCGAAATTACTGGGCATATGAGACCAATGTTACAGGGTGACGAATGCGGTGATTCTGGGTGGCACTGTAGCTGTTATGGGCAGGCGTGGGTGGCGCTTACCATCAGGAAAACGACTTGCCTCGTTCCTTAGTAACATGAAAAAAACATTATCACTAATTAAAACTAATTGAAACTGCTAACTTTTACCAATCACCAATTTGTCTTAATGGGCTGTAAAGCCGTGTCTCCTGCACGTGTTTTGGGCTACACACTACACAAAAACCTCTACACAAAACATTAACATTTATCACAACATAATCATCTTGTTAGATATGGAAACATGAAACATTTAAAAAAAATTACAATCTGACAATGTTTATTGTAGTGTGGAAGTGTGTTGACCAAAACAAGCGCATCAAATTTGGCAAACAGATAGTTTATTGCCTGGATTAATATATAGAACACGTTTAATCCCGTAAAAATAAATAATTCTGGCGAGATAATACTTAACGCGAGTGAAACCGCAGGCGCAACTAGTAATATCATAAAAGCAATTATGTAATGTCGTATTAGAAGTCTCATCGATAGCATTGAAAAAAAACTTGGTAAATTTATTTACATAATACTTTTTAGTACATTATGAAGTGCCATAGTCGTCCAATAAGCAATATCGTAGTCAGAGGCTATAAAGGGCTCCGGTCACGCCTCAACTCTGGGGCCTCAATTTCCTATCTGACTGACAATTTCCTTGGCGCGCCCGATTTTAATATAAAACGAGAAAAAACAGCGCTCGACTTCTGTAGTTGACGGCAGACTAGTGAGGATACGACCGGCAAGAATCACACTGTGCCCAAACATTTTGAGCCCACCAGGGTTCCATATTGTAAGATTGTAAGCTTTATTTTTTGAAGTTAAACTTCTTTACGCACGCTTGACTCGGGGAGTATGCTGGTGGATGCGTTACGAAAAATGTGATCGGGTGAGGCGAACAAAACTTGAGAGGGAGATATAAGTTAGTGATCATAGAAAGACAGAGAGTTACGTTTCGTATATTTTTTAAAACATCGTTTATAAAATTTTTACTTGATATTTTTTTTTTTAAATAATTGATTAGTTGAAGTTTTACTTCTACTACGTGTCCCAGCACACATTTAGATTATTTTTAATAATAAATGGGTTGGCGTTTGATCACTATCTCACCAGATGTTAAGTGACAATGCGGTCTACGCTTACCTAGAAGTAACCTATTCAGCTATACATCTGGAAACAGAACAATAAATTAATTATGAATATAAATAGCAAAGACCTTATAGCGTCCCAAGTGGCACTTAACATAGATGGGTGAACGATTCTAAATATGATACATTTCATTACATTTATGTAGTGCCTCTTTTACAATTGTCCGCCTGGGGAAGTACGGCTTCCTTGCTAGATATTCATACGCCAAGCAGGAGTGTGCAAACTTACTGTGTTCCGATTTGAAAGGCACTATTTTCAGTGAAATTACTGGGCACATGCGATTTTAGAATCGATGCATCAGGGTGACGAGTGCAGTGCAGTGCCACTCAAGATTATGCAATGCAAAGTTCTGGGTAGCACTGTAACTGTTATCGGCAGGCGTAGCGCTTACCATCAGGTGAACGTGTCGTTCGTCTCGTTACACAGTACAATAAAAAGGTACGACAACAAACATAACCATTATTCATGTTCTGGCAGCGTATCCACATTATTCTTACGTTCCTTTGAAAATGGCTTTGGCGAGAGAAAGAAAAGTGGTTCGCGATGGCCGTCTTCCTCCTCCCCCCTCCCACCTCCCCCTCCCCCTTCGCCCACGATGTTATTTTATAAGAGATGCTGTTTTATTTTACTTGCTATTGTATTTTTGCTGGAACTCATCTAAGTTAAGCCCCATCTAAGTTACGAGATATCTTGAAGAAATGATATTTGTGGAAACAGTGTTGTATTTTGTTTTGTCTGCAATGTAACGGGACGACATGGTTATTGAATATTGTTTTATATAGGCAAGCATTTGCGTATTTTAGTTCTATCGAAAAGCCAAGTCAAAATTACCTGTAACCGGCGAGCATGTTTGAAAGGAAAGCGGAAGAAGTGAAAGAGGTGTGTCAGGATCGTAGCATGTGGGAAGATGTAGTCTCTGCCTACCCCAACGGGAAAAGGGCGTGACAGTATGTATGTATGTAAGCATTGGACCATCAGCCACCATATTATACGGCTCTAATGAAAATGAAAATTGGGCAAAATGACCAATCGACCTGGCAGTGTGGCCGCCGATACGTAGGTATCTCGTAATGACCGTATTTGAATTATATTTTGCCCTTACTAAAAACGTCAAACGAAGACGTAATATGATGTAGATCAGTAGTCTACGTACAGGCCTCTGTAGACCACCGATACACATCGTAACGGTTAACCTATTGAATTAAGCATTCAGCTCGTATTAAAAATAGAAAAGAATGGAATAGAAAACTCTTTGATGTAACACACCGTAAAAAAAATAGAAAACGTTCATCATTACGTTAAGATCGGCGATCGGACTGACCGTGGAAACAAATTGTCATGGAAAACGTTATCGTTTCTCAATAGAATAGAATAGAATAGAAAACTCTTTATTGTACACGAAAAAATAAACACAGTACAGAAATATTACAATAGGTAAATATAGTGGTATTATTAACATAGTAACAGGGTCCCGTTTTACCCTTTGGGTACGGAACCCTAAAAATGACAAATCACATAAGTTTACCGTTCCGGGGTCTAGGATCTAATGTGAAGTGGTGAATGAATCGAAGGTGATGAACACGACAAGTAAAATTATCTGGTCATATAATTAGAAATGTTAACAGTTAATATGTGTTTTAATTTAAATAAAAACTACAGTGAATAGAATTGAATAGCATAATATTTTATTCTTGTAAATCAGTTATAAAATACACAAAGTTTTTTACAAGTTAAACAAAAACCACATCTAAATTAAAAAAAATAATTAATTAATTAATTGTAAAAGATTTTGGCCTATGTTTGGAAGGTTTTGAATAGTTATATTCCTATTGATATTAAATCATTTCTTATACAAGTATTAACATAACCAAGGGTCATTTTGTGACGTAGGTGAAAAGCTTCAAACATAATTATGCCACGAAAATAACTTTGAACCGTTAAATAGAAATTATCCTATAATAAATCGCGTACTCTTGCACTGATATTCTTTCATTAACACACAGAAAACAGGATTTCGAGAAAAGAACTATTTTTTCCGGGTAAAACTTAAACTTATACTGTCAAATAGATTTGTTGACCACCACTTAATATACCACAGATATCATGGACATCATCATCAGCTAGAAGATATCCACAGCTGAACATAGGCGGACCATAGAACGCCACAACGTAGGAGTCAGTGTTAAAGATAGAGTGGCGGACAAGTTGACGTCCCGTCTGATGGTAAACGGTTACCGCTGCCCATGGACAGCTGCAATAGTCGGGGCGTTGTCGATGCGTTGCCTAGCCTCTAGAAATCTTATCACCCTTTCCTTGAACAGTCACTTATTACGAGTATACTTTTCCGGAAAAACGCATGAAGGTAGCTCGGTCCACATTCAGCAGGTGTGAGGCAGAAATCATGGCGAAAAGCGGACAGTGCGGGACTTCCATAAAACCGCTATATGTTGAGCTCTATGGTGAGGTTTTGAATTTTTTTCCACATACAAAACCCAGACGTTCTTTTGTCTCTAAAATTCCTGCGGACGGTTCCACGGGCGCCTCGCGATAGCGAATCTTGTGCCTGAAAAGGAAAAATAAATCTTAATTAATTATACCTAGAGATAAAACTACGACAACGACATTTAGTAAGGGCCACAAATCATTAGGGCACCGCGGCTGGTTTCCATTTAGTTTTTAGGTTTGGATGTTTGTAATAAAATTGAAAGTCATATTTGTAGTTACTGAAAACCCTAGATAAAAAATAAGGTATACAATTGAACGATGAGACGAGCAGGTCATTCGCCTGATGGTAAGCGCCACGCCTGCTAAATATATCATGAAATTTTCCAACAAGAATCACACGGAAACCACATCAACCACCTTATTTTAAGCAGTCATGGTCATCGGTCACTAATAAACTTAATAGTGGTAAATATCCCGTAACCATAGATAAATTCCACTACCAGTCACCAATACCAAAATTACCAGTCGGCCGCACTAAAAGTACCAGTCCCGTTTACCAAATTAAACTTGGAAAATGTATGACAACTAAGTTAACTGACGTCCATGAATTGAGCGTTAGTGAACAACAGCCTAAGACAATTAAAGTGAAATAGAACTCATATTCCGAATTTTATATCTCTCTCTCCCGACAGCCAAAGTCACTGGCAAGAGCTCGTTAAAAATACAAAACAAAGGCTACACCGACCGTCCAGCCTTTCCTATCTTTTTGCGCGACTTTCTTCGAAATAATTGTATAGATAACGTGGGACAAAGAAACCGACCCCCCAACCCCTCGCCACCCTGAGGGGGACATTTTTAACGTCTTCACAACCCTCTTTGATCAAGCAACATTTTGACGGCGCTAGGTTTAATTACCGAGTAAAAAATAGCCCGTTCTTTGTTTCGAAATGTCTTGTTTATGGAGTTTATGGTCTTTTTTTTCTTACCAAAAACTGATGTTCAAGATCCATCAACTTATTTAAGAGTAGAATTAAAAACAAATATTAATTAAAAAACATAAAAACTGACATACAAACTTTTTTGAATTCGGTTCAAAAGTGGACTAACGAGATGAGACCTTATTGGGAAACGTCACTTTACTTAGTGCTTTTTTTTTTATTGGTTTTCTCTTCGTACGGTTTGTATTTAGCCAGTGTTCAGTTTTAGTTTTTCATGTTGGTGTATGAGGCTTCAGCGAACCCATGGATGGGTGACCGCTTTTTGGCGTAACATCTGAGCACTTCAATGCGTTGGGGGACACGTTAAACTGTTTGTTCCAGTTGCTATCGATTGATATGGCGGGGGCCCTTGGGCAGCTTTACAAACTCTGACATCAGCTGACGCCATTACTTAATTCAAAATCGGTTAATTTAAAAACCTAACCAAAAATTAAATCAAAAATAAAATTTAACTAAAAAATATAATACTGAAATCGATAATGTTGAAGTACATATGATTTAAAATGATTTTGTATTTGTAAGGGCCTATTATATTACCTTATAAATATTATTTATGAACATAATATCGTGATATCAATAAAATTATCAATAAATATTAGGAACATCAATATTTCATCAATATTGGATCACGATATCGAGTATCGATCGGGTGGTAATATTGACAGTATGATTACAACTAATTAATGTAGGTATCGGTCCGATGCGTCAAAGAATAAAACCTTAAAATTGCAATACATTTCTGTCTTTCCCATCAAAAATCAACTACCTATAAAAACTTAATCAACACTTAGAAAAACTTTCAAACCCGCGATTTACTCTAATCATTTTCAACTTTAACTCTAAATCTTAATTACTTTCTTCGCCAAACAGAATAGCGGCCAAACAGGTCATTACCATTCAAATAATGTCTGCCTTTAATGAAACTTCTTCGAACCACCTTTTTTTACCCCAACCGAGAGAGACGGACCAACACAAAGCTACCAAGAGCGAAAGGGATAGGGACTTGACCGGTCTCGAATTTTAATTTTCCTACTATTTGAATTTTAATTTTTCGTAAGGCGATTTTCTTTCTCTCTCTATGGCGGCTCTCATTTTGTTTTTTCTGGAGGGTGGAGGGACTGTCTAGGTGCCTTTATGTTAATTTGCTTTTTGCTGACGGCTATAAACGGCTGTGTATATTACTGAAGCATAATTATTGAGTCAAGATGGAAATGCTGATGGAGGAATTATAATTTTGTCTCAGGGCGACAAGCGCAGTGTAGTGCCGCGTTGGTTTTGCAATGCACAGTTTTATGTGGCAATGCAACTGTGATAGGCCGGTTCATGACCTGAAGGCCTACCATGTCATAGCGATTCAATTGAAGACCTAAACTGAACCGCGTTGCATAATCGCACCGTGACGTCTCACTTTTTATGTTGCTGCCATTTTCTTATTAGTTTATTAATAGTAGGCTTATTAGCGACTCAATTTAAGTTGCTGCCATTTTCAACCTAAACTGGATCCAGTTTAAGTTGAAAATGGCAGCAACATAAAAAAACAAGACGTCACGGTACGATTATGCCACGCGGTTCAGTTTAGGTGTTCAATTGAATCGTTATAAGATGTCATGGTAGGCTTCCTGTTCGTCTAATAACTATAGGTATTTGCTCTGAGTCTGCGTGTTTGTCGGACCATGGTCCTTGTAGTTTCTAATTTCCTAGGCACAGCAAACCTAACCCCTAACTAGGGGTCAGAATCTGTGTATGTGGTCGCGCGTGACGCATTTATGGTTAATGTTCCTTCCATAGTCCAAAAGACTATCACCAACGAACCTGGAAAACTATTAAGGCTAAATTTCGCAGCTAATTGAAAAAGATCTCCCGACTGAAACCCAGTTTTGTCCAGCAACATCCAATCTACCTCGAGAAGGGTTCCGCAGAAATTGTCTTAATTTTCAATTCACCCCCTCCTCGGCCGCCCGCCATAATTGTTTTTAATTTAAGGGCGAAGCGGCACAAGAGTTGTTACAGCAAAAATAATGCTTTTACACAGGTAATGTTCCGGTTTAAATTGTTGTTCTGTTGTTGTAGGATGCGGTTGTTTTTAAAATTTGTGTTTCTTTGTTGTTTGAGTTTTGTTAAATTTTTATTTTGTTGAAAATTATATGTTTCTAGCGAAGTTTTTATAATTAAAATATGCGTTTAATACTGACCGACATGAGCCTAAACTAAACTTAATCTACAGTTAGTTTATTTGTCTACCTTTCGTCCTTATAATCAGATCAGCTCCTGCCAATATTTACCAGACAACTTATCATTTCAAGAAATGCAACTGGGTGTAGACCCAAATGAATGAATGAATGAATGGATGAATGCTTAGGTTAAATCTTGCAAGGCGTAGGACTTGCAAGATTTAACCTAAGCATTCATCCATTCTAACATAATTAACACGTTCGGTGCTGAAAACACAACTGTCGTGATTTTGACAACTTGCCGCGAGTGCGGGAAAACACAACTGTCGTGTTTGTTGTATGGGAAAACTCTATGGCGCGTGCAGAGCCGCACCCGTGGCTAGACAAGCAAATTGTCTCAACAGTAGTGAAAGTGTTAAAAAAGCTAACGGCTAAGGAATTGAATTCATAGCAATATTAATAGACAATATGCTATTTAAATGTGTTCAGTTAACACTTTGATAAACGTTTGGACATATATTTTCATTGGTCACAAGATATAAGACGAGATTTAGCGTTGGTAAGTTGATTATGGGCCGACTGTGAGCCGTGTGGTTGTGGTTTTGATTCCCGCACAGGGCAAACACTTGTGTAACACATAGGTATTTGCTGTCGGGTAGGGTGATTGTGAAATCATGATCGTAGAAGTAGAGTAAGAATCTCCAGATCCAGAGAATATTAGTAAAAAATACCTACCTCCGAAATCCGAAATAATTCTCTGGTACGGTTTCCTCACTATGATTCCTTCACCGAAAAGCGAGTGATAATTACGTACATATGTTTTACAAGAAACACATTGGTACGTGACTGCACCGGGATTTGAACTCACGACCCTCTTCTTGGAAGGCCGACGTTCTCCCACTAAGCTACCAACGCTAGTTGTACATAGTGTTATTTATTTGAAATCTAAACGCTCACGTTCCCAGCCCTATAATAACGTGCCTGCACTGGGATTTGAAGCCACGACCATCTGCTTGGAAGGAGGTCGTGGCGTGACGCATTATCATTTTAATATCAAGAACAGACTTTTTTGTACTAGAAAAAAAATTGCCCGTTTTGGACTAGAAATTTACTTTTTTTAATTTTTAGCTGGCGTGGTTAAAATCTAACTGCGTACATTAATAACAGAACGGTCGGAAGCGGCCGGAGACAGCCAGCTAGACCTGGATCGCAGCCAGAGGAGAGACTTGCTTGTTTCTTTTCAATTGTTATGTCTGGCGTAGATTGATTGTAGTGCCGACTCTAATTGGATGGTTATTGGATTTTGATCTTACATTTTAGCATGCACTGTTCATTGGGAATAAACACAGTTACGTTATAAGTTATTATTAGTTAAAATAGACATGCGAAAATGACAATAAAGACATTTAAAAACAATACTGTACTTAATATCGATATCTAATATCGATACTTAATATCGAATATCTACTTACTAGGATGGTTAAAAAAACATAAGCTCGAATTTAAATTGATTCATATATTTGCATCATTAAGACACAAAAATCTTTGTACTATATTGTAGGAAAATAATATTTATTGAGTAGGAGAAGGTAAACAGGTTTCATAAATCAAAAACTATCCATCCAACTATTTTAAACAGTATAAACTATTTTGACGAGACGCTACGCCTGCCCATAACAGTTACAATGCCACAGAGCTTTGCATTGCATAATCCTGCATCTTTACATCGGCTCTAAAGTCTCATATGCTAAGTAATTTTGCTCGAAACAGTGCCCTTTAAACCGGAACACATTAATGTTTGCACACTACTGCTTGGCGGATGAATATCTGGTAAAGGTGTGGTACCAAAATTGTCATTTTGCTAACATTTTATCACTCTCCGTCAACCTGCAAGTTCCTGCGATGCGTATTTTTCAATAAATTATCTATAAGACGGACAGACAAATGCTAAGTATGACCTTCTACGGGTTACATCATTTTTCTTCTAAGAAAACGTAAAAAGTAAATTTTCCAATAAAATTGTTGTAAGTACTTTTTTTACCCTCATCGCAAAAGTTGTCATTTATATAAATATATAGGTGATGCAAGCCGGGGGTAGCTAGTCAGTTACCTAAGGGTGGCATTGTGAATTTAAGGAGATCCGAGTTTTTACAAAGGGTAGACACCCTATTTTATTTTTTATCGCTGCCAAATTATCACAATGTACGGCCAGAAGTAAGCGGCACAGCTGCATAATAATTGCATGCATAATGTCTCACACTATAATTTTGTAGTTTATGATGCAAATGTTTTATTTTAGTTAAGAAGAGAAGTTATAAGAAAGAGGCGAGAAGAAGGCGACAAGATAACAAATATAATAGAGAAGGGAGAAGAAGGCAATCTATCTATCTTTTATAGGCTTGAAGACAGGAGCCCTCCCGAGTGACGTTTTAATTTGTTGCTGCCTATGATTCTAATAACGTCCGACGCAGTATGGCTGCCAATGTGTGTTACTAAAATCTTTCAACCAAAATAGGTTATCCAAGAACGAATTCCGAAATTAAAAATTAAAATCCATTAAGAATATTTTAGTATAACAATAAAGTAGGAACGCATAATAATAATTAATTTTCTTATTGGAATTATATAGGTTTTATATTTTATTGGTAATTTGTTATTTGAATATTTATGTGTTTTTTTAACGATAATAGTCAAAACATTTATAAGCAAGGATAAGGGTTTATCTACCGAATACAACTTGACAATGCACAACGTAATATTTGCTTGGCAATTCGTAGATTCCTTTTGTTGAGAAACCGAATATTATGTGACGTTATTGATAGCATAATAATATGATTTCTCAAACATGTGTTTTTTCGTTTTAATGTGTTATTTTTGTGATATATTAACAATGTACTTATTAGGTGTTTGTTTGAATTATTAAAACAACCGTAATACTCAGTAAATATTCCGTTTTCGTTAAAAACTAATGTAAATGACCATGTTTCTTTGAAACCTCATTAAGTGTTCGTTATCAAGTGTGAGCAAATGATACAAAGCTTCGAAGCACTTTTTCCGCTTTCTTGCCCCCGTACCACCGCCTCCCTAGTTCCTACCGAGGTGGCAACAAAACTTTCCTGCGACCCCAAGAGGGAGAAAAATAAATCTAAATTGGCCCAATCCTTTGAAATCCCCTACTTTTTCTGCCGCCATTTTCAAGAATAATTGCTGGGGACTTAAGAAACTTTGCAATATTTTAGTTTTAGTTTCAGTCCATTTTCGCTTTTACCACTTTATGTTAAGGACGATTTTGGTTTGGGGCATTTGAAGTAAAAATGTTAATTTGTAAAGATGTATTTCCAGTGAAACTTCATTTATAGAGTAATTTAATTGGTTATGCTTGACTGGAGTTGGGTCTTCGTAGGTTAGATTGCATGGTCTTTGGGTTTCATAAGTTTTAATGCTTCAGGAAGATTAGAATTTAAGCTCTATAATTAGTGGCAAAAAGGTCAAATAGCAACGTCATTGAAATAAAATAAAAAAAAAACTTCTAAAATGGTGATGTTTGTCGAATGCCATAGTTACTTTTTAATTTTGCCTGAATGTTGAGACGAGCAAGTCGTTCACCTGATGGTAAGCGCTACGCCTGCCCATAACAGTTCCAGTGCCACCCAGAATTTTGCATTGCATAATCGTACACAGCACTGCAAAAAAGATTAAAAAAAACATATAACCTTCTAAAATTATAATAAAATAAATTATGGTTAAAACAAAAAACCTAAAAAAACAATTAAAAAGTAGAAAAATAATTAATTTTATGGAAAATAGAAAGGGGTGCTTGATATCAATGGGTAATTTCAAATAGAAACCAAAAAGCACCCGCGCTTTTTTACCATTAAAAGAATTATTACTTACTTTCCTTTTTAATTCAGCTTGCTATTAAATCGTGTGGTTTAGTTGTTTTTTAAATATGTTTGTGGAACTTTTTGCTACTTGAAGTAATATTAAAATTGTAAACGAGATTTAACAGACTACTGCGGTTGCCAATGTTACCATATACCTACTTGAAAAACCCCTAATTGTGAAGTTCCCGGCGCGTCGCTAGACCGGAAGTGACATAATGGCCGAGTTCCGGCGTAACAGGAAGTGTCTCACCGGATGTCAGGGTAGTACGTTGTTATTTAAATTATCGAGCAAACGTGGTCACTTCATTGTATAAAGGAAGTTTGTTGGAAAGATCGGACATAGCCAAATATGGAGAAATATGAAGTCACAATTTGAGAAATACTTACAACAGTCATAATATGGTCGTACGTGCTGGTTAAGAGAACATGAATTTATTCAATCATTTTTTTATATCATTTTCTACATAATATTTCAATTCGAAAACAATTAATGAATTTCTTTAGAATATTATTTTTATGAATAAACTAGCTGTACCCTGCCACGCTTCGCTGTGGCACATTCGCACATTCGCTGATATGTTACTGATGAAAAAAATAGATAAAAACAATCCTTGATACGGATTATATATCATGCTAATATTTCAGCTCGATCGGTGCAGTACTTTTTGAGTTTTAGAAGTGTACACAAACCAACATAACATTTTTATAAATATAGATAGATTTTTTCGTAATTATAATTCTTTTATGTCGTATTCATTATGTCCTCATTCCAAGATGGTGGACGATGGAAGATTCTCTCTCTCTTTCTCTCTCACTGAGAAATGTTCCGAGTTTCAGCATCTGAGAAATATAATAGAGTGATGATGATGATAATTGATGAATCACGAACTTTGTTCACGATACGCCTTAGAAATAAAGGCGTTGCATAGAAATAAACACACACGGTATTGTAACAGCCTAATGTAGTTCCGGAGATTGGTATTTATCTTAAAGACAGCCAGAGTTTTCGAACGAACTGTAACCCATTTCAAAAAGCAATTTGGTTACCAACCAAAGAAAAACAAGCAAAACCGAAAGACCCATTTATCACGAGGCAAAAAACTTTTTCCACTTTTTACTTTCAAAAAACAGTTTCTCAAACTGCGAGGCGAGACCAGGCGAGACTATTAAACTGCTCCGCACCTCAAACTACCGGCTAAACTTTTCAATGAAAAATTCGACTTTTGAACGAAACCCGCGCTGAATTTAAAAGTTTGCAACACTTTCCCTCGCGAACTATTCGGGCGGCCATTTTGGTTGAACGTTTAACTTTTTAATGTTCACGCTTTGACGGAGCTTGGGCATTTGCGGTTTAACCGCCAAATTATTTTTTGATTCCGAGAGTTTTTTTTTAATGTTGATATAGTGGTTTTAAAATGTCAGCTAGTTTTAATGGAATGTTCGTGTTAATTCTTTTGGTAGTTGATAGAGGCAAGCATTTCTGCGATCTTATCTGATGATAAGTGATAATGCGACCGAAGATGAATCATGCTTGCCTAGAAGATAACAGTTCACTCTAGTTTTTTTAAGGAAACTAAAGACTCATAAAGAGTATTTGAAAAAGTTTCAAACTGAATAATAGATTGATAAACCTAATTGGAATATTATAATAATATTATGATACTTAGATAAAATTAGGCAACTGATTAGTTATTAATTATACAATAATATAATATTATTATTAATAATTCAATTTTTCTTTTAATTTATTTCTATTGTTATTTAAGTTGTGTCAATAAATAGTGATATTTCACCTCAAACAAATAAAAAATCTGATTAGTTATTTCTTTTAAGGACAACTATAATGTAATTTAAATTTTGTCACTAAGAAAGTCACTTAATTGCATCGATAGAATTCCAAAAATACGTTAATAAAACGCGAAATAAAATCTTCCCTAATTTCAACCCCTCTATACTTTGAATCGACTTTAATGAATCTCAAATGTCATTAGAAGACTTGCAAATAAACATGATAAGAAATTATCGTTTATTTGCTTGATTTATTCTTGTTAGACAAACATCTTTAATTTAGGCTGTTTAAAAGTAAGGCGATATCTTTTTCATTTTTGTGATTTATTTGTTTTTTTTTTCGCTTCTCGATTACACAAGCCTATTATTTAGTTTTTTTTTTGCTTTTTGGAACTGTTAGTGTCTATAAGTAGTTATCTATCTATCTATACTTCTAGTTTCATTTTTTTTTGCTTAAGGTTGATATACCTACCCACATACCTACCCGAGAATTATTTCGGAGGTAGGTATGTTATCCACCAATCCGGACTGGGCCCCCGTGGTGGATTATGGCCTAACCCTCCTCACGAAAGTGAGGAGAGACCCGTGCCCAGCAGTGGGACGTTATGGGTTGATGATGATGATGATGAAGGTTGATATATTTAATTAGAAAAAAAAATAAACAGTCGAATTGAGAACCTCCTCCTTTTTGAAGTCGGTTAAAAAACATGTGATTATATTTAGTTCACCGTATAGGATAAATATTTGTGAAAACCAGACATTTGCTCTGAGTCTAGGTTTTTATTGGACCATGGTTCTCGCAGTTCCTGATTATCTAGATACAGGAGAATGGATTCCTATTTAGAGTCAGGATCTAAGCACGTGATCGTAATGTTTTCTATACACTCAACGTACCGTACGTTGAGGATGTACAGTGTTAAGGTCAAGCGAAGGGTTGTGGACAAAATGTATGGACCATGAACGAAAAGCAATAGGTAAATATACCTACTTTTTACGTACTTTTTAGCGCAAAGTCTAGTATTATTGAAAAACTTTAACTTTAATTTGACTAAGTGACGAGACGAGCTAGTCGCTCACCTGATGGTAAGCGCTATGCCCGCCCATAACAGTTACAGTGCCACCCAGAACTTTGCATTGCATAATCCTGCGTGGGCACTGACTGCGCTCGTCACCCTGAGACATTGGCTCTAAAGTCTCATGTGCCCAGTAATTTCGCTGGAAACAATGCCCTTCTCACAGGAACACAGTAATATTTGCACTCTACTGCTTGGCGGATGAATATCTGGTAAAGTGGTACTACTCAGGCGGTCTGTGCAGAAGAGGCCGCCCATTACAAAACGAATTATTTCTTAAAAACGAAAACATGGATAGAGATTCAACGTGTCCGTAACAAAATAAGTACAAACAAAGAAAACAGCTTTAAAATAAAATAGCGAACGACAGCAGCTTTAGAGAGAAAGCTGAATTTCCAAATCAAACCGTGACAGTTGTACTTGGCATTCAAATCCGGTAGATCCAGCGTCTACTCATTACAGAGAGATAAAATTTAAATTGCAAAAGGGCTCCCCCTTCGAAAAAAGGGCTAGTGGGCGTCAAAAAAGTACCTAAACGAGCCCTTAAGACGGGGGTGGCCTCATCTCACCCTCCGGAATTAATATTTTTACCGCCGTTCCTTTCTGTTATCAGAAATTTTGGATATTTTCTACTTCGCTTCTCTTAAGGACGGTATTCATAGAAACGTTGTTTCGTTGTTTGATGTTTTGTTTCTTTCTCCTTTAGAAACGTTTTGTAAAATTTGTATTGCTTCTTGGAATTGTTGTTGAAAAGGGGTTCGGTTCTTATTGGAACGAGGGAGAATAGAAAACAAAATCGTACTTAATGAAGCACTGTGATTAAAGGTATATTGAACATGACTGTGGACGTAGCTAGGTCGTAAATACTCTAAACCTAGAATGAGATCTAACTCTACTTTACTAGTGGGAGGCCTCTTCTGTAAGAGACCGCCTGAGTAGTACCACAGCTTTATCAGATATTCATCTGCCAAGCAGTAGTGTGCAAACATTATTATGTTCCTGTTAGAAGGGCATTGTTTCCAGCAAAATTACTGGGCATATGAGACTTTAGAGCCGATGTCTCAGGGTGTCGAGCGCAGTGCAGTGCGCAGGATTATGCAATGCAGGGTTCTGGGTGGCGCTGTAATTGTTATGGGCAGGCGTAGCGCTTACTATCCAGTGAACGATTTGCTCTTTTCGTCACTCAGTCAAATAAAAAAAGAACATAAAATTAACTAACCTAAAAGATTATTTCTGGCATTCTCTATCATCAGGTAGACTGATGACCTGGTGCGAGTTGCGGGGAGCCTCTGGATGCGAACAGGCTAAGCAACGTAGGTATTATGACCTTATTTCGCAAAACTGTAGTGAGAATACAAAAATAAAAAGTTGTTTCCAGTTTTATTCTACCCCCGCCTGTCACCCTTCCTAATCCATAAAAAACAAAGCAATTTCGCTTTTCGCAAAGTCTATCAAAACTTCACGATCATTATACAAATATAATTACGACGAAATCTAAAGGTGAGGGTCTGAAGAAAAACTTGGGAAAAAGGGGGTCCAAAAGGGAGTTGGAAGGGGGGAATTGATTTTATTTGCGAGTCGACACGATTTTTTAATTAGGGACCGAGGAAGAAAATTTTAACGACGCCTGCCATCTTGGAGTTCGTAACTGAGCTCTTTTGGGGATTTATTATGCCCGAATTTTTAGTTATTTTATGAGTCGCTTTAGAAATTGGCCTTTTGTGATTAAATCCTTTTGAAAAACAATTTGTTTTCTGGGCATTCGAAAAGCATTTTGAGATTAGTAAGAGATTTCTACGGAGTTGCTTTTGTCATTGAATTGGGTCAAAAACTTTTACCAGTAGAACTAAATCAAACCCGTCAAAAGTTTTTCTTGTTTCTAAAGTTCTTTTGAAAATTAAAGGATATAGATTGTTTTATTTGACTTAATGACGAAACGAGCGAGTCGTTCACCTGATGGTAAGCGCTACGCCTGCCCATAACAGTCACAGCACCACCCAGAACACTGCATTACATAATCCTGCGCGGCACTGCACTGCGCTCGTCCCCCTGAGACATCGGCAACACAGATAAGCACAGATTAAGTATATTGAAAATGCGTTTAATTCAATAAATATTGGTCGGTGGTTTATGAAACTTTTCTGATCATCGTTTACTTTTGATTTTGACTCTACAAAAAATATATTTACCTTTGAACTACACATGTTAGAAGTGCCTACCTACTTCGCGACCCAGCGTTTTTTATTTTATGTTAAGGCTTGGCAACATTTAGCCAGTTTCAAGTATTATCATAATTATATTCCAAGTTTTTCACTGACATAACTATCGATTGATAGTTTTTTTTTTTTTTAAATTTGCCAAGCCGATTTTCAATCTCAAACCGCGCCACCAAACTTTCCGTAAACAAATAGCTGTAGCCGTAACTCGGGCGCCATTCGAGATGTTTTTCCTTACAAATGGGCGCTATTAAACAGTAAATTGGCTCCAGAAGTTTTCGCAGTGGCGTGACAAGTGACAAGTTGAAAAATTCCGCTAAAACTCTGCGATGGCTGGCTAGATTGATCCTTTGATCACTGATCGGCGGCGCCAAAATGCGGGATAATTTTGAAATAGTTGATCCTTCCATATTTGATCCTTTCAATTTTCATTTTCTTTCTTGTCCTGTTGGTGGATTCGGTTGGAATAGTTTTCATCCTTTCAATTTACGCTCTTTTGATCAATTATTGTTGATTAATCCCTAGTCGAACTAATTATTTGCCAAAGCGTATGGAATTTAACAATTGGCCAGTGATCGGCGGCGTCAATTATACGGGATGATTTTGGAATAGTTTGGAACTTTTTAGTAAGAGGCCTCTTCTGCGAGAGAATGCCTAGGGAAGTACCACACCTTTGCCAGATATTCATCCGCCAAGCAGTAGTGTGCAAACATTACTGTGTTCCGCTTTGAAGGGTATTGTTTCCAGCGATGTTAATGGGCATATGAGACTTTAAAGCCGATGTCTCAGGGTGACGGGCGCAGTGCAGTGCCGCGCAGGATTATGCAATGCAGAGTTTTTTGTGGTGCTGTGACTGTTATGAGCCGGCGTAGCGCTTACCATCAGGTGAACGACTTGCTAGTCACGTCACTCAGTCAAATAAAAAAAAACTCATTTTTGATACTTCCAATTTTGGTAATTTTTTTGGCCGGTTGATGGAATCTCCTATTATTCGGGATTATTTTTCAGATAAACTTAAGAAAAGTTTGTTTTATAGTGATTCTTCCAATTTACGAACTTATGACCAATTGTTAGAACTCTACTTGAAATTATTGTCGAAATTTATACCGATACGGTCAACAGATTTAATATATTATTATCCATACATTTTGGTTATTATTTTAATTAAAGACGAAAAATTTATATCTAGAAGACATAATAACTGTGTAGTTAGGGGTGTTAATTAAATGCAATTTATAGATATATAATCAGTTTATTTTTAAGTTAAGTAAATTAAGTAAGTTTTGTTGTTTCTAAATATCAAGCGCGAGTCTATCATGCTGTTTTTTTTAAAGAATCAAAAAAAAAATACGTTAGCCTAATTTACTATTTTTTTACATGTTGCTAAGCAACGATGCGAGCAGGTCTTTCACCTGATGGTAAGCGCGTGCCCATAACAGCTGCAGTGCCACCCAAAACTTCCCACAACTAACGTTATTTATTTATTTTTTCGAATAATATGAGAGAGAGAGAGGACTTATTAATTGTAAAGATAAAAAGATACGTGTCCAAAAAAGTATATTACTTTGTCCTTTAACACAATTTCCTACTTGATTAATAATACCTCGCCAGCCCGGAATAAACAGTCTGTTTTAATCTCATAACGTAACATAATAATAAACAGTGTCTAATAAAAGCAAAATCAATACGACGACGAAGAGAAAACGCGCGCCTTGCCAAAAAGATCCGTCATTATTTTTAAGAAAGCGCGCCATATTGCCTCCCCACCCACCCCAACGCCTACAACAGAAAAAGCTTTTGAATTTGGAACAAAAATGCCCGGTCCCACCAATGAGGGCGGCCGCTGGCGAATAAAAAAAATAATCAATAGTGGAGGCGGTTTCGTTAGAAAAAGTTGTATTGAAATGAGGTTGGATATTTTATGTTATTTGATTCGAAGTTTAAATGTTTGGAGGTTGTCTGTATTTTTTTTTTATAAATGAAAATCGTAATAGCCTTTAACGCAGTTTTTAGAAGTTTCTTGGTTCATAATTATAACCAAGCGATATTTTTTTGGTTAAGCTGTTTTGATTTCTAGGCCTAATTGACCGGTGTCCACTAAAAATTTATGAATTTTATAAAAGCCTAATGTTTTAATCATAACATGTTAGAATTCGTTCTCGCTTATAATCTTACCCCACCTCTACTTTTATCGTAAAAGTAGATACGGTATGTAACAAGACGAGCAGGCCATTCACCTGATGGTAACCGACATGCGCGCCAATAACAGTCGCAGTGCCACCTAAATCTTGCGTGACACTTGCAAACAACTTTTAGCATTTTTTTTTATCATAAAACTTAGTATTTAAATTACAAATCCAAAATATCAAATTAAATTAAACTCACCTGTACATTTTACCACACACTACTCACGTCAGAAACTTGGCTACGACTGACTTAACCCTTCAGTGGCATCGCGGGTCAAAGTTGTCTTACCGGTTATCTTGCCTTGGGGTCCGTTACAATAGAGGCGAAGGGTGCCAACTGGACACAAAAGGGTACAGGCCAGGTAATAATAACGCAATGCATTATAATATTTGGACCTATTTAAGTATCCATTGGGACGCATTGTGATTTTTGCAGAACTGACCTAACCGGTTTTGGCGGTTTGTTGGCTAGGGCGGCGGGTTGCATTGTCGATAGTTTTAATGTCGATGTTGCTGGCATAAACTGTAGTTTACAAAAAAACCCAAAGAGAATTTGCCTGTAAACTTTTTGGGTCATGTCTTTGTCAACTCTTTGTTTATCTTTAATGATGAGGTATGAGGAAATGTAATTGAAAACTCAAATATAAATGACTGTACAATTATTAATGATTCCCAAATGAGATGGATAAGCGTTTATACTGACACATGGCAGCTTAGTCGAAATAATGTTGTCTCGTAAAATGTTTGCTGATGTTAAAATAAATATATTTTTAAGCTTAATATGTAATTAATTGAAAAATAATATATAATAATCTTTTTTCATATCCATCCATCGATAGATATCGATAAAAAGCCAACACTATGGATTTCCAACTGAAATCCAAACAATATAGTCCCTGTGCGATTGTCCACGCTCACAATGGACCTGATTTGCATTCTGGCCGGACCGGTTCTCACGCACCGGGCCGGCCGGCGGCCATAGGGCATGTGTCTTCATTTTGCACCTCAATTGTAGGGTTAACTTTGCATACGCAGAATTATTAATGTAATAATATATTTGAAGAATTATCTTAACGTATTTCATCGACCAATAATCTATAGTTCAGGTGTAAAACAGATGAATATCTTATTAATTCCAATTTAGGCTTAAAATCATATTAACTTTCTTTTAAAATTACTGTTACTGTTTTAGTAGAAACATGTTATTTTTCACGATTTTATCCAACTTTTAATTTTCCGGTAAAATTATATTTTTCTCGGTTTGCGTGACTACATGGGTCAGTTAAGTCATGATTAACGAGACAAGGCATTTCTAATCAAAACTTAAATTGATTGATATCTACTTAACTCTTATCTTATCTTCTAGCAATAATAAGAAGTTGAAAATTACAGCTTCTAAATACTTAGACGGAATTAAAGCTATATATTTCCAATTCTTCTTGTTGAATATGGATTTTTACAAAGTTACACCTACAGGCCTACCATGACGTCTTATGGCGATTCAGTTGAGGACCTAAACTGAGCCGCGTCGCATAATTGTATCGTGACGTCTTATTTTTTTATGATGCTGCCATTTTCAACCTAAACTTGATATAGTTTAGGTTGAAAATGGCTTATTAGCGGCTCAATTTAGGTCGCTACCATTTTCAACCTTAACTGGACCAGTTTAGGTTGAAAATGGCAGCAACATAAAAAATAAGACGTCACGGTACGATAATGCAACGCGGTTCAGTTTAGGTCTTCAATTGCATCGCTATAAGAGGTCATGGTATGCCTCCTGTTTCAACCTTCAAAAGACCACATTTTTTTTAAACGTACTTATCATTGTTTGACTAAAAAACAATGCAAAGGATTTCCAGCCCAACTTCCACCAAATCCTAAATAAAATCCAGCATTAAACATTAGACGTTCAAACGACATTTTTCAACGTAATAACTTCAAAGTATACTCAAACTGTCTATCTCTGCAATTGTCCAATCGCACAATAGATCTGATTTGCATACCGGACCGGTTCTCACACCGGGCGCAGCCGGCCGCGGGCCGGTCGCCGCGCGTCTTCACACACCGCAGCGATTGAAGGGTTAACTTTGAAGATTGTTAAGAACAAATATTTTTTCCAACCTTATGAGCACTTCTAAATTATAATTATGACGTTATAATATTGTGGTCCAAGAGCCCGTGAACCAAACCATGATAACCCTAACTTCATAATCATACGTAGTTCTTACCTGTGTTGGGAGCTTGCGCTGACAAACTCTTCAGCTTTATATATTAGTATAGATTTGAGTTTACAGTTTATTACATGAGATTATTTTCACAATGTAAGGTGGTAGGTAGATATTTTGGAGTCAATGAAACTCCGAGGAGGTTCTTAAAGTAGAATTTAATACTCGAGTGGTTTAACAAGAATAATGTATACCGTTGCTATAGCAACCTTTATTTATAGAAATAATGTAGGTCTATTATTATCTAGCGGTACCCTGCCACGCTTCGCTGTGGCACATTGGCACATTCGCTGATATGTCACTGATGAAAAAATAGATAAAAACAATCCTTGATGCGGATTATATATCATGCTAAAATTTCAGCTCGATCGGTGCAGAACTTTTTGAGTTTTTGAAGCGTACACAAACCAACATAACATTTTTATATATATAGATATAGATATGATTTTTGTGAGTTAGTACATACGTTGACGGCATTTATTATCATATATTATGCTTATCTCACTAAACTTTTTAAAATTATAAATGCGAAAATTTGTGCGTTTGTGTGTTTGTCCTCTGTTCACGCTGAAACGGCTAAACGGATTTTGATGAAATTTAGTATGCAGATAGTTTAGGTCCGGGAATAGGACATTGGATACTTTTTATACCGTAAAAAGCGACGGTTTCTGTGGGGTAGTAGTTATCGCGGGTGAAACAGCAGAGCAAAAAAAAAAATAACCATAAAAAAAATAAAAAAAAAAACTTTAAATCTTCTGTTAAGCTTCCTGCTGTTTTCCAAAACGTTTCTTAACTTCATCAACATAATTAAAAATATGACTGTCTTTGTCTAACACATAACTCGCAACTCGGAATCGCTTTCAGCGATAAGACCGCCCATTGTACTACCCCTGTTTACCTATTGTAATTCTTCTGTACTGTGTTTATTTTTGTATCTGGTGTACAATAAAGAGTTTTCTATTCTATTCTATAACTCATATCGGAAAAAGCAACAAAAAAAGTTGTATCACTAAAATTAAAGGAAAAATATCTCTTAAAATTCTATTTTGTTTCCGGCAAGAATCAAAAGTGCGTAGCTCGTCGCGTAGGCCTTGCGTAGGTGTGCCGTAGCAGGCATCTACGCAAACGCCTACGAAATACCTTTCAAGAGTCATCGAAGTTTTGAACCTTGAAGAGTGTTTCCTATCACAAAGCTAGTTATATACCTACTTGATTATATCATCATCATCAACCCATAACGTCCCACTGCTGGGCACGGGTCTCTCCTTACTTTCGTGAGGAGGGTTGGGCCATAATCCACCACGGTCCGGATTGGTGGAAAACATACCTACCTCCGAAATAATTCTCGGGTAGGTATGTGGGTTTCCTCACGATGTTTTCCTTCACCGAAAAGCGAGTGATAATTACGTACATATGTTTTACAGAAACACATTGGTACGTGCCCGCACTGGGATTTGAACTCACTACCTTCTGATTGGAAGGCGGACGTTCTCCCACCATTGATTGTTATTGTTGATTATATACTTAAATTTATTAAAAGAAAGCAAGGCGATAAAAACTGGAATTCGGACCGTTTTTTTTAAACATTTTGTAGTAGCAACCGTCCACCATTCCGGATCGTGTCACCGTGGTGGATTAAGGCCTAACTCTCTTCAGGAAAGTGAGGAGAGATCCGTGCTCAGCATTGGGACGATATGGGTTGGTGATGGTGACTAGCAACACTCCGCGGTTTCACCCGTGTTAACTATTATCCGTAAATTTTACCGGAATTAAAAATAGCCAATGTTCTATTCCAAGACTTAAAGGATCTGTATACTAAGTTTCATCAAAATCCGTTCAGCCACTTCGTTGTGAAGAGAGAACAAACACACAAACATTCGCATTATATTAGTGAGAAGTGAGATACTGAGAGGTTTAAATAGCATAGAGAGTTGAGAAATAAAATCAGAAAAATATTTCCAATATTTTTTTTAAATTGGATGATTATGATAAATCCAAAGACACCTCATTTATCAAAATCGATCAAGCCGTTAACGCCAAAGAATCAGACATTGCAATCCCCAAGACACTCGTACATACGACCAAATAATGCAACCCTCTTTTGTGCAATCAGGAAAAATTTAATATTTTTAGAAAAAAAATGAATTAAAAAAAAATATTTTAGCTAATCTTTTCTTATCTTTTAAGTTTACATTTTTGTTTTGTCTTATAAGCTAAAATTTTTTTTTTTAATTTGACTGCGTGACGAGATGAGCTAGTCGTTCACCTGATGGTAAGCGCTACGCCTGCCCATAACAGTAACAGTGCAACTTAAAACTTTGCATTGCCTACTCCTGCGCTGCATTGCGCTTGTCAATCTGAGACATCGGCTCTAAAGTCTCATATGCCCAGTAATTTCGCTGGAAACGATGCCCTTCAAACCGGAACACAGTCGGCAATTCAAACAGCAATGGACAAAAGTAACCGCCTTTCATCTCACCAGCCATCTGCCATTAAAAAAACCATCTTACAACATCCCGTCTTTTGTCCAAAGACAAACATTATTCTTGTCTTCAAAGAAGAACCAATTAATTTGAATTACAATGAATCAGTTGACCCTTGGCCCTTCGATGAAGGGTGGCTTATTGAGCTGGTAAAGGGTATTTTTGTAAAATATTTGTGGGAATTTTTCTACGTCTTCTTTGTGGGGTCATTGGCATTTTGAACGGTTTGTTAGATAAATAGATAAACTGCTTATTGAAACAGCAATAGAACGAATTTAGTTTTATTACGAAATTCCTCGATTCGGTTTTTTTGTCTCACAGTGAAGACTTAAGGGATTTGTGGATACCATACCTACCTTCGAAATAATTCTCGGGTAGGAATGTGGGTTAAAAAAAGTTAGTCGGACGACTTGATGTTGGTGAAATTTACGTTCAAAGATTCCGTTATAGAGAGACTGGTGATTTTGATATAAATTAAAAAGTGTCTTAAAAAATAGAATTGTAGGTTGAGCTGGAGAGTTATCCACATCTACTGATGATTATAGGAAGGTACATTAGTAGTAGATACTTATTAAATTATAACGCTGCTGGGCAGTATACTAACCTGATAAATGACGTTGTAGACGAAGATGGTAAGCGCGCTTAGCCTTATGCTTAGCTCTCTAGAACTGCCTGAAAACCCCTAAAAAAGCTTTACGAGAGATAACTTCAAAATCCAAACGAAAACTCTAGAAAAACTCCTTGATTATCTACAAAGCAACGTGATCATACATTTTTTATTTCGTATTCTGGGGTTTTTACGTTTTTAGTTGCGCCCCCTACCATCGAGTAGCGAAACTCACATTTGGATTTACTGCCATCCAGTGGGAAGTAGGGAAACTAAACACTGCCATCTGTTGTTGAGTAGAATAACTAACTCGCAACAAGTCACCTAGCGGTGAGTAGTTTAACTAGCACTGTGCGCTCTGGTGTGCAGTGGCGTCAACAAAAATATTCACAAAAAACATGATTTCATGAAATTATCCAAATATTTTGTTGGTGGGATTTTTAATTATTCTATTCTGTATTAAAAATATCATTATAATTAATAATGGTATCATTAAAATCGTTATAATTATGATTAAAAGAAACAAAGGTTCTGTTTTTAGGTACCAGCTACTCTACGCTAGATGGCTCTACACGTCTTGAAATGTTTTGTGCGTAGATTATGACTGTGTTGGTAGTCTCCCAGTCATTTAATTTTGGGACCCAATTAGTGACAGCCCGTTTAGTATATATAATTAACTAGCTGTACCCTGGCACGCTTCGCTGTGGCACATTCGCTGATATGTCACTGATTAAAAAAATAGATAAAAACAATCCTTGATGCGGATTATATATCATGCTAAAATTTCAGCTCGATCGGTGCAGAACTTTTTGAGTTTATGAAGCGTACACAAACCAACATATAATAGATAATTATGAACTCAAGTTCTTTACGAAAAAACATTAGATGTAATATATAAATGATCATTTTATTGTATATCAACTTTTCCCTAAAGTCTTACATTAATATATTTAATAATTAAATTATGTCGTAGCGTAATTAACAGAAAAACAAAAGTACCTAGTTACCTATTTAATTTCAATTACCTACCAATTTTCACAAATAAGGGAATCAATACATAAGAGAATTAATAAAATTGTACCAATAAGCACAGTTGACTGGAAGAGATTGCTGAGACTACCCATGGTGATACTAACATCTTTATCAGGGGGCTGATTTTTAATTCTCATTCATAGAAAAAATGACAGATTCTCGCCGATTTGATAGAGAAAAAAATCAATTCATGTGGTGGAGAAATTGTTTAACAATAATACGAAAAATCCTGTATTATCCTATATCCTCTGTATCCTGTAAAATTTAAGGGTTCCTGTAGTATAAAATGATTTCCTGTTTACTTCTTAACGGATCAAGGAGAGATAATTATTATACCTAATAATTATGTAACTTTGTAAATATTAACTTTATTTCATGTAGTCCCTACGGGTGAAGTCGCGAGCAAAAGCCTGTATTTTATAAGAAATAGATAGCAACTTAAATTTCTCACTAACTTAATTTCCACTATCTTAAAAACAATCCTACAAAAATATCCATCCAAAGAGCCAACAAGAAACGTTTATCCCCAAAAAATGTAAAACCAAACAAAATCCTCAACCCCGGGGGTGAACCAACAATCTTCATTAAATAAACTCCAACATGTCCATTACAACCGAAAACCGGATAAAAAGTGAAATAAACGAATAAAAAGCGGAGTAAACAGGGTGTAAACGGAAAAAATAACGGATAAAAATCACGTGCAAATTGTAACAAGTCCCAGATGAGGCGTCAAAATGCGGAAAAATAAAAAAAATGGCGTCGAAAAGCACGCAAATAAAAAGGCCCGATGAATGTTAACTAGCTGGACTGGGGTTGGGACACACTCAGAGATCGGTATTTTTTATAAAACGATTCTTATTAGCTTCAAAGTATGAAACAACATAATTTTTTTTTTAACTGATATTATGGAATCTTTCAATTCCATTTTTATCATTTCCAGACGTCTCAAATAATTAAAATTATGCAAACATACTAAAAACTGATGATTTTACAATAAAAAAATAAAGTCTTAGTTTGCGTGTATTTTTCTATTATGATTTTCGTGGCCATCGTGGGTTCAAGAGCCATGGTGGTAAATTTTGCCTCATCCTGAAAAAAAGCCTGTTTCCCAGCTGTGGGAACGTAATAAGCTGAAGACAATGTCGATTGTTAAGTTTTGCAGAGAAATACTTTGAATTACCGCCAAAATTTTACAGTAACATAAATATTAAATAGTTTCCATGAACTAAAGTTTTCTAACTGGACTTCAAAATTCCAATAACGTATTGTCACAATAGGAATTACTTTCAAACACCTAAATTAACGTTCTTTTACATACTTACTATTTTTTTCCCGTAAACTTAAACCATAAAAAGCTATGAAGAAATATAACATAATATTTAAAAAACAAATATTATAACATTATGCAGAGTTAAAACTAAAAAAATTCAAAAAAATTAAAATTAATCCTGTAAAATATATCTGGGCTCACTATACCTCAAGCCTAACATTGCACCCTAGGGGTGTCATTTAAAAATGGCCGGCCACCGAGCCGTCCCACCGAGTGGCTCGCGTCCTCGCGGCAACCGTGGCCGAGAGGGTGATGGATGAATGATGACAGTTATAGCAGTGATGGGACCATCATGGTGGCTCATTGAGTGTGTATCGCTGCCAATTGGAATGATCTGTTGTGGCTGCGTTCATGAGAAATTTAAATTTATTGTTACTTGATTGTTGGAAGCGGTGGTAGCCTAGTGGGAGGACGTCCGCCTTCCAATCAGAACGTATGACACGATACGAACATATGTACGTAATTATCACTCGCTTTTCGGTGAAGGAAAACATCGCGAGGAAACCCGCATGCCTACCCGAGAATTATTTCGGAGCTAGGTATGTTATCCACCAATCCGGACTTGGCCCCCGTGGTGGAATATGGCCTAACCCTCCTCTCGAAAGTGAGGAGAGACCCGTGCCCAGCAGTTGGACGTTATGGGTTGATGATGAGGTTACTTGGTTAATTTTATACAAAACTGGTAAAAAATATCGTTTAAAAATATTTTTCTTTTTTCTCTTTTATTTTTGCCACACAAAATGGTGGCGATTTTAACTGCACCTCCAGGATGACTCGTAGAGAATGCCACTTAGCATTAAGTCCTCCTTGTACATGTTTACTGTGTGGTAAAGAAAAAATAAATAAAACAAAAATGGTTACTTAGTCAAGGATAAGAAAAGAAGGAAGAGGGAAGAAAGAAAAAATCATAATGAACAAGAAAAAAAAAGAGAAAGAAAAATAAGAGGTTTTTGTATACACAAAATTAATTTTCCATATAAGGTTTCAAATATTATTTCGGTAATAGAAGCTGATCAATATGAGTCCAAACCCCACAATTCACTACTACACCACCATTACTACTTCTACTATAATTTATTAAATAAATAAATAAATAACTACTGAATCACTGAGGTGTCACTGAGGAGTTCCATGTCTACCTTCCTTCTCTATCATCCGACCAGTGGGGCTATGCAGCACGGTGCGGATCAGCTCGCGATCGTTTCATTTTGAAGACTGATTGCCATTGGACTCGTCATTCGTATTGAAATGACGAGTCCCGTGGCAATCCAACGTCAAAATGAAACGCAGCTCGTGATCAGAACAACTTTGTACTTTCACTGAAACTCGATAAGCAAATAAGCAAATTTTTTTCTTAATATCACAACGGGAACCGGTTCAAAACTGACCGGTGAACATTTTCAAAATTGACTTAAATGTCGCTTCTATGACTAAGTAATTATGACTCAAAAAAATCTAGCAATAGTATTATTTTTATCGCTTCTAAATTATTAATCTAACAAGAATTATAATATTTTTAGTAATTACTTACCAATAAGACATTATTGTATAGGTATGTTATCCGCCGATCCGGTTCGGGCCCCCGTGGTGGATTAAGGCCTAACCCTCCTTAGGAAAGTGAGGGGAGATGTGTGCCCAACAGTGGGACGATATGGGTTGTTGATGATTATGGAAACATTATTTGCCGTTGTCTTGTTCGTCTCTGAAGTATTTATTTGGTCAAGGTAATTCCCAATTAATCTACTCGACAATTACCACTTCAAAAATATCTAAAAAAAACTATCCAAAGATGTAGCTTTCTAACAATTGAGTTGCTTGGCAGGCATTGTATATTCCAACTTTCATCATCAACCCATAACGTCCCACTGCTGGGAACGGGTCTCGCCTCACTTTCGTGAGGAGGGTAAGGCCATAATCCACCACGGGGGCCCATTCCGGATTGGTGGATAACATACCTACCTCCGAAATAATTCTTGGGTAGGTATGTGGGTTTACTCACAAAAAACATTAATGAACATTAATCATTAATGTAACGCTGTAATTCATATTTCCGGTGACGATATATCTCCCATAAGCCCTAAAACTCACCATAGGTACCATTATTGTTTCTATGCCATCACTTACCAATTACTCACCCCTGCTCGTCCGATAAACCCATCAGCGCAAATTGCTTGACAAACACTCCATTTAACCCGAAAAAAGAAAAAAATATGTTAACCCGAGTCAACTGAATTACCCGACATAATAACCCGGCCGGATATCCGGGAAAAATATGTTAACACACCCGGGAAAAAATGCCTCTAGGCACTTAAAAAGCCATTTATATTCCGGCCCGTGCCGGGACGGAAAAAAAAGACGGTAAATACTGCGGGTGGTTTAAGGGTGGTTTAAGAGACTTGTTGCAGCTTTTAAAAAGCTTACGGGGTGTTTTTGCAGTGATTAGCCGGGAAGGGCTGGTGATTGATTTTCGTAGGCTTTTAGGTTTTCGCCTTTTTAAATCTGTCCAAAGAGGATACGAGTTGGAAAAAAGAGAAACTTTTCTTTGGTATGGCGTTTGAAGGGAAACCAGAATTGTGACGTAGTTTCTTTTGTTTTTTTTTTTTTCAAATTTGTGTTAATGTGTAATATTGATAATGCACGAGTACCGACTATGGAAAAAAAACACAAACCAAGCCTTAAATTTTGTATCCCCTTGCAAATTCTCAGGAAGGTTCAATGAAGCATCCATAAATTTCCTGAATTGTGACGTTGACTGCGAATTACATACTAACATACATGTGAAGCTAATAAAAGTGGATGACTATTCTTGCTATTTATGGATGGTGGATGACTATTTGCCCTCAAAGCCCTCAGTGCTAACGTATCGCGAACAAACAAAGCGACTTCAACGTAATCATCATCAACCCATATCGTCCCACTGCTGGGCACGGGTCTCCCCTCACTTTCGTGAAGAGGGTTAGGCCATAATCCACCATGGGGGCCCGGTCCGGATTGGTGGACAACATACCTACCCTACCTACATAGATAGGTACATACCTACCCGAGAAATCCGAGGTACCTTGTCAGTAGGTACATGTATTCCTTCACCGAAAAGCGAGTGATAATTGCGTACATATGTTTTACACTGCAACACTGGGATTTGAACACACGTCATTCTCCTTGGAAAGCGGACGTTCTCCCACTAGGCCACCGCCACTAAACGACTTATTCAAACTATATTTTCCTAATAACCTAACACAACCACCATCAAAGCATTAGTTCCACTATGCTCCCCGCTAACCAAACATATCTTATAATCGAAGTAATCTCGAACATAAGTAGCGGAGGCTCGTGGGGCATGAGAAGGGGGGGGGGGGTCGCGGGGGCGAGATCGTAATCAATTTAATTGGAAATTTCCTTTGATTAAACGCAAAGACGTTGTTAGAAGTTGACCTAATAAAACAAGTAGGGTTCGCAGATAAAGAAGAAGAAGTGTGTGTGTCGCTCTGAGCGATAAAACCGCTCATTGTGATACTAATTGTTAAATTTGTTTGTTCTAGTTTTTAAGTTTTCATTGTTCTCTAGTGTTTCAATAAAGAGTTTATTGAATGAGTGGTTTTTTTTATTATATACAGTGGGCTGAAAGAGTCGTGAGACGAATAACTGAACGACCGTAAGATCTGAAGATCTTCCGAAAGAAAAAAGAAAAATGGATTTCCGCGATAAGACCGCTCATTGTACTACCCTTGTTTACCTATTGTAATTTTTCCTTTCTCTCCATGCTTCTTTTATTTTTTCCAGCCAGCGCAGTACGCTGGAACAGAATACTAGTTCAGAGTATTTATATTTCCCCACACTAGCAGTGTAACCACGAGTCGTACGTGTAAATAATTACTGTTGATCACACCGCACAGTGTGACCAGTAGTCACACCGGTGTAGCAAAACGGTGTGACCACGAGTCCGCCGTGCTAAAAGCGTACACAAAATCGTAATCTGTGAAGGAAAATTAGCCGTTTATTGGTACCGCCTCTTTTTGCCAACGCTACCGAAATTCGTATATCTTAAAATTTCCGCTCAGTGAATCTTGCGGCTTGAGATTATAGCAATAAAATTTATGTGGAGCCCGCATAGCGGCCCAACTTGGGCTGCGAGCTTAGAGATACTCGATATTGTTGGCTTTGTACGGCGCGAACCAACTTATTGGGTCGAGTCTTTATGTAAGATGACTTTAGGCAGAAACTGCGTACGCGGCCGCTCGCGCTGGGTCATAAAAATTTTAGAAAAAAAAAAAACAGTCAATCTTTTACATAATACATATTTGATACTGCAAGTCGATTAAAAATGAGTCCAAACACCATCAATCTACTGTTAGTCACTGAGAAGTTCCGTTGTCTACCTTCCGTCTCCATCACCAGACCAGCTCGCTGTCACCATAACATTGTATTCTCATCAGCATTTGACAGGCGTGCAAAATGTCATCTCAATCGGTTGAGGATAACTGCTTCAAAATTGAGTTGCAAGACGAACAACATTAGTAACGGGACGAGCCTGTAGTTTTCCAGATGGTAAGCGCTTCGCCTGCCCGTAACAGTAACAGTGCGACCTAGAACTTTGGATTGCAAAATCTTCCGCGGCACTGCACTCGTCAAAACAAGGTGTTTGAGCGCACGTCTCACCTGATGGTAAGTGTGGACGCGGTCGAGGGCGGACCAAGCTCGCCTGGTGCACTTTCGACTTGCAGATTTCCAGATTATGTTTAGAATATATGGCAAAAAGTTGGTAAACCTTTTCTGCATATGACATATAGTACCTGGATGACCGAACTTTGCTGGGTATATTTTTGTTTTATAAAAAACGAATTAAATGACATTTTCTAAAAATGATTCCTACCTAGATCGATTTATCGCCCCCGAAACCCCCTATATATTAAATTTCATGAAAATCGTTGGAGCCGATTCCGAGATTCCAATTATTATATGTATACAAGAATTGCTCATTTAAAGATATAAAATATTGCATATCATCCCGCAGGCGGATCGCTAGCGAAGTTGACGGATTCAAGGCTCTTGTTACACTTTGAGACTCATATTCTCTATCCTGCTTCCTGCTAATATTGTAAATGCGAAAGTTTGTGAGAATGGATGGATGTTTGTTCCTCTTTCACCCAAAGACTACTCAACGGATTTGAATGAAATTTGGTACACAAATAGTTTATAACCTGGATTGATTTATAGGCAAATTTTTAAAGCGAAAAAAGGTTTGTAAAGGTTTGAAATAGGAGATGAAAGTTTGTATGGGAGTTTCGTCATTTTTGTAGCTAGAAGCTTGATTAGATATAAATAAATATGACATTAAAAATTTTACCCCTTAAGGGTGAAATAAAAGTAGAAGATGAAAGTTTGTATGGAAATGTGTAAGGTTTTGGCTAAACCACTGCACCGATTTTAAAAATTCTTTCGCTAATAGAAAGCTACTTTAGCGACTAATTTAATCAGCGAGTAACATAGGCTATATTTTATTCCCGTATTCCCACAGGAAGGAGAACTACGCGGGTGAAGCCGCGGGGCACAGATAGTGTGAAATAAAGCCCTCATTTCAAACACGAAGCCACGCAGTGGGGTAAGTTCCCAACAAATCTTCCGAAGTTGTACTCCGGTGATAAATCTTGCGCTGTGACGTTATTATAGGGCTGGGAACGTGAGAGTTTAGATTTCAAATAAATAACACTATGTACAACTAGCGTTGGTAGCTTAGTGGGAGAACGTCGGCCTTCCAAGAAGAGGGTCGAGAGTTCAAATCCCAGTGCAGGCACGTACCAATGTGTTTCTTGTAAAAACATATGGACGTACTTATCACTCGCTTTTCGGTGAAGGAAAACATCGTGAGGAAACCCACATACCTACCCGAGAATTAGTTCAGAGGTGTGTTACCTACTAATCCGGCCCGGGCCCCCGTGATGGATTATGGCTTAACCCTCCTCACGATAGTGAGGAGAGACCCGTGTTCAGCAGTGGGACGATATGGGTTGATGATGTCATACAAAAGTTCCAATAATTCGAACATATATTATTAAGGAACCAACACACCCTATGAACATTGATTTAATTAATTTTAATAATTATTGATTATGTTCATAGGTACACATTACTTCAACAAGGTTTCGCCCACGTTAACTAGTATCCCACAGAAACAGTAAATAATTACGAAACGAAAAGCACTCTATGGTCTATTCCAGGACATAAAGTATCCGTATACTAAATTTCATCAAATTCCATTCCGCCATTTTAGCGCGAAGAGAGAACAAACTTTCGCATTTATAATATTAGTAAGATGTACACATCCGAAATTAATATAGAGAAAAAAAAATTTAAGACTTTTCCATACACAATTGCATACAATCTATCTATATATATAAAAATGTTATGTTGCTTTGTGTACGCTTCAAAAACTCAAAAAGTTCTGCACCGATCGAGCTGAAATTTTAGCATGATATATAATCCGCATCAAGGATTGTTTTTATCTATTTTTTTCACCAGTGACATATCAGCGAATGTGCGAATGTGCCACAGCGAAGCGTGGCAGGGCACAGCTAGTAACATTATACATTATTTGTTTCATGTCAATGTCAGATTCTATTGTAGACGCTGGAAACGTTTAGGACGTAAAATTCGATATTTTTTTCTACCTCCGTCACATATTCATTTTGCTCTCTAACTAGAACAGCCTGTTTCTAGAGAATCAGGAAATACGAGAACTATGGCCATAGTTTTCGTATTTCCAATAGCACCCACACTTACGAAAATGGTAACAGTGTATGGTCGATATACCTCCTATCCGCACAAAGTAATTTGCATCCACTTTTATAACTCAAACGGCGAAGTAATCGAACACCTTCCCAGCGACTTTGTTCCCGAGAGCTATAATCTGGAAGTTTCCAAGTCGAGATTGAATTAGGTATCTTCTAAGCAAGCGTGCTCTACCGTCGACCGCGCCATCGCTCACCATCAGGTGATATTTATGCAATAAACAAAACAAAAAAAAACAAGCGTGCTTAAGACGACACGACTGAAGTAAACCTTCTTTAGCTCAATTTTAACTTTTACTTTTCGCCTCACCCGATCACACTTTTCGTAACGCATTTACCAGCTTACTCCCCATGCGTGCGTAAAGAACGTGGACTTCAAAAACCATACATTCGAATTGAGAACTTACGCCTTTTTTAGAAGGCGGTTAAAAAAATTTGAGTACATGCGGATCAAAATTTTTTTTTCCCTAGCGCAGTAATCGAACTCTTGGCACTCTGCAGTCACTTTACGCGTAACTATCGACTTGCGTACCTATTTCCAATCAAGTGTACGTGTTCATACAGTACGGGTTACGTACGACTTCTGTTAATTATTTTCTCAATGGCTGATAAATAATCACGGTTACGTGATATCACGAATTTGCGCCTCAATTGAACGTTTTAGCTTGAGAATAGACTTTCAATAGACTCTGTAATAATAATTACAGAAGTCTGTAATAATAGAGTGATTTCTAAGGATTTTCCTTTTGTGGAATTTGTGATATCGAATAGTTCAATGTCATTGAGGTGTTACGAGTAATGTAGTCCGAATGGGAAATTAATAATAGCACTATTTAATTTTAGAGCCTCTATTTACATATTTGTTAAGGAAAATGAAAGTCAATAAGTAAATGTAGAAATGTATATAGTTTTAATTCCGCCAAAGGAAAAAAAAGAAGTAAAAAAGAAATCAAAGAAAAGAAGAAAGGAAAGGTAAGAATTAAATCAAAGTTACATAAATTAATAAAAGTGGCCAAAGCAAAAATTTTTGACCAAAATCCAAAAAAAATAAAAAGAAGTGTAGCAGATCTTAATCAAGAACTTATAGTCTCTGCTTAGTGCCTGTTAAATTATTTAAAAAAACTAGTGGGCGACTGACACGACTGAAGTAAAACTTCTTTAACAATTTTTTTTTTTTTATGATATATCATTATTTATCATTTGTCCTTTTTTTCTGCCATATACTCCCTACCTTTTAACCTTTCTAACCTAATTTACGTCTTAACTTCCATTAGCCTCGTCCGGTCACATTTTTCGTAACGCATTCACCAGCTTACTCCCCAAGTCACGCGTGCCTAAAGAAGTTTTACTTCAAAAAAACCACAGCGAACGAATCCACGAGCCATAACTAGTAACACATAAATATACCTTATTCAAAACACGAACGCTCTCAACCACAAACTTAAACAAACACCCATAATTCAACACATAAAACTCCATACATTTGACAGTACAAAGCTCACACACACATACGCAAAGACACGCATACACACAACATACTAACATAAAACTGTATCATATAAGGCGCTTCCCAAGACGTTATTAATATTAAGATTAAGCCCCGGGTAAAGCTACAGCCGTCGTGTCAAGGTATAACCACCCATATGTGCAGGGTAGTAGGTTTATTTTCCCGTGGTAACGGTGCGGGTGGCAGCGGTGGTGTGGGTGTACTTGAGGGGCGAATGTAAAAACCACCCCCGCGATCGACTTGCTGTATCAAGACGTTAGAGAAGTGCGGGGATGATGGCGGATGTGGGAAATGGGGATTTTTTTAAGATGTGTGTGTGTGTTTCGCTAAATGATTTTCCTAAATAGCAAAAAGAAAAAGCAAAGAAATTGAAACAATTCTTACAAAAAAAACACAATAGGTAAGTAAAGTTAACATATCTCTAAATGTTTTTAAATGATAACTGTGTCATGATTTAAAGTCAAAAATTCATCAGAGTGATAATGATTAAAAAAAAGAATTGCATTTAAAATCGTAAAATATCTTTTTTTTAAATTATAAAAAAGTAACCTTTTTAGGACTTCAAAAGCTAATACTTATTTAAAAAAACAAAAATATTTTACAATACTAGAAACTAATTACATTAACTAAAATCACTATTAGGTATCCCACAGGAAGCATTTTTACTGGATAAAATGTAAGTAGGTACCTTGAGTGTTATTCCAAGACCTAACCTTTATATTTACGAAACATCAAAATCTTTTCAGCCGTTGCGGTGTGAGGAGAGGACAAACATACACAAACAGGCCCACATAAACTAATGCATTTTTTATATTAGATAGATAGATAGATAAACTCTTTATTGAAACACCACAAAACAAAGAAAACTTAAAAACTAGAACAAAACAAGTTTAATTATTAGTGCAATCACTATGCAAAAGTTTAAGTTACTACGTAGTTAAAAAAAAAACAGGGGTGACAGACGGACACGTGACTTATAGTTTGTTTGATTCCGTTGATAGGCGTAACCAATTACTATTAACTTTTTTTACGTCGAAAGGCTAGTAACAGTACACCTACACTCTGGTGGACTACGGGTCTGCGTCATTATACGTAATTCACACAGGTGTACCAAGGGCCTGCGTCAGTGTCCGTAGTTCACCCAGGTGTACCAAGGGTCTGCGTCATTATAAGTAGTTCACCCAAATGTATCAAGGGTCTGCGTCTGTATCCGTAGCTCACCCAGGTGTACCAAGGGTAAAAACCAGTCCCCTTAGCGCACCCAATGAACTGACCACGGGTAAGAAACCTCAAAAACACACATTACACTGTCTAAAAATCACAAATACCGCCCTATCCAGCTCAACCCTCACGAAGCGCGCCACCCTCGAATTTTACCTCGTCTCGTTCCCGCGAGCTCCACACCTACATATTTATTATGTACCCACTTATATACTAATGTACCACTTGTGTCTATGTGCCAAGATGTATCTACCACCTACTTAATATTCTGAGACAGGGTAGCGATGTTACGTAACGTGTAGGCTTTTATGAAAGCGACCTCCAAGAAGGAATATCTATATTGTTTTTCTTTACGAGATTGAATCTCGTGTGCCTAAAATATGCCTATGTATTAATAGGTTGTAATATTTAAAGCAATCGTGCGGCATTGTTGACCTTAACATCACAAAGGATTAGGTGGAGAGAGGCCAACAAACTATATAATATAATTAACACAGAAAAAAATGCGTGAAAGTGGAATACTTGGTTGGGGTGAAGTTCCTTTCGTAGCGTTATAAAAAAAAAACGTTCTATAATTTCATTAAATATAAAAAAAAAAAAAACAATTTAATTTTAAATATTATTACGAGCTATGGATAAGCTTACACTAAAGAAGGGGTCGTGATTGAAAACACTGACACTTTTTTGGTTTTTCTACTTTCATTAGGCCTTGACAAGGCTTCGACATAATTATAACATTGACGGGTCGGAATGAGAGAAATAAGAAGGAATAATTTAATATCTTACGTGTGTACACTATTACACACACCCTTTTTTATGTTACTGTACAACGAGACGAGCTAGTCGTTCACCTGATGGTAAGCGCCACGCCTGCCCATAGCAGTCACAGCTTCACCCAGATACCCGCAGAAAAAAAATTAAACTTTTTAAAAAAATTTAATTTAAATATGAATATTTCAACCTGAATTTTGATTTTTTGTTAGCGTCACCAAAGCGTGGCCAAGTTAAACGTTTCAGTACCTAATGGAATTATGTCCCATTTAAAGCGTGTTTACCAATTCGACGTGTGGAAAGACGAGACAGACGTCTTTAACACCAGATATAGTGATAAAACATCTCTTTAAGGCCTTTGAGAGATTATGCACTAAAGAGACTTTAAACTATAATTAATATGCCACTTAAAAATGTTTGCAAAATGAGCCTGAGATATATTTAAGCTTTAAGACATTCCCTGATCACAATCTACAAGGACCATCGTCACACCTAGACTAAGAAAAAAATCCTATGGTACACACAGCTCTTTGCCGCGAGAGGGAATCGAACCCACAACCTAACGTTTCACAGTCAGACCACAGCTAAGTCACGCTACGGAGATGGGAGAAGCCGTCAGCCATTCTCATAATATCCATAATTGAAACGTTTAATGATTTCTATTTTATTTGAACCAAGGCCCAGTTTTACGAGCCGCCATCTGCTTTAGCCCAACACAGATTCGGGAAACGTTAGCATGCAGCCCGCATCGGACAAAACGAAAACATCACCCATTTTACCAAAACCCCGAAATTAAAACTAAAATTCGCGACCGGCATTCAAAATTTTCCAAACGCACACAACTATAGCCAAAACACCAATGAACGGCGCGCATTTCAATTCGGAACTATACGCAGGCAGGTATCGTCAACCCTCGGTAAGAAAATAAAAATATAGGAATAGTTATAGGAAGCAGGGTGGCGGCGGAGAGACGGTGTGGGTATAGGAAGTGGGGTGGGGTAAGGGTGTTTCTGCGGGCGGGGTTCTCCTAAAAACGGTTAAGTAGCCCCCCTCCCCGCTATAACTATTTTATGCGTCCCCTCAGAAAGACAGCGTAGATGGGGCCGCGATTCCATAGGCGTGCCTGGGGAAGTAAAATTTTAATTCGTCTAGTCGGAAAGTCGGTAGTTAAGAATTCATGAAGGATTTATAATTAAATGCCTAATTTTAGGATGGCGTTGTTTTCGAGTATGACTCGTGTATGAATTTTAATGTTGTGTTTGTTTTTTAGGCGTTGGGCTTCTAGATGGAGACTTGGTTTCTGATTCTTTATAATACAAATGCCAATGTAGTTATGTTTTGTTGACCTGGTTTGAATCCTGGCAACAGTTGGAGCTGTTTTCAACTTATGAACGAAATTAACAAGCTTAACTAATTTTTTTTTAATGTTATGAATAAGATATTATTATGTAGTATTTTTTATTGACACAACTTCGTGAAGAACCCATAACGTCCCACTGCTGGGCACGGGTCTCCCCTCACTTTCGTGAGGAGGATTAGGCCTTAATCCACCACGGGGGCCCAGTCCGGATTGGTGGATAACATACCTACCTCCGAAATAATTCTCGGGTAGGTATGAGGGTTTCCTCACGATGTTTTCCTTCACCGAAAAGCGAGTGATAATTACGTACATATGTTTTACAGAAACACATTGGTACGTGCCCGCATTGGGATTTGAACTCACGACCTTCTGATTGGAAGGCGGACGTTCTCCCACTAGGCTACCACCGCTTACAAAACTATTATACACAACAATTATATACACACAACATTATATGTTTATTGACACAACTTAAATAACAATAATTTAATAGGAAAATAACTAACTAACTATACGATATGTACTAATTTCATTACGTGTGCACATACTTATAACTTACCAGTATGACGTTATGTTATTATATTTAAATTTTATATCAGCTAATAATAATTTATTAACAATGAAATAACATATTATAGTTTCTACCTTAACCTTTCCTTTATTTGTTGTTACGACACAAAAAAAAATGCCGCATTAACTTGTAATTCCTGCATGAATAAAAAAACACTGCACTTTGCAAAACTTCACTCCGAAGCACTCACGCACAAAAAAAAATACACCATTTCATAAAATACTCCGAAAAACTTAGAGGAAAATAAAAATTAAACATAATTTTATAGCACTGTGTCCACTAAGAAATCCCAAGAAACACTGATAACTGCACAAGGGTAGAAATTCACCTGTGACCCAGTTTGCACCCTTAGTAATAGGACAGGTTCTTTTAAGAGTCCATTGTGTCCAAAATGATGACCACTTTCTTAGAAAACTGGTTCAAGTGGTACTTCGTGGGAATTTGAACATAAAAAAAGATTTCGAAACAGGTTTTATTTGATTACTGTGAAGATAGGTTGAAGAATTGATCTTAGTAAAAGCGATTTGATTAGGATTTTGTGTGATTATAAAAATAATTAAAACAACTATTTAACATAAAATAGCTAAATGTAGTGTAGTGTGTATGTAATGCTGAAATATGTTTATTTTATTTAACATATTAAGCTAAAAAAAAGTACGGAAGAATCTAAACATCTAAATTAAAATAAATGGCCACATATTAAATATTTTAAAAATAAAATCGTTTATAATTTCGGGTTTTATAATCTGTTCTTTAAAACAATAAAACTGTTAATGAAGTAGATAGATAGGTAAACTCTTTATTATATATATTACTATATTATATTATATTATATTTCATTCATGTTGTTTTTGTATTAAGCTTTATTATTTTCCATTATTATTATTTTTTTCTTAATGAGATATTTTGATGCACGCCTACACCGTCTCTCCTTCACTATGGGTGGTTGACTGGTAGAAAATGCTCTTAGCGTTAAGTCCGCCATTTGTACTAGTAAGTTAATCTGTGCAATAAAGTATTAAATAAATAAATAAATAAACTCTTTATTGAAAGTAACCGTGGGGTAACCACTATTCGAATGAAGATAAGCTCTAAACATTTTTCCCACAAGCCTGTAATCCAGTAAAAAAAAAGTAAAACTTGATTAAATAACATTACAACCTCTATCTTCCCACAACCTTTACTCGTTCTCACGACCTTTATTCCAAAAACTGGTACAACCAAAACTGTCTCTTTCAAAAGAAAAATCCAGATTCCATTGACCAAAACTCGTCTTGAAGTAAATTTAATACCGCCCTAAGAATCACCCTCAAATTGAACAGGTTAGTTACAAAACTGTGACAATTCGGCTGAATTCCCACAAAACTACATTTCGATAAATACAACAGGTTTAAATGTTCTGAAACCTGTCGCTTTGTGTCCCTGGACGTCTTAACTCCGACTAGATATGCGTCCAAATAAAATTAAGATCCAATTGTAATAACCGGTTTCATTAACAAAAAAAGGGTGACTGGACATCGTTATTCGTAGAATGTAGCTTTGAAAAAAGCTTGTGAAAAAGTATTTTTTGAAGAATAGTTAACTTTTAAGGATACACCGGTTTTCTATAAAGAAGTTAAAGTAAAGTTAGGAAAGCTACTTCACATTCAAAGGAAAAAAAAATCTTGTTCTTCTTTTTCAATAAAGTATTTTTAAGTCCGACCAACATTGCAGTTTAACACTTTCGACTGCTGAGCCGTTTTGCTTGTCTAGCCACGGGTGCGGCTCTGCACGCGCCATAGTGTTTTCCCATACAACAAACACAACAGTTGTGTTTTGTCGTACCCGTGGTAAGTTATGAAAAACACGACAGTTGTGTTTTCAGCAGTGAACGTGTTAATATTATTGGATTGCAATTTCTTTAGAATCTAATGTAAAATATAACTGGTTTAAAAAAATATGAATCAGTTTATAAGTAGATAAAATTATATTTTTTTTAACATTATATCGATTTTATTTATTGTTCCAAAAAATTCCATGTAAATTCAAACAAATAGATATAATAATGTAATACTCAACTCTAAAATGTACCAAAAATTAACATTCTAACAAAAAGATTTACCAACCAATTTTTTAAAGATGTCCGCATAACAATACTGTAGCATGTCGAGAAAATCCAGTTAAATAAATACTCAACTTTTCCTAATCCCTTTTCAATATAGGAGCCAAAGGTTGATCTTCCCTGCTCCGCGGCTTATACTCATGTAAAAAGCCAACGTCTAAGGCGCGAGGAGCAGCGGGGCCGACGGGCGGGGAGGCTCCGCGGTCCGTATACACACCTGGCCTATGCTTGTGTGGGTGTACGGCTCCACAGGGTTGCCAGGCGGAACATTTTTCAGGAAATATGAAAATATAAATTTACGAAGCAGCTTTAATATTGCAATCTTTTATATATCGTGTAATATTGTGTTTAAGCTTATGAAATATCAATCTATGGTTTTCAAATGTTTGACTCTAATCAAAAGTATACTGATGAGACATTATTTAATGCATTGATAGAAAAAATTACAGCGAATAATTTATTATTGGTAGCTCCTGCGACGATATACCTGGACCACCTACTTTTGTATACCAAAAAAATACACAACTCACCATCAAAGGACCATAATAAACAAATCCCCCAAAAAACACTTTTCTAAAATGCGACAACCCTACCTCCGTAATTGTAAATGTGAGACTTATATTTTCATTTAGATAGTTTTTGCGCTGCATCGGTGAGAGTGTGCTCATATGTGTGAGTTAATGCCGTATTGATTTAACCGGTGCCGTTAAGTCAGCAAGTTCTTGAAGATGGAGGAACATTTTAGACAATATTGGGGCAGGACAAATGTTGCAGAGTTTTTGGGTAGGGAAATAAAGAAGGTTATCTGTTCTTGTAGTAACATTGGCAGGGTAAGAAATGATTAGTACAGTTAGTTTTAACGGTATAAGTATTTGAAAGGAGAAGGATATAACGTTCGATCCAACGTTTGATGAAGGTCACTTTTAGCGGTTAAACCGCTCATTGTATGATACTTTTTATAGGTTCGGTTTTATTTTTAAGAGGGATTACTTAATCACGTCAGTTAATGAGGAAAAAGCTTTCTACCTAAAAAACTGTTTTGAGGCTATTCATGGACTTTTTGTCGTTTTACCCTGGATTTTATATAGTATAATACTAATTACACTCCACGGTTTGACTCGCAATGAGTACTATCCTATATAAAAAGTAAAAGTAAGTGTATTATGTGTACCAAATTTCATCAAATTCAGCTCAGTGGTTTTGCGTGAAAGAGTAACAAACATCTCTCTATCCCTCCTCACAAACTTTCACAGTTAAAATTATTAAAAAAGTAGGATACTCGTAGAATTGTTTACTTTTATTCGAGTATCTTCAGAAACTTAATTACTTTTCGAAGGACAATAATAGAGAAAGAAAAAAAAAACAAAAGCAAGCACAGGAGCGCCAAATGTTGCGCGCCCCCGCCCGCCGCGCGGCAGAATTCGAAAAACCGAGCGTCTAAGGAGGCGGGTGGTACAGGGGGCACTTATATTTTAAGATGGCTTCCGCGCGCCACAGTCTACGTAGCAGTGGCATATCGACGCGGCTCTCCCACTCCCCCTGGCAACTTACGTGGCAGAATTTGCACTGATTTGTAGGGTCCCTTATGTTTGCCGTCTGTAATGTAACTTGAATATATTTTTCGCTGTTGTACGTTCGCCCGTTTTTGGTTTTGGATTGGTTGCTGTTGGAAAATATCTTATTTATAACAGCGAGAAAATAACTGTTTTGTTTACAATTAAAGTACTAAAGTACTAATTTTTTTAGTCTAATAAAGTATTTTGTGGAACTAAAAAAACAAGGCAAGGTTCATTGTGAACTATTTCATCTTAATCAAAAGTAGGTACAGAGATTTATTCTAAAGATAATTTATTTGATTTTCTATTACAACCAAATTTGAAGGATACAAATACAAAATCAGTAAAAATATATTAAAATTATCTTCACAGTAAGAAAATATTTAGCACCACATTGAAATAAAAAAAAAATAGCCTCTAATGAAATAAATCTAACTCGACTACCTTAAATTCTACTGCTAGTTTCTCCACTCCTAGAGGACCTTCTTCTCTTAGACGAGGCGTTATCAGCTTTAATATTTGAAGCCAAAATCTCATCAATTTGATGAAACTCTAAACATTCCACCGGCAAACAGTTCCCTTCTATGGAAATATTGACCAACCCTCTCGGTTTCCTATTAAATTTCTTCTGATTCATAAGAACAGTCAGTATTTTTTTAACTGTGACGTAGCTCAAATTATTATAGCAAAGGTTTAGGTATGCCAAATGATTATTACCATAGCAGTAGACTTGTCCATCTATACTGATTCTATGTTTTGGAGAAAATGGATCAATGAAATCGTCCATCATACTATCTGCCATAGTCCTTGCCTTCAACATAAAACTAGTTGTATCATTTTTAACTTCATCTTCGTTTACCAAAGAACTTTGTACTGATTCGCTCGCATGAACTTCGCCCTTTCTCAAAGAATATAAATCCGAGCTGGTAATACTTATTAATTTACTTTTCGAATTCCTTCTTTCGAAATCTCCAGCTTGCATTTTTGACATTATTTGAGACGTTAACAATTCCTTTTCTTTCAAGTAGTCTATGTGTCTGAGTCCAGTCGTTACCAATTCCTCATCCGATATAAGAAATTCTTTTAAAACGTCCAAAATTTCAGCAGAACCTTCATCTGATATCAAGTTCCCAGCTAAATTTAGATAAGCTAGTTGTCTGTTCGTTCTTAACACTTCTGCTAGATACTTCGCACCCGCATCTGTTATCTTGTTTGATGCTAAATTTAGCATAGACAACGTTTTAGAAGCTGGTAAAGGGAAGAACAATAGAGAGGCAATGTTTTTCACTACATCGTCATTTATTTTGCACCGCGACAAAGACAACTGTCTCAAATGATTCTCGTTCTTCAGCAGTATTTCATAATTAGCATACTCAATCGCTGTACTATCTAAGCATATGTCAGTTATTTGTGACATTAATATCAAGTTATTTAATTCATGAATACCAGCTTTCTTAAGACCACTGTTTATAGTAATACTGGATAGACTAGTGTGGTATTCTAAAATCAGTTGTATAATTTTAAGAACTTCTCGAGGAATCTTCTTGATTTTGTCGAATATGAGTTGTTCTAGATTGTCAGAAGTGTTGTATTTGGTGTAAATGTTGATGACTTCAAATCCTTTAAGGGTAGGTGGGTCCAATGTGGTGGTTTTGTCAACCCGATCAGTACTGTTATCGGCTTTCAATGATGGTAGAAGTTTCCCTTTGGTTTTGCTTTTTGTTTTTGATCGCTCCGATTGTGGATTGCTAGGTGGGACTGAAAATTGACAACGTTAAATATAAATAGACAGTTAATTAACTAACAATATTTAAAATCGTGGGAGAAAGGCGTGACTGTACGTATATAATATTGAAAATCAAATTAAAGGAAATAAAGTTAAAAAGAAACAGTTAAACAATGGACGGTCTTACCGTTATAAGTATTCTTTTACAACTTTTAGACCGCTGGACTGAAAACTTACAAAAAAAGCAAACAAAATAGAAAAATTTAATTACTAACTATTATAAAATAAAAAAGGTAACTATTACAAAGGTAACTTATTAATAACAATTAATAACTATAAATAATAAAAAAAACTTCCCGATGTGAAGTTCGATCAGTGTTATTTGAGTCGATTCATTAGAAGATATGATTTGTTATTTATGTTATGATGTTCTATTCATTTTATATCTTTTCATTTCGCATATTATTATGAAGTACTAGCTGTGCCCTGCCACGCTACGCTGTGGCACATTCGCACATTCGCTGATATGTCATTGATGAAAAAAAAATATAAAAACAATCCTTGATGCGGATTATATATCATGCTTAAATGTCAGCTCGATCGGTGCAGAAATTTTTGAGTTTTTGAAGCGTACACAAACCAACATAACATTTTTATATATATAGATATAAATAAAATGTAGATAAAAATAATAATAATAATAACGTGTCACGATTGCACACAGATCCTGCCTCTTAATTAGGAATCACTGTATCTAGGGAATCAGAAACTACGAATTTTATAGTCCCACAAACACCTAGAATCAGAAATAATATGCATGGTTTTGTGCTCGTTGTGGCCCTGTGCGGGAATCGAACATAATCGCACACTTCGCAGTCAGATCAGCACCGACTACAGAAGCTACAGCTACAGAAGCTATAGACAAAAGTACTGTTAAAAAAACTTTTTATTATTTGACTTAGTAACCAAGGAAGTCGTTGACATGATGGTAAGCGATACGCCTGCCCAAAACAGCTACAATGCCACCCAGAATTTTGCATTGCAAAATCTTGCGCGGCACTGCACTGCGCTCGTCACCCTGAGACATCGGTTCTAAATTCCTGCCCGGTAAATTTAGCTGGAAACAGTGTCTTTCAAACCGGAATACAGCACTGTTTTCACACTTCAGCTTGACGGATGAATATCTGGCAAAGGGGTGGACTTCCCCAATGGTAGAATAAGCTGTGATTTCTTTTTTGGTAACACTTCGTCTGTACAAAATTTAATCGAAACCGTTCAGTCGTGTAGCTGGAGTTACTTTCGCCTTTATATTATTAAGATAAGTTACGAAGGTCTTCAAGGTGCACAAACTTGGCTTAATCCTGATTATGTTGACGACAGCATCGATCTGACACTGCTTACAGGCCCAGGGTAAATACTGATCAAGGTTACAAGGCGAAGGCACATTTTCTTTGGGTGTCGTGTCCATATCAAAATTATTGTAAAACTATTTAGCAAATCGTAAGGCCAAAAAAATGTTGGTTCACATTGATGTCAAACTGTTTGACGTTAGCGAATGAAATGTCATTTACCATGACAATGGTGTGAAAAGTCGACCAAAAAGGTTTTAGGAAATGGAAAGTTGGAATGGATTCCAGTATTTACACGGTACAAACTGCTGGCCTAAAAAGGCCACATTGTATGAATCATGACAAAAATCGTAAAATGGCCACTTATTGGACAATCCCTACTTATATTATAAATGCGAAAGTAACTCTGTCTGTCTGTTGCTCTTTCACGCCTAAACTACTGAACCGATTGCAATGAAATTTGGTACAGAGATAGTCTAGAGCCTAGGGAAGGACATAGGCTACTTTTTATCGCAAAAAATGCATTGTAAGGGTTTGAAATAGGGGATGAAAGTTTGTATGGAAGTATCGTCATTTTTGAAGCTAGAAGCTTGAAATTTATTTTTTAGGCTTTTGATTAGATATAAAATAAATTTGGCATTCAAAGTTTGTAAAACTTTACCCTTGAGGGGTAAAATAAATATAGGGGATGAAAGTATGTATAGGAATATGTAAAGTTTCGGCTTAACCACTGCACCGATTTAAAAAATTATTTCTCTAATGGAAAGCTACATTGACAGCGAGTAACATAGGCTATATTTTATCCCCATATTCCTGCAGGAACAGGAACTACGCGGGTGAAACCGCGGGGCACAGCTAGTAGTATATATATTTTATTATAATTATGTGTGTAGTATATTATAAATATATGTATATTATTAATTGTTTATTATTTACTAGCTGTACCCTGCCACGCTTCGCTGTGGCACATTCGCACATTCGCTGATATGTCAATGATGAAAAAATTAGATAAGAATAATCCCTGATGCGGATTATATATCATGTTAATATTTCAGCTCGATCGGTGCAGAACTTTTTGAGTTTTTGAAGCGTACACAAACCAACATAACATTTATATATATATATATATATATAAGATTAAGTATAGTGTGTATGTGTATTGTTAAAACATAAGTATTAAATGTATGCTGTCTATTAAATATTGTAAGTACGCCACCCACCCTACTATCGAAAAATGTTTTTTACTGTCCATCCAAAGGTTGTCTGGAAGAAATCGCTTTCAGCGATAAGACCGCCCATTGTACTACCCTTGTTTACCTATTGTAATTCTTCTGTACCGTGTTTATTTTTGTTTCTGGTGTACAATAAAGAGTTTTTCTATTCTATTCTATTCTATAGATTATATTTCTCAAGAACGAAGACGGAGAATACAGAGGCGTTCAAGAAACGATATGTAATTATGTAAATAAGTAACGCGGCGAAGTAGCGAGTTATCACCCCCCCCCCCCCCTCCCCTCCCCCCACCCTAGCGCCAGCCCGGGCGCCTGCCGCGAAAACTACCAGCGATATTATAACTTTGTGTGCTCGCTGGCTGGTTAGCGTGGAGATGGACTATCGTCTTCTTCTTCTATCTTCTACTTATACAGTTTCTTTTGACTGCGTGACGAGACGAGCAAGTGGTTTAGCTGATGGTAAGCGCTACGCCTGCCTGTAATAGTTATAGGTCTTGCAGGGTTCAATAGATATCTTCTTCTTTTATTTATTGTGACTTCCTTTGGGTAGTAATATTTATATTCTAATGAATCGTACTTATCTATCTATATATATAAAAATGTTATGTTGGTTTGTGTACGCTTCAAAAACTCAAAAAGTTCTGCACTGATCGAGCTGAAATTTTAGCATGATATATAATCCGCATCAAGGATTGTTTTTATCTATTTTTTTCACCAGTGACATATCAGCGAATGTGCGAATGTGCCACAGCGAAGCGCGGCAGGGTACAGCTAGTTATACATATAAAAGTTTGTTTATGCTTTTTTGTTTGTCCTCATTTCACGCTGAATCGGCTGAACGGAGTTTGATTAAATTGAATAAGTATACCAATATTTTAGGTCTTGGCACATAGGATATTTTTTATCCCGTTAAATTAATGATTTCTGTAGGATAATAGTTAAGACAGGTAAAACCGCGGGGCGCTGCTAGTTATTAATAATATCATCATGAAAACTAAGTTACTAACTTACAAATCTTACCAATTTCAAAAATGTTTTTTATTTGCCTATAAAATAGGAGGCAAACAAGCATGTGGCCTAACAGATGGTAAGTGGTCACCGCCGTCTATGGACATCTGCATTGCCAGGGCATTGCCGGTGCCTTGCCTACCTTTACTAGTAAGGATTCTTTACAAAAAAAAACAATCATTAACATCATCATCATCAGTATAAATTGACCAAGATAATAATAAAATTAAAACCCAAAATTTAGTATATACAGAGAAAAATGGTGACTTATATATACTATGACACATAAGTCCTCTCCATACCTTTTCACTTCCTTCGCGCTCGCTAAGAAGTGTTCAAAGCGGACGCCATCTTGAATCTCATCTCAGTCTCAACATCCCGTTACTTACGTGCCAGATAATGTATTAAAATACCTACAATGTACCAACGGCGTATTACGGCGTAGAGCTACGCCGCTACAGTCTACGTAAATTATGTATTTACGTAGACTCGTAGCGCTGCTACGCGGTAAGTGATTTTTGATGAAAATTTAATTTTGTTTTGCACTTTCTGATTAGAGATGTTTGCTTTTGAGTTTGGGTGAATTAAATAAGGGTTGGTTTCTACGTCTTTGTATTTTGTTTTAATGTTTCAACCATTGTCTGAGTGATCTGTTGTTGTTGTTTTTTTTTATTTAACTGATTGATGAGACGAGCAAGTCGATTTCCTAATGGTAAGCGTTACGCCAGCCCATAACAGTTGTTGCATATTGTTGTGTGAGTCATTTTCATTGTTTGTTGTTGTTGTTATTGAGTTGTTTGTCATTGTTGGTCTGGTTGAAATGACCACTTTCCGCAATTACTACTTCCCATTATGACTACTCTCAAATTTTCCTATTTTTACCTGTCAAGGTGAGAACCTCTCCTTTTTGCTACTTAATCGAAAACAAACAAAATGTTGTATTCTGTCCCAATATCCCATTCCCCGTACACAACAAAGCGGTAGAAGTTGGAAACTGTTCCGAAGAGCGTTCCGAATCAGAAATCGTAAGAACCGAAATCGAACCGACTTCGTTCGCCTTCAATCCAACTTTCCGCTGATTTCTTGACTAGGGTTGCCACTCGTGGTATAATTACGAAATATTATAATATTATTAGTGGTAGTCCTCTTCTGCAAGAGACCGCCTGGGGAAGTACCACACCTCTGCCAGATATTCATCCGCTAAGCAGTAGCGAGCAAACATTACTGTGTTCCGGTTTGAAGGGCACTGTTTCCAGCGAATAACTGGGCTTATGAGACTTTAGAGCCGATGTCTCAGGGTGACGAGCGCAGTGCAGTGACGCGCTGGATTAAGCAATGCAGAGTTCTGGGTGGTGCTGTGACTGTTACGGGCAGGCGTAGCGCTTACCATTAGGTGAACGACTTGCTCGTCAAATAAAAAAAAAACTTTTAGCGATTGTTCTATAGTCTAAGGTCCAATTTTTCATTGCTCAGATAAACAATTTAGTAGCTGTTGAACGAATATGTTATTAGGCTCTTTTATGAGATGAATAGTTATTTCAATTATTATACAGCGGATAGCAGGCAGATAGTATTTGAAGTTTTACATGACAAGTCAAATAAATTGAAACTCCTACGCGGGCAAAGCCGCGGGGCAGAGCTAGTTCGCACAATTTTTTCTCTAAAACACAAATAAATCTCTACACCTTATTATACAAAAAGAAACAAAATTTTTTTTTAAAAATACTTTAGTAATTAGTAATCTGAACTCTAAAGTAAACTAAAGTAAATTAAATTAAATTAAAAATAAATTTGATAAAATCTATAACAACATTCACAATATTAATCTAAAATATAACTAATTACAGTAAAGTTGTTTTAAGTAGATTTGTTCTAGTGTAACATAAGTTTAATACTTAATTTTCAACTTCTTACTTCTTCTTCTTTCTATGATCACCGGATTGTACTTTGTCAAAGTCAAAAATATGGTTAAGCAATATACAATTAATCTTATTCAACTCAATACAATGTTCTGGGACACAGTTCCCTTCTAACACCACATTGACCAACCCCCTCGGCATTCTCTTCATTCCCTTTTGATATAACAAAACAGCTAGCAGCTTTTTCACTGTTAAATAGCTAACATAATTATAAGCTAAATTTAAATATGCCAAGCTATTATTTCCATAACAATAAATTTGATCATCTTTAAATACGACATTTCCAGAGGAGAAAGGGTCTTTAAAATCGTCATTTATGAGAAACATTTCTTTTTCTACAGTCTTGCTCTTTCTTGCCGAATTCGCTGGGTTTTTCGCGCTCTTTTTCAAGACAGCTTTCTGTTCTGTCGGCTGTTCAAAACCTCCCGCTTTCAAATAAGCAAAATATCCAGATCTAGTGACTTTAATTTCTTCCCACGTTACCACGAATTCGTGTAAAACATCTAGGATTGCTTCAGACCCTGCATCTGTTATAGAATTATCCGCTAAGTTTAGATAAACTAATTGCTTATTCGTTCTTAACGCTTCTGCTAAATATTTCGCTCCTTTATCTGTTATCCTATTCGATGCTAAATTCAGTATGGACAAAGTTTTTGAAGCAGGTAACGGATGCGTCAATTTTGAAGCTATTTTTTTCAAGAGGTCATCCTCAATTTTGCACCGGGACAAAGATAGGTGTCTCAAATGATTTTCCTTTTCCAACAGTATGTCGTAATTGACATCGACTGTGTTATCTAAACATATATCTGTTATACGTGTCAATGATAGTAAATTGTTTAATTCCGTTACAGCTGCTTGATCGAGACCTCTATTGATTGTTATACTTGACAGACGATCCTGGTAGTGTACTATAAGTTGTATGGTCTTTAGCAATAGCTTTGGTATTATTTTATTTTTATCGAATTTGAGTTTTATGAGTTTGTCGTGAGAGTCGTATTCTGTGTAAATCGTTACGTAAGATACGTCGTTTTCTTTGAAGGACACGCAGGACTTTTTCTCTTGAATTGGAGTAATCTTGTCGAGTTTGGCTTTTTTTCTTGTCGGAGTATCCTCATCGGTTACTGAAAATAAAGAACAATTAATTAATTTCAGCTTGTACGATATACTACGTGTAAAGTAGAAATCAAAGTGTTTTTTTTATTATAACTATGTCGCTGTATTAGTAGGAATAGGAAAACTTGTAGATTTTTCTCCATTTTGAATGGAGGATTTCGCAAAGTACCGTCTCGTTCTATCAATGTATCGTATTGGGATTTGGTTTGTTGAATATTTCAATGATGTTTCAAAAGTCAATATCTGCAGTACAATGTAAAGCTGTGTATTGTTCTTGTGATCCCTGCCAATGTTTCTATTATTGTGCCCTGAGATTAGATGTTTTGGTTGAAACATTGTTGTGACCTTTGGTTGAAACATTGTTGTGGCCATTGGTTGAAACATCGTTGTGGCCATTGGTTGAAAAATTGTGGTAAGTTTGGGTTGAAACATTGTTGTGACCATTGGTTGAAACATTGTTGTGACCATTGGTTGAAACATTGTTGTGACCTTTGGTTGAAACATCGTTGTGACTATTGGTTGAAACATTGTGGTAAGTTTGGGTTGAAACATTGTTGTGACGTTTGGTTGAAACATTGTGTGGTGCTAGGATCATAGAGATCTATTAAAAACGCGGCTCAGAAAGGGATGTGGAATATTTACACCTGTAGTTATTAGATGGTGTTTCTTTTTTTATATAACTAAAGTAACGAGACAAGCCGTCCAGAATCTATAGCAGCACTGCACTGCGCTCATCACCTTGAGATGTGGTTTTTACGTCTCATATGCCCAGTAATTTCGCTGGAAACAGTGCCCTTCAAACCGGAACACAGTAATGTTTGCTTACTACTGTTTGGAGGATGAATATCTGGCAATAGTGTGGTACTTTCACGTCTCTTGCAGAAGAGACCTACCACTGTAAAGCTGATGATGATGATGATGAAAACACTAACCTTGCACATTGACTACGTTGAGTTCTATGCCAAGCTGTAGCTGATGGCATGCCCATGGTAAATACAAGTCGAAGTTGTCAGGTGTTGGTTTCCACGGATCGGACGTCACGTCAGACACCTCGTCGCTTAAAACGTCCATTATAGAAAATTATGTAGAATCCAGAAAACTCTGTGTAAAATAATTCACCTTTACAAAAGATGTCAATTTTTTTTTCTGTGTTATGAGTTACAAGCCTTTGTTTTGACAAAGTAAAGTAAATCCTATCACTTCTTTGTTAGAGTATATTTCACAATAATGTATTACGATCTCTCTTTTATAGTATTCTAGCTTGGATGTACAATGAAGGGCTAAAACAAAGAGTTTTCTTTAGAGAAAAAAGTTTGAGGTTTGGAATTTTTGGATTTTGGTTTTGAGGTTTTAGGTTTTGTGGCTTGTGTTTGAATCCGGGTTTTGAGTTTTGGTGTTGTTTGTTTTTGTTTCGGAGATTTCATTAAAACTACGTTTTGCTGAAAAACATCTTCGTAACTCATTGTATTGCACAGATTTTTAATTACCTATTATTATAGTTTGTGTTCTCAAACCCTGAGAAATTACAGTCACTGTGATATAGTCAAGAATATAGGTAAACAAATAACAAACAAAACTAAACCTAATGTGTGATTATTTTTCGCCTCAAATTCTCTTGAAAATATTCATCAGTGCCAACCCTGCTAGTTCAATATACAAAACACCAAGTCAGAGTAGGGGGGAAGTGGGGGGGAGTTCATAAGGAAGCACGTGCCCAACTTCGCGACGCCCGCGCCCGTCGGTACCGTGCGATTTATTTGTATATAGCGCTTGGAAATATCTCCGTACCGATAAGAGTGACTCAGAAAGTTGTCTTGTAAGTTATAGTGGGATGTAGAAGGTTCGAAGTTGGTTGGAGATGCTTGATATATAGTGCTGATAAAAGACTCTTCTGCCAACAAAACTAAAAGAAAAACAAAGTCAAAAATTAATGTCAAAATGGGCGGATTTTTCGTCTCAGAGCGATTAATGGAGAGCGAAAATGGCGAAAAAATATTAAAATCTTTCTCAAAAATGAATAAATAGAATAGAAAAACTCTTTATTGTACACCAGAAACAAAAATAAACACAGTACAGAAGAATTACAATAGGTAAACAAGGGTAGTACAATGGGCGGTCTTATCGCTGAAAGCGATTTCTTCCAGGCAACCTTTGGATGGACAGTAAAAAACCTTTTTCGATAGTAAGGTGGGTGGCGTACTTACAGTATTTAACAGTCACAATACATTTAATACTATACTCAATAAATAATAATAAAATAATAATAATAATAATAATATGAATACAATAATAATAATATACATATATAAATAATAATACCTGGATGACCGAGCTTTGCTCAGTATTTTTTATTTTTTTATGACATTTTCTAAAAATGATTCCTAGCTAGATCGATTTATCACCCCCCAAACCCCCTATATACTAAATTTCATGAAAATCGTTGGAGCCGATTCCATTTCCGATTCGATTTCCGATAAATAGTTACGTCATCTTCGTATAAGATTTAAGATATATAAGCTTACGAAAAACTGGCAAATTTTTGATAAATAACAAGGCAGTGACAACGTAAAAAACAGGTAAAAACAACCACCTCACACACACTTACAGTGGATTGAAATTAGTGGGCCTGTGGCACCTAGGTAGTTTGTCCAATACTGTCGATAGTTCAAGATAGATCGTGGATGTTGTAAATAATGCATAGAGACGGTAAAAAAAAGTATAAACCAATACCATAGACGTTTTTACAAATACTTAATGGTATACGATCACCGCCTCGCTACCAATATCGGAGGTTGAGAGGGTAAACGCGCCTTAGTGGAGTTTCCTTTTCCTGTGCGAAATAAAGGCATGATTAGCCTCTTGAAAAAGAAATTTCCTTTTTCAAACTCAAACCATAATCAGTTAATCATTAGTTTAGTAGATTATATTAGACTTTATTTTATTTTTTCTCTATAATTAATGAGATTTTTATTATGACTTGTAAAAGTGCATTGTTGTTGCCTACTTGCAAGGCATGATTATTAATACACCTTTTAGGACAATTAGGTAAGGTGTGCGGAAATAATGTTAATGACATTATAATGGTCCCTAAAAATGTAGACTCCTAGCTTTGTCTACAACGAAGTTACGGGGGATTGGCTTCAACGGCTTCGGGATAAGGTTATACGGCTGTACCTTTGTTTGCTCGACTTAACAAAGGCGCAGCTGAACCACCCTTTTCTCGAAGGGACTTGGCGAATTATAGGTTAAACTCTAACTGGGCCATGTTCGTCAATGTCTTTATTCAAACTATAATTGAGGCCAAAATCAAGTTTTCCAACCACCTCAATATCAAAAATTTCCGATATTAAGGTCTAATTTCCAATAGTTTTTTTTTTAATATTGTCCGTCTATCTGTGTATTTGTCTCAAAGTCAAAGACTGATGTCTTTGTTCACACGGGCAAAGTGGGTAACTATGAAAGTTCACAAACTGTACTCTTGGATTCAGAAACCTTCCAATCGAGTAGAACCGGTAAGAAACTCGTCAACAATATTTTTACCTTGGAACACCTCACGTCGTACAATTAGATTAACAACATTTCAGTAGGTTGTCAAAAAGTCGAATCGAAAGTTATCTTAAGCATAAACTATATTCATTGCAATTTAACCTCTGCCACCCTAGCAATAAGATTTACAACCACAGAACAAATACCATGCATGAACACGTGGAAAGATGAAATAAGTACCTACTTACTCCTCTTTCACTCCAAGAAAATCAATATCACATCCAAAGTCGGTACCTATATACCATACCCGGCGGTAGTCGTACGCCACAGTCGCCGCGAAAACAGAGACGTTTCGCGAGCCCCCTCCCTCCAGGGGTTGCGGTAGGGGGTGGGGCACCTGAGACACCGCCAAGACGGAGGTGCGGTGGACTGTGGCGCAGTGACCGGGATTCCTACAATGTAACGTAGGTTGTTATTTTGTTTCATGATACAAAATAACGAACTACCTTTACATATTATAGTATTTTGTAGTGGTAGGCCTCTGCTGAGCTGATTTTCTTATCTAGCCACGGGTGCGGCTCTGCACACTTCATAGTGTATTCCCATACAACAAACACAACAGTTGTGTTTTCCCGCACTCTCGGCAAGTTATGAAAAACACTACAGTTGTGTTCGCAACATTGAAGTTAACATATCATATTGAAACTGAGATAGCCTAGTGGGAGAACGTCCGACTTCTAAGGAGAGGTTTGTCAGTTCAAAACCCAGTGCGGGCATGCACTCATGTGTTTCTAGTAAAACATATATGTACGTAATCATCAATCCCTTTTCGGTGAGGGTAAAACATCGTGAGGAAACCCACATTCCTTTACCCAAGAATTATTTCGGAAGTAGGTATGTTATCCACCAATCCCGACCGGGCCCCTGTGGCCTAACCCTCCTCACGAAAGTGAAGGAAGACCCGTGCTCAGCAGGGGCCCGATATGGGTTAGCAATGATGATAAAAACAGGAGTGTAGCATTTCACTGCGTAATAGTCGTCTTCGTCCAACCTTAGCTACTGCCCTCAACTGTCCCTCGAAGGAGGCACTCAAAATTTCGCTTATATAATGGCGTGGAGGAGAATTAATTAGTTTTATAGCGCAAAGTTTTACCGTTACGCCTTGTAGATATCTATAACTATAAGTATATAGTATCCACCTAAAATTGTGTGATGGTAACGTAGGTACATAGTTAGGTACCGTGAAACTGTGTCGTTAAACGGTTATTGCTGTGGCGTTCTTGAATTGAGATTTAGGTAATATTGGGAGGGTAACTTGTAGTTCGTTTTTGAATTTTAAGGTATTTAGGCATGGGTTTGGTGTTTTTTCACGTTTTTTAGGGTTCCGCACCCAAAGGGTAAAACGGGACCCTATCACTAAGGCTCCTCTGTCTGTCTGTCCGTCTGTCACCGGGATACTTAGAGATTTGAAATTTTCACAGATGATGTATTTTTGTTGCCGCTATCACAAAAAATACTGAAGAATAGAATAAAATAAATATTGAAGGGGGCTCCCATACAACAAACGTGATTTTTTTACTCGATATTGAAAACGGCGACAGGTAGACGCTTGAAATATTCACAGAATATTTAGTTATATATTTACTTTGAAAATAAATAATTAAATTAAAATAAAATTTATATTTAAGGGGGGCTCTCCTACAGCAAAGTACGGAACCTTGCATGCGCGAGTCCGACTCGCACTTGGCCGGTTTCAATATGTATATCCAATTGAAGTCCGTTCTGATATCGTTCATTTCCGATAAGAACGTGTCATTTCACGTTCAATACGTTGCGGAGATAATACGTTATCGTAGCAAACGAGAAATACATAGATTTCATTTTATATTATGGCGTTAAATAACACCGTAAACAAGCAAGCGGCATCAAACGCGCCGAAGTCTCTCTCCACCAACATCATAATAATTTTAATGGAATCCAGTTAATCCCTCTAAGGGGTGGTGGGGGTGGGGGGTGCGTATAAAATTACGTAAACAGAAACTATTACGTTATTACGCTGAAGACGTTTCATTTAATTAAAACTTAATTAATTTCGGCATCTTCGCTGCGTCTTACGTAACGTAGCGAATATGAAAACTAAGTTATTATTCTGAGTATGTATTTGTAAGGGAGGTCATTAGTAAATGTGTATTTGGGATGAGTTTGCTGTGTTTCTGTAACCCCGTAGTTTCTTACTAAAAAAAGGTACATCCAAAAGAAGGTTTGCCATTATTCAAAGTAGGTTTCGACTTACTTTCATTAATACTCCTTTTGCACATGTAAATTTCAAACCTCCTTATTCATAAAAACTTATCGAACGTCACTTAGTACTACGCACTACAAAATTGTAGCGCGCGTTTTTATGAAAAGTCACATAACTTTTTATGAATAAGGGGGTAATTGTTTGGATTTTTAACACGTGGACTGCTGAAAACACAGACGTTTGTGTTTTTTATAACGTTACGGGAGTGCGGAAAAACACACCTGTTGTGTTAGCGCAGCTTACGTGCCGGCTGTGGGGCGTTACACAGAAGTGTAAGTTCAACGCGGCGTTACTACAGTGCGTCTCACACAGACGGCACGCCAGTGCTGGAAAACACACACGTTGTGTGCACATTCGTAACGTAAAGTAACGTTAAATGATTCAGCAGGCCCAAACATTTTACAATTACGGAGTAACGAGGAAAGCGTATCGTTCAATTTCTATAACTATTGGCCCTAGAGACGAATGATTAACATTTGTTTTGTAGATTAGTTTTATTACTAAACAATCTCCAAAAATAACACTAAATTGAAGTAGAAAAGGACCTGGATATAGATAATTACTGTACACAAAAACTTGAAAACTATGCTGCCTCAATACAACGTGACGAGCGCAGTATAATGTCGCACATGATTTTGCAATCCAAATGCCTTCGATGGCGCTTACCATCAAGTGAATGATTGGCTCTTATTCAATAACTCAATTCCGTAAAATTATAGGTATAGTAGTTTCGCCGGATCTAGACCAACGTGAACACAGGCCTTCGGAAAGTTTGCGCATGCACAGTCACGAAGAAATGTTTTAGTGTGCCTTGCCTTTTTCCCAGTAGGTGGGAAATAGTAGAAAATGCCAGGTGACCAACCCTTACTGTCCAAATCCTAACTCGCTTCCAAAATACGAATACTTTGACGCTTTCCGCGGCGACACTTCACGATGGCCTAGATAAATTGACAACATTACTACGCCCAAAACAAAGCTTCTTACAATACGGAGTTGTCTCCAAAGCCTTCTTCAGCTGAGTAACGATAGGAAATGGTGGTAAACGACGTTGGATTCCATTAATTACGTCGTAGATACGCGAGGAATGTCATAATGCTACTTAGGAGGCAATGCGAGTGGTAAATAGAGACTGTGGTGCTCAAACTGCACGCCCTAGCACGCCCCTTGTTTTACAAACTCCCTAGAAGATAGCAAACAAAATGTTTCTATTGTAAATGCAAATAGTGTCTTTGTATTTTATTTTTAAGAACTTTATTTAATTATTCTCTTTCTTATATCCAGGATATGCAAGCATGAGGTCCTGATGATAACTGCTGACCGCTGCCTTTGCACGTCCGCGTCACCAGGGGCCTTTTCGATGCGTTCCCTACCCTTCGTACCCTTTAACTTTTGCTTTAACGCGTTCACTGCTGAAAACACAACTGTTGAATTTTTTATAACTTGCCGCGTGTACGGGAAAATACAACGGTTGTGTTAGCGGTACGGGAAAACACAACGGTGTGTGCAGATCCGTAACCGTGGGTAGACAAGAAAATCGGTTCAGCAGTGAAAGTGTTAAAGTCTGAATGTGGTTTTTCTATTCTGTTAAAGTGTTGAGCACCCCTGTACTAGAACTCGAAAGATGAGACGTTAGAAGGGCGGATAAGACGCGGGTGCCTTTCCTAATTAGCATTCGTAGGGGTGGATAAATATACAAAGGAACGGGTTTACTACCCAATTCAATTTGATGCTGCCTTAATAAATAATGAAAACGTTTGTATGTAGGGTTGAAATTTTACAAGGTGAAGTGTGAGTCAATTATTGTATAGTCACCCGCCCTGGTTTAGCATGGGGAAGACGCATTTTTTGATAGGTGGCTAAATATAGATTAATGATTCTTCGTTTATTTTATAGTCGTTTACCTGATGGTAAGCGCTACGCTAGCCCGTAACAGTTACAGTGGCACCCAGAACTTTGCATATGGAAATGGTATGGTATGGTGTTCAACGTTTTCTTTGGAAACTGAGTGAATACATGAAAGTGTAGGTATTTGTCGTACTTTCACAAGTAAAGTGTGAAAATACGTCAGATATTTTTTTTAATAAAAACACAGTTGATTGTCTTTAAGAATATTCTAAAAATTGATTGTTTCCAAACATGATCCCCGTTGACATTTACCCACAAGAACAATTAATTTATAAGTCACAAAAATATATTTAATTCAATTTCTGAAACGTATAACGTTTTATATACCAAATATCACGAAAATCCATTCTCTCGTTGCACTGCGAAGACGGAATAAAAAAACATACTCACAAACTTTCGCATTTATAAATAAGCTGCCGCCAGCGGTTTCACCCGCGTAGTTCCCGTTTTGTCCCACGGGAACATACTATCGAGATAATAAGTACCCTATTACTCAATCCTGGTTATAAACTATCTGTGTTCTAAATTTCATTCGAATCAGTTCAGTAGTTTTTGCGTGAAAGAGGAACAAACATCCATCCATCCATTCTCACAAACTTTCGCATTTATAATATTAGTAGGATCATTAGTGTGATAAAATCCCTGAAACTCGAAAATAACAAATAACACCAACTAGCTCAATATTTTCCACATTAAGCAGGTGGAGGTAGTTCCACCCCCCTCCCCTGGGGTTCATTAATTACACCGTGACTTATTGTCCGATAGTTTTCACAATTAATATCTTTGTGATAAATCGGTCTGGGCTTAAGGCTGATTTATTAAGTTAGTTTTCTTCTTTATTTTATTGTTATAATTAATGGTATAATAATTGTGCGATACAATACAATAATTATTTACTTAACACCATAAAGAAATCGCCATATTGCAGGTACATATTATTATAGAACATTTAATCAATTTTTTTTTATTTATTTTAGTTTTCATATTTTAAACTAATAATAGGAAATTAGAAACAATAATTAAAAAGAAGATAATCCTTATTTACGTTTGTTTTTTTTTTACAGAATTTCATAGAACAGAATAGAAGTAAATCGACTATACATGATTAAATTAATACATACAAAAAAAAAATCTATCGCGTAATTATTAAAAAGTCCTTATCTGTCATGACATGTTAAAAAAGAACATAAAAAAACAGTCACAAAATAAAACTAAAATGTAAAGTTTGAGGTAAATTATTATCAATCTTTGATTTGAAAAGTATGTCTAGAGAATATCAAAAGCTTGTTCTTCACAAAAAAAGGTATTAAGTCAACTATCAAACCGGGAGTCGAACCCACGACCTACCATTCAACTGCTTGCTACAAACAGGTTTAACTATAAAGGGCACTTTTAAGCATAAAAAGGGTTAGCGTTTCTCATTCCTTGTAAACTGGATCTCATACAACTATTTTACTTCTTTGCCGTAAAATTTCAATTAATATCGCGTGTTTGGATGTACAAATAACAGGATTGCAATGCAGGATTATGCAATGCAAAGTTCTGAGTGGCACTGTAACGTCAGGTGAACGACTTGCACGTCTCGTCACAAATCAAATAAAAAACATTCATGGGTTTTATTTCCGCACAGGTCAAATATTTGTGTGGACCACAAATATTTGCTCTGACTCTGAGTGCTTGTAGGACCATGGTCCTCGTAGTTCCCGATTCCTAGCTACTGGGAATCCTAGCTAGGGTTCAAGATCTATGAATGTAATCGTGCTTTTTATACTGACTGTTTGTTTGTCGAATGACGTAGCGCGACCTCTGGTGTCAGTGTGTGTCAGGGCATGTAAGGGCCCCTGTAATCGAAAACAATAGGGTCTGACGGCCTAACGTGCCCTCCTAAGCATGTAGCGATAGATATCCGCACATAACTTATGAGAATAAGTAATTGGTGTGGAAGGAAGGAACGTCGGCTTTTATGTGTTTTTTTGAAGGCTGAAGCTAGAAAATGATTTTGTAATTCAAATCACAGAAACCCTCTCTTCATTGAAACCTCTAACATGAACAATCGTATCGACGCAGAGTTCCGTGTACCCATGTATACTCGTACCCTGCTCCCCAAATTTCAATACCGTTAAAAGGGGCCGCAGCTACCAAGCAATCGCCCGCATCCTTCAAAAGTAGGAAACGATAAGAACCTCGCGAAACGTCTGCAAGAGTAATGTTTCCTTCTTCCTTGGGACCCTACCCTAAAAGGGCTTATCGTCCACAAAAGGTATCGAGCCACCGCGCCCGCCCGCCGTTATAGAATTTTCGAGGGGTGGTGGGCGCCCCCCTTTTTGCTACGTACATTTTCATTTCCTTCATCTTTCTCCGCTTTCGAGGTTTCGTGGACGGATTTAGGAGTCGCGTTTTATTATTATTACTGAAGTAAATTTTCTTCTTTGTCGTGTCGATGTTCCATGGTTTTGGACCAGTATTTGGCTACTGCCACGCCGGGGACAGAAGCCGGGGAAGAGTTCGGTTAAGCTGCAGCTGTTAGGGCACTGAGGATATTACAGCCAATACTGTTTCGTGAAATAGAAAAGTTCTAGAAGAACCAAAAACTGATAGGGTAGACGGGTTATAGAGTGGAGACCGTGTTTAGGCAAAAGTAGTGTAGGACTGTTACGGCAGCTTCTTAAGGTCCAGTTTGTTCTAGGAGAGGCTTGCTGCAATATTCGACCATATCGTCAGATGATAGTGTTCAAAATCTGGCCTCTAATGGCCTATATAAAATATAGAGTCCACGCGTGGTGGTTTCTCATCTTTTCCACCTGGTCTCATTCACACAAAGAACACGAATCCATCTTTTACTTAGTATCTTGCATACTTCCTCAATCCAGCCTACTGGTGTGGAGTTCCAGAAACCAGTAAAGAGTGTCAAGGAGTTGGTGTACTGCTTTTCACTGGGATCGTAGCACGTGGAATGATGTCGTCTCTGCTTATCTAAATGGGAAAAAGGCGTGACTGTGTGTATGTAAAAATATACTGAATTGCAATATCTAGCGCGCCTCTGCACTCTGCTACTTACGCATAGTTTCACGCATTTCTATCTAAACCCAGTGATTATTTTTTGTCTATGCCATTATTAATACAATTTAGGAGAATAAATTGGAACTGTTCTAGTATATAACTGGAAGTACCTACTAGATCTGAACACATAACTTTTTCTTTCCCCAAAAACAAATATCCTAAAACCACCCAATCCACCCCTGAATCCAATTCCCCGTCTTACGCCAGCTACCTTAGACACCCCACCCTACTTCCCCACCTCCCACGCCACCCGCAGTTCGTTAGCGAACTTCCATACTTTGTAATATGCAAATGAACGTCTAAGGGGATGCGGCGTTAGGCGTCTTAAAATGAATTAATGACACAGGTGACTTGCTTCCACGACACGAGGGGTGTGTCGGGGTTGAGAAGCTGCGCGGACAGTTTTGGAACTAAATTTGGCGTATCTAGAAAAATAATGGCATAGGTGTTCGACAAACAAAATACAAATTAACAACAACACAATTAGTAACAACAATTTAACAAAAAAATATTATTTGTTGTCATATTATATGTAATTTTTGTGTCGTTATTTCAAGATAAGCTTTTATAAGGGTCTGTCTAGGTTGAAATATCAGTGTGGCAACATAATTATCCATTAAACTATGAATAATATGATCTAGTCGAAATTCTGTGTAAGAACAAATTCGTTATCTGTGGTTCAGCGACTTATTTAAAAAGTCGATGTAAAAAATTTAATTGAAAAGCCCCCAGTTTCACACTCCATTTCGTTTACCAATTAATAATAATAATAATAATAAAAGCCTTTATTAACAATCTTATATGTTACATTTCATCTTATATCTACTTATTTACTACTAATATTAAGCATAGTTGTTTATGAAAGCAACGTAATTAAATTTTATTATTTATATTAGACACCGGTTTCGTGATTGTCTTGCTCTTTCGCATAGGCCTCCCCAAGTGTTCTCCACAAAAATCTATCCCTTGCTATCCTTGTCCAGCATGGTCCTGCTACCTCCTTGATATCATCCTCCCATCTACGATGCGGCCTGCCTTTACTTCTCTTTTTATATCTAGGGCACCATTCCGTCACTTCGTTCGTCCACTTTTCTGTCTTACTTCTAGTTAGGTGTCCTGCCCATTTCCATTTTAGTTGTTTGATTTGGTATTTTATATCTATAATCTTGGTTTGTTTTCTGATTGTTTTTTTCCGTTTCCGGATGTCAAAGCGACAACTTCGTACGTAAAAGTGCTCCCAGTTTTAAATTGAAATCACAGTGAAAATTAATCAATACCGGCCGCACATTGCAAAATTCTTCATCAAGCGAATAAATCTACACAGAGATTATAAAAAAGGTACGCGAAAACCCCGAGAAAATATATCACAATAATAATTCACCGTCAGAATAATTGAGGTTAGAAATAGTTCATCAACATTTGAAACAAAACAGCGTTACCTGATAGTGACACTTGACAGTGACACCAGTCAGTGGCAAACTTCACACACTATTGCTAGCAAAATACGTTCCAATACACGCAAAATAAAACGTTTTGTTTTTGCAATATGAGTTCTACGGGAATGTCACTAGAGATGGCACAGCTGTTTAAGATGATGAAAAATGAACTTGACCAACAAACCACAAATATTACAAGAAGCGTAAATGAAACCATCATGCAAAATATAGATGAGAAACTACAACCATTTCTAGAAGAAAACAAATATTTGAAAAACGAAGTACAAAAATTAGAGGGGAAAGTAAGATATTTAGAAGAAAAAAATAGGAAAAATAATTTGATACTACATGGTATAAAAGAAACAGAAAAGAACCACCAGGAATTATTCAATCTAATGAAAGAAACACTGAAAAACCTAGATATCGACATAGATATATACGAAATAAATAACTACTATAGATTAGGAAAGAAACAAAGAGAGGGAAAAGTAAGGCCAATACTTATATCCTTCACATCATTCCAAAAGAAGCTAATAATACTGAAAAATAAAATTAAAATGCCCAAACAAACTTACATTACTGAGGATTTTTCGAAAGAAACGATGGATATGCGAAAGAACCTACAGGAAAAACTTAAACAAGAAAAACAAGATGGAAAGGACGCATTTATTCGAAACAATAAAATAGTAATAAAAGAAACACCAGATACAGAAAAAAGAAAGAGAGAGGCCTCGATATCACCTAACAACATAAACACATCACCCCCCAGTGGTTCGAAAAATATTATTGCACCCTCTAAACTACATAAAACAAATGCGTTTGAATATATGAGGGCAAGATCTGCGTCTTTGACTGAAAAACCACCCCAACAACATAACGCATAGGACAGGTCAGACACCGGTAACGAAATCAAAACAAACTATATAGGCAAGAACAAAGGAAAAAACAAGAAAAACCCCAATACGGTTGGTCACCGCGGGGTTATCGACCAATCCCCCCAAACTACTACACTAGAAATGGATAATAAAACAATAATGAACACCAAGAAAAGGAGACTCCACATAGCAACATTGAACACAAGATCATTAAAATCAAAAGAATGTTTAACAGAACTTGAACAAGCGTTAAACAATATTAATTGGGATATACTTGGTATAAGTGATGTACGGAGACCGAAAGAAAATATTGAAGAGCATAATGAATACATAATATACTATAAAAATGAAATACCAGGAATATACGGAGTGGGCTTCTTAGTCAAAAAATACCTGAAAAATAACATTTTAGAATTTAAAGGAGTTTCAGACAGGATAGCTGTCTTAAACATTATACTTCCTGGTCACAAACACCCGACATCGATAGTCCAAGTATACGCTCCTACTGAGGTGGCGAAAAAGGAAATAAAAAATAGCTTTTACGAAAACCTGAATGAAACAATGGATACCCTGTATAAAACCATTATTGTGATGGGAGATTTTAATAGCCAAACTGGCCAACGAGGAAGTAACGAAGATAAAATACTTGGACCCTATACAACCGGCAAGCGAAACGATAATGGGCAAAGATTAATAAACTACGCGTTAGAAAATAACTTACATATTATGAATACTTTTTACAAAAGAAAACTCAAAAGAAAATGGACGTGGGAATCTCCGAACGGCCAAATAAGAAATGAGATAGATTTCATAACTACAAATAAACCGAAGCTTTTCTTAAACATAGAAGTCCTCAACCATTTTGACTATTTTACTGATCACAGATTACTCCGAGGTCAATTACACCTAAATGAACCTAAAAATTCTAGGAAACATATACAAAATACTAAGCAACCAATTACACTACCGTTACCAAGTCATGTTCTAGAATCCCTAAAAACGAAATTAATACCAATAAGTGAACTAAGAACAGTCCAAGAAAAATATGATACCTTAGAAGAAGAAATAAAAAGAACCAATAAAACCTTAGAAAAAGACAAACCATTCAAAGACAGAATAGGACCGGAAGCAAGAAGATTAATAAAAGAAAGAGCACCTTTATTTAAGAACAGAAAGAACAATAGAAAAAACATAATTAAAATAAGTAAAGAAATATACACTGAAATAAGGAAATACAGAAATACTGAAAAAACTAATTTAATACAACTCCATATAACAAAACTAGGTGGAATCAAGAGTGCAAGGAAAGAACTTCAAGATCACATAAACTGGATTACCAATGTAACACATCACAAAACTCAAAAACATAAATCTAAAAGAAAAGAAATATTAAATACAGCAACTGATTTCTATCGCGATCTTTATCATGACGATTCAAGTACATCAATTAAAAGTAGCGAAACAGTTATGAGTACCGATGTAGAATCAGTTCCTAATATATTGAAAGATGAAGTTATTAAAGCCATAAAATCACAGAAAGGAGGAAAAGCACCCGGCGAAGATAACATATCCAATGAACTTTTAAAGGGAGTATCAGAGACTATCTTGGAAACACTAACAAACCTTTTTAACGAAATTTTAAAAACTGAATATATACCTCTTCAATGGACCACGTCTACAATAATCTTACTTCACAAGAAAGGGAGAACAGATGATATATCGAACTACAGACCCATTTCGCTGATGTCAAACGTATACAAAATTTTCTCCAAGATAATATTAGACCGGATAACAAAGACCATAGACGAGAATCAACCAAAAGAACAGGCAGGATTTCGAAGTGGTTTTTCAACCATCGACCACATCCATACCATTAAACAAATGATTCAGAAATGCAATGAATATGGAATAAACTACTATTTAGCATTTATAGACTACAATAAAGCATTTGATTCGCTGAAACATGAGAAAATATGGGAAGCCCTCACTGCACAAGGGGTCCACAGTAAATACACTAAAATAATAAAGAACATATACATAAATATGACAGCAAAAGTACGCACAGAAAAGGTAGGAGAATGTTTCCCCATTAGAAAAGGAGTTAGACAGGGAGATCCCTTATCACCCAAACTGTTCTTGGCAACCCTAGAACATATATTTCGACAACTGGAATGGAAAAAATATGGTATAAATGTTAATGGAATATTACTAAACCATCTGAGATTCGCAGATGATCTCATATTAATATGTGGTGATCCAAACACTCTGCAGGCTATGGTTGAACAACTGATAAATGAAAGCGAAAAGGTAGGGCTGTCAATAAATACCAGTAAAACAAAGGTAATGACAAATAACGTCAAAATTCTCATAAAACCTGAAAACGCTGCTGAACTGGGATATGTAAATGAGTATACATACTTAGGTCAAATAATATCTCCAACAGACATCACAACAAAAGAAATTCAAAATAGAATAAATCTGGGATGGAAGAGATACTGGGCTCTAAAAGACATAATGAAAAACTCGGATATACCAATAGAAGGGAAGAAGAAAATATTTAATACATGCATTCTACCAAGCATGACCTACGGATGTCAGACATGGAGTTATACGAAGAAAAATATCAAATCACTAGAAACTTGTCAACACCGAATGGAAAGAAGCATACTCAACATAAAATCAAAAGACAAAAAATTAGGTTAAAAACAATCGTTTACCAATTACTTGGTAATAAATTGTTAGTAACTAATTTTAACAATTTTTTTTTATTTAAATTGTTTTGCCATATTTTCTACTAAACATTCTGTTACGTTGCGTATTTCCACCCCAGTTTCCCCGCCTGATATGAGCTGCGACAACCGCTAGGGGGTGGTTCATAAGTATATATTATATATATATACGTATGTATTATACAAAGTCTTGAGATTAAGCGTCTTATAAGGTAGAAGTGTAGGTGCTTAGGAATTTTGATGACACGTGGATTAAATAGCTAACTAAGTAATGTATGATGTGATATATCCTATACTTGCTGCGCTCTGCGGTTTCACCCGCATAATTCAAGTTTTCCCGCAAGAACTCTCTTATAAGCAATATATTTTCCCCGTTTTTGCCACATTCTTCATTGATGCTCCGCTCCTATTGCCTATAGCGTGATGTTGTATAGCCTATAACCTTCCTCGATAAATGGACTATTCAACACAAAAAGATCGTTCAAACAAACAAACTCTTCAGCTTTATATATTAGTATAGATTAAGCTTGATTCAAGTGTTCGTATCTCAGTTCTTAAGGGCCAACGCCTACCTTTTATTCTAAACATACTTATATGTAAATTACCTTACTAAGTATATTATACATCAGCATCGTCTTCTTACGAATTAAATCAGATCATATAGTGAGTAACAACCATAGTTTAATAGATCATATTTTGACTTATTTTTTATTTTTCTATATGTTTAAGACTTAAGTTTTTGACTTGTTAAAGTGAAATATTTTTGCCTGCTCGCAATAAATGGTTTGAGTTTCATATTGTTTTTTTTTTTTATTTGAAATTTCGGCCTGAAGCCTTGACGTCCCTTAATTATTTATGTCTTCGTCACAGTTTTTGTATCGTATGTTTTCCCTTGTAGAATAAACAACGCAGCTTATTTCCCGCCCAGCGCCGCTTCCGTCGGGCGGACGGTGCTTCCGCCGCCGGAAAACGCATTGTCAAACGCTTAGAAGGGATGATATTTCAAGATGTTATATCGTTAGCATATTTTGAGAAACCCCCGTACCCTCGTATTTTATGGTTTTATTTATTTTCATGGGTGGAGTTAAGTATTTTTAATTATTATAATAGCAATATTATTTAAAAAAATCGAATCTAAATCTAAGTACTAAAATTGATTTGGAATATATATTCTAAAGTAAAGGAAAAACTATATGTAATAATAATATAATAATTATTACGGTTTATATATTTAATTATACTCTTTAATTTTAATTTGTATATCAAAGTCTTCTTATGTCAACGATCGATAAAACTTGATGAAAATTTACGGATGTGGCAAGTTTTTGTGTTATAGAATAGAATAGAATAGAATAAGTTTATTATTAACGATATAACAAAATTGTTTTTTTTTTATATATATAAATATTTTTTTTTTTTTGGTGTTTTGAAAATATTGAGATCTTGAAATTTTAAAAAGTTCGAACAGCCTGTCCATTTCAATCATACATTTACACGAATATACATACATTAAAACATAACAACACTTATTTACGTGCCTCTATTGGGGAAGTTCCACATGGTACCAAGATATTTATCCGCCAAGCAGTAGTGTGTAAACATTAATATGTACCGACAAAAAAAGACCGGTTAAGGATACTGTTTTCAGCAAAATTACTGGGCATATGAAACTAAAGTCTCAGTGTGGCGAGCCCAGTGCAGTGCCGCGCAACGTTTCGCAATGCAAATTACTGGGTGACACTGTAACTGTTATGGGTAGACAAAGCGCTGACCATCAGGTCACTATCGGCTCATGACTTTATTCTGTAGAATAAAATTATATAACTTAAAAAACTTAAAATCCGATTGCCAATGTAGCATGGTGACCTATGTCACTACCATGGTTATATCCAATGATATCTCATTTATCACTCATTTACCACCCACACCTTTGCCAGATGTTCATCCGCCAAGCAGTAGTGTGCAAACATTACTGTGTTCCAGTTTGAAGGGCATTGTTTCCAGCGAAATTACTGGGCATATGAGACTTTAGAGCCGATGTCTCAGGGTGACGAGCGCAGTGCAGTGCCACGCAGGATTAAACAATGCAGAGTTCTGGGTGGTGCTGTGACTATTATGGGCAGGCGTAGCGCTCACCATCAGGTAAACGACTTGCTCGTCTCGTCACTCAGTCAAATAAAAAAAAAACTGCGTCAAAGAATAAAAAATCGGACAGACGGGTACAAAAAAACACAACTATAAAATAGCTTTTCCAGAGGGGTCACTTCACTACGCACGAGTAGCACTGCGTTGCAACGCCTAATTACAACCAATTTCATAAATAACAACTAATTGAAAGTGAAATAGAAGTCACTAAAGAAACGGTTACAACTTAAAGGTCACGTTTAAAGTGTCCGACACGTTACCTTCACCGTGCGGAATCACGGCGACGTTACAGACATACCAACATCGGACAACAATTAACTGACCCAAACACGCACAAACAACCCCCTCTACTATGGGAACTCGATCAGATAATACTCGCTTTGACTTTGTGATGTTACTAAGGAAGAGCAAGTAATGCTGGTTGTAATAGTATCGTTGTACCGTTGTAGTTAAAGCTATATTGCATTGACTACTTCTACGAGCTGCCGTGTTCAGGCGTTCAAAATTTTTAAACTTCAGGAGCTAATGTACCGAGTGGAGCCCACAAAATGTTCGACGACGTCGCGGCAGGCCCCGAAGGAGATGGTGGGACGAGCTGGACCTCTTCTGGAAGGACTGGCCGCAGAAGTCAGTGAGCCGAGAGGAATGGAAGGAGGGTAGGGAGGCTTTTGCCCTGCAGTGGGACGATCATGGCTGAAAATAATATAATAATAATATATCGACGCTAGAAAGCGTAAACGCTGTTACCTTGAAACGCAAAATTGTTCACCAAACTTTTTTTTCGTTGAAAAAAAATTATAACTCAATATCTACTCGACCTAAAAACGTAAATTTTGGATATTTGGTGTTTTACATACAAAGCTACAATACTGTTATCTTGGTTATATCCTAAAGTTCCTAGGGGACGTTGAAATGTTGGTTTGTTTCCAAATATGTAAAAAAAGTATTTTCGGGTCGGTCAAAGGGTTACAGCGTTTACGCTTTCTAGCGTCGATATATTAAACTGTTTTATGAGTTTTTCTTCTAAATAAAGACTATATTTGTGAGCGAGTTATCTTTTAAGATCATTAGTAGTCGTAACCCAGAGGTCGCCGGCCCGGCTGACCGGTGTCTCACCCACTTTGACAGACTACGTACCTTTGATGGATCGGCTTATAACTTGTTTCATTGTTGTATTGTTGTTGTAAACAGTGTGTAGTGTTCTGAGAAAAGTGCAGGGAAGACCCCTCTGTGGTAATTTTTTTTTATTTCACTTAGTGACGAGTCAAGCAAGACGTTCAACTGATGGTAAGCGCTACGCCTGCCCCTAGCAGTCACAGTACCACCCAGAACCCTGCATTGCTTAACCCTGCGCGGCACTGCACTGCGCTCGTCACCCTGAGACATCGGCTCTAAAGTCTTATATGCCCAGTAATTTCGATGGAAGCAATGTCCTTTAAACCGGAACCCAGTAATGTTTGCACACTACTGCATGGCGGAAGAATATCTGGCAAAATGACAGATATGTTTGTGTAAACACACAATGTTTTTTACTAACCATCCAAAGGTTGTCTGGAAGAAATCGCTTTCAGTGATAAGACCGCCCATTGTACTACCCTTGTTTACGTATTGTAATTTTTTCTGTACTGTTTTTTTTTTGTGTACAATAAAGAGTTTTCTATTCTATAATATGTCTGTAGGAAGACATATAAACGTATCTAGCTATTGTTTCAGCTGGGGGAATGAGAACTACACGGATGAAACCGCGGGGCCGAGCTAGTATTATCTTAAATATGAAAGTTTGAATGTTTGTTACTACGTCACGCAATAACGGATGAACGAATTTAGATGAAATTTGGCACACAGATAGTTTATTAACGGGATTAACACATAGAAAAAACTACATTTTTACGGCATAAAAATATTCCATGTTGTATTACAGAGCCTAAACTGTCTTAGTACTGAATTTCACCAAAATCAGTTCAGCCGTTTCAGCGTGAAGAAAGGCACTAAATACACTAACGCACAACTTTCGCATTTTTAATGTTACTAGATGTACCCTGCCACGCTTCGCTGTGGCACATTCGCACATTCGCTGATATGTCACTGATGAAAAAAATAGATAAAAACAATCCTTGATGCGGATTATATATCGTGCTAAAGTTTCAGCTCGATCGGTGCAGAACTTTTCGAGTTTTTGAAGCGTACACAAACCAACATAACATTTTTATATATACTCGTTTATATATATAGATAGATTGATTAGTGATATGAGATGATCCTCTACTGTTCTAGAACTGCCTTAGAGTTGATCTAGAGCTATCATAATATTCATTTAAATACCTAGAACTGATAGCATTTCAACCCAAGTCAATAGATTATAGAAATACCTGGATATTAATAGCAATTAACCACTTTGTCCTTGGTCGCGTATCACGATTGACCGCAGCGACCGGGTTACCTTATTGGATACGGTTGGATGTAGCTAGCTGAGACAATTTGATATTACAGCTACATAATTTGACATTCTGTCAATGAGAATTTTTACGACAACACTGTAGTAGAGGGAGGCCTCTAATGCAAGAGACCGTCAAGCAGTAGTGTGCAAACATTACTGTGTTCCAGTTTAAAGGGCACGTTTCCAGTGAAATTACTGGGCATATGAGACCTGAGCGGTGGTAGCCTAGTGGGAGAACGTCCGCCTTCCAATAGGAAGGTCGTGAGTTCAAATCCCAGTGCAGGCACGTACCCATGTGTTTCTGTAAAACATATGTACGTAATTATCACTCGCTTTTCAGTGAAGGAAAAAGTCGTGAGGAAACCCACATACCTACCCGAGAATTATTTCGGAGGTAGAATAGAATAGAATAGAATAGAAAAACTCTTTATTGTACACCAGAAACAAAAATAAACACAGTACAGAAGAATTACAATAGGTAAACAAGGGTAGTACAATGGGCGGTCTAATCGCTGAAAGCGATTTCTTCCAGACAACCTTTGGATGGAACCTTTTTCGATAATAGGGTGGGTGGCGTACTTACAATAGGTAGGAACGTTATCCACCAATCCTGACCGGGCCCCCGTGGTGGATTATGGCCTAATCCTCAACACGAGGGGAGACCCATGCTCAGCAATGGGTTGATATGAGCTGATGATGATGATGAGGCAATATTGTAATTGTCTCTTGCCATAAATATAAGCCCTGACTAAGCAAAAGCCACTCGTTTCATATCGAGAACAAGAACTCGTATGTCTTGAAGTGCAACAAAGAGTTGTTATCTTATCTTAACTTAACTTATCAGTTATCAGGAATAACACAATCCTCGTCCATGTCTGACCTTGACCTGTGTATCCCATGAGGCCGAACACCGGCGGCGGTAGGATACCACAGGCATTACGTAAATTAGTTAGCGACTGATTGTTCATTTGTTATTGCAAAGTGTAAAAACAATACTGTGTTCCGGTTTGAAGGCCACTGTTTCCAGCGAAATTACTGGGCATTTGAGACTTTAGATCCATGTCTCAGGGTGACGAGCGCAATGCAGTGCCGCGCAAGATTATGCAATGCAAAGTTCTGGGTGGCACTGTAATTGTTATGGGCAGGCGTAGCGCTTACTATCAGGTGCGCGATTTGATCATCTCGTAACACAGTCAAATATAAAAAAATATTCGGTAAGAAAACAAACGAAAAAGGAAACGCTTTTGTCGGTGCTTTTCTCAGAATTATTAATTAAAATAGTAAATAAACAATTCCTCGAATTCATTCGTCATTTTTGCCACTATAAACAAAGTTAAGTGTAAACGTTAACCATTACGATTTGTATTTGCGATCAACCTGCTGAGCTGTTCTGTTGATATTTACAAGAAACCAACCGTTTAATTGTTTCGTCGTTTTATCGTAATCCATGTGTAGCGTAGGTAAGCGGTGGTAGCCTAGTGGGAGAACGTCCGCCTTCCAATCAGAAGGCCGTGAGTTCAAATCCCAGTGCGGGCACGTACCAATGTGTTTCTGTAAAACATATGTACGTAATTATCACTCGCTTTTCGGTGAAGGAAAACATCGTGAGGAAACCCACATACCTACCCGAGAATTATTTCGGAGGTAGGTATGTTATCCACCAATCCGGACCCGGCCCCCGTGGTGGATTATGGCCTAACCCTCCTCACGAAAGTGAGAAGAGACCCGTGCCCAGCAGTGGGACGTTATGGGTTGATGATGATGATGATGAATGTGTAGCGGTCTAAGAGCGGATTATTCAAGCAACCAGCCGCGTCACATGCAAATTTACAGAATACCTTCATCTGGCAGTGGACAAGAATATTGATTGAATAATTAATATTGTATTTGGAGCGATACTATTCTAGAGATCCCGTGACCCGTTGTAAGTTTAGAAATAGGTAACTTGGAGCTTCCCTTAGGCTATTTCGGAAGTTTGTCCAAGGTTAAGTTGATAATAAGGTGCTACATTTAATTTTCACAATATAAACAGTACCTTTACAACTCTACTACCCACCTGTCCTACCACCCCTGCTATCGAAAAATGTTATTTACTGTCCATCCAAAGGTTGTCTGGAAGAAATCGCTTTCAGCGATAAGACCGCCCATTGTACTACCCTTGTTTACCTATTGTAATTCTTCTGTACTGTGTTTATTTTTGTTTCTGGTGTACAATAAAGAGTTTTTCTATTCTATTCTATTCGACAACCAATTTTACTAGCTTCACCTGTTTTTAGACGAGCAAGTCGTTCACCTGATGGTAAGCCACGCCTGCTTATAACAGCTACAGTGACTCACTGCGGCACTGCACTGCGCTCGTCACCCAGAGACATCGGTTCTAAAGTCTGAAATGCCTAGTAATTTCGCTCTACCGTATCGTGTATATCGGATTCTTTGAACTTAGATTTGACCAACTTTAAGGCGTCCGAAGAACTTAAAATTTTGCGTACGTATTTAGGACCGATGACAATACGATAATGAAAAGAAAAATAAATATAATTACGTGTTCTGTTTAGTTTTTACGCTTTTACCGGGCCTGGCTTCTGTGGTGGATTACGGCCTAACCCTCCTCCCGAAAGTGAGGGGAGACCCGTGCTCAGCAGTGGGCCGATATGGCTTGCTGATGATGATGCTGTTACATCATATTACATACAGTAGGCCCGTGAGTTGAATGCCAAGCCGAGCTTAGGCATATAAAGGCCCCACTGCATTCAACTCGGACACCTACATGTAGGGAGTTGAATCAATTTGTTTATATCATAGGCTTTCAATTTGTACTATGCTTTGCTTGTAGTATAATATTCTAAATTTATAAATTGTCTTATCTCACTAAATACACAAGAATATCCAATAACCTTAAAATTAAATGGACACAATCATATCTACTATCCCGCACAGAGCCAGAATTATTGATTGGTTATAATAATATTGTAGAGCTCATTTCAGTTTTTTTGATATACGATTTATGTCCCAACAGTTAGAAAGTAAAAGCGGGAAAATACGCTGATAAATTAATAAAAAGAATAAAAAACAAAATTGTACTGGCACATAATACATAAAATAAAAAAAAACCGTACAGATACTGGCACAAAAGAATACCTGTTCGCCCGCAACAGGTTCTTAAAAAATAAAAAGGGGTCGATTAGGGTGGTCACTTCTTTTACTCGCAATATTCTCACAAGAAACTAGAAATGTAGAAAAAAGATAAAGTACATTCAGAATTACAATCAGAACGAGTTGTGAGCGGGTGAAACTGGTTTTATCTAGTTTTTGATTTCGAGGATTACAGAAAAGATAAAATTGTATGTCAACAGGTTTTACGAGGTCAAGAAAGTCATGAGAATGTAGTTTATTGAGTTTGAAATTCTTTTTCATTTAATTGTTACGATTTTGTATTTATAGTGTGGGAATTTTTAAAGTGTTCTGTTGTAGTTCCGAATTTTAATATAAAATATACTTTGATGTTATAAATAAAGATAAATACGACAAAAAGAGACTAAATTCGAAATTTCAACTCGATACCTTTTTTTTTTATTTATTTGACTGAATGACGAGACGGGCAAGTCGTTCACCTCTATGCGCTCTTGAGAAAAAGGGTCTTGACTAACAGACAGACGGACAACAAAGTGATCCTTTAAGGGTTTCTTTTCCCTTTGGGGTACGGAACTCTAAAAATATTATTTAGAGGGTAGATACCCATAATGAATAAGTAAATCAAATTATCAGATACTAGCTGCGCCCCGCGGTTTTACCCGCGTAGTTCCTGTTTCGGAATATGCGGATAACACATAGCCCATGTTACTCGCTGTCAATGTAGCTCTCCATATATCTATCTTCTTTCCATATATAACTGCAATATCTATCTCAATTTACCATAAGATAAAATAGAAATACCTACAAGTCAAGTTAATTATTGCGTTTTTTTTTAAAGTAGATGACCTCTCTACCAAAAACTCTCTATCAATGAACTAGGTTCAAAATGTATGATCAAAAATCTTCTCTGATCTTCATTGGAAACGTTAAAGCATCTAAAACACCGCGCTAGGGACGAAGATAAACAAACTACCGAACTAAACCGTTTCTCAAAATTTTATCTCTCAAGTCTCACAAAACAATGGCATATCTATTAAGCAAGCAGGCTCTCAAAAGCAATGAAAATTCAGCTCTTCAACCGTTTTATATATTCTCATTAGACGCTCCAACAAAATTCACACAATACAGACGACAGCGCTGCAGCGGCTGAATTGCGAACTACACCCCTTCATAACTACAGAATAGACACCCCACCTATTCCTCGGAGAAATTTAAATTTCGAACGCCGCCATCTTGCGCAAGACGTCGATAGAGAATAACTATACGCCGCGTATTTTTTTCGAGAACGTCTTAAGTTGGTCATTTTTACGCCACTATAGCTCTTACGCCGTCATCTTAGGTTGGTAAATCGCTCGCGGAAAAATGGTGCGAGGTTCCTTCACGGATCACGTTCAAAAACATCTCACAACCTCCTACTATCAACACATTTTGAACTATAACTCTAAAGATACATAATCTAAATCCGTTTACATCTAAACTGGAGTTATGTCGTTACAGAATGCAACGCTAAAACTATAATAACAATGCATGCGGTCAGGGTAGTTTCCGTCTCGTTTTCCTGGTCTCCTTATTAACTTGATAGAGAGGGATAGATGTACGTAAACAGCTTCGTTTGGATGGGCGGGGCATGAAATAGTTGCGATAGTGGAGCAAGTTTTGGAAGAAGTTTGAAAGAGGGTACGCTTTTATTGGATTTTAGTTTGACGTTTGGTTCGCGGGTACATTTGTAATTTGAATATCAGGTCGTCTGTCTGTTTTAGAGTTTGAATTTGGATTCATTAAGAATGGTTAATAATCAATTGATGAATAATTCTTCTGATCATCATAATCTGTAATATTATGTTTTGTGAATAATGATGGTCATCACAGAAACTTGTCACTAGCGTCCCTTAAAATCTAATAAAATGATATGTCGATACAGATTCTAATTATAAATTACATAATAGAATGTAAGTACCTAAACAAGTACTAGGTTCTCTAAAACCACTGATTAATTTTTGATGCAACCAGCATGCAGAGTGGCTAAAACCTTAGGCGAGTAGTTGTGGTAAAAACTAGCACAAGACCACCAAAATCCAGGAAGAGGAGCAAATCCTTGCTTAGAAATCAGAAGTGGGATAACTGTGGTTGTAAAAAAAATTAAGAACGAACAAAACCATTCTGGTTGTCGGTTTACTTATTTACCCAATACTTTATCAATTTTATATTCCAACATTTATTTATTGTTAAACTTTTAGATGTTGGCGCCCAACGTGGGGCTAAATTTTCTTTATTGGAAAATAAAGAAAAACTGTGGATGTTATCTCCTTGGCAAACATGTAGAAAATTATTAGTAATATTTTATATTAAAATGATATATTTTTTGAATTATTATCGTTTTAATTTTTTTGGAGCCCAACGTGGGGCAAAACATGTATAAAACATAGGTCAAGATTATATTTAACTGACTTTTTGAATCTTATGCTATCAAATTTGGTACAAAATTACCAAGTTTTTTAACAACACAATCCAATGAGAATTGATCGTTTTTTAAATTAACAATAAATCATAGAGGAATTTTCCGTCAGGGTTTGTAGATTTTCTAGTTAGAGCCACCTATTTTAAAACAAGATAAAGAAAATTTTATACCAGTTTAGAGGATTCCATTAACACTCTAACACACACACACACATACATACTCATTTACACAAATTTTCAACTCACTAAACACACTAACAAACACTAATATTTTTTTTTAATATCTAATTTTAATTTTTTAATCTCATCGGGTGATAAATTTCACCAAAACGGCCGAGATCTTATAACAAATCGGTGAGTATCAGCCATGTAGTCACCGAATTAGGTTAGAAAATCGCCTTTCTTAACTAAAAAATACAGTCAGAGTTACTATACATCAATTAATATGAAAATAGAAGAATAGCTAGTCTCAGATGCCCAGTAATTTCGCTGGAAACAATGCCCTTCAAACCGGAACACAGTAATGTTTGCACACTACTGCTTGGCGGATGAATATCTGGCAAAGGTGTGGTACTTCCCCAGGCGGTCTCTTGCAGAAGAGGCCTCCCACTACTTTTTGCTGCTACTCTTTGCCCTGTTGGTTGATTTCTAGATTTACCCAATGCAGCAAAAGATGAATGTAATTATTATTCATTAACGGTGTTTGTGTCCAATGTCCGCATCCACATGTCACATTCCACAGCCGGCGAATGTGAGACGAACACGACGTGCGTGGAGTCGTATTTTATACTTATTTTTAACTATACGAGAATTAATAACTGCTGGTGTATGATGAAAACAGACACATCCGACACGCAAATCCGTGCCTTTTTTCACCACACACCGGCAGTTTTGCCTGCCAGCCTGATCTGACGGGCAGATTTGCCGGGCACATCTGTGCGTGTATGCTTAGCTATTTACACCGCCAACCTTGACGCTCCATTGCTTCTATCCATCCAAAGGTCGACTGCAAGAGATCGCTTTTAGCAATAAGTCCGCCCATTGTATTATATTTATTTCAATAAGTCCTATTCCTTGTACCTTGTGTATTTCTGAACTGGCGTACAATAAAGCTTTTTATATTCTATTCTATTATATTTAAACTTTTGTTTCGCTTTTTTTTTTCAAAGTGACCCTTTTGTCTTTCGACATGCGTGCAATCAACCAACCATCGACCATGTGAGCGAAGTGGGAGACAGAAACCCCCTAGTGTCGTGTCGGAGCATAACTTATCAAGCGTAGGTGGTGAAAAAATACTTAATTTAATAAAATAGAACCTGGATGCGGTCATCCAGGAATCATTTTTAAGAATGATTCCTAGCTAGATCGATTTATCCCCCCCCGAAACCCCCTATATACTAAATTTCATGAAAATCGTTGGAGCCGATTCCGAGATTCCAATTAATATATATATACAAGAATTGCTCATTTAAAGATATAAGATAAGATAAGATTACTCATATTATTAACAATAGATTAATCTATATCTGAGTTAAAAATTGGTCAGTCCTTGTCGACATTACCCATTATTATTTTCTATAGTAAGATAGTTACATCCACTTACTTAATAATATTATCGGGACATCAGGTCAAGTTCAGCCATGATTATACCCCGGACATATTAATCCAAACTTGTTAACTTAAGAGATGACTAATCAGATAGTTAAAAATAGTTACAAAAAAAATTGTATCTATAATAATTACAATGTCATCTCCATGCCATCTCCTGTGCGGGGTCAACGTCCGATCGCCACGGGACGAGTGACCGCGCTTGGATCGACAGATTGACTAGCTTCATTGTGTCCTATGGTTACATTCATCGATACATTGCCTTATATCCTTTTTTTTTCTTTATCTTTATTATCTTTTGTATTTAGTCATTGTCCTGCATTTATCATTATTTTAATTAAAAACAAATTTAAGAATTAGTGTCACAATGGACGGTGTTATCGCTCAGTGGATACCTATTCAGTCGTCATCTCAAATTTTAATTTTGTTTTGGTTTTGCTCCGTTTTGTGTGTTCAGCCAGTGTGAGGTGTTTTTACATTTGAAGTATTAAATCGAAAGTCAAATCAAGTGTCAATACTTCATTTATGGACACCTTACAATTTTTTTTTTCGTTTTGGCTTCGCACGGTTATTGCATTTAGCCAGTGTCGAAAGTTTAAAATTTTCAAGTTCAATAAATTTTCCGTTAGTTAATAATCAACCCGAGAACTATTTCGGAGGTAGGTATGTGATCCACCAATCCGGACTGGGCCCCCGTGGTGGATTATGGCCTAATCCTCCTCACGAAAGTGAGGGGAGACCCGTGCCCAGCGGTGGGACGTTATGGGTTGTTGATGAATAATCAAAATTACATGTTGTATAATTTACCCTCACTCGTACATATTAAGGAATATTTTAATGAATAATATCCCGCCAATATTACGCAAGTAAACAACAACAAGGTTAGAGAAAAAAAAAATACAAAAATAATAAGGTTACATTTTCGGTTTCCCGCCAAAAACTCTCTTACATTATTTATTTCTGTTTTTTTCTTTAATTTGGCTTTGGACCATTAGTGCGTTCAGCCAGTTTCAATATTTTTTTTTTTATTTCAAGCATTTGCTCAAAAGACGAGTCTCAGAAAGTTTGTAGTCGAGTCAAACCGCAATCAATGATACTGGATGCTTCACAAAATTTTCCTGTGAATACTGCAGTTGACACCAAGTCATTTGCTGAATTAATTTCATATCACAGTACCTAATTAAGGCGAAGATCATAAAAATTATTATGGTTACAGGATTAACATAAGAACTAAAATTAATTAATTATAAAAAAAACTACTAAAATAAATTAATAAATTAATTATAATTAATAGGATAAAAGGATAATTCGATACCGGGTCGGACTCACAATATAATGATGGTCCTTCATTTGCGGCAAATAAGAATTTTATCTAATAAGAAAAAAACGTTATTGAATAATATTTACATTTAGTTTTTTAATATTACAGTTCTCAGGATTAGTATCTTGAATATCAAATAAACTGAAAGTACAATTATTACATTATTTTTAAATTGTGCGATATTAGGCGAGAATTTATCACGTGTCTCTCCTTTAATTAAGGAGGTCTACAAGATATATAGTTCCTGCTACGGCCGCTATAAAGAGTAGCGCTAGTGTGTCGATTTTGTTTTTTATTTACGAATATATATTGTGCCGGAGTGAGGGAATCGTGCAAAAAATTTAATTAATTTAATTATTAAATAAATGTTTAATCGTGTTTGTAAACGCCTACCCATAATAATTGCAATGTCAACTAAAGCAATGGATTGTTAAATCTTACGTGGCACTGCAGCACTATCTTTTAATTTTTCAAGAAATACACCGAAAGGATTTGTTTTAAATTACTGGGTAATCAAATAAAATGTTTCGCTTCACGATAGTCATATTTTTTAGTTATTCTACTCAACAATAGATGGCAGTGCAAAAAGTTCCTGAAAATTACACTAGATGTCGCAATGTGAAACTGTTCTCACCGCCCTCTCATAGATGGCGTGTTGCGGCAAAACTAGATGCTATCGAGCAAATCTTACTGGAAATGTAAGCTCTTATAGGAAAAATTCAATATCTATCTCCTATCAAAATTTAGGTATATAATTACGAATTTTCATCAATTTATTTCATTATGTTTCATACGTTTATTAGTTTCGAAACTTAAATAAATTAAAGAAAAAAATTTATTAAGCAGTAAGGTACTATCTTTATAATTATTTTAAGCCATTTATTATTTTTATTTTAACAATTATACCTACTTCAGATGTACGTACCAATAACCTTTTCATCACCATTATAATATCGTTCTATTTAAACAAAATTTTAATTAACATTATAAGACGTATGTTTCCAGCTTAATTCTCTTTTAAATACACGGAGCCAGACGTACCTAACCATAAATCAGTTAATAAAATAATTGACAATATACTATTACATAACTTTTTTTAAATATAAAAAAAAAGATAGATGGATTTAAAAAAAAATGTGCATCGCCGAGCTAATAATTATGCTGGTCAATTACAATATTTTTATTTCAATTTGTGTCGTTCACCTGCCTATAACATTTACAGTTCCACCAGTTAGAATAGAAAATTCACAAGTATTTATGACAATTTCCGAATGAAATTGTAACCAACATTCATCCCCTATCTAGGGGTTGCCAGCAATCCAACCGAAATGATTTCAATTACAAAACAAGACACGTTACGCTGTTTAATCCGACCCCAATTTTCTCACGCGGTGACCACTGCCCGGTAACATCTTGGGGCAGTTTACACCCCGCATTGTAATTAAAAAAAAACCTGTTTTGATTTTAACGAGCGGCTAAGTATTTATTCTAGTATTATTTAAAAAATATTCAATTTTATTTATAAAAGTATGCAATCAATAAATTAAAATTTTGTTATGACGTTGTCATGTTAAAATATCGCCCGTAAACTAACTTTACAGACAACCAACTTTTTTTTAAATATTTTTCATACATTTTGATGTCAATAAAGAGTTATCTATCTATCAATTTAATTCGGCAGTATGAACTGAAACAAAAATGTAATAACGAAAAAAAAACGTCTTTTATTCCTATATCTTCAAAATCACAATAAGTCCAAACTCTGAGATCAGCTTAACCCTAATGTTCCCACGCGTTGACCACTGTCCAGCGCATCTTGGGGTCACCCCGTGCCCCATTATGATGATAAAAACCCGTTTTAGCATAAGAAAACGATTTTTTCCTCACAATAATACTTCGTAAAACCGGTTTCAGTTCCCATACTGGACTTTATCCAACGGGCAGTAGAGTCGAACTGTCTACAGTTGACATTTGGTTCTTGAAAGGGTTAAAAGTTAACAGAATTTAAGTAAAAAGGTCGGATTGTTTTAGTGAAAATTGTGTTGAGTTAAATGTATGGTGGTTAAGTTAAAGTGACGGAAAATATAAAGCCCGAGTTAGAGTTTCTCGTTTAGGAAAATGTTTGTCCTACCTACCCTCAATAGGTACGCAGTACTGACCAACATTCAACTGTCAAAATGATATCAGCTGTCATCGGAGCCAATGATGAAGACATCAGGTAGATACGTACTATTTCTTTTATTTGTAACTGTGTTCCGGTTTGAAGGGCACTGTTTCCAGCGAAATTACTAAGTTAAGTTAAGTTAGATTTTTAAGTTTGCGTTTTAGTTAGTTTTCTATTGGATTATTGTTATTTAAGTTGTGTCAAAATTAAATAATAATAGAATATTTTTATAGTTAAATAACACAATGAAAAACGACAACTGAACATATATGATACACAAAACGAAGTTCTATGCTAACCCTCTTCGTTTAACATTTTCCACGTTAAGTTACCTAAAACCATAGCGTGTAGGCGTGAGGTGGGTTACATAAATCGTGTCTCTGCCAACAGGAAAACGTAATGAAACGCCGTGCATTTTCTCCAGAAGGCGGCATCAGTCAACTGGTTGTGGATGGAGAAGGACGTAGCTGGAAATTGTAGAGGTTTTCTTACAATGTGACTTCCGGTTAGGGTCGTGGGGTTACAGAACACTAGTCCTCCTTGGGGTCATTTTGTGTGGGGTTTTGGAAATTCAAGATGGCGGATACCTACTTATTAATATTTACACTAAGTTTGCCTAAATGCAGTATCCACTCTAGATATTGTCTACCCCATCAGTTGTCGGTTTTTCTAGAGATGTGAATGGCCCATTGCCACTACTGTTTGCTAATTCTTTTAGCTTAGTTAAGATATTTTTTTTTTAAATTCACCTAATCATCATCATCATCAACCCATAGCGTCCCACTGCTGGGCACGAGTCTCTCCCCACTTTCGTGAGAAGGGTTAGGCCATAATCCACCACGGGGGCCCAGTCCGGATTGGTGGAATTCACCTAATATTGAATCTAAGTTCAAAATGTTTTTCTTAATTATGAAGAAATAGAGGTTTAGTTTCTCATACGATCTCTTAAAATGTATACCAATATATATGCGTATATGTTATGTGTATGTATTTTTCTGAACTGTGTTTATTTTTTGTTTCTGGTGTACAATTAAGAATTTTCTATTCTATTCTATTCTATACCAACCAAAACTAGCCAACCACAAAAACCAGCGAATCCAGCTTCCCACCCTATCCACCTCAACCGCCGTAAACCAAGAGCTACAGAAAACAAATTACGAATCATCTCCCCACCCCGCGAAGACGCCCCCCTCGCGCCAAATGACTCAGTTAGAGCTAAATTGCTCGAACACCATATTGGTGGTGCCTGAGCAAAATTTCCGCAGTTTAAATTTCAAGCTGTTGTGGCAAGCGAGGCTTGATGGAATCGAATCGATTTAATTTGAGATTTAATCGAGTTGCTGCGGAACTATGGGATTGATTTTGATTGCGTGGGAAACGCAGCGCTGGATTGTTTTTTTTAATCTGTAGTGGTAAAAATACTGGCCGCTTTTAAATAAAAATAAATTCATATTCTTGTTGGTTGTGGGGTAGATATCTGACCACTATTTCACCTGACGATTCATTCTATACAAGACAAAATATTATATAGATACATAAATGGATACTATTACATAAAACACATTTAGTCATATAAGGTCAAAATTATTAGCACATTTTCTTCTTTTTTGACTTTCATTAACAAAATTAGCAAAAAAGCAACTGACTTCTGTCTACAATTGTAGATGATATTTAACATTGGTTGAATCAAATAATTTCATTCCTTACGCGGTTCCTATTTATCTATCTATATATATATAAAAATGTTATGTTGGTTTGTGTACGCTTCAAAAACTCAAAAAGTTCTGCACCGATCGAGCTGAAATTTTAGCATGATATATAATCCGCATCAGGGATTGTTTTTAATCTATTTTTTTCATCAGTGACATATCAGCGAATGTGCGAATGTGCCGCAGCGAAGCGTGGCAGGGCACAGCTAGTCCTGAATAAATTTTAATTCTTCGACACTTGTTCAATACGTAAAACAAACAATAAAATGGACAGGAAACGATTACTCCATAACTAACAATAGAAAATGTCACGTCTCAATCGTAAAGTCAGACAGACACTATCATAGGCCGTAAGTCAACTATAAGGCTGCGTTTTACTATTTTTCACCTACCATCCCCAAATTTTCAACTAAGGTATTTTTTTCACCTATTGTCGCCGTGGTACAATCGTCATTCTCTCAAAATGTCATCTACGTACAAACAAACCGTATTAGAAGCGGTAACTCACTGTCAGGCCGCGTCTTACTATTTCTTCGGGGTCATTAGCAGAACGACGCCATTCCGAGGCCCATTTAGATAAAACGTCAGAGATTTGAACTAAGATTCTAACCCCCTGAAGATGTGGGGTCTCCGTGTACCCCCCTAAGGTACAGTGGAGTTGTGAAACAGTGACTCAATTATTACTTTTATGAGTATACTAGCAGCGTCCACGGTGCACCCGCTTTACCCATTATCCCGCAGGAACTGTACATTTTTACGGGGTAAAAAGTATCCTAGGACTCGAAATCTTGCAGGACCTAAAATATCTATTTATAAAATTCATTTTATATCTCCTATCTTCCGTTGTGAAGTGCGTGTTCTATTTCAGAACCTATAGTATCTATTTACATAATTTTATCAAAATCCGTACAGCCGTTTGAGGTGTGTTTATGAAACTTGGAGCACATATGTATCTTGCAAGTCTCGATATATGAGCCAAATTTGACATGTTAATGCGAAATAGTTTTTGAGTTATGAGGGGGTTAAAAGTGGCTCCAAATCGGTCCGTGTTTACACACGGCGCTGCTCGCCAGTTCTGATAGCTTGAACTTGGCTTAACACGTTACCGCGTGTCTAGATAAAGTCGATAAAAAGTACCGATAATAGTGAAAAATTTGTACTCGTTAAGGGTCAAGTTCACGTACTGACTGCAAGTACACTTCAGTAACGACTCGCAAGTAATGACTCGCGAAGATTTTCACTAGGGTGCAAATGTTTATATAGGGTGTCAATTTATGTGCGTCGCGGTCTCCGCGCGTGGGTATTTGTTTTTGTTCTTGTAATTGAGGATGTAATTTTGACGTTATTGTTGGAAATTGGCGGTTTATGTTGTGGTATTACGTGTTTACGTGTTTTTATTCTTACTACGTTTTTGTGGACCCGTTTTCTTGTCTGCCTGTTTGCTTGTATACATTTTGCAATCGATTTTAATGTAACTTTCCGGTGGGCTAGACACGTGAAATTTATAACATGGCTTTGTGTTGAATGACATTTAAATAGTATTAAAAAAAAAAAACTAATTTTGATGTGCTAAAAGTTTCGTAGATACGTACTTAATTATTAATTGGAAATCAGGTGAAAGAGATTCAATTGAAAGATTTTGTTACTCTTTTTGTGACTCTTTGTACGTGAGTGTCAAACTCGAGTGTATTTGCCTGTGCCATCGCTTAGTAATAACTGCATACTTACAAAAAACCAAAAGATGATACTGTTATAAAAAAAAAAACTTTACTAAAAATTAAAAAAAAAAAACATAACCAACAAAACGAAGCACCCTGTACACAATTTGAAATACAAAGCAGCCGAATTCGTTTACTTATCTTTACTCCGAGACGCGTTAACCCTCGCGGGGTCTGGGGGACCCACACTTTTATGATGCATTATTGAAGAGGTGGAGGGTTTACTCTTGAATCTAAGTATGATATGACTGGTATATGCCTGCTTGGAAGTATATTGTATTGTTTCGAACAAGTGTATTGAAAAAAAAAACATTATTTTAAATAATGTGTTTTTTTTTAATAGGCACTTTTTTAGTAGGCACTTTAGGGAAGTAGGCACTTTTACTAGTCATAATACTTAAGGCCGGTTTTAGTGCTGGACCGACCGTCGGTGCGTACGTCGGTCGCGCTTGTCATTTGTATGAAAATTGACAAGTCGTGACAGTGCACGAGCGACGGTACGCATGCATTTATTAAAAAAAAATTAATAAAAGAATAAACATAAGCTACCTAGCACTATTACTAACAGAACAAGCTAAAGCGAATCTAGAAAAAAAAGCTCTAGGACTTATGCTGTGTGTAAATAACAGGGATGGATTGTATATCTCGAAATTAACAAATTAAAACTAATTACTAATATTAACTAGCAGTAACGTTGGCTTATGATAAATACATATTAAGTGCTTGAGCTAACCCCATTCCAAACCTTAATTAAAATTAATTATAATCCTTCTTAATTAAGAAGAAGTAGGTAAGTATAGATCATTACATATAATACGTAGGTATATATCTGTATATCTCTATATTATTCAGTATGAGCTAAATACAAATACCCGCAACTGTAAAGTTAATTGTTGAATATTCTCGAACCTACATATAAATTTAAATTGCAATTAAAATAAACAAAACTATTTCAAACTCATTTTCTATCTCAAAAATCCATTGAAACATCGCAAATCCAGCAAAAATTATTACAACCCGCCTACTATTATAGTTACGTTCAAAAACTTCGACCCTTTTCAATTCGCTAATAATACTTACAACTACGCACACCAACGCGAAGGGTAATCTACCCCCCCGCAAAAACACCCCCGCCTTGGGGCAATTCTTCAAAGGGTGAAAAAACCCCCGGCTTTGCCCCCACCCTAAGGGGGCGCGCCTTAGCGATTCTTGGGTTAAAAAAGGGGTGGATACTTGGCAACGGAGCGAAGGGACGCTTTTTGTTGCCGCTACATTTTTTTATTCGGTTTTTGAACGTTAACTTAGTTGGATGTTTAATTTTTCTTTTGTGTTGATGCTAGTTATTATCGTGTTCGAATGTTGAAATAGTTTTGTTTTTAATTATATATGTACTTTTTGGTTTTTCTTTTACACGTAAGTATTTATTTAGCTTTTTTTTCCTTTTTCCATTTCTGTTTTTCATTTGTTACCTACCATGTTTATATTATTGCCGCTATTTTGAAGTAATTGTAAACGACTGGCGGCAAACGGCGTAAGGTTTCATCTTGTTTCAAAGTTTCTATAACTAAAAGTTCTTGTTTTCTATTCGATAATAGGAACTTAGCACCGCGAAACCCACCTACGCGTTAACTCATTAACCACCTACATGCTAAAATTATTTTAAATGTATAATACAAATTTATTATCTTGAAGTTAATCGGAATCTTAAATAAAACACAACTTTAAAATAGCTCTTGATGTCTTATATTATTATAATATTATTCTTTTGTCTGTCGAAAGACCAAAGTAGATAAAAATTAAAAAGTTCTTATTATAAAATTTAGTTTTTATCATAAATGAAACCACATCATCTTAGGCTGTCCACAGAGGTCTGTTGCATCATGTGAGACTCTTATAAACTTATAAATATAAAAAATCCCTGAATTGACTTCCGGACCTAGTGAAAACAGGAATAATTATGTGGTGGAGCAGAAGAATTTTGAACTGACACAGGACGTGACGTAACAAACATCCATCCATCCATCGTCACAAACTTTCACACTTAAAATATCGGTAGGACAGGGTAGTAATAGGATATTAGTTTTCAATCACATAGTGGTCAAGCAATAACCTAGAAAATACCTAATAGTAAAAAAGGCATCGTTCCCCTAACACCGAAAAAAAAACGTTCCAAAAAACTCTCACAAAAAAGTCGAAACACAGAAACAATTAAAAAACAAAACCACAGAAAAAAACTGAAACAGTAAAAAGTCAAAACATTATAACTACAGAATTTGGCAAAAATTAAATCGCAAACGAGATTAAAACTACCCTCCCACCCCTCCCCCGGCCGGGAAAACGACCCATGCATAGTTTTTACCAGACATATTAAATTTTACCCTTTTCCCGGATCCTGAAAAGCTTATCCGAAAAACGTTTTGCTACTGCTTGCCACTACTAACCAGGGGTGTAATGAGGTAAGGGCGGGCTCTACCCCCTGCCAATCATCCATTAAGTAACTTAGTCCCTTACCTAGTGCATTATGAAATTAAGTCAAACATTATGTGTTTAAGAGAGTCAATAAAACATTTTTTTTTTACTATTTATTGTGTATTATAACGCCTTACAAAAATAAGTATATGATTTTTTTGTACTTTAAAGTTTATATGTAATAGGCAATAGCTTTACTAGCAATTTTATAACTCAATCACTAAATATGATAAACTTAATTAATAATGAACTAGTAACTGATTATGATTTAGGTGTGAAAAAATAAAAAAAATCGTGTTGAATTGTCATCATTCTAATATTTCTTTTACATATTCATAGACAGTTAGTTCAATAAGTACTTAATTTAGGGCCAAAATAAATTAAGCCTTCGGATAAGTTAAAGTTTTGTTCATATTCTTCTCTAAACCCCAAAAATTCAAGCCTTATTACGTCCACAACACTAACACAATAACAGCGCGCACACATAAAAATTTACACACACGGACAAAAAACGTTAACTAGTCCCCCCTTCCCCCAGCTAAGAGGCGGGGGCAGGGGGGTAAGTGGGGGTTCATATCCTTCCAGAAATTTTGTTTACTTCTACGTTGGCAAGGAAGCGGTGTTCCGGGAAGCTTGGATGGGGAGTCTGCCATTGCTTTTGAAGTTTTGATAGAAATGGATTTACTTTTTGTGTTGTTTAGAAATTAGAAAATATGGATAGCTTTTAGGTATGTTTTGTTTTTATTTGAATGATGGCCTCATAAGTACAGATTTTGAGCAGATAACCAAACTTTTTGATTAAAATTTTGTGTATGGAGGTTTTAATGTAGTTTTTAGAAAATGTCTTATCTTTGAACATTGGACCAATACTCGTAGATACTGTTATCACTGATCACCTTAGGTTTTCTGCTGCTATGCCCATGATTTTATCGAAATATTAATGGATAATATTCCACCAATATCCACGTTAACACACGAAGAAACACAAGCTTAAGAAAAAAATACAACTAACAACATTCATAGTAGACGTAAACTTCAACAAAAAAAAATATTCGAAAAAAATACTTAGGTATTTCAAAAAAGTTTTAATAAAAAGATACTTTAAAAAATATACGAAACGTAACTATCTCTCTTTCTATCTTCACTAACTCTATCTTAACTTCCGTTCGCCTCGCCCGATCACATTTTTCGTAACGCATTTACCAGCTTACTCCCTAAGCCAAGCGTGTGTAAAAAAGTTTTACTTTAAAATATATTGTTTTAATTCGATTCATTATTTAAAACCAGCCTGAGTCAATATAATGAGTTGTGATAGTACCGCGGGCGCGATACCAAAACTCGTGCTTCGAATACAGAACGCGTTCAATCCCAACTTGAATTTAAACGTGGAACGGGGCTCCAAGTTTCCGAATTTGAAATTTAAACTTGCCGGGAATTAAATACAGTATGGCGGGCGGGTGCGTTTGGGTGTGCAAATTGATTTCTTGATTCTTGTATTGTCTTATGTTTTTGATTAAAATGGATGATTGCAGTTGTATTGTATTGAGACTTAATCATTTTTTGGTCACTTACAGGTAACTAAGTATGTTTACTATTTGATGTCTTAAAAAATATCAATTTTTCACAAACTTTTCAACTTCCAAAAAAAATCAAACTTTCCTTTTCATACAAACCCTGGCCTGATAATTAAGAACACAATAAAAAAAAACAACCAAATCAATCGATCCGGTCTCCAGTGTTGACCCATCAAACATGCGGCTATCGATTTTTATTTATTCTGACTTACAATATTATAATAATTCAAAATGCATACAAACATTTTAGCCTTCATTAAGCATGCCACATAGCTTTACAAGTATAAATACTTGTTATATAAATATAACACCGACGGCGTTTCTTGTGCGACTCAAATTGCCGCCATTGTGAAATGGCGCGCACCTGCTCACAGAAATTTTCATGTACGAACTTACTTGTAATTAACAAAATACATTCAGAAACTTGTAACTAGATTTAAATAGTAACGCTGGCTGTGGCTAGTGTGGAGACTGAGTGAGTGTTTATCGATAGCGATAATTGTAATTATTACTTATAATTATCGTAATTATAATAAAGCCTAGTGACTTTGCAACATTAAGTTGGAAAAAAAAACTTTTTGGAACCTTTTTTCTTTGTTATATAGGTTCCTAATTATTTTTGACGAAATGAATCCTGACCAGCCGGTATCAACAGTTGTCAGTAACAAAAAGTAAGTAATTAAAGACCAACCTAAGTAATAAAATGATTTTTGAAGGGCACTATTTTCAGTGAAATTACTGGGCTTATGCAATTTTAGATCCAAAATCTCAGGGTGACAATGCAGTGCCGCGCAAGAATATGCAATTATGCAATGCAAAGTTCTGAGCTGCACTATAACTATTGTGGGCAGGCGTAGCATTTACTATTAGGCGAACGACTTGTTCATCTCGTTACTCTGTAAAATAAATAAAAATTATCTTTTTATAAATTTCTTTTTGATATAAACCATAATTAAGTAAGTAATTAAAAAACAGCAGCTGCTGATTTATTAAGTTAAGTTTAATAATCACAAATTTACCAATTGACACAGTATAACGATTATAATCAAATTCAAATATAAAAATCAAATTATTTTCTACTAGCGATAACGAAAGTGCAAGTTTAGTTAATAGGAGCTGACATCCGATTATTCAAAGTTTTGTTTATCGATATCATTCCACACGTTGCGTTCTCTTCCCTATTTCTTACACAAAGAGACTAAGAAATTATGTATTCCCCTTGCCGCAGTTTCGGCAACTTTATTGAATTTGTTCCTAGGTGTTCGAAGTCTCGGAATGCACCACTTTTGTTAGATGCGAGTCGTGATTTGAATGCGACTCTGCGCTAATTTTGTTCCTAGGTTACGACGCCATCTTGGCTTGGCGCGTTCGATTTTTGAATTTTAAATGAGGCGGGATTAGAATTATTATTGTGGAGCGTTAGTCTGAGTTGTTTTGCGGCCAGTGTTTATTCAAATGCTGATTGCCAGCGTAGAAAAAGTGCAGTAAAATAAACAAATTTCAGATCAATTTTTGAAAATGTATTTATAGATAGATACTTATCTAATGAAATCAATAGCATAATTACAGAAAACATCTTTTTTTATCGACTTCGACAAGCAGCCAAATAGATTTTTCCAATATTTTTTTTGTAAGTGTCTCTATGTATTCTCCTTAATCACTTTATTACCATGTAACGAAAATTAAAAACTACATTAATTAGAATTGTTCTTATAGAATACATAGCTATAGCTGGAGCAACTTACAAAATCCGACCCCTCGCGAACCATCTTTCGAAGAGGGGTAGAGCGTACCTACAATAATACAATTATGCGTACAATTAGATTTCCTTGCTGTGGGAAAATGTTTCGCTGTTACACTTTCTAGACTCTTCAAGCTGGGAATAAGCCGGTACCTACCACAGAATATAAAATATCCTGAACGTTGGCGGACGCTGTAGCACTGGCAACTAAAACTACTGAAAAAATAAATATATTAAAGCCTCATTTTTTGTTACCCGCCAAAACAATTTTTTTTTTAGTTTGTGCATTCAGCCAGTGTCAAGTTAAAATAAAATTTAAAGTAGTTAAGCTACTAAGACCAGTAAAGTAGTGTAGTGAAGATCTCGATTTAGTAAGTGTTGGGTTATGTACTGAAACTTAGGAGTTTCGGAGAAAACACAAAATGAAATGCTTACCTATCATTTGCCCACACTTTTGCGCGTTAATAAACCGCTAAGTGTTCCATTACTGTCCAATTCAATATTGTTTATATATTCATTTTGTTTGAATTACCAACAGATAGAAAACATTAACCCGTAAAGAAATATAAGTAGGAAAAAAAAACACAAAACTATAACGTGACAATTTCAGTGTCCCGCCAAAATTCCTGAAATATATTGATACTTGAGTTGAAAATGACTTAATGCACAAATAGAGCGTATCCAAAACAAAAAAAAGAGTACGGATTCATATTTTTTTCAATCATAAAGCTAGAGAGGTATCTATTAAAATCGTGCTACAAAATATTGAGCGGTACGACTCGGTACGAGTAAAGCTTTGAGTTTAAAAGCAATTTCTATAAAGGATTCAACATCCAAATGTTTTCGATAATGCAGAATGTGGGTCGCTTTCAAGTTTACAGGGGCGGATTGAGGAATATTTAAAAAATAATAACTACTAAATTAACAAAAAAATCGCTACCCACGACGCATTTTGGAAAGGAAAAAATCGACACAAAATAGATAAAATTAACATTACAGGGTTACAAGAGCAATGCAGAGGATTCTAGTTCTGGCAGGGGCAAGCATAGAGCTTACCATCTAGAGAACTTCCCGTTCGACGCGTCTGATTGAATAAAACAGTTCAAAATACTGCTTAGTTCTTTCATCGAGGATCTTCTTTGTGGACCGTTCTCAATGTTAACTTACCTTTAAAAAAAAGCTGCAGAGACATATACTTAATGTCGAATATGCCAGCTTTTTTTTTATTTTTAGGTCCGTTCTCAGTTTTTTGGATTTCCAAATCGTGTTCTTTGAATACAATTTCACCTACTCTGCGATTATGAGCATCAAGTTGTCAAAACGAAAATAACACATCTGCACTTATTATTAAACAGGAGTATGTAAGGGAATAACTAACTTGGCTTCCCTCCGCGAAGAATGCTCACAACACATTCACAGACCGCCTCACTCCCACCCTGTCCAACCCCGTTGGAAAATATAAATTGGTATTCATATATTTTAGAGCGCGCCCCCACTTTGGAAAGTGTGTGGAAAAGTAGTTCCACCCCCGTTAATTCCCTTAGTTTTACTCTGTTTTACTGCCTTTTTGGACGGTTTTTAGCTGGGGGGTAGTTTTATAAGGGTCGGTGTTTGGTTAGGCCGACCTTTTTTAGTCCAGCGGGACCGGATAGTTTTAGTTGTGTTGTAAAATGTTGAATGCTTTGGTAAAAGTTGTATTAGGATCGGTATTGTGCCGGCTGTGATTTACGTCTTTGTTTATATTGCGTCTATTTTTATTAAATACTAGCTGCGCTCCGCGGTTTCGCCGCGCTTTTGGTGCTAGGCCTCTTCTGCTAGAGACCGTCTGGGGAAGTAGCCAGATATTCATCCGCCAAGCAGTAGAGTGCAAACATAACTGTGTTTTGTTTTGAAGGGCACTGTTTCCAGCGCAATTACTGAGCGTATGAGACTTTAGATCCAAAGTTTCAGGTTGCCGAATCGTTGCAGTGTCGCTCAAGATTATGCAATGCAAAATTGTGGGTGGCCCTGTTATTGGTACGAGTAGCCGTAGCGTTAAAAATCAGGTGAATGACTTGCTTTACTCGTTAGTCAGTAAAATAAAAACCTCGCCTATTCAAGTTTTCCCGCGTGAGCTCTACGTTTTCCAAGTTTAAAGCAGCTCATGTCACTAGGGAGTAATGAAGCCATGAAGTGACAGTAGCAAAAAAAAACGACAGTAAAAATAAATGTCCAATCGTGAGTTGATACAAAAATCTATAAAACAAAACACTTTCAGCATTTCCAAAGTTTTCCAATTTTCCGGGAAACTTTTCCACTTTTTCTCTTGATAGGAACTTTCGTAGGACTTCAACAAAAAATGGAAAAAAAAATAGCCAAGTTAGTCTAGCGTTCCTTAGAGCAACACATTTAACCATTAAGTTTGGTTCTTTCTGTACAATAAAAATTACATTTATTAGTAGATATATATTAAAAATGATATTTCTACTATCCATAAACAACCCGTTTTTATTTAATTTTCTACAGTACACACTCTACGCACGTGCACATAAACTTCAGTCAGGTAATTAAGGCCTGATTAATTCCTTAACTAAAAACCTTCGTAGTAAAAACAGTCTGACCTTCACGACCATTCTGACGTTCACGCTATGCAGTCAACGCACAAAGGAAGATTTTCGCAAAAATTAATTAACTGAGCTCCAAAATGAAGTTAAAAATTGATTAAAGCTGCCAGCGACCGCAAGCGTGCCTGAACCAGGAGAAGTTACTGCAGTTAGCAGTAAGGGTAGTTTCGCTGTGCTGGTTGCCACGGTGACAGTAACAGACGCAGCCTAGCTGTCATCGGACTTTTTTTTTTTAATTTGTATTAGATTACATATGACATCAATGCCATCTCCACAGGCATTTATTTTTTAAAGTTTACAGCTTTTTGTCCACTAACTTCGCGAACCGTGGTAGATTAGCGGTAACGAAACGCAAAAAAATCTGTCCTAGGTTTTAATCACTCTCATGTATTTGAAATTAATTATTCATGTCCAATTCGACAACGTTCTAATACCAAGTGGCAAAATATGGTACAATGCTAATTGACTTTTTTTGATTTCGACATCAGGTCTATGCCGTGAAATGGCGCAGCGACTTCAAGTGAAATTAGTTTCAAAGCAAAGTTGTATAAAAAAACATTATCTTGAAATTAGGAGCATAGACGTATAGATAGAACTCGCGTATTGGATGACCTCTCTGACACATTTCAAACTATCCTGTTTAGCTAACAGTTCCCTTACTACCTATATGAGTGTAGTGTCTCAGAGTAGTTACCTCTACGGAACCGGTAAAGTTTCCTCTCGGGGGCTGTGGAAGGGGCGGGTGGGTGAGAAAAGGAGGCAAAAATGAGCGAAGACGACTCGGACGGGTTTAAATTTGGAATTAGAAATGGCGCGGTATGTTTTTGTTGTGCTTGAATTTGGAATCGTCGTAGTGCAATCATTCGTCAATCGTCGTTCATTATATTTAAAAAGATGGCATGATTTGTGAGTAAAACCCGAGTAGGTTTTATTGCCTAAGTGAAGCAGGTAACTTTAAAATTAAATTTATACTTTTGTATATTTTTGAACATATCGTTAAACAACTAACGTCTTTTGGACAATAAGTTTTCATGCGACAAAAAGGAAAAATAGAGTGCGATATTTAGAAACAGTGAAAGATGTAATTTCACACACAAGAAAATAAAATATTAACCCTTATAGCATTTTCGTTTAAAAACAAACATAAAACAGTTTTATGAAGCATCCCGGCTGCATAATTCGGCATGAAATCCCGTGGTTTGTAGGTCACGCTGGCTGGATGTAATCTGACGCCATCTTGTTGCAATTCCAAATTCAAATGGAACCAGCGTCACCCAGCATCTGCATAACAATGATGGATTGAGCCATAGACAATGAATTCTTTTATTAAGTAGGTTCGCAGTCGGCTCATTATCACTCTACGCCACGGATGGCGCTACGTTTAATCGGTACCTACCAATTTTACTCGCAATAAAAGTAATAGATACTTAATTGGCGAATTAGCGCCAAACTCTCCGAACACATTTCAAATTAGCACATCAAACGTTCTAAATTCAAATTCGGAATAAGACGCTGACAAAATAATGGCGGTTCAAACTTATGATTGTCAAACAAGAGGCAGCGCGGGACTTAACTTTGAGCCATTTCATTCGTCAAGGAATAGTGATGCGCTTGTTCTTGATACTTGTGTCCTGTTTGCATTTTTTTTGGCTAGCGCAGGAGGACTTATAATCAAGTGAAGTGTGAGCCAGTCACATCTCTAGAAGAGCCGACAATTGATGAGGTAGACGAGATCTAGAGCGGAGACCGCGTTTGGGCAAACGTAGTGAAGGACGCCGCCGGCAGGTGGAGTGACGACTTGTGGGACACGGCTGGCAAAAACTGGATGGGGAGAGCCGAGGATCGGGCTTAATGGCGTGCACTATTAGAGGTCTACGTCAAGCAGTGGACGAATAGGCTTATGATGGTGATGATGATGATGATGATGAAAAAGCGTTTGTGTCGCCGCCACCATTGGCTTTGAAGTCTGTGTAGGCATCGGCGTCGGCATTAGTATAAGCGTCAGCGTCGGCGTTGCTTGGTATCAGATGGCGTCGTCAAAATTTCCAAAAAAACCCAAATTCTGCATTAATTCGTGGAAATTTTCACGCTTGTTGGGATAAGACCAAACGATAGCTTCTATTTTTCTATTTATACCAGCCTAAATAAACCTACTAGTGCTGGATATAGGCCTCGTCGAGTGCACGCCATTATTTCCAGGTCTGTGCTAAGTGGAACCCGAAAGCCTTCATAATCGATTTAAAAAATACTATCGATACCAGAAAGCTGACAGCTTACAATCGATAAAAAGAAGTATCGTCACAAAGAAGTTCCCATCTCTAGAGGAACTAACGCCTCCGAGCCACTCGGCTTCGTTCGGCAAGTTTTGATAGAATTTTCAATTACCTTCCTTTGTTCCAAGAGTTTGAGCTCTGCGATGTGTACTCGTACTTGCTGAGAGTACTCGAGACGTGGTAGGTGTTGAGGAATACCAAAATAGGTATCTATACGTACCTACTTTTAATACGAACGAGTATTTTTGAAGATACTACGTACCTTCGTTTAGGGGACGTCAATTTAGATGGGAAACAGAAAATGTGATGTGGTTTTTGTATTTTTTCTCAAACTTGTTTTGTTTTTGTTATTTAAATTAAACTGAGTAACGAGACAAGCATGTCGTTTATGTGATGGTAAGCGCTAGGCCTGCCCATAACAGTTACAGCGCCACCCAGATTATTGCGTTGCATAATCGTGCGCGGCACTGCTCTGCGCTCGTCAATCTGAGACATCGGCTCTTATGTTCATATGCCCGGTAATTACGCTGGAATCAGTGCCATTAAAACCGGAACACAGTGATGTTTGCACACTACTGCTTGGCGGATGAATATCTGGCAAAGGTAGTACTTTCCCAACGGTCTCTTACAGAAGAGGCCTCCCACTACAAAACTGTCCAACTGTTTTTTCGAGTGTTCGTGAGTTATATTGGTGGAGTATTAACCAATAAGTGTTCGTTAGCACGTTAAACGCCATGGGGTCATATATGACCACAGTGCACGTGCACGAGAATGAGTAAATGATACAAACCTTGTTATAACTCCACGGGTCAGTCTAGGCGACGCTTCCTATAGAACCGCTTTTTTCGTAAAAAAATTACCCAAATCTAGATCTATTAGGTATATACCTAGATACATAATAATCTATGCTCACTATATAATTAATTATTATAGGAACAAACATAAACTGAAAGCTAAGGTTATATCTGCCATTATTGACTAATCGTTTACCTACTTAAGGTACTGACTATGGTGGCAAAAATTGCGCTCAACTGCGAAGAAAACAAAAGAAATAATTCACAAGTAAGCCCTTACGCTCAGCACAAAGTACCTAATAAAGGTGCAAATAACCGTACTCGCGTTTTAAGATGCTATTTGCGAGGGTCCGCCACCCCTAATTATCATGAAAATTACCCTCCGTCTTTCCCCGTTCTTATATTAAACTTTCACTTCCTCTCCAAATATCTATTAGGGTTAAAACCACCAAGGTTTTGAACGAGATATAATAAAAAAGGAAGGAAAATGAACAGGCGCTAAAAGGATTATAAGATAAGCTATACGCAGAATCGCATTTGGTGCTAAATTACAATTGCGTCTATAAAAATATCGCTACACGATTGAACTATCGATTTGCGATATCGATTTTTCCATTTTTCCGAGTCGTCTGACTCACCGCTGCATTATTCGCTCGCTCTGTCATTCCTGTCTAGTAATACGCGGTCTGAATTCGAACGAATCACAGTCGATGGCACATACTGCTACTATCTCATTTCGAATGTTCAAAAACGGATTAACTTAAATTCGATTCCAAAACAAAAATCATCAGGAACAATCGAGATGTTTGAACAATCGACTAAAACATCCCAGAGTCACCTTTTATCCAAGTGGGTTCCAAGCTCACTAGAAATATATCCAACTGCGATACAAGCGTTTCAAACGACGGCAGCTAATTTAAATTTCTATTAAAACTTGCCACTCGAGGCGCAATGTCAAAGGCAATCACAATGTTTTATGAATCTACATTATAAACCTTATTATGATGGAGTTTATACATTTTATACTTAAAATGACGAGGTGTATAAACCTCTTTGGCGGCAAGTTTTTTTTATAAGCGAAAATGTCACGGATTTTTGGCGGGAACATAAAAATGTGACATTTGTTTTTCCATGTGGCCATGGTGTCTTTTTTATTTTTTCTGAAGCTTGTCTTGGTGGAATATTTTACGCGAACGAGTGAAGGCAAATGATACAAGCAACCCTAAATAATGTGTAATTTCGTGTACTCTCCAAGACCCTTCTAGTGACGTTGGCCGCGACCAGAATATGGAATAGCTATTTATATGAATTAAAAAATTTGACATTGCCTACATGCAAAAATCGTGCTAAGTCAAAAATTAAGAAAAAAACTATTCAAAATCCAATAGAGACTCCCTCTAATCCTTGCGCGAGACAGAAAATGTTTCTTTAATATAATTATTTAAGTAAATCTACTTCAATAGGTACCTACCCGAGTATTTACTATTTTCAGCCATCGAACTCCGCTCGGAGTTTTCTACGGTAAATTGGTTTTCAAGTTAGAATCTTAATTGAATGCCAGCTTCAAACGCATTCAGGTCTGGCGAAGTGCTTTCAAACGAATGAAAGTTGTAATGAGTTACTTTAGTAAATAAATATACTAGTAGACTTTGGAATGTTTCTTTGCTGAAAGTTCAAAATTTAGTCTGACGTGAAGGGTTATAATTATTATTATAAACCGACGCTTGCAATGCGTACAACTGCCTAACAAATGCAAAGTGGCTCAAATTATTACAACCTTTTATTTAACTTGCAATGTATTTATTTATGTAATTGTATGTAACATATGTAATTAACTATGTTTGTTCTGGTGGAATCTCGCAACACAATTTTGAAGCAGATATCTTCCACCGATTGAGATGAAATTTTGTATGCCTGTGAAGTTCCGATGACAATACAATATTATGGTGAAATCAAGCTGATCTGATGATAGAGACACAAAAAGACAATTTCAAGAAGAAAAATACACAATTAACAACGTAACTACTACTGCTAAGTACTAAATACATCGCGAATCGTTATTTTTTTTAAATACTTTTGAAATTTATATAGCTTGGTACCATAAAGCGGTATACATAGTACGAAATGTGCTCAAACAACGCTACGTAGAAAACAAATTGCGCACATTAATCCAAGTAAACAGCGTTAATGTTCAAAAGATATTTAACCCCACCTCGGCTCCTCAGGCAGGATGCTCCCCAAACTTTTCACCCCCGAAGACGCGAAATATTTACATAAATTTACAAATTTCGCTGCGAAATAAAGTCCAGTAGGGGTGTGGCGAGAAGAATACGGGTTTGTTTTCTGCGATGTTTTAAGCAGACTTTGACGTGACAACGTCTAATAAATCGATGAACGCCGGCCGCGGGTAGTCGTAAAACAAAATCATACAGTCGAATTGAAAACCTCCTTCTTTTTGAAGTCGGGTAAAAATTACAAATTTCGTTTGACATCACATTCTGTGACCTTATAAAATTAATTCTACATAAGTCCCTTCATGTTTGTTAGTAACTAACTAATGTTTGTTAATAACTAACAAACATTCTGGTGTACCTATAACGCACCCTTTTACTTTTATATCGTCCTTCGAGCTGGGCATGAATCAGCGAGTCTAACGACGACGACAACGACAACAACAATCAATAACAACGACAAGGACAACGAATATGGTTTCTGCAAACCTCACAATACATCTGGGTCATTCTAGAGGTAGACGTCAGAACTACGTCAGACGTCAGATACACGCATTTGAGAGTCAGAAACGCGCGCGTCGCGCAGAGTAAAACTATGAGAAGGCTTCCGATTCTCGCTATATATTTTTATGACAATAACATTAGAAGCGCTTCCATAAATACACATAGTACATAGTACCGACGCGCGCGTCCATAGTCACTGACGTCACCGACGCGTAAGTCACTAGCATCTGACGCGTGACGCAATTATCGAAAGTCTATTTTAACACTAAGCTTCTTTCCATAAAACCACGTGACATTCTCTCAATCCCATTTCAAAATTAAAACCAGCTCCAAAACCCGCCAGCCCTATAGCTCGGAGCATAGTTCGCGCGGGTCGCCCCCCAACCCCCCCTCCGCCCCTTAGTAGTGGGGGGGCGACGCGGGGCCGTTTTTCATGTTTAATTTTAACTTCGCAAAACTGGCGTTTTAATAAACGCGGCCCTGTCTTTCGCGCACTGAATTTTATGCTCGCCAACCTTTTGTGCTTTCGAAATGGGAATTTCGGTTTAATGCTACACTGGAGACGTAGGAAGTTTTATTGTGTATAAATTAGTTTTCGTGTAGTAAGGAAAAATGGTTTATTTATTTTTTGGACCCCTGAGAATTGCAGATTAAGCTTTGTTGGAAATTTAAATGTTCATTATACCTTTTATAGATATAACTACTTTGAACAAAATTTTTTTAATTAGATATTTCTAGTCATTACATCCCCCAAACATCTAAATTCGGAGCAAACACCTAAATACCTAAGTGCCTGAACAAGAATCGAATGTACCTACCGACATCACTGATAAATAAATTAAAATAAAATAAGCCTTTATTGCTGTTTCCAAAATTTACAAATTACTTAGGTATTACATTTATAATTTAGAACCGGTTTTCTCAACAACAGCTTGTCTTTCGACAAATGCCTCCTCCAAAGCCTTCCACTTATCTCTGTCTCTTGCTGTTCTGATTCATTCTGGACCCGAAACTCTTTTGAAGTCATCATCCCATCGTTTAATTTGTATTTAGTATTCTAATTGCTATTGTCAATAGCAATTAGACACCGACGATCGGAAACAACAACCATACATCACTTATCACACCGTAACCCCAAGCCGGATTACTGAGATCTGAAAGAAAAATATCTGATTTAGTTCCATTTAAATGTCCATCGATAGCGTGATCTTACATAAAATATATTAACTGCAAAAATATATATATATACAGAGAAACATAGAACCTCCTCTTTGGAAGTCTGTCAAAAACCAATTACGATCACGCAATCCGCCAACTACTAAAATTAAATAACCTACATACTAGCGCCCACGGTTCAGTAAAGAAAACTATTTCTCATCATTGTCTCATAATTATACTTAATCCTCCAAAAAGACACTATATACCTCCACGAAGACTTAACATGAAGGTTAAATACCAATGACATTATTAAACTAAATAATATAACTCAAATCTGTACAAGATAAGATCCGCACTACACGATCAAAATCAGTAAATACACTGAGGCTCGGTTACGTCGAGGCTAAGCCCCGGCCGTAAAACAAGGAACTGAATATTAAAACCGGGAACGAACACCATTAAAATGCGTAATTGCTGGATTAGGACGCTCAAGATTCCATTCCGAAACCACGTTCAGAATAGCACACTTCTGTAACACAGACTAAAAATTCACAACCATTTTGTAAACTCAAACTGACAGTATGGAAGACACAGTTAAGTTTCGGTTTTAGTCTATGGCATTTACAAATGGCGGGGTGTTTGAATTAGGACCGTGATTCGGTCTCAACGTGCCTTACATACGTCATGAGCGGAGGTCTCAAGATTAGGCGATTACATCGGCTTTTTCGTATTTCGAACGCACGCCGTCTCCGCGTTTTATGCCTTCGAACTCGGAACGTTCTGAATTTAAATGGATTAGGCCCCGGTTTCGTGTGATTTAAATTAGGAACGTGCTGTATTTACTTTTTAATTAGCGTGTTCTTGAATAAATTTTTGGGGAAAAGTAAATAATTTGCATACAGCCAAGTTTTGGTTTCAAAATAACATTTCATACATTCACGGATCAAGATATTAGAGTTTAGATTATCAACAATTATTTAGACTTCGAAATAGACGATTATTTTATATAATGCTAATCATTTAAAAAAAAAAATACATGGCAATAATTATATTCAAGAGTAACTATTTAACTAATGAAAGAAGATAATGTATACGCATTATTAAAGGCATAATCAACTCTGACTCCGCCATTTTTACACAGAAGCACTAAAAAGTATCTACTTAAGCATTCATATCAGCAGCAGTAAAAACTTTTCCCACCGAGGGGGGAGGAACGGGCGCCCTCTACCGTACATCTATAAATCTATATGACGTCATTAAGAAAACACAGCGCGTCGTCTTGCGCATACCCGTCTCGCTCTCTCTTGCGGGAAAACTGGCTCGAGAAAGAGATGACCAACGTCTTTAAGAGGGGGAGAGGTACAATGGAGAAAAGACGGTGGAAATTAAATAATACTTTGTCTTTGAAATTGAAAAGGGGCGGTGGGGGAAAGTTTGGAAAATTTTGGGGGTTAGAGGTAAAAAGGTATTGATTTTAGTTGAGATTACGATGTCTCCATTGTGGCGGGCCTTGTGGTTGTCCTTAGAGTTTGTTGCCGTCTTGCGGAGTTGGAATATTTTGTCCTTTATAACTTAAAGGACCTTAAAACCTCCTTGTTCGTTAAACAAAAAGGTTGTATAGGGAGGTTTTATGTTGGCTGGTTAGACGAGGTAACCCAAAAGTAAGTTTAAAGCTTAACGATAAGCTTATGTTTTTTTTTTTCATTTTTGTTTCAGGCACTCTTCGAAGTCTATTTCGAGAATTTGGCGGGACATCACTTGAGTTTCTCGCCGGTTCTGCCAAAATCCAGAGGAATAGTCTATTTTAGTTTGAAGCCTAAATATGAAAGACAACTAATGTTTGTTTGTTAATATTCGACCTGCGCTACTCCGGATAATGAACCCGACCACTCAACTATCCTATTGAACTTTTTTCTTGTGTATTGTAACTGCTTGTAAAATTGGGTGCCATATTACGAAATAATGTTTTTATTACAATCACACATGAAATCAACCAACAAAACAAAACCAAAAATTGGTACGAAATAAATTACGAACCTAAATTTTTTTTAAGACAGGTGCCTTTTAGACTTTTTTTACTTTGTGCCTAATATTAAAAAAAATACGTTTGGTCAACGATTTCTAACTAAAATTTAATCTCAAGCAAAACATTAAAAAAACCTAAATAGTTATTATTTTTTTTTTACTACGAAAATATGAGCATGCAACGAAATTCTTACCCATATCTCGCTACAAGCCTTTTGCTTTACAATTATTTTATTATGAGTATTTTATTACCATGTCAAGCATGGTAATAAAATACGCTTTGCTCAAAATGTCACTACTACGTATAAAACTACTTTAAAATTACTAGATTAATTACTTATTTATAATTAATATAATTAAAAAATAGGTCGACTTCCAGAAAATAATATAATCTATACTTCTATACTTTATATATAAAGCTGAAGAGTTTGTTTGTTTGAACGCTATGATCTCAGGAACTACGGGTCCGAATTGAGCAATTATTTTTGTGTTGAATAGTCCATTGATCGAGGAAGGTTATAGGCTATATAATATCACGCTACGACTAATAGGAGCAGAGCAGCAATGAGGAATGTGGCAAAAACGGGAAAAAAATATTGCTTTAAAGTAATATGGTGGTTTTTAACATGGGGAAAGGAGAGTTATAGCAGAAAAACTGAAATTATGCGGGTGAAACCGCAGGGCGCAGCTAGTATAATATATTGGAAGCTTAAAAATACGATGAGTTAAGTTTATTTCATGCTTCAGGGTGATGAGCGCAGTGCAGTGCCGCGCAAGATTGTGCAATGCAAAGTTCTCGTTGGCACTGGAACTGTTATGAGCAAGCGTACCACTTACAATCAGGAGAACGGCTTGCTCGTCTCGTTATCTCATTACTCAGTAAAATAAAAAAATAAAAAAATTGGTTGTCTGTAAAGTTGGTTTATGGACGATATTTTAACGTGACAACGTCATAACAAAACATTGATGAAATGATTGCATACTTTTATAAATAAAATTGAATAATTTTTAATAATAAAAGAATAAATAGTTTAAATTATACTAGTAATCAGATTTTTAACGTGCAAGAATAATTAGCCTGTCAAGAAGAGAAGAGAGATAGATGCGGCGAAAGCGTACAATGAGCGTAACGGGAAAATGTGTCAACTTTTTCGTGCATGCAGCCGGCGTTCATCGATTTATTAGACTTTGTCACGTCAAAAAAAATGGCTTATTAATTTAAATAACTAATTAAAGTACGTACCTACAATGTCTAAAACAGATGACAGCCGTCCCACACTAGTCAGTATCGATACGTTTTGTATACAAAACCAAACCTGCAAATACCTACGTACCCTTGTTTACCTATTGTAATTCTTCTGTACTGTGTTTATTTTTGTTTCTGGTGTACAATAAAACGTTTTTCTATTCTATTCTATTCTACGCCATCACTATCACATTCTTCGCTTAAATAAAATTGGCAATACAAAAGCCAGAAGGGGGGGCACTTACCCCCCAAGGCCGGGCAAATAAGCCATTAAAAGCCTTGCGACGGCACCGGGCTATAAAATCTCTGCTTCTTGGCCCCTTCCGCCCCCTGAAGGGGTGGGCCCTCCCCCTCGCGATAAACTGCTTTTATGCCGTTCCGTGCTATAATTAAAATGGCTCGGCGTTTTCTAGCAAGATAAAAGAGGTAAGATGGGAGGTACAAGGGGGAGATGTGGGGGTATTTAAGGGGGAAAGGTTATTTGTCTACGAAATTAAAGTTTAGTACGTACTTGGATATTTCTTTGAAGTCTCTATTGTTCTGTATTTCTTATAGTATTATACATTGATGGTTCTGCGTAAGTGTAATGTTTGCTACTTGAATGAGATAGGGGCGTCAGGTTGTCAGACTGGTGTCAGAGGGTGTTAGACTGCCCAAAAACCTCTGAAATGGCCTAGCGACTGTTAACAACCGAAAAAAAAAGAAATGTCCTTAGTATTAATGAAGGCTGACCGGTTTCTCAACTTATATATGACTGGGTTACGATACGAGCAAGTTCTTCACCTGATAGTAAACGCGCAGTGCCGCGCAGGATTATGCAATGCAATGTGCTGGGTAGCACTGTAACTGCTATAGGCTGGCGTAGCGCTTACCATCAGCTGAACGACTTGCACTTCTCGTCACTCAGTCAAATAAAAAAAAACATAGCATTCAAACATTTACTAGAAAGAATAATATTTCAGAAGACTATTATTTAACACGTGTCCAAAAATCCAGTTGGCCATCTATTACAAAAACAAGTTGCTAACAAAAAGTAAGAAATAGTATTTTTAACGAAATCCAGTTTTATAACAAAATTCAATCAAAAACGAGTATTTTTAACTTCAAAAGGGAACCGGATTTAACCCCTTCGATGATGAATTGAAACCAGATTTGCAGTTGTCTATAACTGGTAGGAGCTAGCCACCGCTGGCTGTAACTGGTTCAAACCGCTTTAGGGAATTATTTTTTATTTTTATTCGGCTAGTTTTATATTGTAGGGTAGAGTTTTATCATTTTTCTATAACACTTTTGCTGCACTTTTACCCGAGAACGGCAAAGCAAAAAGGACGGTTATGTTTTTAGCAGTCTAACTGTGGAAAACAGTGGAAAACATCCACCTTCCAAGGAGAGGGTTGTGATTTCAAATCTCAAAAGGCACGTACCAATGTGTTCCTCGTAAAACATATGTACGTAGATTATCACTCGCTTTTCGGTGAAGGAAACATCGTGAGGAAAACCTACCCGAGCGTTATTACGGAGATAGGTTGGTGATCTACCAATCCAGATCTGGCCCCCGTGGTGGATTATGGCCTAACCCTCCTCACGAAAGTGAGGGGAGACCCGTGCCCAGCAGTGGGACGTTATTGGTTGATGATGATGATATGACACTAAAGCTTGAGGCTGATTGAGGCTTGTAAAAGTGCATTATTTTGCCTACTGCAAAAAATTATTTCTTGTTTTAGTTTAGAATAAGTCATATGTATTTTTAGACATGTAGCAATATAATACCATTTTTTTTAAGTATTTTACCTTTGTCACGTTTATACTGGAGAATTCCGGTATCACCGTCGAGAGTGGTACTGTCTTTCACTAACCGCTTTTGATCTTGTAAACGTCAATCTTTACTCGACATACCGTTACAGTTTATGTCTAGTAAACACTATAATACATATTTCAACTCGCAATTTTTCAATTAGCTGCCAGCCGCCTTAAAAGTCAGAATAGCTTCCTAAAAGCTACACATGCACTGAAAAGTCATCCGAGCGAGTATCGACGCAAACTGTGGCAGAAGACGCATGCACCGCCACCTGAGTTTATCCCACCTGCCGAGGAACTGCCAGCAGGCTGTGACTTGCCGTGGCCCACGTGGAAGTCTCTTAACAGACTTCGGACCTACGTGGGCCGCTGCAAGAGTAACCTGACTAAGTCATCTTGCCCCGCAAAAGTCACAATGTGACTGTGGCGTTTCTGCCCAAACGATGCAGCATTTGCTGTCGTGCCCTCAGTGCCTTAACACCTGCACCTTAACCGACTTCTATGAGGCTTCTGCTCCCGGTCTGGCAGTAGCCAATTACTGGTCCAATACGATCTAGCCGTGGATCATCAAGAACAAGAAGAAGAAGACAATAACAAAGAACAATTTTCTAAAAGTTGTAACTAGAAAACAAAGCATTTACAATATAAATACCTCACAACGTTAATTAAGTGGTTGATCAAAGAAGAGCCGCCGCGAGCAGCTATTGTGCTGACTTCCTGTCGCCGCGGCGGCGGAGAAGGTCGTATGTGAAAAGTTTCAAATACGTAATTAATAAAAGTATGTTACTTACTAGTAATACGAACTTCATCATCATCATCGACCCATATCGTCCAACTGCTGGAGGCCGACCATGACGTCTTATAGCGATTCAGTTTAGGACTTAAACTGAGCCGCGCCGCGCTGAAAATGGTAGCAGCCTAAATTGAGTCGCTAATAAGCCATTTTCAACCTCAACTATATCCACTTTAGGTTGAAAATGGCTGCAACATAAAAAATAAAACGTCACGGTACGATTATGCGACGCCGTTCAGTTTAGGTCTTCAATTGAATCGCTATAAGGCGTCATGGTAGGCCTCCTGAGCACGGGTCTCCTCTCACTTTCGTAAGGTTCCAAGGAGGCCCGGTTTGGATTGGTGGATAACATACCCACCTCCGAATTTATTCTCGGGTAGGTATGTGGGTTTCCTCACGATGTTTTCCTTCACCGAAAAGCGAGTAATCGTTACGGACTTACGTTTTACAAGAAACACGCTTAATAATTTCTTGTTTATTTTTTCTATGTATACGTTTATGACATCTGTTTAATATTACTTTCTCACTTTAAGTAAGTATGTGGAAGTTTGACGGCTAGAAAGTTTTTTTAACACTTTCACTTCTGAGCCGATTTGCTTGTCTAGCCACGTGTGCGGCTCTGCACGCTCCATAGAGTTTTTCCATACAACAAACACAACAGGTGTGTTTTCCCGCACTCGCGGCAAGATATGAAAAACACGACAGTTGTGTTCTCAGCACTGAATCTTTGTAATGATAGCAGCAGCTGTACTAATACAATAAAATAAAATAACACTTTGGTACGTGCCCGCACTGGGATTAGAACTCACGAAATTCTCCTTGGAAGGCGGACGTTCTTCCACTAGGCTACCACCGCTAAGAATATTTTATAGGTATTAGAATTAAAATGAAGATATTCAACCTTCATGCCAAATACAATCTTCCCCGCCCAGACCGCCCGGCCGCCATCTTGGAGGAAAACACAAAGATGCTGAATGGTGAAATTTTCTTGTGTAATTTTCACGCTTTTCCGCCCTCTTCCCACCCGCTCTTTCCCCCCTTACCCTGGGGCAATTTGCACTAAAAACCAGATAAAGCAGAGCTCTAGCTTCACGTGCTTCGAGTGTTAAAGTATTTGAATTGAGTATTTGACAGGTCTTGTTTAGGTGGTCGCGCTCGTTTGTGAATTTCGGAATTAGGCAAGTGTAAGTTTTTAATTGATTTATAATTATAATGGTGTTTGTGAATAGTTGTGTTATATTTATATAAAAAAAACTAGCTGTACTCTGCGACGCTTCGCTGTGACCCATTCGCACATTCGCTGATATGTCACTGATGAAAAAAATGAATAAAAACAATCCTTGATGCGGATTATATATCATGCTAAAATTTCAGCTCGATCGGTGCAGAACTTTTTGAGTTTTTAAAGCGTACACAAACCAACATAACATTTTTATATATATAGATAAAAGCACCTACCTTAAAAGAGTTTTGATAGTAGTCCGGTGTTAATCTAGAATCCATTGATTCGTGAATATCAGTTTGAATCTAGCCATATTATACATGAATCAATGGATAGATTTATGAATCATCTCAGTCCTTATAAACAGGAAATTGACAACTACAAGGACCATGGACCATGGTCAAACGCCTGCAGTCACATCAATATTGTCCCTCAGGAACTGAATTCACAGTCTACATGGTCATTCGTTTGTTACTAGAGTAACGCAACGAGCAGGTTGTTCACCTGATGGTAAGCGCTACGACTACCCATAAAAGTTTCAGTGCCACTCAATACTTTACGTTGCGACATAAATCACCCTGAGACATAAATAGGATATTTGATGATTTGGGCATTCATAGAATAGAATAGAATAGAATAGAATAGAATAGAAAAACTCTTTATTTTACACCAGAAACAAAAATAAACACAATACAGAAGAATACATTAATTCATCCTTTCGTTCATTCAAGTATTCGTTCATTCATTCATCCATGAACAGCTGTTTCTTCAGCGGCTCACTTTCTTAAGTTGGGAGAACTTATATTCTACTAAACGATTTTCTTTCCACGAACCCCTCCCAACACCAACTTCATCTCATCTCAAAACTTCATTATCGAAGTTCCTCCTTTATTACCCTGATAACAAAGGCAAGCCATAAATATTTAATGCTGTCAATACACTTATATACGGAACTTATCTTCAAGATGTTATGTACACGCCTCGAGGCGCATAGGCGAGGAAAGTAAAGGGGGCTGTAGGTTGGTTGGCCGAACGCGGCGGCTAATTTCTGGCGTTTTTGGTAAAGTTTGAGAAACGTGAGAGTTTTTTGGCATTACACCAGCGTAACTAAATGCTGTGGTCGCGGGTTTGTAGCTACAAACTTCGGGTAAATTTAAAGATAGCTAATTCCATGAATTATCTGTGAATTATTTCATAGGTAGGTTTGTTATCCAACAATCCGGGGCGGGCCCCCGTGGTGGATTATAGCCTAACTCTCCTCACTAAAGTGAGGGGAGATCCGTGCTCAGCACTGAAACGACATGGTTTATGATGATGATGAAAAAACATTTTTTTAGATGCAGCTTAATTGGTATCTCTGTCAGCATGGTTTTTGCTTTGACAATGCCCATCCAATGCAGTAATGCCCATTTGTTATCATTTGATAGCAGAAGTAAAACCACACCAGAGACCATTCGGCAGGTGACTGAATTCAGAATTGGTCAGGCTGCCGGAAGGTCCATACCTCGTTTGACAACACAAAACCAAGGTCACATAGCTCAAAACACTATCACAAAAGAAGACGCTCCCCAAGCTTATAAAAACACCTTTTAAAGACTCTTCAAGACGACCCAAGACATTGTGGCAGACCAAGAAAGAGATGACGGAACGAACTTGAAACCATGAATTTCTGATCACCATGTTGGATGGCCTTTGCCTAAAAATTTTTTTCTACACGTCTTCCCTTACGAGATCCTGGCTCCTAATTAGGATTCCCTATATCAGGATTTTCTGTATCTAGGGAATCTGGAACTACAAGGACCATGGTCTCATAATCATCCAAACACAGAGCAAACACCTGTGGTTCACCCAAATCTTCCTCCTGTTCTTGAATCCCCGCTTCGCAGTTGGCTCATCCCCAATTTATGCAAGAGGCCTTCCGTGGGACAACATAGGCTCATCGTAATCGTAAGTGTTCTTGATATCGTATCAGCGTCTACCCAGGTTAGTGTAAAATACACTAAATACCGCCCTAATGAGCTCCAGCACAACTTTCTGCAGAGCCGCGAAAGTAGCACGGAAAACTTTAACAGCGTCTTCGGCGCGCTGCGAGCGAAATAGTTTGATACTTGCAGTGCTTGGAATATTTCTCGGAACTTTAGAGTGTGCTTTGGTGCGAAAACTCTTTAAGATGTCGAGGTTAATTGTACTATCCTCTCCTAAAAATATTAATGTATATTTATGGCCACCGCAAGCATTGTAATGGCGAATCGATTTTAATGAAGTTTCGTTTGAAGTTTGAGCTGAACAAAACATTTTAGATTTCGAAGTATTCTCAGATATGCATAGAGAATTATCACCATCATCATCAACCCATATTGACTCATTGCCGAGCACGGGCTCCCCTCACTTTTGGCAAGAGGATTAGGCCTTGATCCACCACGGAGCCCCGGTCCAGATTAGTGGATCACATACCTACCTCCAAAATAATTCAGAAGGTAATAGGTACCTTGAATTTAGGGTGTAAGACAGCTTGGACAGTAGTTAATAGTGAATAAGGGGCTTATGATACTTTTTTCTCATCGGCCTCGGTACTAAGGTATGGTCATTGGAGCTGATGAAAGGCAGTCTTTTCGATAAATCGATATCTATGAAATATTTTTTTCGTGGAAGCGGGATTCGCAGCTACGTCGCCGGGAGAAGAATTTAAACACAACGCCTGAGACCAGACCGGAGGTCATCCTGACATAGATCATGTTCACGAAATTGTTCAACAATAGATTGTTATTGGCCAGTAAAGCGGAGGTACATGTGGAAAGGAAAGTGTTGCTGAACAAATGGAAAATGCATTTTCCGACAAGCGCATTAAAGCCGAGCCTTAAGTGTACTTTAGAATTAATTCTTTTATCGATGACGATGTTTTAATCTAAGCCATCTTCAGACACATTGGTAAAACATCAATACGAAAGTTGAAGAAACCACTAAACTACTAAACCGGTTTTTGACCAAAACTAGGGTCAGTACCTACGTATCTGTTCTCACGATCCACTGAGAACAAGTTTTATCATTATAATGATGGGTTCAAGACATAACCGGACATCGGTCAGTGTGGGAATTTCTTTATCCTTTGTGAGGGTTAAACGTAATTTGCATATGGGGTTATATTTTTATTGTAAACTTAAGCTGGGAATATCAGGTCCATATTAATTATAAGCAGTTTTTTAGTTGTACTACTTAAACTTAGAATTGAACCATGCTTTATGAAATCACACGGTGCTTAACTTAACTTTTAAAAGTAGCATTCAATTCTAAATCAAATTCCAAACTAGCTATTATAAAATATATATTAATCATTACATCTTATATCTTTAAATGAGCAATTCTTGTATATATAAATATAATTGGAATCTCGGAATCGGCTCCAACGATTTTCATGAAATTTAGTATATAGGGGGTTTCGGGGGCGATAAATCGATCTAGCTAGGAATCATTTTTAGAAAATGTCAACTAAAAATAAAAAAATACCGAGCAAAGCTCGGTCATCCAGGTACTAATTAATAAAACACAAACTGACCAGCTGAGAATATCTGTAATATATCTGTAAAAATGTTTGTCATCAAATAAAACAAATACCTTTTTTATTTTAAATTATAAATCCAAGCATATTGTAAAATAAATGTGTATAATTTTTTTATAACTGTCGTTATTTTAATAATCGGATAACTTTTTAAATCAAGATGTAATAAAAGATGAATAGCAAATAATCAAATCAACTAAACTACTAATCATAATAATCGATACTGCTATCAAAAAACGTCCGTGCTTTATTTTACTCGAAAGCTACAAAATCGATTATTTTTTTTTAGAAACTAATTATATTCTAAAATAATAGTAGGTATTATAACAGTGGTATTGAATAAAATTCACGTCTTTCAAGTCGAAAAACTTGCCAATTTTAATTTGACATTAAATACGCCATCAACCCTTTTAATAGGGCGACCCTTTCCCACGCCGAGTGACCACTGTCCAAGCGTCTTACGGTTGACCCTTCCAATGATAAAACGCGTTTAGCTAGTTCAAGAAACGACAGTTTCTGGTTAAACCTGTTTTTGTTCTCATACGGTGAATTTGTCTTTATGACGAAACTTGTTCGATGGGTTAAAATGTATTTTTTTTAATATAACTTTACAATGGTAACACTCAAATGATTGAAAAACTTGTTTTGGACACGACGAAAAGAAATTCGTGGATGCAAACTTAGTTTTTCATTGGGAATTCAAATACAAAGAAAACAAAAAAATTCAAAGACAAAAATTCACGCAATGTAATAAATACATAGTTTTTTGATGCAATTTAAATAAAATGTTACTTTAATGGTTACGTATCATTAAAACTAATTGAAATTTGTTGAAAGATGCCCAAGTGATAAGACGAGCAAGTCTTTTACCTGATGGTAAGCGCTACGCCTGCCCATAACAGACACAGCACCACCCAGAACCCTGCATTGTACAATCCTTTGCGGCACTGCACTGCGCTCGTCACCCTGAGACATCGCCTCTAAAATCTCATTACGCCCAGTAATTTCACTGGAACCAATGCCCTTCAAACCCGAACACAGTAATGTTTTCACATTGCCGCTTGGCGGATGAATATCTGACAAAGGTACTTCCCCAGGCGGTCTCTTGCAAAAGAGGCCTCCCACTACAAAACTGGAAGAGGAGAGCCGAAGATCGGGTTCAGTGGCGTTCACTAGGAGAGGTCTACGTCGAACAGAGAAAGAATATAGGCTGTTGATGAGATATAATAAAATCCCTAGGCGTTACGTAACAAAGTATCAAGACGGATCACGCGCGCTTTCCCGCGCCAGAGATAAATTTTGAAGCGCCAGTGAAATTTTAATAACTAATTTTCTTGTAGGACTCGCGCTCGCGGCGTCTTTGCATCGGTACTGGGAAATGTATATCTAATGTGCGAGGGTTATTAGCTATACCTTATATGAGTAGACTCATATAAATTTACAATAAGGGGATCAACTGAGTTAATTGTGGTTTATTTGAAAGAAAAGAAGGAAAGAAGAAAAGAGAAGAATAAGAAGAAAAGAAAAGAAAAAGAAGACTTCAGTAGAATAGAATAGAATAGAAAACCCTTCATTGTACACCAGAAACAAAAATAAACACAGTACAGAAGAATTACAATAGGTAAAAAAGGGTAGTACAATGGGCGGTCTTATCGCTGAAAGCGATTTCTTCCAGACAACCTTTGGATGGACAGTAAAAATTATTTTTCGATAGTAGGGTGGGTGGCGTATGACCTACTATAGTAATGGCTATCTATTTATGGTTTGAGTTTGAAAAAGGACATTTCACTTTCAAGTGGTGACTCATGCCTGAATCTCGCACAGTTATCTTCCCCCGTCCTTATCTTGAGATAAGCTCACTGTCATCATAATTTTGTATTGTCCTCGGAATTGACAGGCATACAAAATTTCAACTCAATTTAATGACAGAATGTGGGTCAAAGTTTACTAGCACCATTTGACGTAAACAAGTTATTAATACAGTGAACTACGCAATAGCTTAGCGCAAAAGAATAAACAGTAGTGACTTTCTAAAACACCTCACCCACCCCGCCTAAGAAATCTCGTAAGAAAACCTCTTTCCTCCTCGCCCCGATCAATCAATCAAAAAAACCCCAACCCACCCCTTCCAGGGCTTGCACCCCCTGCTCCCATTTATCCACATTAATATAACGGCCTCGTGATAAATTGCCGACTACCCCCGGCCTACGTTTTCTTAGACGAATTTTGCGGGTGAATACAGGGTGGCAACTGTTTGATTCAATTAAGGGAAATTGTGGATTCTGAAGGGTTTTAGTTTGGTTTTATTAATGTTCTTTGTCTGTTTTAGGGGATATTATCTGTCGAATTAGGTCACGTTATGGTCTGGATTTTTCCATAAACAGGAAAAGCTGAATTACAGCCTAAACACCATCAATCTATTCACTACTATGAGCCCCACGGTTTCACCCGCGTTGAGTATAATGCGTTATTTTTACGTGATAAAAAATACCCTATATATTAATCCAGGTAATAAACTATCTCAGTGCAAAATTTCATTCAAATCCGTTCAGTAGTTTTTGTGTGAAAAAGTAACCAACATCCATCCATCCAACCTCACAAACTATCACATTTCTAATACTAGTAGGATGAGCCATTGAGGAGTTCCCTCATCTACCATCCGGCTTTATCATCAGATCAGCTATCTATCACCAACAAACAGTATTGTCATCGAAATTTGACAGCCATGTAAAATTTCAACTGAATTGAACAACGGAAACTGAGTCAAAAACTTGCAATATCCGACCTTAACATGCATCCACATCCACAACCGCGAGTTGAAGTAAAAACAAACACTCGAATTTCTCATCAAAAACCTATAACGTCCCACTGCTGGGCACGGGTCTCCCCTCACTTTCACGAGGAGGATTAGGCCATAATCCACCACGGGGGCCAGATCCGGATTGGTGGATCACATACCTACCTCCGAAATAATTCTCGGGTAGGTATGTGGGTTTCCTCACGATGTTTTCCTTCACTCGGGTAGATATGTGGTCGGGTAGATTCGGCCAATTATGATTGAAAATTAAATAATTTTATGCATGTTTCTCCATACGAACCAAGTTGGTCCGACGTGGCAAACAATCGCGACATGTGTTTTCCTTCACCGAAAAGCGAGTGATAATTACGTACATATGTTTTACAAGAAACACATTGGTACGTGCCTGCACTGGGATCGAATTTCTCACCAAAAGCAATTAATGCAAAAAATTCTCCGATGAATAGTGTGTTCGTATATTTTGACATTATTGACATTTAATATAATATGACAGCTGGCAAGTGACAATTGTACCTTCAAACTAAAGTTGCCACTGACTGGCTATGAGAGAAAGACAGAAAGAAAATGTGTACTCGCACCTCTCTCTCTTGCCCCTACAGTAACATACGAAACGTAATTATCTCTTTCTATCTTCTCTAACTTATATCTCCCTCTCAACTTCCATTCGCGGCGCCCGATCACACTTTTCGTAACACATTCACCAGCTTACTCCCGAAATCAAGCATACGTAAAGATGTATTCGAAAACGTAATTAGAAACGAAATCTCTAAGGAAATGTACGTAACAGTAACCCCCTGTACATAATTTTCTTAGGCAAGTAATTAACGACGGAGGAGGCCTTTTCCAGCAAAAAACAATTCTGGGCACGTTCTCAGAACCTCACGTCGTCTTCAGGCGGTAAATATACCTACATAGATTGTGTCAATATGTATACCTATGTATGGGGAAGGGATTGGATAGAAAAGCTTGGAAAATGACAATTTTGTAGTTGTGAGCAGTTTATTTATTGAAGTAAAACTTCTTTACGCACGCTTAACTTGGGGAGTAAGCTGGTGAATGCGAGATGAGAGCGTTACGAAAAGTGTGATCGGGCGAGGCGAACGAAAGTTGAGACTGAGATATAAATTAGTGAAGAAAGAAAGATAGAGTTACGTTGCGTATATTTTATGAAAATTTTATGGCATATTTTTTTTAAATATTTTTTTAGTTGAAGATTTATTTCTACTATTTGTCCCAGCACACATATTGATTTTTATTTATATAGCACAATCACATCATACACATAAATACTTAATTAGATGAGTATTGACAAGGTACAATTCTGCTGTGTACGAGAAGCATGGCAAAGTAGGGAAAGTAGAAGGATTTTTGGTTGACAGCTTAGTTTTCGAGAAGTATTTTTAAGCCTCATTGCCTATACTTTACAGGCTAGTTAGATAGCATTATCTCACCTAGTGATAAGTGATTTATTTATTTCTTTATTTATTCTTTAGCACACAAAGAGAGTACAAGGAGTACTTAATGTTAAGTAGCATTTTCTACCAGTCATCCTGTAGGTGTAACTGAAATGGTGGTGGTGTGGCAAAACGAGAGAGCAGAGAAAAGTATATTTAAAAGATATTTAGGGATAGAATATTTTATTATAATACAACATAAAAATTATAACAAAGTGGTGATACATAAAGAGACGTGGTTAAAGATGGTTTGGTTAAAATAACGTTTTTTTTTTATATGACCGAGTAACGAGACGAGCAAGTCGTTCAACTGATGGTAAGCGCCTGCCCATAACAGTTACAGTGTCATCGAAAACTTTGAACTGCGCTCGTCACCCTGAGACATCGGTTCTAAGTCTCATATGCCCAGTAATTTCGCTGGAAACAGTGCTCTTTACGGGACACAGTATTGTTTTCGCACTACTGCTTGGCGGATGAAGCATTTCTCCAAACGAACTCTTGCAGAAGAGGCTTACCACTACTAATGTCTGCTACCGGAGTCCTGCGGTAGAGGTTTCGTGAAAGATTTTCTACACAAGGATGGTATCACCAACATAAAACAAAAAAAATCATGATGACGGATTATTAATTGAAGCTATATAGGTATATCCTGTTTATACACTATTAAAGTAGGTTTTTGAAGACGTGTTCCTCTTACAGGTTTAACTCCCATCCGCTCTCGTCAAACTAAACAGAACAATCTTACGTTACCCTTTATTATCTGGGCGGATATCTCGAAACTCTTATAAGTGCGAATAATAATTATAAGGGGGCGTCTTCGGGGGCAAGAATGGGGCCACCCCCCATTTTGGGGGTGTTCGTTAGCAAGCCCTAATGCCGGCAGACATTAATCATTCCTTTCATAAAGAGTGGGCTCCGTAGATAAATAAGTGTAGTATGTGTTTTCTGAGGCTACCCTTCTTGAGAAAGCGCTGGGTTAGTGTGGACATGCCCTTAAGAAAGTTCTTTTTTTTTCACGTAGGCATTAAGCGTAGTCGTTTTTTTGTTGAGGCAATAAAATCAGCAATAGGCAAAACTGCTGGTGTATGGTAAAAAAAGATACGGATTTGCCTGTCGGGTGTGTATGTTTTCACCATACACCAGCAGTTTCCTTTGCCAGGCACGTCTGTCAGACAGATCTGACGGGCAAATCTGTGCGTGTATGCATAGCCAAAGAGAGAGAGGGAAAGAGATTCAGCTCACAATCACATCGCTTCATATGAGCATTAAAAAAAACTTTCTCATTTCCAACTGAATTTCCCGTCGTATCCACAAGTATAGAACACAATTTCCTCAGCGTAGCAAGGCGGCGCTGCCACATAATTATTCATCTTAAATTGCACGTGTATGTGTGTGTGTGTGTGTACGTACAACGCGGCGCTTCGTTGTAAGCACACTACAATTGTAGACAGTAACTCAAATTCGTTAAAAACAAACTTGATGACTATTAAAAAAGAAAACAAAAACCGATGACACAACTTAAGTAACAATATAAATAAATTAAAAGAAAACTAACTTAAATTTCAAAATCTAACAAAAGAGGGTGTCCATGAGGCATGGTGCCAATAACACTGGCTGCATTTCCACGTTGAATAGCATAGCTTCTCTGTGCGAGAAATGAGCCAGCCCTCTTGTCACCAAAAAACTGATTAATGATAAAAATGAAGAAATAAAAGAAAAGGAGAGAAAGGAAATAACATAAAGCTAGCATTGGAAACCTGCACTACACTAAGCGTGGTAATGGAACTGGATATGCAGGCACTGGAATACACTGGATCCAAAAAGAGATCCAGACCTCTAACTGGATCGGGGGGCGTCGAAGTGTACTTCAACGGCAACTAAATGACTGGAATTCCAATTTTATGTAGTGATAGGTATCGTCTTCATGAAACCGCCTGGAGATAAACCACACTTCTGCCAAATATTCATCTACCTAGAAGTAGCAAGCAAACATTACTGTGTTCCGGTTTGAAGGGTACTGTGTCTAGCTAAATTACTGGGCATATGAGACTTTAGAACCAATGTCTCAGGATAACGAGCGCAGTGCAAGATGCAAGTTCTGGTTGCGCTGTGCATAAGGCAGGCGTAGCACTAACCATCAGGTGAACGACTCTTCTCGTTACTGAGTCAAATAAAAAACGATATCGTCCAGTCTAATGGATTGACTTGCTGGATCGCTGAACTGGAATAATGTAAACCGTGCATAACATGATACGTTCGTACGTAAATTACAGTCATATCAAAATGCCAAATTTCGTAGCGAAATATCTGCTTCAATAAAAACCAGTCCAAATCGCGCTATTTGATCTACTGTTCAAATTATTTGTACGTCTACAAGCGAGCTCAAATTTCGTTCTTTTGTAAGTAACGCTCGCTCGAAATTTATAAATTTATTAAAGATTTCTGTTGCGCACGTTTGGAATTTAATTACTAAGGGGTGGAACCACCCTTCCGTCTTGGGTGGTAGGTGTGCTTATGTTGTTTTCATAATTTCGCGCTTACTTATTAACGAACTTGTGTACTTTAATTGGGTTACATTTACCATCTTTATGGCTCAGTGGGGTGGAAAATTATGTTTGAGGAAATAAATCTATGTTATACATAAAATATATATAATATATAAGAGTTTTTTGTACCTAATTTTAAGCTGTGGCATGCATGGCACAGCGAGTAAAAGTTGACAAAATAAAATCAGAAGAACGAAATACTTTATTGAAAAATTCAATGTAGTTTCATTCATTATAATTATATTTTAACAATATTTGTATTTAAAATATCTACTAATATCAATGTATTATTTCTCAGACCTCGAATCTTCCCTAGATCAAGGTCAAGTTAACTTAGTCGACACGTAGAGGTTTCTCAAAACGATATTTTGATATTAATTGGTTTGTGAATAGAGACCCCTTTTTGTCTTATAAATATGAGTTAATTTATGAAAGTTAATATGTATAGAAAATAATTACTTAAGTGTAATCTAGCTAACAATATTTATATTGTACATAAAAGGTTAAAAGAGATATAGAAGGATTTTGTGATTTTAAAATTGGAAAGAAATATTGTTTCATGGTTTAAAAGGCTTTTTTCTAACGAAATTACTTTTTCTATGACACTTAAGCATCGGTAGGTATTTTAAAAATAAAATTTAGATAAAAAAAATTCAAGCTTAACAGAATTTAACATTTTAAACTAAAATTAAGACTAGATTACGATCACTGTGACACCACTATCTCCGAGTTTTCAACCACAGTGATACCACTATATCCTAGTTTTCAACCACAGTGACACCACTATATTCTAGTTTTCAACCACAGTGACACCACTATCTCCGAGTTTTCAACTACAGTGATACCACTATATCCTAGTTTTCAACCACAGTGACACCACTATATTCTAGTTTTCAACCACAGTGACACCACTATATCCTAGTTTTCAACCACAGTGACACCAATATCTCCGAGTTTTCAACTACAGTGATACCACTATATCCTAGTTTTCAACCACAGTGACACCACTATCTCCGAGTTTTCAACTACAGTGATACCACTATATCCTAGTTTTCAACCACAGTGATACCACTATATCCTAGTTTTCAACCACAGTGATACCACTATATCCTAGTTTTCAACCACAGTGATACCACTATATCCTAGTTTTCAACCACAGTGACACCACTATATCCTAGTTTTCAACCACAGTGACACCACTATATCCTAGTTTTCAACCACAGTGACACCACTATATCCTAGTTTTCAACCACAGTGACACCACTATATCCTAGTTTTCAACCACAGTGATACCACTATATTCTAGTTTTCAACCACAGTGATACCACTATATCCTAGTTTTCAACCACAGTGACTTCACTGTATCCAAGTTTTCAACCACAGTGACACCACTATCTCCTAGTTTTCAACTACAGTGACACCACTATATCCTAGTTTTCAACCACAGTGACTTCACTGTATCCTAGTTTTCAACCACAGTGACACCACTATATCCTAGTTTTCAACCACAGTGACACCACTGTATCCTAGTTTTCAACCACAGTGACACCACTATCTCCTAGTTTTCAACCACAGTGACACCACTATATCCTAGTTTTCAACCACAGTGACACCACTATATCCTAGTTTTCAACCACAGTGACACCACTATATCCTAGTTTTCAACCACAGTGACACCACTATATCCTAGTTTTCAACCACAGTGACACCACTGTATCCTAGTTTTCAACCACAGTGACTTCACTATATCCAAGTTTTCAACCACAGTGACACCACTGTATCCTAGTTTTCAACCACAGTGACACCACTATATCCTAGTTTTCAACCACAGTGACACCACTATATCCTAGTTTTCAACCACAGTGATACCACTATATCCTAGTTTTCAACCACAGTGACACCACTATATCCTAGTTTTCAACCACAGTGATACCACTATATCCTAGTTTTCAACCACAGTGACACCACTATATCCTAGTTTTCAACCACAGTGATACCACTATAGCTATGGATATATAGCTAAAACTAGGTAAAGCGAGAACAAAGACGGTAAAGCTGGCACAAGAAAATAGTTGGTAGATATTTAAATAATATGTTAATACAATGTTTGTTTTGGCCCCAAAAACTTTAACCACCCCTTCTAGGTAGGGTCGCAACACACTGGCACCGCCGTACGAACCGTATACGGGAACCCTAATTTTATGTTACAAAGTAACGAGACGAGCAAGTCGTTCACCTGATGGTAAGCGCCATGCCTGCTATAACAACTACAGAATCTGTTGCGGAACTGTACTGCGCTTGACACCATGAGATATTGGTTCTAAAGTCTCTTTCCTTGGGATTGCGCTAGAAATAGTGCCCTTCAAACTGTAGTACAATTATGTTTGCACACTACTTGCTTGCAAATGCTTTACTATACTCGCTAGCAACTGTAGTACATGAGAGGTGTTATCGTTCACAGCAATGTCTTCCAGAGAAACATTAGGCGCGACCTTTAGAAAAACACCTAACTCAAAATTAATAAAAAGTAACTTTGCTCGTAGGTTGAAAACATTTTTCTCGCATCGCATCGCCCTGTTGTACATCACCCTTAGAGCGATATTTCTTCATTCCACCCCCTTTACCCGTGTTAGGGGTGGGGGTGGTTCCTATTTAATTAAATCGCGCTAAACTCGGGCAAGTAAAAGACGTTTCGGTATTTTCTTTGTACGCAGGTGAAAGATTTCAAGGGTTGTTATGGGGGTAGGGGTTGTACATAAGGGATGCTGCTTGTAAAGAGTGGGTGCAGAAGTTTTGGAAATTAAATGTATGTATTATGTATGAGTTTTAATGGTTTCTTTGGAAGTTGACGAGAAATAATTGAAACCATTTGTTTGTATTGTATTGTGGGCGTTTGGAATTAGAGCAAGAGACTGGACTCGTAGAAAACGTATTAATAGTAAGTAGTACTATTTACAGAATGGACACTTCACCCTGCGCAACCTTTTTTTTATGTATAGCGGTGGTAGCCTAGTGGGAGAACGTCCGCCTTCCAATCAGAAGGTCGTGAGTTCAAATTCCAGTGCGGGCACGTACCAATGTGTTTCTGTAAAACATATGTACGTTATTATCACTCGGTTTTCGGTGAAGGAAAACATCGTGAGGAAACCCACATACCTACCCGAGAATTAATTCACAGGTAGGTAGGTGATCCACCAATCCGGATCTGGCCCCCGTGGTGGATTATGGCCTAACCCTCCTCACAAAAGTGAGGGGAGACCCGTGCCCAGCAGTGGGACGATATGGGTTGATGATGAACCTTTTTTTTTACTGAGTAACAAGACGAGCAAGTCGTTCACTAGATGGTAAGCGCCACGCTTGGCCATAACAGTTACAGCGCCACCCAGAACTTTGCATTGCATAATCGCGGCACCGCACTGCGCTCGCCACCCTGAGCCATCGGCACTTAAATCTCATATGCCCAGTAAATTTGCTGGAAACTGTGCCCTTCAAACCGGAATACAGTAATATTTGCACACTACTGCTTGATGGAAAAATATCTGGCAAAGACATGGTGGTACTTCCCCAGGCGGTCTCTTGCAAAACTGCCACTGTGGGACTGTAACTGTTATAGGCAGGCGTAGCGCTTACCATCAGGTGAACGACAAGCTCCTCTCGTTACTCAGTTAAATAAAAATCAAATTTAAGTACATTCGTTTTTATAAGTGCCATTAAAATGTCCCAAAATAACAAAAACAGAAATATATTAAAATAAAGAAAAGCTGTAATTAACATAACTTATGAGAAACCAGACTGGACCAGTTCTCCCCAGAACACCTATCCCCTAACAGTCTAGTACCATCATTTTCCATTGTAGCAGAAAACGTTCCAAAAACGGAACAAACCACGACCAAATTCCCAATCAAAACGGAATCACAGCTCGCCACGTCGACCACAGACTAAAAAAACAAGGCGGGTCGGACGAGCGTTACATTAACTGTTGCGGTTAAAAAACGCGGTGTAACGATTAACGGATCCGGGCTCTGTTCTGCACCCTTGGGCGGAAAAAAAGTAACCGGGGGCGGTTAGTGAGGAAATGGACTTCATAATAATACTGCCGGCGATAGACCTAGTAGGGAAAACGTCTGCCTTCCAAACAGAAGGACGTGAGTTCAAATCCCAGTGCCGGCACGTATCAATGCGATTCTTGTTAACACTTTGACTGCTGAGCCGTTTTGCTTGTCTAGCCACGGGTGCGGGTGCGGCTCTGCACGCGCCATAGTTTTTTCCCATACAACAAACACAACAGTTGTGTTTTTCCTTACTCGTGGCAACTTATGAGAAACACGACAGTTGTGTTTTCAGCAGTGAACGTGTTAAACATATTATGTGTATCAATCGCTTCTCGGTGAAGGAAAACATCCTGAGGAAACCCACACCTATCCGAGAATTATTTCGGAGGTAGGTATGTCCTCCTCCAATCCGGACTTGGTCCCCATGGTGGATTATGGCCTAATCCTCCTCATGAAAGTGAGGGGAGATTCTTGCTCAGCAGTGGAACGATATGGGTTGATGACCTAAAAAATAATTAGTAAATATCTATTAGCCGTTTCCATGCTAACTTAACAAGCATTTTACAATAAATCACAGGCTGCAGGCGCCACTTAATAATCCATTTTCCTCTCCACCTCTACGTAATGAAGACTCGAGGCGTGTCCAGTTAAAAGAACTCTTTAGGAGGCAATTCTCAATGTATTTCGACTTAATCTCTACCAGATTTTTCTCTTATTTCGAATTTATGTCGCAAAAATATCAAGCATTAAACTTACCTTTAAAATGAAATAGATTGATATTTGAATGAAACAGACAGCGTTTATACTGTTACGAATTTAAGTGTTTAAATACCTGCCAGATATACATCCGTCAAGCAGTAGTGTGCAAACATTATTGTGTTCCAGCTTGAAGGGCACTGTTTCCAGCGAAATTACTGGGCATATGAGACTTTAGGCCGATGTCTCAGGGTGACGAGCGCAGTGCAGTGCCGCGCAGGATTATGCAATGCAAAGTTCTGGGTGGCACTGTAACTATTATGGGCAGGCGTGGCGCTTATCATCAGGTGAAGGTCACTAAGCCAAATAAAAAAAAAATTGTTGAAGGTTCAGTAATGTTTCTCTTATTTATGAATAAACTCAATCAATTATTGTCTATTCTATGCTTTTTGTTCCATTTAATTAAATAATCTAATTAGACATTAGATTTTCATGCGACAAAGCCGCAACAGAATAGTGAAAAGTCACGTATAGAGATTTTGTCGAAAAGGGGAGAATGTCCCCCACGAGGGGATTTTTTACACGGTAACATTAAATTCTATCCCCTAAGGGCTGGTTTTTTTTGCTTGATTAGCTTGAATTCCTCGTTATTTAGCCAAATTAAGGGGAATTACATTTTATTTTGTACTCCTAGGTGATTAATTTTGACCAGTGGCGTGGGAATTAACTCTTTATGTTTGGAGGAGTGTAATTAATACATGTCTATACTAATATATAAAGCTGAAGAGTTTGTTTGAACGCTAGGATCTCAGGAACTACTGGTCCGAATTGAACAATTCTTGTTGTGTTGAATAGTCCATTTATCGAGGAAGGTTATAGGCTATATAACATCACGCTACAACCAACAGGAGCGGAGCATCAATGAAGAATGTGGCAAAAACGGGGAAAATATATTGCTTTTAAGAGACTTATTGCGGGAAAGCTTGAATTATGCGGGTGAAACCGCAGGCCGCAGCTCTTAGTTATATAAGTGCTTTTAAAAAATGTTATTCACTTCTCTCTACTTTTTATTAACGTGTACAGTTTGTATATTATCTTTATAATATATACATCCACAGCCGATTGTAGTCGAAAAATAAACTGTCATAGTGCATTAAATTCCCAAGAACACCACAACAATAAAAAATTAAATACGTAGGTATCCATAATTTGTTAAGTTTTTACGAAATCCATGCATTATTGTATGAAGGTATAAGGATACAGTAAAGAGGTCTAAAATGTAAGTAATACTGCATAATTTTCTAGTTTTTCGTGTAAAAGAAACTCTCATTTAATTTAATTATTTGTTTGCTTGTTTGCCACTCTATCATATAAAAACAAAAACTTATAAGAACCACAATAATTATTTATTAATTTTACTGCCAAACGATAAGGTGGCGTAAATGTTGCCCTTACTTGCCACTCAAGCCCAAATAAATTAGAATTAAATAAATTAAGTATGTTATAAAAAAATAACTTGAAAAATTATTTTGTATATCTTTTAGATATATTTTTGTAACATTAAAAGTGTTATCATCATCATCATCAACCCATAACGTCCCACTGCTGGGCACGGGTCTCCCTTCACTTTTGTGAGGAGGGTTAGGCCATAATCCACCACGGGAGCTAGATCCGGATTGGTGGATCACCTACCTACTTCCGAAATAATTCTCGGGTAGGTATATGGGTTTCCTCACGATGTTTTCCTTCACCGAAAAGCTTGTGATAATAATGTACATAATATTATGTTTTTACAAGAAACACAATGGTACTTGCCTGCACTGGGATTTGAACTCACGGCCTTCTGATTGGAAGGCGGATGTTCCCACTAGGCTACACCGCTTAGCTTATAATAAGAGTTATTTTATAATATAACAGAAATAAAACTATTTCTAATACCGCTACTCCACGCTAGATGTCGCATGGCGTATTAGTACACGGTTCCGCCGCTGCACCCTCTTAGCGCTGCTGTCGCTCACATTCCAAAACTCAGCACAACTTGACCCAAATCCAATAACATCGAAAGCTTTTAAAAAAATAGAATTCCAGCCTCATCCCTTACAAGCCAATGAAGCGAGCAAATAAGCAAAAAATCCGCCACGCTGTGGAAAAAAGATAAATTGGAAAAAAGGGTAAAGGCGGAAAAAAGGGGGCAAAAAGTACTTCACTCGTTGAGGCCCAGTCGAGCGCGTGTGATTCAAAAGGTCGGAAAAAATACTGGTTTTATTGTTCGCAACTGGAGCGAGAGGGTTCCGTCTATTTCTAATTCTGTTTTCGTATTTTTAATTCTTTATGATACATTGGATTTTGGTGTTTGTCATCGAGAACAATATTTTGTTGACTAGAAAAGACGCAAAATTAAATGAGCCAGTTAAGTACGGCAAGTGAATTTTTTGTCTTATCGCTTCAAGCAATCTCTACCAGAGAACCTTCAGGTTGATAGAAAATATCAGGTTGAAAATATGGTTGGACTCAAGGCACCATTTAATCTCATTGGATCATCTAGTGGCGAATTTCGACAAAATGGTAAATTTCCTATTGGAAATCGGTTCCTAGTTGGCATCTGTTTCCTTTATAATTACTTATTACTATTTATAGTTTTAAGTTTTGTTATAGTTTTAAGTATAAAAATATTTCATAACGGGTATTTAGAAAAATAAACGAAACGTAATTCTCTCTCTTTCTATTTTCATTATCTTATATCTCCCTCTCATCTTCCTTTCGCCTCGCCCGATCACACTTTTCGTAACGCACTCACCAGCCTACTCCCCAAGTCAAGCGTGCGTAAAGAAGCTTTACTTCAATAAAAAAACCAGTCCTAATAATGTACGGAACCCTCTGAATAAAATGCTCAGTTCGAGCGCTACGTTCGATTCATGTCTCGTCGTCAGAGCTGTCCGTCATGTATGGATTAGCGCCCGTGCTATGTTTATTCTTCTGTTTATTCTTCGTTTATTGTTTGCAGTTCGTTTTGTTTCAATGGCAATACTTTTTATGAAGTGAAAACTCTGAGCACTTTACTTTATGGATATTGAAGACTGAGCCGCCACGCTCGACTATGTAACGCTGTTTCGGGCAAAGTCGGCTCGTGTCCACTAACGAGCGGTTTGCCTCTAGTGTTCACGCTGCATCAGCCTCAAGATCCACCGTCATCAGTCCGGCTTAACTTATTGTCGCACATTCAACAAATCCACAGACACTTTACACACATAATACACGTACGTCACCTGTCATCTGTCATCTGTCACATGCGTCATCTGACGTCACTCGACATACATCGATCGCTCACACCTGTCACTGTCTTCACTCACTCGCTCCACTATGGACGCTTACGCATGTTGCATTGTGATATTATAAAAAGCAATAGATCAACCAATTCAATAAAAAAAAATCTCTTTTTTGTTCTACATGAACAGTCTCCATATTTATTCCTATGCGTACTGCAAAGAAGTGGAACTCCTTGCCGGAGTCTGTGTTTCCCGATAGGTACAACCTGGGAGTCTTCAAGTCACGAGTGAATGGGTTACTTCAAAGTAAGCGTGCACCATCGTAGGCTGCATTGCCACTTAGCATCAGGTCAGATAGTGGTCAAACGAAAACCTATTAATAAATTAAAATAAGGAAGCGAGAGAAATAGGTACAGACAACGGGTCACTGGTTATTATTATATTATAGGTAAGCGGTGGTAGCCTAGTGGGAGAACGTCCGCCTTCCAATCAGAAGGTCGTGAGTTCAAATCCCAGTGCAGGCACGTACCAATGTGTTTCTGTAAAACACATGTAGGTAATTATCACTCGCTTTTCGGTGAAGGAAAACATCGTGAGGAAACCCACATACCTACCCGAGAATTATTTCGGAGGTAAGTATGTGATCCACCAATCCGGATCTGACCCGTGGTGGTTTATAGCCTAACCCTCCTCACGAAAGTGAGGGGAGACCCGTGCCCAGCAGTGGGACGTTATGGGCTGATGATGATGATGATAGGTAATGTGCATAAGTTATATTATGTGGTAATAGAATAGTTGTATTTCACATTATGAGTTTTCATACTCACACCGTTTTTTTTTTTTGTCGTGACATCAAAGTTACTGATGTTCTATAAAAGTAAGTAGTAATTATCCCGCTGTATGATATCTCTATCGCTTCTATCCATAAGGTTTGAAAGTGACATCAAGGTAAAACTAAAAAATAAAAATATAACTTAATTACGATGAGTGAATAGTTAATTATAACCCAATTTATTGCATTAAATTCGTACAAAAAAAAAACTTAGTCTAATATAATTTGCTACTCCCCACTAGATGGCAGAGTTGACATTTGAGATGACCTTGATAATTTCTGCTGAGATAATTTTAATGTAGTAAAAATTCTAAATTGTAATTCTTAATTTTTTAGTCTTATTTCAACAAAAAAATATCAGATTTATCATATTTCTTCTGTAGATTTTAGCTAAAAATAACTAAAAATTACTGTTGGTAGTCTTGCTACTCGATCATAGATGGCGCTAGTCGCAGTTCAAACTGAAAAATTCTAGTTATATTACAATTTTTCTCAAACCTTAAAATGGGTGTTTATTTCTTCATTGAACTAGAAAAAATAATGCGATCAATCACAAATTTCAATCTCTGGTCAATCAATCAATCTGTCTATCCATATTTAATAGCAAATTTTATTAAAATTCGTTCAGCATAGTATACAATACAGCAACCTTGTTGGAAGTCGCATTAGAAGTTTCACTTCAAAAACGGTGAGATACCAACTGGCGGAGTACCTGCGAGATACAGGTATATAATAGATAAGCAGGTCCACTTCAAAACATGTTCAATACAAAAACATTATCTACACACGGTTGGCTACGCGCAAAAAACTCGGTATCCACCGAGACAGAAATAACGAGATATACAACCGCCAGACAGTTCCCAAAAACAAATTAATTTTAGTACACTTGCTGGCTTTTTTATTTTTATTTTGGATAACAATTCTTTGCTCCTGGCTTCGGCTGGTTTTCATTTTTTGTGAAGTGAAACTTCTAATGCGACTTCCAACAAGGTTGCGGTAAACGTTTAACGCTACCATGGAGAGGGTATGAAAGCACTGTTGCGTTTGAAAAATGATAATTAAAAGATGCGATCAATTGTGAATTGTAAGCAATGTTAATAAAGTTTTTCTTGAAGAAACAATATGATTTCACTATAAATCAATTTCTTCCCCTTCCTATTTTCATATCCAGATTACGAAGTTTCACTTCTTCCGCGAGGAGGGACTCCACGTACTATTTTTTTATAATAAGTATATTCTTTATGGCCTATTATGGCCTAACCCTCTTCTCGAAACTGAGGGGAGACTCGTGCCCAGCAGTGGGACGATAAGGCTTGATGACGATGATGAAGATTATTCTTTATTGAACACCATATTAACAAAAATAACAGATAATGGAGAAAAACTAATTTAATTTTTCTACTTATAGTAAATTATTATTGCTGTTTTCCGTAATATCACTTGCTATTCTTGGTATTAAAAGTGTCTTAAGCTTTAGTCCATGGTACTATCTACGTCCACACAAAATGTCATCCGAATCTGTTAAGCCATTGCAGCATGAAGAGTAAACAAACGTACATACGCATCCGTTCCCATTTATGTCAATAATGTGCTGTAATGTGATTATATGTGACTAGTTATTTTTTTTAGGAAAAATACATTTTCAGAGAATCTTTTATAGATAACAATTCTATATATAATATCATGGTGGTCTGGAAGAGATCGCTCCGAACTGTTATGGGCAGGCGTAACGCTTACCATCAGGTGAACGCCTTGCTCGTCTCGTCACTAAGTCAAATAAAAAAAAATACTGACTGACATAAACACCAAAGTCTACATAAACGTTACGTATAAAAATCACTTTGCAATGTAACCGAAGACCCGGAAAATGGAAGTCCAAAAAATAATTACCGCAGACCCTCCACTCGGATATTCCCTTTAATATTAAAAACTTTAATGAAAAAAATATTAAAAGGTGTACCCGAAAATTTTATCCTTTTTTCCATTAGACGTGTTCTCGGGAACAGAGGCAAGAGTGGAGTCGGCAAAATATTTTTACTACTAAATAATTTTTATTTCATCTAGTACTTAACAATATTTTTAGATTATTCGGATGGTAAATGCCACATTTGATTAGTTTTTCGGGTGATAGCTTTGTTAAATCATAGATGATTATATTTATTATGGATAAATGTGTTGTTTGGAATAAATAGAAAGCAAATTAATAAGAACCATTTGCACTGTGTCCACGATCAATATCATTGATAGAAAAAAAACATAACAAATAAATTCGAATTGCATATTCACATTCCTACTAGATGAGTAAATTAAGATTTTACTATAGTAAAAAGTATCCCACGGAATCAAAATATCACTCAGTTTGTTTGCACTACAAACCAACCTAAAGTAATATCTGACCCAAAAGTTTTTGTGATACTCTCCGCACTCTACTGCTTTCTTGTTCTCATATATCTAGCGCCTTAACATCTGTAAATGTAAAGCTTTTTGAACAAATAAAAACACAGTTTAACTTTAAGAAACACTAACTTTAATAAATACTTACATACTTTAAAAAAATAGTCGTAAGACAGCTCCACACCTTTTTAACCTAAAATAAGTACAGTCAACTTCAAAATTGTGTGTTATGACGAACCCTTTTAAGGGCGCCGTGGTTTTGTGCAAGTTAGTCGAGTGTAGGCGTAGTTACACGTATAACGTATAGATTATATTCTGGGCCGGTTTCGTGCCTACATTTTTGTATCTAAGTGACGATACATGTGACTTAATATCTATGACAGCATTCGACCATAAGCGACTTTATGTCGCATGAAGATCTACTGTCCATTATATTTTTTTTGTATGGTTTATAATCTATCTATATATCTAAAAATGTTATGTTGGTTTGTGTACGCTTCAAAAACTCGAAAAGTTCTGCACCGATCGAGCTGAAATTTTAGCATGATATATAATCCGCATCAAGGATTGTTTTTATCTATTTTTTTCATCAGTGACATATCAGCGAATGTGCGAATGTGTCACAGCGAAGCGTGGCAGGGTACAGCTAGTTTTATATAAGTGTATTTTTAAATGTGTTTATAGTGTTCCTTTAATCATTTATTTATTTATTTGCAGTTTCAAATAAAAGGCTAACTATTTTAGGAAATGTGAAGAATACATCTAGTTCTAATGTTCGTTTATTTTATTTTGTTGGACCACCGCCATTTTGTTTGTACATGCGAGTTGAGCATTATGTCCTCCTTGGACATTGTCATATAAATAAAAATAATAAATACACTTTATGTTTTTTTATCGCTGAGTGCCAACTTATTTCATCATCAACCCATATAGGCCCACTGCTGAGCACGGGTCTCCCTCACTTTCATTAGGAGGAAAGCTTTCATCCACCACGGGGACCTGGCCTGGATTGGTGGACAACATACTTTCCTTCGGAATAATGCTCGGGTAGGTATGTGAGTTCCTCACGATGTTTTCCTTCACCGAAAAGCGAGTGATAATCACGTATAAGATATGTTTCACAAGAAACACATTGGTACGTGCCCGCACTGGGATTTGAATTCACGACCCTCTCCTTGGAAGGGAGATGTTCTCCCCTTAGGACTAAAAATTAAGCTGCAACATAACAATCTAAAAAGCTTACATGAAAAAAAACTGTTTTCTTGAACGCTTTTTTTTTAATTTTTTTTTTTTAAAAGAAATTTTATTCAATAAAATTTTGTAGCCAACAGTACTTACGTCCTTTTTCTTTCCCATAGCGAAAAATAAATATTTTAATCTGTGGGTGTAACTTCGGATCCCAATTACGGGGGGAACCCTCCGGTCTTGGACCCTTTTATGGTATCGGGGAGGAGTTTTTATATTTTCAGAGGGATGAGTAAGGAATATGAAGGATTTCGTTACCTTTAGATAATTATATTATTATATCTAGTTAAATAATGTACTAGAAAAAATACTTTTTTTTTAATTATACTTTTTTATATAGGTACGCTATCTCATCTGCGATTTCATTTCTTTTCGATGAGAAATCGATTCGATTCGATATCATCGCAAATCGATTCTTCGATTTTAAAGATTTTTTATTTAATAATAATTAAACAACAGACGAGCAAGTCGTTCGCCTGATGGTAAGCGCCACGCCTGCCGTTATAACAGTTACAGTGCTATCCTGAAATTTGCATTGCAAAATCTTGCCCTGCCCTGCGCTGAGCTCGTCACCCTGAGACATCGATTCTAAAGCCATCACTGTTGTTAATAATTGACAAAGAAGCTAATATTTTTTGTATAGGTGATGTTCAGTAGAATATAGCTTACGGAAAATTTGAAAACCATTCTAAAACATACCATTTTTTGATATTAAAAATTTAACAATTAAAAGTCCTTAGTAGTTTAAACGTTTGAAATTCCCAAGTTCAAAGAAATCGTTGTATATTTACATTTTGCAGAGCTCTTTCAAGTCTCAAAATGGAAACGCCTCCTGTAAGAACCTAACACAACATTACCAACGAAATTCACTTAGCTACTTAACAATAAGTCGAAACAATGCGTCCCCTAATGTAGGTACAGGAGAAAAATGCTCTTAAGCCCCTTCTCCCTTTTCCACCCCTCTCCGCCCCCTTAAGGGCCAATTTTTGCAAGGGTCCCGATTTTCTTTTACCTGGAACCGTTTGTATATCTTTTGAAGAAGGAAAGGGCGTGTTCGCTTCAACGATTTGTAATTTGCAAGGGTTGAGGGGGCGATAATCGTTTCTTCTCGATATTGATGGTAGGGGACGGTAACGGATTGAAGTTTTTGTCTTAAAAAAGAGTGGAATTAATTGCCAATAAGATTTTACGTGAACTGTTTCGTCGACTGTTTATAAAATGAAGTGAAAAGTTAATGTGGTTTTCATTGCTTATTACAACAACAATTTCGGAAATAAAGGTTAATTATTCTTGCATTTTAAAAATCTGATTACTAGTATTTATTCTTTTATTATTAAAAAGTGATTCAATTTTATTCATAAAAGTATGCAATGATTTCATCAATGTTTTGTTATGACGTTGTCGCGTTATGGTATCGTCCGTAAACCAACTTTACAGACAACCAATTTTTCACAGCTAAAAGAAACCAATCCGAATATTTTATGTACATTTCAACTTGACATGTCATCGCGTTCTTTAGAAAAGGGGTCTTCTCAGACAGACAGACGGACAACAAATTGATCCTATAAGGGTTCCTTTTTTCCTTTGAACGTACAGAACCTTAAAAACAGCAAATATCAAATCATTTCTACTATTAATCACACAAAATGTAACAAACAAATACAGTTTAGTATCATTATAAAGACATGTGTTCTTTATTTTACTCTTGGCTTTACTATTATTTGGACAAATAAGTAAGTAAAACTAATTACGATATAGCAATGGAAATCCGCACAGAACCTACGAGAATAACTCATTAATGGGTGCAAGGATCGAACCCGTTGTCTGCAGTTGTAAACCACAATAGGGTTCTAACCACTATAATCTGGAAGTCTTCAAGTTGAGAGTGTATAGGTTTATTCTAGGCAAGCATGCTCCACCGTCGACAGCGTCACTTACCATCAAATACTACAAAATAAAAAAAAAAAATTACCACATCTTACGTATTGTGATTTTTCTGTACTGTGGTTTTAACTTTTTTGGTGTATAATAAAGAGTTTTCTATTCTATTCTATTCTATCTTTTTACCGCATGGCCACCATCTTTCCCAAACCCTCACAAAAACAACAGAGAACAACAGAGTGTTAATAACACAGTGTTACAGTGTTATGTGTGTTGTGTTGTGTACAGAGTGTTTCCATCTTATAACATGTCACGATTGCATATTACTATCTATCTATCTATCATCAACCCATAACGTCCCACTGCTGGGCACGGGTCTCCCATCACTATCGCGAGGAGGGTTAGGCCATAATCCACCACGGGGGCCCGGTCCGGATTGATGGATAAGATACCTACCTCCGAAATAATTCTCGGTATGTGGGTTTCCTTACGATGTTTTCCTTTACCGAAAAGCGAGTGATAATTACGGACATATGTTTTACAGAAACACATTGGTACGTGCCTGTACTGGGATTTGAACTCACGACCTTCTGATTGGAAGGCGGTCGTCATACTCTACAATCTAACAAAACACAAACACTACATTTTAAATCATATTGCGTCTCTACGCTCCTAACATAAGGGTATCTACCCCCAGCTAGAGGTATAAAGAAGGGTATATTTTTGTGATAAGGCAGATTTATAGAAACGAGTCTTCGTTGCCCGAGGCTTGCGGTGTCTGCCCCCCGCCTCTCCGCGCTGCGATAGTGTGGAATGGGCTTTATTTTTATTTGTTATTTTTTTTATCATTTTTGAATGAAAAAACTTGGAAATTAAAATTTGTTCATACATTTTGATAAAGATATGATAAATCTGTTAAAAAAAATAGCAGTATAACAATGCCGGCATTAACAAGTTCACTGCTGAAAATACAACTGTTGCGTTTTTCATAAATTGCCACGAGTACGGCAAAACACAACTGTTGTGTTTGTTGTATGGGAAAACACAATAGCGCGTGCAGAGCCGCACCCGTGGCTAGACAAGCAAAACGGCTCAGCAGTTAAAGTGTGAAAGGACAATAATTATAGGCAACTAGCTGTGCCCTGCCACGCTTCGCTGTGGCACATTCGCACATTCGCTGATATGTCACTGATGAAAAAAATAGATAAAAACAATCCTTGATGCGGATTATATATCATGCTAAAATTTCAGCTCGATCGGTGCAGTACTTTTTGAGTTTTTGAAGCGTACAAACCAACTAATATTTTTCTGTCTGCTCGACTAACAGCTGAGCTCGAGCAATGGGGTATACTGAAAACCAGCCCTGTGTAGACTAGTCTGCACAGTACAGTGCTGAGCTTACCCCAGTTGCCAAGCAATGCTATAACTAGATAAGTACTGGGTGCTGCGCGATCACATGACAGGTTGTTTCGGGCTGTCTGACCAGTTTGTCGTGTTATCGTGAAGCCTCTAGTTTTGTATTTTTTTTTCTTTTTTGTGATTTTTATTGTAAAAGCATTTAATGGCAATAAACAATTTATTATTATTATTATTATTATTATTAACATAACATTTTTATATATCGACGCTAGAAAGCGTAAACGCTGTAACCCATTGACCGACCCGAAAATACTTTTTTTACATATTCGGAAACAAACCCACATTTCAACGTCCCCTAGCAACTTTAGGATATAACCAAGGTAGCAGTATTGTAGCTTTGTATGTAACACACCAAATATCCAAAATTTACGTTTTTAGATCGAGTAGATATTGAGTTATGATTTTTTTTCAACAAAAAAAAAGTTTGGTTAACTATTTTGCGTTTCAAGGTTACAGCGTTTACGCTTTCTAGCGTCGATATATAGATATTCAGTTTTTTAGCAATAATAAAGTAATTATTAACACAAACTATACAGTAATAATATTCCAATAAGAGAAGAATCAGTCTTGTTAGAATAGTCATTGTAATTGGTATTGTAAAAAATAAAATCAGATAACATGGTATGGAACACTCATTTCTCGCTAAGTTAACTCCACTTTTATTTGACATGAAAAATATCCTAATTCCATACTAACTGCTTTAACGAAAATGCATTTATCAAGTGCCATTACAAAGAACACTTATTTAAAAAGAAAAATAAATATAGCGCAAGCCCCAATACGCACTTAAGCACTTTTTATTACATTAAAAAGTCGCCCCCTCCATACTTTTTTACCCCTTCCCATCCCTTTGTCTTGCCGCGCTCCGTATTTTTTCCCCATTACATTTTCATTTTATTTCATATTTCTCCTTTGGGGGGTGGGGGAGGATAATAAAATTTTTCCCTTCACTCCCGTCGCCTTTATTTATGGGGTTGGTTAAGGCAGAGAATATGTTTTTCCTACGTTTCAGTAATGAGCCAAATTATTAGGGGATGCTTTTCAGATTGTCGTCCATTTTTTTTTTCCTTTTTTTCCCGTGTTGGGATTCGGTGGCTGCTTGTTTGAGATAAGTGTTGTGTTTCATTGACAATAAACATTTTTGTTTTTTTTTTATCTCTTTCTTTTTTACGAGTTTCTCGTTTTGGATTTTTCTGTATTTTGTATTTCTATGCGGTTTTATTATGAAATCAAGGATGTTTACGATTGGGGTGACAAATAAAAAGCGCAGTAGTACCTACTTGGACCGCATAGGATTTTTGCTTCTATAGCAATTTCTTGCCATCAAGTAGGTATCTATCGTGTCGAAAGTTTTCTTATTGGAAACTAAACAGTATAAATAACCGTTTTCCAATATCAATATAATCAAAATAAACGATCTTGACGAATCACTGTAAGAAGTTCTATCAAATCATAAATATTTCTACAAAAAATAAAACTAGCAGACGAATTGTAACACTACTATCATTATCGTTCCATCCAAAGGTTATCTGGAAGAGATTGCTGTTTAGCGATAAGACCGCCCATTGTACTACCCTAGTTTACCTGTTATAATTTTTCTATACTGTGTTTATTTTGGTTTCTGGTGTACAATAAAGAGTTTTCTATTATATTTTATCATTTGTAACTTAAATAAAGAGGCAATTAAAACCATGAAGCACCCCGAGATTACGAAGTAAATTCCACAAAAACCTTATACTTTGAGACCGACTAAAACTAACTAACTACCATACCTCACGACTAGAACCACTATTAAATTCTTATTATGAGAGTAATAACACCCTTTTTATATAATAACAACCCCAAACAACCCTCACGGTACCTAAAATCGCGTCTTCTGCCAACTTTACGCGATGTAAACACAGACTAGATAACCCTAATAGACGTCTTACAATAGAGTTACATCTGAAATATTGTAAAATGTTATTACATAATTGTTTAAGATATTGTATTTTTGAAATGCACAGGTGGTTGGATTTTTTAAAATTTTAAGGTGACAATAGTTGTTTGTAGCTACACCGTGTTTTGACAAGAAACGTATTATATTCTAAAGTAATATCTGTGAATTTGCACCGATGTAACACACTTTTAAGTAAAAAGTCAAACTGGAACACTTAACACTATTGCTACTAATCCAGAACGGATATTTGTGTCAAAAAGATTGTTTTTTGTAATTTTTTTTTGTTTCCGTGTTTGTGTGTTGTTCTATATTTATCGAGTGAACTCATTATAGTATGGTGGTTTCTTTCAAATGACGGATGACGGAAATGTTAAGAAGGACATCAGTATTATATTTACAGTGTATTTTTTATATTAAGCAATGAGATAAGGTTATCAGTAACCATTTAATAGTTAGATTAGATTGAGTGGAAAACGCGAAACATTTCGTTAAAAAAAAGTTATGGGTGTAATAATCAGATTATTATTAAAGTGTAGCAGTCGGCATTAATGTAACAGTTAAGTTTGTATAGTATGTATAGTTTCAAGTAGAGAATAAAATTTGGCTGCCTTTTCGCGTCCATTGGCTTTCTAGTCAACGGCACCAAATTTATGATTTTTGCAAACACAGCTTTTATCTTGGCTTAATGTTTCTAACAAAACTATATTTTTAGCTTTTTGTTTGTCGCTGTAACAGTTATGTTCTTTGTTATTTTATGTGTTAATTTTAATGATGCTATTAAATACAACTTATTACTTACTGTGCCATAGTTCGTTTTCTTTATATACAGCGGTGTTTTTTCCCTAGGCAGCTTCTTACAGAAGTCATTATAAAGAAAATTCTGTGTCCACTTCTTTCTGAAGGCACTGTTTGATACGCGCCGTGCCATCCACCAAGCAGTAGTGTGCAAACATTACTGTGTTCCGGTTTGAAGGGCACTGTTTCCAGCGAAATTACTAGGCATAAGAAACTTTAGAGCTGATGTCTGGTTCTGGGTGGCACTGTAACTGTTATTATGGGGAGGCGTAGCGCTTACCATCAGGTGAACGACTAGCTCGACTCGTCACTAAATCAAATATATTAAGGTCATATATTTTTGTCTTATTCAAAACTATTTATTTTGCATCAAAGAACCAACTCACATGCCTACTTCATTCACCAACCCCAAGCCAATAAAACAAACCACAAAATTAAAAAAAAAACCGCAACCTCACGAAATCGCATGACAAAAATTCCTTCTTGCGGTTACGGACGCACACATACAAATGGTACGCCCGTGTGAGTAAAGAACCCAGTCCGAACACAAAAGATGCAAGAGTGTGTGTGCTCGCCGGTGCCTCCATTGGACTCTGAGCAATTTCTTTATTGATCCATATTTCTTCTTCTTCAGACTGGCCGGGGGTGCCCACCCCTCCCCAGGGGGCGGCCGCCACCCCGGAGGTGTTTTTCTACAGTTTTAATGAACGAAGGACTCGAAAATGGCGCAGAAGGAGTTTTTAGGGGGAAGAAAGGTTATTAATGCTTTTTAAGCCGAGTAATTTTCGCCCTTAATGTTTTAGACACTTGGGGGTAGTTTTTGTTTTTGCGTTTTTGCTGAGGGTAGCTAACTCAATTATTCAGTAATAATGGTAATGTAAAGTTTGATGAAGTCTGGGTAAAATAAAATATTAAATTTATATAACTGTAAGTGAATTGTAAGTAAATAAAATGAACAAATGAGTGGAAATCGAATGAAATAGAAAATATAAGACGAAAAATACAACATATAGTAAATAATGGACGGACTTATCGCCCGTTGAATTCTGCCTGTGACAAGAACTATGGTCCCATAACAAGTAGAACTTGTACAGGAATTAAAACAGTAATCTCGCCCTTCGAAGTCGGCTTACCACCACCTTTTATCGCGAAGGGAATCATAGTTTACCACTAACGCGTACTGGCGTAGCGTAGTGGACTGTGACCCTTATTATTGCCTGGAAAAAGCTTGAGTCAGCAAGAAACAAGCATTCTGGCAGAATAATAGGCCAAAGTATAATGGACGCCCATGTTATTTATTGACTAGCTGTTGACCGCGACTTCGTTCACGGTGAATTTTTCTTTGTAATTATTTATAAGAAGGGAGTTTCTTATCAAAGCCTTTATGGTCTATAGCGGCAATAAACTCAAACTCAAACTCAAATCATTTATTGTAAATAGGCAAAATATTGCACTTTTACACGTCAAAAAAAAAAATATCTTATGCATAAGTATAGAAATACAAAAAAAAAAATAAGTCAAAATATTATGATCTACGAAACTAATGATTATTATCTAATTATGGTTTGAGTTAGAAAAAGGATATTTCCCTTTCAAGTGGTGACTCATGCCTGAATCTCACACGGGAAAAGGAAAACTCCATTGACTCTACCAGCGCTTCGGAAATACGCCCGTTAGAGAAGATAGCACCAAGAAACTCTACGGCGATGTCATTTTTTAAATTTATATAATTCTTTTTTTTTAAAGCTACTTATATAGCTAAAGCTTTTTAAATAGCTCTACTTCTACTCGATGGTGATATATACTATTCCTTAAGTCAGAATCTATGTTAACAAACAGTGAAAACCGCATTGCAATTGGTTCAGTAGTGTTTGACATGATGCGAATAGAAATAACCTAATAGCTTTTAAAAAAATATTTTGTTATGTAGCTCATTTTAACCCTTTGTGCTCAGCAGTGGGCTGGTATGGGTTGATGATGATGATGAAGCTTTTCTTCCTAGCCTGATTTATTATACTAGATAGAAAATTATCTATTATCTATATAGATTATTTATCAAATAGCTTTGCACCACTTTTCCTCAAAAACAAACGATAAATAACAACTGTCTTACCATCCATCTTCAGTACAATACACCCCTTTATACAACCCTTATAAAGACTACCCTTATTTCTTAAGGCTTTTTGCATCATTTACGTTGGCGAAAACAAAACATTTCACTTGACCAGTGTAAGTTGACCCTTCTTAATCTTAGCTTGTGTGCGAATGTGCGGGTTTTTTTCAAGGAAATGGGTCGAAGGAGGTCTCGGTAAAATGGTCGCTGTTTTAGCTGATGGGTTGAAATAAAGAAACGTGACGTCATCGTTTACGGTTATGATTTAGATGGAGGTTGTAAAAGGTTTTGTTGGAAGGCGTGTTATTTCAAATCTTGTACTCGGATTTTAGCGTATAATGAAAGGGGGTCAGCCTTCTGCCTGAGTCTGTTTGCCGATAGTTAAACCTGGGTGTCTTCAACACGTTCCCGGCTGAAAACACAACTGTCGTGTTTTTTTTATAACTTGCCGCGAGTGCGGGAAAACACAACAATTGTGCTTGTTGCGGGAAAACGGGAATAACACGAGTGAAACCCCGGGGTGCAGCTACTAAAATACACCTATAAGTATCGAGCCAGCGCCTACTGTGATGAAAACAAAGAACTATTCGATACGGCGCTCACATGGACTACTTTAAGAAACATGCAAATGGTAGGGAGCCCGGCGCAGACGTGCAGAGACGCACTTGACGCTGGGAAATTTAATTAAAAAAATATATATATATTATAGTTTTGCTAGAAATTTGGAAAAGTCGTCGATTTTGTATTTAGATTAAGTATTTTTTCTCTCACAGAACTTAAATAACAATAATTAAGTAATAGAAATTAAATAAAAAATTAAAACTAACTAAAAATGCAACAAAATCTATTTTTTTCTTTTTCTAATCACACCATTACCTATCATAACATAAAAGCGAAAGGTTCTGTGTTTGTTTGTTTGTCATTGCTTCAGGCTGCAACAGTTGAACGGATTATAATGAAATTGTGTATAAAGAAAGACTTAAAGTCCTGGAATAGAACATTAGAATACTCCTCACCCCCTAAAATGAAGAATTCCTGTGGGATAATAATCTATGCGGGTGAAACCGCAGGGTGCAGCTAGTTTAACACTTTGACTACTGAGCTGTCTAGCCACGGGTGCGGCTCTGCACGCGCCATAATGTTTTCCCATACAACAAACACAACAGTTGTGTTTTGCAGTACTCGTGGCAGGTTATGAAAAACACGACAGTTGTGTTTTCAGCAGTGAACGTGTTAACTTTGTTATATTATAACTAAATAAAGGATGTAGATCTGGTGGTAATCGAATTATACATATTTATCCAAAAATTTCCCACTGCTGGGCACGGGTCTCTCCTCACTTTCGTAAGGAGGATTAAGCCATAATCCACCACGGGGGCCAGATCCGGATTGGTGGATCACATACCTACCTCCTAAATAATTCTCGGGTAGGTATGTGGGTTTCCTCGCGATGATTTCCTTCACCGAAAAGCGAGTGATAATTACGTACATATGTTTTACAGAAACACATTGGTACGTGCCTGCACTGGGATTTGAACTCACGACCTTCTGATTGGAAGGCGGACGTAGAGAAGAAAAGACAGATATAGATACATAAATGTCAGTTTAATTATTATTTTCTGGACGTCTATTTAATGTCTAGACCTAGTAGGTTAATGTCTATTTAACGATTCCTTATAAAACTAGGGTTTCTTAGCCGTAAAATCTAGGCTGTAAACACTGACATGTAGATTTATTTTATATTTCATTTCACGTTTATCGATTGGTGAGAATAAAGAATGGTGCGTCTAGTTGGGTAATGCTAGCCTCATTCTAGACTAAAGCTGAGTTAAGTAGCGAGTTAACTGGCGAGTTAAGTCCATATAAAAAAAATACAGTGGAGTTGTAAGTAAATATCCGTCCAAACGATTATGAGAACTTAACTTTACAGTTTAACAAGTTAACTTACTACTTAACTAATGAGTAAGTAAATTAGCCTTCGGCAAGATAGCGGCAGCCTATGAAACTATCCATTATAACTATCCATTCGTCCATCCATCTATCACGTTTTCATTTTATTGTACTTTATTCTAATACTAGCAGCGCCCCGCGGTTTCACCCGCTTTTTTTGCCGCTTGAACTCTTATCCCATCCATTTTTACGGGATAAAAAGTATCATATGTTCTATTCCAGGACCTAAAGTATCGAGTTTCATAATTTTATTAGTATACACTAAACTTCATTAAAATTCGTTTAGCCGTTTCGGAGTGAAGAGACGACAAACAGACAAACTTTCGCATTTATAATATCAGTGAGGATTGGTTAAATCTATATATGTATATATAAAAATGTTATGTCGGTTTGTGTACGCTTCAAAAACTCAAAAAGTTCTGCATCGATCGAGCTGAAATTTTAGCATGATGTATAATCCGCATCAAGGATTGTTTTTATCTATTTTTTTCATCAGTGACATATCAGCGAATGTGCTAATGTGCCACAGCGAAGCGTGGCAGGGCACAGCTAGTATACTAATAACGATATTAGTTAATAATTAAAGTTCTAAGCCAGCATTCCCTTAAAAAAAATACCACGACGTAATAACAATAAAATAACACATTTACATAACAAAAATATAAATTACAAAACCAATCTATTTCAGCTACAAAACACAATAAAATTAACACCATGTATAGCCGAGTATACAGAAGTAGGTACCCAGCGGCGCACAACATTTTCTCTCCATAAATAAACGCCTCAGTCCGCCTGAGACGCTGTCCGCGGGGCGCGGGCGGGGGGCGTCCGACACAGCGCTCCTTTTTACGTGCAGAGAGTCAGGGGTGAGGAACATTTTCTGTGATTTTACATAACAATAATCAGTTAATAATAATAATAACGGATCACAATCATATTCATGATTATAATGTTTTAACTATATTGTAACTTGTTTTGTTCTAGTTTTTTAAGTTTTCTTTTTTCTGTGGTGTTTCAATAAAGAGTTTATCTATCTATCTATCTAACTTTTGTTACACTGAGATTTCATAAGCTATTATTTATACGAACACACGATCTAAGTTCTTAATCACAAACAACGTTGTTTATAATCATGTAAATTTGCAATGATAATCCTGATATTACGAATTAAGAATTATAATTATACTATTAAATAGCCATATTGGAATAAAATCAGATACTTAATACTTTGTTATTCCGAAAAAAATATCACTACTGGAGAAATACCACTGAAAATAGTCCTGCTATAGCTAAAAATAATTTAGGATTACTTAGGTTTGTCTCTTTAAAACTACCTATAGATGAGTTATTTTATTTCCGTGTATGCATCGAGTAAGTTAGACAACTAACTGTATCATGCTTTTTTGCTTAGGTTCCCAAGCAGTATATAGTCTGTAAATAAAACTAAAGACACAAACTAAAAAAAAAAAACAAATACATATAATAGAAATAAAAAAAAATATATTAACCAAGGCAACAGTTTGACACCCCTGACGCAAGAAGGTGTGAGCGGCGCGTCGCCTCAAGAATGCTACAATTTTCCCGAGTTTTCCATTTCTCGGCGACCCTCCCCCCACCCACCACCCCCTCCCGCCCCCACCCCCTAGGGGGGAGAGAAAAAAGAAATGGTCTTACCGTTGCTTGGCAACGCGCGCCTTAAGACCAAGGAGTTTTAAGACTTCTTTTGGTTGTGTGGGGAATGAAGGAGTGTGTTTTATAATGAAAAATGTTTTTTATTTGTGTGGTGTGTGTAGAAGGGTAACGTGGTTTACTGGTGTGTATACACACAAAGTATATTCACTCATTTGCGGCTCAATATGAGGAGACAGCGCGTTTTTATCGCAAATTAGCGATTTTGTAGCTTTTCTATGCGAGATTCTGAAATAGCTTTCAAGTCTCCGTTAATTTTTCATCATAATTGTATGATGTTTCATGGAAATAAATTGAAAAATAAAGGGCTGGATGCTTTGCCTTTGTCTGTTTTTCTGGTTAAATACAACTCAGGTGTGGTCAAGTTGAGAGTGAATAGGTATCTTCTAGGCAGGCGTGCTTCACCTTCGGCCACGTCGTCGCTTCCCGTCACGTGAGATTGTGGTCAAACGCTTGACCATAACTTAAAAAAAAAAATAACAATGACATCGTCAACATTTTATCAAGAAAATTGTTGTAATTGTAAGTCACTATAATTGGCATCTCTAATTGGATTTTAAGTGAATTATTTATTAATGGATTTATTAAAGAAATTTGAATAATGTCATATAGTCTATTTTTGTATGTAAAATTTTATTTTATTCTCAGAATTGTTTTTTTTTTTATATGACAAACCAGTCGTTCACCTGATAGTAAGCGCTACGCCTGCCTTTAACAGTTACAGTGCCACTCAGAACTTGGCATTGCATAATCTTGCGGGACACTGCACTGCGCTCGTCACCCTGAGACATAGCATTGTTTGCGTACTATTGCTTGACGGATAAATATCTGGAGTGGCCCATTCGGTCTCTTGCAGAAGAGGCCTACCATTATCAACATCAAGAACCCATAACGTCCCACTGCTGGGCACGGGTCTCCCCTCACTTTCGTAAGGAGGATTAAGCCATAATCCACCACGGGGGCCAGATCCGGATTGGTGGATCACATACCTACCTCCTAAATAATTCTCGGGTAGGTATGTGGGTTTCCTCACGATGTTTTCCTTCACCGAAAAGCGAGTGATAATTACGTACATATGTTTTACAAGAAACACATTGGTAAGTGCGTATTGGTAAGAGGCCTACCTCTACAGATAAAATAATAATTCATGAAATTGTGGTCAATGCTAAAGTATATCTAGATATTATATTAAATAATCTGAATATTTTCTCTATGTATAAGGTACTTAAGTGTAATTTTACTTGCAAAAGTGGATTATTTTTGCCTTCTTGCAATAAATGATTTTAGTTTTGAGATAAGTATTTTTTTTTTGTTTTTTTTTTAGAATTTTTGTATTGTATTGTATTGTTTTTAGCATAAAGAAGACAGTACTTACCTTCCTTACCTTACCTACTATACAGGGTGTTACGAGAATGATTTGCTATGGAGAAATATTGGTTACGATTGGCCTTAACTAGCTGTAGCCAGAACTATCAAAGGTCGTTCCATTCATCTATAATATAAAAACTTGTGATCCTTAAGGTAAAAGTAAGGCTTTTGATTGATCAATTTTTTCGATGACGACGGACGTATGATGATGACCTCCTTAACATATGCTACAGTGCCCTTTTTTGTTATAATAAATGCGGCGCTCAAAAACAACTTGTCATTTTAATTTATATTTTTGTGTTACCCCGTTCACCCCCATGCAAGCGGTGCCTCTCCAGAGATTAAAAATAATCTAAAATTAAGCAGCAATAACTACCCCTACAGTGCCCCTAGTCAGCATCCTACCCAAAGAGCCTTAAATTTTCCCGCTACAAATCTCTGTCCGTATGAAAATATAAAAATTGCAACAGAAAAGCCTATGTCCAGAACTGTGAGCGCAACACAATCTCAACTCTACTCCTACAAAGACAAGACTGGTTTTGCTTTGCAGTCAAAAGTTTTTATGACTTCCAACTGACTCGATTTAATGTTATACGTCCTGTATTTGTCTTAGGAAGAATTCATCTCTAACGCAAATAGAATAGAGTTGAAATTCAAATGCGTTGTCTTTTGATATAGGTCGTTTATCAGTTGATTTAATTTATACAGGCTGCTTCTAAGACAGCGTTGAAAATCCCAAGTGTTCCCCCTACCCCCACTTCTTTGCTATGTTAATTTACATTTTAAATTGCACTTACATAGCCGAACGGCGAGTTGGTCTGTTTTGTAGCGTCCTGTATATACAACCTACCTATAATGGGGGTGGTGGAAAACTTGTGGGGGTGCTAAGACTTTAAGATCGATTGAGGGCAGTTTTGTTCTGGTATCTTAGTGGGGAATAAACTTTTAGAATGCCTTTTTAATAACTTAACCTGTATTATGTCATTGTAAATGTGTGTGTGTGAGGTTTATGTGTGTTTGTTGCTCTGTTAAGGCTTATTTTAGTGCTTTTAGCATTGAGGTTACTTAAGGGTCCTCGAGACGATCAATTGTTAAATACAGTGTTGCCAAATTAACTGTTTTAGAACTTGCTTAATTTGGATATAAGATAACCGAAGCGGTGGTAGCCTAGTGGGAGAACGTTCGCCTTCCAAGCAGAAGGTGGTGAGTTCATATCCCTGCGCAGGCACGTACCAATGTGTTTCTTGTAAAACATATGTACGTAATTATCACTCGCTTTTCGGTGGAGGAAAACATCCTTAGTAAACCCACAAACCAACCCGAGAATTATTTCGGAAGTAGGTAGGTGATCCACCAATCCGGATCTAGCTCCCGTGGTGGATTATGGCCTAACCCTCCTCGCGAAAGTGAAGGGAGACCAGGAGGTTTACCATGACCTTTTATAGCGATTCAGTTGAGGACCTAAACTGAGCCGCGTCGCATAATCGTACCGTGACGTCTTATTTTTTATGTTGCTGCCATTTTCAACCTAAACTGGATATAGTTTAGGTTAAAAATGGCTTATTAGGGACTCAATTTAGGTTCCTGCCATTTTCAACATTAATTGGATCCGGTTTAGGTTGAAAATGGCAGCAACATAAAAAATAAGACGTCACGGTACAATTATGCGACGCGGTTCAGTTTAGGTCTTCAATTGAATCGCTATAAGAGGTCATGGTATGCCTCCTGTACTCAGCAGTGGAACGATATGGTTTGATGATGATGATGATGAATGATAAACTGATTATGGTTCGGGTTTTAAAAAGGACATTTCCTTTCAAGAAGTGACTCATGGCTGAATCTCGCACAGGAAAGGGAAACTCCATTAACTCTACCAGTGCTTCGGAAATACGCCCGTCAGAGAAGATAGCACCGAGAAACTCTACGGGGATGGCATTTTATAAGTGAAATTTGAAGTTTATTCGATACCCTTTGACATAATGGATGGACCAAGTTGTCCCACTGTTACATGATAACATTGATAACGCTCACAAGTAACTTTGCCGTATCCAATTACAGTTTTCGTTGATTTTCAATACTTTTGGATCGAACTTAGAAAGTTTTTAAAGTGCTTAGGTTACAGGAGGCGTTCATTATTGTACATGACATCGTTCTTTAAATAATTTTTTTTTAGCATTTTAACCCCCCCTCCCCCTTGGTGATACGTGGTGAGGCTTAACGCTAACCCCCCCCCCCCCCCTCCAATCACGTGTATTTTGTAGTACCTACAAGAATCTTTAAATTGTAGTATAGCTGCTTTTCGGTTTAGAAGTCGCGCGTTTTACGAAAAAATAAGTACACGTGATATAGTACTACGCCCCCCCTTTTGATTTTTCAATAAATAACGACTGATTCGCCTTTCGACGAAAAAAAAAACAAAATCAAAATCGGTTCAGCCGTTCGGGAGCTACGATGTCAGACACAGACATGTCAAACTTTTAACATCCCGTTGTTTTTGCGTCGGGGGTTAGTTATGAATAGGTAATAGATACTTAATTATTTTAATTTCAGGACTTTCGAATACGTATGTTAAATCGTCAACTGCGATAACATAAAGCGTCTCTCACACCGCCCCGAGGTTTCAAACCCGGTGTCTAAACAAATTGTCAATACGTCATTGTTTCTTCGTGATTTCTGCCCTGATTTTTTATTTGTTTTAAAAAACATAACTCTCTTTTTGGGCAGTCGGGTATGAAAAAGGTGGTCACTCGTAAACAACGTGAAAGTAAAAAAGGAATTAAAAAAATAAAATATGTTTTTTTGTTTCGATTAATTTATTATGTTTAGATCTCATAATTCCAATCTAAATTTACATTCCGCCATTTATAACATTTTAATAAATCGTTTGGCATCGTAGAATTTCGTATTCACTACACTGCACAAAAAACGGTTCAAATTATATATCGTTGACTCTCGAACGAATTCACTCATCCGGTAATTTATCAAAACCCCCACAAAAGCGAATGCGTCCCTGACCTCCACTTTCAATTTCTAAAAGCTGTCATGACATGTGTCCTTAGTCCTTACCTGTCTAAAAACCACTTTAATGATACCCTTCGAAAAAAGTACCCTTAAATTTCTCAACCTTAAATATAAAGCTTTATAGTTTAATTTTGAAAGTTGATAAGTTTATTGAATGTAAAGTTATCGTGGTCAAATGGTAAGTCCGAAGGAAGTGACCAATTTTAAAATTCAATATAGTTGACTTTCAATAAATAAACGTTCGACACCTTGTTAGTGAAGGACATAGAGTAAGAAATAGTAGTATTGATAGATGGGGAACTTTGAAATTTGGTTCTAGATGAGGAATTTTCTGTTTTTTATCTACCATATCATGGTGTTTTTTTTTAATTATATACATACTGTACATTCTCCAACGATAGGGAGATACTATCTTTCCACATGCTACGACCCCAGCGGAAAGCAGTACACCAACTCCCGGACACCCTGCACTGGTTTCTGGAACTCCAGACCAATAAGCCGTGTAAATTATTTTCAAGTAATAAATAAAATTAAATAATAATAATAGCGCCTCATCATCAAACGCATACCCATAGACCCAGGTCCATGACATGGCGAGGCAGATGCCAAATTTTATTGCAAACGACCCATCTGCACCCACATTAATCTATGCCATAAAGGCGTGACGACACGTCATCGAGAACATGTGCTCGATACTGTCCAACTGGCGACACCTGTTGTAGACACGGTTTTATCCTTTTTTCAATATTTGGACATCTTTATGTTTATGACGTTTCACTTTCTAAGGACCTTTCTATGGTTTTGGTTTTTTGGGTGACAGATTGTCCACCTGTTGGTGGAATGTGGGATTTTTTTGGTTTTCTTTAGGGGGGTGTGATATGTAGTTATTGTTTTGGTGTTGACAGTGTCCTTTGTTTATTGTCTTTTTTGGTGTGACTGGTTTATATTTATTTATTTATTTAATACTTTATTGCACAAATTAACTAACTAGTTACAAATGGCGGACTTAACGCTAAGAGCATTTTCTACCAGTCAACCACCCATAGTGAAGGAGAGAGGGGTGTAGGCGTGCTTCAAAATATCGTATGCAAAAAAAAAAACGGAAAATAATGATACGAGTTTTTAACGTAAATTAGAACAATTATCCAAAACTAGAACTAACCCAAAACTTACCTTAACAGTAGAAACGAATACCTTCCTTCCTGTTCCTAAAGCAACCCCGAACAATGCCGCCGGCACATACCGCCGCGAACCGGTGAATATTCAGGTGCGCCGCACACTGGTGGCAAATTTTTAGTGTGAGTGGCACCCGGACTTCCGGGCCCCGTGTTCCCGGATAACCGGTGTAAATCTTACATTTGTACCCGGGTGCAGCGGCACAGGGTAACGCGGATCTTCTAGCAAACCTCATGGAGTCAGAGCAAAAATATCTGGTCATACCCTAATCGTGTTGATAACCTAGTGGAAGAACATCCGCCTTCCAAAGAGAAAGTCGTGCGTTCAAATCCCAGTGCAGGCACATACCAATATGTTTCTTGTAACACATATGAACGTAATTATCACTCGCTTTTCGGTGAAGGAAAACATCGTGAGGAAACCCTCCCCGAGAACTATTTTGGAGGTAAGTGTCTTATCCACCAATCCGGACCGGGCCTCCGTGGTGGATTAAGGCCTAACCTTCCTCACGAAAGCGAGGGGAGACCCGTGCCCAGCAGTGGGCCGATATGGGTTGATGATGATGACGATGCTGTCCCACTCATCTTGTTGTAATTTTCCGCTATAGGTTTGGTTTAATCCCAAGAAACCATGCCTTCTTATAGTTAAGCAGGAAACTTAATATTGTATGAATAATATCCAAGAAAAATAGCGATCCAATTTCCCCTGTGCGCGTGCCACGTATCACAGGAAGGTGGCAATAATTCGCGGTTGTTTTCGCGAATTCTTCCCGCGCTCGCGTCAGCGCTTCCGCCGCGCCGAGCGCCACTTCTGCGCGAGTTACGTAATCTGTGACAGTTTTGGTAAATTTACTTACGTATTTTATAAACGGACACAAATTTGACGGGAAACCGTAAATGTAACGTTGTTAATTGTATTTTTTCCTGAAACTTGTGTTTTTTCGTGAGTTAATGTGTAATTTTGGTGAAATATTAACCATTAACCGTTGACCGAAAAACTAACTTTCTGATAGTTTTTATTGTTATTATTTGACTGAGTGACAAGACGAGCAAGTCGTGCACCCGATGGTAAGCGCTACGCCTGCCCATAACAGTCACAGCACCACCCGGAACCCTGCATTGCATTATCCTGCGCGGCACTGCACTGCGCTCGTCACCCTGAGACATCGGCTCTAAAGCCTCATATGCCCAGTAGTAAACTCAAAATAAAGCAGTAGTTTTATAGTGGGAGGCCTTTTCTGCAAGAAACCGCCTGGGGAAGTACCACATCTCTACCAGATATTCATTTGCCAAGCAGTAGTGTGCAAACATTACTGTGTTCCGGTTCCAAGGGCACTGTTTCCAGCGAATTTTTTATGACTATTGTCTGTAATATGCAATATTGCAAATGCCAGGTGATATCCGAAACAACCCTTCCTACTTCCGATGCAGTTCACAATAGAATAGAAGAAAGGGTCACTCGCTGGTCAAAACCGGATCGCACCACAATAATCCGCTACAAACCGGTTTCTTTTCAAAACTCAAACCGAGTATAGATTTTAAAGTAAGGCATTTTATTTATCCGCATTATTACTTAACAAAACTAATTTCTTCTTTGTCATTTAGTTATATCCCAAAAAAAATGGAAGATAATAATCTGTCAGCTTTTTATTTATTTTCCGAGCGGCGCCCTGCGGTTTCACCCGCGTTTTGATTATCCTAGAGGAACCATTCATTTTTACGGGATAAAAAGTATAATTTACAAAAATACAATACAATAATTCTATATTGAATATATAATAATATTCATTTTACTATAATATTGTAATAATTATAAATTCTATTGAATATCGTAAACTAATGATCTACTATTGTTACTAATTTCATTATCAATTAAGTCAGTTATACACTTTTTTTTAATTGAGTGACGAGACGAGCAAGCCGTTCGCCTGATGGTAAGCGCTATGCCTGCCCTGAACAGTTACAGTGCCACTCAGAACTTTGCATTGCATAATCTTGCGCGGCACCTCGCGGCGCTCGTCACCCTGAGACATCGGCTCTAAAGCCTCATACGCCCAGTAATTTCGCTTGAAACATTGCCCTTCAAATCGGAACACAGTAATGTTTGCAAACTACTGCTTGGAGAAGAGGCCTTCCAAGTGCTCTACCATTTGGCTTGGTTTATTGATTTCGGACGCACGAAACGACGGATTAAAATCGCTACGTGCTTATCAATATGCTTTGTCGAAACGTGTTTTAACAATGTACGTTTTCTAACATCTGCTAGGTGACCTTTCAACCCTTGGAACACAATGTTGACAATAGTCAAAGGGTCAGTGGCTGGTCAGAACCGGATCTAGCCGGCCCGTTCCGGTCGCCACCGGTTTTAACTGGACAATTTGCGAGGTGACCATATTTTTATTTTTTTTATTTGACTGAGTGACGAGGCGAGCAAGTCATTCCCCTGATGGTAAGCGCTACGCTTGCCCATAACATATTACATTACCATACAATTATACCACTACCGTATGACTGACTGAGTGATTCATAAGTTACGTATTCGGTACTGCTAAAGGATTAAAATGATCCCAAACACCTTCAATCTACTGTTTGTCACTGAGGAGTTCCGTTGTGTACCTTCCATCGTTATTACCTCGCTGACAGTATTGATGTATTGTTATTAAAACTTGACAGACATGTAAAACTTCAACTCGATTAAAAATTGAGAACTGGGGCCTTACCACGAACAATTCAATCCATCCAGTTTAAGGCCTTAAACTGAACTGCCATGCTAACTGTCACCTCCAATATCGCTCAGCGTTCATAAGTCGACCAGAGACATTTATCCAAAGAGGTCGGAACAATTTGTTTGCATTTATAGGAGTTTATATAGCTCCATCTCATTCTCTGCAGTCTATTTTTGAGTGACGTCACGTCACGTTTGTCATTTATGAGTGTGTGGTGCCAATCTAGGTCGTTCAGTTTAAGGCCTTAAAATGAACTGCATGGAATAAGAATAAGTACGTGGCGGACCCCCCTGACAGTTAAAACCAATTAATGATTACAGTTTTGATTTATAATTTGAAAAGTTGTTTTTCTGGTCACCCTATCTTAACTGACCATCCCTTCAATACATCGAGGATTATTATAAAAATAGTTAAAAATATTCCAAGCGCGCCTTCGGCCATCGACAAAGAGCACGTAAACTATTGTCTATGACCAAATTATATTTTTTTGGTCACGTACAAATGGCTATGGTCACCGCCATATGGCGGAAGGGGTTGAAATCGGTCACGGGGTTTGTTTGTTTATGAATATGGGTTAATAGTTCGTTTTTATTGATTAGAAATTTTATAACAAGATGTTGTTTTATTTTTTAGTTATAAACGGCTCTTCTTTTATCCATTTGGTAGAGTCAGAATATTTCGTTTGGTTAATTTATCATTAAATACTTTTTGCTCTTCCGATTCTTTTTAACTTCTTTTTAATTGTGACCATTCAACTAATTTCATTGTAGACAATATTTTATTGCATTGGTTGAAAAGTCAGTTCCTTCACATAATTATATTGGATGCTTTAAATTTGCTCTGATGACTCTTGCTTTTAGTAATAGGTTCCTACCTAAAATAAAATTATATAGATAAGTACCTGCGTTCAACCTTTTTAAGCATTCCTTTCGCTTTGTAAACTCTTTTCAGATACTCTGTAGTCCTAAAACTATCTTTACAGTTACAAAAATACTGGCACAAAAGGAACAAAAACCAAAAAATACAACCATTTTTTTCTTCTGTATAGCCTGGCGCATTTAGCATGTTCTCCCATTTTAAAATTAGAATAAACTTTATTTTGCCATAATAATTTATGTCACTACCGACAATTGACATAAAAAGCCAAGTAAAGAGGTCCGATGGTACCGCACGTACCAGCCAGGCTATGGATTTAAAACAATCGATGAAAAACCCGCGCAGTTCGTTTGATTGAAATTTTATGGGGCGTTTGCGTGATGACAGCGAGCTGGCGAACGGCAGGGGGGTATCTCAGGTAGGTTTATGGAGGGGGAATTAGAAATACCTAGCTCTATAATGAACTTCAAGAATGGTCCAGTTTCTTAATTCGATTGTATTTTTCAAAACTTCGTCATTTATAAACGGCTTTGTATTTTTTTGTATTTGAAAGAATATTACACTTTCAGTTTGGTCCCATAGTTGCATAAAAATCGGTTCTATTGTTTGGTTTTTGTTGGTATATCAGATTGAAGTAGGTTTATTAGTTCAAAGAGTTTTTTTTGTCTATTACAGTATAGATAGTCTCTCGTGTCGTGTGTGAGTTCGTTAGGCCGTCCAAGGGCCTCTGACGTCATTTTCAGTCAACAACAACCGGAACTGTTTGCTCAACCTGCCCTCTGAAGCAGGGAGCGATAACTGGCTACATCCTGCATCTAAAGAGTCAGGAACTACGAAAACCATGCCCCCCCCCCCCCCCCCCCACAAAACTTAGACTCAGCGCCAATACATCTAGTTCACACAAATCTTTGGCCTGTGTGGGAGTTGAAACCACAGCTTTACGCTTTACAGTCTGCTCATCGCCCATTTACTCTAGAGAAGCTGTCATAAAATTAAAATCAGCGTTGTGGTTTTACCACAGTTTTACCGTAGCATTATGGTGAGCTCAGGCCTTTTCGTGTAAATTTCCTGTCTTGTTTCTGATTCCCTAGATACCTACAGGGATTCCTAGTTAGGGTGAGTGCAGTTTTGTCAGAATAAACATTTTCTTCCTCTCTTACTTCTTTCTATAATAAAATGGCACCTCCCCCCTAACTACATCTCTGCACCGCTTCGGAAATACGCAATGCCATATAGGTAATAACAGTCTACCGGCAGATAGGCGGTTCTTATAAACCATCCATTTTATAACGCTAACTCTTTCAATAAACAACTGGAGTCTTATATAAAGCAAGCGTTTTGTTGCCGTATCGTGCTTCGCCGTACTAACAAATCCGGCCGGTTTTTGATACGCGAAACTTAAAATGGAGATGATTGCGTTGTGATTGGCTGCAATTTTGGTTTACCGTGGTAACTGGTAATGGTCTTGGATCACACTTTGACAAATTACACATATACATAACGCACACACGCCAAATGTGTGTGTAAATAAGCAAACTAACTACGTGACCGAAACAAAAGACAATTCTTCTAGTTTTGATTCTAGTATTGATTGACCGGCGATTGTCTCGCCAAGCAACTGTGGGTATCAGGAGAGCTTGTACCCATCTGGGGATAACTTTTAACCACCACCGGTATAGTGGTAGGCCTCTTCTACAAGATACCGCCTGGGGAAGTACCACACCTTTGTCAGATATTCATCCGCCAAGCAGTAGTGTGCAAACAATACTGTTTTCCGGTTTGACGGGCACTGTTTCAAGGTGACGAGCGCAGTGCAACGTTCTGGGTGGCACTGTGACTGTTATTGGCAGGCGTAGCGCTTACTACTACGTGAATCACTTGTTCGACGTTCGTCCCGCTACCCAATGAATTAAAAAATAACTATCTCAGATGCTGGGTCAAGATACGCGACATAAGTAAATTTTAATGTCGCAGACATGTTATGAAAATTTATTTTTCAATGTCTGGATGGCAGTGCAATTGCTACGGCCGACAACATTTATTGCTACGTCCACCAAATAAAAAATTTAAAAAAAAAATTACAAAATCAAGTATCAAATTACCAATAATTCCTTTACAACGGAAACGTCCAACTGCTCCCAAAAATGCTTTGTCGCCAAAACCAGTTTGGTTGGCAGCTGCATTAAATTCAAACACTCACAAAAGCTTAAAAAAGGATAAGAAAGGGTCAGCAAACCAGATTGACCAGTCAGTAGGACAATTGTCTATAGAATAATAGACAATGGTCCTAGAAGGGACCCTTGGGGGACACCGGTCAGTATCGCGCTTTCAGTCCGAAACCGGTATTTTTTTTCAAAGGGTTGTTAGTTAGATATTATTATTATTTGGAACTGCTTAGGTTTGATTGAGCAATGGTCAGTTTAGGATTAGTTTTTGTGCGTAGTGCAGTGGTTGAGACTGTCAAAAGCTCTTTTAGAAACGAAGTGCAAATTTTTAGTTTTTTTTTTATGAAAATTTGTGAAGTTGCTTTATTAGAAACCATGGTGTTAAACAGTTTTTTGGTATTATCTTGTGATCGTTTATTTAGTTTCTTCTTCATTCCAAAGGTATTTATAGAAAGTAAGTGATAGATTATATCTGTAGTAGCCAGTAATAATATAAAACGATGATATTGGAGTTGCGTTCCAAAGTATATTATCGTCGCCAAAAATACACCAACGTAACATAATATAAATAAAAACCAAACTTAGATATATCTAATAAGATCTATCCCATTACATCAGATGCTCTTATTTCCCACGCTTTAAAAACAAAATTAAAAAAAAACGTTTTTTCCCTCCTCCGCTGTCACAAAAATGGCGTCCCACAATTATCACCTCCCCGTTTTGCTCGGCAAATAGAATTAGGCGCGAATTAAATTAGACCGGGAATTAACAAGGATAATACCCGGTTCTTGCTTTTTTTTCCTTATTTTTCCCGCCTTTTAACCGTTTTTTGCTGACATGTCCCTCTTCGGTGACGCGGGAAATTTACCCGCCAATTTCGAAAGACAAACGGGTTCTTTTTTTTTAATTAACAGGACGTTTTATCATCGAATCCGATTTGTATTTTGTTGAGGTTACGTTATGAATTTTGTTTCAATTATCGATATAGTATGATAAAGTTGGACGATATGTAGTTCATTATAATTTTCCTTTACTGCTACTTAAGAATAAGACCTGGTTTGAATAAGACTAGTTATTAGTAAGGTTTATCTTATATCTTTAAATAAGCAATTCTTGTTTATATATATAATAATTGGAATCTCGGAATCGGCCCAACGATTTTCATGAAATTTAGTATATAGGGGGTTTCGGGGGCGATAAATCGATCTAGCTAGGAATCATTTTTAGAAAATGTTATAAAAAAAAAAATACCGAGCAAAGCTCGGTCGTCCAGGTACTTAGTTATTAAAAATGGTGCTACTAAAGTACCAATATCATCATCATCATCATCAACAACCCATAACGTCCCACTGCTGGGCACAGGTTTCCCCTCACTTTCGTTAGGAAGTACCAATATAGTAAGAAGAAGACGGACTGTATCTTCACATATTAACTATTTTATCTAAACCAAAACTTTAAATGCATAAGTAATTGAAACTGGCTGCATGCACAAAACAGGCGAAGCCAAAAATTTAAGAAGCTTTTGAACATGTTAACATATCGATTTTACACCTACTCGATAGTAAATTGGAGTTATCTCCTGAATCGATTTTCATATTTGGCCCCCAGTATGGAAATTTTATGAGGAGTGAAATAATTGCAACCGTAGCAATCAAAAGCGTCACCCGAATGACAGATATTAAATTGAACGATTTTCGGTTGAGTATACGGATGTCAACGTCAGACTGACAGTGTCAAGATGACGTACTCTGTACTTGTATAATACTATGACAGTCGTACTTTGGGGAGTAAACTCCAGCCATGTGTCGGAGCTGACACATACACACATACACACACATTTTCTTATACTACTATTTAAAAAGAAAAAAACTTGTTCAAACAGTATCAGCAGACATTTTGGTGCCACCACCCACATTTCATTATTAATTTTATTCCGATCCCCTATACCACCCTCTTTCTTCCCCTCGTCTATATACAGGGGGTTAAAAATGCACTCAGACATCGCATTATAAGATATAATTAAGGGGGTCGGACTCCCTTAGGGAAATTCGCCTTCTTTTGACATTTTAAAGACCCCTTTTCTTATTCGCCCCTGTTCAAGGAAATAGTTTATTTTATCTGGAAGTGACATTTTAATATTTTTTCTATGAAATTACTTAAAACTGTATTTTTATTCTACTCCAAGACATACAACTATAAAATGCAAAAAAAAACTCCATTAACTCTTGTATTTTGTAGTTTTTATTTTGTATAGTGCTTCGTAGATACGCTAAATACCGATTGTGCAGAACGTTAGGTATACGAATACTGTCGACTTTGAATTTAAGGCTAATATTTTACCATTTTATCATCACACGTCACACATAGAAAGATTCTATTAAAAAAAATCTATATAATATGCCTTATTCAAAAAAAAAGTACACGCATAGAAATTGCCGCCTAAAATGTTGGTTCAAAAAATGTTGGCATACTAAATACATAAACCAAGTCATAGACAAAATCTTTAGAAGAAAAAAACCAGTAGATTTGCGATTGAGCCACTGACAAGTGATTGAAGAACCGACTGCGAAGCGTGACGTTGTGAATTCGATTAACGCACAGGGAAAAGATTTGTGTGAACGACATAAAAGCGGTGGTAGCCTAGTGCGAGAACGTCCGCTTTCCAATCAGAAGGTCGTGAGTTCAAATCCCAGTGCGGGCACGTACCAATGTGTTTCTGTAAAACACATGTACGTAATTATCACTCGCTTTTCGGTGAAGGGAAACATCGTGAGGAAACCCACATACCTACCCGAGAATTATTTCGGAGGTAGGTATGTTATCCACCAATCCGGACTTGGCCCCCGTGGTGGATTATGGCCTTACCCTCCTCACGAAAGTGAGGAGAGACTCGTGCCCAGCAGTGGGACGTTATGGGTTGATGATGATGATAACATAATAGCATGGAAAATTAAAAAAGTTTTGATAATTTTAGACATCTGACACTGGCCGAATGCACTAATCGCGCGGAGCCAAAAAAAAACTAACCTTAAATTCGTTCTAAAATCACTTCTATTTTACCTATATCTACGTCCACAGTTTCCCTAAAGAAAGTAATTGGTGCTCGTTTTTAGACGAATATCGTTTATAATTACCAGCGAGGCGTTTAGAAATTTTACTGCGTTTTAAGTATCCAATTTAGTTTAATTTTTTTTGCATGAACAAAACCTCCTTTTAGTCACCATACGAATAATATAGTTTTCAGGTATTTTTTAAATAAATTATGTTTTTTAGCTATATAATAATTGGGCTAACCTCTCACTAATATTATAAATGGGAAAGTTTGTGTATTTGTCCTCTCTTCTCGCCGAAACGGCTCAACGGATTTTGATAAAATTTAGTATTTAGATACTTTCTGGAATAGAATAAAGCATACTTTTTATTCAGTAAAAAATAGCGGTTAAATTAAATAAATAACGCGGGTGAAGCCGATGTCTCAGGTTAACGAGCGCAGTGCAGTGCCGCTCAAGATTATGAAATGCAAAGTTCTGAGTGGCACTGTGACTGTTAAGGGCAGGCGTAGCGCTGTCCATCAGGTGAACGACTTGCTCATCTCTTTCTAAGTGAAATAAAAACTAAAATAATTGTTATTCAAAAGTAGTATTTTTTGTACCACATAAAATCTGACTTCAAGCATTCTCAAATGTTTTCCATCCATAAGAATAGTAACTCTGTAGGTACATACCCGCATATAAATAAAATAAACAAAACAACCCCGCGTCTTAGCAATTTGAAACGGGGGTACATTTATTCCTTCTTCTTTTCACCCCCAAGCAACCCTCGGTTATTCTTATTTCTGGGGTGGGGGAGAAAAATTTGTTTCAATCTTGCACGGTCTAAAGGGGTGAAACGAGGTTTTATTACAATATATTATTAACCAAAAAGTTTATTGTTTCACCAAAAAGTTTGGATCAGTAATTTAATAGATTTAGTTTTTTTATACAGTGCCACCTGTAACTTTGGATTCAAAGAGGTTCTTTAAATTATTATTATACTCTAGGTTACTCTAATCTCGGTTATATCGAAGTTAGTTTTTTTTTATTGCAAAATAGGCAAGCATTTGGCAAGTATTTTGCATTTTGTTTATTAGATTAATTTATGTTTGAAATTGTAAGAAAATATTTTGCTAGGTTTTATTGCCTTACATCAAAATAATCATAGACAGCCAAAAACGGCAGGATTAGGCCTCGATTGCATTGTTATTTTTAATATTATGCTCATACAATGTAATAGCGGCCTTATATGTGCGATTGTTGTGACGAGTGGTCTGGCCATAAATAATAAAAAAAATCACAGCAGCAGAGACGCAAATCGATTCGAAATTCAAAATAACCCTCCGAAGTTTGAAAATGGAGCCGCGTTCAAACTCGCCCGCGGAATTCCAATGACGGATCGCGTAGGCTTTTTCTTGTTTCACATTACAACAATATATTTTCTTACAATTTGCGACTTCTGAAAAAGAAATTCATCTGTATTGAGACGAATTAGAGTTTATTTTGAATGCAGTCTTTATTAGTGAAGTGTAGTCGTAACTTGGTAAGAGATCTCCCCACTGTCTCTAGCAAGGATTTATCGTCTTGCAAGGGGGAAAGAGTGGAAAAATAAGAAAGGGTTGTTTTTCCTAGGGGACGTTAGGGGGAAGGGGGGAAGAGATTCAATTAAGGAGCGCGCCCGGCGCGGCTCGATTAATTATGCTTTCAAAATTATTGTGGAAGAAAAAAAGCGAAGGCATTTTGCGCAGATGACGTCGTCGGCTTGAATTTGGAATATAAATTAAAAAGTTTAACGTAATGAAGGTGGCTGGCGTGATTTGGGCGGTTTGGAATGGAATGATTAAGATTTTCATTTCTCATTATGTAATAAGTAATAAAAAAGTATTTTTTTAATGTTATAAAATACAAATAGAAGCTGGTAATACCTATCACACTGACCTTTTCGAAAAACGCACTCTTTTAAATGAAAGTGAATACAAGATTGATATAAAATAATAAACAGGAATTCGTGTAAGAAGGACACCTTACAAAGTTCCTATGAATAACCTGTATTTTAATAATTATACAGGTCTAAAATTACCAAAGTAATTAAACATTATTAAAAAAAACCGGCTATTTACATAAAATAGTTCGGTGTTTTTTTAACTCTGGCATTACAACAACCTGGCGAGTTCTTATGTAGGCAGTAGGCACTACAAGCTTTATTTTCATCATTTACTGGCCGAATACACAAAACGCGCGAAACCACTAAATTAAAAACGAAAAATTACCAAAACATCACAACACAGGTCACATAGAAATAAAATTAAGAAAGAAAACCTAATCGTCACGAATTCAAAAAGAGAACGCGCAAAGAACAAACTAATCCTAGAAGCGCAACTCCTTACCGCAACGCGACCTAAATATCTATTTACAGGCTTCAATCAAAACACACGTTACTCATACGCTGACCCACTAACGAATATGTAAAGGTTAAAGACCTTCAGCCCCTTGATTAAGAGAAAGTTACCCTTATTTTGTACTGTATTAAGTTTATTTCAGGATGAACGTTACTCGTAACATATTGGCATATTAATGAAACTTGTTGTATAGAAGTTAGAGTTACGGATATTGCGGTTTAAATAGTTCATTGAAGACTTTATGGTGGGTCAAAAGTAGGTGGGGTTTGCCGTTGTATCAACAGTGTTTATATAATATTGAAAGTAAAGAATAAACAAAACCATTGAAAACGGTTTTCAACACGGTTTTATTAGCTTCATACGTATGTTAGTATTTATGTAAAGGAAACTTGGAACATGATTTTCAACCCCCTTCGAAACGTCGGATTAAATTGAAATATTGCAAACTTATCAAGGACCAATGACACTACAGTTATAAAAAAATTAAAAAAATAACCTATAAAAACTTAACCTATTAAAACGTGTCTAAACGTATTTGAATATTCTATGTTAAAAAAACACACGCTTTATTAGAAATCATGTTTTTTTTTTAAACATAGAATATTCAAATACGTTTACGGCTTAGCCTGTTAAAAATCCAAAGAGAGTGTCGTTGTTAATATTTTAAATTATTAGCGTATTTATGTTATGTATGATTTCATATACGTATATTTTGTATACATAAAACAAGTATATAGTCACTATTCGTTTTTGCACAATCATATTATTATTTAAATTTTTGTATAAGGCCTAAAACCTACATGGTAAATTTACATAGCCTTCCTCTATTTTGAAATTCGGCCGTAGGCTGATACACCTACCTTTCTGATATACGAACTTAACAATCATTATTAATTACTTAAATATAACTAGATTAAGAAAAAGAAATCTAAAAATCTAAATCAAATAAGTTTTAATAATGTTACGTCATACATTTTTTACTCATTGACACCGTAAAGCCCCTTTTTGCTTCGAATATCTTATTTGATATGAAAACACATAACATTTAAAAAATATGACAAAAATGCAGTGTTTTGTGTAGTGAGTAAACCAAAACACGCGCAGGAGACATGGCTTCACACTTAAAAAACATTTATTACAGAAGCCTTACATACAGCTCACAATTAAAAATACAAATTCGAACAAAGAACAAGGACGATTCGAATTTCAAAAAGCAATTTGGCGGCGTAATCGAAGGCGCGCTCCCTCAGAATGCCCCCACCTTGGCTCCGCGGAAGGTACGGCATACTTTTATTCTTGAGGGGCAGAGTCCACCCCATTTAAAAGAAGCCATCTTGGGATTGGGCACCCCCTCCCCTCCCCCAGGGGGCGGCGGGGGAAGGGGAACCACTTTTCTCTCGGCGAAGTGTTGTTTTAATTCTGCTAAATATCTTTTCGAGAATACCTCAGTTGAAGTTCAGATATAATTTTCTTGGGTAATATTTATACGTTTTGTGTAAACTCAGTTTGGCGAGAATTTCGCGGTATTATTGGAGGGTGTTAAGGCCAACTTATGTTTGTTATGTATTTTTAGGCTTTACGTATATTCAGCAAAGCCTTTCTTTTTTTAATTACTTACGTGCGTCTAGCGTATAATGTTGTTAACTAGAAAGACGGCTTTTGAAATTATATCATTGTAAATAATAATCATTATTTTGTTAAATCTATCATTAATAATAATATAATATTATCATAACCATAAAATGTACTTAATTAGGTGCCGAATGAAATGTTTCGTAATTTATATTAAATACTTAACTAATATAGTATTGTAATTTTTAATTTTTTTTCTGGCATAGGAAATGTTTATATTTTAATAAAGTCAGGGCACAATATTGTTTTATTATAATTATCTAAGCACTAATTTGTTTTTAGTAATAGTACATTTAAATTAGATTACACTTATATTGAATTAGCCACATTATTATTTCTAAATAAAGCAAAACTACATCTCTACTACTGGGATCGATTTTTGAATCTCACCGAATGACAGAGTTTTGCCAAAATGGTCGATTTGTAATACCTACCTTCTTTATTTATTATTCATAATATATAAACCCAAACAAAATACCACTCACTACAGCCACAAAATTAAAAAGTCAAGTGACAGTTAGTATTCTCCCGCCAACCTGCTTTCCAAATTCGAATTCGTGTCACTTTGAAATTCCCGCCATAGTTGGCAAAGGAATTCCACTTGGGTCCACTACTCGTCCAGGTAAATTTTAATTTCTATGCAAATGTAAGCTTTCGTTCAGGGTTTAATCTACGGGCTTTGCCGAAGTGACGGTATCAAATCGCGATAGGAAAACTTAATGAAAATAAGGTGGGCGCGGAGCTCTTTGTTTTTTTAAACTTGGATTCTATTTTTGAAATCTTTATAAATGTTGGCTGTCAGTGAAGTTTAAACTGTAGATATGCAACCTTTATGAAGTTTAAAGCTTAACCTCTTTTAGCTTTTGTAATTTGTAATTCTGAAGCCGTGTGCGCGTTTCGGTCACTACACAAAAACCTCTACTGAAAACATTATCATTTTTGACAACAATTATCTTGTTGGATAGCAAAACTTCAAACATTTCCCTTGTCCAAGTAATATCCTTTAAAAATATTGAAATTTATTAATATAACAAATAACTTCATGTAATTTTTTATCAATAAGAGGAAGTTATAAACATTCTAAAAAATCAAAGCTCCGTATCTAGAACGTACCGACCTCCTTCTAAAAATGGAATTAACGTAAATAGCCCAATTTATCTTTTCATAATACATCACCCTTAACCCTTTAATAAACACGCAAGATTGCGGTGAAACGTTAGCCAATAACAAATTTAAAAAAAACTCTCTGAAATACTATGACAAAGAATAAAAAAGATTAAGAACGTGCAGCAATAGAGACGTGGGTACTTCTGTGCCGTAAAGTCGATTATAACTCGACTGTAACGACTGAAAGAAACCTACGCGGTTGCTGTTCGGAGGGGTACTACGAGTTTTAGAATTATTTATCATATTTTTTTTTATATAAAATTTGTGGCAAACCACCTGTTTAGCGGTCTTGTAGATTCAATAGTGTTAGAGGGAGTTTCTATCCATTTTTTTTTACCCGGGGAAATGCATTAGGCATACCACCCTGGGTTATGTGAGACTCCCCCGTCAGAACGCGGTCTGACGGGGTTTACCCACTAAAACCCCGGGGTGTTCTCCTCTCCGCATTATGGAGGTGGTCGCGGGTACGATTGGCGCTTCCGCAACCACCTCTGCGGCCGCCGTCTCGGACTCGCCTCCTGAGGCTTTGGCCTCGTTCTCCGCTGGGTGCGTCCCGGAACACACGGGCCGCACCTCAGCTCGGGACTTCTAACTTGGGCGTTGGACCCCCGATCCGCAGCCCAAAAGTCCCCGTTATTGGTCCCTCGCTGTGCCCTCTGCTGATCAGAGGGACACGCGAAGGACCTCTTCTCGCCAGGTTATTTGCTACGGCCACCAATTCCCCTAGGAGAATTGCTGACCGAACCCCAGGGTGCACCGTCCCAGCTGCTGCCCTTCCCTCCGGATGCAACGCATCAAGAGGGACGAACAACAGCCGGGCACTCGTGGAGGTTACCTGGCCCGCACCCCAGGGAGTTTCTATCCATGCCGTATGCTTGACTGAGCGACAAAATGACCAGTTATTGGCATAATGGTGTGCGCTAGACCTATTAACAATATCACCTAATATTTTTTTTTTTTTTTTTTTTATAAGTCTGAGTAACGAAACGAGCAAGCAAGTAAATAATAAAATAATAAGTAGAGCGAGTAGAGTGAGTAGTAGTAGTTAGTGCAGTGATAATTGCTCTAATAAGGATCTAACAGTATTAATAAATCCCAGTATGCAGAACTTTAAAACAAAAGGTTAATATTTAATCGATTTTTTGTAAGCATTACTAAGCATACAGCAATGTAAAAGTACGTAATATATGATGCAATATTTTATTTTTTTAAATATCTGGATTGTCTAACGTTTTAATGTAAAAAAACCTTTTCTCATAGGTAAAGACATTTTTTTTTAAATTTTTGTTCTGTAAAGAGTTTCGTGAATCAATAGTAACACACTACCGTACGTATACTCCAGATAATTACACTTTTTGCCCGTTCCAAATTCAAATCGAAAAACGTTAGTTGGCGCGCGTTCCCGCCAACCGAAAAGCCGGTGAGATCACGTATACCGATAACATTACGAAGTTTTCACATTATCCAAACTTTTATTACACTTATCTTGCAGCGAAGCAGGTATGTGCTCAAAAATGTACTCTCTGTAACAATGTCTACTCTTTGGTGCGATTGCGATTTGAATTTGGAATAAGTTTTCTTTTTTAACATGTTTCTTTTTCTATAATTAACTTTTTTCCGTTATGCCAGTAAGTAAACTTATAATATAATAAAGGTTACCCGTGGTTTGAAGGTTCCTACCAAAGTTTTCAAGCCAAGGTCATTATCTACCTATATCAAATCAGATTCTAAGCTCCAAACAGAGAAAACCGCATTGCATCCTGTTCAGTAACTTTTAAGCGTTGCGAAAACAGACAGACATACATACTTATAAATGAGTACGTAGTATTTCTTTCTATAATATTATGTATTATTGTAATTACGGTCAATGCTACTTGATCGAAACGTCAAGGACAAAAAATATATTTTGGTATTAATCAAAATGATATTTTTAATTAGACCCCTTCGTTTCTTATCCTCATGATAGGCCCATATCGGCCCACTGCTCAGCACGAGTCTCCCTTCACTTCCACGGGTAGGATTAGGGCGTAACCCACCACGGAGGCCCATTCCAGATTAGTGGATCACATACTTTCGAATTCAATCTCGGGTAAGTGGGTTTGCTCACGACGCCTTAATCGTATTATTTTAAATATATTTCTTACCTTTAACAGACCGTCAAAACCACCCCAACGCCTATTCTTTCAAAAGCCGCTAAATATAACCTAAACAATAAAGGGGGGTGGAAAGGGGGTAGCGAAGTAAATAAGCCTCCAAGGGGATGAATACATAATGAAATTTCGTCCGTTAATCAAAAACTGCTGCATAGAGAGCGAAAGACGTAAGAAAATGGAAATTTTGCTACCCTCCTTTTTCCTGTACTCTGCCACCCCCTGTTTCGCCTCGGAGAGAGGTCGGACAACCCCCCCCTTTGGGGCAGGTTTGGGTGGAGAGAGCTTGTTTTTATTTCTGATCGCTACATATCTATTTCAATTTATTGTAGTGGGAGGCCTCTTCTGCAAGAGTGCGTCTGGGGAAGTACCACTTTGCCAGATACTCATCCGCCAAGCAGTAGTGTGCAAACATTACTGTGTTCCGGTTGAAGGGCACTGTTTCCAGTGAAATTACTGAGCGTATGAGACTTTAGAGCCGATGTCTCAGGGTGACGAGCGCAGTGCAGTACCGCACAGGATTATGCAATGCAGAGTTCTGGGTGACACTGTAACCGTTATGGGCAGACGTAGCGCTTACCATAAAGTGGACGACTTGCTCGACTCGTCACTCAGTCAAATATAAAAACAGTATGTTAAAAATATTATTGGTTATGTTGATAATTCTTATAAGACCATGGTTTTGAACAGCAGTGTTTCTTATAAGATCTTTGAACATTTAATATATATCTATGTTCAACATTTTGAATTTTAAGTCATTAAATTTCCTTCTAACACTATTATTTGTTAAGATGCACTTACATAGAATATAATTTTCGCTTTTTTACAATAAAACTTACTATCTATTTATTTATTTTTATTTATTATTTCTTTTATTTCTATTTTTTTTTTGTTTTTTTTTTTTTTGTGACTGTTAAATACTGTAAGTACGCCACCCACCCTACTATCGAAAAATGTTTTTTACTGTCCATCCAAAGGTTGTCTGGAAGAAATCGCTTTCAGCGATAAGACCGCCCATTGTACTACCCTTGTTTACCTATTGTAATTCTTCTGTACTGTGTTTAATTTTGTTTCTGGTGTACAATAAAGAGTTTTTCTATTCTATTCTATTCTATTCTATCTTCTGGTTGCTATTAAAGCGTATATTGTAGTCTTTTTTTAACTATAATTTATTGGCAATTTTTTAGTAGGTTTTTTTTTTAAATTATTGTTCCGTGATCGGTCCTTGATAAGTGTGCAAAGTTTCGATTTGATCCAATCTGAGATTCTGTTACGTAGATGGGTGCCTATCTACGTAACAGAATCTTTTAACGTAGTAAGTACATACCTAATAAAAATGTGTTAAAAAGTGAAAATAAAGCCTGTTCCACACTTAACGGACAGCACCCCCTCCTGCATTGCACCCCCAGCCGAATGCAAATTTTATAACACGACGCCCGCTTTCTTATAGGCATTGTCGTCAACCCCCCGCGCTTAGCTCCGGTCATTTGTTCTGATTCTATACGGTATACGGCAAAATGTTCAGTAAATTCGAGCGGCTATGCCTACCGTATACGGTGATATAAGATGGCTCCTAGCCTATGTTATTTGTTTTGTTATACCAAACGTATACGGTGAAAAGATGGCTCTTAGCCTTTTTTCTTATATTCGACTGAGTGACGAGACGAGCCTCGTTCACTTAATGGTAAGCGCTACGCCTGCCCATAACAGTTACAGTGCCACCCAGAACTTTGCATTGCATAATCCTGCGCGCCGCTGCACTGCGCTCGTCACCCTGAGACATCGGCTCTAAAGTCTCACATGCCCAGTAATTTCGCTGGAAACAGTGCCCTTCAACCGGAACACAGTAATGTTTGCACACTGCTGCTTGGCGGATGAATATCTGGCAAAGGTGTGGTACTTCCCCAGGCGGTCTCTTGCAGAAGAGGCCTCCCACTACTACATAGCCTATGTTATTAAAATGTATTCTGCTAAAGGCACCTTCTTTAGAAGTTTATTGTGGATTCTTATAGAGAACTAGCTGTGCCCTGCCACGCTTCGTTGTGGCACATTCGCACATTCGCTGATATGTCACTGATGAAAAAAATAGATAAAAACAATCCTTGATGCGGATTATATATCATGCTAAAATTTCAGCTCGAACGGTGCAGAACTTTTTGAGTTTTTGAAGCGTACACAAACCAACATAACATTTATATATATATAGATAGTAATATAAGATACACCGATAAATGCTATATAACTATAGGCTTTACTTACAAAGTTAGAAAGGACATCTAAGTTGTGCGCAGTAGAAACATTATATAATAAAAAGGCGTTCATAAGTAGGCCGACTCACTTCAAAAAGTGCCTATTTCCTTTGTTCGCAAAGACATTAGCCTAGTGGGAGAACGTCCACCTTCCAAGGAGAAGGACGTGAGTTCAAATCTCAATGCGGGGACGTACCAATGTGTTTCTGCAAAGCATATGTACGTAATTCGCTTTTCGGTGATCGAAAACATCGTAAAGAAACCCATATACCTACCCGAGAGTTATTTCCGAGGTAGGTATGTGATCCACCAATCCGGATCTGGCCCCCGTGGTGGATTATGGCCTAATCCTCCTCACGAAAGAGAGGGGAGACCCGTGCCCAGCAGTGGGACGTTATGGGTTGTTGATGATGATGATGAAGGTAAAACAATAAGCAAACTTATTGCTTTAAGTGTTTTCTTCCAGGCAACCTTTGAATGGATAACATTTGTAATTAATATAATCAATGGAAGTTTGATTTAAATGCTTGAAAGAAATACTTGAAAAATGAAGGTATAATTTTTTTCCACCCTTACGTTGGTAATTTTGTTACGGTGATAATTATGCGGTCTAACGTACTCTAAGAAGGTAAAATCATTTGATGACTATACGGTGAAATAATATGATTTTTAATTTCTTTTAATTTTTCAAGGCGTCCTAGAATTTTTCTCGCCAAAATCGTAAGCGAAAACGTTGAATTAACACAATGATTTTATTGTATTTCGTAACATAGGGGTTTTCCAGCAAATCGTGTTTTTTGAATTTTTTTTAAAACAGTTCCAATTTACTTTTTGAATTTTCACAAAATGTATTAATTTTAGTGCCGCTACCCGACACAAGATGGCGCATATTAAAATTGGTTTTATTTGAAATCTATTACTTTGAATCTTTTCACCTTATAAATCAAATCTTTTAAGTGCTGCTAAAGATAATAATTACAATAACATTTTTAACAAGCAATATAAATAAACTAAAAATACACAATAAATTAAATAAATATCTTAATTATTGTGTTTTGAGTCTGATTCGCTAGATGGCACTGTAATCAATTTGTTAGTTTCACACGCTTTGTGATGATTATAGGTGGCAGCACCACGTTTACTCGAGTTTCTGAATTAATTTCGAGAATGAAAACTCTTCTTGAATACGTAGTTTACTTTCACGTGTGTCCTATTGGAGATTATTTAATATTATTGACATACCTTTCTAAATATATTTTACATTTTTAGTCACGTTTTTTTAAATCATAACTTTGAATGCTTATCGCTGTTGTGGGCAATTTCCAACACATTAACGCAAATGCCCGAGAATGATTTCGGAAGCATGTGATCCACCAATCCGAAGGGGACACATTGGTGGATCATTGCCTAATCCTCCTCAGGAAAGTGAGGGGAGACCCGTGCTCGATGATGAGAAAAAATTTTGACAAATTGAAATTCAATTACAATACCTATACCTTTTTTAGTCCTTGAACGCACTAAATTATAAACCACGGTACGTACGTAGGCGATTTTCTTGTTTTTCTGATTGGATCGGTCCTTAATCAACTTTAGCTAACGCACGCGTTTATCTAAATTACTCTATGGCGTACGTTGTCGTTACGTCTTTCAATTTCACGGTGTGTTAGTTAAGACAATGGAAATTTTTATTGCTTCACCCGTTTTGGTATAGTGAGACCTTTGTGGCACGCAAGTGTATACGTAATGCAAACAAATTAGACTTTTTAAATATGTATTACAAAGTATTAATTACGTTGTTATTTTTGGACTATATCTTACCTTTGCCGCATGACAGTATGTATATTTAAAAAAAAAAATTGGTGAATTTTTTTATTATTATGCTTTGAATCGCGCAGGCACGTGCCAATTTGTTTCTGTAAAACATATGTACGCAATTATCACTCGCTTTTCGGCGAAGGAAAACATTGTGAGGAAACCCATATACCTACCCGAGAATTATTTCGGAGGTAGGTATGTTATCCACCAATCCGGACCGGGCCCCCGTGATTGATTATGGCTTAATCCTCCTCACGAAAGTGCGGGGAGACCCGTGCCCAGCAGTGGGACGTTATGGATTGATGACGATGATGCTTTGAATTTGTACAAACTGGAGCTATGCAATGTTAACTTACCTATAGATTTTCAAAACGATATACTTCCCTAGATAATAATGTTTGGGTAGGCAGAGCTATGGTAAGCATGGCCTTAGTAGCAGGTCCGAATCCCACAGTCGCTTCGCAAATTCAGCTAGCCTGCAAATATTGTAACGTTACCAATGTAACAAATATTGCCACAACGACAAATCAAGCTTCTAAGAATTTTAAGAAGGTAATTTTTTTTTTCAGGTTACAATATCATCATTATACCTATTCCAAAACCCTCGCACAGAACAAATTACATTAGAGTATCAACGAAAAAATCTCGCCACCACACGAGTTCAACAGAAAACGAACACAGAATCGACATAGAACATTACGAAGAACCAACAGAAATGCCCAATGTCGACGACTTCGATTATATGAAAGACAGGAACGATGTCTTAAGAGGTAGAGAGGGATATCCTCTCGACGGAAAAGATGTAATTAGATATCTTGTAGAAAGAAATGGTCCAGAGACTAACAGACACAGGTACAAACATAATACAGATTCTGAAGAAGATAATCCTGAAAGAGGGGAAGAATATCCGTCATACGATTTCGACTCTATTTATGGTGAGAATAAGATCGTAGGAGGCCAGGAAGTTGAAATCAATCTGTATCCATACCATGTGGCGTATGGCACGAATTGTGGCGGTGCTATCATTGATAAGAAATGGGTCATCACAGCTGGACATTGTGGGTAAGTTGTCTTTATAATATTTATCCCTCAGAAGTAAGAATATTTAGATGTACTGAATCAACCAAGAGAAGGAACTCGGTTCTCACAAATCGGTAGCTCTATATGAGAAACAAGTTGTATAATTGAAAGTAACCATAATTCAACTTAGCATGATCTTATAGGAAAACGAAATTAATGTTGAAGTAGTTCAGATTACATTTCATTATAAGGTAATGCAAAACTGCAAAAGATACCTCCAAGTTTCCAAAGGATATGGTAAAAATTCCGAGCAGATAGCTAAGAAAAAAATAATGGCTGAATTTTACTCGAAAACCAATGTTTCGTGGTGAAGACCGCAACGCAATGCCACGTAGAAATTTGCAATCTAAATACCTGCGTAGATGTGGCGATTACAATGACGTCATACACTTGAAACACTTACTCAATCAGCATAAAAAAGTTAAATATACTGAAAGTTTAATATCATTAATTTAATAATGAATATTTCTTCTCCCAAAGCAAGAAGCCATACATCAGAGTTGGTTCAAAGTACGTGAACCAAGGCTCTAAAGTCTCAGTAAAGCACAGCTACATCCACCCCCACTGGGCAGCCAAGTCCAAAGAACATCCCTTCGACTATGACTTCCAACTCCTGGAGCTGGATGAATCCTTGAAATTCGGAGATAATATACAGCCAGTGAAGATTGCTCATATTGAAGACATGGTTATTGGGAAGGTCATTACCGTTACCGGATGGGGAAATACTAAGGAAAATGTAAGTTGTACAAGAACCTGTCCCTATATGCCACTATTAAGGCAGTAGCAGTTGGCAGTAGTCCTTGAGAGATAGCTCCTTTTTAGGCTTAACGTGTTTAGTACCTTCACCTCCATTGTCTCAGGTATGTGATCAAATGTGAGTTCTTAAAAATCTTGTCCAATTTCATATGATTTATTTAGGAGAATGATTTAATTCCACCAATTCTGTTCCATCAATTAGCTGATTACGTGTATTCGTTGCAAGAACATCTTATTTATCTTGACTTTTGATTTCGTCTATAGATTCGTTACCAGTTCTATAACTCTACATAATATTATTATCATTATTCGAACAACCAAGGAAATGAACATGAGTTATTTTCAAGACAAGCATGTCAAACAGTCACGTAGTCACTTCACACCAAGTGAAATGGTGATCAAAAGCTAGCCAATTATCATCGTCATGATCAATGGTCTCTTGCATGTATGAACTGTTCCGAAATGGTTTGGCATTTTCGCTCGTGGCTAAAGAATATTAGATAGCCAATGAAATAGCTTGTCTAACATAGCTACAGAAATCAAAAATGTGATTGCTTCCAGGGTCCTTACTCCAGCGTCCTCCGAGCAATTCGGGTGCCCATCATCTCCAAGGAGAACTGCCAACACGTCCCGTTCCCATATTTCCGAGGAGGCCTGACTTCAAGGATGTTCTGCGCTGGCTTCTCAGCTGGGATGAAGGATGCTTGTCAGGTACCTTCCCATAATAACCTTGACATCATGAGACTACGATAACTGAATAAGGCCCTTAAATGACGCCTCATGATGAGCTGTCATCAGCCTCCTGATGAGCCTCATGTGAGTTTCTTGCCGATTCTTCTCGAATAGACGTATTCCAGACCTGGTGACAGTCAGTTAGCTTTCACGTGTACCCTCTTGAGGCCCAGAAATACTCAGACTCAGAAGTAATACCTGTGGTTCTTGGCAACGCTGAAGCTTCGCAGTCAGCTCACTACCACCACGAAGGCAGTCATCTGCTTTTACATACAGCCACGCCTTTCTCCCGTTGATATAGGCAGAGACTACATCTTTTCACATGCTATGATCCCAGCGAAACGCAGTACACCAAATCCCTGACACTCTTTACTGGTTTCTGGAACTCCAAACCTAGAGGCTGTGTAGGGTCCATGCACGAAGAGGCATCTACTTTTAAGGCTTATATAGCAACCTTTTCCTTCCAGGGTGACTCCGGAGGACCAGCCGTGGCCCACGACCGTCTTCTCGGCATGGTGTCGTTCGGCTATGGCTGCGCCACGCCCGGTTCCTACGGCGTTTACAGCAAGGTCGCTAAAGTACGAACGTGGATAGAAGAAGTCACCGGGCTGAGCCTAGATTAAGGTTTCAGCGGCCAGCCAGACAATAGAGGCGAGGCGTGCAGCGCGCTGCGTGATGTTCCTCGACGCCTTTTTCATACAAAATGTAATGTTGCATTGATCTGCTTAACGCCTAAGAAACAATTGTATAAAAATGTTAAAGAAAAATGATGTAGCTGTAATTCCACCAAAAGGTTTGTCATGGGGGGTTACTGAGGTTTCTAGGCAGGGTTTTCTATACTTCAATTAGGGGTTGGGTTGGAATAGAATTTTTGTCTCTTATATTTTTTTCTATTGTCTAACTAACTTTGGTGGAGTCGAAGCTATATATTTCCCCTTCAATATTTTGAATCTGGATTTCCGCGAAGCAACGCCTAATTCTATCAACTAGAAACATTTATATCGTTAAGTTTTTTTAAGAAATGCTTTTTAAATAGTAATAAGACGTGAATTATGTATAATTATATAAAAAGTTTGTTCAGTTTGTGATTTATTTACCTGCTTGAAGTCATCTATATAATAGAATAGAAAACTCTTAACACTTTCAGTGCTGAAAACACAAATGTCATGTTTTTCATAACTTGCCGCGAGTTCAAGAAAACACAACTGTTGTGTTTGTTGTATGGGAAAACATTACGGAGTGTGCACAGCCGCACCCGTGGCTAGATAAGAAAAGCGGCTCAGCAGTGAAAGATACTCGTATATAGTACACCAAAAAAAAACACAGTACAGAAAAATTACAATAGGCAAACAAGGGTAGGTAGGTAGGGCGGTCTTATCGCTGAAAGCGATTTCTTCCACACAACCTTCGGATGGGCACTATAAACACTATACAATACTTAAGTTATAATTACAATACACCGCAGGGGCGGGCCAAGAAAACGCTGGCGTGACGATCTTGACACATACGAACCAAGTTGGTCCGACGTGGCGAACAATCGCTACATGTGGAACCTTTGCTCAGCAGTGGGACAGTAAAGTATATTAAAAAAAATACAAAACACACCATACCTACCTTAAAAACGAAAAATATATCGAGTGGTCATTATGGGTGTGGTCATTTCTAGAACTCATAGTTGGTATAGAAAATTGAGTTTTTTAGACGAAATGGCCAAGTGACATTTTACGTGGCCACTCGTAGCGAATTACGCCACATGTATGCGATATCGTAAAACAACGAGATTCAATAAAAAAAGACTTGTTTATTTCCTTATCAAAATTCTAACAAAAAATATGTACATTACCATTTTTATTGTTGAAATAGAAATTGTTATAGTTTACGGGTGAGATATTCGAAGTTGAAATAATTATGTTTTAAAAATAAAATATTATTTTTAGAAAGGTACAGGTTTAAGGGATTAATTAAATACTCAAAATTCAAATCATTTATTTGTAAATAGGCAAATATTTTGCACTTTTACACGTCAAAAATATACATCTCTAATTAATGCACATAATAATTAATATTAATAGATTTATATTTATCGACCAAAGCAACAAAATTAAATATTTAGTAGATAATTTATTAATCTTGACTAGTTTTTGGAATTTATTTCCTTTCGAACTTTAATTATTTATATATATAAAAATGTTATGTTGGTATGTGTACGCTTCAAAAACTCAAAAAGTTCTGCACCGATCGAGCTGAAATTTTAGCATGATATATAATCCGCATCAAGGATTATTTTTATCTATTTTTTTCATCAGTGACATATCAGCGAATGTGCGAATGTGCCACAGCGAAGCGTGGCAGGGTACAGCTAGTTTGAAAATAAATATAATATGCTACTTATTCTCTATATGAATATCCAAAAACAATAAAATTTATTGAAAAAAAAAATAACGCACATGATAGCCTTGCCGGTTCTTCTTTACGTTCTAGATCTGATGGCAGTGTCCGTTAACTTTAATGTTACCGGGTTAATATCCTAATCTCAGCAGTAGAAAAGCCATATTCCGGAAGCAAACTCTTCACACTGTTTAAAACAAAATAACCATCGAGTTTCTTACCGGTTCTTCTCGATTTTCCTACTACGAGGGTGAATCAAAAAGTTCTTAGAAGTGCATATATATGAAACCTTTTTGGATCAAGTTCGATATTCAAATTAAAGAGTGTCTATCACACTATATTTATGCAGACTGTCACTTGTTTTTGTCAGTTCGTTCGCATGTAATAAATTTTTTTGTGCAACGAGTTGCTAAAAAGTCAAAATTATGGATAAAAGTGAGTTACGTGCGGTGATAAAATATCTCAGTTTGAAAAAAATGTCTACGAAGGAAATTTTTTTGGACATTCAGCAGACATTAGGGGGTGATGCTGTACCCTATTCTACGGTTGCGTACTGGGTGGCTGAATTTAAAAGAGGTAGATCAAGCTGTAAAGATGACCCGCGTTCTGGGCGGCCTTCAACCTCCGTTACAGAAGAAAATGTCAAAAAGGTTGAGAATCTGGTTTTGGAAGACAGAAGAATGACTATAAAACATATAGCTGAGATCCTAAAGATATCTTTTGGTAGCGTTCAATCCATTTTAATTGATTCACTGGGGTTCAAAAAAGTGTCTGCAAGATGGGTGCCACGAATGTTAACCGACGAAAACAAAAAGCGACGTTTGGAAATTTCCAAGCGTAATCTCGAAATGTTCCAGCGTGATTCGGATAATTTTTGCCGTCGTCTTGTCACCATGGATGAAACGTGGGTCCACCATTTTGATCCTGAAACTAAAAGACAAAGCATGTCTTGGAAACGACCATCCTCTCCATCCATTAAGAAATTTCGAGTTGCTCCTACCGCTGGCAAAGTTATGGCCTCTGTGTTCTGGGATAGTGAAGGAATCCTTTTTATTGATTACATGCCAAAAGGCCAGACGATTACTGGACCCTATTATGCAAATTTAATCCCGAAAGTGCGTGAAGCGATTAAAGAAAAACGTCGTGGAAAACTGTCGTTGGGCGTGTTGTTCCTTCAAGATAACGCTCCTGCTCATCGATCGGAAGTTGCGCTCAACGCAATCCGCTGTGCTGGCTTCAATCTCCTTGACCACCCACCATATTCTCCGGACTTAGCCCCAAGTGATTTTCACTTATTTCCAAAATTAAAAGAGGAAATTCGTGGAACAAAATTTCACGATAATGACGCGGTTATAGCTGCCGTAGAGGACTTTTTCGAGAGTCAAGAAAATAATTTTTTTTCACAAGGAATAAGGAAGTTAGAAACGCGTTATTCTAAATGCATTGCATTGGAGGGAGATTATGTAGAAAAATAAAATATTATTATTTAAATCTTTGCATTTCTAAATATTGATTCCAAGAATTTTTTGATTCACCCTCGTATGTTGGCTATTTACTTCTTCCAGTCTATGTGAATAAAGATAAGTCAATTAATGAAAGATTTCTCATAGAGTTATCGGAGGCCAAAATGTGGATATATCTGATGTGCCGTGTCAAGTAAGCTATGCTGATATATGCGGTGCGGTCTTGATTCACAAGAAGTGGGCATTGACGACTGCTCATTGTGGGTAAGTCACTCTCAACCTCTACACCATTCATTTCATCATTTATTTCTGTTCTTGCACTACCAGCCGATGCATTATTATATTTATGACCATCTCCATCTATAGGTTGTCTGGAAGAGATTGCTGCTTAGCAATAAGGCCATCCGCTATAAGGTCTTTTTATACTTGTATGTCCCACTAGGCTACCACCGCTTGTAAAGCAAAAGCAAAGAAAGCTTAAATAATAAAAAATCAAGTGTGCTTTGGACCACACGATTAAAACTTCTCTAGCTCCATCTATATGACTGGCTGTGAGAGAAAATGTGCGCCCGCACCTCTCTCTCTCTTGCCCCTACATTAATTATTATTATTATTATTTAAAACTTTATTGCACAGATTAACTAACTAGTACAAATGGCGGACTTAACGCTAAGAGCATTTTCTACCAGTCAACCACCCATAGTGAAGGAGAGACGGAGGATTAATATACGAAACGTACCTATCTCGCTCTCTATCTTCACTAACTTCTCCCTTTCAACTTCCGTTCGCCTCGCCCGATCACACTTTTCGTAACGGTGTCGTCACGCATTCACCAGCTTACTCCCCAAGTCAAGCGTGCGTAAAGAAGTTTTAGTTCAGTAATAAAAAATACGGTTCTTCTTTTTTCTTCTCTTTTCAGTGTAGAAGGTACTTACATTAGATTTGGCAGCAGATATCGCCTCAAAGGTTCCAAATGCCAAGTTCTATCACACTTCGTCCACCCAAGGTACCAACACCACCACGAGTTTGATTACGATGTACAGCTTCTGAAGCTGTTCAGACCGCTCCACTTTGGTATACTGGTGGGGAGCGTGAAGATATGTAGAGGGTGTTGTGGGGGCGACCTGATGGTGTTCGGGTGGGGATATGGTTCAGAAAAAGTAAGTAATTTTAGGGTAATGCAATAATTATAATAATATGATTTGTGATAGAATTGATTTGCATAATAATATTAAAAGATAACGAAGCTTTCTTTTCTATTATCCAATTTGTATGCAATCATTGATAGCGGTGGTACCCTAGTAGAAAAACATCCGTTTTCTAAGCAAAGAGTTGCGTGTTCGAATCCCAGTGCAGGCACGAACCAAATTTAAAAGAAAAAAGAATTATTTTTTTTTCTTTTTTTTTTTTCAAACGGCCAGCAGTTTGATCAAGCATTAAATAAAAAAAACTCTAAACGTCTTACGATTTGAAATGTTCTTCCGATTAAAACAAAATATTGACTTTTCGTAATAAAACGTTTCTAGGGTGAATACAACGACATACTTCAAAGAATTGAAATCAGAGTGGTCCCTAAAGAAGAATGCCAAGAAATACAGCAGTTATGGTACAACCACACCCTTACTTCTAGAATGTTCTGTGCCGGAGGAAGAGGAAGAGACGCTTGCCAGGTACCTGTATTTATGCTCAGTAGTAAGCTGGAACAGTAAAGTTTGCACACTACTGCTTTACGGTTGAATATCTGGCAAAGATGCGGCATCTTACAGAAGAGAAATAAGAACTAGGGGGTCTATATCACACAGGACGTCAAATATTAACTAAGATGTTATGCTACAAAAGATATGAAAAAAAAAAAAAAAAAAAAGATATAAAAAGATAAAATTATTTATCTCTTGACTTACCTTTTCCAGCGACTTTGTCTATGCGTAGTACAGTTTATCGCAATTAAAAGTATTCTATATCATTCCTATTAGTTCAAAGAGTCTCCACGCCAAATTTCGTGAAGATCGGTTCAGCTGTTTTGCTATTAAAATGAACGAAAAGACTGATATATAAACAAAGTAACTTTCACCATTATGCTGCTAAGGATTAAGGACGATTTTTTACAGGGTGACAGTGGAGGAGCAGCATTACAATCAGGTCAGCTCGCTGGGCTGTCTTCTTTTGGATACGGTTGTGGCCGGAACACGCCAGGAGTTTACACCAACGTCACTCATGAAGACATCCGCGGCTGGATCACTCGTCTCACTGGTGTTTAGGCAAAAAAGGGAATAATACAAACTCCTTTTAAAAGACCTCTCCCGTGTCTCCTTTCGTTGTTTTTTATTCTTAAAAGAAGAGAAGTAAAAAGAAGATTGTATCGTCTCACTGCTGAGCACGGATCTCCCCTCACTTTCGTGAAGAGGATAAGGACACAATCCACTACACAAACCCGGCCCAGATTGGTGGATAACATAACTACCTCCGAAACAATTCTCGAGTAGGCATGTGGATTTCTTTTCAATGTTTTCCTTCACCGAAAAGCGAGTGATAATTACGTACATATGTTTTACCTGCGTTTGAATTTGAACTCACGGCCCTGTCATTGGAAGGCGGACCTTTAGCCACTAGGCTACCACCGCTTGGGTACAACAGTTAGGTAGTTGCGGTAGTTGGGTAGCGGATGGATATTGGGTCGTTTCTAATTCCCTAGATACAGGGAATCCTAGTTAGGGTTCAGGTTACATGCTTGTGATCGTGATGCATTAATATTATTATGTGAAGGTGGCAATTATTACTAATCAACAAACTCTTCTTTCAGGCGATTAATTACAGAATATTTTTGTTCAGAATAAAACTATCGATAATATCTTATAAGGGTTTTACGATGGGCTAAATTCCCTTGAGCTGTCAACAGCCGCTGAACCCAGACGGGCGCTTAATGCAATGTTGTAACCGACTATACGGTTACCCCAGTTCACCCGGTCGGGCGACTGTACATCGCCAGACCCCTAAATACGAGTAGGAAATTCAAATAGGACCTACGACAACAGAATTACTTATTTGTATAATTCTTCTGGAAGTTAAAATACCTTAATTAGATAAAATTGAATAGAAAACTTAACTAACAAAAGGCATAGTGTCAAGAACACTGGCTGCATTTCTACGTTGAATAGCAATAGCTATTCTCTGTGCGAGCAATGAGCCAGCCCTCTTGTCACCAGCGGCGTCGACTAAACGAGGAAATAATTGCTCAAATTTTTTTTCGTACTGGGACTCCATGGATCAAAAGTTTCGAAATCAAGCGGCACAAACGTGTAGTCGCTAGACAGCGAATTACGCGTAGCGTTACGTATTTGCGTCACTTGGCTTCTTCTGCGCCTTCCGCCGCGGCTCCGGCCTTCAAAACTGATTCGCTGAAACCAGAAGGGGCTAATTCTAATTCTTCTCCTAATTCTTCTTAGGAGACGCAGGCATTTCTAAATAAGTTCGACGATAAAGTAGGTTGTCTTGTCGAAATCGACAAGAATCTGCTATTGTGTCCCCCAGTGAGATTCAAACGGCTACAAGTTAGAAATAACTCTCTCATTTCACTTATGGAATAATGCTCTGCTAGTACATAAGCACCCGTATAAAACTACCTCGCAATCTGAAAAGCACTAAAAATTGATCGTCCATCCAATAAATCCATTCCAAAAAGGCAGCAGCGAATCAAATATCCACTAGCACTTTGAAAATCCATTAAACTTGCATCAAACGGAGAGCCGCCGTGTCAAATTTTCAAAAATCCTGAAAAACATTTTCACTTTACCCCCCATATACACATAAACCCCCCCACAGGGTATATAACAACCTCCATATATTCTGTTAATGTAATTAGCTCCACTCAATTTTGTATAAATTCGTGTATGTGTTTGTGTGCGTTGATTTGAATTGTAGTGTGCGTTTGCTTGTGTGCGTATTTTATCTACAAAGGATGTTTGCTGTATATTGACGTGGGAAGGGGAGGGGTAGTTGGGGTGGCAGTCACCCCTTCCCGGGGAGTCATCATGACGATGATAGTCTGCCCCGCAGCGAGAGAAGGATGCAAGATACAGTCTATCTAGACCTACAGGGTGTATAGTTTCGCGCCCTGTCGCACTATATGGGTTTATTTGAGATTAATACTAGTGATGCCATCGTGAATTGCCTGCATCACGATTTATTGAAGAATTACTGGTTTTCGAAATGGGTAAACACTATACGCAACTTTGTTTGATAATTTTGTGTGCTTTTTAAATGAAGTGTGACGTATATATCGTTTTTTTTTACAAATTAAACACAAATACGAAATAGGGTAGTAAATTAATTGCTCTGATTTTCGGAAAGAAGAAAAGTTTTGGCTTGTAAATTCAAAAATGCACAATTTCTGAATTTTATATAAATAAAATCATCAGAATAAATTTAAAAGACTTTAAGACCGTTCTTTTTTTTGTGGCATTGTTTTTTTTTGTTTAAAAATTCCCAGGGACCTACCTGTTCACATTGCAGTCAACATCAGGATTCAGTAATTACAGTAATTACAGTAATTGGTAAATGTTTTAATTAAACTTTCTATGAGTTGGAGAAAACACAATGCGACATGGTTTCTTCTATTTCTGTACAGCCTGCATTGTCATGTTAACAAAAAAAATACACACAAAGACACAAAAATTTCATTTGCCCAGCAGTGGGACGATATGGGTTGATGATGATGATGAAACTAATGTTTGTCTAGTTTTGCCTGAGCAATGTCCTTTTTCGAACCATGATTGCCTGCACCAAGACTCTGAACTGACTCTGGTCCTCGTCATTCCTGATTCCCTATTAAGAGGTCAGTATCTACGTAGATACTTGCTCGTGATTCGTTATCTGTTATCTACTGTATTTCCCCAAGCTCCATTAAATAAATAAAAACTAAAAAAAAAAACATATTTTTCTTCCATAGTAAAAAAAAAAGCTTCATTTCGAACTTCCGACTTAACATTCTGCTTTTTTGCTTTGTTTCGGTGTTTTTTCTTGCTGCGAGTATGTGGGACCACGGTCCTCGTAGTTCCAGATTCCCTAGATACAGGATATCCTAGTTAGGGGCCAGAGTTTATGTGTGTGATTGTGATGCGTAATTATTATTATTTTAATATTGGGCTGTACATCCGCAATACATTTTTAATTATTCAACGTGCATTAACAGTAAGTACGTATATTAAACAATAATTTAAAGTAAAGCTGGGGGCTCACGGTGTAAGCTGCGTCGTTCAATATATTAATTTCTGATCATTTTTCCACTGCATTCACATTTTTGGTAGGCTTATGTGCGTGACAGGCGACGTAGCGTCAGCAGGAAAGGGCATTTTTAATTTGATACCACTGATTAACGAAATGAGCGTGTCGTTTGCACGATAGTAAGCGGTGCGCCTGCCAATAATAGGAACAGTACGTACGTAGTCTTTTTCGTGGCAGAATAGGACAATGTGATACAACAGACTAACGGAAGGAGCAGGTTGTTCTAGCGATGGCAATCGCTAGTTACAGTAATTATATTTTTATGTAAGCGACTGACAACAACCTTGGTTTTCGGCGCAGGAAACCCACATACCTACCCGAGAATTATTTCGGAGGTAGGTATATTATCCAGACCGGGACCCCTGGTGGATTATGGCCTAGACCTCCTCACGAAAGCGAGGAGAGACCCGTGCTCAGCTAGGGTACAATATGGGTTGTGGATGACGATGATGATAACTAAGAACAAGACTGGACTGATGCTGGAGACCCAAAAATGGGCTTAACAATAAATAAACGCACGAACAGACAAACACAAAAACTTTAGCATTTATAATATTAGTGAGATAGATAGAATTAGTCTAAATTTTTAGTTTAGTCCTGTCATATGATTTGCTGTTACTTTTTAACCTTATAAAAACAAAAGGGATGACAATAATTGGAGAGCTGTCAAATACGGTTAGAATTCAGTTAGTTGGCGCCATTAGAATTGGTGCCACTGGTGGCCTGAGGGGCCGAGGATGCCTGATCATGTTGGACTTTGGTACACCCATATATTAAAGAACCCAAAGCTGTTTTCTTTAATCCTGCGCGGCACTGCACTGCGCTCGTCACCCTGAGACTTCGGCTCTAAAGTCTCACATGCGCAGTAATTTCGCTGGAAACAGTGCCCTTTAAACCGAAACACAGTAATGTTTGCACACTACTGCTTGGCGGATGAATCTCTTGCAGAAGAAGCCTTCCACTACAAATCTATCTCTCTGGTCGGTCCACTATATTCCTTCTTTTGACAAACAATAATAGCACCTATGGTAACTAGAAATAACATATATGATGGTTTAGCCAACCAGGATAATGGAACAGCTCATAATCTTCTGCTAGCCTTTCCATTGCCTGACAACCCTGACTGACATCATGATCCGAACCCGCGAGCCGCTATCCTTTCACGTTAATATTAAACAAGCTTTCGTTGCTGACTCTACTCACAAAAGGATGATAATCTCTATATAAAAGGTAGGTTTTGTCCGTGACTTTTGTTAAGTAGCAATAACGGCTGGGATTTATTTTAAATTTTTGAGCTGATATTTTATTCTGTTGACAAAATGTTGTCGAAACCCTACCAACCAACACTAACACCTCTTCGAGAACACTTCGAACCCAGCTTACACAGAGCTACCATCACAAAGAAGTTAACTTAACACTTTCACTGCTGAGCCGATTTTCTTGTGCCACGGGTGCGGCTCTGCACACTCCGTAGTGTTTTCCCGTACAACAAACACACCAGTTGTGTTTTCCCGCACTCGCGGTAAGTTATGAAAAATACGACAGTTGTGTTTTTAGTACTGAAGGTGTTAGAAAAATATTGAGAAAAGCCATTTTCAAGCCTCCACATATAGTACGAATGTCTTTCTGTAAAAGCATATGTACGTAATTATCACTCGCTTTTCGGTGAAGGAAAACCCGAGGACCCGAGAATTATGTCGGATGTCGGTATGTTATCCAACAATCCGGACCGGCCTCCTGACCTAGTCCTCCTCACAAAAGTGAGAGGAGTTCACTTTCGTGAGGAGGGTTAGGCCTAAATCCACCACAGGGGCTTGGTCCGGATTAGTGGATGATCTACCTCAGAAAGAATTCTTGGATATTGCTACCACTTACTTATTACATTACCTACTGCTTGCTGGTATGCAATATCATAACGCTCTTTAAAACAAATCGCATATTTCACAATTGAAATGAAAACGCAAGCAAACCTGCAGGGCAAGAGCTAGTTTCAGCATTAATTATTGAACTACCGTACGCTACCAACACTACCCGTAGCGGCGCAGTTAATAATGACATATAGAGTTTTGCGACGCACCCTTTAATTTGGGTAGATTACTGGCACGCTGGAAAATGACGCACCCTGTATATACGAGGTTTTTGAACTATTGGAACTAAAAGCATCTGAGCATGATTGGAAAAGGTAATCCCAGTGTTGGAAAAAGTATCTTGATGCGTTGAGCAGGTCGTTCGTGTGATGGTGAGCGCCTGTCTGTAACATTTACAGTACCAAATAATCTTGCATTGCAAAGTCAAGCATGGTGACTTGAGACATTGTATCTGTCATAAAAACAACGGCTATATTCCAGTTGTATGTAACTGGCTATGAGAGGAAGGGAGAAAGAAAATGTGTGCTCGCACCTCTCCCTCTCTCTAGCCCCTACAGTAATATACGAAACGTAACTCTGTGTTTATCTATCTTCACTATACGCTCCCTCTCAACTTCCGTTCACCTCGCCCGATCACACTTTTCGTAACGCTCACGTAAGTAAGTACATAAAGTAAATGAAAATGTATGGTATACGAGAGGTATTTCTCTCTTTGAACGTACTGATGTAAAAAATTCTATGTTTAGATGTTTGGATAATTGTTACTTGTAGTGGGAGGCCTCTACTGCAAGAGGCCGCCTGGGGAAACACCATACCTTTGCCAGATATTCATCCGCCAAGCAGTAGTGTGCAAACATTACTGTGTAGCAGTTTGAAGGGCACTGTTCCCAGCGAAATTACTGGGCATATGAAACTTTAGAACCGATGTATCAGGGTGAAGAGCGCAAGATTATACAATGCAAAATTCTGAGTAGCATTGTAACTGTTATGGGCAGGCGTGGCGCTTACCGTCAGATGAACGACTTGCTCATCTCGTAACTCAGTTTAAAAAAATTATACATAAAGAAACACTGAGCTGATATCGTTCCAAAGCAATGAATTAGTAGTTTTTGAAATAAAACTTCTTTACGCACGCTTGACTTGGGCAGTAAGCTGGTGAATGCGTTACGAAAAATGTGATCGGGCGAAGCGAACGGAAGTTGAGAGGGAGATATAAGTTAGTTAAGATAGAAAGAGAGAGAGTTATACTTTTTTAAATATCATTAATGATTTTTTTTTTAAATAATTTTTTCCTTGAAGTTTTACTTTTACTATGTGTCGCAGCCATATTTAGTTTTTTTTGAGATCGACAGCTAAATTCTAAAAGCCCTAGAGCCCTAGTTTTGAAAGTCAAGACAAACCTAAGATGGGTTGGCCCTCGAAAACTGCGGCCAGGACATCTTAAAATGATGTTTTTAACCAACTCCACAATCTGACCGCCTTACTAAAATTCCTTGCATCTAGAGAACCAACACCGACACAACCCGTGGTTTACACAAATATTTACCCTGTGCGGAAATCAAACCTTGGCAGTCGTCATTCCTTCCCCATACCGACATTGCACGGTTAGCTGGCTTCGAACCCACGCTCGGGGCATCGCGACTGAACACGTAACCATCTGAGCACGAATTCTAATTCACACTTATAAACGTCATACCTGTTAAGCTAGCGATAGCGATAGCAATGGTCGATATTATAGACTCAACTCATTAATTACAGCTTATTTTCATACCGCCCCCTACCCCTAGGTAAGGGTAGGCAGCCAACCAATACATAATGTATGGACAATGGTCTATCGATTCATTTTACAATCCTGATGAAATTAATATTAACTATAGTTATCACGTTTATTCTAATTTGCGCAAAAACAACAGAGCGGCGCACTCACACGCATGTACGCGCTTAGAATTTCTAGTCCGGTTCGCGTGTGTGCGTGCTTTTTATAATAAACACGTAAAATCATTATTTGATGATTTCGAGGTGGAAGCGAATCATTGGGACGGGGTGGGGTGGAGCCGGGTGGCGTGGGGTCGCCTCATTCCACCTTCCTATCCCCAACTGCCCATTGCAGCAGCATCGAGAGCTTCCGGAGTCAGTGTGACCGGCGAGGCCCGTGACGCCGCGTGTGTTCCATCTACGCATCGCGCAAAAACCCAAAGACAAAAAAAAAAGACTTTGAACATTTAAAAAACAAACTCAACGGCCTAAATTTCAAAACGAATTCTATAAACCAATAATTTGGTTCGAAATTCAAAATTTGCCGCGCATGCGTTCAGCCACCCCCCGCCGTCACATTCACGCGATAGTTTTATGCAATAGACAATCATTCTTTTTCTCACAATATAATCAAATAGTTTTTAAGTGATTTTTAACAATAGTGACAATAGTATTCAGCAACACTTGAACTCAATAATCTTACGACCGGTTTTATTTGAACAAACTGTAAACTAGTGTTAAGGCAACTGGAGGAATTTCTGCTCGGATCCGTCGTACCAGGGCTACAGAACATCTGCGACCATCCGGGAAGGAGATCCTGAAACAATAAGGAAGAACAGGAGATACATGGGAATACCGCTCAGAATACCATGGCATTATAGATGCGGAGACCCATAAGTTAAATGCGCAAGAAACTCAAATACCCCAAGATTTCATAACAAAGGGGAATCTAGGAGAAGCAAAAACAACCGTCGCCATTTGACGATAAAGAAACACGTTTTTTCGCAATAGAACAAGTTTTATGTTTATATCAACCGTTATTACAAGCAAACCAATAGAAAAGAGAATTTTAAAGTCTTCAGTTTTTTGATTACATTTAAACAACCTGGTTATTTTTGGAACTTTTCGATTTGAGTTACATTGATTTTTATATACAGACTCTCTATTATTAGTAAAGTAAATTAGTGAATGACTCTGGAGAACCACGTTTAGGCTAAGTGATATTTGAAACTTTGGCAAACAAGTGAATTCGGAAAAGTTTCGATCAATTTTTCATCAACCGTTCCTGATTGTATGGGAGGTGAAAAACAAACCAAGCAAACCAAATTCGTGTGCCTTAAATTGGCCTTAAAATATAAGTAAAAAGGTAAGATAAAATTACACCAAAAAAGATAAAAAAAATCCTAAATTTACCTACCTGTTGAAACAATTTCTACATTTGTTTTATAGTACAAAATTAAAATTAAAATTAATTATAAGACTTAGTTAACGTTTCCGTTATTTCTATACCTAAACGTTTTTATATAAGTATCTATTAAATTAACGGGCTTAAAGAGGACTTACAAGCAAAAACAACACTTGAAGAAGAAATAGAAGAAGATATAGAAGAAGACATAGAAGAAGACAGAAGAAGAGAAACAAGAACAAGAAGAGATAGGTAGAAAAAAGAAGTCAGAAGAGAATTTAATCAACAAAACGACAATTTCCGCACACCGGAAAGACGCAAACTCCATCGGAGAATCCAAACTGGTAAGAACTATATTTCTATTTTATTTACCGACAAAGTTATAAATGACGTTGGTACTCATGCTGCTAAAGTCGATAACCTTGTTAGTAATCTTATGTATTTTCTTACAGCTGATGATATTTTCGGTTTCCCGTAAGAGATTTAACGTGAAGACGCGATAAGCATCAGTCTCCAACGAGACCTTTTTGAGATGAACTCCAATTTAGACCATTTAAAAGTATTGAAATCCGAATTCCATGCACTAACATAAGAATGGCCAAAAAGAGAATAGATGGTTCAACAACTATTTCTTGTATTACATTTTCAGCGTTGAGAGCCATGGAATAGTCTAGAACATTCGGGTTCGTTTCGCCATATTCACGGGGGCGTACGAAAAATGCTGACGCGGCGTCATTATCACAAAATGGGCATCTGTTTGTCTCGCTCGCACCCACTGAAATCATCGCCACGTTGGTTGAAACAGATTCAATATGCAATTAGATAGTTAAAGTTATTCTTTCATCAATACTTTTAATGTCATCAGTTATCCCTTTTTCTTCTGTTGCAACACGAGTACAGTTATCATTAGCGTTAGTACCATCTTAAGCATCATTAAAATCATCGAAATTTAAAAAATCATCAAAAACTTCGTTCAAGATGTAGTTGCTACCAACATACAGTACCGACGAATGCCAAGAATGGACTAGAAACATTCGCCTCTAACTTTCCTTTTCGTCAAGTCAAGTTCAGGTTTTGCGATGACTCGGAATGCGTCCAGTGCGCATGCCCAAGTCATCGCAGTCATTGCCCAGCCGAAATATTGATCGCGGCCATGTTGGAAAACTGCGGGGAGAGAGGGGGGGAGTGGGGGGGCATCATTTACCACCGTGATAGTTTTCACAACGTTCAATTATGTAGGGAGGAGGGTGGCGGGAGAAAAAATTGTACACATCAATATGGCGGATTTTGCATTAAATTCTATCGGTTACGCCCCGTCCGCTTAATTTATGGGAGGTAATATCGATGAGATATTTAATTACGATGCTTTCGGTGTATGGGTTGCTTTTGACGGTACGCGGGACGTTGAATATAATGAATTTGAATTGGAAAAGGCTTTCTGTGAAATAGTTTTCGTTGTGGAAGACTGAGGTGACAATGGCACGGATAAAGCAATAGTACAACTTTGATCTTAGGGACTTGTACAATGGACAAAAACCGGTATTACAGATGTACACCTGGAAGACCGGTTTCCGACTGCAAATCGACTAGACTGCAGACTTCCTGTTTGACTGGAACATGACGTTTGGTAAATTTTTAACAGTCTTGAAATGTTTGATACTGACAGAGACAGAGTTTGAGAAAGAGAAACTAATTATCAGGTACAGTTATGAACTCATAGTATGTTAAGGTATGAATATGTTCAGATACCTAGTAAAGGGTGAAATCTTTTTTTTTTTACTCTGAGACAAAGATGAGTATAGCAAACGGGTTGTGTCTCAGTGGTGAGATACGAAAGTCTTGTTTTTTATTTGACTGAACGACGAGACGTGCCAGTCGTTCACCTGATGGTAGGCGCCACGCCTGCCCATAACAGTTGCAGTGCCACCCAGAACTTTGCATTGCATAATCCGGCACTGCACTGCGCTCGTCACCCTGAGATATCAGCTCTAAAGTCTCATAACTATGCCCAGAAATGAAAATCATGTTTGAAAAGTAAGTCAGTAATGTTTAGATGAAAAGCTTGAGACGGTGTTGCATCAAGCCATCCTTATTTCATAACTGGAGGCCTACCATGACGTCTTATAGCGATTCAATTGAAGACCTAAACTGAGCCGCGTCGCATAATCGTACCGTGACGTCTTAGTTTTCATGTTGCTGCCATTTAAAAAAAAAAACTAAAAAAGTAACGAACTAACTTAAAACTATATATTTCTACATTTTCTTATTGATTATGGATTTCCGCAAAGTAACGCCTGATTCTATTAACTGTAATTAATTATCGCAGAGAATACTTTTGTGTTTTAATTTTATAGCATGTCCAATACTATACGTACTTTCACGTACCAATGTATTTCTTGTAAAACGTAAGGACGTCAGTATAACCACTCGTCTGGTGAAGGAAAACATCGCTAGGAAACCCACATGCCTGATAACTATTTCGGAGGTATGTGATCCACCAATCCGGACCGGGTCACCGTGGTGACGGCCTAATACTCCTCATGAAAACGACAGGAGACCCGTACTCAGCAGTGGGCCGATATGGGTTGATGATGTTATATAATCATTATAGTGGTACCGCGTACCGTCGAGCGTCTGAAATATATTGTCACTGATGCGTTTTGTTCCTAAGAGGTTTAAACATAGAGCATGTCAACTTCGATTAAATCTATCGGCGACAACACGAGCTGCAAGGTTACGATCTTTTTTCTTGAATCAAATGAGGCTAGTTAGCACAGAGCCAGTGCTGGCTAGCCAGTTGACTGCTAATTGCACGACAGTTACTGGAACTATCGATTCTCTGCGATCGTACCTGAATATATCGACGCTAGAAAGCATAAACGCTGTAACCTTGAAACGCAAAATTGTTCACCAAACTTTATTTTTGTTGAAAAAAAATCATAACTCAATATCTACTCGACCTAAAAACGTACATTTTGGATATTTGGTGTGTTACATACAAAGCTACAATACTGCTACCTTGGTTATATCCTAAAGTTCCTAGGGGACGTTGAAATGTGGGTTTGTTTCCAAATATGTAAAAAAAGTATTTTCGGGTGGGTCAAAGGGTTACAGCGTTTACGCTTTCTAGCGTCGATATGTTGAGTCACTGATGGACCATAGTTAGTTAGAAGAGATGTGTATGAGAACTAGTCATCTCAAAAAATTGTATTAGTAATTGATTCCTGTCTAGTTTTAGATGGAAGCCAAAATTATAAAATTTTGTGTATGTATGTATCATTTGCATGCATACTTTGGTCACATAAGCGTGAAAAAAATATTTAAGTAACATTTTCGGTTTCCGGGGCACAATCTGTATTGTCGATTTCAAAGAGCTGTCTTTAGTATCAGTTTAGTTTTTGCCAACCGAATTAGTATGATAACAATATTTATGAAAACTCAACAATCAAATAATTTGCAAATAGGCAAAACGAATTCACTTAAGTCTCGTAAACATGGCGAAAAATAAAAAATAAATCAAATATGATCGACAAAACTAACAAGTAACTGTTTATGGTTCGATTTTGAAAAAGGACATTTCCCTTTCACGTGGTGACCCTTGCCTGAATCTCGCACAGGAAAAGGAAACTCCATTAACTCTACCAGTGCTATGGAGCCGTCGGAGTAGATAGCACCAAGAAACTCTACGATACACGTAGTAGAAATTCATATCTCAATAACTAAAATAAACCTGCTAACCTTTCCAACTCGACCGTTCACTCGCACCGTTCAAACGAGTCACAAAACTATTGCATTCCTCAATCGTGTAAAAAGCCCCATACCTATCAATAAAACGATTATTAACTTTTTCTACTGTGTCGTACAGATTTAATTCAGAAACACATTACGGTTGAAGATAATGATGGTAAATAAAAAATGCAGGGATTTTTTCTTCGAATAGCCATTGAGTTGGACCTTTTGAAATATTCTACGACTAAGAAGGTAGTTATGTAATATGCTTTTCATAGAGGCCTTTGCCTCCTCCATAAGTGCGAACAAAGTGGGTCATTCCAGCGCACTTAATAACAGTGACGAAATTAGATTTGTGTTTGGAACACTGTTTAATTAAAAAGTTTGAACGCAATCCGCAATAATGGGGATGGAACCGCGGGGCGATGCTAGTTCTAATATATGTGTTAAAGATAAAAATGTCTAAAAAAAAAAAAACTTTGCAACTTTGTACCTAAACAGAAAAATCTGATTTTCACAAATCATGAAAGCTTCATTTTTTATTTGACTGACTGACGAGAAGAGCAAGTCGTTCCCCTGATGGTCAGCGCTACGCCAACCCATAACAGACACAGCACCACCCAGAACCCTGCGTTGCATAATTCTACGCGGCACTGCACTGCGCTCGTCACCGTGTGCGCTGTGAATTTTTGTACTTTCACAAATCGAGAAAATTCATTCACAATACAAGGACAAGTACCTGAGGAAAATTCTTGCTTACCCAACTATCAACGCGAAGGCGGCTTCACAAAGGCCCATGTCCACAGGTCGGACACTCCAAGCCTAAACTAACATTTGCATACACGCACGAGTAGCCACGGCAAAGGAATGCGCGCGAAGAATGCACTGTAAAAACCTTATGGCACTTCTGCATGGTTCGATATGAAAGTTGCTCTACATGATTATACTACGGAAGGTCTAGTATTTTCCCAACGGGCCCACTAACTGGCCGCTGGGAACGTTGGGAAATATACATCCTGACTCTCCACTAAGAATTTTAGTAAGGTCGGTGGAAATTTGGATTCTCATCGGGTCCACTAATTGTTTTATATATGGGAACGCTGGAAATTATATATCCTGACGACTCCACTACGAATGTTGATGGGGTCGCTGGAAATTTGGATTCCCATCGGGTCCACTAACCATTTTAGCAGTGGGAACGCTGGGAATTTATATTCCCAGCGTCCCTATTAAACTCAGATGAAACTCACTGCTAATGAAATGAAATGGAATGATTTATTTCTAAAACGGTTTTGTTAGTAGGTACTTCTTAAGCGGTAGGTATGAAGCTAATTATGAAATACGTTGTCTTTATAATGTCTTGCCAGTTCTTGATGCGCCATTCCTGCCCTTCATAAGCTATTTAGTATCCAAAACCTCTTTTAAATGTATTACATACTATTTATCTACCTACTTTGGAGAATGGAGTCTGCTGTTCGTGAACTTGCTAGGGTGATTTCGAAAGGAGACTTAGTTTATGTGTATTTTAGTAAATGTTTCTAACTCAACGAAAAAGAAACAATAAAAAATCGTTGAAAAACAGTGTATAACAGGCTTTTATTATCTAGTCCAAGATATTATAACACTTTGACTGCTGAGCCGATTTTCTTGTCCAGCCACGGTTACGGATCTGCACACACCGTTGTTTTCCCGTACCGCTAACACAACGGTTGTGTTTTCCCGTACTCGCGGCAAGCTATAAAAAACACAACAGTTGTGTTTTCAGCAGTGAACGTGTTAGTCCTTGTAGTTCCAAAAAATTATGCATATAATATTAAGATAAGTAAGTAGAGCACCTTATTAACCGTATCTCATAAAAGTAGTATCCGTCAATTTTCCGACACCATCAACTGCGCTAACGTGGGTTTTTGTCTATGAAAAATGCATCTTATTGCATTACGGACACCGTAAGTCGTGTCGTATGGGAAACAGTATCCAAGCTCTTGCCTTAAGAGGATATAATAACCCATTTTTATTGACCTCAGCCAATCTTTTGACTTTTTAAACGACTCTAAGTTGTGGGAAAACAAGCGGTTTTGGTGTCCAGAATTTTCTTATAATATCGATATAAAACAAAATACCACGGAGAACGAAATTGCGGTTAACATCTAGTCTCGAATTTTTACCTATAGATATAAGGCTTCAGGGGTCCCAACTCGTCACACTTTCCTTACAAACGCTCAAACTACGTGAGTTTGGCTTCGGTACAATTTTTGCTTTCTAGTTTTATACTTTTAAATAGCATCTTGTGTAGTAAAATCTCTAAAAACCTCAAAAAATCAGCTATTTTGTACTAACCTAAACTTTGGCCATTCAAAATGTACTTGTAAAAAAGTTAAAAAAAAACCTTCAGACTATGCTCCTTGAACATGTAAGAAACATCAAGTTTATGATGCCTAATTTATTGAACTATAAATTATTTGTTAATTTTTTTCATGTCAATATCTATAAGCTCATAATAGACAAACCTTACGTACTACCAGCAGAAGTAAACTGTGCTCGCACCAAGCGAGTGACCGATGTTTTGCGTGCATTCGTATCGATATAATATTCTAAGGAGATGTCGTGAGGGATTTGTTCCGGCTACAGATGCTGGCAACGGTGCTGTAATATCTGGTTTTGCTGTTGTTACTGATATCACCTCTACCCATTCTATTCTATTCTATTCTATTTCTATCGCTTTTAACACGTTCAGTGCTGAAAACACAACTGTCACAACATTCCGGAAGTACGGGAAAACACAACAGTTGCGTTTGTTGTATGGGAAAACACTATAGAGTGTGCAGAGCCGCACCCGTGGCTAGACCAGCAAATCGGCTCAGCAGTCAAAGTGTTAACGATAAGACCGCCTATTTGTACTACTCTTGTTTGCCTATTGTAATTTTTCTGTACTGTGTTTTTTTGCTGTACAATAAAGAGTTTTCTATTCTATTCTATTCTATTCTACCTATTTTATTCATATACCTATTCTAAGTTAGAATATATTATATGAAGAATATATTGGAATTTCTATTCTTATTCTATTACCATCTATTTATAAATATCCTACTATAATATTATAAATGCGAAAGTTTGTGAAAAAAAAGTACTGAACGGATTCAAATGAAATTTGGAACACAGATAGTTCATTGCCTTTATTAATGCATAGGATGTTTTTTATCCTGAAAAAGGGAACGGGTAATACTCAACACAGGTGAAACCGCAGCAGGAGGAGGCTGCAGGAGGGTGCAGCTAGTATTCAATACATCCAAAAATGTAAGATAAGATAAGATAACAACTCTTTATTGCACTCCAAGACATACAAGTAAAAGTAAAAAGATCTTATAGCAATGGGCGGCCTTATTGCTAAACAGCAATCTCTTCCAGACAACCTTCTTAAACAAACAATTGATTTGATTTGAATTCGATGAGTCAATAACATAGGCATCTAAGTTAAATTAACTACCAATGTTTTAGTCGTCAACTATTACATGGAACCAAAACACCATGAGGAAATGTAAGTAGCGGTTCCTCTCACGTTGATTAACGGTACTAATAAACAGATTCTTTGAATTAATTCCCATACTAAAAAGTACATTACATTAGCAAAATCATTAATTTCATAAAAATTAAGGTACAATGTAGTATTCTGTAATCTGTATTTGGAATTACCGTAAGCGCACAGTACAGTTCTGGAACAGTATGGGAGGTCCGTAGAATTTGTCATTGTGAATCTTCGAAGTATTCTGTACTTAATAATATGGTGAGACGCGAGACGCTTAATAATTCACAATACAGTGAAACGCATGATTTAATTCAATAGATGTTTTGTGAATATATTTGAATATAGAAATTTGCGTTATTTTCAGTTAGAGTGATTACTTTCAGGGAATAAGGATAGAGGTGTAGCCAATAAAAAGTATGAACTTTCCCTACTGATATAAAACCTGTACTGTGATATGTAGTACCGATCCAGGCTGCGGTTAATTCAAGTTATGTTCCTGCTTTAATTACGTTCTTATAATCTTAAGTATAACTAAATTAAAATACTACCTATTGCCTTATAGGTTTTCGAACGTACCTACATTGGAACATAATTAGTAGCGAATGTTCCAGACTCTGACTGACTTCAATACTGTTCCAATATTTCGGCACAATATTCTGACAATATATCTATGTTAAGTCTGACAATATATCAAGCGGCTCATCCGTAAACACTTTTTAAGAGATTTGTCATCTATTTAGCTATCACTTAAATTATATTATTATTGTATGATAGTTACCATTGTTTCTATTTATTATATTATATTATTATTTATTATATATATTATTATATTATATTATTTTATATTTTATTATATTACATTCATGTTGTTTTTGTATTAAGCTGTATTATTTTCCATTATTGTTTATTATTATTATTTTTTTTATTTTTTTTTTCTTAATGAGATATTTTGATGCACGCCTACACCGTCTCTCCTTCACTATGGGTGGTTGACTGGTAGAAAATGCTCTTAGCGTTAAGTCCGCCATTTGTACTAGTTAGTTAATCTGTGCAATAAAGTATTAAATAATAAATAAATATGTTTATTAACATTGGTAATAAACAAAAAACTAGAGAAGACGGATGGAGGAAGATGGACGAAACAGATTTAAGGGACTAGTATGAATGGTCCAGCCGGTAGGGGTCGACATAAGCGAACGTACCTCGATCCAATTGAAGACGCACTAAAGAAAGGCCAAGTCAAAAGTACCTATAACCGGCGAGCATGTACGAAGGGACTCATGAAAGTAGAAGAAGCGAAAGAGGTGTGTCAGGATCGTAGCATGTCGAACGGGAAAAAAACGTGACTGTATTTACATATATTTTTTTATCTATATATATAAAAATGTTATGTTGGTTTGTGTACGCTTCAAAAACTCAAAAGTTCTGCACCGATCGAGCTGAAATTTTAGCATGATGTATAATCCGCATCAAGGATTGTTTTTATCAATTTTTTTTCATCAGTGACATATCAGCGAATGTGCGAATGTGCCACAGCGAAGCGTGGCAGGGCACAGCTAGTTTAATATATTTATTAATTTTTAACCGAGTTGCAAATAGAAGGTGGCTCTACACGTTTCTCACTTATCTTAATTAAAGAGGAAACTTTTCATCTATTGAATCAGGAACTACGACAGTTGAAGTTCCTACAAACATCCTGACAGCATCAGCTTAGCTTATCAGCTTTTAGTAATGGGAGGCCTCTCCTGCAAAACACCGCCTGGGGAACCACACCTTTGCTAGATATTCATCCGCCAAGCAGTAGTAGACAAACATTAGTGTGTTCCAGTTTGAAGGGCATTGTCTCCAGCGAAATTACTGGTCATATGAGACTTTAGAGCCGAAGTCTCAGGGTGACGAGCGCAGTGCAGTGCCGCGCAGGATTAAAGAAAAATAAAGAAGACAGAAACTGGAGTGGCACTGTATCCGATATGAGCAGGCGTAGCGCTTACCATCAGGTGAACGAATTGCTCGTATCGCCACTTATTCAAACGAAAAATAAATAAATTAGTAACCCGGTCTAGCGCCAAAAATGAAAAATTTGTTTGAAATTTATATTTCCCGCTATAAACAACATAAAAAATAACAAATACACTTAAGTACTACTAGGTACTGCTATTACTATTACAATATACCTACTGAATACGATGAATAAAAGGATAAATTAGATCCACAAACTTTAACTTTAAAAAAAAAGCTGACACACACAGCTGTGACATACAGATACGGAAGTGATACTATTTCTCTAGATGTAAGTAAGTAACTCTAAAAACAATTTCGAAAGCTATTCCGCTTACAAGAGTCGTATTCAATAAACTTACAATGGAGTATTTCCCTCCACAGTTCCACACCTATTCCATTCAGGACATCCATTAAAACGTACTCTTACAAAATCACAAGCAACTTTAATCAGCAACTAAAATTAATTCTATCGCAAAATCCGTTCAAATAAACCATCTTATAATTATAGCGTACCAAACCCAACTAACGGCGAAGATTTCTAACATTTGCCGTGTCCTAGAAACGAACCTACGCCCACTCCAGCCATTTCTTTCTATACAAAACCTCTATACCTATCTAAAATTCATAGCGAAATAAGTATAGGAAACCTAGCTTCTAAAAAAGTTGCCCAAAGGAACAACGCAACGCGCACCCAAGCACTGATCTATCTAAAAACTTATATAAAAAAGCTAGATTTCTATTTGGTTCGCGCTTAGAAAGGAGTTAGGTCGTTTTAAAAAGTTAACCTCGTGGCTGTGCAGGCCATTGCACGATGCATCCAACTAACTAGTGTTGGGAATTTTGCAATAACTGCTTATAGAGCGGGGATAAGTCGTTATTTTTTCTAGGGTTGCCTGTTATTACTGTAACACATAGGCAGTAGGCTATTTATTTGAAAAGTAGCCCATATAATAATTGGGTTTAGTGACATAAAAAATACCTTCTCACAAACAAAACTTACATAATAATATCAACATCCAACGGCATTAAAAATTAATTTGCGAACCTCTTTTTTGACAAAAAGTGGCGCAATTTCACGGACAAATATATTTTTAAGATATTAATCCAATATTTTTATAATTAAACCTTCTCATTTTCTTGAATTATAAGTTCTATGTTAAATATGTCATTTTTTTAAGTTTACTTCAATACTTTTACTTTTTGCTCTTAGTCTGGGTGTTTGTGGGACCATGGTCCTCGTTGTTCCTGATTCCCTAGATACAGGGAATCTTAGAGGTCAGGATCTACGTTTTTAATATTATTTATTATTATAACCTAATGTTATTATTTTTGTTCGGAGTCTTCTCGGTTGTTATGCCCTTCTACATTAAGTTAGAGTAAGCAATTTCTAAATTCTTATTCCTAGAATACGTTTACTTAAACACGACTTGCAGCTTATATTCCGTCTAGATCTCAGTATAGAACTAAAAAATAGCATTTGAGAGACTGCTAAAACGCAAAGTTGTGTTATTCGTTATAGCAACGTAACGCGTTACTCGTTATTCAAGTAACTTGCGCGAGAGACGGCTGGGTCTATGCCTGTGAGCGCTCAATATAGGCTAAAACATATTATTATATGCAAGACGTTTCTTGTACTACGCTAAATCTAGGGTTGCTCTACCTATCAATGATTATAAACGATTATATTGATTACATTTTAACTTCCAATGTCGATAGCAGTGCTTAAGTTCCAAATGTATCGCTTATTAGCTGTATTATTTTATGGTTCTTTGTAATATTTCAAGATTAGGATTTTTATATTTTGTCAATATAATATGAGCGTTTTGTTTTATTACTTACTAAAAGATAAATGACAGTTGGACAATTTTGTATAATTGCTAGGATACAGTGACAGGTAATAACTTGAAATAGCTATGAACTCGGATAATACAAAACAAAATCATGAATCAAAAGACTATTAAAGTTAACGGCTTTAACTTTTCAATTACAGTTTCTCTATAAAACAAAAAGGCACTGTAGAAAGGTAAAGGTCCAATAGAGAGCTAGATTCTAAGTTCCTAGCACAACCCTACGCCCGCAGGCAAATATGAACGAATGTAAGTTGACTTAGAATAAGTATGTTCTGCAATAGCCGGCCAGTGTTAGATCATAATGTGTTGAAACAACATGTGCGCGCAACACTAGCCCGGACAACAATGCACACGTATTATTTTTCGAAATTTATAAAATAGCAGCGTGATTTTACAATGAGAACCCGTTATAGATTATTTTTCGGACGACGTCGGCGCCGCGGTTCGGGCAGCGTCTCGCAAGCACTAGTCGAATTCGATTTTTAAAAGGTGGCGTTTCCAAATTAAAAATAAAATTTGTGGCCAGTAAACTGTGAAATTGGAAAATAAAAATGTTATCAACGACAAAAAACAAATCAATGTGCGTCTTTTTTGTAATTTTGCGCGCGGTTTGGCAATCAGTCTAAAAAAATAGAAGACATTTTTTTTTTTAATTTGAATGTGAAAGGACATCTTGTGAAGTTCCAGAAAAGTGTGGAGGTTAGTTTATTTTTTCTATTAATTGCAACACAACAATGCTGCCGTGTAGCTTATTTTATAATGCATTTAATAGTCGACTCTAAAAAGTTTTTGATTAATGTTAAAACTTTTACATTAGTTTAAATTTCCTATAATTTAATTTGGGCAGATTTAAATAGTGAAAGGAGGCTTTGTGATTCATTTTATTTAAAATGATTTTATTTAATGTCCAACGAATGCTTTCTAAGCTATACAAAATTTCGTTATGACGTTTCTCCCGGCTTTGTCACGTTTATTTTAGACTGTAATAATTATAACTTTTCCATCATTTACTTTGGATAGATTATCATTTTTATAAAACTTGAGGTTTTACATATTTTTTTTAAATTCGTGTTTTTTTAATATAGACGAACATGGTACATGGTACTTTACAGATATTATTGTGAATCTTGGAGAATATAATAAATACTCATTTTTTACGACATCCGAATTTTAATAGCGACTTAAGTCAGATTTAGCCTTTGAAGTTTTTTTTTTTTGTGTGTTAGTAACGAGACGAGCAAATAAGTAATGTAAGTAGTTCCAAATATAAATAATTTAGGAAATGCATTATTGAAGCAGGAATTAGTAATTGAGTAATTGACATTTAATATATAAGATTTTAATACTTTAACAATACTTTTTGGTTGCGCAAAAAGTTTTACTATGTAACTTTAGAGGAAGTTTTTTTTTCAGATTTAATTGTAAATCTCGCTAAAGAGGAAAAATGTGACTCATATCATAAATTTATGAATACTCTCGATAGATAGATTGGCTCTTACCATTATTGTCAGAATTGTACATGGTACAGAACAAGGGCTTCCGGGTTTTCGCAAGTTTTTTTTTAATTGTATTTTAGGATAGGTACCTTAGTATTTTGAAATTCAACACTTTTTAATTGGTTTTCAATATTGCTGTCTTACATTAAACTAGGTTATTAGTTAGATTGTAAAAATAAATTACAAAAGAAAATATTATATTGGTACACATAAAACCAAAAATTTTATTATTTAAAGTGCGTTAAATTATATTATAGGTAATATTTTTCTAAACAAATCACGTAGATATTAATAAAACATATTTAATTATAATATTTTGCAGTCATAAAAATATCCGATTACGAATTATATAATAATATAATAGCAGATTATTTTCTTAAGAATTATGTGTAATAAGAATAAGTATAATATGTTAATTTTATATATTTTTCCTTGTAATAGGTAACTAGGTTTTTAATTAAAACGTTGCTAAAACGTCACAGATAACGATTAGCGTATTATTTATCTAGGTACTAAGGAAGTTTTACTAAAGTTAATAGAATCCACATTATTATTTAATATTTGACTGAGTGACGAGACGAGCAAGTCGTTCACCTGATGGGAAGCGTAACAACTAAAATAGTAATCTAATATCTATAGGTACATCTTCTATACAAATAAATAAAATTGGAGTGTCTATTTGTAATATTAAAATAAACGTTTTTTAATACATGCATATGGAAGTACATACGGTACATATACCAAAATATCATTTTTTACAATTTTTGTCCGTCTGTCTCTCTGTCTGTCTGTTTGTTCCGGTCAATCTCTGGAACGGCTGGACAGATTTTGACGGGACTTTCAGTGGCAGATAGCTGATTTAAAATGGAGTAACTTAGGTTACTTCTATATTATAAAGATTCTAAAATTATTAAATCCACGCGGACGAAGTCGCGGGCACAGGTAGTTTATAATGAATTGAAACTTTATTTAATTTTATATCAGGGAATCATTTTCACCAGCATTCCCTGTACCGGCGGTAGCCAACTCCTGTAGACCAGGAGTCAGGGGTTAGGAACACCTTCAGATGTTCTGCTGTAACCTGGAGCATGGTGGCACACACCTGTCCATCGTCGTTATTAACTCTACCAGTGCTTCTTCATGCACTGGTGTATGTACAGCTTAAGGGCTGAGTTTTGCTTTTAGTAGTGGTAAGCTTCTTCTGCAAGAGACCAGCTGGGGCAGCACCATATTTTTAAGCAACTGACCAGTAAAGCGAGCGTACTGTTCACCTGATAGTAAGTGCCAGGTAGAAACTTATGTTTAATTCCATAAATTAAAAAAAAAATTTAAAAAAGACAAACCTTATCTCATCTTCAACACATTACGTCCCACTGCTGGGCACGGGTCTCCCCTCACTTTCGTTAGGAGGGTTAGGCCATAATCCACCACGGGGGCCAGATCCGGATCACCTACCTACCTACCTCTGAAATAATTCTCGGGTAGGTATGTGGGTTTCCTCACGATGTTTTCCTTCACCGAAAAGCGAGTGATAATTACGTACATATGTTTTACAGAAACACATTGGTACGTGCCTGCACTGGGATTTGAACTCACGACCTTCTGATTGGAAGGCGGACGTTCTCCCACTAGGCTACTACCGCTTATCTAATAAATAGGAATAAGAAAATAAATATGTTTTATTGACTTCTCTTAAAGTGAACATAAATTTAACTTCATTATTTAAACTGAATCTTAACCATCAATATAAAAGAAAATGTGTTCATAAGACTGCATAATACACATTAAAAAAATTAAAGTACATATTAATAAAAATAAAACCCGATGAAGCAAACGTGGAACAATTCTAATGACTTTTTAGTTATAACGGTTAATTTTTATTAACACAATACCTAACAAAGAAAAGCAATAGATGGACAAACAACAAACTATCTACAAATTACAATAGAGAATAAACAATCGAAACATACATTTTCTTTTATTTTCTTAAACAGCAGTCACATGGAAAAAAATAACGACGCAATGAAAAATGCAACTAGTCACTCACACTCGCAAATACATTACGTGTGTGTGTACTTACGTGTCGCTTGTGTATGTGTGTGGTTACGTAACTTTGTTTTAAAAGCAATAAGTTGTGTGGAGTATCTGCCATGCATGCGTGCATGCCTCGGTGCGCGTGCGCATTGCACTGCCGATATCCGGCGATCGGTAGAGTACGGCGGTTTTTTTATCAGATTTTTTTTTATAAAAATAGTATCGCGCTTGACCACTGTCTCACCTGATGTTAAGTGACAATGCGGTCTACGATGGTGCACGCTTACCTAGAAGTAACCCATTCATTCTGGATAATTATACACAGGCAAAAGCTTAAGGTGTTTCGTTTCTGTTATAGCGGGAAATTTTAATTTCAAACAGTTTTTCCGTTTTTAGAGCTACACCGGGTCACTAATATAAAGGAGACTGTGTTTCGCGCCAACCGCAAATCATTCTTTTCGTTTTTATGTTGAAATATTTAGCACGAATGCACCGTATCGCTCAAATATGTCAATAAACCGTCAAACTGATGATTTCAGTATTTATCAACATATTTGAGAGCTACAGTGCATTAGTGCTAAATATTTCAAGCGCCTGTGTGGGGTAGGCTTAATGCGCTCTATATTTATAACACTTTATGGAATAACTAATATAATAAAAAGAAAACACTGCTTATATTTTCTTGTTTATACAATACTACAAAATGCCGTGAGTTCATCATAACGGAATCACCGATACAATGGAAACGCACAAAACGGATCGGCCCGCTCCATCTAAATTGAAATTTACATACATTTCAATAAAACTAGCTGCCGATACTAAGTCGGAAAAATGTTGTACTTACGCGGAATCGAACCGAGGTTTCTCGATAGAGTTACTTGATTTAATCACAAAGTCAACGGTGATCGCTTTAATTATTTTGTACTAGCTGCGCCCTGCGGTTTCACCCGCGTAGTTCCCGTTCCCGTGGGAATACAGGGATAAAATATAGCCTATGTTATTTGCTGATAATATAGCTTTAAATTGGTGAAAGAGTTTTTAAAATCGGTTTTGTGGTTTAGGCGTAAAAGCGTAACAAACAAACAAACTCACTTTCGCATTTATGATATTAGCAAGGAAATACTTTGGAAATTTCCTCCATTGGAAAGCTGAGAATATGAAGAACTAACGTCTAGTTATTTTATTTATTGTATCCGTATTATAACGCAGTTTCGCCCCAAAGCAATGTTAATATATCAGTCAGTTTTTAAGCCAATAAACTGTGGAAGCCGCGCCGCATTGCAATCCGATCGATAGTTTTACAACATTTTCAAATAAAAATTTATATTTTTTGTTCAGTCTTCTTACAATTTTCAAAATATCATACCAGAGCGCAAATAGGAAGTAAACGTGATTTATAAGTATGTTTATCACTTTTCTTTTTTTTTTTTTAATATTCTGTTATCGGATTGTGTTTTATTAAACGATGGGTTTTTTGCGCCTGATGGATATTTCTTCGTATATGCCCCTTTTCAATGTCTTATAGGGTTCAAAAGAGAATTTAAATATTTGTAAGCACAAAAAAACACGCATTTATAACTCTTAGATCCTTGAAAAAAACAGTTCACCTATTTCGCAAAGAACGAAGGCACTTAGACCGCTCTCTCCTGCTCAGGCTCTTTTTCTACAGTAACAGTAAATGTACCTGGATTGGAGGCCAGATATCGGCGTAACAGTAACTCCGCCTGGAATGCTAAGTGCTCCACTACTTTTTGAATATGTAAAAAGTTTAGTCATCCGTAATCTATTCGTAAAGCTTGTGGCGTAGATATAGTGTAGAGATAGTGCGCCATGCAAACTTAAGAAAATTTAACAGCTCAATGCGGGGCATAGAAATTTGGAACGAAATCCCATTGGCATAAAGTCTATAATATAAACTCATGCTTCAAAAAGGTTACAACAAAGGTATTAGCTGAAAATTTAAATCAAATTACAACTGAAGATGGTTTGGGTTATCTAAAAAGGTCAACAAAATATTATTATTATAGTATAATAGACTTAAGTGATTCTGATCACTTTTTACGAAAAGAGCGGTCCTCTGGGAAGCGTCGCCGAGACTGACCCGTGAGGTAATGTTAAGCTAAATCATTCTCGGTGCGTCCAGGAGGGTAGAAGCAATGTGTTACGCTGATTAGTTTCGTTTAGTTATCCGCGGATTTTGAAATATGGCTGAATTTCTTATTGGTGATCCGATTTACCCCCTGATCCGATTCGCTTCGGTTTATAAATATAGCTTCAAAACTCTTAGCTTCCACAGCATACAGTTACAGACAGGATGTTGGCCGCTATCCAACGAGTTTGGTTCACGTGCAAAACATCGACATGGATAGTTTTACATAATTTCTACGTTTCCTTGCGAAAACTCGATTTCTTTGACAGTGTAAAACTTTTAAGTTCTGTTTTCTTCAACGGTTTACCTCTAAACATGGCTCTTTTTAACGGACTTCGGAATAGTAATAAGGGAACGGTGTGCGAAGATAGGTGTAGTGACGAAAATAGAGAAAGGGATGCTTATATGGTTTGGATATTTAGAGAGGATGGATGAAGGAAGATTGACGTAACAGATTTATGGGTCCAGTATGAATGGACCAACCGGCAGGGGTCGACGTAGGCGAACGAACCTCGATCCAATCGAGGACGTACTGAAGAAAGGCCAAGGCAAAAGCGCGCGCCGGCCAGGAGGGCAAGGAGGAGTGACGACTAGCGGAAGGTGGCTGGCAAGGACTGGATGAGGAAAGCCGAAGATCGGGCTCAGTGGCGTTCATTGGGAGAGGCCTGCGTCCAGCAGTAGACGAGTGGGGGCTGATGATGATGATGAAGTCAAAAGTGCCTATAACCGGCGAGCATGTACGAAGGGACTCATGAAAGTGGAAGAAGCGAAAGAGGTGTGTCAGGATCGTAGCATGGGGAAAGACGTAGTCACTGCCTAACCAAAAAAAAAAGAAAAAGGCTATCTATTTCTTATTTCACTACCTATTATTAACATTTTAGCAATAGATACAAATAATGATTGCAGAGACCTAGAAGATGAATTTCGCGGAGAAAACCGCAGGACTCATCCAGTATCCGATAGACAAGAACAAAACAATGGCCTATGTAACCTATGTTTAGATAATAAGCGGTTTAAACACTAGGTTTACAGGAAAAACGTCACAATGGCCGGTGGTGCGTTTGTAAATACGAATTGAAGAGTTAACTATTGTTTTTTATAAAGCTTCGGTTTGTCTGAAACGGTTTGAGATTCATGTTTTAGTTAGAGCCTAAGCACACGGCGTTGCGCGCAGACAACGCGCAGAGGACGCGCGTAAACGCGATTCAGACGCAGCCTTGTAAAGCTTTCTGGGCGTCTACGGTGCCGTAAACGCGCGTCGCGTCGCTGGGCGTATAAAAAACGCCGTGTGCTTAGGCTCTTAGCACTTTCACTGCTGAGCCGATTTGCTTGTCTAGCCACGGGTGCGGCTCTGCATACTCCATAGTGTTTCCCATACAACAAACACAACAGTTGTGTTTTCAGCAGTGAACGTGTTGGAGCTTTTTTTTTGTTGGTCAATTATTTTATTTTTCTTATATTTTATTTTGTTTTATAGTCAAGGCTTTGTTGTATTCCAATGCAGTGTTCACTAAGGCTAGAAGGTCATTCGAAAGTTTACTGAACCTATCAACCTGCCACTGATGTCAACCATCCCAGCTTTGTTTCTGCTCTTGATCCTTTCCACCCAAAGGTTGTCTGGTAGAGATCGCTTTAATAGTAATAATGATAATAGGGGAGGCAAGAGGCTAAGTTTTTCTTGCCAGTAATAAATGTTAAGTTTTTTGATTTTAAAACATAGTCCATTTATTGATAAGAAAAATATCTATTTATTCATAATAAAGTAGTATTTTTTTAACAAGCTTTTACTAACTTCATACGAATGTCAGTATTTATGTCGTATGGAACTGAAACTTTGAACATTTTTTTGACCCCCTTCAAAACGTCTGATTAAATCGAAATTTGACACACTTATCAAGGACCGATGACACTACAACAATAAAATAAAAATAATGTATAAAATGGAATATAAAATTAAGATATGTTGTAAAAAAAAACCGCGTCAATTCACATCTAAAGAGCCGCTGGATGCCGACCCTTGGCCTAGATCTAGGTACATCTCCGCGGAAGTCCACTCTCGCACCCGTAGCCCCGACAACAAAGGCGTTCCGGTGGAACACCCTGGGGTTTAGTGGGTATACCCGTCAGACTAGCTGGCGGGGGAGTCCCACATAACCACCCGGCCCTCACCCGGGTCTGGTGGTATGCATAATGCACTCCCCAGGTAAAAAAAAATGATATAGGTACATCTAGGATATTTCCAATCAAGGACAATCACAAGACTTCCCTCTTCACCATGCAAACCCATTATCATGAAAGACAGCTTGTTTTCTCTACGCGCCACTAACACATTACCGCTGTCCATGTGTGCGTGTGTATATTTTTCGAAGTACACGTACACAGATGTGCGATGCATCACATAAACTGATGTTTGGCTGCGGTGCCAAAAAACACAAAGAGGACGACGCGTTGAATGGTCTTGATACTTGTGTTTTTTTTAGTAATACAAAATGAAAATGATTCAAGGTAGAAGTTAAAAAGGTTATAATCTTACTAATTATAATTATGAACGGAAAGTATGTGTGCATTTGGTATACAGGTAATTAACACTTTCACTGCTGAGCCGTTTTGCTTGTCTAGCCACGGGTGCGGCTCTGCACGTTCCATAGTGTTTTCCCATACAACAAACACAACAGTTGTGTTCTGCCGTACTCGTGGCGAGTTATAAAAAACACGACAGTTGTGATCTCAGCAGTGAACGTGTTAAGTCCTTGAATATCATATTTGTTTGCTGCATCCATACGTATTTTTCCATTTAATTATTAAATAAAACACTAAAAAGTGACTAGTGAAATCTTTTGCAATGACTAATTTAAGAGGGCTGCTACTAACAAAAGTAGATTTAGTCCTACAAAAACTATGCCTTGAAACACTATTTAAAGTATTTATTGCCACTCAAGGCCTAATTATTAACTTGTAATGACTATGGTAATCCATGGAGGCGACTAATTAATAATCTCAATCTCTCAAACCCAGACACTTACAAGCACCACTCTTCAGAGTTTTATCTTATCTTATCTATATCTATATATAAAAAAATGTTAAGTTGGTTTGTGTACGCTTCAAAAACTCAAAAAGTTCTGCACCAATCGAGCTGAAATTTTAACATGATATATAATCCACATCAAGGATTGTTTTTATCTATTTTTTTCATCAGTGACATATCTGCGAATGTGCGAATGTGCCACAGCGAAGCGTGGCAGGGTACAGCTAGTTATTCAAAAAAACAAATGGCAGAACTTACTGCTATATTTACGCGCAGTAGACAAACTCTGACAAATTAATCTAATACCCACCCACCCACATAAATCAACGAATATTTAGCAACAGTTTGCTCCACCTTAATTCATCTGTTCTTAGTTTGTTTCTTAATAATTACTCTTCATCAAAAAATTTAAGTATTTTCAAATATCTGTAAAACATTTTTTTTTTATATAATTTTATAATATAACTTCGACCTCGATCTCTTTTATCGACCTTTGCCCAGCAGTGGGACAGAACAGGTCAAAAAAAATTTAAGGTGACTACTTTCGATGGGTTCACTACTAAAATTTCTCGTAAAAAAACGGCAAATAAAGCCCACCATCTTAGACATAGCCATTAAATTTATTGTTTAACTAGCGGTACCCTGCCACGCTTCGCTGTGACACATTCGCACATTCGCTGATATGTCGCTGATGAAAAAAAATTATAAAAACAATCCTTGATGCGGATTATATATCTTGCTAAGATTTCAGCTCGATCGGTGCAGAACTTTTTGAGTTTTTGAAGCGTACCCAAACCAACATAACATTTTTATATATATAGAAGACTAGCTGCGCCCCGCGGTTTCACCCGCGTAGTTCCTGTTCCCGTGGGAATATGGGGATAAAATATAACCTACTAGCTGTGCCCCGCGGTTTCACCCGCGTAGTTCCTGTTCCCGCAGGAATATGGGGATAAAATATAGCCTATGTTACTCGCTGTCAATGTAGCTTTCCATTAGAGAAAATTAAGCCGAAACTTTACATATTCCTATACATACTTTCATCCCCTATATTTATTTTACCCCCTCAAGGGTAAAGTTTTACTAACTTTGAATGTCAAATTTATTTGTATCTAATCAAGAGAATAAAAAATAAATTTCAAGCTTCTAGCTTCAAAAATGACGATACTTCCATACAAACTTTCATCCCCTATTTCAAATCCTTACAATGCATTTTTTGCAATAAAAAGTAGCCTATGTCCTTCCCTAAGCTCTAGACTATTTCTGTACCAAATTTCATTTCAATCGGTTCAGTAGTTCAGGCGTGAAAGAGCAACAGACAGAGTTACTTTCGCATTTATAATATAAATAAGTAAGGAAGTAAGGATTAAGTAAAGTAAATCTAGAAAAAAATATACCAAAGTATCCATACTGTGCCACTCTCTTATTAACCAGCTTACATAGTACATTAGTAACGAAGATTCCAAGAAATCATATTTATTAATAGAAAACACTAAACAAGTTTCTTTGCAACTAGTTACGCTTGATCTAAAAATCTGTGCGTGCTAATGAGCTTAGAAACCTATAATTGGCTAAATACAAATATTAAATATTATTCTGGAAAAAATATTGAACCACTGCTCTGCTTCAAAGTCTAATATGATGGCAATACTTACGTAATGATATAACACCTTAGGCATCGAATTCATGTAAGGTATCTATCAAAAATAAGCTATGGTAGCCTAGTGGGAGAACATCCGCCTTCCAATCAGAAGGTCGTGAGTTCAAATCCCAGTGCGGGCACGTACCAATGTGTTTCTGTAAAACTTATGTACCTAACTAGCTGTGCCCCGCGGTTTCACCCGCGTAGTTCCTGTTCCCGCAGGAATATGGCGATAAAATATAGCCCACGTTACTCGCTGTCAATGTAGCTTGCCATTAGAGATTTTTTTTTAAATCGGTGCAGTGGTTAAGCCGAAACTTTACATATTCCTATACATACTTTCATCCCCTATATTTATTTTACCCCTCAAGGGTAAAGTTTTACAAACTTTGAATGCCAAATTTATTTATATCTAAACAAAAGCCTAAAAAATAAATTTCAAGCTTCTAGCTTCAAAAATGACGATACTTCCATACAAACTTTCATCCCCTATTTCAAACCCTTACGATGCATTTTTTGCGATAAAAAGTAGCCTATGTCCTTCCCTAGGCTCTAGACTATTTCTGTACCAAATTTCATTTCAATCGGTTCAGTAGTTCAGGCGTGAAAGAGCAACAGACAGAGTTACTTTCGCATTTATAATATAAGTAAGGAAGTAAGGATTATCACTCGCTTTTCGGTGAAAGAAAACATCGTGAGGAAACCCACAACCCTACCCGAGAATTATTTCAGAGGTAGGTATGTTATCCACCAATCCGGATCTGGCCCCCGTGGTGAATTATGGCCTAACCCTCCTCACGAAAGTAAGGAGAGACCCGTGCCCAGCAGTGGGACGTTATGGGTTGATGATGATGATGATCTATTAAAAAAGTATATGACTGAGAAACGAATATGTCTAGTAGATATTATAATAACATAGCCACAGGAAAATTAAATCTACATTTTAGTTATTTTTAGTGATAAGAGATCATAATTAGAATAAAAATTATCGACATAGTCTCTCTATACATATTTTCAATGCTGCCAACTATTTTTTTTGTACCTCGCAACCACATAACCTTGACCTTACAAAATTTCGACAAAAGTATCAAGAGCACTCACTCGCAGTTTTAAACGAATAAAAACTGGCAAATTCAAAAATAGAACGGCGAAAAATGTGCAATACTGGTACATTTTGAAATCTGCGCTGCGCACGCGACGTGTGGCCACCAATCACGGAGAAGGCGTGAGTGTGTGTGTGAGCTTAGACGAAATTTTTACTAGTGTGTTTTATTGCTGTGTGAATAGATTTTATTGGTGGGGAACGTTTAGGTACCTAAACCCTGGTTTCTTTTTGGGTTAAGGAAAAAATTATGTTGTATACACGTTAGGTATTGATGTACGTAGACTTGTTTCTTATACCTATCTAATGATAGTAACCATTAATTATAGTTATTTAGTAGTGGCAGCCCTCTTCTGCAAGAGACCGCCTGGGGAAGTACCACACCTTTGCCAGATATTCATCCGCCAAGCAGCAGTGTGCAAACATTACTGTGTTCCGGTTTGAAGGGCACTGTTTCCAGCGAAATTACTGGGCATATGAGACTTTAGAGCCGACGTCTCACGGTGACGAGCGCAGTGCAGTGCCTCGCAATGCAAAGTTCTGGTTGGCACTGTAACTGTTATGGGCAGGCGTAACGCTTACCATCAGGTGAACGACTTGCTCGTCTCGTCACTCAAAGAAATAAAAAAAATTGGTTGTCTGTAAACTTGGTTTACGGACGATATTTTAACGCGACAACGTCATAACAAAACATTGTTGAAATGATTGCATACTTTTATGAATAAAATTGAATCAGTTTTTAAATAATAGAAGAATAAATACTTGAAATTATACAAGTAATCAGATTTTTAACATGCAAGAGCAATTAACCTGTCAAGAAGAGAAGAGAGATAGATGCGGCGCAAGCGTACAATGAGCGTAACGGGACAACAGTCAACTTTTTCGTGCATGCAGCCGGCGTTCATCGATTTATTAGACGTTGTCACGTCAAAATGTTTCATACATTAGTTCCCAGAGCCTCCAAAGCGGTTGATATGACAAGATTTGCCAATAGTTTAAGCTTTTGTTAAGCAACATCAGTTTTTTTTTTTAATTTTCAATGTGTGAACAGCCAAACCCGCAAGTACTTCCCGAGACCTTGCTCACCCATCTCTTTTATTTTTCCAATGCAGAAGCGAGCCAAGTGCAGTGGGTGCATTACAAAAATACCAACAAAATTCAAGGTTGTGATCTGGTAAAAATAACGCGCGCATTCTCTGAGGCATCGTCCGATCTGCGGCCATTCGTTATTCGACGAGAAAATATTCGACTATCGAAAAAAACTCTTAAAAACAACACGCATAAATTTGAAATTTCAAAATCTCATACATCTACAATCCCTTCATTAGCTTAATCCTTTATACAAAACAATTTACTATTCCTAAGCAGTTTTTTTTTTTAAATGTTTGCATTATATTCTCTTGAATCATAGCTAAGAACATCCTCGAGCAAGTCACCTTTTAGACATAACATTTAAAAAAAACATTATTCACCAAGCAGTAGTGTGCCAACATTATTGGGTTCCGAATTTAAGGGCAGTTTAAAGCGGAATTACTGGGCATATGCGACTTTAGAGCCGATGTCTCAGGGTGACGAGTGCAGTGCAGTGCCGCAGATTTTGTAATGGTGAATTCTGGGTGGCACTGTAGCTGTTAAGGGCAGGCCACAGGCATCACCATCAGGTGAGCGACTTGTTCCTTTCGTTACATACTAACATAAAAAAAACTGTTTCAATTTATGCGGACAAAAAGTCCGCATTGATGGCGTATTTTAAACAAAGGTCTACGAGACTTTAAACAACCTAGTACTCAAGAAGAATATAACATTTAAAAAACCGTCCCTTTGTTCGTTTTCGCATCACGTAAAACCCACTAAACCAATTTACAATGCAGTTTTCACAGTTGAATAGTTTATAATCTGACTTCAGTAAATATACACAAAAGTTGTCCAACCTGTAAGCTTTACAGGTTCATAGGTAACCCAGGTATTCTAAACCATTACTAGTTGGCAGCGTAGCCAACATGCTGACGGCATCCAAATTGATGAGCCAAATAAGCACTAAGCCCGTATATAACAACTTAAAAAAAAACTAGCTTCTAATAATTAAGAAAAAAAACTTGGTCAAAGTTGATCAAAACATCAATCGTTAAACAGAAGTAAGAACTTCTTTAACAAACACTAAATTAATAAACAACTGGCTGCTAAGAAAACGAAAAAAAACGCACCTACCGCCATCTAAACTAACATCTAACGCCATTACGTCACCAGCCGCCGCCAATGACGGACGTTCTATATCTTGTACCCACAAAAAACAAAACTTGTCATGAATCAGTGGCGTTATTTTAATCGATCCATTCATAGGAATAGGAGTGGCCTAGCTGACTGACACGCCTAGGCGGATAAATAATTTCGAAAATAGAATGTGTTCGATTCTAAATTTGAATTTAAAATGTTGCATGCTGCCAGCACTTTGGAACGGAATTTTTATGATGATTTTGTTTGTTTTAATGTTTGTAATTTGTTTTATATCAACTCGTTTTAAAGGATACACAACACTATACAATAATATTATACAGTGGTTACTTTTAATTTTATTGAAAATAGGCATAACATAAAAGAAAAACACAGAATTAAATCTGAAGCTTTATTCTGGAAAGTGACTTCAATTGATCTCGGATGGCGTCCGCGTCCTAGTGAAAGTTGGATAATAAATACATTTCTTAGTTTTTGAGAAAACAGCCTTAATATACGGGTACTAGAGTCTAAAACAATTTTTAGCTACACTTCAGCCATTATATGCTTAAATTGTAGAAGCTACCATTATCTCTGCGATTCTAATTACACGTTTTAAAAGTCTATATTCAAAGTCCCTTAAAATTATGACATTTCCGAAGAAAAAAATCCCAAAAATATAACCACCACTCAGCCCGAAAAATCTAGAACAACATTTTTTATTAAGCCGCCACCGCTGCCAAAAGCAAAAGCTAGTTATAAATTTAAAAATGGCCGCCCATCCGGCCATGCCGCGAATTTGTGCATAAAATTGCATCGTGCGCATTAGCCGATCCATGTAAAAATAGAATTCGCTAGTTAAGCATAGTGTACACGGCTGGATATGACGGAAGTCTAAGCTGATACTTTTTTTTTTAATTTTTGAAGTTATACTTCTTTTGGCGCGATGGAGAAAAATGATGAGAGTGAATTTTTAGTCGGGTTTTCCTTCCTGACGCTATAACTCTAGAACGCACGAATCGATTTCCACGGTTTTGCATTCGTTGGAAAGGTATCGGGCTCCGTGAGGTTTATAGCAAAGAAAATTCAGGAAAAATTTCGTCAGAAATTTCTCTGCTCAGTTAATTTCATGAGACAAACCGGTATTGTGTTCACTGTGAAATTGTGAAAAAAAAGTAAAAAAATTAAGTTATATAATGCTTGGTAAGCGTTTATTCCTCACCACAACATTATTATAATAAGATTTACAATATAAAACAAAAGAAATTGTGAGTCGGAAGTAAAAATGCGGAAGAAAGCTGTTGACGGGCGGATGATGCAATCCCGATTAATCTACTACTAAGTATAACTTCTAACGCGTGTAGATAAGTACACACACTCTTTTTTTTAATTTTATTGGGATATGGCAGAAGTTGAAGCTGATAGTAAACATTTTTAAACTAAACTTTTTTCTGAGAATAAGCGTAACTGGCAGCTGCTGGTTTATGATGATGACAATATCGATTATTCAAAAGGCTTTCCTTGACTATGTTAAAATCGCTGGAATCCAAGGTGTAAGTGTCGTATGATGCCTGATAGAGTCTTATTCATATAGCAACTTTAATATGTTAAACTTAGTGAGAAAATGTATCACGCGGGCTGAATATACCAAACAAATTATAAAGAAACGGGGTTGCGTGCCAAGTCAGAGTGTGTTGCCATTAAAAATAATATATAAAACGTAACTGTCTATGCTACTGTGCTTCAAATTCTAACCACAAATGCAAGGTTTGCGCATAAAACTGCACTAATGTAAAAATAGAATTGAGCGTACTGCACAACCGCAGTGTAATGGCGGAAGTGGAAGCATCTCTATTGAAATTTTGAATTTCAATTATTATTGTGAGAATATTTTAATTGAAACAATAGTTTAGTTTAATAATGCCGTAATAAATATGTTGCGTAAGAACTTAGATATCTATGTTACATACCGACCTCGTGAGCCTATAATAATGGAATTTTCGAAATCCTATTAGATAGTATAATAGTTTGTTGTAGATCTTACCTGGTTGTATAGTTCTTGGAAACAGGGTTACCCCATCTAAATGTTAACACGCTTTTTTTAACTAATCCACCATACCAATGTTCAAAATAACAGGACAGCACATAGACCAAAACAGACCTTTAAACTAACTCAAATATATTACGCAGCTGAAATAAATTATGTATTTGTCAAAATTCTAAATGAAATACCAAAGTTTTTTGAAGTTTAAACTTCTTTCTTCTTCTTCTTCACTATTTGGGTGAACAAAAAAAAAGAAGAAAAAAAAAGACTGTTAAACAAAAAGTTATTATTGCAAATCAAGTTCTTCATATAAATAAAACCTCATTAGAAAACGCTGCCCACAGTGCTTATTAATCCTTGATCATAAACACTTTTTGATGCAATTGGTTTTTTTTTTTATATTTCGGCTTAGCACCATTCGTGTGATCAGTCAGTGTATCACTGTTGCGTAACACCCGCTTTTCTGCACTAACCTTTACAAACGCCAGATTGCCTTCTTTCAGTCAACTAAAATAAACATGGACGATATTTACCAGCTCTTTCGAATGCACTCTGTGTACTAATATCCACGTATATGCGGCTGTCTGTGTGTAGACACTCGTGTCTTGTGCTAGTGTTCGCGGATGGATATGCCCTTTTTTTGACTAAGTGACGAAACGTTATAGTGCCGCCCAGAACTTTACATTCCATAATCTCGCGCGGCGCTCGTCACCCTGAGACATCACTCTAAAGTCTCATACGCTCAGTAATTTCGCTGGAAACAATGCCCTTCAAACCGGAACACAGTAATGTTTGCACACTACTGCTTGGCGGATGAATATCTGGCAAAAGCGTGGTACTTCCCCAGCCGGTCTCTTGCAGAAAAGGCCTCTCACTACTCTTTTATAGATTAGTCCAAGAAATCTAGTCTTATTTAAGACGAGTTTACCACTTTTGATGATAACTGATTCTATGAATCTGGAAGAAGAATTAATTCTAAAGCATTTCCTTACATTTTGTACCTATTAGGTTACTATTCAAAGTAGAACCGACAACCGATGGAGTAGACGAGTTTTAGAGTGGAGACCGCGTTTAGGCAAACGTAGTGTAGGACGCCCCTTCCAACTCAAGAATGAAGGTACCTTCGAGGCAAGCATGCTCGACCATCCGCGTCTTCGCTTACCATCACGTGAGATCACAGACCTGTAATCCTATGGATGAGACTGAAAGCAAATGATAGCTTATACTGCAATAAAATATTGCATCCTTTTCATGGTATTCTTCCCAAAATTAATACCCTAAGACGCAACGCAGTCCTGTCTACGCTGACCCCTTTTAAAAGTATATAAATAGCAAATTGTGGTCCCTTATCAGTTGTATAAATCTACCTTATTAACCCAGATTATTTATAATTTAGATGAATTTTTTTTACACTAATTAATATGTTATAATAGTTTATATTTATTCAGAATTTCAAGAAGTTATTGCTACTTTGGTCTAACTGTAAATTAATATTGTATAATGTTACCACATGTTTAAAATAATTATTGTATGTTCGAAATGGACAGGCTGTTGGACCTTTTTTAAATTTTAAGACCTCAATATTGTTTTGTACCTACACAGTTTTTAACAATAAACGTATTCTATTTTATTCTATCTATCTTATAAATCATAAATTAATAATAAATTAATCATTAATATTAATCTTATTACATCCAAAGTTTTGTATTAAAATTATATATTTTCATCTTCAAAAGTACCAGGCAAGCATAAATAACAAGAGGTCGATTAGTAAAATTGAATACATAATAAACGAACACACATGCATATATTTTTTTCCATATAAATAGCTAAGTCGGTACGTATATCTGTATATAGACACGATCGTAATATACAAAGAAATGTTTACAAGAACCGTTTGATGTTGTATTGGTGACTGTGGATGTGTGGGTGGATTGTAAATCTGTCTTACATGTGTGCGTTTAGTCTTTGTTTAATTTGGAATGTTCGTATGTGAAGACTTATCTATCAAATGTAGATAGGTACATATTTTTTCAAAACTTAAATCATAGAATGTACTAGCTGCGCCGCGCGGTTTCACCCGCGTAGTTCCCGTTTTGTCCCACGGAAACATACTATCGGGATAGAAAGTACCCTAATACTCAATCCTGGTTATAAACTATCTGTGTTCAGAATGTCATTCGAATCCGTTCAGTAGTCTTTGCGTGAAAGAGGAACAAACATCTATCCATTCATCCATTCTCACAAACTTTCGCATTTATAATATTAGTAGGATAATAATATAAATACTTTTTTGTACATAGTTTCCAACAAAAAAGAACAAAAAAGTGCTAAACCGTTTTACTTTTTCTAGGTCTTTCGCGAATCTTCACACAACGATTGTGTTCACTGTTTACTGGAGCTGTGTGCACACTTGGTGTGACAAAATTGACAATACAGCAGTGCGGGTTCGCACACCAGGCGTGTTTTCGCTTGCCGTAAAATTATAAAAAACACAGACGTGTGTGTTTTCAGCAATGAACGTGTGGAAGATATGAAACTTATCAATAACTGCAAACCCTACAATATCTTCCGATAAACAATTTCTAAAACCTAAAGCCTCTACTTTAAAACTAAAATGGCGTCGTTACGCCTAATAATGCTATTGTCTAGAACCGGTAGAATTTCGGTTGCGACACCGGCGCCCGCGCGTTTCTGACTCACCGGTAGGAGGGATTCTATGTGGTAGTGGGGCCAGGCTTTTGGAATAGAATAGAATGGAATAAAAAACTCTTTATTGTACACCATTAAAAAAAACACAGTACAGAAAAATTACAGCAAACAAGGGCAGTAAAATGGGCTGTTTTATCACTGAAAGCGATTTCCAGACAACCTTTGGATGGACAGTGGAAAACATTTTTCTATAATAGGGTGGGTGGCGTACAACATCATGCAAATATACAGTATATTTTTTTAATAGAGTTTTTTTTTTTAATCTGACTTAGTAAAGCTAAATAGTAAAGCTTAGTCTTAGTAAAGCTTAGTAAAGCTAGCTTAGTAAATGCTACGCCTTCCCATCCATCCATAACTTTACATTGCTTAATCTTGCGCGGCATTACACTGCGCTCGTCATCCTGAGACATTGGTTCTGAAGTCCCATATGCAGAAGGAATGGGAAGGAAAAACCTGACAGAATCTGACTGGACACCCTGTCCATGAGACATAGTGCCATAACACTGGCTGCATTTCCACGTTGAATTCGCAATAGCTATTCTCTGTGCGAGAAATGAGCCAGCCTTCTTGTCACCAGCGCGGCGTTGGCAATTTTTGCTTTAAATAAGTATCGGCTTAAATTAAGCTGTTCTAGTTTGGGGTCGTATTGTTCGCGATTAGTAAAATAAAAACAATAACTTGAATTGGGGAATCGCTTAATTTTTTTTTCACAAATTGATAATAATAATCAAAATTATGGCAACCCTATCCAAGCAAATACCTATCCTATGTAGTAGATATTCTAAGTGAACGGGTGTGACGTAAGAAAAAATATTGCGACATCTTTTAGTTTGCAACAGCTTGAGGAAAAATAGTTTTTATGAGGTTATGTTTATTGCTTTGTCTATTTTGTTTTTGGTCGTAAAATATTAATTAAAAAAAAAAACAAATAAATAAAAAAGACAATCAAAATAATATCCATAAACTAACCTAAAATAAAGCCTGTGCAAGTCTAATAAACCGCTACGGGCTGCAAATGTTTTCAAAATGCTTGCGGCATTGCCACGTTGTATGACAGTGCGCAGTGGCAGTCCGCCAAGCAGTAGTGCGCAAACATTACTGTATTCCAGTTTGAAGGACATTGTTTCCAACGAAATTACTGAGCATATGAGACTTTAGAGCCAGAGGGTGACGAGCGCAGTGCCGTGCCGCGCAGGGTTATACAATGCAGTGTTCTGGGTGGTGCTGTGACTGTTATGGGCAGGCGTAGCGCTTACCATCAGGTAAACAAATTTAGTTTTTCAGATAAATTTCAACATTCAACGCTGTTTGATCTAGAATGTATTAACACTTTTACAATACTAAATCATTAACAATTAATGTAATCTTTACGACCCAGCTCTATCCAATACCATTACAAGACTAAATAACATTTTCCTTCACCTTTTTAAAACCAACTTTAAATACTCTATAATTCACAATTACCTATTCATACAAAACAACATTAAAACTGCACATATTTTACAATAAGGTTGTAATAGCAAAGTTATAGTAACTTGATATGTAAGTTAAGTATAAAAAACAGGTTGAGCTGGCCACGGCACGGCTCGGTAGCTCCACGGAGTTATTATATTTCTTTTGAGACTATAATTAATTTACTTGCTTAGATATATTTTATAGTTACATACTTGGAATAAGAAATACTACTTACTTAGATACTTAGCTAGACAGATAGACGTCTTTTAGCCAAAGTTTTAGCCGGCCTATTGAAGGTTTTTCACCATCACCAAATCCTAACTAAAATTATAAAGGCGAATGTGAGTCGGTTTGTTTGTAACGCTTTCACGCCTAAACCGCTAAACCGATTTTAAAAATTCTTTCACCAATAGAAAGCTACATTAACAGTAAGTAACGTAGGCTATATTTTATCCCCGTATTCTGACGGGAACGGGAACTACGTGGGTGAAACCGCGGGGCGCAGCTAGTTTATTATAAAAATAATTTTATTAAAATTTAACATAATAATTGTTAAAGAGGGAAGATAGCTATATATTACCTTAAGAGGAGCTTGCATCACTTTTGAAGTTTTATGCCCACATGTAAATCTATTACAATTTAAAAAAAAATATCGAAATCGTACACATATATAGGAAATCTGTAAAAATAAAGACATATTCCAGAATTATTGGAACGAAAGAAAAATAAAAACAAAGAAGAATTGATGACACTGAAATATTTTTTTATTTTACTACGAAATTCTACCAAATTTTTAATTAACTTTAATTTATTCCTTTATGAATACCGAAACTAACGTCTAAAAACGTTCCAGAAAATGGCTAAAAGTGTTATAATTTAAAAAGCGTATTAAAAATAAATGACTATGTTAATGATAAAGACGCATGAGGTAAACTGCTAAACGCCTCTTGGCGATTACTTTAGTACGTACTTAGTTTTAATACGATTTAATTTAATATAACTATTCATTACTAACATTTTAAAACTGAGAATCAGTGTCTCACCTGAAGTGGCAAAAAATGATAGCTTTATATTATACTAGCAGAGCCCCGCGGTTTTACCCGCGTTGAGTATTATCCCACTGGAACCGTAAGTTTTTACGGGATAGTATTCTATATGATAATCCAGGTAATAAACTAACTGTGCGCCACATTTTATCCCAATCCGTTCCGTAGTTTTTGCGTCAAAGAGTAACAAACATTCACCCATCCTCACAAATTTTTACATCTATATATATATAAAAAATGGTTTGTTGGTTTGTGTACGCTTCAAAAACTCAAAAATTTCTGCATCGATCGAGCTGAAATTTTAGCATGATATATAATCCGCATCAAGGATTGTTTTTATCTATTTTTTTCATCAGTGACATATTAGCGAATGTGCGAATGTGCCACAGCGAAGCGTGGCAGGGCACAGCTAGTTTATAATATTATAGTAGGATAGGATTCGGCCTCTATATTATCTTCTATACCAATAACAAAATTAATCTGTTATTTAAAAATAAATTGTTAGAATTTTTGACTCTGCCAAATAGGCTCCGAGGCGCCTTAATAGATTTTAATAAAAAAATTATTGGTTAAAACAGGAATTTTAACCACAATTTTCGTGTATGTCCTGAGCATACCTTGCTGCGATATCTTGCACTGTTCTGAAGATATGACTATTAATAATTCTAAACGCGACCGAAGTCGCGGGCTCAGCTTGTGATTAATAATTGTGTAATCATCATCACCACAGAATACGTAATAGTATAATTATCACTTAAGGGTACATAGTGTTACTTAAGGGGATGCAACAAATATTACACTCGCCCTTAAAAATATCTACAAACAAGTCTAGAAAAAGCACCAATTAAAAACGTTCTAGTACCCTCTTAAATCAGTTGGTCGACAGATTCATTACAATGTGTTTCTGGAATATCGGTTTTGGAACTGGTAGGAATAGGGCTTAGTTTTGAATAACATATTTGTGGGCTATGAGGAAGACGTTAAATGGTAGAGAAACAATTAGATTGTACCTCTTTTTTATGTACGTATATTTATTACGCACACATTTACAAAACGGCTATAATCAATGCAATCATTTTAAAGGACCTTTGCATAATAATATGAATGTTTTGATCAGTCAATCTATTTTTTTAATAACCACACTACTTCTGCCATTAAGTATACCGCCATTTTTTTTAGCTGCAACCCTGCGGTTTCCCTTTTTCTACAGGAACTCTACTTTTTCGCGAAATACGTCGTTATTAATATCTTACATAGCATGGAGCACTCTAGAATCAAATTAATGACTTATTAATAATAAAAATTGTTATAATAATTTTTAGAAATTTTATTGTTTTAAATGTTAGCATAATGTTTTTTTTTTCGTTATTCTTATACGGGTGAATTGGGGTTTATTTTTCTATAATTACCCATAAATGTATTTAAAAATATTACGAAAATGCCCCGAGCTATGCCCCAGCTGCGTACATATTATAACAACAAAAACAAAATCTAAAATCGTATCCAACACCGATCTAAACTGCAGTAAAAACTAAAAAACAAGCACGCCAACTCAGAACAGGAAGAAAATTTTCCCGGCAACAGCGCCCCTAGCGGCAATGCACGCGACTAAACCGGAGCGCGCGAACGACCGCGCAACTCTTTCCGCGCGCTTTCTTTTCACCCGTCTCGCTCGCTCCCGCTCAAATTCCGGGCCTTTTTTGGCGCGAGAGAGGGACGGCGTGAAAAAAATGGCGGAACGCACATGTGCCCGCGCACGCGTTTTCGTCTTATTTTTCGCAAGTCGTTCACCTCGGATATATTCGCGTCGGTTTTTGCTATATTTTTTTCTTTTTTTTTTCTCCGTGTGTGTCCGTTGGCCTAGGTCGCGTGCGTAGGACGTGGATTTATTTTTCTCGGGATATCTTAGTCGGTTTTCTAACGCGACAGGGTTTTATGGGCCCCTTTTAGATTCTTATGTATTTCTAGTAAAGTTTGATTTCTCTTTGCGGTTTGTGCAGTTTTATTTGGGGAGCATTTTGGACTTCTAGTTTTAAATTGAATGGAAGACTGATTGTTATGGAATTGTAGAATTTTGAATGGTAAAATTTTAGTCAGTCAGAACATTTTATTTGTGATATCCACACATAGTAACGTAACAATGGTCTAGTTTATTAAAATAGTTAAAAAAAAACGTAACTTTTCAAAATTTTAGAAATATTTTTAGAAGGTCTGTTTCCTACATATTCTTTGGATTTATGTAAAGTGTATAATATTGCATAAGTTAGATTACAAGCTATCAAACAGTGACAACTCCATTACAAACGGCTTAATAATTTTTAAGTGATGCAAAAACCCACAGACAGACTGTAACATAACTACTTTCAAAAATATAATTTTAATATTCAGTAATTTTAGTAATTTTTTTTGACTCGACTGCCAATGAAGGGTTTCTTTTTCGCGCGTATCTTGTATGTTTATTAATATGTATTTTTGTATGTAGTTATGTTTGTTTGTAAATTTCTTTATAACCTCGTATCTTCCAAACGGCTGGATGGATTTCGGCAGTTAAGTTATCGTGTTTTTCTTTTTAAAGTATCATAATTATACTTATAATATTGTACTTAAAAAAAATAAAAGATTTACCTATTAGTAAATTTTTTGTTTTAAATTACTTACTTGAATGGTATTTTTATCGTCTATTTTTTATTTGACTCAGTGACGAGACGAGCAAGTCGTTCACCCGATGGTAAGCGTACTTGGTGTCAGTCAACTGAAGTCAATTATTTGCTTCTCGTACTCGCTACTAAGCTTTAGTATTCCAGCTACACCATCAATTATCCCCCCAATAAAACTAAAATGCCCGAAGCATAATTTTGCATCTAGGAAGCAAAATAAAATCAGTTTAATTAGCTTAGTCAATTAATAAAGGTATTTTCTAATCAATGTGGCCGTAAAAAGATTTATCTTATGCGCAGGCGCAACAACGGGCTCTTGGGGTGGGGTAACGGGTTTGCCGATATCGATTGTAGAGATTTTATCGAATGGGTTTTGTCTAATTGGATGGTCTGAATCTTAGACTAAAGTTTCGTGGGGGATAGAGGGGAAAGCTGTGAATTTATCGATATCGATTTTAGATTGTGTTTTTTTTTTTTAATTTTTATTATATGCGGTGTGATATTATTATTATTATTAATATTTATCAGTAGAGTCAGGAAACTTTAATAAGTGCCCTTTTTAGTTCACGTGAATAAAGACTTTTTGATTTAGACGTGATTTTTATTAATAGACGTTTGTTAAGATCTACTAGAATCAATTCATACATAATTATACTTACATGAGAATACCTACATTAAATACGATGTATATCTATATCTATATTTATATAAATGTTATGTTGGTTTGTGTACGCTTCAAAAACTCAAAAAGTTCTGCACCGATCGAGCTGAAATTTTAGCATGATATATAATCCGCATCAAGGATTGTTTTTATCTATTTTTTTCATCAGTGACATATCAGCGAATGTGCGAATGTGCCACAGCGAAGCGTGGCAGGGCACAGCTAGTAATTATTATAAATATCTTTATATTAATGTTAGATATACAATTTATGGAATACTACACCTTTAATCTTTATCGAAATGATGGTCAATAACATCTAACTGAAACCTTTAATCCAGTTAGATGTCTAATTAGAAAGTTACAAAATCTTATACGATATCGATATGTAGAATTTAATACCAACGTTTTTTACCAACGTGCTTGAAAAACAGAAATAAAATACAGTTTAATAATAAAACGAAACAGCTAACACTAACACAGTGCTAAATAGCTAACACAGAGTTTTCTTATTGAGAGTTATTGGATATAAATAAAAAAAAAACTTGCCACTAGATATTGGACAAGTTTTTTCTTACATCGATACGTCATATAGCGCATCCCTAGCCCACACCAGTTTTATATAATAGGTAATGGTCGATTTATTAGAGATGTTCCGAGACGAGACGCTAGAGATTTTAAATTAAATAGAGTTTTTAGCACGGTTGCTGTATAACATAGGTTTTATGTTACTAATGCTAATAACATAAGCTATTAATGGTGGTAGTTGCTAGCATTTATAAATACAAATACAAATTATATTTATTTACATCAATTTTTTTTTTTTTTTTTTTTTATTAGCTTAAAAGCATCCGTTATTTAGCTGATATCCATAGATAGATAGCTAGAAAGATTAACACAATTTTTTTTTTAAAACAGAGAGAAAAAACATAACTTAATAATAGGTACCATGGGCGGTCTTATGGCTTAAAGCGATCTCTGCCAGATAACCTTTGGATGGACAAAATAGAAGGCAGTTGAATTAGTTGATAATTAGTGACAAAATATCAAAACATAGAATAGAATAGAATAGAAAAACTCTTTATTTTACACCAGAAACAAAAATAAACACAGTACAGAAGAATTACAATAGGTAAACAAGGGTAGTACAATGGGCGGTCTTATCGCTGAAAGCGATTTCTTCCAGACAACCTACTAATATATGCACAAATAAGAGTTTTTGTAATATAAATACCAATAATAAGAGAGTTCTAAATATATATATAATATAATAATATACAATAAACATCAATATTCAATATGTTGAAGGTAAAATAGATAGCTATACTTCCGTTGAAGTTAGTCGGACGAATGACAGATTAAGACAATTGTAGTAGAGGTAGTTCCTATCCTGACCTCAATCTTACCTAAATTATAGTAAACCTTAGTTAGTAATCTCGGAAATACTACGACTAACCATTTAAAACCACCAACTAAACTTATTGAGAATTGTTCCCTTTGAGTCCAATATGTCATTTTGAGAACTGTCCCTTTTGAGTCACATAATATGTCATTTTGTGAATTGGCTCTTTGAATTCTCAAAAACGATTTTACATATTGGTCATTCTGCATCTAAACCTTTTTTATATCCTAATGAAACTGAGTTTATAACCAATTTTTTCCTTTAAATATAAATAAGTACAAATGCAACGATACGTACCTATTAAACACATAGAACGGCCACTGAATAGCTAAATACACAGTGCCTAGGTATCCTTAGATATCAGCAAACACTAACTATCTCTACAAGTCTAGATAGACTAGTCCTATATCTAGACTCGCACAAAGAAACACTATGATTACATATAAAACTCATACTTAGTCGAGCACTTGATAAGCGTTGTATTTATAAGATGGTCTTAGTTATAGTCTGGACTGTTGGATCGTTCTAGTTTTTTTTTTATTTGACTGATTGACGATACGAGCAAGTCGTTCACTTGATGGTATGCGCTACGCCTGCCTATAACAGTTACAGTGCCACCCAGAACTTTGCATTGCATAATCTTGTGCGTCACCCTGAGACATCGGCTCTAAAGTCTCATATGCCCAGTAACTTCGCTGGAGACAATGCCCTTCAAACCGGAACACAGTAATGTTTGCACGCTACTGCTTGGCGGATGAATATCTGGTAAAGGTGTGGACTTCCCCAGGCGGACTCATGTAGAAGAGGCCCATTTAAATTTTTTTTTAATTATTATATAGAGAAATGTTTCGTCTGAACGGTTATATTAACTGGCTACGTGTACAAATTATAAAAGCGTCAAAAGATAAAAAAAAAAACAGATATGTATAGTACTTTAATTTCGTGCAGGTATGGGTTTTGGTTTGAACTTTTAACAATTCTGGAACCATTTTAAGACTGGCTGAAGATGTGCTCTTCATTTTGTTTTATTTGTATTTTTTTTTTGGTTACATATTTTTGTTCAGCTAGAACAGTTCTGTTAGCTATGCGTTCGCATAGCACAAAAAACATGACAGTATTAGAATGTTTGGGCACGTTCAGAACTTTTGTCCCTCACTGTTAACCAGAAACGAATTTTTAATTTCTTTTTGTAAAGACAGACAATGAAAAGTAAAATGAAAATGAAAACGCACCTTAAACCTATATAAATTGGGTATTAGCTCGAACGTAAATAAAAAAAAAACAAAAATCGTTCCTTGAAAAAAAATGGAACCGCCTATAAATAAGACTCAAAAGCTTTTTTTCCCGCTCGGTACGGGCGAGGTTATCGCGGAAAAGTCGTGGATTTTTCAAAATTTTATCTACGCTGTATAGATAACACGCACACATGTGTATCTAGGGATGTTACTAGAAACCTTGTTCAATCGATCGATTTTGTAAGTAGTCTGTGGTTTTGTGAAATTGATTTTTTTTAAATAACAAAAGGTTTTGTTTAGAACTAGCTTTTTGTTAACGATGAATAATTTTATTTGTAACTAGCTGTACACTGCCACGCTTCGCTGTGGCACATTCGCACATTCGCTGATATGTCACTGATGAAAAAAATAAATAAAAACAATCCTTGATGAGGATTATATATCATGCTAAAATTTCAGCTCGATTGGTGCAGAACTTTTTGAGTTTTTGAAGCGTACACAAACCAACATAAAATTTTTATATATATAGATTATAAATTTTACATTGAAGTTTACCAAAAGGACAATGTAAAACTATAGCCAAAAAAACTTGAATTAAAATAACGTATTATATAATTAATGACTAAACCTATCAATGACGAAACTGCATGGTTTCAAACTGCTCAAGCGCCTCGTGGCGAAGTAATAACTTTTAATAGCATCAATGTATTAGACATAAAGAAATTCAGATTTTAAAAAATTAGCCTTCGAGTTTGCTGGTTCTTCTCGATTATATTATATATAGCAATCCAGTGGTAGAATTGAATTTCCATGAGTGCCCTCTTGGGCCCATGTAAATAGAGATTTTTTTACTAGACCTTGATATTTTCGATTTAACACTTCACTGAAATAATCAAAACTGGAAAGTCAAAAATCAAATTAGAAAGTATTTTCTAATTGTAAAAGTATTGTCATATATATCTAATTGATTAGAAACATGCATTTGTTTACTGGCAACAAAATTATAACCGTATAACTAACTTCGTGGGGTCTTTGAAATTATATAATTACGAAGTTAGGTTTTCAGATTGTATATAAAATAAATTACTTGGCAAGGGTTAAAATTCATCACATTTTTATTTAACTATGTTCTGTAAAATTCTCTAGAACATAAACCTTTTTTGTAATTATAAATTGTAATGATAATTTTATTCTCTAAGTTTATTTTATCGATTCAAAACCAACATTCTCGACTCAACCTTCAAGACATCTTACCCCAACCCTACCCTATAAAGTAGAGCAAGGAGCAACAACGCCACTCCTAAAAGACTTATAACAAAATTACGCGCATATAAAATCAAATGATAAACAGTATATGTTAGAGCTTAAATTGCAATGGTTGCATAAGGTTTTTGTGGCTAGTAAAGTCTGATGAAAAATGCATTTTTTCGTTAGAAAAAAGATAATAATAATGTGTATTTTAAACGGAAATTTTATAAGAAGCCAGTGCGCGGGGCGGCTGTATTTTTCGCGGAACCGAGGTACAAAATTTTCCACTATTACGCAATACTTTTTTAACCCGACTTCTTTGTCTTTTATTTTTTTTCATTCGTTGTTATTACGTGTGACTTGAGCAAACATCTATAAAGTGAGTTTAAGCGGCTAATTAGAGAAGTAGGTGAGGTTTTACTTATAAAAAAAAACTTGTCGTGTTAATGGGTTTAAAAGTTAGATTCCATTTTGAAAATAATACCAATACATAAAAACTCTTTTTAAATTAGACATATTTATGAATGAATTGTGTTTTTTTACTTTTGAATATTTTGAATTCTTTAAGGTATGGAAAAATATATTTCAATATCAGATCTTCATTGGACTTTGTCCTCGAACAATCAGTTTGATTAATTGATATTCTTATTAAGTATTTCCATTTTATTACTATGTTTACGTGTTACTTTAAGATTTTTATTATTTTTAATTATATTATATATAAAATAGTTCTGAGACTCCTGTACTAAATGTGTCTATGGTTAGAATTTAAAACTCTTCCATGCGCCAGATTAGATGTAGCGACATCTAGAGAGTTATAAGTACTTTGTGTTTAAAACAATACAATATATTTTATTTTTATTAAAAAAAAGTGATTGACAATTCTGCAAGGTAACAGTAATTTAAAATTAACCAAACCTTTTTGTCCCATTTTTATGGTTCAATGAGTTATTGTTAATTAAGTCTGCGATGATTTTTTTAAAACATCTTTTAAAAAAAATGTGCTTAACATTAAATACAAAAGCATACAATTAGTGTTCGATTTGCTTTCGTGCACGAATTTATAAAAAAAAAAACATCATTCACAGAACCGTGTAAAAAAAGTTCAGATAAAACTATCGCCAGTCTCACTCACCGTAACATATTAAAAAACTTCTTAACACATAACAATAATTATGCAGCGCTAAACGTTTAAAAGCTATAATCTTAATAAAATTTGACGGCTGTATAACAGCCTTTGTAATTGCCACAAAAAATGCTCCCCTCAGAAAAAAAAAATAGGCTGAATAGGGACGCCCGTGTCACGGAAATAAAAAAAAAGTGGGCCGGCCACGCGCACACCAATTAACTCGTTTTTTTAAGAACGCTGTTTGAATTTAGCCGTTTTTTTATTGGTTCAGTGAATGCTAGGGGAGTTTTTTTTCGAGTTTTTTCTAAACGGAATGTGTCAAGATCGTCACTTTTTTTTTCTTTTTATTGGTTGTTACGTTTAGTGGGCTTAGGAGCGGTATGTTTAGACAGGGTGAGTTACTTTTTTTTTGTGTGTATCATGTTGTATTTTTTATTCTTTTTTTTTGGGGGTTTCGGTGGTCGGCTTCTGTTTAACGGTCGATTTGATTGAGTGAGCCACGGGTGTGCGTAGTATTTTTATTGTGTTTATCCATTTAGAAAGCAATACAATTTATGGACTGTTTTATTGCTTTTAGCTCAATGTATAGGCTATTTACAATCCACACGTTTTGAAGTTTGATTTCAATTACTGTTTTGTTCAGTTGTGATTAAAATCATGAGTTTTACAGATTTTCCTATCGCTTAGTACTCATAATTATGAGTGTTTATTTGTTGGTCTTTGTAATTAAAATTTTAGTATTGAAACTATTTATGAAAAACTGGTGGATAATGTACTGTTTTACTGTTTTTTTTTTATACTGTGTGAGTAATTCCGTGTTTACAAAAACGGAGGAATTATATTATTACGGAAATATACGCTTTTTTATTTTGTTTCATTGTAACCGTCACCGTGCCCGCTACCTTTTGGTCTGCACACACTTTTACTAGGTATTATCTTAGCGTCTTTGTTTCCACAACAAATACAATTTAACAATCTTCAGTTCTATGTTCTAGGCCAGCATTCTCTACTTCGTCGCTTACCATCAGTTGACACTACGGTAACATGCTTGTACATAAAAAAAATACAAAAACCAAAAATTATAATCTCATACTCCTGCTTTCCTGCCCTTCAAAGGTTTCGTTTTTTTTTCTTCATCTATAATAAAAAAAAAATCAAGCTAGTATTTTTTGATATTGAATAGGCGCTTTCGTTTGAACTCTAGCTACCATTTTCATAAAAAGTTTTGTTTAATAAAATTGCACTAATATATTATTGTGCAGTGCTATGTGTGGCAGGCATAAAGCTGTAAGTATCTCACGTGGACTTATACCACAGCGCTCCGAAGCCATTGTAAACAGCTATGTGGTCGACGAAGAAGCTTTGCTAAGATACCAATTCAATAAATGAATAAATTCATAGCGAGTGTAAAAATTTATTTCCTTTATTATCGATCACACAAACAATAAGCAGGGCTGGGACATAGTCGTCACGGAATCGTACCATTAATAACGTTTTACGGTGTACCGGCTCGGGAACGTGGAGATGGACTCACAGCCCAAGATTATCATTAAAAAATATAACGTTTTAAACCAGCAAACGGATTTTTTTTACTGTTTTTGAAGTAAAACTTCTTGACGCACGTACGACTTGGGGAGTATGCTGGTGAATGCGTTACGAAAAATGTGATCGGGCGAGGCGAACGGAATTTGAGAGGGAGATTTAAGTTAGTGAATATAGAAAGAGAGAGAATTCCGTTTCGTATTTTTTAAAATGTTTATTTTTTAAATATTTTTTTAAGTTAGAGTTTTACTTCTACTATGTTTCCCAGCACACATTTCGTTTTTTTTTAGTAAAATTCTTCACCATATCTACAGAAAGAGTAAGTATGTTGACAAAAGTCCAGGCACTTACAATTAATTATGACTAGTGCTCGCCCAGTGGTCGAAAATTGACCATCATCATCATCATCATCAACCCATAACGTCCCACTGCTGGGCACGGGTCTCTCCTCACTTTCGTGAGGAGGGTTAGGCCATAATCCACCACGGGGCCCAGTCCGGATTGGTGGATAACATACCTAACTCCGAAATAATTCTCGGATAGGTATGTGGATTTCTTCACGATGTTGAAAATTGACCATAATTCATTTAATTTTATGTTAAAGAGATTGAATCTCTTATGGTAGAGTTAAAGACCATATGTCAATAATCACTGATGAGAACTGAAACGAGATGTCAATACAAAACCTTTTCTGCAAGAATGAAAAGGGGAAGAAGGGATTTGGCCCTGCAGTGGGATGATCAAGGCTAATAATAAAATAATAATAATAAATAATTTAATAATATTTTTAATTGAGTTTATTATTATTAGTTTTATAATAAAATAATAATTAAGAAGTGAAATAAATAAAGTGAAAAATAATAAAATAACAGATTCCGCTTCCTCACTTGTCCAGCTTAACCCTTCGCGTCTCCAAAAATGATTAAAAATAGGTCGTGGTGCGTGCGCGACGGATCATTAAGGCCCTCTATTATAACTTTTTCATTGAAACTACTTTCGTGACAGTAGTATCGCTTTGTGTGGATACATTCTTTATTTAGGTAAAGGTAAATTCGTTTATAATTGATTGTCTTGAAATAAAATTACAGTTTTGGTATGACTACGTTGTATAAAGAACGATTATTAATTTATTTAAAATCCATATTATATTTTTACGATATTTTGTTTTACCTAGCCTCCTAAAAAAACTTTTTTTTTAAATATTTGTTGAGTGACGAGACGAGCAAGCAGTTAACCTGATGGTGAGCGCTACGCCTGCCCATAATAGTTACAGTGCCACTCCAAACTCTGCATTGCATAATCCTGCGTGGCACTTCACTGCGCTCGTCATCTTAATATATTGGCTCTAAAGTCTCATATACCCAGTAATTTAACTGGAAGCAGTGCCTTTGAAACCGGAACACAGTAAAGTTTACACACTACTGCTTGGCGGATGAATATCTGGCAAAGGTGTGGGTACATCCCCAGATAGAAGAGGCTCTTGCAGAAGAGGCCTCCCACTTCAAATACATTATAGGTACTCACTGCATCTGCACTGCTTTTACTGCATCTCATTAAAATTGAGTAAAATCCAAAACACTCACTTTTCGCTGTAAGCATAGATTCTAATGCATAGAGTGTTCTGGTTGTATGTGCAGTTTCGCACACATTTTATAAGTTTCTTGCGACAATGTGTTTAAATTTTTTGTCCCACAAAACAGCAACACATTCTCACAGTACACTCCATTCAAACACTATCTAAAATTCTACACCCTTTTATCTCAACATCTTGTCTATGATCCGTTCCCACCGAGAACAAAAGTACCCCGAAAAACCCCAAACTGGTTTCTGCACAATCATTTGTTTTACACCGTGAAACAAAAAAAAAGTGTCATTATTAGAACCCTTGTAGGAAGAAAGGCCAGGTTTGGAAATTTGCATAATTCTGATGGGGTCAAATGGGCCCATTGTGCCAGTGAAGGGTTAACGGAAGAAATTGACGAAATGGTTTATCTAGTATTGGGTTACAACTGGTTTTTTGATGGTATTGTCATGGAGGAGTTGGATTTAACCGTGTTCGGGCTTTGTTCTTCACTGGCCTACAATCTGCGTTTGTTTTTCTTATAATTTTTATCTATACTTACTTATCTCTTCTAAATTAAACAATCTTTTTCATAAAATCTATATATATAAAAATGTTATGTTGGTTTGTGTACGCTTCAAAAACTCAAAAAGTTCTGCACCGATCGAGCTGAAATTTCAGTATGACATATAATCCGCATCAAGGATTGTTTTTATCTATTTTTTTCACCAGTGACATATCAGCGAATGTGTGAATGTGCCACAGCGAAGCGTGGCAGTGTACAGCTAGTAATTTAAAAATAAGAAAACAAAATAAAAAAACCTGTTTTTTAATAATTAGAGTCAAGGGGATTAGTAGATTTTGGACTAGGGAAGAGCTTTGGTCAATAACCTAATACAAACTAGAATTATCAATGCCAAAGTAATTCAGTTTGTTTGTTTGTTACGTTTTCACACCTAAACCGCTGAGCCAATTTTGTTATAGAGATAGTTTGATCTCTGAAAATTATATATCTTATATCTTTAAATGAGCAATTCTTGTATATATATATATAATAATTGGAATCTCGGAATCGGCTCCAAGGATTTTCATGAAATTTAGTATATAGGGGGTTTCGGAGGCGATAAATCGATCTAGCTAGGAAGCATTTTTAGAAAATGTCATAAAAAAAAAAATAAAAAAAAAAATACCGAGCAAAGCTCGGTCTTCCAGGTACTGAGACTTTTAATCGCGATATCTGTAGTCCTAAAGGCTATAATAGTTTGTAATAAAAATTAATTTAATTTAATTAGTTTTTTATATTTTATGATTTTTTTGGTTGTAACTACGAAAAGTGCTACGTCAAAATTATAAATTTAATATCGTATCCCTATTATGTATCTATTTATATTGTATTTAATTTTGTTTATACTAATTTATGTATCAATAATAATTTAGAAACAATGTAAGACTCGTAATATAAAATTTAAAAATTGCCTAAAATGTAGAGGGAAACTAACTATAGCAGTTTTCAAACTTACGCGAACTGAATTCAGATTCAAATTTTAGTTTTTTTTTTTCAGAATTTTCTTATGTTTATATTTTGATACTAACGTATACGCGAATAAGACCCGTGTGTGTGTGTGTGTGTCTCGTAAATATAAAACGAACTATGTAATATCACTCACAGATAATATGTAGGTTAATAAAGGTGTAACAATGAGGGGTCGCAGCTGCCACGTCTGGCTCGTCCACAGTGGACACATGCCTCAATATGATTCTGTTGAATATTAAGAAATGCTATAAACTTTTCGGTTATCTACCATAGCTACAACAGGTTTTAGGTTTAAGCAAGGTTCAAAACTTAAAGACAGATATCGGTTTAAATTTGCTTTTACCCGACTACGGCGGAAAAAAGTAGGATTATGATTTTGATCGGTATGTAATTTATGTTCATTTGTTCCCTCATTACTTCTAAATTACTAATCAATAGTAAATGATGGGTATATTATTATAGATTAAATTATGATATTACTAGCTGCGCCCCGCGGTTTCACGCGCGTAGTTCCTGTTTTCTCCCACGGGAACATACTATCGGGATAAAAAGTACCCTATTACTCAATCCTGGTTATAAACTATCTGTGTTCCAAATTTCATTCGAAAGTTTTTGCGTGAAAGAGGAACAAACATTCATCCATTCTAACAAACTTTCGCATTTATAATATTAAGTAGGATTTAAAAAAGCAGTTTTTATAATATCGCAGTTTATCTACTAGAGTATTTTACCAAATTTCGTGTCTATATCATAATTATGCTTTAAACTCTAAATTATGAGAAAAAAAACATAAAAAGAATTCATTAGACATATTGTCCATGCTGAAAACGTCAAATGAATCCTATTTTCAGTTTAAATTGTACTTCCGGATGCATTCATTTATAATTACTAAACAATTTTAATTACTTAAGAAACTGGGTTAAAATTTGACTCGACCGAACCATCCATACCTAGCACGGATTCCTTACATCACTCACAGTTTAATGAAAAGATTATAATAATAGCGGACAAATTAAAGCGGACACTATGTGCATTGTGGAACAACCCTCAATGATAGGGTCATGCAGGAGCGAGCCAGTTGCATTGTATCGAATTATTATTATATCGAACGAATAGCCGTTAACCGTGACTTCGTTCACTGTATTTTTCTAATCACCAAAACCCAATGGCCTATACCAAAAAATTCTAACCGACTGTATAAAGGATGGTTTGTTTTTTGGTATTTTGTATGTATGTCTTATATACGAGTAGGTTTCATGGCGCATCCACACTCTATAGGACTTGATAGATTTTCTTAAATTTGATTTTGTACTGGTATGCCTCTTCTGCAAGATACCACCTGGAGAAGTACATCTTTGCAAGATATTTATCCGCCAAGCAGTAGTGTGGAAACATTACTGTGTTCCGGTTTGAAGGGCACTGTTTCCAGCGAAATTACTGGGCATATGAGACTTTAGAGCCGATGTCTAAGGGTGACGAGCGCAGTGCAGTACCGCGCAGGATTATGCAAAGCGGGGTTCTGAGTGCTGCTGTGACTGTTATGGGCAGACGTAGCGCTTACCATCTTACCATCAGGTGCACGACTAACTTGTCTCGTCACTCAGTAAAATAAAAATATAAAAAATATTACGAGAATGACATGGTATAAATTTTAAATCTCTTAAACCAATTTGTTTTATAATATCTTCAAGATACTGACTGTTTGTAATAATTACAGTTAATAACAGTTAATTATTAACTGTTTGTTTCTATGTGTAGATATAGATTGCCTGTAGGGTTGTCTGTACATTAAGTAAGGGTTAGAAGTAATAAGTAGTAATAAGTAATTGTCAATAGAATAATTTATTTTTATATTGTATATTATGGACTTAAAAAAAAATGACATCGCCGTAGAGTTTCTTGGTGCTATCTTCTCTGACGAGCGTATTTCGGAAGCACTGGTAGAGTCAATGGAGTTTTCCTTTTCCAGTGCGAGATTCAGGCATGAGTCGCCACTTGAAAGGGAAATGTCCTTTTTCTAACTCATTCTCGAACACATTTCACACCAAAACACTTCAACGTTAGCACACTACTGATTTGGTAGTTGTTATTTTTTCTACCAAATAAAATACCATACCTACCCAAGAATTATTTCGGAGGTAGGTATGTGATCCACCAATCCGGATCTGGCCCCCGTGGTGGATTATGGCCTAATCCTCATCACGAAAGTGAGGGGAGACCCGTGCCCAGCAGTGGGACGTTATGGGTTGATGATGATGATGATGAAATAAAAAAAAACAATCATCACCATCAGCCTAATTTGTCCACTGCTCGACGAAGGCCGCTCCTAGTGAACACCACTGAGCCCAATCTTCGGCTCCTTATCCAGTCTCCGCCAGCTGTTTTCCGCTAGTCGTGACATGACCTAGCCGGCAGGCGTCTTTCACTACGTCTGCCTTATTTCGGTATCCACTTGAAAACAAAAAAAAAAAAAACATGTGTGTTGGGACACATAGTACAAGAAAAACGAACCTAAAACTTATTAAAAAAAAACATAAAATATATTAAAAAAAATATACGAAACGTAACTCTTTCTTTCTATTTTCACTAACTTATGTCTCCCTCTCAACTTCCTTTCCGCCCGATTACATTTTTCGTAACGCATTCATCAGCTTACTCCCCAAGTCAAGTCTGCATAAAGAAGTTTTACTTAAAAATGTACCTAATCATAGTTTAATTTCTCTCGTTCTCATTTTTTTTTTATTTTATTAAATTCTTTGGTAAAACTGAAGATAATAAACAGTAAACTATATTCGATTGAATATTTTACTATGTTTCCAAGCGCTGGTACAGATAGGGTTGGCTTGAAAATACTCCCCAGCACCCTTGTACGAACCCTTCGTAGCGTTTGGTTCAGATAGAAGTGTTCCAATGAAACCAGAGTGCCGCTTTTCTTAACAATGGTCACCATTGGTTCATGTTTTGGCCGACTTTCCTACTTAGGTTCGTATAGAAGTTTAGTTTTATGAATTTGCTTCATATAGATGTATGTGCTAATGACATTAAGTTTAAAATTATTGCAATTTTGGAAAAAAAGAAACAAAAAATTTCAATAACTTTAATTTTTAATTTTTTTGGTGTGTTTCACTTTTTTTTAAATACAGTTTCCAAAAAAAAAAAACGTCTGATTCAATTAACTATACTCAAAATCAGTAGTCTAATCTCCCCACACATTACTTACGATTCTCGCAACTGATACCATTACTAAGTCAATCAAAACTGTTCATTTTGTATCTATAACGATCTATTAATAAGGCCGTGTTCACACACCGTGGAAAAGAACTAAGTCACTCCCATGTGACCACACCTCTTCATTATACCTAGGTTACGATTGCCTTAGCAGTTTGTTAGATAGTGGGAGAGACAGTGGCCGCTTTGAGTAACGTGTTTTGCTTTTGACAGATTTGAGTAAATTAAATTTATGGGATTGCTTAACTTAAGTCGGTTGTTCGTTAGCTATTGAGATGTGGGTAAACTGCAGGTAGCTTTAAAAGTGTTATCACCTTAACAGTATAAAGGTTCTTGTCGAAAGTGAGCGAAATATGTAATAAGAAAAAATAATCCCAACACTTTTTGACCAAACATAAAGAAAAATTGACAATCACATGGCATTTTAGCCTCCATTGAAACACCTTACTCAAACTCACCGTCACCTCTCCTCCCACAATAGACAGAGTACTCCCATAGGCAGTATTTATATAGTATGATTGTGTTAGTACATAGCATGATTGGGCGATAACACGTCCTATTGTTACGCTCTGCAATTTTAGTTCTTATTGGATGGTCTAGAATCTAGCCTCTAATTCGTTTAATGTTCTATTCTTTTGAACGGAGGTGGGTAAAGGAAAGGATGTCTGGTTTTAATGATTAGGGGAACTTTACGTATAATAACTTTTAGTAGGGGAAATGCTCAGTACTTATCTATTGGTCAAATGCTAAGCCATAAAGTATGAACAGACATACAGACAGCCAGACGGATAACAAAGTGATCCTATAAGAGTTCCTTTTCCTTTTGAGATACGGACCCCTAAAAAGGTTAATTATTAATATTTATTGTATTAAAAAGTTGGATTTACTATGTAAGAATCTGAACTTTGACGCCATCGCAACTAGCGCCATCTGATAAAGGTTTTGTTTGTTCTCAATTCGACTCTACTAAACTAAAGATAAAGTACAAAATTAAATGTTAGATACAAGAAAACTTACATACTTTTTAATCTAAAAAAAATTACTGATTCTTTTTTTTTATCTAGGTTCTGCAAACTAGGAATATCTATACAGGGAGATACAATAATCTGGATCAATATTAACAATGTCTCAGAATTACGAGCACAGTGCAGTGCCGTAAAAGATTTTGCAATGCAAAGGATTAGGTGGCATTGCATTTTTTATAAACAAGCGTACCGCTTATCATAAGACGAACGGCATTATTTATAGTATCTATGCTGAGTCGAATAAAAAATAACATATTTATTAATGGCTGCATCGGCTAAAATTCATATGGATTTTATTTCTTACAAAATGCTACGTACTAGAAAAAGAAGTGAAGTAAAATTTAAATATACTGAATATCTACTTAAATAACTACAAACTATCTAATTATTCAAATTAAAAATAAAGATAACTTTAACAAAGCTTCATTACAATCTTAGGAAAATCTGTTCGAGACGCCTAGCGCCATCTAGCGCGGGGTAGCAGGGGCAGGGATTTCTCCAAGGAAAGCTCTCGGGGTCAAGTGAAACTGCTCAAGACTTATGTAAGAACCAAGGTTTATTTTCCACAACAATGTTCAGTTACAATGATATTCTTAGTACTAGAAGTCTTCGTAAGTACCTGTAAAAGAAAATGTAGTTAGTACTCATAAAGAAACATCGTAGGAAAAAGTTCTGTTGAAAGATTAACTCAGGAAAAGCTTAGGGAACTCTGCGATTGGTCGCGATAAGGAAAAAAGTTATAAAACAAATTTTTCCTCGTTTTAGGTAAACGGTTAAAAACGCGAATCGGACCTAAAGCCGTTATTTAACCCCATAAGCCCCGCCTGGCTTTAAAAACAAAAAAAAACTTCAATAGGAAAGAGGCGTCGAAAAGAAATGCTTTAAAAGTTTTCATGAGACAGACATATACCCCGACCCTAAGTGCGAGCGAGAGAAACGTCATTAAGAAAAAATCACAAAGAAACCCATTCTTTTTCATTTCCTCCCTCACTAATAGCGGCTTAGAAAAAAATGGGGAGCGCTAACTATCTCGCTCTGGCGCGTGAGGGTGGCATGGAAATAGGGTCGGGCGAGCGAGAGGCGAGACCACCCTTAAGCGTCCTTAGCGCCCTATTTAATAGTTCTTATTTCGGCCGTGGTCCGAGCGGTCCGTCATACGTTTTGGGACGAGTGTCCGAGCGCGGCCGGCGCGGGGGGCGCGCGCCACACGGCGGCCGCTCCGCCGCCGTCGCGCCGTCTTTTCCTTGGCCGGACGCATTTTTCCGCGGAAAAAACGCGGGGCGCGTGCGCCCCACGACGGTGGGGATGTTCTTGGCTACGTCTAAGGCGGCGGGGGCGGCGCCGCGTCTTGCTAGTTGGGCCGGCGTCTTCGGCTGGCGCGCGCGTCCTCCCCACCCCGCAAGAATCCGTCGCGACGCTCAAGTTTTCCACCAAGAAGTTAGTCGTCGCCCACCCGCGTCTCAAGAAGGTCTCGTTTCCGCTTTTCCGGTTTCCCCGTTCGCCGCGAAAATTCGAACTTTTCTTAGACCTTCGTACTGAGCCGGCTCTCGCGTTGCAGATCGGGGCGGCCGACGGGTCGCATGTCTTCGCTGTGACGATTCGTCCGAAGCTGGACTTGATGTTGAAGTACTTCAATGAGAACATATCCCTAGCGCTGCAGGAGAGGTACAGGGACCTCCATGATTATCGGAAGACGGAAGCGGTAGAGGAAGGGTCACCGAGGGAGGCGAAAGTTCCGAAAATAGCGGAGGATAGTGAGCAGGTCGGCGGCGGGGGCGCGTTCGAGAGCAGCGCCGCGCCGCCGTACCCGAGGCTGCTGGAACCGCCGAAGGAGGAGGACAGCTTCGTGGCGAGCTGGCTGCAGAACTCGTTCAAGATGACCGCAGCGGAAGGGAACCCGGAAGGGTCTGCGGGCGGCAGTGCCTTAGACCTGCGAGCGGCTCCGCTGAGCCTCCACATCCCGGCGCTGCAGCAAGCTGCTGAGGCTCAGCGGCAGTTCAAGATGCAGGACTTCTGGAACCGGAGCCGGCCCGGGTCCCCCCAGGAGCCGCTGGGGCAGCCTGGCCCGGCGCCGCCGACGCCGCAGCCGCCCGCCACTCCAGACCATAAGATCATGGCAGAGAAACTTGTCAATGAAATTCAGGTGAGTTTTTTTTTTCTTTTAATGATATGGTTTAGTAAGTTGGAAGGATTTTTGTGAGATCGAAATAGTTGATACAGTCTGTTCTAAAGTTGTTTCCGAAATTTATTCAACTTGAAATTTTGATTAAATTAATTTCTTTATGGTCAAATAATTAGCATGATTTTTATGTTAGAGAAGTTTCTGAAGTTATAAGAGTTTTTGTGAGATCGCGTTCGCTGATTTAAATTATATTACAATTGGTTAAAAGGATGCAAATTGAATTTTTATCTACATTATTTGAAAATTATTCTTGAAGGCAAGCACTAAATTATGTCTTAATACCAGCTAATATAATGAGAAATTATTAATGTAACAATAATTATAAAATTAACGTCGCTGAAGTGAAAGAAAAACTTATGTTAATTTCGTCTGGAATTTATTTCAGAAAACGTGACTAAGTATATTTTTAAAAGTTAATGTGATAATGTTTCATTTAATGTAAAAAAGTGAAAAGTATTTGCAATATGTTTGTGTTAAACGTCAAAATATAAGTCCTACCGTTTATTAGAAAATTTTAAGCTGAGAAATATCTTCAGGTGTTTTGCCGACGGAAAAGATAGTTGGAATCACAATTCTTACCTTTTTTCTTCAAACGTTTAACTAAAGATTTCTGATTATCTACTTAGTGTTTATAATATTAATAAGATGCACAGTTTGTTTAAAATTCAGAAAAAAAAAACAGTTATATTTCCGTAAAAAAATCTGGCCTTAAATTTTGTTCACTTCACTTTAACCTTCTATAACATTATTTTGCTTTTTAAAGCAGTGTTAAAACCGAAAATAACAAAGTTAAGGACAACGTCTATCTTCTGCAAAGAGCTATGTTCAACTGACCTCAGGGTATTACCGCGGGTCTCACAAAACTCGTTCCAAATTTGAATGATCCCTTCCTTAAAAATAAAAAAGAAGATACCGCCAAGGCAACATATTGTAAATCTTTTGTTACAAAGAAAGGGTGAAGGTCCTCGCGTCAAACTTATTATTAAATCGTTTTTGTCCTTATTCCGCATCCGGTGACACAAAAGGATATGTAAATTACAATAATCTGTGATAATTCCATTATTTTGATATTAGCCTGTGATCAACTTGTCGGCGATACTTTAACTTTTTTCTTGGCATAATGTTTGTTTTGAGCATATGGCTTATGATTGTTCGGTGACGTCGCGGTTGGACCGTTTATTTTTATTTCCTGCCTATATTTGTTTTTCCGGTCCGATAACGTGTAATTTTAAAAAGGTTGGCTGTAAAACGGTTCGCCTTTGCCATCGTGAATTAAAAAGTTATACTGCTGTAGACAAAAAAGAATGAAAGTTGTGCCATCATACTGGCATAATATTGGGTAGTTAAAATGAAATTAAAAACAAAAGAGGAAAGAATATTACATTTTAAATTAGTTTCGAATACGCTCACCTTGCATTTGTCTATTTCCCACGGTACGCCGGATTAGGGGTACGGTGATTTTATTTTTTAATTTTTTACCGCGCTTTGTTTCACGAAGGGGTGTTGACAGTTATTTGTTGCTGCGAATCTGTTCGAGTTTCAAATTTTTTGTTTTTAAAATTTGTTTGAATATAGAACCGGTTTGACATCCTGTTCGTATTCATTCGTTTTTTTCTTGTAAATGAAAATTTAACGGTTCGACGCGATGAGTACTTGCTCTATTGTGGTTTAGTTTTTTCTAATCAATGGTTAATTAAAATTTGATTTATTAATATTTTTCTAGTGGACGACAAACCCTTGAATCTGAGGCAAGGGTTTGTTATCAAAATATTGAATCAGTTTTTATTGCAAATTAAATGTGAGTCTACTAGCGACCTATTTATGCCAATTTTTAAGCGACTGCTTCTTAGCAGTGCTTCTTTCAAAGATAAGGAAAGAGGCTACAAAGGTATAAAGAAGAATATTGTAAAAAGCTAATCAAAATCTAGGAATATGGGTAACAATACCAATTACACCCATATCTACTAGCTACTTTAAAACCTACAATTAATGCGGATCGTGATTAAAAATTATACTATGATATATTTATAACGTAAGGGTGTCCATATTGGATGCATAAATTTGTTTTTAAATTTTTCTTCTGAGTATTTCGTCAAAGTAATGATTAATCACAATTCAATGTAAAATACTTTAGTTAGCGTTAGCAAATTAGTAATAAAGAATTATCTGAGTAGTTTATCCACTAAATTAGTTATGTGTAAATGTTATTATAACCATAACCAAAGACGTTTCAATAATATCACCTTTTTACAGTAAAAATTGCACGAAATTAATGAGGTTGTTTCTTTCTTTCACGCCACCCTTTTCTAACGTTGGAACGAGACAGCAACAACAGCAATCGCCATCAGCAGATTCCACGATGAGCGAGCGATCCCTCGTACCGTTTGCATTGGTAAATTTTCTTTTGAATTTTAAAATAATATAATTATAATAAATATAATTTAGCATCATTATATTTTTTTTATAAATCTGACATGAGTATTGACTGTTATTTTGTCGGTTCCGGTTTTTGAAATTTACATTATATTGGAGTTTACTTAATATAAAAGTTTTAAAAATTAAGGTGAAATGTACGGTCATTATCTACTCGGCTCCGACAAAATAAAATCAACACTCTGTATATGCGTTTCTAATTTTTTTTTTGTCCAGTGCCTAAAGCGTTATTTGGATTCTCCTCAGCCAGAATGCGCTTAACTTTTTTATTGCGCTTCTTTGATGACTAATTTTAAAACGTTCCATTTTTAAATTCCGCTTTATTTTTTATTTCGCGTAACCAGCATGTTGCACGTAGTGTTGTGTAGTTCGATTTTTAATTTGGATTTTAGCTCTAAATAGGGTGAGTTGTTTTTGTTTATTCTGTTTTTAATAATTAGTTGTATTTTTTAGTTTTAGTTTAGTAAAGAGGTTAGGTAAAATTAATATATTCTTTTAATATGGAGATACGAGTACTTTTACGATAAACGAAACTCGCTTTCCGGTGAAGGAAAACATTTCGAGAATTATTCCCGATAATTATTTCGGATGTTATCCACCAATCTGAACCGGCGTAATCCTCCTCACGAGAGTGAGGGGAGACCCGTCCCAGCAATGGGCCGATATAGGTTGATTATGAATATGATGATACAGAGGTCGGAGTCATGTCATAGTAATGTTTACAATTATTTCTCCTGTTGGAACTCAGACCTTTTAAAGATAGTTTGCGTTAAATAATCTATAAAGTTACTATGTGGTCGAAGATGGCAAACGTGCTAAGTTTAGAATGGAACTGGCTCTCAAAGACTGAACACCCTGAAAAGAACTTGAGGGTACCTATTAGCTAACCAGGCGGACAGCACCATTTTCATTTAACTAAGTTTTGCTTCCTCCATCGAAAGCTTTCTGTTCATTTTGTATTCCATTTTCCTTAATTTAGCTTACAGTTCATCTAGCATCTATTAGTTAGCAAATTAACACTAAAACAGGCAATGCATCTTATGTTAAAAAGAAAGAAAAGAAGAAAAATAAAAATAAAGAAAAGAAAGCTATCAAGTAGATTGGGCCGTTCGCATGGATGGCATTAGCCACATTTATGATTAAAAAAAAAACAGTATAATAATGAACTTTTTTCGACCGCAGCCGCAGCAGCAGTCGCCGACGGGAGAAGGCGCGGTCGGAGACCGGAACGCAATGCTGCCATTCGCATTGGTAAATTACCTGAATAACCTGAATATCGATGTAATTATTTTTATTTCTTTCACTTCACTATTTCCGGGGCGGGAACTCATTGGACGCCGAGAAAAAAAAAAACAGTCTGTCTATTCGATTTTTAAAATAGAGTTACTTTTAAAAACAACTGGCCTAAGGCAGAGTTTAATTAGATGTGCGAAACGTGTCAGTGAAAATAAAATGAATGAAGTATATCAAACCATAAAGACTAGTGAATGAACGATCAGTTTATTTTGTGGTTCACAAACTACCTTTGCCTAGTTTTAACTCTCACCAAAAAAAATAAAAAGTTTTTTTTTATAAATGAATATTTTGTGGAATTCAATTGACATGAATGAACACAAAAAACCTTTGTACACATGAGATCATTAAAGTTGATGAGCATCGCATTTAATTTTACAATTATTTTACAAGATTTGTGTTGCAATGAAATTTTTTTTTAAACTGGCTAGTCATGCAATTTTTTACGCTTGCATAAAATAGGTAGGTCCTTTTAGCCAAACTATTTTCTTATTGTAACTAAAAAAAAAATAAGCCGACAGTAAAATCTAGATAGATAATAACTTAAAGTTTCTAAACATATGCCGTAGCATCGAGCAAAACTCGATCCAAAGTAAATTCGTTCGAAGAAATCGCTTAGTTTAGTCAATTTCGTGGAATTATAGGGCGTGAACACAATTTCAATGAGTTTCCGTGGTTCCCCACCCGCTTGCCATACAACAGTGAGCCTTATGACAATGCGAAAAAGTTGAATTTTACATTGCAAAAAAGTTTGGGTAATTTTCTGTTTTATTCGATCTAATTTCTAAGGTCATAATGCTCGATGTTAACAAATTCAAAAATTGTCTTTTTTTTAAAATTGACTGCTATTTTAATGCATTAATTTTCTTTCTTAATAGGTTACCATAATTATTAATAGATATTCTAGTCTTATTATCTTTTTAACTGAAAATGTTTATTGTTATCAGCTGTATGGCTTAAATAAATAATTAATGTGTTATTTACATACCTACTGATATTAAAAAAACCGGCCCTACTATGGAATTTCAGATACACTTTTCCATACTTAGGTACGTACTAATAATTTGGCAGTATACGTGTTTTACGCATAGAAACTTAACTGAATTCGTCGGTAGTTTTTAATATTACGTTATTAATTCATTAAATAAAACTAGAAAATCACAAAAATCTAAACTTAAGTACTTACCTATTTGAACGCACGCCATCACAGACGAAATAATTTAATAACAGATTAATACACAATAAAACTCGCTTAAAATATTGCTTATAATAATTTAAAACAAAAATAATAATCGTAAATTAAATTCATAATATTATAGCCCCTACTACAGTTCTCAAACTCGCCAACTGTCGACTCGATCCTAACTCGTTCTTCCTTCAACAGCAGCAGGCGCGTTCGGGGCAGAGCATCAGTGAACGTACCCTGGAGGAGTGTTGGTCGACGCTACAGCGAGTGAGTTGGCACCTGTTTCAATGCGTATTGTCATCTTCCAAGAGTAGGGGAGGCGCAGCGGCGGTTGTGGGGCGCGTTCTGAGTTCTTAATTTTTTTTGTTTATCAATATTCTACACTTAGCTAGAATTTACAATTAGATATATTTTTTTTTATTCATGTTTAACTTTTTTATTGCTATTTTTTTTCCTGTCTTGTCGTAAAAATAATCATACATTATTAATAATTGAATTTTTTTTAATGGATGTCGTGAAACAACCGCCTAAGCGCTTACCTGGTACCGGGTATTGGTTTTACCAATTACTCAAACCTGTTTGTTTTAAATTTAAGGTGTGATTATTTTCCTACGCATTTACAGGAATAACTCGTCATATTTCTTATTTTTATCTTCTGCAACACTTTTCCTATGAACAGATAATAGGTTTTCATAACTTTTTATCGCGGAATCCAGCAGTGGGTGGCAAAGGAAACGCTTGAAGTCGGATACTATGGAAAAAGAGCCAGTATGGGCATATCATTGAAACATACAATAATACATAACGCGTCGCGATCACACACAGAGACCCACTGACCCCCAACTAAGATTCCCTGTATTTAGGTAATGTAATAGACTGGGAAGCGGCGATAGCCTAGTGGGAGAATGTCCGCCTTCCAATCAGAAGGTCGTGAGGTCAAATCCCAGTGCAGGCACGTACCAATGTGTTTATGGTAAAAACATATGTACGTAATTATCACTCGCTTTTCGGTGAAGGAAAACATCGTGAGGAAACCCACAAACTTACCCGAGAATTATTTCGGAGGTAGGTATGTTATCCACCAATCCGGATCTGGCCCCCGTGGTGGATTATGGCCTAACCCTCCTCACGAAAGTGAGGGAAGACCCGTGCCCAGCAGTGGAACGTTATGGGTTGTTGATGAATAGACTGGGAAATGTATTATTTGAAAACACGATAGGTATCAAATTACGTATAGATAGACCGGTGAAGGCGACTCACATCCCATCATCATCTAGAAAAAAGCTGATGATCTACAAACGACTGAACAAATTTTCCAAGATCACTCTCGATCAAGTCCCCTTTCATATAAAAGAAACTAAATAGAAATCGGTCCATCCGTTTGGGAGCTACGTTGCCACAGACAGAAACGCAGATACACACGTTAAACTTTTAAAACTTTTTAGCGTCTGTATCAAAAAAAGACAAATATACAAAAACTAAGAACTGAACTTACTGTTTTTGAAACTGTACTGTTTCTTACTGTTACTGAAGTATCTGGCCGATCTATGCGTTGCGTATTCGTTTAAAGTATTTTCGCGCGGATCGATCAAGATAGAAAATGTTGCGTCGCGCTGCAGGGCGTAACGATTCGCGAACGAGATTCGAGTGAGTTTTTATAGTTATTTTTTAGTTGTAACAAATGGTAGTGAACTAAACGAAGAATTTTATAAGCTACAGTCCAAAGACTAATATAATCTGGCGTTACTTTCCGGAAGTCCATATTTAAATAGAAAAAAGTGTTAAAAGGGAAGAAGAAGGGTATAATAACTTAAAAAACCAGCTTTAGGGCTTTTTATAGAACTAATATATAAAAGACTAGCTGTGCCCCGCGGTATCACCCGCGTAGTTCCTGTTCCCGCAGGAATATGGGGATAAAATATAGCCTATGTTACTCGCTGTCAATGTAGCTTTCCATTAGAGAAATATTTTTTTAAATCGGTGCAGTGGTTAAGCCGAAACTTTACATATTCCTATACATACTTTCATCCCCTATATTTATTTTACCCCTCAAGGGTAAAGTTTTACAAACTTTGAATGTCAAATTTATTTATATCTAATCAAAAGCCTAAAAAATAAATTTCAAGCTTCTAGCTTCAAAAATGACGATACTTCCATACAAACTTTCATCCCCTATTTCAAACCCTTACAATGCATTTTTTGCGATAAAAAGTAGCCTATGTCCTTCCCTAGACTCTAGACTATTTCTGTATCAAATTTCATTTCAATCGGTTCAGTAGTTCAGGCAGTTCAGTAGTAAAGAGCAACAGACAGAGTTACTTTCGCATTTATAATATAAGTAAGGACCTATGTTACCCAAACTATTGTAACAAATTGCTTAACACCTCATTCATCAAAATTGGATTAGCTGTTTAGGTGCCATGGTAGAACAACGTTACATACCCTACAGCTGCTAAAAATGTAACCCTTTCTTTTGGCTTTGCCACAGTCGGGTAAAAACCACAATTCCTCAGAGTGAAGAGCGCAGTACAGTGCCGTGTAAGACCTTGCAATGCTTGGCGCTTACCATTAAGTAAACGACCTGCCCATCTCGTTCCGTTTAGGCAGAGACTACTTCCCCATGCTACGATCCTGACACACCTCTTTCGCTTCTTCCACTTTCATGAGTCCCTTCGTACATGCTCGCCGGTTATAGGTACTTTTGACTTCATCATCATCATCAGCCCCCACTCGTCCACTGCTGGACGCAGGCCTCTCCCAATGAATGCCACTGAGCCCGATCTTCGGCTCCTCATCCAGTCCTTGCCAGCCGTCTTCCGCTAGTCGTCACTCCTCCTTGCCCTCCTGGCCGGCGGGCGCTTTTGCCTTGGCCTTTCTTTAGTACGTCCTCGATTGGATCGAGGTGCGTTCGCCTACGTCGCCCCCTACCGGCAGTCCCATTGAAACTACATCCATAAATCTGTTTCGTCCATCTTCCTTTGTTGCTAATAAAAAATTGCAAAATTCGATACAAAATCGTGTTGCAACAAAAAATAAAAGCAGCAAAGAGTTTCGATATGCAGATGTTCGTGAATTGGCGCATCCCGAGTGTTGCCATTTCCTGGTCATACCGCACCTTGTATGCAGATGGTCACTTGTAACATACGTACTTACCATCAGGTGTCGGGATATGGCTTATCAGACGAGGTCTGGCGTAAATGTATGAATTTATTATTACCTTTATAATGGCTTTTTTTTTTTACTGAGTGAGCAGACGAGCAAGTCGTTCCTCTGATGGTAAGCGCTGCGCCTGCCCATAACAGTTACAGTGCCACCCAGAACTCTGCATTGCATAATCCTGCGTGGCAGTGCACTGCGCTCGTCATCCTGAGACATCGGCTCTAAAGTCTCATATGCCCAGTAATTTCGCTGGAAACAGCGCCTTTCAAACCGGTACACAGTACACAGGCGGTGTCGGCAGCAGCTATCTAGCTAGTCTTAGCCGTCTAGCTAGTGTGAATCTACACAGCTTTTTAATTCTTCCATTTTTGAAGTCGGTCAAAACTACCTACACGCAAAGCAATTTAAGCATAATATTACATACTTGCAACACCATAATGACAAGTTAGATATTTATGATTGATTATTATGTTCCTACATATCATACTAAGTATGCCAAAAACAAATGTTATTAGTATTTGTTTCTTCAACAACTCGCCAAAGAATATTCAAGAACTACCGGAAAGTACCTATAAATCAGCAGATTTTATATTTCTCTCAACCTCTTTAAGACAATTATTATGCAAGCTACATTAAACAAAACATTAGTCTACTAGCCACACATAATCTTCTATATTTAAAAAACCACGAACATTCAACACGAAACAGGCCGAAAGCACAGGTGCTTGAAAAAAGAAAGAACAGAAAAAAAACACCCCGAACTGTGTCGGCGGGAACGGAAAAGTACAGTCGGAATAAAAACTGTACCGGTACTTGATCTTTTGAGGTGGGCGGTTACAGGACAGGAGTGCTGCGGAGTAGGCTTTAGGGTAACTACATAGATTTTTATTTTTCTTGGAAATTACTGTTGTTTGTAACTTTCTGATTTTACAGTCTGAGGTCTATTTTACAACATAATACATAATTCTTGTTAAAAATGTATGACAACAGTATGGAAAATGACTAGATAATGTATTTAATTCACGAGTGAAGGTAATGTAAGAAATCGTTATCTTTCATTACACTACAGATATGTTAGATGGTTTTATTCCACACCTACCAGTACAGGGTACTTGATAAGAAGCCTTTTTGTGCTCAAATAAATTAAAATCCCGTATAAATAATTGTCTTCGCGAATTCAATTAAAAAATCAACTCTACCCATTTTTGTTATCGAAAAACAAAAGCACTTGATGTACGTCGTCGAAAAAAATCTTCTACATTTGCATGTCGATCCGCAATGAATTTATCGTTATTGCCGTGAGATTTATTATCCCGCCGCTTTCCGAAAAAACACACCGAAAATGACCGAGTTCCACATTTAAAATTCAAATTGCGATTGTTTTTCGGTTGGAAATTGAGACGATTTTGACGTTTGCCGTCCGTCCCGGACATGTGTTTTACTTTTTGCACTCTTTTATCTGCTCGACTGTACCGCTTTATTTTTAAAATTTTTACTTTTTATACCAGTTATAGTAAATCAATTCAAAGGAGTCTTGTTTTCAGTGTCGGCCTCTTTTCTCTCTAAAAAATATTGTCTTAAAAATGTTTTTAATGATGTACAAAGCTCCTAAAGTGTTGTTCAAGCCAATGTCCAATAGTCCTGCTATTTTTATTTTAAATCTTTCTTTATAACCAGCCAGTTTTATTTCAAAAAGTTTCTTAATGAAATTGTTTTTTTAAAACGACTTTGACTGTAACATCTTTTAACAAGTATCAGACGGCGAAAGGGTGGAAGACAGGGGGTAGCGGTAATTATGAAAAGTGTCCAAGAAGGGAGGAAAAATTGCACGGAGTGAGGACGTTTAAAAAAAGTGGTTTAATGACCGAAAGGCTTTTAAACTTAATAGGTTTGGAAAGATTGTCTCGATAGACTTAGGACGTGGTTTCTCCTGTAAGGATAGCGATAGCTGTTGAATTTTTATAAGATGGAAATTATAAATAGCGGGAAAAAAGAATGGAGTCTTGTCTATGGACTTTAAGCATGTGACAAATGACAAGAAAGCAGATTTTCGAAAACTGCATTGTTCCAATTAAAAATAAAATCAAAATAATATAACTTTGATTCTGGTTTAGTAGCATTTCAATTGAAACATTAGATCTGCGATAAAAAATCTACAAAAAATCCTTTTTTTATAACATTAAGGATTTTTCAGCCGGCGATTCTTTTAAAAAGAAATAGCCTAGACTTTCTTTTGTGTTACAAAAAGGTTTAAATTGCTTTCGTGTTCCGTTAGAATAAATCAGATACTGGCTGAAAACAAAGCAAGGGGCCAAATGAGACACAAATGTCTGCGTTTGGACTTTGGAGACATTTCTTTTTTTTCACCTTTCTTAGGTTGTGGTAGTAAGGAGTTGCAATTTCTACATATTATTATTCGTAATACTGTTTTTTATGTTGGCAACTGTAGTTAGACATTTTTTTCATGAACTGTAATAAATTTGCAGGTAGGTAACTTAATTGAAATGGCAATAATTATTGAAATTCGTTAGTATATACCTAATTTTTATATACTTCTCGGAATTTTAATAAATTAATCTAAGGGCCAATTGTTTCATCCACAGTAAGTTATATAATAGAAAAACCTTCTGAAGTATTTTGTTTGTTTACAATATTGGGTCAAAAAAAAAACAAAATTTATAGAAAGTATGGTAACCCTTCCGCCACGTAATCGTTTTTTCCCGCACCCCGTTATAACTCATACCGTACTTTTTCCCGCGAAACGGGAAAATTTATCTCGCAATTAGTGGCGGGACACTTTCAACTCGCGACATTATTAGGAAAGTTGGTAATGGCTCGTAAAAAATACGAAATTTTTCGACTACCCCCATCTCAGGTGTTGTCCTGAATATTGCATTGGGATAAACAATTTTATGGCGGGAAATATTGTTGGCGGGTAAAACTTCTTGGTTAAAGAAAGGTGTTAAAAAGTTATCACTATGGAGTTTTGTTTAAAAAATTTTTTTTTGATATGAGTACTCTTAATGTTAAAATATTAATTCTATGGCGTCAAATAACTTGTGTTAATGGTTTTTTTTAATTTAAGACGTAATTAATGAATACCTATAACCTAATAGTAAAGTAGAGTTATTGATAAAGACAGTATCCAACTGTTTGATAAGTTGATATCATGTAGTACTTCAATATATTTAGATATGAAAATTGCCCATCAAAATAAATCATTAATACTTACCAAAAAACTAATAGCCCATAAAAAATACACCAAAAAATCACAGCTACCACAAACTGGCTACAATTAAAAAATATAACGTCGCCATTAACCCTGCACATGCACCAAAAAAAGGCAAAAAAAAAAAGTTATGAATGTACCAAATTAACGGGAGCAGGAACACGGGGACGGCTTAAGGTTAAATTTCCACAAACACATACAAATTGGCGGGAGGCTCTTGGGAGCGGAATAAGAGAAAAACTGGACAAAAATTAGATTTCTTCAGCGTAGGCAGGCGGGAGGGGAGGTCTTGATACTTTGCTTTTTTTTGGGGTTTTTTTTAACGACTTAGTGACGAGACGAGCTAGTCGTTCACTTGATGGTAATCCCTTGCCCATAACAGTCACAGCACCACCGAAAACACTGCATTGCATAATCCTGCGCGGCACTGCGCTGGTCACTTTGAGACATCGGTTCTAAAGTCTCATATGCCCAGTAATTTCGCTGGTATATTTTGACATTGCTATACTCAGACATTAGGTCATAGGCGTTTGACTCTAGGTAATCTAGCTATCATCCTATCTCATTCGGCAAAGAAACAACCTGAAGGTTTTGGTAGCTAATTTAATGCTATAGAGAGAGGCTGATTGTTATATTATTAGGAGTTTAGTTGCTTTTTATTTGTATAGTTTATGTATAAAAGAGTAATAATAGACCACTATCTCAATGGAGCTACTTAGAATATAGTATTTTTTAAAGTTGAATCTATTTAGTGAGTAAAAGTTTAGTAATAGTAGAGAGCTACATTCAACGCCATGGTCGCTAAACGTCAACTAAGACTATGCAGAAAAACTCTAAAAAAGATTCACCTTTTATCGATCAAAATCCCTGAAATATCTTTAGCACTAACCTTCCTTTACATAAAGACCCTGAAAAACTTCCAAACCTTTCAGCCTTAAAATATTGCAAGAAACTTTCATATAATAAAAACTAAAAAACGCCAGTCAAAGTCAATTTTTTTTTAAATAAAAATCTTATAAAATAGCAAAGTATCAAGACAGCTGCCGTCCTCTAGATTCGTAGCTAATGGCTCGTGCTCCAGTAAAAAAGACAGCGGCGCCGGCAAGATAAAAATTAGCTGAAATTAAAACAGCTAACGAACGCCATTCGGGACGTCTCTCTTCTAATTTCTTAGTTTATTTTCTTTGCGAAAATGTTTTTTTTCTCTGTTTGTGGCCTCATTTCAAATGTTTTTGGGTGCAATGCGGAGTTTTATCTACGTTTTTAAGATACTTTTGTTACTCTTCCGTGAATTGAAGTTTTATAGTCTGTGTATTTTTTGTCTTTTTTTTTAATTGGTGGCAAACGGACATGTGGTAAGCACCGCCTATGAACGGACATCCGGGACGCCGAGGGCATTTCTGGTCCGTTGCCTACCCATAATAAAGACTTCTTTGATTTTTTGAATACTAAGTGCACCCCGCGGTTTCACTCTCGTTGAGTATGATCTTAAACTGTAATTTTTTACTGGATAAAAAGTTATCTATATATTAATCCAGATAATAAACTATCTGTGTGCCAAATTTCATCCAAATCCGTTGAATTGTTTTTGCGTGAAAGAGTAACAAACATCCATTCATTCTTACAAACTTTTAAATTTATAATATTAGTAGAACTTACTCTTAATATGCGTTTTTAATTAAATAGAATTCCATAGAAAGTATTAACGTTGTTTTTTATTTGACTGAGTGACGAGACAAGCGCGTCGTCACCTGATGGTAAGCGCTGCGCCTGCTCATAACAGTTATAGCGGCACCCAAATATTTGCTTTGCATAATGCACTGCGTTGCTATAGTCTTATATGGCCAGTAGTTTTGCGGCATGACCAGTAACGTGACGGTTTAAGTTTACGTCGTCAACAGCAAAACATTATTCTTATTTCAAATCAAATTACAGTGACATATTACTTTGTAAAAATTTTCAGAAACCACAGTGATAACTAAAGCTTGAACCAACGTCTTACTTAAAAAAAAATAATTTAAAAGAAAATCAAAAAAAGATATTTCAAAAAATATACGAAACATTACTCTCTCTTTCTATCTTCACTACACACACACTTTTCACACACTTGATCACACTTTTCGTAACGCATTCACCAGCTTACCCCCCAAGCGTGCATAAAGAAGTTTTACTTCAAAAACGACGCTTAAGTAAACTACAACAACATAACATAACGTGACATTAGCTCGCGACTCAACAACACATTATTGCAACAGTCAACAGTGGCACCGCAAACAATGATTCCGTCAACATATTATTACGACAACTGCCAATTTGGTGTGATCGGTCGGTTGAGTCCTAACCGTCTAGAAAAGTATCGACAACCTAACAACAGGGGACGCCAGGGACACTTGGCAATCACACTAACATTACAATATACGACAGTTTGTTTGTTCGTTTTTTCGTTCCTTTGCTCATACGTTCATTCTTTTATGCATTTATTTGTTCGTTCTCTATTCAAGCGGCAATAGAAGAATGGATTTTGAAAAAAAATTGATTCATAAATGCTTTAAGCTCTTAAATAGAATTGTCTAGATTCTCTAAATGTACTTATTTAATGTCATTTAAATATCTGTAAAAGTATGGCATACCTATTAAGCTCAGTAACATTTTTTTAAAGGATAAATTAGTATTAAAGGATACTTTTTATCCCGTAATATTCAAGTTCCTGTGGGATAGTATTCAATGCGGGTGAAACCGCGAGGCATAGCTAGTTTTTTTAATAATGAAGCTAGGAATATGTCGTCGGGTAATATGCCATTAACTGTACCTATAATTAGGTTTTGTCATTCGGGTTGACGTATTTTTTTTTTCTAGACTTCGGTCGTGGGATTGCTTTTTGACGGGAAGTTGGTGACATCGTTTAATTTAATTAGGGGATATTATTTGCAATGCAACGTTTATTCCTTTATTCAAATTTGTGTAGGGGACAATTTTTTTTTTTTTAATTTCATTGGCTGTATCATCATAGATTTGAGAAACTAGGTCTCTGGGCTGAACAGTGAACATACTTAGGTAAGAAGCCATTTTAAAATCCGTGGAAAATAAAAAAAGTTGCAAATAAGTTAGGCCTTATAAATAAAAAAGACAATTTAAACAATCGCCACAGATTACTTAAATTATTTAGAGTATCATAAATTTCAAAAAAGTGTCCGATTTTGAGGTTCTATAAAAAATACTCTCAACAAGACCACCAACAAGGCTGAATAAAAAAATGGTATTTAAAGAGACGAATATGGCGTGGATATAAAAACTTTTATCTGGGAAAAAACCTGGCATCAGTTGGAGGAGCGCGGTGGAGAGGGCTATTGCCGTCTCACTCGCACACGCTATCGCCTACGAGGAGGATGTGGGTTTGATACTTTGACAATTGTGAAGTGTTATTGTGATAAAATCGATTTTAAGGCTATTTTTGGTGTTTAACGGTTATGTAAAAAAAAGATTATGCGTATTTCAAAACATTGTTATTAGTTTTTTTTTTTGTTAAATTGATACATTGACACATATTTAGAAAGATTTTACGTGTTTATTTTGATGTATTTTTTAATTGAAGTGAAAAGTAAATCAATAAAGCTACCTACTTGAAAGAATAGTGACAAACTATTTTACTGAGTTTTACATTATCATTTTTTTTTAATAAAATGGCAAACTCTCTGATGCTACAGAACATTGCATGCATGAAACACTTTCTAAGCCTTTTAAGTCTTAAATATTACGTAACAAAGCACCAACTCAGTTCGAATATAAGCACGCGAGCCTCGAACTAAGAAACCGACTGGATATAACTGACTATAATAAAAAACTTAGCAAGTACCTACACATAAGTGCATTACGATGCCTTGCCGTACACTATAACTATAAGAACGACGCCTACGGCCCCGGCCCGAGAGCACAGCGATTTTTTGCAGCACACATTTGAAAAATACATTTTGACGTAAACAGACATACGCTGGCCACAAAAAAATACATTTAAAAATAAAATAATATGTTTTTTTAATCTGTGGCTTTGAGTTCGACACTGTGATTTCAGATTATGTTCGAATTCCATTGACGCAATATTTTCGCGCGATTATGTTTTTTCTTTTCTCAAGTGCCAGTGCAGTGTTTTGACGTTTCAAGTGAAATGCGCAGCTTTAAAAGAGTTTGCAGAGGATTGTGTTCGAAAAAGTTCCGATGCAGGTATTTTTTTATTTTACTTGTTGAGACGTGATTGTGGTGTGGTAAAGCTTACTGTACATTGGGACCTATGTTTGTCTATTGTACGTATGTGTGAGTGCACTAACACATAACAAGTTTGTGTATAACGTGGGACCTTACACACACACACACACACGGAATTTCCTAATGATGGAGTTTAACTAAAATAAAAATTTGTTTCTTAGGTACCATAGTTTTTACTACAACCAGCACTATGAGATTGAAAAGCTTTCTAATTGAAATTCTTTACTGTTTTCTAAAGGCGATAGATTGAATGATCAATCATTATAAAAGTTTTACTATTAGTTATAAACCTTACGGTTAAAAAGCTATTTCATTTATATTTAAAATTGTAAACTCATTTGGAAACTTAAATAAGTATTTTTTTTAATATAATCTAGGCACAATTAGAAAACTATATAATAATATATATTTTTCAATATTTAAAATTATTGTAGACTTAATAAAAAAGGTTCTAGAATCAATTAATAAAATGGTGGATGCTTTACTGAAACTTTGTAGGAGTTTTCTAGGAAGTGGAAAATTAGACGTTTTTGAATTTGTATTATTTTTTCCCACACTCGTGCACGCCAGCAAATACAAGCTTGAGAAAAAAAAATTAAACGTCTATATAATAAATATTATTATTAGGTTTCCCGCCAACAAAATGGACCATAATGTTGATGTCTTTACTTTTAATTTGATTTTACGACGGCGTTATCCATCAAACTAGACGAAACTACAAAGAAAAAAAACACAGTATACTTTATTTGTTTTTAAAAAAGGGCAAGACGCACTGCTACAAAAAAACAATACTTTTTTTAAATTTGGATTTAAAAAAGGCCTCATTAAAACAGTTACACAAACCGCCTCAATTAATACCCTAACCGTAACGACCCCTTACTCAACTGCTCGTTAAAAATAAAATTCTAAATGTCATGTTGACTCTTACAAGTTGGCTTAGGTCACTTTCACCAAGCAAACACTAAGTTGCTAAATAAACGAGCGGTACTTCAGGGCTGTATCTTCTGTATCTTTCAAGTTACCTATTTATTCTTGTTCTTTTTTTTTGCTAGGAGTGGTTTTGGCCGAAGGTTTGATTACTATTTTAACATAAATACTTTTTAAATGCAAACTATTTACTTTGTAACTAAATTCTTTCTAAAATCCTATCTGCATTGCCGCTATGTGTGGCATGTTATTATAGGCCATTCATTACTTTTATTTTTTTAATAATGCCTAAGTTCTTGGATAAAGTCAGAATTATTCCTTCTTAATGTCATAAGTCTTCCATAACTTGATAATATCATTAAATTAAACTCATATTATTAGTATAATTATATTCTTTTTTATTTATTTATTTACAGTTTAAAATATTAAGCTTACAGTAAAAACCAAAACGCTAACTATTTTCGTATAATGTGTTAAAAATACATCTGGATTTGCAACAATGGTTCTAAAACCCTAGGTTTTTCCTTGTATTACTTAGATACCTGCTCAACTAATAAAATTTTTATTTATTTGATTTTTTAAAATGTGAAATTTACATTTACATGTAGAAAAAAGAATATTTGTATTAGCAATAATGAATAACTTCATAATGTAGCTGCTTCATAAATATATTTCTAACAAGTCAAATTTTAAGACCACAAGGTGCATTTACAATGTTCGTCCTCCAAGCCCTTCATTACGTTCATTCTCTGAGAGAGTAAAGCTAAATAATTTCAAGTCTTACTTCCAGCTTTCAAACGTACTGTGTCCGTGACAGATCTTAAAAATAAACTCTTTTGTCCGTCTCTCAGTCATTATAGTCTTGGAGATACCGGTCATTTTGAGTAAGGTGAATTTAAACGTCACTAACTTAAAACACGCCTATTTTAGGCGTATCGATGGTGAGACTTTGTAAAAAATTCAATTTTGTAGTTTACATTTCAAATTTTACAAAGATTACTAAAGTATATTTTTAAAATAATAGATCTGACTAACATGGCTTGTCATTAAACAGAGTGTAAACCTCATTTATATCGAAACAACCCAATAATAGCTCATGATATAGTTTTTTTTATATAACTTCATGAGACACACAGTAGCAGCGTATTGCGTATTACAGTGTAAGTTTTTATAAGCTAGCTAAATGTAGGGAAGAAATAAAGCTGGTTTTATTGATTGAATTCTAAATAATACAGCAAAATTCTAAATATTAAATACTTACTGCGCTAAATTCAAATTTAATCCAACTCGGACCAAAGGACTTTACACAAAATGCCCGCTGCCTCTTACACTAGTATGACTCCTACTTTGTACCGAGATAATTATGATTTCACTCGAGAATAACGTGCAGTTTTTTATCTGGAAAATCAGGTAATTTTCTGTTTTGGTACAGTTCAAGTAAAAGGCCAGTGTAGGTATCACGTAGGTGAAACGGGCTTAAGGCAGTTGATTGTTATGATTGTACTGAGTATTTTTCGTAGGTAGAATTAATATAATAAAATAAATGGAGATTTTTTTTTTTGTCATTACACTTGCAACAGTTGAAAAAAAAATCTTAATTCTACGGCTTTAAATGGTTGTGCCGATTTTTTTTATAGGTAAAATTAATAAATGGTAATAAGGCAACATTTTTTTATCAGTTAAAAAAAAAGTTTTTTTCTACGGCTTCATTTATAGTACATAAATATGTTGTTTCTATGTCTTCAATTAAATGGCTGTACTTAGTACAATAAATATGAAATTTTAACACAGCTGAGTGAAAAAAATTATATTCATTGCCATCATTATGAACTAAGATTGAACAAAAAAAAAATTCTTGCTTTTTTCTAGTAATTTCACTAAATTGGCTGACTACACAATTAACTCTTTAGTTAGCTTTGTCAGGGTTGCTGAATAAAACAATTTTATACGTACTAATAGTGCTTACAACTCAATTTAAGCTGTCACCCTGGACGCAGAATAAAATGCTTGCATTTTTAAAAATATACGTTAAATCAACCGCAAACTCCATTTCCTTTTGATATCTACTTACATTTTGATGTCATCAATAAATACTTCGTAAATTCAGGTCAGTTCCATTTATTTATAATTGGTAATTATACTCCGTTCGCTCAATGAAAAAATATAACGCACACATGTGACCTACGACAATACACGACGCGGCTTGTCGTAGGTCAAGACTCCACGCACACATGCGCAGATTAAAAATTGAGTGCAATGGACGGAGGATACAGTATCAGTTTTTTGCATATACTAGTATTGTTAGTGCTATTTTTATAAAGCTAGTATCATTTTGTGTAAACTTAAGGAGGTTAATTAAGATAAAAAAAAAATTCGAGTCAACTTAAAAAAAATTACGTCATTTAAATTATGTGCGTACTGACACTAAAAATGCAGTTAAATTGTTTTAATGTGCATTTTATATGGCATTTGTTTTTAAATTGCTTTTTCAGTTTATAGATTTTTATTTTGGTAAGATTATTATTTTTCTGAGTGAAAATAAGTAATTTCAATTCGTATTTTTAAAAATTGCATTGTGACTTAGTACCTAACATCGTCATGTAATCAATTAAAGTCTTTTCCATAGATATTTTCAATTCAAAAAGATAAAAAAAAACAAAGTAAAAAAAAAAACTGTGTACTATTTCCAAACATCCACAAATCAGTTAAGTATAGTAAATAGTAGACCCAGCAAACTGCGTACCTAACTAAAAAGAGAACAATAATTCTTCCGTTTGTCTAAACTTGTTCGGCGCACGCGCTGCCTGCGCGCGTGTGCGTTCGCACGCATGTGTGCGCGGCTTGCGACCTACAAACGCAAGCGTGTGCGTGCGTACATACACAAACTCTTGTCTTAGGTTAGGGAGGTGATCGAACTCTCCCAAGCTGATACTTTATTTTTATTATGGAGAGAGAACACGTGGTAGGCAGATACTGCGATTTTATTGCACTGCCTTCCTCTTCTGGTAGGTTAGTTTATTCTTTGAGCTCGAAAATTCGCTTAGAGATGGTAGACGTGAAACGCTTTCCTATGACAGCAAAAAAAAAATGGCGTCAGGTTTCGCTTGTTTCTTTTAAACGCGATGCATTACATATTTACTTACTAAAACGAATCCGTTATGATTAAAATTATCATAAAATAGGTTTAATTAACGCACAGAGGATATGGCGGATAATATAATTATATAGGTACCTAGTTAGACGAAATTTTCAAGCGTTCTTTTTAATGAAAAAATATAAAACGCAGGAAGTGCTTTTTAACTGACAATTCAATTGAAATTAATATATATTTCCGTGATAATGGTGACTGGCTGATGATGAATTTGGACTAGTAAAACAACTAGTAAAAAATGATAGCATAAAAATTTTACGTAGTGATTTTTATAATTTTATAACGGAAATAAGACGTTAAAAAATTCATAAAAAAATGGCATATTATACCTTCTTCAGTTCCCAGTTTTTTATCGGTCCGTCATCAGACAGGATCATTCCCATATACCCACAGCCCAATAAACATGGCAGACAAATACTTACAAAAATTATTAACACACATTTTTGGCGACAAAACAATAAACAAAAAAAAAGGTAAAGTCCTTGACAGCAAGTAAAAGCCAACCAATCTACATATTAAAAAAGTAAATTCTATTTACACACAATCCGATTCCGAATACAATCGGAAGTTTAAAAATGGAATCGATTCGCCGCCATTGTGGCCGTAATCGATTTAAAAAGCCAGGTTCGACGTCCCTGATCGTGACCCGCGCTCGCGCATGCATACTGTATGAGTTAACGCCTTATGGACGTTACATATGGACTTTTCTGGTGATATATGGATTCGGTCAATTTACCGTTCTAGAAAGAAGCTATGTTATGTTTGTGTTCATTTTTTAATAGATAGATAAACTCTTCATTGAAACACCACAGAACAAAGGGAACTTAAAAAAAAAACAAATTCAACAATTAATGTCACAATGGGCGGTCTTATCGCTGAGAGCGATCTCTTCCAGACAACCATGAATGGAGAGGAGTGACAAAAAGATGGAAAATAATGACTGACTTTAATAACGACTGTTTTTATTATTATTATTATTGTATTGTCATCGATTACTAACACGTGTGCCGATTTACAAATTAATTGAATGTCTTGAAGTTACGATACGAAACTTTACGATAAAGAAAAAAAACTCTCTTGACCTACGCCAATAATTTTACAATTGTTATAATAATGTTATAAAATGTGTGTATGTTTATATAAATATACTAGCTGCGCCCTGCGGTTTCACACGCATAATTCAAGTTTTCCCGCAATAACTCTCTTAAAAGCAATGTGTTTTCCCCGTTTTTGCCACATTCTTCATTGATGCTCCGCTCCTATTGGTCGTAGCGTGATGTTATATAGCCTATAACCTTCCTCGATAAATGGACTATCCAACACAAAAAGAACTGTTCAATTCGAACCAGTAGTTCCTGAGATCCTAGCGTTCAAACAAACAAACAAACTCTCCAGCTTTATATATTAGTATAGATAATAATATAAAATGTATAACGCACACAACAAAGTGTCGTAATAAGTGTACAGTGGATAAAAATTCAAGGTTCCCGCCAGAGTTCATTGCCCTGACTCCCGAGTAGGTAAAAATACCTACTCACTGATAACGTCCTTTGTTTTTCTTATCAAACAGCCCTGAAGGTGCGTTGGCCCTACTTTTTTTAAGGTCCAAGACATTGCACCTATTTACACCAGTTTTATTACGTTTAAAAGTATATTTTATTGGGAATAAAAGTTATTGGTTTCTTTTTAAAGTTATCCGTCACTGTTTACAAAAGTTTATTAGTTTTGTTTTTAAAGATCTTCTCTAATTGTTGATGTTTTAAAATTAAAGGAGATGCTTTGAAGAAATTTGGCTATTGTTTGTAAAAGTTATTGGATTCCGGGATTCAGTCGGTTTTTTGGTGTGTTTATTAACTTTTTTGTGTTATTTGCTTTTTTTTTATATTTTCGATAAACTTTTATTTTAACCACTGAATAGATAACAACAATGATTATCTAATAATAAAAAAACGTGTCACGATCACATACATAAATCCTGACCTGGATGCTGTTTGGTATAGCTTATTTAAAAGTTTTTTTTTTTTTTTTAATTTTTTTTTTTTTTATAATAATTTATAGATGAAATTTTACTTCTAATATGTGTCCCAGCACACTTTTTTTATATATATACAATACACACAACTTATTCTGAAACCAATCATAAATGCCATTCAACAGAGATATGGAATTATAAAAAAAGTCACATACTTACATATTACACAATCATAGCATAAAAAATTCACAGCGCATCGTCATTTCTCCGATAAACACGATTAGGTATTGCATCACTGTGCTTACACACACACAAACACCAGTAGAGTAATAAACACACACACACAAGAAGAAAGCATCATTTTTATTGAAATGTTAATGTGTGCAAAAATTGTCTTTGTGTGAAATATCACGTTGCATAAAACTGATGCGTCGTGTTTTGTCTGACGCTTATAAGCACCAATCCCTACTTATATTATAAATGCGAAAGTAACTCTGTCTGTCTGTTGCTCTTTCACGACTAAACTACTGAACCGATTGAAATGAAATTTGGTACAGAGATAGTCTAGAGCCTGAGAAAGGACATGGGGTACTTTTTAATGCGATAAAAGAATTGTGAGGGTTTGAAATAGGCGATGAAAGTTTGTATGAAAGCTACATTGACAGCGAGTAACACAGGCTATTTTTATCCCCATATTCCCGCGGGAACAGGAAATACGCGGGTGAAACCGCGGGGCGCAGCTAGTATAATATACATACAATAATATATATTAAACTTTAATTGTAGGTTTTTAAAACATAATTTTCTTCTTTTTTTCTCAAAAAGAAATAAAACACTTTAAGATATAAGGTTTAAGTGTTTAACCAACGTAAAAATAGAGCAAGTTCTCATTTAGTTTATTTAGTCAATGTTATATATTATTAATTTTATTAGTTTTTTTTTTTTATTATCATAATAACAATATTCAGTCTCAGATAACTCTACAACGACTATTCTTTTGACTCAGGGGCGTGCAACATTTTGGAATTTTAAGTATTGGGTGGTACTACAAATGTTACAGGCAGGTTTAGCGCTTACCATCACGTGAATGATATGCCCGACTCGTTCCTCAGTAGTATATGAAAAACTTTACTAATACCTCTTCTATCCTTTTTTTTCTGAATTTAATATACCTTCTTGATAATAATACACTCTATATTAATATTGGCATTAAACTATAAAAAATAATTCTATTATGACTTTTCTATAACTTTAGCCTTGTTTCGTACTGAAACAGATTTCTTTTCTTTTTATTTTGAGTGTTTTCGAACGTAACTACACAAAGACTATTCCGCTTAATATTTTGTGTTGGTACGAGATTATTATGGCCCACGACTTTGGGTTGGCCAAGCTGACGTCAGTCGTCCTTCAAATGCGCGTGCGAGCACTTGTCGCGTCGCGGTGTTTTGAGCTTTCACCGGTAGCTCCATTTCGTGGACGCCATTCCCATCCTCGGAGACGAGCTCCAGGATTAAGTGTAGTGTGGATTGCCTGATCACACCTCTATCCCGGAGGAAGGTGATACGGGATCAGAAGAAACCGCCCCATCGGCGTCCTATGGATATATTTCTGTGCACCATCATTCCCCATCTAACCTGAAGACAGCGCTGATTACACACCCGAGAGGCCATCGACGGATTTCCCAAGTAAGTTCGTAGGCCATAATATCTCCCCGTAACATTTTTGATCCGTTCGAGCCGGATCTGCGGATTTTCTTTGCTGTAGTCACGTTGTCCAAATCCCGTTATTAGTGCATATTTTCCCATTTTTGGAAACCATCCGAGTATATTTTAGTGTTTGTCGTAGCGGCGTTACGCGTCCCGACAATATTTCCCAGTTTTTCATCTTGATTTTGCCGATTTTTGATTTTTTGTGTGCGACATTACGTGTCCATTAAAAATGGCGGAACAAGATATTTTCGAAAGAGAAGTTATACTTGACGACGTCAAACGTACTTTAGAGTTTTACGAACTCAATGAACAGCAATTTAAAGCGCGAGCAAAAGATATTCTTTCTATTCAGAGAAAATTCCTTAAATTGCAAACTAAAATTGAGAAGTCACAAATGAAATTGTCAACATTTGACCGAGAGGAACAGTTACGTATTCGAACTCAATTCAATGATATTTATTACGCAATTGTCAGCCATGTCGAAGTTCTGAAGAAAAACGATGAGGAGTGTAGGCGCATGAGTCGAGTTTCCTTTAACAATACAATACAACCGACTCACGGGGGTTGCTGTAGTAGGTTACCGAATCTTCCGTTGCCGTCATTCGGGGGAGAATTGACCGATTGGCCACCATTTTATGACCTATTTCGCTCCATGGTTGATAATAATGACGCCTACACAGATAACGAGAAGTTTAGGTATCTCCTTCTTACCTTGAAAAACGAGCCCTATAACTTAATAAAATCGATACCTATCACGGACGAAAATTATACCGTCGCGTTAGATATTTTAATTTCAAGATATGAGAACAAACGAGTCATAGCTTCTCAACATATTGATCGTATTCTGGATATTCAATCCTGTGCCGAGAAATCAAATCAAAGTGTGCGTAATTTGCTGAATATTTACCATGAGAATATAAAAGCGTTACAAGTAATGCATTTTCCTACAAATCAGTGGAGTTTTTTGTTGTTGAATATTTTACTACGTAAAATACCTACTTCCATTCGTATGCGATTCGAGTTAACATTGCATAAACCATCCGATGTACCCAACGTCGACTTGTTAATCGAGTTTTTAGAACGAGAATTAACCGCCAGCGAAATAGTTGAATCTGGCAGTAGAAATATTCAAAATGTAGGTAGTCAGAGGAAAGAGTACGTCGCTCCAACGTTCCGTCGAGCGTTGGCTGCCGGCGTGGCCAGCCACACTTCGACTCAGGGTGCGAGCGGTTCTCAGCCTTCTGTCAATACGCGCAAGAATCAGAATTGTGTATGTTGCGATGCTCAACATCCATTAACAAAATGTAATAAGTTTTTGAATTTGTCACCAAGCAATAGGTATGCGTTTATCAAAAATAAAGATGTTTGCTTCAATTGTTTAGGCAAAGGTCATAACGTTTCTCAATGCAAGTCGAGTTTTGTTTGTCGTTCGTGTGAAAAACGTCATCATACATTGATTCACTTTACTTCTGAAGGTGATACTAGCCGTGCGAGTGAGAGAAGTGTTTCTTTACCGCTCACGGAGGAACGGGAAGAGAACATTCCGAGCACCTGTACTCAGCACGCTATGTCCGCGAGTCAAGCGACACAAATTAATTGCGCGTCGTCCAATGCTTCTTTTAGCACGACAAATACTGTGTTGCTTTCGACCGCACTCGTCGATGTATGTGTAGGTAATGAAAAGCGTTCGACTGTCCGGTGTCTTATCGATACGGGAAGCCAGGCTTCGTTCATGACGGAATCGTGCGCACAGCGGCTAGGTATAAAGCGTTGTTATGCGAATGTACCTGTTTACGGGATAGGTGACACCAAACCGGTACGACCAAAGGGAAAGATTTCGTGTTGCATAACCCCGAGAAATGAACTTCAACCTTCTATACCGATTGAAGTTTTAGTATTGCCGAAACTTATTCCTAAAATGCCTAGTGTACCACTGCCTCGTATGGGGTGGGCACACATTCAAAATTTAAATTTAGCCGATCCTTTGTTTCACACTCCACAGCCGGTGGAGATGTTGTTAGGTGCAGATGTACTATCTCACATAATTTTAGGAAACGTAATAACGGGTTCGCCCGGTTCGCCGATCGCTATGAACAGCGTTTTCGGTTATTTGTTGTTGGGAAAAATAGCGTTCAACTCTTCGACTCCATCCTCAGTTCAAGCTTGTTTTAGCTCATTATCCGATGACGGCGACTTGAAACGATTCTGGGAACTGGAGTCAGTGCCTGAGGTGAAGGCACTCACCCCCGAGGAACGTCTATGTGAATCCATATTTGAACGCTCACATTATCGTGACGTCACGGGACGATACACAGTAGCTTTACCACGTAAACCTGATGCTACGCCCCTAGGTGAATCACGAGATATGGTCCTCGCTCGGTTCCATAAATTAGAGCAACGTTTACAACGGAACCCGAGTCTTAAAATTGAGTCTCACGCGTGCTTGCAGGACTATATTAAACAAATGTATAGAAATATACTAGTACAAGAATCTGATAGGGAATTGCAACGCATTCTGTGGCGTACGTCGCCCGATGAACCCCTCCGTGATTATCGTCTGCGGACGGTAACATTTGGTGTGAGCACTTCCCCTTACTTAGCTCTTCGTACCATTAAGCAATTGGCTTGTGACGAAGCATCTAATTTTCCCCTAGCGGCAAAGGTTTTAACCGACCAAGTGTTCGTCGACGATGTGGTCGCGGGCGCGAGCGATGAATCACACGCTCTGGTATTACAACAGCAATTGTTAGGTATTTGCAAATCACTTGGGTTTGAACTACGTAAATGGCACAGTAACTCGCCGGCGATACTCGCCGCGGTTCAGGCGCCAGAGCTTCATGGTGAGCGGCGGGAAGAGGTGCCCTTTGCTCCCATGGAACATGACCATCAAACCAAAATAAGGGACTCAAGGGGACTTTTACCCTCCACATTCTTACAGAACGACATGTGGTTTCACGGCCCAGCATGGCTCCGTGAGGATCCTACTGCGTGGCCAGTATTTAAAAGTATCCCTAGCACTGGTGAGGAGAAACGTAATCCACCGGTCGCGTCTGCATCAGCTACGCTGATCGACGATGTTGATGTCATAAACCAGTTTTCAATCTTGAGTAAATTGTTGAGAATAACTTCTTATATTTTTCGCTTTTACAATATTCTTAAATCTCGCGTCAACAAGGAAAAGAGTTCCTATCTTAGTTACATCACAGTCCACGAGTATAAACTCACGCTTAATCGTTTCATTTATTTAGTGCAACACCAAGTGTTTCATAAAGATTTTGAAAACATTTCACAGGGTAAACCGCCCTCAAACCAATTGAGACGTCTTAATCCGTTTATCGATGATTCGAGTTTTTTGCGAGTCTCCGGACGTCTACATAAATCCCTTTTGTCGTACGAGTCAAAACATCAATTAATTTTACCCAAAAAACACCCTCTTACGATTTTAATAATTGACGATGCCCATATTACGCATCTTCATGCGGGCACTCAAGCCGTTCAATATTTACTTTTACAAAAATATGCGATTTTATCTAGCCGAGATATAATACGTAAACAAATCTTTCGTTGTGTGCGCTGCTTCCGTGTGCGTCCGGTACGTCTACAGACTGCGATGGCGCCGCTCCCAGCGGTCCGGCTGCGACCCGAGCGCCCATTCATGAAAACAGCTGTTGATTACGCGGGCCCGTTTTACATGCGAGCTAATAGGGTTCGTAATGCTAAAATCATCAAATGTTATGTCGCCGTGTTCGTGTGTATGAGTGTGAAGGCTATACACTTGGAGCTCGTATCGGAGCTATCTACTGAGGCGTTCTTAGCAGCCCTGCGCCGATTTACATCGCGCAGAGGTTTGTGCAGCGACATTTACTCTGATTGCGGAAAGAACTTCCAGGGTTGTCATAACTATTTGAGAGATTCGAACGAGTTTTTAAAAAAATGACTCTGTTCAATGTGCTTTGAATTATCAAACCTTGAAACAGGGCAAATGGTATAAGGACCGCGGTGCTCCTATCTGTGTAGGCGACATTGTTGTGGTATGCGACGATAATCTTCCACCACTCCAATGGAAACTTGCTCGTGTTCATACACTCCATCCGGGTTGTGACTTTGCAAACGGGCAAGAGTCTATTCAAACGAGCGATCGTAAATATTGTAAACTGCCTTTAGAATGATTATTGTTTACGAATTCGTAAAATTAGTTCCTAAGTTTTAATTACCTATACTAGTTGTTTACAACAACCTTAGATCAAGTTTAAGTTTATAGATTGAATAACTTTCTGTTCATTGAGTTTTCGTGTTAAAAGAACTTACAGTCTTTTAAGGTGAGCGGCATGTTTCGTACTGAAACAGATTTCTTTTCTTTTTATTTTGAGTGTTTTCGAACGTAACTACACAAAGACTATTCCGCTTAATATTTTGTGTTGGTACGAGATTATTATGGCCCACGACTTTGGGTTGGCCAAGCTGACGTCAGTCGTCCTTCAAATGCGCGTGCGAGCACTTGTCGCGTCGCGGTGTTTTGAGCTTTCACCGGTAGCTCCATTTCGTGGACGCCATTCCCATCCTCGGAGACGAGCTCCAGGATTAAGTGTAGTGTGGATTGCCTGATCACACCTCTATCCCGGAGGAAGGTGATACGGGATCAGAAGAAACCGCCCCATCGGCGTCCTATGGATATATTTCTGTGCACCATCATTCCCCATCTAACCTGAAGACAGCGCTGATTACACACCCGAGAGGCCATCGACGGATTTCCCAAGTAAGTTCGTAGGCCATAATATCTCCCCGTAACAAGCCTACATCCTTTAGAAAAACACTTTTCTTTATTTATATAGTAAAAAAAAAAAAAAACCCTAAGATTTGTAACGTAAAAGACATACGCCAAAGCGTTTAAAAAAAATAGTCAAATATTTATTACTATACTGACAGTATGAAAAATAACTGTACTAAGTATGACTTCTTCTACTCCACTATGACTTTGACCCTTGATATGCTATACTAGACCTTCACAATATTGGCAATAAAAATGATATTCATATTCCTATTCGAAATTGCATCTTCCTGTAGGACTAGTCTTCCTGTCGGCTAATTTAAGACTGCTATTAACATGTGTTGGTGTGCGTACATATTGCAGTTGTGTGCGCGCGTGTGTGTGTATGATATCAGGGAAAGAAATGAGGTTATCTCGATGCAGCAGTCATTGTCTGCATTAGCAGTCGATAGATGAATTATTCTGTTTGGATTTTTTGATATATATATTTTTCTCTGCCTAGAAATCAACATAGTGTCAATCGTGTTCTTGTAAACTGGTCTAAATTCAGTTTGGTCCTTTCAAATGATTCGTTGTCCCTTTTCAACCATATGAAAACAAAAGGGACAGTAATAAAAGAATTTGTGTTATACTATTATGGCTTTAGAGTTCAGTTTTGGTTCAAATTGAATTCCAGAAAAACTGGCCAAGAGCTTATCAAAGCATAAGCAGATGTAGGGTTCTCGGAATAGAATACATATTTCAAAAACTTGTACTCGTAAGTAGTACCAAATATATTGGCACAAACTAAACGAAAACCAATTTTGACAGCGCTAAAGATCGCTTCGAAAAGGCAGTCATGCCATCTCTCTCGTTTTCCTAAGGTTGGAAAGTGACGGCAAATATTTGACAGTACTAAACAAAATTTAGTTTAGTTTTTAACAATAACATAGAACGGACATCTTTCTGTGTTGTTCAAAACTATAATTGTTAAAGGATTTAATACTTTGAGGTGTTCAATATTGCACTTGATTTGAACTGACTTGGTTATAAGTATGCCCACTGTATGAATTTTAGTTCTTATATTGATCTTTTTAACCCTGAATTTATAAATAAACAGTTCAGTTTGTTCACGTACCCACACATTTAAAACATTGACGTAGGTCAGTGAAAGAACGCAAGTGTGTGCATTTCTTTTAGCAAAAAGTTATTGTTTTTTTGAAACTGAAATTAAATGGGGTTAATCAGTAGAGGGAGTTCTTCTGCAAGATACTGCCTGGGAAGTACCACACATTTGTCATATTTTCATCCGCCAAGTAGTAGTGTGCATAATTACTGTGTTCTGGTTTGAACGGCACTATTTCCAGTAAAATTACTGGGCATATGAGACTTTAAAGCCGATGTCTCAGGGTGACGAGCGCAGTGCAGTGCCGCGCAGAATTATGCAATGCAAAGTTTTCGGTGTCACTGTAACAACAACAACACATGTAACTGTCATGGGCAGGCGTAGCGCTTACCATCAGGTTAACGAGCTGCTCGTCTCGTCAATTAGTCAAAAAAAATATGTTAACATCTCCATGGATTTGTCTGTTCTGTTGACACACACGTGCATAACGCTCCGTTTGTTGACACAGGTCAGTGTCAGAGTCTCCATTTTTCTTTCTTTTTTATTTTACTAACTTGTTGGTTGTGGTCAAGGCAATCATAAATTAAAGTTTTGACAATTTTTACATGTTTCCAAAAGCAGTTAATTATATTATTATTATGAAAAATCAACCTTATTACAAACGTAAACGTGTGCCGACTTTTTTTAAACATTTTATGATGAAGTAAATACTGGCACCTCCAATCAGTACTTAGACAGATACTACCACGACACTTTTCCTCTCACTGCTTTCACGACTATAAATTTTCCCTTTTACTATACATAACGCTGTATAAATTTCATTTCAAAAATTAAACTCAGCATGTTTTGCAAATAAAATAAAAATTTTGCGACATCTCCACGCATTTCTCTGTCCTGGAATGACGCACACGGCCGCCGCCGCTCCGTATGTTGACACGGGTCAGCTTCGGCGCGCAGTGTCTCGTGCCCGGACTTTTTATTGTACTGCTGTAGGCACTGGAAATGGAATTAATGTTATGTAAAAAGTGAATGACGAAAATTGAATAAATGACATCCCGTAGAGTTTATTGGCGTTATGTTCTCCGACGCACCGGTAGAGTTAATGGAGCTTCCTTTTCCAGTGCGAGATTCAGCCATGAATCAGCACTTGAAAGGGAAATTTCCTTTTTCAAATTCAAACCATAATCAGTTACTAATATAGTTTAACTGATCACAATCATATATTTTTTTATTCTTCTCTAAGTATGTTAGAGACTTGTAAAAGTCCTTTTGTCCCAATTACAAAACCCATACAGCCTACTGTTAAGCACGGGTCTCCCCTCACTTTCGTGAGAAGGATTTAACCATAATCCACCACGGGGGCTCGGTCCGAGTTGATGGATAACATACCTACTTACCTCCGGAATAATTCTCGGGGGGCTTTCTCACGATGTTTTCCTCTTCCTAAAAGCGAGTGATAGTAAAATTACGAATTATGTCTTCATAAGAAACGCATTGGTACGTGCCCGCACTGGGATTTGAACGCACGACCTACGACAACGATTTAGAAGGCGGACGTTTTCCTACTAAGCTATCACCGCCAAAGACATAAAGAGAGAGAAGGAGGAGAATTCATAAGGTTGTCACACCACCACGCATGGACCCTACACAGCCTATTGGTCTGGAGTTCCAGAAACCAGTAGAGGGCGTCGGGGAGTCGGTGTACTGCTTTCCGCTGGGATCGTTGCATGTGGGAAGATGTAGTCTCTGCCTATCTCACCGGGAGAAAGGCGTGCCTGTATGTATGTCATTCTTAAAGCTTTACTTATCTTCCAGCTTCCATCATACACAACCAATCATTTGAGACTCATCATTTTAACCGGAAACGGTACGATAATGTCATAATATCACTCGGTAATAACGGATTATTTCTTCAAACAAGTACATACGATAAATGATAAAATACACACTACGAAGGCTAAAGGCAAGGTTTTTCGTGATAACACGCATATAAGAATCGCAGGGTGCATTTGTTATACTGTTTAATAATTATTTTCGTACTAGTGGATCTTGATTTTTAACGGGTTCTTCGCATGGGTCCGCGTCCTCGTTCTCAGCCAAATTTCATTTATGTTACTTTGTAACGTGACTAGCAAGTCGTTCACCTGATGGTAAGCGCCTAGCCTATCCATAACAGCTACAGTGCCAAACAGAATTTGTTGCGGCACTGCCCGCGATCGTCTACAACACAAAGGTCTCAAATGCCCAGTAATTTCGCTGGAAACAATGCCCTTCAAAGCGGAACACAGTAATGTTTGCACACAATTGCTTGGCGGGGTCTCTTGCAGAAGAGGCCTCCCACTACAAGGAGCTTGCACTACTTGCTGAGCAGGTGGACGTTCTCCCACTAGACTATCACCACCGTGCACATAAATATTTGCCTTGAACGAGAATCGAACGCGCAATCTCACGCTCCACAATCGGCTCACAACTTGCGCCATTTTGAAATTTTTTGAAGTAAAACTTATTTACGCCCGCTTGCCTTGGGGAGTAAGCTGGTGAATGCGTTACGAAAAATGTGACTGGGCGAGGAGAATGAAAGCTGAGAGGTAAATTAGGTCAATATGGTTAAAAGGTAGGGGGTGGGTAGTAGGTGACATATGACAGCTGACAGATGACAAATGACATAAAATGGGCAAGAGAGAGAAAGAGAGGTGCGAGCTCACATTTTCTTTCACTCTTACTCAAATTTTACTTCAGTCGTGTGGTGTGCATACTCGTTTTTTTATCGTACTTTCACCGGGAACTCTTGTCTACACGCCACGCTATACCCAACTAAAAAAAATACTTATAACAAAGATTCACAGAGATACTAAATATAATTTATATCTCATAACACTTATAAGTCATAACTGCTGTCAGAGATACACAACTTTTTCTCTGTTTACTCGTCACCAAGGCCGGCTTATTAACAGACGATGAGTTGATATCGATGAGTAATGGTCGCCTTGGATCGATAACGGTGCCTCAGCAAATAATTCTTTTAATAATAAACACTTTTACTAAATAACTAGCTGCAACCCGCTGCTTCGTTCGCGCGGTATTTGGAGTTACCGTTTTGCATTACCTTTACATTTAAATACTACATTACATTTACCGACATAAAACAACATTTATAAATTTATAAATCTTATATTAATTTACATTTATAAATCTTGATACACAGACAGACACCATTTTAAAAATTGTTATGTTATAGTTCTGTAGCTTGTTTCTAATTACTGGGCATATGAGACTTTAGAGCCGATGTCTCGGGGTGACGAGCGCAGTGCAGCGCCGCCCAGGACTAAGCAAAGCGGGGTTCTGGGTGGTGCTGTGACTGTTATGGAAAGGCGTAGCGCTTACCATCAGGCGAGCGACTTGCTCGTCTCGTCACTTGGTCTAATAAAAAAAACAATTGTATTTTTTTAATTATACGACGTTTTCCATGTTATTAATTATTATACATCTTTATTATATATAAGTAGGTAAGAGAGACACTTTCATATTTTTTTTATGGATATAATATGAGTGGGCATTATAATTAGCTTCTGATAAAAGAGACTTAATTAATACTCGTAATAACTCTACAAAGACGACCTACTTTTAGAAAGAAAGTCGGCTTTTGTAATTTTTTAATATATTTACCAATATAGATAAAAAAGCGTATTAGTGTTATGTCGTCTATTGGTTCATGTTTTAAAATGTTGCTGGCTGACGTTTAATTGAGGGATCTTAACCGATCACCAAAGTTAAGTGACGTTCCTAGTTGCACACACTTGGATGGGTGACCCGGCACGTCGTCAGCCCGGGTATTGTTAAACCGTGTTTATTTTATAGCATGGTAGTGGGAAGCTTCTTCTGCAAGAGACCGCCTGGGGAAGTACCACATCTTTGCCAGATAATCATCCGTCAAGCAGTAGTGCGCAAACATTACTGTGCTAAGGTTTGAAGGGCACTGTTTTACAGTGTGACGAGCGCAGTGCAACGCCGCGCAATATTATGCAATGCAAAATTTTAGGTGGCACTTTAACCGTTATGGGCAGGCGTAGCGCTTACCATCAGGTGAACGACTTGCTCGTCTTGTCACTCCCTTAAATAAATGAAAATTAAAAAAAAGTAACTGTCTTTTTGTAATAATTTCATAGTTTCAATACTGGGTACCGCGTTCTGACTTGTCAATAATTACCCTTAATAATTAAGGGTAATTATTGACGGCTCTGACAGCAGTGCCGTTTTGTTACCCGACTTCCCAGTTATAATTACTGTCCAGCGTTACCCTAAACATGAAAAAATTACGTCATTAGCTGCTAAACAATCGAGCAATATGCGTTAAACGACGCTAAACTACCAATTTATCATTCGGCAAAGCAATTTTAAAAACAATCAAGTTTATGTAATGACACGTTGCGTTTTTCGCGTTGACTTTTTAATTACAGAGTTACTTTTAGCTCCCCTTTAGTGTAGGTACCGATGACAAAATAATGTTAAAGACAATTTTTTTAGACAATGTCATTGAAGGAGTTTAAAAAATCACGTATATAATAATTATTATTCAAAAAAAGTTGTAGTAGAACATCTGCCTTCCAAGGAGAAGGTCATGAGTTCCATTCCCAGTGCGGGCACGTACCAATGTGTTTCTTGTAAAACATTACGTACGTAATTATCACTCGCTTTTCAGTGAAGGAAAACATCGTGAGGAAACCCATATACCTACCCGAGTACTATTTCAGAGGTAGATGTTATCCACCAATCCGGACCGGGCCCCGTGGTGGATTAAGGCCTAACCCTTCTCACGAAAGTGAGGGGAGATCCGTGCTCTGCAGTGGGACGATGTGGGTTGATGATGAATTTATTATTTAAATATGATTTTGTTTATGGATTTTTGTCTTAGTATTTCCTAATAAATCCTGTATTTTTAAGTGAGATGACGAAATAGTATTAAAGATAATGACAAAAAATAGTATTAGGCTAGATGACAAAAATTTATAAAGGATGTATTTGAGATGAGGATGGTTTTCAGAAAAGAAAAGAAAAGATTATTGCCTTGCCTTGTCTTTTGAGTAAATTTTGTTCGTGTCTAGGCCTAAGATAATTGAACTCAAACATAAACTCAAATCATTTATCGTAAATAGGCAAAATATTGCACTTTTACACGTCAAAAAAAAAATATATCTTATACATAAATATAGAAATACAAAAAAATAAGTCAAAATATTATGATCTACAAAACTAATGATTATTATCTAATTATGGTTTGAGTTAGAAAAATGATATTTCCCTTTCAAGTGGTGACTCATGCCTGAATCTCGCACAGGAAAAGGAAAACTCCATTGACTCTACCAGTGCTTCGGAAATACGCCAGTATATTGTAGACGGCTCATATAGAAATACCTATTTTCTAACATCTTTGGATGTATTATGTCTATTCCTTACAAAGACAAAAACTTTGTTATGCTGTCTGTACAAAAGTGAACTGCAAAGGAAGTGACAACCCGATAATTGCGATATTTACACCTGTACCCACCCCATATCGGTGTTTTGACACTAAATGTGTTAGATATAAAATATTTGTCGGGAAGGTAGACTTCGAATATCTTGCTATACTTACAATGAAGCAGTAGAGGACAAAAAGTCTGCACATTGAAGATGTATTATAATAAACAGCTGAAAACTGAGCTTTTCGTATCACGTAAAAGCTACTGAACTGATTCCAGTGCTGTTTTCACCAATTGGTAGTGGTTATACTTTCATTGCTTGCGAGCTTTTAAATATACTAGTGAAACATTTTTGGTCAAACGCAAATATAATGATTCTAATTTAAAATAAAACATACAAATCGGAAAACATTAGTATTCATATCACAGTTTTCAATTTTTACAATTTTTTATTTTGTTATTTCAGCTATTTTTTTTTGTTTTTACCAAAAACACTTATCCTTCTAATTAAGTTGTCAAACGATGCATATCTTAACAAATATTATGTATAGCCTTGAAATTATCGAAAACAAAACGCAAATCTACCTCCACGACTGTCGCCTACCGCGTAGCCTACCTGTCAAAGACAATAGTTCTACGCATACCCGTGGGAAACGCAATGCTTGACCATTTTTCATTAACTATTCATGAGACATACTGCCACTACCGGGAGTTGTCATATGAATAACTGACTCAATGCGCCAGTAATTGCAATATAATCGATGTTTTAGAATTGCCAGTGGAAAATATTCGATGAAAGCGTCCTTAACTTTTCATGACATTTTAATAGCAAGTGAACACTGTGGAACGATTTAATTTTGTGCTGTTTTGGACATTGACATTTGACTGTGTATTTACCGGACCGCCGTGGTGGATTAAGGCCTAATCCTCCTTGCGAAAGTGAGGCAAGAACCGTGCTTAGCAGTGGGTGGATGAGGGTTTATGATGGTGATGATGATGAATTGACTATTTCGGTCATTTTTATTTGTCCTGTCCATGGTCCTTGGATTTCCTAATTCCATAGATACAGGAATTCCTAATCAGATGTCTGGATCTGTTTATGTAATCGTGAAGCGTTATAATTATTATTAGTATTTATATTTAGTATTTATGTTTTTTTTATATTAGTATTTAGCGCAACGCCTGCGAGGCAGACCACCAGCCCGATGGTCGGATGACATCGCAAAGCACGTCGGAATTGAATGGATGAGACTGGCACAGGACCGGAACAAATGGCGTGAAATAGAGGAGGCCTATACCCAGCAGTGGGCGGATACGGGCTGGATAGATAGATAGATTTGTATTCCATTTAAATGCATCAAATATTTTCGATGAAAGCTTCTAAGATAATCGGTGAAACTCCTCATTCTTAAAAAAAACCTTTTAGTCCAGCTGGGCCCTGTTGGGATAATCTATTCGATGTTTAAAATTAATAACATAGTACTTATAGATACATGCATATTTATATCTTGTGATACAATAAAACATAAAACCTTCTTTAACTTAAAAATAAAATCAATTTTTCCGACTCACGCGGTGAGGCGACCGGGTGACGCGGTCTTTATGAACTTGACTCACTTTTTTTTGGGTCGAGTTAAATAAAGAATGATGACTCGCTTTTTTCAACGTTTCTTTATTCAGTTTTTTTTTATTTTATTTGGAGCTGATGTTAAAATGTTGGTTAATGTGTCAGTTGAATTGTTTTTTATGTCAGTTGGTACTGCGGCATTGATTTATAGCGCGCTTTCAACAGTCAAGTTAGTAAATTTCGGACAAATATTGCAAGTAAATTTTGACCGATTTCCCCATGTTCAATTGAGTTGAAATGTTAAAAGCCTGTAAACTTCCGATGACAATACGATGTTAGTGTGACAGCGAGCTGATCTGATGATTCCAGCGGATAGTAGAAAAGGGAACTCTTTAGTGACTTAAAGTAGATTGATGGTGTTTGGACTCCTTTCGATCAGCTTACAGTAACCCATTTTATAGAAAAATTAAAACATTTTTTGATGCAATGTCTTTGAAGGGAGGTTTTCACGTTTCATAATCTCGTCCCGTCCCATCCCGCCACATCATTACATAATTTTTATTTAAAAAAAACCCTTCAGTTCACCAAAAAGCCGTAACGAGAGCAATTTTTCTTAATAGCTCCATAATGCTGGCTTTCCGGGACAATTTAGTGTGAAACGTGAAGCATGCTCTTTTAATTTTTTACGCGTGGAAAGCTTTATTTTTTATGTTCCTAATTACGCCCTGAGGGGTTGTGACGAACTGTGGAACCGGTGAGGAATGGTAATTTTGTACTTTTTTTTTACAGTCGACGTTTGAGGTGTTAAACATATTTAGTTGATGGTGTGAGATTTATTTTCTTTTTCATAGATATTTTAGTAGTTCGTTAAATAAAAACAACTATACTTTAGACCACACGGCTGAACTAAAACCTGTTTAGCTCTTTTTTTTTTGTATCGATAAGTATATCATTCAATACAATTTAATATTTACCTCTCAACTTCCATTCGCCTCGCCCGATCACATTTTTCGTAATGCATTCACCAGCTTAATCCCCAAGTCAAGCGTGCGTAAAGAGGTTTTACTTCGATAATTAAAAATAACGCGTCACGGTCACGCACATAGATCTTGACCCCTAACTAGGACTTCCTGTATCCAGGGAATCAGAAACTATGAGAACAGTCAATCAAAAATAAAAGTAAAATTTAAACTTACCTTTTTATATACTCAGAGATTGAGTTTTAATAAGCCATATCCTAAAAGTGAAATACCTTATCCCTAAATCCATAGTTTTGACGTGACAACGTCTAATTAATCGATGAACGCCGGCTGCATGTACGAAAAAGTTGACACATTGTCACGTTACGCTCATTGTACGGTTGCGCCGCATCTATCTCTCTTCTCTTCTTGATAGGTTAATTATTCTTGCATTTTATAAATCTGATTGCTAGTATAATTTCAAATATTTATTCTTTCATTATCAAAAAATGATTCAATTTCATTCATTAAAGCATGCAATCATTTCATTAACGTTTTGTTATGACGTTGTCGCGTTAAAATATCGTCCGTAAACCAACTTTACAGACAATCAATTTTTTAAAGTTAATGCTAGCTTTTGTTTTTTTGTACAGTAATTTTTTTTTAAATTCTGGCTTAGCACTATTCGTACGTTAGTAAGTGTCAAGTTTTATAACTCGAACGCTAAACCTTAAAAAAAGCATACAAAAACCAACTACAAACTGCCAACAGCATTTTACAACTTTTTGTTCAGTGTTGCCCCTATGGACGTTTAAAAAAGTCTGTTGCAGCATTAATTACCATAATTTTGTACACGCATTAATTATGATTGGTGTTAACAAGTTAATTTGCAAGAAAAAATACAGTAATTATCACGTAAATGTGTTTCGGCTTAATATTTTAGTGTCATAATCTGTCCTACTAATATTATAAATGTGAAAGTTTGTGACTATGGATGTATGTTTGTTACTCTTTCACGCAAAAACTACTGAACGGATTTAGATGAAATTTGGAACACAGTTAGTTTATAACCTGGATTAATTAAAAGTAAACGTTTTTATCTGGAATTTTATGACATAACCGAGAATTATTACGGAATAGTGATCCACCTGTCCGGAGCGGGTCCCAGTTGCGTTACGGCCTAATCTTCCTTATGAAAGTGAAGAAAACCAGCGGCAATAGCTAGAGTTAATAAATTCATAACCTTCTCGAATTTCTTAGCTTATTTCAGCCTTCCGGCTGAACCTTAGACCTCATCATATCGCGTCAAAATCGTAAATTCTTTGCGATTCCTTCGTTGCGTGATGCCGACGCTAGTTCCACTTTCTAACACGCGTGAAAGGTTGGCAGTGCAGTGCAAAATAATGGCACATCTTGAATATTTTTCTATTTTTTTATATTCGATGAGTGTCATTTTTTTGTCGTGTATTTTCATGTTTACATGTTTGTTGTGTCAGAATAAATTTTTCTTTCTATTATCGTTTTGCCGCGCTTTTACGACCATAGTAGGAATTGCCATTTTATATATTTTTACAGTGTTGGTTGATAATAAAATATTATATAGTATTAATGTTTTATTAAATTTTGAGTCATATACGTTAATAGGGAAAAAATATGAAGTTCTCGTTCGAGTTTTGTGTTATTTTGCCTGCAATGGACGGACATATTTTTATCCGATGGTGACTGTCTCTTGGAATTGTAAATATTTACATGACTGTGTATATTTTTAGTTTTATAATTTTCAGCGAATATTTATAGTTATTTTTGAAGAAAATTAAATTTAAATGATTATTTTACACATTTCGTATTTTTAAATAGTTATTGGGTGATAATCTTATTTACTTAATTCAAATGCCTTTGCTGAAAATAAAATTAAAAACAAAAACAACCTGGAACAAAACATTCAAATTAATAAAATTTTGCGTTAATTGCCATATTTGTCGCACTAATAATACATTATACCAGAAAATGAACTCATCGGTAATCGGACGTAAGTTTTTTTTCCTCCTTAGAAACAAATCACTACTATACAAACAAGGAAGGAGGATAAAATAAAATGTACTTAATAACGTAATAATTGAAAATATTTTTATGCACACAAATATTACAATCATTTATTACGGAATTGTTTGTGAATTATTTTCCTCCTGTAGAAAAACGGGAGCTATTAAAATTAGTACCATCCTTATCCCACACAAGTGCGGTTTAGTTATGTATATTTTTTATAGTTAAATATTTATTTTTTAAATCCCTTATTCAAAATGTGGTACCGAAATTCTGATGTGATGCTTGAGGTAAGACTTTTTTCATCTATTTTTATTTTGTAAATGTTCTAATTATAAAAAAAAAAATCTGGGTAGTAAAAATACTTCCCTAAAAAAAGCCTTTAATAACCACTAAAAACCATTATTCTGTTAATTTTGACTCAATAAAGTTTAGTTGGTTATCTTCAACCACAAATATGGCGTCTAATGGCTGCCATATTGGATTAATTTATCACAGCATACCATTTGATTGGGACGAACTCGATATCTCAATTATTTTACCTTCCGTCATTTATCCATCTCAAATATAATTATTTAATGGATTTCACTTAAACAATCACATTTGAAAAAAAAGTGAGTTCTTTTTTTTATTTATATAATTTTGACACAATACAGCATAAAGACAATTTAATTTCGTAGCAATACTTCTGGCATACGAAACACGCTAAAAATTATACGTTTTGAAATTTTAACCTTTTAACTTGAAAACTAAAATGCTCTACACTTAATTGCGGCCTGCACTGCAGAGTTGCGTGTGCAAAGTCGTTTCTTTGCAATCGCACAAACGAAGGGTTTTCAATAAATATACGGAACGTATAGCCGTATTAACTGTATATACTCGCCGTATACCGTATACGGTATACAAAGATTGGGTCGAGATTACAACAGTTTGGCTTGACAACCAGTATTGATAAAACTTGGTGTTTTGTTGAGTAACCGATAAGGGTTGGTTTCTGAGATACTTGGTTGATTGCGTAAGACTTGATGAGATATACTACTGAATTTATAGTCTCTATGGAATATGTATCTATAGATAAAGATAAGCTTAAAAGAGTTTCATTTTGGCCACTATACAGAAAAATAGAAACAAAAAATAATAATAATAATAATTACAATCGTACATAAATTATTGTTTGGGGAATTTTTTAATAGTTGTGTTAACCCTATTTCACGAACAGCGGACATACCAGTAGAATATGACTAAAAAAAGCTCCATTAAAAATACAGAATTAGCTAGGTCACACGGAATGTTTATCCTCAACGTCACGTTTTCACAATCCCGTCAAAACCCTCAAACCAAATAACTACCTTTAGCAGCCTAAATATCTAAAATCACCACTAATATTAGGCACTAAAGTATGGTAAAAAGTGTAATTCTGCGACCGTAATTACGCTTTTTAACCACTTTATTGCCTTCATGGTGTTAGGTCACATGCACGCGGCGTGATAATCCTCGTGGAAGATTTAGAATAAATAAGGTGGTATGGCAGCCCCAGCTGTCAGATATGGCGAAATTATAGAGGCTGTGTATTATTTATTATGGCATTATACTGTAAGGTGTTTCAGTGTATTTAGTGTGACGGCTCTAACAGTGGTAAATCTTAAGTTTGACTTGGTAATCTTAAGAAATGCCATCTTATAAATAGGTAAAATTAAATATGTAAATGAAGTTGATAATTCAGTGTTTTGCGATTGGAATTTGGTACATGCTTTAGATGTCTTATTCGAATCTAACATTAATCACGATACTGCCAGTGAAAGTTGGAAATGGACGATTTCAGATTTTTTTTTGGAGTTTTACCATCATAATTTTATAAATCTCAGGTATTACCATAAAATCTTCAGATTGACTGTAGTTCAATTAAAGCTTTTACAGCGACGTAATATTTTTAATCACCTCTATGTATTAGGCCACCTTTTACTTTAATTTTGGCTCCGAAAAGTTATTAAGCAAAGTAAACCCACGCCTAACCACTACACCATAGAGACTGAAATTCGTTAAACTTTAAAAATGATAACATATTATTACATGATATTAAATAACATACTAAAACTTTACCTGTTAAAAGTTCTTACCAATTTACCAATTATAGGTAAAATGTTACTTCTATTACCACGTAAAAAACAGCCCTTACATAGTTGCCGTTTGTTTACATAACAATAAATTATCGCTACCGCAAAGAATACAGTTATTATTGCATAAATAAATATGGCACTGTTCGCAAATAGGTTGGTAGGTACTTAAAATAAGTTCGCAACTTAGCTATAGGTAAAACAACAATAATTATACAATATAATTAGATATAATACGCACAAAAGCGTAACTTATAATATTTATTTTAGAACCTGTTATTAAGAAGTTCTAAGTCTTCGCTAAATCTATACTAATATATAAAGCTGAAGAGTTTGTTTGTTTGAACGCTAGGATCTCCGGAACTACTGGTCCGAATTGAACAATTATTTTTGTGTTGAATAGTCCATTTATCGAGGAAGGTTCTAGGCTATATAACATCACGCTACGACTAATAGGAGCAGAGCATCAATGCAGAATGTGGCAAAAACGGGGAAAATATATTGCTTTTTTTGAGAATAATAGTGGGATAACTTGAATTATGCGGGTGAAATCGCAGGGCGCAGCTAGTATTTTATAAACCTACTATTAGCTCTCAATACTGCCACTGTATTGTTCAGAAATTTCCAAATTTTGACAGATACTCAATTTTTTTTTAATCTAAAAACGCTTCAACGTCTTTAAATTACTCGGTCATTCTCTAATCTTCTTAAGTATTGCTATTTCTTGTTACATTGCTTTCATTTATTGTCGTTTCCACATTATACATTGTCAGGTCTTAAAAAATACAGGTAGGAATCTTACACGGAACCCTGGTGGGCACTCCATTCTAGTATCCTAGATGTAAATCGCACAACAATTCTTAGAACCAATATCTGACTTCAAGCGGTGTCACAAGAAAAGCTACTGGTCCAATTTTAATGACATTGAATAGGGGATAGTCCCTAGATCGGGGATAGAAGTGTACCTTTTCAAATAATCAAGAATCATCAAAATCGGTCCCGGGGTCCTGGAGTTAAATCTTCATTTACGAGGCTGTTAAATGTTACTCTCCGAAAAATAAGAATATTTTTCATCTCGTCTTCATTAGACCTCATAAGTACACTAACATTATAAATAGGAAAGTATGTGTGTATGTTTGTTCTCTCTTCAATGGCTGAACGGATTTTGATGAAATTATGGGTACAGAACGTTCTTGAAACTGGCCGCTTGAGTCCAAAATCTACCCCCGCTGGGACTAAGGGTCCAAAAAACTTCCCACATATTAAAGCGCCGAGATTAAGGGTCCGAAACCCTTCCCCCAAACCAGACCACCAGGACTAAACCTCCTAAAACCCACACCACTTTCAACCCATCTCTTGTTCCTTGTTCCAGATATTCATGCACAAGAACGCAATGCAGATGCATGCGCGGGAACTCCAGCGAGGCCTAGGGGGGGAGGTGAAGCCGCACCAGTGCCAGCAGTGCCTCAAGTCCTTCAGCTCGAACCACCAGCTGGTGCAGCATATTCGGGTCCACACTGGCGAGAAACCTTACAAATGCTCCTACTGCGACAGACGGTTTAAACAGCTCAGCCATGTTCAACAACACACGAGATTGCACACAGGTTAGTTTGCTTTCTTTTTTAATTTAACTTTAAATTTATGTATGTATTTGAGTTTGTCACAAATCGTGCAAGCCAATTGTGACCCAGTTTCCGTTGTTGAATTGATTTGAAATTTTCCATGCCTGTCAAGTTCTGATAGCAATACAATATCACGGTGGCAGCGAGCTGATCTAATGATAGAGACGGAAGGTAGACACGGAACTCCTTGGTGACCAACAGTAGATTTATGATATTTGGATTAATTTTGATCAGCTCGAGATCCGTACCGCATACGTATTTTATCTAAGCTTGTATGGAAAAAAAAAAACAAAAATATTACTGGTTAGTTAACTTTTTTTCTGTGATTTGGCTTTGGACTATTTGTGCATTGTGCCAGTATCAAGGTTTAGTGTTTCAATCAAACGTCAAGTCCTAACCAGTTAGATAGTCAATGTTCTCTAGGCGACAGAAAATCTAAGAAAATGTCTGTTAATAATAAAACGGCGGATACAGTTTCTCGATATTTTCGCAGCATAGTTATCTTGGAGGAGAAAACGAGGTTTCAAAAACTTACTATTTATTAAGTTACCTTCACAGTAAATAAAAATAGGAATATCATTTGAAATATAGAGAAAATTCTACTTAAAAATCACTCAAACTTAACTTGAAGAAGTTACTTAACCATCTTATCCCACACTAATAAAGACAGACAATCACTTCACGGATAATCTAATGTTTTAAACACGCTGAAATGGCAAAACAAATGATGAATTATAATGCACATACGAACCGACGAAGCGCCGCCCATTGGCCACGACCAACGTGGAAAAACACGTGATTTTTTTCTAAGTCACGTAGACCGTACGTTGCGTCCAATGCGGCGCTGTGATTGGCCGCCAGCCCGACCGCCAACGACCATTGGACACATTTTTTTCTACGCTTTTCACGTATACGGCTCGTCTATTTTTTCCGTGGAAATGTGGACCAATAGTGGCGGCCCGTTCGTGTTTTAATTATAAAAGTTGCAGCGTTTTTTAACGCTGGCCGGCGGACTTGGAATGCTGGATTAGTTTTTGCGGGCGTTCGAATTATAAATGATTCGCTAGTGTTTTGTTTCGTTATGTGAATAGTTGGTAATTGTTTTTTTTTATTATTAAATAATGAGCAAGGTCTTTCACATAGATCCTATCCTAGATTTGATTGGTTAAATTGTAACTTTTGGCTTACCTACTTATATTTGAATGAGGAATAATAATCATTTTTTGTTGGTGATAGGATAGAGCCATTTGTTTGCGACCAAGCTAAATTATTCTATATTTTTGTTATAGATATGCTTACTTGTGTTAAGAAACAACACAATACAGATTCAAATAATAATAGTAACATAGAATATAAGGACTAACTTCAAATTAGCGTTAATTAGGTATGTGCTTGGACACACCTAAATAAGATACTTAGGATACCTACCTAAACCAAAAATAAACAGGGAAATTAAATAATATAGAGTAGACGTACAACCAGACAGACTATACTAATTATAACTCTACTAGCGGTACCCTGCCACGCTTCGCTGTGGCACATTCGCACATTCGCTGATATGTCACTGACGAAAAAAATTGATAAAACCAATCCTTGATGCGGATTATATATCATGCTAAAATTTCAGCTCTATCGGTGCAGAACTTTTTGAGTTTTTGAATCGTACACAAACGAACATAACATTTTTATATATATAGATTCCTTAGTTGAGGCGACGATTGTTGCCTGCCAGTGTGTACCTACCTCACAATTTTTTTTTGTGGAATTATCGATTCGAAGAAGCCGCGAAACGATGTCGAGTGCTTGTTTTTTAAACTATTCGACTTGCTCTGTTTTTAATTTTTTTAAGGAAGTATCGATTACCTCTTTGGGTACTTTTGTTTCATAATATAATTTCTTTGTGGCCAGGATTATTTTGGATACAAATGAACTAGAAACTCATTGCAATCAAATCAGGTCGTTTAAAGAAGGTCTACATACAAAAGCTTTTTTGGTAAACCTTAAAAATATAATACCATTGAAACAGCTACACAATAATTATTTCAAATCGAACATTCCAAGTAAAATCCACTAATTTGAAGCCATCGTAAACATTAAATATTCACATGAACGAGGGAAAAACTCCCCACTTATGTTTTCTACCCCTATTAAAAAATGCTACCGTATATTTTACCGTACAATTTACGACAAATAAACGTAGGTGGGCATTTCAACCCTTCCACGGGCAATTATTCATAATGCCCGGCCATGGTCGCTGTAGTTTAAAGAAAATATCGATGCTTTTTGCCATTTCCTTTGGTATAGAGTTTCGCTACTAAAGGAGCGTTCAAGTATTACGTAACGCAATTTCTGGAGATTTTTGACCCCCTCTTCCACTTATAACGCACCTTAACGTTTTGCTTTACGCACGTTTGACTTGGGGAGTAAGCTGGTGAATGCGTTACGAAAAATGTGATCGGGCGAAGCGAACGGAAGCTGAGAGGGAGATATAAGTTAGTGAACATAGAAAGAGATAGTTACGTTTCGTATATTTTTTAAAATATCTTTTGCGATATTTTTTGATGAATTATTCTTTTAGTTAAGTTTTACTTCTACTATGTGTACATTTCGTTTTTTTTCTACTGTAATAAAACAAAGCACAAGAGAGAATATTTCACAATTATTACCTTTTCAACCTTCCACATCTCTTTAGAAAAAACAACAAAACAAAAACACATTAAGATTACAAAGAACAAAAACTCGGCCGCCTCCGAGTAAAAACATAGAAGTTTCACATTGTTCTCAGTTTCGCGAGCTGACGCATTTGAGAAGTCACCTGGGCATAGATGGCGTTGATGGCCGCTTTCGACGTGCGTCTAGAACTGACGGAACCGTTCAGGCCTTCAGGTTCAGGTTTCTGACGGGCCTCAGGTCGCAATATTTTCCCAATGGCTTAACACGTTCACCGCTGAACCGTTTTACTTTGTTTGGCCCTTTTGCGAATCTTAACACAACGTGTGTGTTCACTGTTTACTGGCGTTGTGTCGTAAGTAAACTCAATCAGCAGTGCGGCCGCACACAACTAGTGTGATAAAATTGCCAATACAGCAGTGCGGCGTCGCACGACAGGCGTGTTCTCGCTTGCCCTAGAATTATAGAAAAAGACAGAACAGACGTGTGTGCTTTCAGCAGTCAGCGTGTTAAGGTACGCAGGTATCGTCCTACTGATGAAGGCCTCTCTTCCCACCGTCCAATTTTACATTCCTTCTCATCGTGTTCGTCTCTTCGCCGTCGTCTAGGCTGATCACGCTGTCGCTTTACGCCTTGAAAGATCTATTTTATTATGGTTTGTGCCTACATATCGTCCGGCATGCAGTAGTAGGTTCATCACCATTATCAGCCCATTAAGTTATGTATAGCTATTCATTTGTAACGTGTAATAAAGCCACATCTTGCACACTAAAGCTGCTAGCGCGGTTCTCGTTTTTTTTTCTTCTTAATTCCTTCTTTTCCTTTTCCCGCCGCGTCAGTTCAATTCCGCGACGTTCTTAACAATTCGTTTCTTTTGTAACGTATCGAGGCTGGAATTCTTAATTATTTATCTTTTCTTTTATTTACTTCTTTTGTTTGTGAGTTGACGAGACACTCGCGATATTGGAGTCTTCTTTGTTTGGGACGCTTCTAAAAAGTTGACAATGAGACTGATGAAAATGTGAGAAAATTGTCATTTTCAGTAGGTTTTGTTGATGTATTTATATGTAGTAAGAAAAGGATATAATTATAAGATTCTTATCTTTTTGACCTCTTTTCTTCTTTTTTTTAAATTTAATAGTAGAAAGAATGCAAGTTATATTTGCTTAAAAAATTAAATATTCAAATAATGTTTTACACACAATAATATCTTACATAAAATTCTTTTTTTTTTTTTAGATTTTGGTCAATGTTGACTGTAATACATAGATTCTGTTCACAACCGCTCACAAAAAGAGTGATAAAACAGCTAGTTTCCACAAAGATAACTCTCGAGCATCCTTAAAAAAATGCACCTTGCAAAGAGGTTGTCCTTTCTTCCAACTTTCCTCAACTAAAAGCAAGGAGATCGCTAACTTTTTTCTTTTTCTTTTATAAAAAAGCACAGGTGTACGTTCAACTTCCATCCTTCGTTACGCTCCACGGCGCGAAAACTCAATATTAAACTAGAAGTTAACAGTTAAGTGAAAAATTCTCAAAGAACAAAGACGCCTTGTCCGAGTCGAGTCGAAACTTTTCAACTGAAATATTTAAATAATTCCTTTTTCAAGCGTTCGGCCTTTTTTGTGATGAGAAAAAGTTTGTCTGTTGGTTTTTTTTCCTTTGTATTTTATTCTACTGGCCAGTGGGTATCCGTTTATAAATAGTTCGGATTTAAATAATGTACTTATACGAGTACATGTAATAATGGATATTAATGATGATAATTCAGTAATAATTACGTTTCAAGGAGTAAGAGAGTTATTTTATAAAATTGGAGCATCAAGTCACATTTTTGACCATTGTACTTATTTTTTCTATAATCATATCGTTTGGGTAATAATCTTTAGGTTCCAAAACAGTTTATAGTAAAAAAAAGTCTTTCTTACCACACTTTACACCACAAACTAATGCAGTATGTAAGCTATTGTCACCCCGAATAAACCAAGGGTCAGTCCCCTACATCCATTACAGGATCAGTCTATACATTTTGTCTGTCACTATCTATCTACAACGATAGGTATTAAGTTCATTGCTCTCTATTCTATCTCCCGAGTAAAGATAGGTGCGTAGGCATATGTATGTATTGCTTACCCCTGTAATGTAATGCCTAAGGACGATTTTAGAACTGCGGTGGTTGCATTTCAAACTGGACTTGTAATTTTGTTTTTTTTTTCGTAGAATACGGCAAAGGCAATATGCATTGTTAGGTTTTTAGCGGTCTATGTATGTATGTTTGTATTAAGTTTGTTCCGCCGGAGCAGTCGTTAGGTATTTCTTTGGTCTGGGTGACACATGTTAATTTGTTAGGGTTCCGGACCTCAAAAGGAAAAAGAATCCTTTATAGGGTCACTTTGTTGCCCGCTTGTCAGACAGTTTTTATATTAATTCCTAAAAACTCCGTAGCCGGGTCTTACTATTAAAAATGCGAAAGTTTGTGAGAATGGACGGATGGATGTTAGTTCCTCTTTCACGCAAAAACTACTGAACGGATTCGAATGAAATTTGGAACACAGATAGTTTATAACCAGGATTGAGTAATAGGGTACTTTTTATCTCGATAGTATGTTCCCGTGGGACAAAACGGGGACAACGCTCGTGAAACCGCGGGGCGCAGCTAGTATATTAATAATGTAATCATAATATTTTAAAGTGTATCCATGATATATTTAATGTTAGTACAAAAAAAAAAAAAATTGGACTACTGCTTTTCAATCGATGGCCATTTTCCAAAATATTAAAATATAATTTGCCCAGTAAGTGCTGGAAACAGTGCCTACTAAACACAGTTGGCGCACTACTGCTTGACGGATGAATACAGGATGCTTATAAAACCTCTCAACATCCAACCAGCCTTCACAAAATCATTGCCCACTACAGCCCTATATAGGGTTGTAGATGCCAACCCCCTTCCCGTTTATTGCCGCCATATACTTTGTATGCCTATGTGGCTGGGGGGTGGCCACCCCCTGGGAGGGGGGAGGTAGAGGATCGATAGAATCATTGCGCCGTTGCACAAACGATGATTTCAGACGCAAAAGTATGCAACATATTCGAGAGGAAGCGGTGAATGCCGAATGAAAATACATGTATGCTTGATGGAATTGCTATGTTCGGATTGGATGATTGAATGTTTAGTCAGTGCAGCATTTTCATACAAAAATTGTATCGTTTTAATAGTTTTTAATACAAACTCCGTGATACATGAACTATACTTATACTCGTAGTGGGAGGTCTCTACTGCAAGAGGCCGCCTGGGGAAATACCACACCTTTGCCAGATGTTCATCCGCCAAGCAGCAGTGTACAAACATTACTGTGTTCCGGTTTGAAGGGCACTGTTACCAGCGAAATTACTGGGCATGTGAGACTTTGGAGCCGATGTCTCAGGGTGACGAGCGCAGTGCAGTGCAACGCAGGATTATGCAATTCAGTGTTCTGGGTGGTGCTGTGACTGTTGTGGGCAGGCGTAGCGCTTACCATCAGGTGAACGACTTGCTCATCTCGTCACTCAGTCAAATAAAAATAAAAAATTGGGTAGTTTTTATTTTTGTTACTTTAGAAGTCCGTCATTTATAAACCGATTAAGAAACATAGTTTTTTCAATAGATATACTTTCAGATTCAAACCCATAGAAATTTCATCAAAATCGATTTACTAGTTTGATTTTTACTAAATCCATTTGAAGACGGTTTTACAGTTGAAAGTATTATAAAAAAATTTAGCTTCGCTCCACTACCAGAAAATAGCATAATTTATTCATACTTTCAGTGAGTTATTTTTAGACCATTAAAACGGCAAAACGCATTCAAAGATCCCAATCTTTGTAGCACAGTGGTTAATTTCCACGACTTAATGACCCAAAATTTTATATAACCGAGTCGCGTTCGCAGCGCTGACCACGGAAATCTGAGCTATAATTTAGCAAATATTAAAATAGAGAGAAACATTTTAGCCAAATTATCTATGTATAGGAATATGGAAAACCGCAACATTGCGGCGTTGGCCACGATCAAATGCATTACAATTAAAATTTTACTAATGTATTATTATGTAGTTGAATTAATATCGATTCTAAATGGACGCGCGTTTGGAACTGGGAAATGGTTGGCATATTTGGTCAACAATTAGAATGGTAATTATCTAAGCTGCATTATCTTTTATTATGTGTGTGGTGTTTATTTTTATTATCTACCTTATAAATTAGAATATACCAGTAGCTATATACCTTACTAACAAATACATTAGAATAGTTAATTAAAGTAAAAATCTAAATAAATATATAAATTGAACAACATAATCTATTAAACCACAGACCTACCGTTTCTTTAGAATTATTTCAAGTGATAAAGGAGTCAGACATTATGATAACTAGGTAGGTACCAGCATGCAGCGAAATTACTGGGCATATGATATTTTAGAGCCGAGGTCTAAGGGTGACGAGCGCAGTGCAGTGCCGCGCTAGATGATGCAATCCAAATATTTGAGGTGGCCCTGTTACGTTATGGGCAGGCGTAGCGCTTACCATCAGGTGAAAGATTTGCTTGTCACTCAGTGAAATAAAAAAAAATTTAATATCAGAAATTTTCCGCACCCGCTAATTCTTACTATCGCAACCTGGAAACCCTTTAAAAACCCCCAAGATTTAAGGGGAAGACACCTTTGGGAATACGGTAATTCGAGCACGTAATCCATCTTATAATTTCTAAAAATTTCGTAATGGAAATTTTTGTCCGCGTGAAAGAAATCCTTGTCCCACTGGGGCGCGGTTGTGGTGGGGTGATTTATGTGGTAATTTTTAATATTTCTAGTGGGTTCAATATTTTTATTCTAAACGAGAGAGGGAGAAAGACTGATACACAATATTCTTACATAATATTTTTTTAAAGTTCCTAAGTAACGAGACGAGCAAGTAGTCCATCTGATAGTAAGCGCCACGCCTGCCCATAAAATTACAGTGTCACCTAGAACTTTACATAACAAAATCTTGCGCGGCACTGCACTGCGCTCGTCACCCTGAGGCATCCGTTCTAAAGTCTAGTATGCCCAGTGTTTTCGCTGAAAACAGTGATCCTCAAACTGGAACACAGTAAACCCACTCGGTCAACGATAATGGACTTTTGCAATTGAAAATAAAACCCCATCATCCTTAAGTAAAGAGAAAAATGTTAAACAAAACCAGAAAATAGAAAAATAAAGGAAACTCTTAGCCAATGGAAGCGTAATTTCCATGATTGGTCCAACTCGAGGGATACTGCTATCGTTTTTTTTCTGACGCTTTTTTCCCATTTTCTACCGTCTTTGTGCCACCCTCTAAAGAGGGCAGCGAGTACGCGGAACAAGCAATCTTGATGCTTTAAATAACTAGTCATTAGTTGTTTATTTAAAATAACAAATAACCCGACTGCAAATTCATGCCCATGTCATTTTCGTCACTATGTCGTCACCAGTAATGCCTCATTTATCAAAATCTGTTTAGGTTGTAAGACGAGGTAAAGAAACACGATGTTCCTCATACATACTGCATGTTCAACATACATACAATAAAAACCGACCTAAAAACATAACCCTCCTTTGGACAGTCGGCGAAAAATCTTAAAGCCAATAAACTTTATTTTTTCGCCGTGTTTTATTTGTTGTAAGATTGTATTTTGTAATGCTTGAATATGTTGATTTTATCTAAGAAAGAAGAAGATGATGTTATCTTTAAAATGACAGACAAAAATGAAGGAAATACTTATTACACTGACACAAAATCATTGACAATTATAGTGCATGCTATTATGGTTTAAAATGGTAAAGCCAATGTCATAGTAAATCTAAATACTAACACGGCATTATGTACCATAAACTTTGGCACATCCAACAGCATAAACGGCTTAATGGATTTGGATAAATAAGTGGCTTTGTCATAATCACGAGAATGACAGTCTACATTGGCAGTAGATGTAGGTGTATTATTCTTTATTGTTTTTTATTTTAGTGTTTTTTGTCGTAGTTGGTAAACGACTTGCTAGTCTTGTTCCTTAGTCAAATAAAATTTAAAAAAAAGATTTATGACTTTATGATGGCTCTTATTGTACGATATTCTACGCGAAGAGAAGCAGATTATCCAGTTGTCAAATTAATAATGCGTAGGTCGCGAATATATTATTAATGTTAGGTAAGCGTGCACTATTATATTGTAGTTAGCATCGTCGCTTAACATCAGCCCATAAGAAACTAATCATAAAAAAAAAAACAAAAAAGTCCCCAAGTATCAAGAAGTGTCCCCTCAAATAATCAGAAGCCTATTTGCAGATGCCGAGATGGAAAAAAGGTTGTTCCGCGCGATCGGTTTTTATTTGATTCCTCCGATGTTTGCGTCACAATTAGGACGTGTCGGTGCCTCTGTTTATCTTTGTTTTACTGTATTTCTGGAATAGACGGTTTTTCTTTTCTTTTTTTTTTTTAAAGGCCTTTATTACCTACCTCACTATTTATTATAACAGTGTTTACTAGATACATCTATATAACACATATGTTACCAATATTGTGTACTTATGTGCCTATACTTAGGGACACTCAAGCCCAGTTTGCTGCTTGCTTTACAGCCAAATAAAGCGCTGTTTTCTGAATTAAAGAAAAAACTATACAAACTCTAGCTGCGCCCCTGTTGCGTCTAGATCTAAAGTATACCTGTCAATGGGAAATAAAATACTTGGGCTATAAAATACAAAACTAAGTTTGTTAAAAATACAATTTATTAGAAATACACCTGAAAAATTAGAATTTTCAAAAGGTCAGGAAAGTTTTCAAAGTTCGTAATTTAAAGTAAACCAAAGGTTAACCCTTGGCCCTTGCTTTTTTAAAAGAAAAGAATCCCAAAGTTATCATTCAATTATTTTATTTTAAAGGGCTCTTGCGAAATAAGATTTTTGTTATAAAATAGGCGTGTTTTTTGTACGAAAATGGAAAATTGCTTTTGGTACTGGGAATTATGAAAACTTACAAGTTTATTTTTTGCGCTTAATGTTAACGTTTTGATACTCATTTGTGATATATTAAAATTGAAATTCGTAAGTGTGATGTGGTCTAAATCAAGATTATGAAAGAAACTGACGCGTGAATAAATTTATTTAAATACAATATTAATAAAAATTTATCATTCGCTATTTTACAACAAAACAAAAACTCTATTATTAAATAATTATAATCTATTCCGTTCCAAATTAGCAGTTTATTTCAAATGTAACTTCTTTCGTCTTTTTCTTTACTGAGTTTTAATTTAACTTACCCATTTCAAAAACGTAATGATTTAAATATTTATAATTTTCAATCAATTTACCTTTTTTTTTTTTTTTTTAATCTTCATTAAGTTAGTAATTTTATACTTTTTTACCCCTAAAGAAGGGGTGTTTTATATTAGTTCGGAATTTTATGTTTTGTTCAGTTAAACTGTGTTTCAGAAACCATCGACTTCTCCCATTGCATTGTTAATTAATAACTAATACTGTATTCGAAATTGAGAAAAAAATGAACCGAAGTTTTAAACATAAAAAACTAAAAGCTCTGAATCAGACCAAAGAGATCCCAACCCAATCTAAATACACACATAAGGACCCAATCACTCAAATTCTCAAAAGTGCCCACCCCTCACTCAAGTGCCCAAATAGTAATGGAAAAGAAATCACGTCCCTCCCCCTGCAGCCCTCCGACAACCCCTCAGAGGTCGCAGATGTCGCGACGATTTTTGAGCCAAAATGAGCTTTTGCTTAATTTATTTTTTGCCGCCTTCTTTTAACCGAGTAAATATTGGCTCTGTGAGAGAGAATTGTGTGGATACGCCATTTTTATCGCATTATTAATTGAGATCTTTTTACCTTTTACGCTAAATTACTGACGTAAAAAAAGCAATTTTAAAATTTTGTTTTATTGCTGCTTTTATATTTGTGTTGTTAATAGAGATAATATTTTTTTTATATTTATTTTAACCAAATTAATCCTATTTAGTACCATTATTTTCTTACCAAAATCTTACAAAAACCACCTCTTTTTTTCAAACATGCACGTTTACTTATACATACCTACCTGAGAATTATTTCGAAGGTAGGTATATTATCCACCAATGCGGACCGGGCTCCCGTGGTGGATTATGGCCTAATCCTCCTCACGAAAGTAAGGGGAGACCCGTGCTCAGCAGTGGGACGTTATGGGTTGATGATGATGATGACGTTTACTTATTAATGAATATGTCAAGTTGGTTACAGAAATAATCAGCTAAATAACTGAGATGATATAGAAATTGCAGAAGCTAATCTATTGTGATTTTTATTCCATATCATTCGATATATCGACGCTAGAAAGCGTAAACGCTGTAACCCTTTGACCGACCCGAAAATACTTTTTTTACATATTTGGAAACAAACGCTGTAACCCACATTTCAACGTCCCCTAGGAACTTTAGAATATAACCAAGGTAGCAGTATTGTAGCTTTGTATAAAACACACCAAATATCCAAAATTTACGTTTTTAGGTCGAGTAGATATTGAGTTATGATTTTTTTTCAACAAAAAAAAAAGTTTTTGGCTCTGGTGAACAATTTTGCGTTTCAAGGTTACAGCGTTTACGCTTTCTAGCGTCGATATGAAAAAGTATTTACCTGTTTTTTTATATCGTTGTTTTGTCTTATCCGTGCTATTCCAATTTTGACAAGACGATATTCTTCATTCCTATCTCAGTTTTTTCGTCCGGAAGCGGACGTTCGGCCCGGTGATTAGGAAATTATATTGGAGGGAGTTTTCTTCCTTTTTCCCGCTTTTTTGGTTCTTTCTCGCCTCCTTAGGTGTCGGCGTTCGGTTATTAAATCGGACTTTGTTTTTAATTGTAGGATTTTTGTTGGAAACTTCTTTAATCGTGACCTTTGTTGAGAAGTTTTGGATCTTTTTTAATTCAGTCGCCACCTGATTTAGGCTCTCCGTTTGTGATTTAATTGAAATTGATAGGTAGAAAGAAATATTAGATACATTTTTATTAGGTTTTTATAACTACTAGTATACCTGTTCAGAACTGTTTCACATAACTGTTAAGAACTTTGATTGTAAATAATTTACTCCACCAAAAAAATCAAACGCAAATAAAATAAAATGGTTGCCAGCACAAAAAATACAATTCTGAAACTAAAACAAAACCTCCAACGAACCGTACAATCACAAAGTGAGTAACAATCTAATTTTACAATAACCGAAAAAAAAACAAAAGCTGCTCCGATGCGTCTCAAGTTAAAAGAATCCAACGTTTATTACTTTTTAACAAAGAGTTGAATTAATTGCCAGCATTAATTATAAGGTTTTATGTTTTTATTTCTTAAGGGCTACGGTCTTTTGTTTTTGACCCCTACAATCATTAGTAAAATGCCATAAGGGATGGATTGTTAGAATCATAGAATAGAATAGAATAGAAAACTCTTTATTGTACACCAGAAACAAAATAAAAAAAAAATAAAAGAAAAAAAAATCATAAAAATAACAATTATAATCATATAAATGACATATTTTTAAAATTACAAACTTTCATTTTTTTTTGTTAGTTTTATTCTCTTATCGTTAATGCTGCTATTTATACTTTCTATTTAATCTGTGCAGTAAAGTATAAAATAATTATAATTATATACCTAATTATTAGAGATCCGTAAAAAATGGTTAGAACTGAAGCCATTTCATTTTGTCAAGTCTGATGTCTGTCATAGACCCCTGTCACAGATTCCAACTGTAATTTACTATAACTAACGGTCTTATCGTTTAGGCAATCTCTTACAAACAACCCTAACAAAATATTCTTACATGGTTATTAGTTATTTTGTAATTTTTTCATCAAAGAACTCCAAATGTAATTCTTAATAATAGTTTTCGTATTGGTTATACTATAAAATAGTATTGGCATAGAATAATAGCGATATTTTTCGCGTTATTTTTCATAAATCATTTTCATGTAAAATATTCTCAACTATCTACGTATTGCAAACGAGGGTACAATTTGTAAAACAAAGATGGCGGATTTTAACATCACAATTAACAACGCATAGTGAATAGACACGAGCGAAACAATATTCTACGGAAAAACAGGTTCCTGCTTTTGAAATGTGTATTGTAACAAAACTTATTCTTCTGGCATAGTTACTATGTAAGAATATTTTACTACCATGTCACAGTGGGAGCTACTAATATCTCTTTGCATTGTAAAAAGACCTTTAGCAAGTTTGATTATGACAGAGTTTTAAGAATAAAGTTGCATACCGAATAGGTACGGAGTCGAGAACTCATTTTATAATTTTAAATGTGGAATTTCGTTTCGGCGAAATTCTGGCGTAAAATAAAATTAATTATGTTTAAAAGTTCCACGCTATAAATTGAAACTCTTTGCTCCGTATTTTAATGAAAATAAAGATGCTACAAAAATAGGATTTTATAAATTCTTTTAGGTATAGCTAAAGCTGTAGAACTCCACATTTAATTTATTTTACCTTTTAAGTCTCGCAATAACGAATAAAAGTATACTTATTAGGGTCAATACCTTGTGTGTACTATAAACGACATGATCCGTTCAAAAACCTCTTATTCCACATCTGTTGCCGTCCACATGTTCCCAAAAATCCCGGTAAAAAATCTCGCCAACGTTACTTATTGATGAGAGAGTTCCGGCTTTTTGGAAATTTCGTTCAAGAACCCTGACTTTATGACGCTATCGGCACACAGCTGTTAGCTACTTTTTATTCGTAATCATCGATTTATTGTATTGATTCCTTTTTAAATATCGACCTCAACTTTCTCTCCTAAAATGAAAAAGTTAAAATACCCAACCATATTCAAAATGATTCCATTTGTTTCAAACGTTCTAAACAAATCATAAACAAAAGACTACCTATGCTGAAAATAAAACAAAAGAAATATAAAACGAGTGACACTGTCCGCACAAAATAATTAAAAATGGAATCCCACAAACTGACGCGAACATGCAAACTCGCTCTCATTCTGTTTTTAAATCCCTATGCCAGCTTTTGTTTCTTTTTCAACTAACTTGCTAAACTTGCTACTTAGCCGTTTCTTTCACTCTCCCTCAGTCGTTTCTTTAATTAGCGACAAAGAATAGGATTGCGTGTTGCTTTTACTTTTTTTAATTTAATTACCGGCTCCCGACAGAAGACAATAGTAATAATGCGTTCCATTTACAAAATTATAACATGCAAATTTTTGTTCTTTTCTTTTGATTGAAACAATGACAGTGTTTTGAAGTGTAAAGTTTTTTTAAATCCACATAATAATAATTAATCAAATTATAAGATCATTTAAAGTATTTGATACACGGTTTATAATAATATCATTTGTTTATTATTTTGGCTTGCGCCACCGACTCATTCTGCCGTTGTCGCAGCGGTGTTCCTAATTTCAAATTTCTCTACGAAATTGCACTGGCACAGGCAATATTTTTTATACGGCTAACTTTTTTCAACTTTCCCATGTTAACACTGAAATAATGGCAGTTCATTATGCGCGATTTTCCTTCGGTGTCGGATAAGTGCACTATTATGTTATTATAGGCATCAAAAGTTGCATCAGCGATGCGAAGTAACGGGACCGGCTCGGGCGCAATACGGCACGCTGAAACTGGTTCTGTTTAGCGAAAATATATGTATACTATGTTAAAGTACACGTAAAATGTGTGTTGGATTCGGTTGCGTGCGGCCATTTCTGACCTTTTCGGTTTAGGGTTAACTTGTTTATGGATTTGAAATATTTACTGTTGGTTAGCATTTAAATTAGATTTATGAAAATAATTATGTTCATTTCTATAAAAAAAATTCTTAGATTACTTACTATTTTTAAAGAATAGATAAATTAACTGAGATTCATTTTGTTGCATGGCTTTTGTAGCTTTCGTGTAGAACACACTTTATTCTAAAGAATAGCATTCAAACCTATTTCAAAGACCGTCGTATTTTTTTTTCACTTAATTTAAACTCAAAAGATACTCGACTTAATTGCTCTCTTTCAATGGCGCCAAATCGAAGGTTTTGTGAACGGGAGCGAATCTTCATTCATTTCCCTATTTTTTGGCATTCTTCAAGGAGGCGGGGTTCGAAATTCGAAAGGCCATTGTAAGAAGAATCGGTGATTAAAATTCAATTTTGGAACAATCGCCCGATGTGTTAGGGCTATGACGCGGTGCATTTTAATTGGATGAATAATTGCGGCAATTATAGATTTGCTGTTCGAATTCTAAAATAATTTTCACTGGCTACTTAAAAAAAAAGGTTATGATAATATAGGATGAAGCGAAAAATACTGGCCATAAAGAAAAAAAATAAGTTTTTAAGAAGCCAAAAGTAAATACCTGCCGATAGTTTTTGTTTTGACTATGAGAAAACTAATTAATACATGGCGCTGAAAAAGGTTACCCACTGGCCGGTAAGAAAAAAAAGAATAGATAGAGTAAAGTGGTTTTATTAGAGTAGCTACATGAAAATGGCACAATGTCCAACGCCACCATGGCCATAAAGAAGAAAAAAATTAAGTAAAGAACTAACATCGTTAATTATAATACTTCTGACTTAAAAATATAGTTTAAAATAATTAAATGAAACATTTCACGATGAACTAGTGGCTTCACACAACATTTAAGTTATCAAGCAGCATATGCGTTACAATTCATCAAATTAGTCACAGGGCGGTCAGGCCGAACAAAAAGTTAACCCTACATCTGCAACGCTAAAAATATCGACAAACATAGGGTCGGATGGACAATAGGACCGCCGGAAGATTCCTTGTACCTGTGAATAAAAATAATAAAATAATAGCTTGCACTGCCGAAATTAGCATAATAATGCGTATTGCACTATTATTTCGGACAACAAATGCCTATTATGTCCGACGGGCAGCTGCCGGCCAGTTTTTTTTTCTTTTCTGTCCATTGGAATTTGGATGCGGTGATAACAATGTATGATCATGAGGTCGTAGCACTTTGCTTTTGTTTGCGGAAATGAAAGAAAGAAAAGGGTTTGCTGTTTTGTTTTTAATATTCGGCGCATCAGTTTGTGGCATGGTAAGCTTATAATAATTTTAGTCTTGACAGTGTTTTAAGGTTTCAAAGTAACACGGTCACTATCATTAGTAGAATAGAATAGAATAGAAAACTCTTTATTGTACACCAGAAACAAAAATAAACACAGTACAGAAAAATTTCAATAGGTAAACAAGGGTAGTACAATGGGCGGTCTTATCGCTGAAAGCGATTTCTTCCAGACAACCTTTGGATGGACAGTAAAAAACATATTTCGATAGTAGGGTGGAAGGTAGGGGTAGGGTGGTGAAGTATTACACATAACAAATGGTCATTATCCAATTTTTTTCTTGACAGTGTTTTTAAATGCAATAGATAGATAGATAATCTCTTCACACACACACACACACAAATATTTGAAAATTATCTCACCTAGTGTTCATTCAAATTATTTGAATTTGGTGTTAAAATCCTAAGTTAAATTCGGTATAAATCATTAATTGGCGTGTAAAAAAAAATATTACATTCATACACGTATTCCAATACCTTATTGACCATTGAGCTATTTACAAATAATAAAAAAAATAACTAGATATGTAATTTATTTAACACTTTATTACACAGATTCTCTGCCAGTATTCATAATTAAAATATGGATCCTAATACACATATAGAAATAATTACAAACTTAAATGAAACATCACTTAAATTAAAATGTAATCTGAACTAAGCAGCCCAACTTAAAATTAATAAAATACAAAATTTTAAATAACAATTCCAATGGTTACAAAAAAAAACGTTATTGTCACACCGGACCCTTCTCTTGGACTGTGACAAAAAAACTATAACAGGTATCAAAGGGTTAGAATTAATAACTACCGGATTTAGAAAAAACACTAAAGGGTTATATTCAAACAAATCAAAAGGATACGCTTTACTATGATGGAACTTTTGATTGAGTTTTTACCCAACTGCCAAAATGAGGGTTACGTTTTTACGTTTGTAAGTAATAACGGTCAATCTATAACGGTGAGATTAAAGCAACTGTCTTTGAAACTAGCCACCTTTGCGAGATATTCACCGCCAAGCAGTAGTGTGCAAACAATACTGTGTTCCGGTTTGAAGGGCACTGTTTCCAGCGAAATTACTGGGCATATGAGACTTTAGAGCCGGTGTCTCAGGGTGACGCGCAGTGCAGTGCCGCGCATGATTATGCAATGCTGGGTTCTGGGGGGTGCTGTGGCTGTTATGGGCAGGCGTAGCGCTTACCATCAGGTGAACGACTAGCTCGTTTCGTCACTCTGTCAAATAAAAAATAAATTAAGAAACTAGCTGCGTCGTGCGGTTTCACTCGCATTTACTGTTATCCCACAGGAACCGTGAATTTTTATGGGATAAACTTTATTCAATATTCTATTACAAGGCCTTAAGTATCTATGTACCACCACCCCATCTTTTTGTTGCTCTTCTCCTCATGGTTGTCTGTAAGAGATCGCTCTCAGCGATAAGACCCATTGTGACACTAATTGTTATATTTGATTTGTTTTCGTTTTTTTGTTTTTTATTTTGTTCTGTAGTGTTTCAATAAAGAGTTTATCTATCTATCCATCTATAAAGCGGAAAAGTCGGTATTCATCAAAATTATGACGTTTATTCTCTATAATATACGTTCACTGCTGAAAACACAACTGTTGTGTTTTTCATAACTTCCCGCGGGTGCGGGAAAACACATCTGTTGTGTTAGCGCAGCTTACGTGTCAACTGTGCGGCAAAACAGAGACGTGTGTGTTTAACGCGTGTACTACAGTGCGGCTCACACAGGCGGCACGCCATTGCTGGAAAACACACACGGTCGGTAACGGTGCCTAAATGTAAAATGCGTTTCCGCGGTCCACGTGTTAAATAAAAACTAAGATAGGTCATTGATTGACCTAAATTTCTCGCACTCATTTCATATATTACCTATTTCTGCCTAAAAGCTTTCAGTGGAAATAGTTCTGAACCAAGTTTCACGTAAAACCAAAATGGCGTCTAAAAACGCATTCATATTGAAGTTAATAGGTCAGCTTTCGTACCAAAATAAAAACATAGGTAAATTATATTAAATCTTACTAATATTTAAATGCTAAATTTTGGACGTCCTTATCGCTTTAACCAATTGCTTACAACCTTTGAGTGGAAAGAAATTGGTTAGATGTTACGGTAGCACCGGGTCATCTGTCAAATTCAAACCAGATACAGCAACTAAACGAACTGAACTTTTTTTTTATTCGACTTAGTGACGAGACGAGATGGTCGGTCCCCTGATGGTAAGCGCTACGCATACCCATAACTTAATGGCACTATAGTAATAAAGCGGCTGGGTTGTCAACCAGCATTTAACATTGGAACTATCGATTTCATAACTCGCTTCAGTTAATTATATAGTGGTCGATATGCCCTTGTCGTCTTTAATTATACTTATAGCTAACTAGCATAGGCCCGTGGTTGCACCCACTCTAACAATTACCCCACAGAAATACAGATATTCATCCGCCAAGCAGTATTGTGCAAACATTACTGTGTTCCGGTTTAAAGGATACTGTTTCCAGCGAAATTACTGGGCTATTGAAACTTTAGAGCCGATGTCTCAGGGTGAAGAGCGCAGTGCAGTGCCGTGCCAGATCATCAGGTGACTGACCAGCTCGTCTCGTCACTCAGTCGAATAAAAAAAACCATTACTTTTTACAGGATAGAAAGAATCCGATATTCTATTCCAGCACCTAAATTATCTGTATACTATCATCATCGACAACCCATAACGTCCCACTGCTGGGCACGGGTATCCCCTCACTATATATATATATATACTATATTCCAACAAAATCCGCTTAGCCATAGTTCATAACTGAAAGAAAAACATTGGACTCAACATTCAAATTCTATTAAATTACCTCTCCTAACACAGATTAGAATTTAAAAAAGAAAACTAAAGTTAACCCTTCACCGCCGTCCGGACGAATTCCCAATTCATCCCACAAACGTGATAGTTTTATAAACGGGTCCAATCGGGAATTACTCGCAAATGTCTCGGCTCGCTACTGGCTGCAGAGGTTGGGAATGAATAAAAATAATTGTCTGAAGACTGGGAAGACCTCTTACTATTCACACGATCTTTGTGAGATAGGGTTGCCTCTAGAATGTTTTTTTTTTTAAATAAAACTTCTTTACGCACGCTTAACTTGGAAAGTAAGCTGGTGAATGCGTTACGAAAAATATGACCGGGCGAGGCGAACGGAAGTTGAGAGGGAGATATAAGTTGGTAAAAATAGAAAGAGAGACCGAGTTATGTTTAGTATACTTTTTTTTTATAAGTTTTTTAAATAAGTAATTGTTTGCTGAAGTTTTACTTCTACTATGTATCCCAGCACACATTTTGCTTTTTTTTTTGTCTTGTGTCAATATCTTCTCCAACGGGTGTACTTCCGAAGCACTGGCAGAATGGAGTTTCCTTTTCCTGTGCGAGATTCAGTCATGAGTCAGCACTTGAAAGGGAAATTTCCTTTTTCAAACTTAAACCATAATCAACTTAGTCATTAGTTTAGTTGATTCAATACAAAAATGTTCGATTTTTCAAATCTGTCTTTTTTTTTATAACCACATTAGTTAACAGTTTCCCAACAAACGGGATAAATATAGTTTTTGTTTCATTCGTTATTTTACGTGTACGGAACAGAATGTATTGTGGAGGAGGTTCTATAAAATGCTAATAGTAATATTATTGATTTTATGATGAAAACTTTACAAATCATTATCAATGAATATAGAGGATTTCCGTTGGCTAGCCCGCAAGTTACTGCTATGGGCTATTGTGTGAGAGAACTCACAGCCCTATCATATCTACTAATAGTATAAATGCCAAGTCTGTGTGTCCGTATATTTGTTACGACTCAGCTCCGTGACGACATAAGAGATTCTGAAAAAGGATATTAATCTGCGGGTAAAACCACGGGCCGTAGCCAGTTTTCTAAAAGCTTAACATCTTTCAATGCAAAACAATAACAAAAAAAAAATGTTTTGTTCTAGTTTTAAGTTTTCTTTGTTCTGTGGTGTTTCAATAAAGAGTTTATCTATCTATCTATCAGCGCTTCCACATCAATATTTAACATCAGAAAGGAGTTTTACCGAGAAGCCGTAAATATGACGATGCTGTAGAAAAGAATAGAATAGAATAGAAAACTCTTTATTGTACACCAGAAACAAAAATAAACACAGTACAGAAAAATTACAATAGGTAAAAAAGGGTAGTACAATGGGCGGTCTTATCGATGAAAGTGATTTCTTCCAAACAACCTTTGGATGGACAGTAAAAATCATTTTTCGATAGTAGGGTGGCTGTATTTGTATTTTTTTGTCAAACATGTGTTTCTTCGAGTGTTAATGTGTAGTATTGGTGGAGTATTAACCATGTGTTCGTTACCATATACGAGTAGGTATGGGCAAATCGCACCAATCCAAAAAAACGTGCAATTTCATGTTCACTCCAAAACGCCCAAGAGGTTTCAGAAAAGCGCCCACTACTTTACTGAATCATGACTTTGACTAGACTATCTGGGACATGTCACTTTTTATCTACAGAAGTTAAAAAAATAAATAAAAAAAAATACTTGGGATTGGCTAAATGCATTAAACATACGGAGCCAAAGCGAAAAAAATAACCACTTACCGGCAATGCAAAGCAATACCACCAACACTTCCACACCAATATTTAACATCAGAAAAAGCCTAACTTTAATTAAAGTTCCAGAAAACTACACAAACATTAAGATAAAAGTTAAAACACACAGGAAAAGTCGTTAGCGGCAGCCCTACCGTAAACCCAGACGTGGCAACTTCGGGAAAACTTGCCAACTATAAGTTTTGCTCTTTTTGCATTTTTACCCGTTTTACCCGCATTTTTTTTCCTTTTTCTCGTTTTCCCCGCGCTCGGTCGGTTGAATCTTTTTACTCGTCTGTTGAAAACGTTGTACCCTTTTCAGGAGTTGGCCGGCTATCTTTCTTAAGTTGACTGCTTGGAATAGGGAAACGAATGGAGTTGCTCTGTTGACTTACATTTTTTATAGTGCTTGTTCAGTCTTTACTATACAACACTAGTCAGAGGTCTTAATTTCCAAAAACCTATGGAAGAGATTGCTGTTTAGCAATAAGGCCGCCTGTTTTAGATTTTGTAGGGGACGCCATTCTTTTGTAATTTTTATTTGTATGTCTTGGAATGTTATCTTATCTATAAACCATGCGATTTCATAGTTAAAATGGTAGTCATTAATTAACAAAGCACTAACCCATACAATTTCATGTTGGTTCATGTATTTGTCTATTATTTATTCTGTCTGATTAAAAGTCATTTTTAAAACAAATATGCACTAAACTTGCCTACGTTTGATTATTTAAAGTCAACACTCATAATATTAGAAATCCTTTGACAACATAATAAACCAAGTTATCTCCGTAAACCAATTACGTAGAAATTCATATCTTATTCACATCTATCTATCCCAGTCTGGAGGAAGGCAGATAACTAATTTAGTAACACTATTTATGGGATACGCTCTGCTAAGTCGACTGAGAAAATGTCCTTTACCCTTCCTTCCTGTAGCCTACACGTATACCCACGAAGTATTACGTAAAGCCAGGAACGTTTCCGTGGCCTAAAATAGATTGCTTATGCCAACATTTAATCCTACGCCGACGATAAAAAAGTATGGTTTGAATTCGGGACATGACGGAGAGAAAAAAAAGAACAAAAGCCGTCTCCAAAAAGTTCTCTGTTCATAGAAAACTCCTTAAGTTTTTATTTGACCACTGAAGCATTCGCGAGATAGCGACGCGCGCCGCGGTGAAATTTAAAAAAAGAAAAAATTGCGGGATCCAGTCCGGATAAAACTTTCTACGAGAGGGGTTAAGACCTCCAGAGAGATACTTTTTATTGCTTTTCTTTCGACGCAAACAAATTTTAAACCGTGCACTTTAAACTTATTGTTTTCGCTATAATTTCGCAGCGAATATTTTAACGGGTGAAAACAAAATGGCGGACCAATATCCATATTTAACGTGCGTCAATACGAATTCCGGCCGTCGAACGCAGGTGGAATACTATTATATTTTTTTATCGTGTGCGCTGCCCACCCCAAAATAGTTGGGGAAGGGAGGGTGGGAAATAGTTGGGTGGGTATGCGTGACCCCTCCCGCCCCTTGTAGGGTGGGGGCTCCATTCCCCCCGCGGGTATTGCACTTACCATGTGTGTGCACGCACATTCATGCCGAATAATTTAAATTTCGAATAGCTATGATTAACGTAGTATTAAATTAAGTATGATGCGGCAATACTAGTAGGTAACCACTTATATTTACCGTTTATTTGCTTTGTTGTTTATTGGTAGCAAAGTATTTTCAATACGCCACGTTGTTTAGACAAGACGCTATTTTAGTTTCCGACATTTCGTGTTTGATGTTTTTGATTAAAGTATTTCATGTCTAAACCAAGTAGGTTTTACTACTTTGGGTTATGAAAAGTCAATAAAACTGTTTTGACTGACATCTACTCAATCAAATAATACAATCATGTTTATTTCTAAGTATCTATACGTTGGTACATTAATACTGTTATGTGGAGTCGAATGAAGTAGACAAACATAATAAGTGCACAAAATCTATGCAGATTCGTAGTTGAATTTCTGTCTAGTTGACCCCTATAGCCCATTTGACCCTCGCATTAGTCCATTTGAACCTCTTTGCTGTCTCGTGTTTAAAACCTATTTGGAATTTGACGGTGACACGTCCTAGCCGAAAAGAAAAAAATAATTGTGAGCAGTTTGTTTTTAAAAGAGTTTGTATCTCGCTCGAAAATGATTGGCAAAAATCCGAGATTATTCGGATGCGGGATGGCGCGAAGTCTGCGTTCCATATTCAAAAATAAATTCGCAACACGCAAGCGCTGTCGGGCTGTCGTGTTTTATAATCGACATGGAACGTCACGGTTAAAAGAAAATTTAATTTTCGTATGTTTACAGAAAAAAAATGTAATTGAATTTTTTATCACAATTTTTGATTGCTGCCGTTCTTTGTGGACATAATACTGGCAGTAACAAACCAAACAAAACATGTATTTCTCTAATTTTTTTGCGTATTTTTTTTAAACTGCAAGCCAATTTGTCACCTAATGGTAAACGCCACGCACTACCACCAGAATTTCCCATTTGAACTTACGGATCTAAGGCATTTTGCCTTTGCCCAAAAAGTGATTCAAGACAAAAATTGTCTATGGTTAATGTTTTTTTCTTTAAGTTCTAAGCACAGGCAAAGGCAAGAATGTTTTATGCCTACGCGATGCCAGTCAAAGGTGCTTGTATTGCAGCAGGGAAGTACTTTTGTATGTAAATCGAATGCGTAGGCTGCGACCGTTGCCTAGGTCTTTGTTAGTGCCGGGATTTAGAAATAACTTTAGAAATTATGGCTGTTAATGTTATTATTAATAGTTTTATTTTCAGAATTATGATCATAATGTAAAAGTATGTAAAAAAACATTTTTTTATAGTTTGAAATGTACCTCTTTTTTCTTAAATTTTTTTTCAAATGGTTTCTTATTAGAATTGGGTTTTTAAAACTGTGTGATCAAGGTATGTTCAATTGTAAAAAGACTTAGTAAATATGATTATATTATTATGTCATGCAAAGTTCGTCGAATCACATTATAATTTGCAAAAAAAAAATGCAAGAGTTTTTAAATTCATCTTATATAAAGATTCAAATTATAAAGCTTATTAGATAGTTAAGAGGATATCTCTTTTAGATTTCTATTGGAATAATTCTAATAGGATATATTATCGGTACAATTCTAAATTAACAAATCCGTAATAAATTCAAATTCACAATCTAAGATACCATCCTTAAAGCATCGCGTCGCCCAAAGTGTGTTAAGGCGAACACCTTTCCCTTCCCTACATTTATTCATAGAGAAATAACAAAAATATCCATAGACAATCCAGCCAGAAAAGGTTGACCCCTCACGTTTAAGCAAGCTAGACCGTTAGAAGAAGTTAAGTGGGGTCAGGGGAAACTGGACGGGGCATGCGTAGGTTGAATAACTTGAAAAATGGCCGCATAGTACTTACAATGGTGTACGAAGTACGACCGGCGAACCCGGAAGAATTGGCAATAGACAAGTTTAATCTATGGGTTATGAGTTTGAGATAAAAAAATATTTAAATACTAGCTGTGCCCTGCCACGCTTCGCTGTGGCACATTCGCACATTCGCTGATATGTCACTGATGAAAAAAATAGATAAAAACAATCCTTGATGCGGATTATACATCATGCTAAAATTTCAGCTCGATCGGTGCAGAACTTTTTGAGTTTTTGAAGCGTACACAAACCAACATAACATTTTTATATATATAGATTATAAATTTCATAACAAGACGTTGACAATTGAGTATTTGCTAGCGTTTTTCGTACTTTCATTTTTTTTTTTGACATCACATGTGTGGACTTAAAGGAACATGCGATAAGTCCCGATATATAAAAAAAAAAGAATATCTATGGTTTGTAAAGATAAAATTAGATCATTTAATCAAATATTTAAATCATTAATAATTAAAAAAAGATAAAATAAACCCAAATAATTGAGAAACATTTGAAACACTAAATAACATCGTAAATATTGGTAACCATAAAAACTGTAATGAAATAATAATGATAATTCTACAGTGGAGTTATTAAGAAACAAAACCGCTTTATAATTACATTCCTGGTAACACTAAGGTATATGATAATTGCAAATTTGTAGGTATTCGGATAGATAAAGACATTGATTTATTATTTATTTAATAATATAGTATCTTATTATTCATTTTGTCAACAAATCAGTGTGAGAAATATTATTAGCATACAATTTTCAGTATTTTATTTATTATTGGGATATTTTTTCTAAATTTGTTGTTATTTGATTTTACTTTTAAATATTTTCATCACAAAAATAATTATATTAATAGTATTTTTTTGTCAAAAATAATCATCATCATCATCATCAACAACCCATAACGTCCCACTGCTGAGCACGGGTCTCCCCTCACTTCCGTGAGGAGGATGAGGCCATCATCCAATCATCAATCCACCACGGGGGCCAGATCCGGATTGGTGGATCACATACCTACCTCCGAAATAATTCTCGGGTAGGTATGTGGGTCAAAAATAATAAAATTAAATAAATTAAAACAATTCGTAATTACAGTAAGCAATGTCTCGATTATTCTTAACCTATTCCGTGTAACAGTTGCTATCACCAGCGTTGCTTGTCAGACGTCCCGATTTCGACGAGACGTCCCGATTATCTCCCAAAAGAAATCCCGCTTTTGGCAAAAGAATCCCGATTCCTGACTGGCAACTCTGGCTACCACATTCCAATATAACCAGATAGGTAACTTTCCAAATTCACTAAACCAAACAATCACGAATAAAGCCCTGACGCATAAAACACGTTAAATAACGCAATATTTTACCCACACTTTTATCTGTAAAGGCAACCTAATAAACCTAACTCAGTTATAAAATTTACTACCTATAAATAAAGCTATTGAACCGTTAGCGGCAGATTAGCTATAACCATAGCTATACACAGATAGAAGCGATATATCTAATCGCTTAGCCACGTCAGGCATGTACCATATATCTAGTTGCATCTAGGAAATAATTCTACAATATCTTTGTACAAACGCAATGTATAATACGAACGCATTCTTCTCAAACATGCAAAATCACCAACACAACTCTGCAGGACCACGAGTGGGCTGTAAAGACAGTATGGGCAGTGCTTGGAAGTTGTTGTCTTCTGTAGACGCACACTAGCATGCGTATCTGCTATTTGGCTGATGTTTCAGCTGCAAGGATCACATTCAATTTTACATCCAGAACGTTCTTAATAACATTGTAATTCTTAATAATTGTTTATATCAGGTAACTTAAGAAAACAATAGTAACATTACAATTAAAATAAGTTAAAAAAAAACTTTCTATTTATTGACAGCATTATGGTCATTTTGTATACTTGTATGACTTAACTGTGATATTATTATTATGACAGAAAATGGCAAAATAAAAGAACATAAAAAACTTGACCATTCTGTACTTACTAAGTACTGTCTATTCTTGGAAATAAATTAATTAAATCTGCATTTGGGTTATTTCAAAGCTGCCAAGATAACAAATTTTAAATAGGTCATGTTCTTAATTTGGTAAAGTTTGTAGTAACTTTTGGTAATGGACGTTTAAAAAACCTCTTATAAAAACATTTATTCAGGTATTCTCATTATTGATCTAGATTTCTAACGCAATTCACACAATTTTTGATATATATTTTTTATTATTCCTCTGTGATTATTTCATAATATGTTTTATTAACCTTATCATTTTACGCTGTGAGATGAATCATTTCTTATTTCCAATTTACATTTCTACTCAAATTACCTAGAATTTAATGTTTTAAATATGTCTATATCCTCCGCACAAGAACTATTAAAAAGTACCTACTTGATTTCCGCTTTTAATGACGTGGCCATTGATTTGTTTCCGGGCATCATGGCCCTTACTGCCTTCAAACTCCACCACGAGATATACGCGCGTCTGTGTGCTCCTTTCTCTGTACGCGTGTTCAGTCAATGACCTATGCATTTGCCGGGGTACAGGCTAAAAGTATGCGTTCGTTTTATTATGGTCTTATTTTAAAAATGGTGCTCCGGTCATCGGTTTCTTCCGTTGGGTTAGGTCGGGATTTTGGCGCGAAAGCCGATTCGGCGGGAACTGGTTGGCTGACCGCTGTTGTAATCCCAAAGGGTTACCGTTACGCGCTCGAACTTGGAACGGTTTTCGTTCTTGTTTCAAATGAGTTCTCTTTTTCTTTTTGGAATTAGAATGGGGCCTCATTTTTCCTGGACGTTTCGTTTAAAATCGCTTTTTTTCTAAAATTAACTTAAGAATATGCCAGTTCATGTATTTTTCTCTTTTGATACTTAGATAATATTAATAAAATTGATAGATTGTTTATAATAATATTAATTATTATATAAAGAATATTCAAAGAATAAAATTAAATATAATAATTATGAGTTTTTATAACGTTCCTTTGAAATTCCAACGAGAAATTACAAGGAACTAGACACTTATCTTTCAAACGGAAATAAATCTATGGAAATAATATATTTAAGATAATATTATATAATAATATAGTAATTTCAAAGTAAGTAATAAATAACTAAAGTTTCTCTTGGCTTTAATTATATAATAGATCGTTAAATAAAATAACTTACATCAATATAGTTTTAAAGCTTGTCCACTTTACTCTTACACCTTGTTTAAAAAAAGGCGTATTGTCAGCAATAATAATGTATCACTGTTTAATTATGACTCTCATCCCACTTCTGATTAGAATAGAAATCCGCGATTCCTTCACTTCTGATCGAAGTTAAATCAACCTAGACCCTTTCCTTTCCCTATCTAATAAGAATATAAATCAGCAAAGAAGAATCAGTTCTTTCCGACCTCTTATTGGAAAAATGTGATTTTCTTCTCCATTCTACTTCTAATTTGAAGTGAAATAAACGCATTCTATCTCCATCTCACTTCTGGTTCGATGTGAAATCAGGTCAGAATAGAATAGAATAGAATAGAAAAACTCTTTATGGTACACCAGCAACAAAAGTAAACACAATACAGAAGAATTACAATAGGTAGGTCAGATTCTTCTTTTTGTCACTTTTCTATTGAAGTTCAGTCTTCCTAGACTCTTCTCCTTTCCACTGGAGATTTTAATTGAAGCCTAGCTTTCTTCTCCATTTCACTTCTGCCTGGATCTTGTTCATTCTCTTTCCCACTCGCTCTTCCCTATCCCTCCAACTTATACCCTAATTTTCTATGTTTGCGATCGTGATGCTTTTTTCCTTTTGTTATATCCTTACAAATTGTTGTTTTGTTGTTACTTCCTTTGTTTGTTATCACTCGCTTTTCGGTGAAGGAAAACATCGTGAGGAAACCCACATACCTACCCGAGAATTATTTCGGAGGTAGGTATGTGATCCACCAATCCGGACCGGGCCCCCGTGGTGGATTATGGCCTAACCCTCATCACGAAAGTGAGGAGAGACCCGTGCCCACCAGTGGGACGTCATGGGTTGACGATGATGAATATATACTTATGATTGGAAGTAAAATCAGCCTAGGCTCCTTCTCCATCCCACCTCTGATTTGCAAAAGCACCAGCCTAACAAAGTTCACCTTTCAGGGGAGCGCCCCTACAAATGCCACCTACCAGACTGCGGGCGAGCCTTCATCCAACTCTCCAACCTTCAGCAGCACCTCCGCAACCATGACGCTCAGGTGGAACGGGCGAAGAACAGGCCCTTCCACTGCAACATCTGTGGCAAGGGCTTTGCTACAGAAAGCAGTCTCAGAACGCACACAGCCAAGGTCAGTACCTAGTTGTTTGAACCTCTTTATGTCACTAAGCAGTGAGACGAGCAGGTCATCCACTTGATGGTTAGCGCTACGCCTGCCTATAACAGCTACAGTGTCACTCATAACTTTACATTGCATAATATTATGCCGTACTGCACTGCGAGACATGGGTTCTAAAGTCCCATTTATGCCTTCAGTTCAATCTTCAGTCTAAGCTCCTAAAATAAAGTGGGACTAAGTTCAATGTTTTAGTTAGTCCAAATACAATATTAACTACTCGCAACTGTGACTCGATTTTATAGTCATACCTGAATACTGTGATGTAAAAACTCCACTTAATCGCTCTCAATTTCTCACTTTCTATCAGATGTGAAGTTAACTGTGTTCTTTTCAAACTCTCTCTCTCTGTTTTTAAATTTCAAACTCTTTCAGCAGTAAGCTCTACAGTCTTTCCATTTTAGAATTCATTCTCATTGTGTGTTGTTTACTGGCTACTGTTTTTTTTTCATTTGAAATGTATATCTAGACTTCCAAATAGGTCTTTATATTGCTCATAACATATCTATTACCTGTTTAATGTTATCTAAATTGTATTATGTTTCATTACCTGCGCGTGCTTGTGTTACCTTTTCCTTCAATGTTGGCAATTAGGTAATTATGTTATTCCATTTTGAATACTAGGAACCGAAAGTGCCTAAGTATTTTTATATGTTCATTATTATCATGTTTTGGTTTAACAATTCAAAAGTTATCGAAGAAAACGCTTTTTGTTACATCCATTTTGTTTATTTATTTATCTGTTTTTGTGAGAAATTTTATGTTTTGTAATTCAAATCGAGTTCAAATTCAATTCCGGTCTTTTTTCTCTTTATTATTTGTTAAAACGAAATTCTCTTTCGGCCGCTTATGATTTCAAAATTCCCTTTCGATGTTTACTGTCACTTGTTTTATGTGTTTTTATTGTACCTACGCTAATCTTTGATCTGCTATGCCCGCACCGCCACCGCCGGTGGACACAGGAGCTTCAGCTGCACCTTGGTGTTTTGCAGCAACACGCGGCGCTCATGATAGGTGGCGCCACCGCTACCCCTTGCCCAATATGCCACAAAGTCGTATTTGGGGGCGAAGCCCTAGTAGAACACATGAAGAATACGCATAAGGACCCCAATGCGTCCGGTGTTGCCAGTAAGTTTCACCGACGGCCGTTCGGTTTTTGGGTTTCGTGATTGGCGGAAAAGTGATATCTCGACGTCCTTTTTTTAAACTCAACCTTTTTATAGGTTGAGTGAAAAAAAAGCAGGAAGCGATGTTGTTTTTTCGTTTATGTTTAAAGTTTAAGTTTATCTTTTTTGTGGCCAGCATTATTGGAACCTTTTCGAAATTGGAAGTAAAATTGTAAAGCTGAATAATCACAATGCTGTTACAGAAGAGATTTATTAGCTCATAAGTTATGCTACTGGAAGTTTATAAATACAATTTTTGCCGGTCATCATCGTTTATAATAGGCCGCTCTGTAAAAACCATTTTGCAGCAATATTTTGCTTTATAAAAGCTTCCAGTTGGCACAAAGCCATAAGGGGTGTTGGTTTTTTAAAACCAACGGTGAAACAAAAACGTATCGTCTCCATAAATCTAAGCTAACTTAATAAATAAGCTCGGTCGGCAACGCATTTCGAGGGAGTAGATGTTATTGTTTTAAAATTATCGGAAGGGTAGTGTTTTGCAAACATTTCTTGGCCGATACATTCTTCGGATGGCGTTCCGACTGTATTATCATAACATGTTTTGTTTACATATCTAATAGTCACTTTCCCATTTCTATGGAAGTTTTTGTTAGCGTTTCGTGTTCCGTTAATTGGTTTATGTTTTGGTTTTTCGTTTATTATCGTCCCCATTTTGGTTTACACTGATTTACTTTTAGTTGTGTTATCTATTTCATTTTGAGTTTAGTGTTTGATTTATAGTTTTAAGTGTAGACGACTTTTGGAACCATCTGAATACTCCCAAGTAGTTCTCTGTTACGCTCTTCAAAGTAATTTGAGTAAATGATAAAGTCATCAAAATAGAGCCTCCAATTTCATCAGTATCAGATCCCAAACGTCGTTTACCTACAAAACTAACAATGCAACAGAACTAACCTGTTTTTTTTTTCTCTCCTTCCTAACCCACTAACCTGCCCATTCCTGGTGACGTGAAGGTCCTCCTGCCACGTCACCGTACCCAGCGCAAGCTAAACCTACTGATCCTTATATAGCGAAGCGGCGAACTGCCAACCACCCCTGCCCAGTCTGCGGGAAGCACTACGTCAATGAAGGTTCCCTGAGGAAACACCTGGCTTGCCATCCCGAGACGCAGCTGACGAGCAGTTTGAGAATGTGGCCGTGTTCTGTTTGTCAGGCCGTGTTTACGCATGAAAGTGGTAAGTTCAGGATCTATGACCTTCGTAGCAGGCAAATATCGATGGAACCGTCAGAATCAGTAACAGCAGGAACTTTATTGGGAAAACCAGCGGAATCACACAGAATATGGATGAAAAATACATTAAAATACATTTTTCCATCATTGTAGCAACATCGCAGCGACCAACATAAAAGCACCACCTTATAAATCCAATCGATAATATCTAATTTTCAATTTCCAGGACTTCTTTCTCACATGGAACACATGAGAATGGAGCCAAAGCACCAGTTCGCTGCGCAGTACGTCTTGTCCCGTGCAGCGGCGGAAAGACGAGAGCGTGATCTTCTCGCGGCTGTGTCCGCCGGGGGATCTGGTCTACTGAACCTTGCACCGCCTTCGCCAGCTCATTCGGACTCTTCCTCCAACGGCAGACTTTCCTCTTCAGCCGGGTCTGAAGCGGGAGCAGCAGTCAACAAACTGACCGACCTACTCCGATCTGCGAATAATGGACACCAAGCATACCCTGATGAGAGAGTAGCGGCCATTGCAGCGGCCGCAGCAAACATGATGGCTCAGCCTGGAGAAGGAGCCAACGCGGTTCAAGTTGCTGCAGCTAATTTGGTATCAGCTATGAGACAGCAGTTGGCAAGAGAACCGCCTCCAGTTCAACCGCCGGCGGAAACGCCTCCCGCTCCTTCCGAAGCAGCCTTGAGGATCCAACAAGCGGAAGCATTGTTGCGAAGTCAGGCAGAGGCTCTTAGACTAGCGGTATCCCAAGCGGCGGCCGCTCAGAGCGAGGCAGCCAGCCCATTGAGACACAACGGTGGATTCCCCCCACAACCGAATGACGCCAGCGGACAGCTGTCACCAGAATTAGTTGAGGCTTTTAGAATTGCACAAGAGCAGAGGCTTGAGCAGGCGCTGAGGCTGCACGACCCGAGAATGTTGGGCTTCAATCTTCCATCACCAGCACAGCAGGTGGCGCAGCAAGCTGTGGCCGCGCAGCAAGCGGCGCAGCAAGCGGCGCAACAACACGCTCAACAAGCTGCCCAGCAAGCCGCTCAGCAAGTTGCCCAACAAGCTGCTCAAGCAGCGCAAGCCGCCCAACAAGCCGCCCAACAGGCGGCCCAGCAGCAACACATGCAGCAACAAGCGGTACACGCGGCTCAAGCTGCCCAAGCAGCGCACGCGGCCCAAGCTGCCCAACAAGCAGCCCAACAAGCCGCCCAACAAGCTGTCCACCTCCAACAAAACCCTCAACCATGAAAGTTCAGCTATTACTAATCCGATGCAATTTCGATCCGATCGTCAACCAACAGGACCGCGATAGCAAAATTTAAATGGTTTAGGTATTTTAATCGAAATTTGTTTTTGGTGGTTGAAATCGCCTCTGGTTAGTAATTATTGATTATGCAACAGAACGGACTCCTAAGTTTTAATATATAGCCAGTGAAAAAGTATACAATGAATAAAGTAACTCTACGTTTTAGATAGCACTAACTGATGTAATTTAAGAAAATTTTAGCGGAAACATAAATTGTAAATAAAAAATAGTTGAAAGGTTCAACAAATATGGAACAAAAAACTCGCCCGAGCAAAATTAGACTTAGACACTATTGACAAATAATTATTCAGTGCAATCTTCAACTTTATTTGTTTGATCATTATTGAGTGTTTATTATTATATTATTATTATGATTATTAAACTAGATTATATTTATTTCTATTAGCTTTAACACGAGCAGTGTATTTATTAGCTTAGTACAAAAACTTTTGGATGTGCCAAACTGTTATAAGCACGATTTATCGCATTTAGCGAAATTTATTGCAATAATAATGATTATTCGTTGCATTATTAAGTTTCCATAGGATATTATTACTTATTTAACATGATTGTCGATTTTCTCGTTTTTTTATATTTTCCCGCAATAACACGTCTCATGCTAGTCACGTTTTGAACGCACAAAATATTTCTATTTTATAGCAAAAAAATTCTAAAATAATATTTTATTTTTATTTTTACTCAAACACTTTGAAGAGTTTTCTTTTGATTTTGTTTTATTATTAATGCCATATTAGATAATAAAATTGTAAATACCTTAGGCTTGTTACGTAAATGTTAACGCTTTCGTTTTTAACAAATTATAACAAATTAATGTTTTATTTTTACTATACGAACATTTTTATTTTACAAAAAAAAAGGAATTATTTACAAATTATTATGTATAGTTGTATATAAAATTACTGATTTATTTTTTGTTCAGAAGACTGCCGTTACTTATTTTTTGTAAATAAACTATTGATTTTTATTGAGATAATAAATATATAATAGCGATTTTTCACTGATCACAAAGACGAGACAATAACAACTTATAAAATAAAGTCGAAGCAGAGGAACTTTATTAAATAATAACTCTTCGACAAATTACCACAAATAAAACGAATAACACAAGACATTCTTCTTCAACACGGATGTTAACTCAATAGCCCGAATAATTAATTATTAATATTTATTTATCATTTTCATAACGTAATAATACAGAAACAACAATAGCCCGAAATAATTTTCAAAATGGTCTCAAAGCATTTTCGCTTTAAACCATTCAAAAAGCATGAGTCAATCTCATGCCATACAGTTGCCCAACAATAGATTATAGCAAACGAAAAATTGCAAAAAAATCCCTCCCCCCTCCACTTTTGAAAAAGGGGGGGATTTTTTTGCAATTAAATAATAAAAGAATGTCAAGTGTTGCATAATATTAATTCTTTTAATAATATTCACCATGTATTTTAGATAAGTGTTCATTTATGTAAACATTTTGAACACTATGTCAAATGTTTACATACATTGGAATAGTCTACGTATAAACGTAATAGGTAAGGTATAAGTAAGCTGAATTTAACTTACGTAATGATTTAATTCTTGAATTACTATTGTTTAGCGCGCGCCAGCAGTATTTTAGGTAAAAGATACTACTGAGCCGGTAAAACAATTTACATAGAAAATAAAAAACACAATGCAATAGCCCAGAAGATCGTTTCTTATTTGTGTTGTTCATTTATGAATGAGATTAATTTACATGAACGTTATTTTAATGATTAATTACATTATTTTATAAATACAAAACTTTTCGGCCGATTTTTATTATGATTTGGAATGATAAGGGAAGCAAGAACAAGGCGCGAAGGTATACCGATAGGGATAATGTTTTCTAGGGAACGTGAATACAATTTTACCTATTAGACTACAAAAAATACATATTTGACTGAAACGAAACAAAAAAATACGATTAATGAAACAAAAATTCAAAGTGAATGGATCGCTATTTATGTAAAAATATGTCCTCATAAATTTAATATATAAATAAATTAAATATAACAACAAAAGAAGTTCCTATGAATATTGTATAAATGGTATTGTTTTAAATTTAGGTCTTAGTAGAAGGAAAAATTTATGGACGTTTGGTATTTTTAAAGTTATAATATTAACATCGTGTTAGGAACTGAACTCGAAGGTTCGAGTTGTACAAATAAAAAAAAAAGCACGGATCATGAATCCTAACATTAGATTTTTAGGTCAAAGGTTACGTTTCCAAGAAAGTGTTCATGTCAATGCACTTTACATTTTTGTGCCGCAACAATTTGTTTGTAATAAAAAGAAGATGTTTGTATTTGAAAATATTGAAATTGTATTTGGAAGTCGGAAGTTTAGATAAGGTTTTTAAATGGACGACAAAAAATACTCGAAATAGGCTAATTTAGGTACAAAATGGCGCCGCGCAAAAATGTAAACGTCATTAATTTCTGTGACCATCGAAATGGAATAGTTATAGAAGGGATCGTGTCCGCCGGTCATCCGAGGTTACTTAAGTTTTTGATGGATAAATTTTTTAATGTTTTAAAAAAAATATGAAAACTGAATGATTTTTCTACCGTTTATTTTCTGACAAAAATTCCATAGTTAAGTGTACATTTAATATTAACGAAGCCTAATTACTTGTATCAGCGATTCCCTGTGTCGCTGCTTGATCAAAGTGTAACAAATTATGAATATATTATAATTATATAATGTATTCGGTACTGTTTATTACACTTTGGGATTAGATTCAATAGAACTGGATTTAGTTTATGTATTTCGAATTGTGGGATGTAGAAATCCCGCTTTTTTTCAATCTATATAATAATGCGCTGTCGGTTATATTTTTATTAAAGAATGGATACGACGACCCCAATCTAGGTTTATTGGCATGTTTGAAGTTATATACTATTGTTTCCACATGATTGTTTTCGTGTTATAAAAATTTCGTTAAAACTGTTTAACATAGACTTTGTGATTGCTCAAAAAATTGTTCAATTTTTTGAGCAAAAAAATATCCACAATCGAAAGGTTAAAATTGAAAAAAAAAAAACAAATCGCTACCGCCAACTTGCGATTACATTACATTATTTAATTTAATAAAAACTAAAAATATCGTGAAATGAGTTCCCCTATTCACAGTTTTTAGATGATAATATTTTTGGGAAGGATTTTTTACAATAAAACAAAACTGTTAACAAAATAAACTAAATTCAAATAAAATTTGGACATATTTCACGATATTTTTATTGTTGAGTTTTTATTACTAACTTGCAATCATTGTTTTCTATTACACATCCTTATTGACTGTTCAAGTTTTTATTTATAGCTTCATGTTTTCTGTTACTGTATTTCAACTTGTTTTTATGAAATATTTAGCCAAATATACATTTATTACTCTTAATGTTAAGTGTAGACAGGATAGCCAGGTTTTCAATTCATACTTCATGTAGTAGTAATTACATTTATTCTTAATTATAAGTTAGCATAATCGATGTAATGTAATTCCATACGAGTCACTTATAAAAATACAGTTCTTAATATTTTTATAAATGACTTTAAAATTAATATGAATTAAGCACTTGATCTTAATAATAAAGTAATTTTATTGGGTGCTTAGTTTGTGTTCCGGATGTAGTAAACAACGAAATAAAAAAATAAATAAAAACAAAAAAATATGCGTGTACGTACTTAAATTAAATTTCATAGTTATTAATTATTAACAATGTTAGGTATATGGGAGTTATTGTATCCCAACCAATCGTCGTATCCATTTTGAAATGAAAATATGTATAAATTTAAAAATTAATGGCACAAAGAAATCAACACTCGTAAATTATGACAAAAATTATTAAACAAAATTCAAAAATGTGAAAAATAACTGTAAAATGTGTATCAATGTTGTTTTTAAGGTTCAGAAATGCTACTTGCACATCTTATTGGAAAACGATCTTTAGCATTAGTTAATTACCATAATAATAATTGGTAATCGGTAATTAACCAAATTAATTGACATGTTTAATGACTGACAGCGCATTCTACTTTTGTCTACTCATGTACGCCTAGCCTCATAATGTCACTTTGGCATTTACGTTGAAAGTTTTTGATCATAACAACAAAATTTTGTTCATCTGAAAAATGTTCAACTCTCCATTAATAATTGGTGTATTTCTAGTCTTGTTTACCCAATACCTTAATTGTTGAACAATCGTGGTTAAACAACAAGAACGAACGTGACATTTTCGGAAACTGCTTTTCTAATTATACGAAAAGTTGTAATTTGAAATAATTGTAAATGAAATAATTATAAATTCAAAATTATCGTAATATTTCGGCATAATGAAAAATTGTAAAATTCAATTCGTTTAGAAATTAGATTAATAAAAAAAATTACGATTAGGTAGAAGTCAAAATTCGTGTTTGGCAAGTTCTTGTATTTAAATAAAAATAAATGAATGTATATAAATTTTAGGGACGTGATGTGAAATGATTATTGTACCTAATCGATGTTTTACGCATTCATTACCATGTTGGAATATTTCTAAACATTATGTAGATGATTTTTTATATTTAAGATCACGAGTGTTCATAACAGATTCAGAATTAACCACATGTTTATATCATTATTTCTATTTATTTTAGAATTACACCCCTGTATAATTTTAGCGCTAAGCTTTTAATTTTAAAACTAATATAAAACGATGCCATGTTTTAATAATTTTAGAATTATTATCTTTAATAAATGTGTTTATTGAATTATATTTTTTATAAACGTTATGTTAATTTGTATACTCGACGTAATTCGAACTGCTATGTAATTATTAGTTAAGTTTAGTGTTGATTTATGTTTAGCAATCATTATATTATTTTAATTATTACAATTTATTGAACAAATTAACCCAACTTAGTTTATGTTGTGGAGGAGAGATGAATTAATAATTTTTAACAACGGAAAATGCTTATTGTGTCATTATTGAGATAGTAACTATTATTGCCGAAACGGTTAGCTATAATTATTTTAAAAAATAAAAAGGATGATTCATACGGGTGTTTTTCTTTTCCATATTTCCCTTTCTTACCTGAATAAGTTGTATTTTTTTTAAACTAACCCATATCGTCCCAGTGCAGAGCACGGGTCTCCCTTCACTTTCGTAAAGGGCTTGGCCATTATCCACCATCGGGGCATGGTCTGGATTGTCGGATAACATACTCAGAAATAATTCTCGGGTAGATAGATAGGTTTCCTCATGAAAAGTTCCGAACTATAAAGTATATTTTTTATAATTAATAATTATATGTCAATAAAGCTATGATTTACTTTTCAAACACTACAAAAATAATGTAGAATAGTAAATGATTTATGATGAGTCGTACGCGGTAGTCATATTATTATTTATTGTTGACAGCGCCATCTAGCGCCAAGTAGTTAAACTAATAAGTCATGTAGAAAACTATTTATGGTCGAGCACGCAACTCTACACGAAAACTTACCCGGATTTTGCAGTTTTTGAGAAGTTTTGTGCTGGATGTGAATATAATATATGTACCACGAAAATAATTAATCAATAAAAATAATTATGATGACTAGGTTATTTTTAGATATTAATTTGACAAGATTAGAATTTAGTTAAATTTAGCACAAAAAATTAATTAGTCTATTTGACTCCAATTTTATTAAAAATTTGATCATATTTTGTCCCTGAACGCCATCTAGGCATTATTCTTGTTACTTCTTTACAAGTCACGTATAGATCTCTATAGATCTCTTATTAATTTTACACCTGTCTGTACTATACCGCCATCTCGTGCATTTGTTAATAACTACTTCAAGTCATGGAGAGCATAGAGTCCAAAAGAAACTAACGCCATCTGCTGAGTGGGACGTGTACTAATTAGAACGATAAAGTTTTCATGGTGCGCAAATAACGAGAGATGCTGTTGTTTTCTAATGATACAAGATGGCGCTTTTCTCACTGAACCTTTTAATAACTTAGAGTATCGTTTTTTTATTCTATTTTTTATTTTTTTCATTTTTATTATGACTGTGAGGAATCGTAGAACTGTACTCTTGAGAAGTAGCACTGCAATATAGTGAAGTGGACTGAATAATTTGTCTAAGAAAGTAATATTTTTGAATAAAACCGGGCATAGGAGAAACAAAACAGGTAGGTTAGGTACCCTACTAAAATTTACGATTATTATCGTATTTTTCCTACAGTTAAAGTTTCGGGGAGTCCCTCAGCTGAGCAGACCTTAAATTTGAAATATTATAAACATTACAGTTTGGTCAAAATCGTGTGAAATTATAATGTTAAAAAAAAGTTAAACGGCGGGTAGGTTAATAATTAACTACCTATGCCTACCAGATAGGCCTTAAAAAAACCGGAAGCGTGCGTGTCTCGCCAGCGATCCTGCCTCAAAACATTTTTTTATCAGATACTCACACGCGACCGTCTTCCAGTTTTACATTAAAATGTTGATAAACTAAAAAATACGTTGGTTTTTAATTGCAATGATAAAAACATGGTAATTATGCTCCAATTTCAATAAAAAGGGAAATGAGTAGAATATGCCGTATTTTTTCATATTAAATTACAAGAAGGAACATAGGTAACTTAATTATGTTATCCATAATTATTTTTTTTTTTAATAAAAAACAATTTATTTTATGAAAACTATTTAATATTATTTTTTTGTTTTCGTTTTAATTATGATCAGCTAAAGTAACTAGTAGCATTTTCGCAATCCAAACTCCTAGTAGATATAAAAAAAAAAACATCGAAGAAGACGTAAACTCGGTATCTCTAACTCAATCTCTTAACCTCTACCATAATTATTATTAATTTGATGTAAACTTTATATCGATAGCAAAAAACACAATTTCAAATGCCACTTCCCATGCTCACTCTCACGCGAAAAATGACAGAAGTGCCAATAATTATATCAAATAACCCTTTATCTTAAGGTTCAGAATTGTATAAATCTAAGCCAATAGGGGTTCAAAATAATGCTTTCTATTCTACAGTTTTTTTTGTACAGTTAATTAAAGCGAAGATTTTAATAGACGATGGCAATATACTTATTTGTTAGAAAACTACTGACCGTAGAACTCTTGGTCTTGAAAGTAAGCAGGGGTTATGAACCTTTCGTAAAAAAGAAGAAGAAAAAACTCGAGTAAAAAAATTGTTTTATTTCTTGTGAGGTTATTTTAGTCGATATTTGTATGTTTTTTTAATGAATTTGTCTGAATTTTAAAAAGTATTCATTAATATCCTATGATAACAAATTTAGGCATTATATCTAACCTATAATAATAATAATTAATAATACATTGTAAGTAGCGCTCGACGCGCGTTTATGTATAATTAGGGTTAAAATTAAAATATTATTCGTTTCGTTATACATAATTCCAAAAAAAAACAAAAATATTTAAATAAAAGCAATAAAACGAACCCATAAACTTTGAAATTACAAATATAATTTAAAAAAAAACGCAAACGAAACAAAAAATCTAAACAATATCAATTCATACGCAGCAAAAACAATATCGCATCTTGAAAACAAAAAGAACGGATTGTCAAAAGTTAAAAAAATGTTTGAAAAAAAACCAGTGGGCGCCCCTGACGCTTGAAAAAGCGACGCGGTGGAATGAAAATTACATGTGGCCGATGTGAAAAAGAGTTTTAAAAAATGCAGTTAGCGTATTCTTTGTGATAAGCGAAACACGCGATTGTTACGGAGACGGAGGAATAGAGTGGATGTGACAGCGCCCGCGGTGGGAGAGTCGCTATTGAAAAATTATATATCGAAAATAATTGAAATAGGAAAAACTTAAATTAAACACTTACAAAACACCAATTATTAATAAAGTTAAAAATATCAAGTGTTCCGAGCATTTTCAAAGTACAAGAAAAAAAGTAAACTGTACAGTTGAGCTGTTGGGTTCGTTTTCCTCCGATGCGGCGTGTTTATTGTCCATTCGCCCTGTCCAAGCTACAAAACGTAGGAACTCTGAGGTAATCAACATTTTATTATAAGATAAATATAATACCGTCGTTACACGTTTTTAATTTATTTAACAGGTATTTTTTTAATACATACATGTAATTTGTTGTGTCAATTCTTTTTTTTTATTATTTTTCCCCTTTTTATTCATTTTCTTTATTATATTTTTCTGTTTCTTCTTCAGTCACTTCGAAATTCACTATTTATAATATTTGCCTTATCCACATAACTCCAACGTTTCGCAAACTAACCGCTTTGCCTCTGACGCTACGCGCCTGTACAGTGCTCAGCTAAGGACAAGTTTCTTGCCAATTTAGACACTATCCATTGGCAATAGAGTTCAAAACTAAAGATGAACTTGTGTTCTTCATTGTCCAGCATCAGTTTTTTTAATTAGAATTTTTTTTTAATATAATTATTGTCATTAATGTGTTTGATAACTATTAACTCAGTAGTTCAAAGATTTGTGACCTATCTGATGGATTTTATGTTAATGTCTTATATTATTTTAATGGCCTATGTAGTGTACACTTTATTAACACGTGGACTGCTGAACTTTACATTTGGGCACCATTACGGACCGTGTGTGTTTTCCAGCAATGGCGTGCCGCCTGTGTGAGCCGCACTGTAGTGGCGCCGCGTTAAACACACACGTCTGTGTTTCGACACACAGCCGGCATGTAAGCTGCGCTAACACAACAGGTGTGTTTTCCTGCACCCGCGTAAGTTATAAAAACACAACGTCTGTGTTTTCGGCGGTGAACGTTTTAAAGTCTATTAGAGGCGGGAAACCAATATTGTGACTTTTTTAATTTTGTCTTTACTCCCACACTCGTGTTTCTTCGTGTGTTAATGTGTAGCGAACGATAGAAATTTAAAAAACGTGCCATTTTGCTTACTCTCTAAAACTTTCAAGAAGTTTCATTAAAGCGCCCACCACTTAACTGAATCGTGACTGTGACTAGGCTACCTACTGACTTGACTGGGACTTGAAAACCTTGAAAGTTTAAAATACTTGACCCTGACTAAATGCTAAAACAAAATTACAAAATTTAAAAATATTAGATCCCCGTAGAGTTTCTTAATAAGCGGTGGTAGCCTAGTGGGAGGACGTCCGCCTTCCAATCAGAAGGTCGTGAGTTCAAATCCCAATGCGGGCACGTACCAATGTGTTTCTGTAAAACATATGTACGTAATTATCACTCGCTTTTCGGTGAAGGAAAACATCGTGAGGAAACCGACATACCTACCCGAGAATTATTTCGGAGGTAGGTATGTTATCCACCAATCCGGACTGGGCCCCCGTGGTGGATGGGCCTTACCCTCCTCACGAAAGTGAGGAGAGACCCGTGCCCAGCAGTGGGACGTAATGGGTTGATGATGAGAGTTTCTCGGTGCTATCTCCTATGACGGGCATATTTCCGAAGCACAGGTAGAGTTAATGGAGTTTCCTTTTCCTGTGCGAGATTCAGCCATGAATCGTCACTTGAATGGGAAAATTCCTTTTACAAACTCAAACCGTAATCAGGTACTCATTAGTTTAGTTGGTCATGTTAGATTAATTTTTTTCTATGTATATAGGATTTTGATGTTGTGACTTTTAAAAGCGCTTTATTTTTACCAACTTACGATAACGTATTTGTGTTTAATATATATATATGTTATGTTGGTTTGTGTACGCTTCAAAAGCTCAAAAAGTTCTGCACCGATCGAGCTGAAATTTTAGCATGATATATAATCCGCATCAAGGATTGTTTTTATCTATTTTTTTCATCAGTGACATATCAGCGAATGTGCGAATGTGCCACAGCGTAGCGTGGCGGGGTACAGCTAGTAGTTTTTATATAATAGAGAACAAAAAAAGGCGTTTCCGGAATTATATACCCACATAAAAAAACTGCGTTACCATAATTATAATTATTTACTTCTCATCAGCAGCAATTGCGAATTATAATTACTCTTACAATGGTAATTTTCGATTCATTCAACATTACAGTTTTCCTATAATGCCTCTATAAATCAATAGTAAATAGCAAAGAGCTAATCTGAGAGCACGCAGGGTGACCAGATATTTGATTTATTTAAGTAAAACTTCTTTATGCACGCTTGACTCGGGGAGTAAGCTGGTGAATGCGTTACGAAAAGCGTGATCGGGTGATGCGAATTGAAGTTGAGAGGGAGATAGAAAATTAGTGAAGATAGGAAGAGAAAGAGTTACGTTTCATAGAGTATATTACTGTAGGGGGAAGCGAGAGGGGTGCGAGCGTACATTTTCTTTCTCTCTTTCTCTCATAGCCAGCTAAAGAAGTTTTACTACCGTCGTGTGGTCTAAAGCACATCATCATCAACCACCCATAACGTCCCACTGCTGGGCACGGGTCTCACCTCACTTTCGTGAGGAGGATTAGGCCACAATCCACCACGGGGGCCAGATCCGGGTTGGTGGATCACATACCTGCCTCCGAAATTATTCTCGGGTAGGTATGTGGGTTTCCTCACGATGTTTTCCTTCACCGAAAAGCGAGTGATAATTACGTACACATGTTTTACAGAAACACATTGGTACGTGCCTGCACTGGGATTTAAACTCACCACCTTCTGCTTGGAAGGCGGACGTTCTCCCACTAGGCTACCACCGCTTCCTAAAGCACACTCGTTTTTTTTTTAACTTATTGGCAATACATGCGCCGGGACATTAGTTGAAGATGGCTTTAGATAGATAGGTAAATAGATTCAAACTCAAACCATAATTAGATAATCATTAGTTTAATAAATCATAATTATTTTGACTTATTTGTTTATTTTTCTCCATGTTCGTATAAAAGACATAAAGTTTTGATTTGTAAAAATGCAATACTTTTGCTTACTTGGAAGCGGAAGGTCGTCCCCTACCAGCAGCTACAATGGTGACACTTAGTCCCTTCCGGCTATACGGCACAGCTACTTTCCGAAGCACCCATGCCTCGTAAGCACCTGCACCAGCCGGAAGGAAAGAGTGCGCCCTGTCCCACCAATCCTGCACAGCCGGTCTAACTCCCTCGACAGTCTCTGAGAAGTCCCTAATCTAACCCTCAAGACAGCTTCCCTATTTTTTTTTTACCTGGATAATTCATTACGCATATACACCAGACCCGGTTGTTTGCCGGGTGGTTATGTGGAACTCCCCCGCCAGCTAGACTCCCCAGCTAGTCTGACTTGTAAACTGTATACCCACTAAACCGCAGGGTGTTCCACCGGGACGCCTTTGTTGTCGGGGCTACTCCCTCCGCGACTTCCGCGACTTCCGACTCCCGCGGCCCCGACTCTGAGAAGTCCCTCAGCTAACCCTCGAGACAGCTACCCTACTCCAACATACACTTAGAACAATGGAAGCTACTAGAAACTTCTACTATGAGAATAGCTTTCTAAGAAACTTAATTATGTCACGTTGGCATACCTAATCGGGTGAATTGATTAGTTTCCCACCACTTATTAGAGACGGTAACTTGTAGTGGGAGGTCTCTTCTGCAAGATACCGCCTGGGGAAGTCCACACCTTAGCCAGATATTCATCCGCCAAGCAGTAGCGTGCAAACATTACTGTGTTCCGGTTGAAGGGCATTGTTACCAGCGAAATTGCTGGGCATATGAGACTTTAGAGCCGATGTCTCAGGGTGACGAGCGCAGTGCGGTGCCACGCAAGATTATGCAATAGTTCTGGGTGGCACTGTTACTATTATGGGCAGGTGTAGCGCTTACCATCAGGCGAATGACTTGCTCGACTCGTCACTCAGTGAAATAAAAAACAAATAATATGTCAATGCACCAAATACATGGTCAGGAATTTTGAGTCTTGTCTGTTCATTTTTTACTTTGGATGTCGACTGTACCAAACCAATTAAGTATTTGAACACATTGTTTGTTATGTTGCCATCAATCATTCTAACAACCGCACAGAAATGCAAATGGAGAGCACATAGCTACCAACCATGATAACACGTTAAACTTTCATTAAGTGTATCTTCAATCTAAGTTACGGTCCGGTTACACGGCGCCAGTAACCTTGCGGGTTTGCGAGGAGAGCTACTGGCGTGCGCTTTTGTTAAAATGATTACAATGTTTGTTTTTTTTTTTTCGTTTATCCATGGTTTTATTAAAAAAAATCTGTGAAGTCTTTTTTTAGCGTTACTAACTAAAAATTAAAAATAAATATAGTGAACAACTTCCCACTATTTGCACTATTTGGTGCTGTGACTGTTGTGGGCAGGCGTAGCGCTTACCACCAGGCGAACGACTTGCCTGTCTCGTCACTAAGTCAAATAAAAAAAATACTGGCATGCCAGAATAGTAGAGACAGAAGACAGGTGAAAGATGAATTGTCACTATGTGCGTGTTTTATGCGTGAGTAAGCACACATACCTAAAACCCACGATTGACACCGATCACTCTTCTTCTACGAGTATGTCGCCAGCAGCTCACATCGTGTGAACAAAACTTAAGAACAGAAATGAGCGAATCGGCATTTAAAAAATAACCACAGTTTGTGACTCGTGACGTATATAGAATTAAAGTTAACTCAGTTGTTAATATTTAAACGGCGTTATAAAATTTTACCACGTTGAACTGCGAAATTACTACGTTTTAGTTAAACAGGCGGTTAAGTTATCAAGTTAATGCAGTGGAACAGTTTTATTGGTTTAACGTAATTATTGTTTTTTAATTGGTAATATCGTTTTATTGGTTTTTAAAATACAATTTTATAGTAAAGTGTGTGCAAAGTTGAAAATACGATGAGAGTTGCATAGGGTTTGCGTAGTTAGTAAATGTACCTAAATATGGAAATAATATTTTATATGAAAAGGTTGGAAAGCGGTAGTGGCCAATCGGTTATATTTGTGCGCTTCATAATCCAACGGTGCTTGGTTCAAATCCATTCGCTAATAAAAAATAACAGGCAAGTGTCCGTTATTCATATTTGTATTTTATGGTGGTATGACAAAATTAAAAGATACGTCCAGATCGATTCAAAGATACGACCTGGAGGCATACCATGTCATCTTATAGCGATTCAATTGAAGTCGTGACGTCTTACTTTTTATGTTGCTGCCATTTTCAACCTAAACTGGATCCAGTTTAGGTTGAAAATGGCTTATTAGCGACTCAACTTAGGTTGCTGCCATTTTGGGTTGCCATTTGCGTCACGGTACGTTCAGTTTAGGTCTTCAATTGAATCGCTATAAGATGTCATGGTAGGCCTGCTGTACCTAGAGGAGTAGCAACAAACAGACAGACAAAAGTAAATTTTGCCAGTCCTGAAACTGAGACGCTTCCGTCCCTTCGTTCGCTCGGTCAAGAACACTCTTTTACTCTATACGGCATTGCAACGCATGCCGGGCACAGTTACAAGACCACAATACAACGACCAACTGACAATCGAAATCGCATTAAAAGCACAATAATTTTTCTTCGAAGCCCCCGAGAACCGTGCGCTATTTTTTAATTGTCTGCAATTACGCAGATCGCTAGCCATCAGAAACGGTTGAGCACTCACCGCGTGCACACAATGTCTACTTTGAAACTTGTAGCTATTTTACTGTTTTACGCCTATTGCAATTATTATCAAACCTCAAAACTCAAATCATAAAAAAAAAAATAGGCAAAATTACTGCACTTTTATATGTCAAACACCTAACACCTTCAGGAGGCATACCATGACATCTTTTAGCGATTCAATTGAAGACCTAAAAATAAGACGTCACGGTACGATATGCGACGCGGTTCAGTTTAGGTCTTCAATTGAATCGCTATAAGATGTCATGGTAGGCCTCCAGTGCTGAGAACACAATTGTCGTGTTTTTCATAACTTGCCGCGAGTGCGGGAAAACACAACTGTTGTGTTTGTTGTATGGGAAAACACTATGGAGTGTGCGGAGCCGCACGCGTGGCTAGACAACCAAATCGGCTCAGCAGTGAGAGTGTTAAGTCTCAAATACACAGAGAAAAATCCTAACTAAATTATTATAAATGCGAATGTAGGTTTGTTTGTTTGTTACGCTTTCACGTCTAAATCACTAAGCTGATTTTAAAAATTCTTTCACCAATGGAAAGCTACGTTATCAGCGAGTAACAGGCTATATTTTTTCACCGTATTCTCACGGGAACGGGAATTACGCAGGTGAAGCTGCGGGGAGCAACTAGTAGAAAATAAATCAAATAATTAAGTTCCACTCAACTAATGATTAACTGGTTTTTTTTTTCTTTCTTCTGAATCAGAATTATGGATTCAGTTTGAAAAAGGGCATTTCCCTTTTAAGTGGTGACTCATGCCTGAAACTCGCACAGGAAAGGGAAACTCCAGTAACTCTACCAGTACTTCGGAAATACGCCCATCGTGAAACTTCTATTATACTCCAACTGAGACAATATGCTTGTGAAAAATTCTACTATTATTTGCAGCATCGTTGTTGGTGGATAAAGTCTTTCTCCCTTGTTCATAAAAAGGTATCTGACGTAATTTAGTACTGAGCAGAATTTAAATAAACAGACAACAGAGAAAACGCAGAAAATCCAGAAAAAAACGCGTCTTACGTTTACGCAAACATCAGAAATATACGTAATATGAGCGAAGCCGCGGCGGACTACTAGTATTGTATACAATACATACGAAACTTAAACACGACTTTGTTGTTTATTACCTACTCTACCAATAACACATTTGCTCGTAAAATCGATATTGCATTAATTAATAATACTGTACGAATTAACTTGAAAGTTATAAGTTATAACTTGATTACGGAGCGCGTTCTGAATCGTAAATGTTCGGAATCGATTACGATGTTTAGTGGTCTAATTAACGCGCAGTTGGTCAAACGATGAAATAGTATACCCATGTACCTCTATTGCCAAGCGTCGGACAGTTTACGAATCCGATTCTGAAGCATTCATTCCCGATCCGACGCGTTTGAAAAGCGTTATTCAGTTTTTTATCGGTATGTCGTTTTTTTTTTTTTTGACTGAGAGATGATACTTGCAAGTCGTTCACCTGATGGTAACCGCTACGCCTGTCCATAACAGTCACAGCACCACCATGAACACTGCATTGCATAATCCTGCGCGGCACTGCATGCGCTCGTCACCCTGAGACATCGGCTCTAAAGTCTCATATGCCTGGAAACAATGCCCTTAAAACGAGAACACAGTATTGACGTTTCTTAATTGTGTCGAATCGGAAACGAATTCTTCGGAATCGAGTTCGTAAACTTCCCGGCGCTAGAGAGGTAATAGAGGATGTATTTTTAGCATTAGTCCATTACGTTCCCATTAATAAGCTAGGGGAGAGTGCCATCCTGGTTTCTCCAGATATGTTCTAGTTTTTGGGGGGTGTCCGGGGATGTCCGTGCGGGGTTTCCAGAAGAGACCGCAGAAAATACAAATGCCGTGAGACTTCTAAAAAAGTTATTAGTAAGATTTAAACACACATTATAATATTTTTAAGCATAATCAACGGCGCGACGTCAAGGGAACAGTCTCGATTTCGAACAAATGCCAGGGATTTTTTAGTTTTTTCATATGTTAATACTTAACGGGGCAAACAAGTCGTTCGCCTGATAGTAAGCGCCACGCCTGCCCATAAGTACCTAGAATTTTCAATTGTATAATCTTGTACGGCATTGCACTGTGATCACCCTGAGGCATCGGTTCTCAAGTCTTATAATTATGCTCAGTAATTTCGCTGGAAACAGTGATGTTTGCACTGTTTCAAGCACTGCAAACGCTTGCAGAAGAGGCCTACCACTACAGGGTAGATCTTGTGGTCGAACAATTATGGAACATTGGGAGCAATCCATGATTTCTTTACTATCCCGTAGACAACCCGTCCGATTCCCACTTGCCCACGTCTGGGCAATTGCTTTCTTGCTACTCGAACTTCTCCAACCCAGTGTCAGAGTCTATCAGGCTGCTCAAGGATTTCTGACATGACTTAACGACTGCTACCAATTGATAACAACCGGGACCGACGGCTTATGGCTGCGGAAGGTCGTAGCGATGGAAATCCGCACGTAACTTACGGAAATCCATCGGTGCGGCTGAGGATCGAACCAGGTGTGGTTGGGTTGGAAGGTGCACAGGTTACCACCGCTCTGGGCAATGTATGGCGGGTAGGAGTTAAGGGGTGTTAAACAATGGCTATAATTCTGCAATAACGTGATACCAACGTCTGGGTTATGAACCGTGGATGATAAAGGCTTGTCTTTGAAAAAGATGTGGAGTAGCCCTGTGTTTAATTTTATGCAAGAATTTAAAAAAAAAATAACAAGAAAAGAAATTTAAGTAAAGTGGTTTATGTTCGATGCTAATATGGCGATAACAGGATTTAGGAATTAAATTGTATGTTTTTGATTTATATTGTCACTAAATTCGCCGGATTTATTTTTATTCCTTTTTCTTTTTGTAGTCGGGATATACTGTATGAGACTTGCATAGGATTGGAATAAATGGCGTGAATTAGAGGAGGCCTATACCCAACAGTGGGTGGGATATGAGCTGAATAGATAAATTGATAGAGTCACTAATTTCATGTTTTTTTGTACGTGTTTTCTTATATAAACACTCACTAGTCACTTCTCTTACTCTATTTGTTAATTCACTTATAGTAAAAACTTTCAATTTAATTATAGTATCTTCTAAATGTAAATGTATCGAACGCTATTTTCAAACATCTAGTTTTAAGATATGTTTAAGCACTTAGTTTTAAGATATGCTTGTCCATATGATATGATATGATTGTGCTTGTTGCTTGCTTGCTTGGTATGCTTGCTTGTCTTGTTGTTTGTTGCTTGTTGCTTGTGATATGTTTGTCGTGCTTGATATGTTGATTGTCGGCTATCTGCGTACGCTATTATGTTCATCGTGTGTTTTCATTTTCTTGTCTTGTCTCTAAATAAGTACGTTGTTCGCTGTTGTGTGCAGTTGTGTAAGAATAAATGTTTTTTCTTTCTTTCTTTCTTTCTTGTATTATTTTGCAGTGAATAATATTTTTTTTCTTTTTTTTTTATTCCTTGAAAAGAATAGATATCAATAAAATAGGAACAATACAGTAGAATAGGTGTTGCTTTTCAATTAAAAAGGTTAGCGAGAAGGGTGCATTTTCTTGGGTAACAAGTTAGGAATATATTTAAACGTAAAGGTTTTCCATAAGGGTTAGGTCATCCAACAAAGTCCTGTCACACATTCATCTGACAACTAAGGCGAAATTAAAACTATATACATATATCTAGGTGTTTTCTATCTATTATTTCTGAATAACGAAAGGAAACTCCTCTGAACAAAAAAAAACATGCAGGGCAGTATTTGGGGACTGCTGATAGAAGTGAAAATTAATATTTTCGAATTATTTTAGGTTGACAAAGAAGTGTTTATGATCAAAGATCAAAAATAGAAAACACTGTGGGCAGCCTTTTCTAATGAGGTTTAATTTATAAGAAAAACTTAATTTGTAATAAGAACTTTTTGCTTAACACTCTTATTTTTTCTTTTTATTTTGTTCAATCAAAAAGTGCCGCGCCTAATGAAGTTTTCAGTTAAAAAAAAATACCAACATCTTCTCAACACATTCCCTGTCATTAAACTTCCATCAAACAGCGGAAACGTTGACATTTCTATGTATAAAAGTTATGCGCTTCTTACCGTTTTTGTCGCAAAAAAACAGGTGGTTTTTCTATCGCGACAAAGGTCAGATGTGGTCGACCGGCGCACGCGCAGTGTGTAACGGCTTAAATACTGGTTCTGAACTGATATGCCTCGTCGGTTAGAAATATTTATTTAATAGCATGGTTACTAAAAGAGTGATACATAAGTGTTTGAGATATAGAGAGAAGACAAATTTATTATCACGCTCAGTGCTGAAAACACAACCGTCGTGTTTGTCATGACTTGCCGCGAGTGCGGGAAAACACAACTGTTGTGTTTGTTGTATGGGAAAACACTACGGAGTGTGCAGAGCCGCACCCGTGGCTAGACAAGAAAATCGGCTCAGCAGTGAAAGTGTTTACTAAATTTATCAACATTATAATATGGGAGGCCTCTTCTGCAAGTGACCGCTTGGGGAAGTATCCACACCTTTCATCATCATCATCATCATCAACCCATAACATCCCACTGCTGGGCACGGGACTCTCCTCACTTTCGTAAGGAGGGTTAGACCATATTCCACCACGGGGGCCAAGTCCGGATTGGTGGATAACATACCTACCTCCGAAATAATTCTCGGGTACCACACCTTTGCCAGATATTAATCCACCAAGCAGTAGCGTACAAACATTACTGTGTTCCGGTTTGAAGGGCACTGTTTCCAGGAAAATTACTGGACATATGAGACTTTAGAGCCGATGTCTCAGGGTGACGAGCGCATCGCAGTACCGCGCAGGTGCAGGTCTAGGTGGTGCTGTGATTGTAATGGGCAGGCGTAGCGCTTACCATCAGGTGAACGATTTGCTCGTCTCCTCACTTAGTCAAATAAAAAAAAATGTAATGAACTTTGATTCAAGTAGAGATGAAAACAATTCGTCCTCGCATTCCTCACCACCAAACTGCCTTCCCACGCAATTCCATCAACAATGGTTCAGTAAAAAGCATCGATTCCCACCCCGCGCAGCCTTTCACCAGATAGAATCAAGCGGCCGAGTTTGTGTAACAATGTGATTTCTTGTCAACCTAGATCACTGAATTCTATTGATACAGCATGCTTTATTTTTAAATCACTTCAAAAAGGGAGAGGGTTCTCGATCCGCCTGCTTAACGCTTTCACTGCTGAGCCGATTTTCTTGTCTATTCACGGGTACGGCTCTGCACACTCCATAGTGTTTTCCCATACAACAAACACAACAGTTGTGTTTTCCCGCACTCGCGGCAAGTTATTGTGTTTTCAGCAATTAACGTGTTAATCCGCCTATCTGCGCGCTACGCCTGCTGCTAGCTGTTGCAGTGCCACCCAGAACTTTGCATTGCATAATCTTGCGTGGCACCGCACTGCACTTGTCACTCTGAAGAATCGGCTTAAATCCTCAAAAAATGTGCATAATCCCAACTTATATTATAAATGCGAAAGTAACTATATCTGTTTGTTGCTCTTTCAGGCCTGAACTACTGAACCGATTGAAATGAAATTTGGTACAGAGGTAGTCTAGAGCCTAGGAAAGGACATAGGGTATTTTTTATTGCGAAAAAAGCATTGTAAGGTTTTGAAATAGGGGATGAAAGTTTGTATGGAAGATTCGTCATTTTTTAAGCTAGAAGCTTTAAACTTATTTTTAGGCTTTTAATTAAATATAAATAAATATGTCATTCAAAGTTTGTAAAAATTTTACCTTTGATGGGGTAAAGTAAAAATAGGGGATGAAAGTTTGTATGGAAATGTAAGATTTCGGCTAAACCACTGCACCGATTTGAAAAATTATTTCACTAATGGAAAGCTACATTGACAGCGAGTAACATAGGCTATATTTTATCCCCATATTCCCGCGGGAACAGGAACTACGCGGGTGAAACCGCGGGGCGCAGCTAGTTGTATACTATTATTACAAAGTAGTGGGAGGCCTCTTTTGCAAGAGACCGCCTGGGGAAGTGCCACACCTTTGCCAGATATTCATCCGCCAAGCAGTAGTGTGCAAACATTACTGTGTTCCGGTTTGAAGGGCACTGTTTTCAGCGAAATTACTGGCCATATTAGACTTTAGAGCCGATGTCTCAGGGTGACGAGCGCAGTGCAGTGCCGCGCTGGATTATGCAATGCAGGGTTTTGGGAGGTGCTGTGACTGTTATGGGCAGGCGTAGCACTTATGATCAAGTCAATGATTTGCTAGTCTCGCCACTCAGTCAAATAAAAAAAAATTATCCATATACAGCACATTATAATCTCATTGAAAATGTAGCTTACCTTACTTTGACATGGACTAAAACAACACCCTGTACAAACGTAACACCAAATTAATTATTTAATCTACGTACGTTTGATTGTTAGATCTGTCATTCTTTCTCAGCGTACACTGGTACGTACTACGTCGACTAGGTTTTTGTCGTTACGCATTTACATAGTGCAATTACGTTATATGTCTACGTTATTATGAAGAGTGGGGTCGCGATTTTCTTTTTAGCGGACTTCTAAAAAAGAACGTTATTTATTCGCTTTTATGTATTTAATGTTTGTTATCTTGATAACATTACTGTGTTCCGGTTTGAAGGGCACTGTTTCCAGCGAAATCACTGGGCGTGTGAGACTTTAGAGCCGATGTCTCAGCCTGAGACTCTCAGGGTGACGAGCGCGGTGCAGTGCCGCGCAGGATTATGCAATGCAAAGTTCTGGACTGTAACTGTTATGGCCAGGCGAAGCGCTTACCATTAGGTGAACGACTTGCTCATCTCGTCACTCGATCAAAGAAAAAAAAAAACAGAGCGAAACAGTGCCACTATCTCCGTCTCGCTCCCCCGTGGCACGTATGTGATAAAATGAGCGTTTGGTAAGGACACTGTTTTTGCAAGTCTGCAAGGGTAGGCGGCATATTTGCACGGGACAGGAAGAGGTGTGGAGACGACTTAGTACCTATAAAGATTTTTTCGTAAAGTTTTTTTTTTAATAGTTTTTCTTTATTCAGTATAATTTAATTATCAAAATAAATAAAAGGAAAACTAACTAAAACTTAAAAATCTAACAAAAGAGGGTGTCCAAGAACACTGGCTGCATTTCCACGTTGAATAGCAATAGATATTCTCTATTCTTATAGTATTTAATTGAAAATGCATAAATGATTAATCATTTAATTTAGAAGTTCACAAAAATAGACTTAAATAATTAATTGTCTTATGAGTCCATACTTAATAGTATTAGATAGACCTCTCCATGCATGGTTGTCTGGAAGAGATCGCCCTCAGCGATAAGACCGCCCATTGTGACACTAATTGTTAAATTCGATTTGTTTTAGTTTGTAAATTTCCTTTATTCTGTGATGTTACAATAAAGAATTTATCTGTCTTTCTTATATTATGTCGAGGGTATAATTATCTATATCTATAAAAATAAAAACCCTTTATGCCATAACTTGAAAACGACTGGACCAATTCGGCAATTTTTTTCATATATTCGTTGAGGTTCGAGGAAGGTTCTTATGAAGCAAAAATTGGAAAAGTTAGCCGGAAAATTTGGAAACAACTAAAAAGTTTTTTCTATTTAGTTACAATTTAACATTTGATATTTTCGCAATCTTCAGTTATTCTTCATCAACATGGTGGGTTTTAACCCGAGAAATGCAGAATTCTTGCGGAAAAACTGGAAAAATGCGGGTGAAACTGCGGGGCAGCGCTAGGTTTAGTATTATTATGTAGTTTTTGTCTGCCCTCTAGCAATAGCCAGCTATTTCTACTTCTGTTTGTCTTCTATCATGCATGATCGAAAAGAAAAAATATCAATACAGAAACAAAGTACTTTGTTGTGTGTGCTTTTAATAAAACTTTGTCGCATGTAACTTTTAGCTACTCCGTATCTCTCGCTGTTCCGCGCAGATGACGGGCGGCATTGCGTGGTCAGTTTTTGTCCGTCATCCGAACTGGACGTTCCAAGTTCAAATTTGAAAATTGGAACCCGAAAGGATTCGATATTTGCAATTTTAAGCTTAGCATAAAATGTTGGCCGTTGAGGAGTTTTGAGGATTTGATTTAAAAAGGTTTTTTTTCGTGAATTCCTAATGAAATCCAAATTCTATCTCCCTACTGTTTTGGAGCTTAGTTAATTATAAAGTCCTGTTTCCTTACAAGGATATTCTAAAGACCTAAATTCCTTAATATTTTATTTTTGATATAGGTACTTACTTACGTCGATAAACATTATCTTTAAAAAAAAAAAAACAACAATTTTCAAAACCTTTTTAAACTAGGGGAAAATCGAACTGCAATTTATAAACAACATTTTTTAATCAGCATAGATAAGTAGTTTAATATTCTAAATGTTTTTGTATACAAAAGGAATACTTCAGCATTGCAATGTTATCAAACTGAAAACGGACATAATGTCTCTCTCGAGACATTTAGAAGGAAATGCAAAAAGCCTTGAAATAAGGCTTTACTGGAACTCAAACATACCTACTTAGATAGTATTAAACCTCTGAATAAACAAATAGCGTTCCATAAAAATATAAATTAAAAAAATACTTGCAATTGGGACACCATGGCCACAAAGAAAATAAAAAGAAAAATTGCATATGGTCGGTTTCCCGCCGAAAAGTCCGAACGTAGACGTAGTGCGTAACTTTTGAATTTATTGTTACAGATACTGACACTGAGTGTTACCAGAAAAAAAAAACAAAATAAACTCACATGTAACAAATAAAATCAATAAAAATAAATACAAATTGTATTTTAAAACAAAAATCAAAATTGACCACAATATTACTGTTTCTTCAAATCGATTTTAATCAACTTATAGACACAAATGAGTAATCTAAACATCCTAGATCCTAACCTACCACAAGCCGAGCGAATTAAAGCCAAACCACGTTTCATAGTTCATCCAGAAAAAAAAAAACGTTAAGACAATGCACTCATCGCAAAAACTCGCAGGACGGCTAATATATCGCTTCGCCCTGACTTGTACCGGCCTATCAGTTATGCAAACTTAAGCCACTCCTACCCCAATACGCCTACATCTTAGTCCACCGTCTCACTCCGACCTACAGGGAAATATAGCTCCCTCTCGCTCGCTTCCATACCGCCTCCGCATTTTCAGAACCAAGTTTTTAGTCGTCGCAAAGACATCGGCCGGGTTAACGGTCCCGATCCCGCGTGAAAAGGAAAAAAGCGGCAAAAAAGTTTCCCTTCCATTTCCAAATGTTTTTTGGGAAACTATCGTTAGTAAAAGTGTTAATATGTGAGCGTGACGGTTGTGCTTTCCTCTCGCTCGCTCGTTGATTTTTTTTTTGACTGTTGTGTGTGCTTTTTCGTGTTGTGTTGTGATTGTTGTGCTTGATTTGTGTGTCAAGGTAATTATTTATGGTCGATTGGATTTGTTATAATTTAAAGTGACAGGTTTAGTGGAAAATCGGGTGAAGAATATGTCAAATTAAGTAATTTGGGTTGTTTGTTCAATGTAATTATGATAAAAGAAACTTCAAGTAGGTAGGTATATCGAAATAAATCCAAAATAAGGTTTTATTTTTTGAGCTATGAAACGAGCAATTCGTTCACCTAAGGTAAGCGGTACGCCTGCCCATAACAGTTACAATGCCACCCAGAACTTGCATTGCATCTTGCGCCGCACTGCATTGCGCTCGTCACCCTGAGACATCGGTTCTAAAGTCTCATGTCACGTCTAGTAATTTCACTGGAAACAGTGCCCTTCAAACCGGAACACAGTATGGTTTTCACACCACTGCTTGGCGGATAAATATCTGGCAAAAGTGTGCGTGGTACTTCCCCAGGCGATCTCTTGCAGAAGAGGCCAAGATACAGAGGCAGAGATGCAATGCATATTTCTGGATGGTACTGTAACTGTTATGGCAGGCGTAGCGCTAACCATCAGGTGATCGACTTGCTCGTCTCGTCACTCAGTCAAATAAAAAAAGAAGGATGGGAGAGTCCCAAGTCCCCAGTCCCTTCCCCTGGAACCCAAGTAGAAAGGGAGTTTATTATGATACTAGCTGCGCCCTGCGGTTTCACCCGCATAATTTAGATTTTTCCGCAATTACTCTGCATTCTGGATCAATAACTATTTTTTTTTTAAACTTTTAAGCGGGAACGATTTCGTCATACATCATTTTTGCATAACATCAACCGTTTACGCAGCGCACGCAACAAAAGCTTTTAAAAGCAATATTTTTTTCCACATTCTTCATTGATGCTCCGCTCCTATTGGTCGTAGCGTGACGTTATATAGCCTATAGCCTTCCTCGATAAATGGACTATTCAACGCAAAAATATTTTTTCAATTCCAACCAGTAGTTAATGAGAAAAAACTGAGACAAACTCTTCAGCTTTATATATTAGTACTAGATTTTATAGAAATACTAGCTGTGCCCTGCCACGCGTCGCTGTGGCACATTCGCACATTCGCTGATATGTCACTGATGAAAAAAATAGATAAAAACAATCCTTGATGCGGATTATACATCATGCTAAAATTTCAGCTCGATCGGTGCAGAACTTTTTGAGTTTTTGAAGCGTACACAAACCAACATAACATTTATATATATATAGATTAAACACTAATACAGCTCAAATAAATAAATAAATCCTTCTGTCTGATATTTGGTTTATTTCAGAAGTCTAATGCATTAAATATAATTTAAATTATTTAGTGGGTAAGGAAACCCACATACCTACCCGAGAAATATTTCGGAGGTAGGTATGTTATCCACCAATCCGGACCGGGCCCCCGTGGTGGTTTATGGCCTAACCCTCCTCACGAAAGTGAGGAGAGATCCGTGCCCAGCAGTGGGACGTTATGGGTTGATGATAATGATGAATGGTTAAGAAATCCTTACTAATAATGGTAGGCAACGCACCGGCAATGCCTTTGGCGTTGCAGATGTCCCTAGGCGGCGGTGACCACTTACCATCGGGTGGGCCGCATGCTCGTTTGCCACTTCTATATATATAAAAATGTTATGTTGGCTTGTGTACGCTTCAAAAACTCAAAAAGTTCTGCACCGATCGAGCTGAAATTTTAGCATGATATATAATCCGCATCAAGGATTGTTTTTATCTATTTTTTTCATCAGAGACATATCGGCGAATGTGCGAGTGTGTCACAGCGTAGCGTGGCAGGGCACAGCTAGTAGGTTACAAAAAACAGAATTTAAAATAACATGGTCATTAACATTAGTATCATTTACCACCAAGGTATCTTCAATTACTCTAGATCATGGCGTCCGCAGCAGTCCCGTAATATTGAGAACTGAAAATAAACGTAATCCATGGCAAACATGGCCACTCTTAATGACTAAACTTGCAACACTAATTATTTTTAACCAAAACAATATCTATCTATCTATCTATCCAGCCCGTATCCGCCCACTGCTGGGTATAGGCCTCCTCTGTTTCACGCCATTTGTTCCGGTCCTGTGCCAGTCTCATCCATTCAATCCCGACGTGCTTTGCCATGTCATCCGACCATCGAGCTGATTGTCTGCCTCGCAGGCGTTGCGCTCCTCTTGGCCACCACTCCGTTATTACCTTCGTCCATCTTTGGTCCAAAACAATACTCTTTGTTCAATTCTTTGAACAGTTTCTCAAATAATATACACAAATGAAATTACAATTTTTTTTTAAATCCTGTCAGAGGATTACGTATAAACCGATTCCGCCAAATACAAGTTAACCTGCAAAACAATTCCCCACACCACCATTCTAAAGATTACTACGGGTATAATTGTAAGTTCACGGTTAATTTGTGCCAGCGGACGGTTGATTTTAACTAATTGCTTCAATGATAATAGTTAATTTTTAACTAATTGGCGTTTAGTTTTAAACATCGGTTAGTGATGTTTGAATGCACCGGTAAGTCGGCAGAGTCGTGTTTCACCGTTTTTGCTATAGCAAAGCCAACGGACAAAATTCTTTAATAAGAGATTGAGATAACATTTTTACCCGACTGAGCGACGCAAAGGAAGGTATTGTGTTTATCAGTCTATGTATGTTTGTTCAAATCTGGCGATCTAGAGAACAAACGCGTGGCCCGATTTTTTAGTGTAAATATTCTAAATTAGTTTCTTTTCTATTGTTCTTGGCCTATAGCCTACATATTATTGGTTTTTTGACGTGACAACGTCTAATAAATCGATGAACGCCGGCTGCATGCAAAAGTTGACACATTGTCCCGTAACGCTCATTGTACGCTGGCGCCGCATCTATCTCTCTTCTCTTCTTGACAGGTTAATTAATCTTGCATTTTAAAAATCTGGTTACTAGTATAATTTTAAGTATATATTTTTTTAAAATGATTCAATTTTATTCATAAAAGTATGCAATCATTTCATCAATGTTTTGTTATGACGTTGTCACGTTAAAATATCGTCCGTAAACCAACCTTACAGACAACCATTCTTTTTTATTTGACTGAGTGACGAGACGAGCAAGTCGTTCACCTGATGGTAAGCGCTACGCCTGCCCATAACAGTTACTGTGCCATCAGAACTTTGCATTGAATAATCCTGCGCGGCACTGCACTGCGCTCGTCACCCTGAGACATTGGCTCATTATGCCCAGTAATTTCGCTGGAAACAACGCCCTTCCAACCGGAACACAGTAACGTTTACACACTACTGCTTGGCGGATGAATTTCTAGCAAATCCTTCTAATGAAAGTGAGGGGATACCCGTGTTTAGCAGTGGGCCGATATAGGTCGATGAGGATGATGATAATGATGAAATGAACAGGAGGCCTACCATGACGTCTTATAGCGATTCAGTTCAGGACCTAAACTGAGCCGCTTCGCATAAGCGTACCGTGACGTCTTATTTTTCATGTTGCTGCCATTATAAACCTAAACTAGATACAGTTAAGGTTGAAAATTGCAGCAACCTAAATTGAGTCGCTAATAAGCCAATCTCAACCTAAACTGGATCCAGTTTAGGTTGAAAATGGCAGCAACATAAAAAATAAGACGTCACGGTACGATTATGCGACGCGGTTCAATTTAGGTCTTCAATTGAATTGCTATAAGAGGTCATGGTAGGCCTCCAGGTTTGAACCACTGAAATTGAATTCGTGCTAGGGTTATTAGGTACCCTTTAATACCAAGAGAAGTGCAGTTCTTATCATCTACGTCGAGTAGCATTGCAATTATCTAACAACGGTACACAACTCACGTAACCACTGTTTTTGTCCATACTAACTTTGCATATCGTTAGATAAGCGATAAAAAAATGGTTTCCATTCAATGCCAATGTTAATAAGGCCGATAGAATCGTAATTAGGGATGGGTCGCGGAATCGATATTATTTGAAGCGATTCATCGATTTTATCGGCCTAAGAATCGAGAATTAAAAAATGTAACACTCGAATCTCGAATTGAGAGTTTCGGCCGTTTTGAAGTATCGTGTTATTTATTGCTTTTAGGGTAATTTCCATAGTTAATTGTTGTCTAAAACAAAGCTTTCAAATATTACAACTGTTTAAATTAAATAAAGAATGTAGTAAAAATACTTAACAAACAAAATTTCTGGAATCTATACTAATATATAAAGCTGAAGAGTTTGTTTGAGCGCTAGGATCTCAGGAACTACTGTTCCGAATTGAACAATTCTTTTCGTGTTGAATAGTCCATTTATCGAGTAAGGCTATAAGCTATATAACATCACGCTACAACCAATAGGAGCGGAGCATCAATGAAGAAAGTGGCAAAAACGAGAAAAAAATATTGCTTATAAGATAGTTATTGCGGGAAAACTTGAATTATGCGGGTGAAACCGCACGACGCAGGTAGTAATTTACAAATAGGTCTAACCAAAATTATCAAGAATATAAACAGTAAGCTATATCGGGTGGAAACCCACATACCCGAAAATTATTTCGGATGTATGTGATCCACTAATCCGGACCGGGCCACCGTAGTGGATACCCTCCTGATAATAGTAAGGGGAGGACAATGCTCAGCAAAGATAAACAGTATAATTACCATTCCTTACGTCTAAAGCTATTCCATTTAATCGATTCACAAAAATCGATTGAACATCGTTTCATATTATGAAGTAACATCCCTTTTCGTCATATGGTAGGTGTAATTAGTTATTTCGTATGCTAATTGCTACGTTTGCTTGGTAACAATGTAATAAGCGATTGCGCGTATGTTGAAGTTTGTTGTTCGCCGTGTGTTTGTTGTTGTTGTGCCGATGTAGGTTGAGGATGGCGAACAACAATCGTTTTAATAGTATATTGAGGAGATAACACGTTAATGTCGTAATTGAGCAATATACTTGCCTACGTGCGTTTGGTTAGTGAAAATTTTTAGTTAATTTGGTATTAATGTAACATTTTGTAGATTTTTTCCAGACAACCTTTGCATGGATAGAAAAATATTCATTATTTTTAAAATTATTAATTTATTATATTTTTAGGTAAAAATTCAATATTGGCACATACGTATAAATTAAAATAAATTACATAAGTGAAGATTCAACAGGCGGTCTTATTGTTAAGCAGCAGTCTCTTACAGCCAACCTTTTGATAGAAAGAACATTATCTCCAAATTATGTAATTACACGTAAAGTAAGCTAAGCTTACATATATGTACAGTCAGAAGTAGCTGAACATGTCTAAATTACAAATTTAATCTTACAGGAGCAATGTATTATTTTTTTCGTATTAAATGAAATTCCAAAGTAGGGAGATGTTCAGCATCTTATGCAATGCAAAGTTCTGGGTGGCACTGTCACTGTTATGGGCAGGCGTAGCGCTTACCTTCAGGTGAACGACATGCTCGTCACGTCACTCAGTCATATAAAAAAAAATCTATTAAGGCCGGCCCTACCTAATTAAGTGGGAAGCTCACACGTATGTAATACTAGCTGCGCCCCGCGGTTTTCCTGTTCCCGTTTTGTCCCACGGGAAAATGCAATCGGGATAAAAAGTACCCTATCACTCAATCCTGGATATAAACTATGTGTGTGCCAAATTTCATCCAAATCCGTTCAGCAGTTTTTGCGTGACAGAGTAACAAACATCCATCCATCCATTCTCACAAACTTTCACAATTATAATATTAGTAAGGTAAGTAGGAACAAAGGGCAGATAACAAGCTATACATATGTATTTAAAGCAAAACTAGCTTTATGACGTCATCAGGCCAAAATGCGAGTGGGCGGGGCTTAGCCCAGGCGTGGTAGGAGGCGTGGTCTCCAGGCCATTGACCCCACCACTACAGCCTTCCACCCACACCCACACAGCTATGTACACCATATATGGTGTTTAATCTAATTTGCAATTCTATTAGTTACATTATGGTTATGGGACTGTTACCTTTAACTATGGTATTTTAAGAGGAAATAGGTTTGGCAACTCTATTTTCTGTTTGGATTTGGACAGTCATCGCTTACGAGTGGGACTTTTTTTTTATTTCACTGAGTGACGAGACGAGCATGTCGTTCTTCTGCTGGTAAGCGCTACGCTTGCCCGTAATAGTAACAGTGCCACCGAGAACCTTGCATTCTGAGACATCGGCTCTAAAGTCTCTATGCCCAGTAATTTCGCTCGGAACTCAGCAATGTTTGCACACTACTGCTTGGCGTTTGAATATCTGGCAAAGGTTCCCCAAACTTCCCCAGGCTGTCTCTTGGAGAAGATGCCTCCCAAGACTGCGGTGAAATGCTTGTCTATTCGCAATCTAAGTTCTAGGTGGCACTGTAACTGTTATGGGCAGGGGTAGCGCTTACCATCGGGTGAGCGACTTGCTCGTCTCATCACTCTGTAAAATATCCATACCCATATCGTCCCACTGCTGAGCGCGGGTCTCCTCTCACCTTTGTGATGAGGGTTAGGCCATAATCCACCACGGGGGCCCAGTCAGAATTGGTGTATAACATACCTACTTCCGAAATTATTCGTGGGTTTCCTCACGATGCTTTCCTTCACCAAAAAGCGAGTGATAATTACTTGCATAATAATGCTTTACAGAAACACATTGGTATATGCCCGCACTGGGATTTGAACTCACGTCCTTCTCCTGGGAAGGCGGACGTTCCCCCTCTAGGCTACCACCGCTACTGACAGTAAATCATAATTGTCATTAACAATTATTTCTTTTGTTTCAGATGTTGCCCAGAAGACTAAATCAAATCAAATAAACAAAAAATAGGTCGAAATGTCTTAGTGCAATAAAACTTACTTAAATTATTATTTTATTTGATTGTAAATCAAAATTATGTTCAATCTAATTGAGTTCAGTGCTTTTTGTTAAAATTTATTGAAAATCTAAAATTGAATATTTCGCAATTAAAAATCTGTGATCATTTTATACGAGCAAATTCAAGTATACGAAAAATATCTTAAAGATGCAACGGACGTTTTAATTTTAGCAGATAAAAATAGCAAACTATTTTTTTTGTATACAAAAAAAAATCCCAGCATATTGAGTGACATAGTGATCTTAAAACCAGTGATGCCAATATGTTATAGTGAGTGACAAGTGACAACGTAACATGACATAAAAAAATATAACAGAGTGATATCGTGACGGAGAAAACGACTAAAATACACAGTGAAACGAAAACACCTCGACATGGAATATAAAAAACGGAACAAAGTGTATTTTAACTCAAGTGACAGTGAACAGCAATAACCAGCCCTAATCGCTATTAAAAATAACAGCAAAACAAAAACGAGTGATGTGTTAACGCGCGACCGCAGTTACACAATTCAGCGATTTAAAAATAGCATGCTAATTTAACCGTTAAACGATACGCCGAACTTAAAAATGACAATCACGTGTATATTGTAAACATTAACCAATCACGTTATTACTTGGGATGTACGTACTGTGATTTGGAAATCACAGTGATTTAACTATATGAAATAACAGTAATAATGTGGTATTTATGAACGAGTGCGACCAGTACGGCATGTATACCACGTGGTACAGCCGTGGGGAGGGTGGTATGCACCACCACCAGATGGGGCAGCTGTACCACCATGCGCCACCCATGATTAAGACTGAAGCCGGGGTCAATAGTGACTGTATGATGGCCGTGGACTATGCCCCGCCAATTAAGGTAACGTAACGTCATATTTTTTTTAACTTGTCACTTTATCATTTAAATGTTACTGCATACTTCTGTAACTGGAGACAGGGTCTGCCGCTCTCGATGCTGATATGCATTCTGCAGTCCTTTCATGACCACTGTAAGCGACACCAACCTCCTTTCAGTTGTAAAACCTCCATAGTTAACCTTTATAATAAACTATCTGTGCTCCAAATTTCATTCGAATCCGTTCAGTAGTTTTTGCGTGAAAGAGGAACAAACATCTATCTATCCATCCATTCTCACAAACTTTCGCATTTATAATATTATTTGGATAATTTGAATGAAATTAACTTTGTATATAGTTATAAAAGAGGTGTCTTTGAATAATACAAATAGTGGATAACGTTGAAGAACAATTTTTTAAATAACAGTTTCAAGTTTAACAGTTTAAACCAACGAGATTATTAAAAAAAAATGATGTGGCAGTTAAAAAATCACAGTTACAAATCGTTTATCAAAGCTTTTATCGGAGCTATTTTATATTTTAGACAAGCTGCGCCCTGCGGTTTCACTCGCATAATTCAAGTTTTCCCGCAATCATTCTCGTAAAAGAAATATATTTTCCTCGTTTTTTCCACATTCTTCATTGATGCTCCGCTCCTATTGGCTGTAGCGTGACGTTATATAGCCTATAACCGTCCTCGATAAATGGACTATTCAACACAAAAAGAATTGTTCAATTCGGACCAGTAGTTCCTGAGATCCTAGCGTTCAAACAAACAAACTCTTCAGCTTTATATATTGGTATAGATTAAGTATTAACATAAGTCCCAAACAGCATTACTAAAAAAGGATTATTAATGAGATAGAAAAGCAGTGGCGTAATGGTGGCTGAGAGAAGGGTGCAGACCGGTAGGCAGACCACCAGCCCGCTGGTCGAACGACCTTGTCAAGTTAGTCGGAAGGCAGTGGATACGTCTCGCACAGGACCGGAATAAGTGGCGCGAAGGAGAGGAGGCCTATACCCAGCAGTGGGTTGATACGGGCTGAGATTATGATGATGAATGAGATAGAAATCAATCAAAAACACATCAAAACCACAATAATATATAGAATAGAATAGAAATAGAAAAACTCTTTATTGTACACCAGAAACAAAAATAAACACAGTACAGAAGAATTACAATACGTAAACAAGGTAAGTACAATGGGCGGTCTTATCGCTGAAAGCGATTTCTTCCAGACAATCTTTGGATGGACAGTAAAAAAACATTTTTCGATAGTAGGGTGGGTGGCGTAATTACAGTATTTAACAGACACAATACATTTAATACTTATGTTTTAATAATACACTTACACACTATACTCAATAAATAATAAAAAAATATAATAATATTAATATACATATATTTATAATATACTACACACATGATTACGATCACTACATAGATCCTGACCCCAACTAGGATTTCCAGTATCCAGGAAATCAGGAACTTCGAGAACCTTGGTCCTACAAAACCTACGCCCTTATTCATAAAAACTTATCGAACGTCACTTAGTACTGCGCAGTGCAAAATTGTAGTGCGCGCTTTTATGAAACGTCACATAACTTTTTATGAATAAGGGGGTTTGACTCACTGAAATATTTGCTCTGTGCGAGAATGGATCCACAACCTCACGTTACGCAGTCGGCTCGTCACCCACTGCGCCATGGAGACCGTCAGTTGGTAACGAATTTCTAGTAAATTCAAGTGAAGTAGCTCTTAGGTATGGTGTTTCTCGACACGCAACTTGCTAATAACTTGGAATCGGTTACGCGTTATTTAATTATTCAATTAATTCAAGTGAGCAGGTGATTATTACGTATGCAATGTGTCAGGTGTTCGGGTAACATATATTAAGATTATATTCTTAACATATGTTAAGAATTACAGTGTAAACTCTTTATAACGTTATCCTTTATAACGATAAACTCCCTGTAACGTTGAAGTGAGCCCAACTTGGTTGGTTTGCGTTAAAACCCACATATTGAAACACTCACTCCATATAACGATAACTCTCTATAACGACAAAAAATGCTCAGTCCCTTGAGTTTCGTTTTAAAGAGTTTATACTGTATTTATGTTTATGTTCATTTTTAGTGAACATGAATAATGGTTGGAGTAAACATATTATGGTATATTCCTCGACGGGCCCCTCCTAGTCTGCTTTTACATCATCATCATCATCAGCTATTGTATCAGTGAGGAGGATGAGGTCATATCCATCACTGAAGCCCGGTCCCGATTGGTGGATCACACACCTTCTAAATAATTCTCGGGCATGTGGATTTCCTTACAATGTTCGCTTACCATCATGGGAACGATTTTGCTCGTCTCATCACTACGAATAAAAAAAAAGTTTTTCTTCAACGAAAAGTGAGTCGTACTTCGATTTTATTAAGAGGATTTTATTTTATTATTGTATTTTTATAATGAATAAACTCAAAAAGTAGACAAAAAATCAATTTTACGGTAAAAAATTTAGGAGGTAAGTACACGATATCTATAGAAATATACTAAGTGCAAAAGTCTGTGTGTTAGTCCTCTCTTCACGACAAAACTACTGAACCTATTTGCATAAAACTTTGGCACACAGATAGATTATCACCTGAATTACCACAAAGGATACTTTTTATGTCGTAACAATCAACAGTTACTGTGAGATATACTCATTCCAGGTGAAGACGCGGGGTGCAGCTTTTTTTTATTTGACTGAGAGACGAGACGAGCAAGTCGTTTACCTGATGGTAAGCGCTACGCCTGTCCATAATAGTCACAGCACTACACAGAATACTGCATTGCATAATCATGCGCGGCACTGCACTGCGCTCGTCACCCTGATATATCAGCTCTAAAGTCTCGTACAAACCTAGTAATTTCGCTGGAAATAATGTCCTTCAAATCAGAACACAGTAACTACTAATTTACACACTACTGCTTGACGGATGAATATCTGGCAAAGGTGTGGGTGGTACTTCCCCTGGCGGTCTCTTGCAGAAGAGGCCTCCCAATACAAGCTACTTCTCTATAGTACGGATCGTGTGTAGCAGCGCCTTAGAGAAGTAACAGTATAGCTCACCAGACTGCAACCTCGAAGTCCACCAATTTCCTGCTCTGCTCGTGCCAAAGCAATTAGACTATAATCTTTACTCAAATTATCCGCTTTCGAGCACCAGTCTACTGCCGTAGACCATTACCAAAAGCGAGACTTAAAAAAAAAACAAAAAGGGACTTAAAAAGTATCAACCTGTTTGAGTTATTCTAAAACAGTTACGCACGAATGCGCGCGATTCTCTATGCTCTGGCATCGGGCGAGCCTAGCCAGAGTTAGGGTTCCTTAGACCTAATAGATGTTGATTAGAACGGCTTGTCCAGTTGGATACTAAGTAACTACTGCTGCTGTTTTGAACCTAATTGCTGGGAGGAGCTCGCAACGGATAGAGCAGTGGCGTTCAAGTGTTACCAAAAGCGTTAAAACTTTTGAGGATATACGGTTAAAAGATCTTGAAAAGCGCCTAAACCAAGAGGCTCCACCCAAGCCCTCCTACGATTACGCGTACAACAGCGCTGGTCAGCAGCTCTACTGCAGCATGTGGGATTGCACATTTAAAACTAATTTCGGTCTAGCGAGCCGAGTTTGGCGCACGCTAGGGGGTAAAATAAGAAGGTCGCCGTTGTCGGATACGACAAGGAGGCCATCATCAGCAATTTCTGCTGCAATACAATTCAAACCTAGTAAAGTAGGGTTCAAATGCAATGACGGGTACACCTGAAAACAGAAGAGACCGAATTTGGTATTTGTCTGGATGAAGTTGGGCAGAGATTCAAATCGCTTAACACGTTGACTGCTGAGCCGTTTCGCTTGTCTAGCCACGGGTGCGGCTCTGCATGCGCCATAGTGTTTTTCCATACAACAAACACAACAGTTGTGTTTTGCCGTACCCGTGGCCAGTTATGAAAAACACGACAGTTGTGTTCTCAACAGCGAAAGTGTTAAAACTAACAATAAAATAGCAGAAAATTGTGTATTTTACCAGCTGGAAACCTGTTACATCCTCTTTAAATATGATGTACGGAACCGTTAAATTTAGACCCCATCTCATACCCCACAAAATCAATTTCAATTACCTATACAAATTCTTCAAACCATATACGTCCAATTTCAAAACGTTATTCATGATATCATAGTGCAAATAACTACATACAGTAGTCCAACATCTTTGATACCTTTGATAATAACATTATTAATTCTACGGAACCCTTAACTTCAAACACCAACTCGCGTACAGCATCAGCACCACTTTTATTCTATTTCTCCGCAATCCGTCGACTTCCTATTGGAAGCACGTCCACAAAAACCCGAGCACGTCGCGGCTACGTGGGTAATCAGCTAGTTAACTGTTGACTTTGGTCGTCTACCACTTGGCTCAATGGCTCATTCATGCTTGGCTGAATGGAAGGTGCCACTGATCTCATGTTTGTGATTAAAACTGCGATATTTGACCATCTGATGGTGATTGAACTGTGACTTGTTATACTCATCTAACTGCAAACAAAAATTGTTACCTCCCTTTATACTACACTTGTTTATCTATTGTAATATTTCTGTACTGAGTTCTGTTTTTTATTTGGTGGACTTAAGACAGTTTTCTATTCTATTCTGACAGTTTAGGCAGGGGTTGTGGGGGATGAGGAAGACACATTGTTATAATTTTTTTATACTTTGTTGCACTAATTAAATTAATAGCTAGTACGAATTGTGGAAATAGTGGAAGCGGTTGTAGCCTAGTGGGAGAACGTCCACATTCCAATCAGAAGGTCGTGAGTTCAAATCCCAGTGCAGGCACGTACCAATGTGTTTCTTGTAAAACATGTGTACGTTATTATCACTCGCTTTTCGGTGAAGGAAAACATCGTGAGGAAACCCACATACCTACCCGAGAATTATTTCACAGGTAGGTACGTGATCCACCAATCCGGATCTGGCCCCCGTGGTGGATTATGGCCTAACCCTCCTCACGAAAGTGAGGGGAGACCCGTTCTCCGCAGTGGGACGTTATGGGTTAATGATGATGAGTACGAATTAGCGGACTTAGTGCTTAGAGCATTTTCTACCAGACAACCACCCGTAGTGGACGACAGAGGGGCTGTTTGGCCCCAACGGGTCGGCGATCACGTTTCTTCCACGTATCTGCAAGATGTGGAATGTTTTCCCACCCGATGTTTTCCCTCAGGGCACAGCATGCAGAACTTTAAAGCAAAAGTTAAAAAATATTTTCTAATAAGAGTAGGCAACGCACCGGCAATGCCGCTGGCGTTGCCGTCGGGTGGGCTGCATGCTTGTTTGCCACCTAGTTTATAAAAAAAAGATTTGTTCTTCTTTGCAACTTTGGAAAAGTTTGGCGATAGGTGGGTGGCGTACTGTCATCATTTTAGACACAGACACAGAAGTAAAAAGTTGTAAGCCTAGGCGTAGGCAAGACTAAACTTAACAGAATTCAAAACTAAACTCAAGAAAACGAACAATCAGGGGCCTCACCACGAACAGTTAAATCCATACAGTTTAAGGCTTTAAACTGTACTGCCCTGCTAACTGTCACCACCAAAATCACTCAGCGTTTATAAGTCGACCAGAGACATTTATCCAAAGAGATCGGAACAATTTGTTTGCATTTATAAGACTTTATATAGCTCCATCTCGTTTTCTTTCTCTCTCATTCTCTGCAGTCAATTTTTGAGTGACGTCACGTCGCGTTTGTCATTTATGGGTGTGTGATGCCAATCTAGGCCGTGCAGTTTAAGGCCTTAAAATGAACTGCATGGAATGAGAATAAGTACGTGGTGACCCCCCAGAAGCGTTTAACTCGAGAGTTATCCAACAAATCCACCATTCGTCGAGAGCGACACGTCCCCATATATCAACGTCGGTGGCAGAGACTATGGGAGAGGGATCTTTGTAATCCGCCGCTAGGAGGCACTGAGGATCAACTGAGGACTCTAATCGACGAGGTGTCTTGGGGTTGATGGCATTTGTTATAGGAAAAAATATTTCACTCATTCGCGACAAGAACGTGTTATCTCCATAACGTTTTTTTTTGACTCAGTGCCGAGACGTGCAAGTCGTTCACTTGATGGTAAGCGCTACGTCTGCCCATAACAGTCACAGCACCACCCAGAACGCTGCGCGGCGTACACTGCGCTCGTCAGCCTAAAACATCGGCTCTAAAGTCTCATATGCCCAGTAACTTCGCTGGAAACAACGCCCTTCAAGCTGGGACACAGTAATGTTTGCACACTACTGCTTAATATTAAGGAGATTACACATTTTTGTAGCAACTATGTCCTCATAGTAGTTCCACTCACTATGCTGGAATCTATACGTTGTGAGATTTCGGCAAGGAAACTAAAAAGTGACGCAGACACTCACTATGCTGGAATCTATACGTTGTGAGATTTCGGCATGGAAACTAAAAAGTTATGCAGATTCCTAATATTTCGTGAACTTTTTCTATAGTCAACTGCCTAAATGAAGTTTCACTAAAAATCCGATGCTTTATTGAATCGTGACGTCGATTCGCGCCCTGACCAGGTGTACTACGAACTGGATACGCGACTACGCAATATGCTAGACTGACGTGGTCTACCATTGATTACTAATCAACTATTGAATGATTAATCATCAGTAGATCCTCACAAGAACTGTAATGTCGAGTCAAATATAAGTATAGACAACGTACAGAGTACACCATCCCTATAACGGCCCACTGCTGAGCACGGGTCTCCCCTCACTTTCGACTTTCGTGAGGTGGATTAGACCATCCACCACCGGGGCCAGATCCGGGTTGGTGGATCACATACCTACGCCCGAAATAATTCTCAGGTAGGTAGGTATGTGAGTTTCTTCACGATGTTTTCCTTCACCGAATAGCGAGTGATAATAATCTACGTAATGTTTTACAAGAAACACATTGGTGCGTGCCTGCACTGGGATTTGAACTCACGACCTTCGAATTGGAAGGCGGACGTTCACCCACTAGGCTAACAGATAAAATTACTAACAGTTAACTACTTATAAAATAATCTATATATATAAAAATGTTATGTTGGTTTGTGTACGCTTCAAAAACTCAAAAAGTTCTGCACCGATCGAGTTGAAATTTTAGCATGATATATAATCGGCATCAAGGATTGTTTTTATCTACTTTTTTCATCAGTGACATATCAGCGAATGTGCGAATGTGCCACAGCGTAGCGTGGCAGGGCACAGCTAGTATACTTTAGATTGTTATGTTCTCCATAGATTTATACTAAGTTAAAATTCTTGATTTTGACTAATTTACAAACTCAAAAATTTGTACTAGCAATTTGTTTTTGTTTTGTTTTTATTTTTACTTGCTAAGTACACTTTTACCTATACTTGTTATGTAGCCGTCCCAGGTCCAGAATGATGACACCGCATTCCACACCACACGGTGCCACCGGCGGCGATACAGCGAAACGCAGACGCAGCAGAACTGTCCCATGTCTCTATATACTGTAATCCCCGTAATTTTAGGTGACTTCGGCTCCTAACATCGGACCGAACGTACACACTTCTAGCTTAGGATTTATTATTATATATTATTACTAGCTGTGCCCCGCGGTTTCACCCGCGTAGTTCCTGTTCCCGCAGGAATATGGGGATAAAATATAGCCTATGTTACTCGCAGTCAATGTAGCTTTCCATTAGAGAAAATTAAGCCGAAACTTTACATATTCCTATACATACTTTCATCCCCTATATTTATTTTACCCCTCAAGGGTAAAGTTTTACAAACTTTGAATGTCAAATTTATTTATATCTAATCAAAAGCCTAAAAAATAAATTTCAAGCTTCTAGCTTCAAAAATGACGATACTTCCATACAAACTTTCATCCCCTATTTCAAACCCTTACAATGCATTTATATCCTATCCTATGTCCTTCCCTAGGCTCTAGACTATTTCTGTACCAAATTTCATTTCAATCGGTTCAGTAGTTCAGGCGTGAAAGAGCAACAGACAGAGTTACGTACGCATTTATAATATAAGTAAGGATAAGGATTACTAGCCGTGATAATCCCACTGCAGGGCAAAGGCCTCTCTTCCCTCTTTCCACTCCTCGCGGTTGAGAGCTTTAGTGGTACTTTAGTGGTGGTTAGGATTTAGATATGTAATTTTTAACTTTAATAAACCTAGTTTAAGAACATTTGGGGTTTCTTTGCACGCTCCGGCTGCGGCCTCCGTAACTTACTTAGTTTTAATTGGAGTAGACAAACACAGAATTCAAGAAAAGATAAAGACGCATCTTTTCTCGTATCGACCGCGTGCCCCAGTAATGACGCAGAGGTCTGTGACGTCATTAATCAACCGATTGCGGCGACGGAGGGACGTTTGCGTGTGATCAAATGTGATCACTAGAGGGATTTGGCTGCGAAGAAACCTATTTATAAAAATTGTCCTACTAATATTATAAATGCGAAAGTTTGTGAGTATGGATGTATGTTTGTTACTCTTTCACGCAAAAACTACTGAACGGATTTGAATTAAATTTGGAACACATGTAGATTTTAACCTGGATTAACACATATGATCTTTTTGACTTTTGATCCCGTAAAATGAATAGCTCTTGCAGGATAATACTTAACGCAGGTGAAACCGCGGGGCGCAGCTAGTATTTTATAATGCTTACTTTTATATGGGTTAGTTCGGGCATAGTGCATCTGCACAAATTATTATAATTAGAACAATAAAAATTTGATTTTATTTCATTTTCCCAGACAAGCATAGTTTTTATTTCCCAAAGAAACCTTTTCATTGTAGAAATATATAAAAGTAAAAGAAATTAAATAGTTTTGACTGAAAACACAGACTTTGTGTTTTTAATTAGATTTGGGTGCGGGAAACCAGACCAGTTGTGTTAGCGCAGCTTACGTGCCGGTTGTACGGCGAAACACAGACGTGTGTGTTTAACGCGGCGCTACTACAGTACGACTCACACAGACGGCACGCCATTGCTGGAAAACACACGGTCCGTACCGGTGCCCAAATGTAAAAGTCGATTCAGCACTGCAGTCAACGCTTTAGACTGATAGATAAACTCTTTATTGAAACATCACAGAACAAAGTTTCACACACATTGAGACACACAGAGAGAGAGAGAGATCTGTTCTATTTATAGATCTCGGAAACTAAAGTTCTATTGTATAGTTTCTAATGCCATTTTTGCAGCAGAAGCAAAAAAGAAATAACAACCATTACAAACAGAATATAGAGACAAAGTGAAGTGCCTTCCGTAGTTCGGAGGTCACTTACTAATTGTTATCTATTGATAGCAGCTGTTGAACCGCGTCAGAGGCTAGTGGAAGGCCTCTTCTGCAAAATACCGCCTGGGGAAGTACCACACCGTTGCCAGATATTCATCCGCCAAGCAGTAGCGTGCAAACATTACTGTGTTCCGGTTGAAGGGCACTGTTTCAGCGAAATTACTAGGCATATGAGACTTTAGAGCTGATGTCTCAGGGTGGCTAGAGCGGTGCAGTGCCACGCAGGATTATGCAATGCAAAGTTCTGGGTGGCGCTGTAACTGTTATGGGCAGACGTAGCGCTTACCATCAGCGTAGATTTTTCCATAATAGAAATAGAATCCGGATCTCAGCTCACTCTTCGGCCTAATCAAGCACTTTATCATAATAATAATTAGGTATGGCTTTGGCTATCAAATGGAAAAGAAAATGAAGACGCCCTGTGCCCGGTTTCACCGAATTACCCCAAACGCTGGAGCTGTGGGTGGAATAATGAGACGTGACGTCACTTACTCGTTTTTGGTAGAACGTAGTACATGGCATTTTTTTATTGGTTAGCTGTGCCGTGCGTTGTAATGCCATATAATAAAATGTAAGAAAAAACTTCTGTTGATCCCATCGCTACCAAAATTCACAAAATTACTTATTACCAGCTGGGCTAATTTGAAGATTTTCTGCAAATTTTATCAAAATCGGTCCAGCCGTTTTAGAGTCCATAGGGAACATACATACATACATAATTTTTATATACATAGAATTATTCCCATTTCGCGACTACACAATGCGCGCGCGTTGCGTGGTATTGGTTTAGTTTCCGCAGGAATTCTGCATTTTCCCGGATTAAATAAATATGACATTCACAGTTTCTAAAAATGTTACCCTTAAGGGGTAAAATAAAAATAGGGGATGAAAGTTTGCATGGAAATATGTAAGTTATCGGTTAAACACTGCACAATTATTAAAAATTCTTTCGCTAATGGAAAGCTACATTATCAGCGAGTAACATAGGCTGTATTTTATCCCCGTATTCCCACAGGAGCGGAAACTACGCAGGTGAAACCGCGGGGAATAGCTAGTTCAGTATATTACAGTTTGAATTCGAGTAATTTCCTTTACCACTACTGCGCAGTGTGTCAAGATTTCCAATAAATTAAATTAAAACTAACATTTTCCCTTCAACTAATGATGCAATTGACAGATTCTTGTCGCTTGTCAATTTTCAATTACATTTTAAACGGCCAATTCGAAGTTAAACCGTGTTTTACTGTAGATTACTTCTATTTTAAACATTAATTTATATTAATACTATACCCAATTACTCGATATTATACCAGTTTACTCGTGCCGGTAAATACTAGCGCGTGCTAGAACAAAAAGTTGTATTTTAACGTCTGTAATAATTAAAGTATTTAGTTGCTAATTTGATTTGGTGCGTAAACGTTTCATTCATAAGGTTATTTATAATGCTAGCTGCGCCCTGCGGTTTTTCTCACGTAATTTCAGTTTTCCTATAGGAAATTTGACTACTAGTGATCTGCATTTCCCAAGGTTATTTAGGAATAGCTGAACATTTCGGAAAATCAAATGTCAAATTGTGGGTTCATACAAAAATCTCATTGAAGATAATTTTCAGTTTTTCCCAAATTTTCTAAGAAACTTTTCAAATTTTTCTCTTCTTTAGAACCTTGTTAACACTTCAACGAATACTTGAAAGAAAATTGCCGAATTAAACCAGTCTTCAAGTTATGGCGTGACCAAGGGAAATAGATACCTGTGCCAGATATTCATCCGCCAAGCAGTAGTGTGCAACCATTACTGTGTTCCGGTTTGAAGGGTCCTATTTCCAGAGAAATTACCGGGCATATGAGGCTTTAGCGCCGATGTCTCAAGGTGGCGCAGTGCAGTGCCGCGCTAGTTTATGCAATGCAAAGTTCTGGGTGGCACTGTAACTGTTATGGGCAGGCGTAGCGCTTACCATCAGCTGAACGACTTGCTCGACCTATAAAATTTTTTTTTTTTTTTTATGAAATTTTGGAGGCAGATCAGCACGTACCGCGTTTCACACCACATCAATGGGACACCGCCCTGATAGCTTGATTAATGACGTCACAAGGCGAGACGTCATTCCTAGCGCTTGTTTGGGTATATCATTGAATTGTCTTCGATTATCTGTATGTGGGACTTCTACATTGGACAAAGAGTAGGTAGATAGATAGATAGATAAACTCTTTAATGAAACACCACAGAACAAAGAAAACTTAAAACTAGAACAAAACAAATTTTACAATTAGTGTCACAATGGGCGGTCTAATCGCTCAGAGCGATCTCTTCCAGACAACCATGCACGGAGAGTAAAAAGATTTGTGTGAACCATACATGTGTTTGCTCTGAGTCTGGATGTTTCTAGGTCCATGGTCTTCGAATTTCCGATTATCTAGAATTAGGCAATCATAGATGCGGCTCAGAATCTAAGTAAATAATTCTGATGCCCTTCTGATATCATAAATGTGAAAGACAGTGACGGATGGATGGATATTGGTTACTCATTCACGCAAAAACTACTGAACGGATTTTGATGAAATTTGGCACAAATGTAGTTTACTACCTGGATTACCACATAGTTTACTTTTTATCCCGTAAAAAGTAACAGTTCCTGTGGCAAAATACTCATTGCGGGTGAAACCGCGGGGCACGGCTAGTCATTTATAAGCTAAGGTACACTTGTAAGGTACTTATGAGGTAAGCACATTAAATATCTAACGAAAACCAGAGGCAAAAATACCCTCATCGCTACAGCCTGTCAGCCTCATTTTGTCAACCACGTAAGTCCCCCCTCTAAGGGCACACACAGACAGAAACAATTAATTTAAAAGACGAACGCTGTTCTTTCAACCGCACGCTTGGATCATTAGTATGTGCACAACCTTAAACTTAGGGCTGTCAGATACGAGTGAAGCTTGAATTGGTGGAATGTGAATGTATGAAGAATTCACTCACAATATATTCCTTCACTATTTTTTAAGCGATTACAAATCTACAAACTAATCATTAAGAAAAAAAAATCTTAGTTCCTGACTTTGTCCTGTATTTTCTTTGTATGTCAATAAACCGTCAGTAAACCGATTTCAATGTTTATCAACATATTTGAGCGATACGTTACATTAGTGCTAAATATTTCAACATAAAATCGACGAGAATGATTTACGCTTAGCGCGTAATCAGTCACGTTTATATTAGTGACCCGAAAAAACTATTTTTAATTTAAATTTCCAGCTATAACAGAAACGAACCACCTTAAGTATGATTTCCAAACCCCAATTCTGATAAAAATAATCAAAGACACTGATGCGTTAACTATGAAAGTCACCCCCACACGGGTGACATGTCGGGTGATAGTGAAAAATCGTTTTCCCGTTTTTTGCCGACTGCAGCCGATGTGTGTCCCGCCTTAGATTTGGGCCATTTATTATTTCACGATCATGGCAGAGGGAAGCGTGAAGGCTAGTTGGAGCTTGCATCGCTTATTGGACATGTCAAAGGAAACTTTCTTCTTGATTATAATTTTTTTTTTCTGTAGCTTAGTAGGTAGATTACCTTTGGAAGATATTCAATTATTCATCCGCCAAGCAGTAGTGTGCAATCATTACTGTGTTCCGGTTTGAAGGGCACTGTTTCCAGCGAAATTGCTGGGCATATGAGACTTTAGAGCCGATGTCTCAGGGTGACGAGCGCAGTGCGGTACCGTGCAGAATTAGTGGTTTGTGTGTGTGTGTAGTGTTTGTGATAGTATTATCTTTAGTATTATGATTTGGGTGTTCTTAGTAATATTCATTTTCTCTGTTTTTTGTTTTTTTTTTGTATACATTTTGGTGTCAATAAAGAGTTATCTATCTATCTATCTCTTACCCAAACTTACTTTCAGTTTAATCAAACAATCTAAATCGGCTACTTACCAACACTTGCTTCAAATAAACCAATACTACACCGACGAGGGAGCCCCGCTCGCGCCCTCTTGCCATTTTTTTCCACCCTTCCTGCAAACGGGCCTGAAAGAAAAAACTCCCACAAAAACAGTTTCAGTTCATACCCACTAGATGGCGCTGCCCGATGAATGAAATTTTTGAACATTTTTTGTTGGTAATTTTTTTGGTGTAATTTTTTTGGGTACCTTGTTAAAGCCCTTTGGGAGGAATTTCGTTTATTTTTCTTGCGATTGCTGTGGTGTTGCTAGTTGGTTTTTCTGGTGGTTTCATTCATGTCTTGAAATAGAGGATTCTATAGGAATAATGACGTTAGAATCAAACCAATGGGATCTAGCTGTAAAATAAAATGCAACACCCCATGTGTACAAAAAATCTTTTGACGTCAACTTAAATCTCAACTTTCAAGAAAAAAATAATAGAATTTAACTCTTAAATACCATGATATAGTTTTACAAATAAATAAAAAATGTTATCATTAATTTTTCTGTAATCATTATTTATCTTCTTAACGATTATAATTTTTGTTCATATTTTATAAAGTCGTGTATTTAAAAGTTAATATGAATTACGAATTAAATGATTTTACTATAATTAGATTACAAGTTAGTACAAAAAAACATTAATTATCACATAATAATTGCATTGATTATTAAAAATAAATACGTACCACTTTCCAAACATTATAACAATTGGTTTTTTCGTGATGTATTATAATTAATATTTTTATGATCACAGGAAATTTATTTTTAATCGCATTATAATAAAATTGATCATTCACTCAACACCTTGTACCATGTTTATAAAAAATGTAACAGTTACGTACCTCTTTACAAGTAACCTTATAACTGGAATATTCAGACTCCTTTTCAGCGTAACCTTTTCCTATTTTGTCTTTGTTCTTATGTTTTCTTGTATTCGATGATTCTCTTGGGAAACAATTTAAATAGGTAGATATACAGTTACACGCAACACCATGAATGGTGGTTGATTAGTCGTATAGATGATAATTCCACTTTTGTCTCCGATATATCTGAGAGAAGCGAGCTGCAAACTGAGCCTTGTACTGACCATAGAGCTCTGGGAAAGTATTCTCAAGTCGTGCGATACTAAAATCGATAGAGAATTGAGTTTGAGCTATCGCGAGTGTGTTTCGCGTTTTGGTCTGATAGCCATTTGACAAGACTATTTAAATAGGGAAATGTCACTTATTGTATTGGTTTTAAATAAATATCCTTAGCTTCACATACGCAGTGGTAGGCCTCTTCTGCAAGAGAGCCTGGGGAAGTACCCACATCTTTGCCAGATATTAACCAAGGCAGAAGTGTGAAAACAATACTGTGTTCCAGTTTGAAGGGCACTGTTTCCTGCGAAATAACTGGGCATAATATGAGACTGGAATATATTAATTTATGTTTGTAATAATAGATATTAGAAACACCATTGGAGAGATGAAATACTGAACATTCACAATTGTACCAACCATACAAGCTTGTTGATCGAAGCATACAGTCATAACGTACATAGGTACTTATCTTTAAAAAAAACGCAATTACGAAAATAACTCCCCTAATTAGAATTAGGTATGTCGAGTGACACCAGAATTACAGCAAGTGTGCTCACAGCGCTTTCAGAACCGCGGAAAAACTGCGAACTAATTACAAATGTTAATTCTACCGAATTCAGAAGTACCTATTCCAATTGCAAATTGGGGTAACAAAGTGGTTTCAAACCTGGTTGCCTAGTTGAGTTTTAACCCTTTACTGCGCATGCTTCCATACATAAGTAGGGGAAAGGAAAAAAACACAAATTTATACCGGGTAAATTTTAAACCTATACTTTTTTTTTCCTCTCGAGCATTTTTATGTCGATCCTTTGTATGTGTGAGTGGTGCCAGCTTTAATTACGTATCGACTTAATTTGCCTGCGAGTCTCCGACGAAGTACTGTTTTGCTACGTTTTGAGTGAAAAAGCTGCTGTTTTTTCGATAGTTTTGAGTGGAAAAGGCGTTAATTTTCATATTGTGTGCATGTGTGCGTGTGTTGTTGTAGTCTCTGTGCTGGTTACGGTTAGTTTTGGTGGGAAATTGGTTGGGTATGTCCTCAGTTGCGGAGGGCCACAGAGGAGGTTGTGAAGCAACATTATAACATTGGAGTATTATAATTACGAAGATGTGAATGCGGTAAGTTCTCTACAAAGTTACAGATACATAATCTATGTTATAAAAAAACGACATTAACCGCTTTACTTACAGACGTCTAATAATTCTCGATAGTAATTAAATATATTTTTTTCGATAGATTTAAAACAAAGAGTTAAAGTCAATTAACGTTAATTGAAAGCTCTGAGTGCGATATTGTTTCATACACATTTAAAAAAACATAAAATTTCCAATTTTACATTTACCCGTACTCACAGATCATTAATGTGAGTTTGAATGAGTAATGACGTTAAATTAAAAAAAAAAAAAACTATTATTTATAAAAATATGTCGAAAATGTAGAATTTCGAATTTTCAGTTAAGTATTCAGCCAAGGTACCTTTAACTGTCGTGTTAATAGAATTAAACGAGCTATTTATGTTTTACGATGTTGTTAAGTTATTAAGTTAACGTATTCAATATTTCCAAGTTAGATTTATGTATGGCATGACACATTAACCACCTGTTGATTATATCATAACTTGTCATACTTTTAACCCTATAAGGAATTAGTAAAGTTACTTTAAAAAAACATAAAGAAAAAACTGAAACTAATAGAATATAATAGAATAGAAAAACTCTTTATCTCAAAACATAAACAAAAATAAACACAGTACAGTAAAATATAAAAAAAAAAAAAAAAAAAAAAAAACCAGCAACAATTACTAATATTCAAAAATACAACAAAAAAAGTAAAGTAAAAATTAAAATGATAACTTGATTGAGAGAAAGAACTTCAGCAATTTAATAGACGTGACGACGAATATAATAGGTATAGTTTATTCATGCAAAGGATCAACGAAACAAACATATCGTTCACCTAACAGTTATCGTCCCACTGCTGGGCACGGGTCTCCCCTCACTTTCTAGAGGAGGGTTAGGCCATAATCCACCATGGGGGGCAGGATTGGCGGATAGCATACCTATCTCCGAAATAATTCTCGGATAAGTATATGGCTTTCCCCACAATGCTGTTCTTCACCGAAAAGCGAGTGATAATTACGAATATGCTTTTTATTTTTTACACATTGGTACGTGCCCGTGGTAGGATTTGAACTCGCGTCCTTCTCTTTAGAAGGCGGGCGTTCTCCCACTAGGCTACCGGAGGTTTGCATTATAAAATTAAGTCACGACCTGAGAAGTAGTGTTTAGAATTTCGAAATCTCTTTTGAGATATTAAAAAAAAAAGTCATTATCTTTATTCACATAGGCCCCAAGAAGGCACTTATGAAAGTTCACTGACTCGACCGCCAGATTCGGAATTACATGCAAACGAGAAGAATCGGCAAGAAACACGTTAGTTTTTTTTTTTTTTTTTTTTCAATTCTTAGTGGCTATCTATCACATTTTTATTTTAAAACTAAGTAATATGGTCGCCAGAAGACGCTTGAGCAGGTCGCCTCCATGCATTTTTGTCATTAATATAGTCATTAATTTTATAATACGCTTTTTTAACTAAGGTATTTTTTACTATGGTCTTAAATTTAGATTGTGGTAGCTCGCATATTGTTCCTGGAATCTTATAGAAGTTAACCTTCTCTAATCAAAGCATACCTAGGAGCCTTTAAGTCGCGAGTGAACAGGTTACTTCTAAGTAAGCGCCCACTATCGTAGACCGCATCTTCACCTAACATCAGGCCGCATATAAGTCTTTAGAACCTGCCTCAAAGTGACGAGCGCAGTGCATAGCCGCACGAGATTTTGTAATGGAAAATTGTCCTGTAGCTGATATGGGCAGGCGTGGCGCTTACCATCAGCTGAACGACTTGCCCGTCTCGTTACTTAGTTACATAAAAAAGGTGAGGTGGCGGTTAAACGCAAAAGTATTTGGAATTCAAAAGATGAATCCCTGAGCAAACGTGGTTCGGCGACCCTCGTCTAGGAAGTCTAGAAAACTAGAGCATCTGGTTTTGCGTTATTTTGCTAGATGGCGTTATTTTAAAAGATTCTGATTTCGGTATTTGTTTGTAGATTTCTGATTCAGTAATATACTAGATCTTATAGTAAGGTACTTTATAAGACGTTAAAATCTTTTATGGTACTGCCTATTTTTTGCATAATTTTATATACAGAACTTCAAAAATAATAATTAGATAAAATTAAATAGAATACTGACCCCCTTATTTATAAAAAGTTATCGAACGTCACTTAGTACTGCGCAGTACAAATTTATAGTGCGCGATTTTATGAAACGTCACATAACTTTTTATGAATAAGGGGGTAAAACTATTAAAAAAAAGTTAAAAATCTAAGAAAAGGGGGTGCCAAAAACACTGGCTGCATTTCCACGTTGAATCGCAATAGCCATTCTGTGCGAAAAATTAACCAGCTTTGGTGTCACTGAAATTTCTTAAAAAAATTTTTTTTAATAAATTTGTGAATTTTTTTTATTGATGCTTCTTATTGATAAGTACATCATTAAAAGTACTATCTAACCTGAGAGACTAATGAGTAATTTGCGTTTAACATAAATTGCTAAGTAGAGTTACTGTGACAAAATTTGTATATGTGACTGTGACAAAATGTTTCAAGTGTGCCAAATAGAGGCAAGTGTAACAATCTGAAGACATAACTTTACTAACATAACAATACAATGTACTCAAAAATTACACAAACAAATATATTCATTTACAATATCACTATCCCACGAGCGAAGTTGTTAAAAATATTTATTGCTATTATAATGAACTGGGAATTTGCCGGTCGTAAATGCGTGTTTTATATTGCTTTGGGTACTTTTTCTCTGGATACTTACGACAGTATGTAAACCTTGCTGTAAGATGGATAGATGGATACCCTACTTTATTTTAATCTTTGTGTATAACGCTTACAATTGGAACGCAAGTTAATAAAAAAAAACGAAAAACAATCAAAAAAAAAAATTTAGATAGAATAATAATCACAATAAATAAATACATAATAAACAACGTTTTTTATATTTTTTAGATTTTTATTTTATTTTATGATTTTATAATAATAACTGGGACACAAAACTCAAATCGTTTATTGCAAGTAGGCAAAAATAATTAACTTTTACAAGTCAAACACTTAAGGTGGTTCGTTTCTGTTATGGCGGGAAATTTAAATTTCAAACAGTTTTTTCGTTTTTAGAGCTACACCGGGTCACTAATATAAACGAGACTGTATTTCGCGCCAACCGTACACGAAAAAACTGTTTGAAATTAGAATTTCCCGCCATAACAGAAACGAACCACCTTAAGTCTCATATGCATAGAAAAAAATAAGAAATTAGTCAAATAGATGATCTACTAAACTAATGATTAACTAATTATGTTTTGAGTTTGAAAAAGGACATTTCCCTTTCAAGTGGCGACTCATGTAGTCAGAATGACTAAGACTAAGATAACTTCATCTGAAACTTAATCTTAACTTAACTTCACTGAATCTGAAAATCTTCAAGTCTAGAGTGAATAGGTATCTTCTAGGCAAGCATGCTCCATCATCAACCGTGTCGGCACTTACCAACAAGAGTTTGCTTTAGATCACAAAAGATTTGAATAATTGCGCACAAATAGTTTTGGTATATTACATACCAAAACTATTTGTGCGCAATTATTCGGCGATCCTGCAATCCAGACCGGGCCCCGAAGTGGACTAAGGCCTTAACCCCCTTACGAAAGTGAGGGGAGACCCGTACTCAGCAGTGGGCCGATATAGGTTGATAAGGATGATTTGTTCAATGCATGTTGACAATTTATTTGTAATGCTTTACCGTTACGTTTTTGTCTGTTTCCATTGAACCTAATAATTCTGTATGAAGTTTAATCACTGTTTCCCACTACGGCTCTGCTGTGGGTACTTTATATAAGGATTTTATGGGTTGCCGCCTTTATGTTAAAATTGGGACATCTTATGTTTCACGAGGTTATGAATGGGTAGAGTTAATACAGTAATTTTAATAGGTTTTAACTTAAGTATAGAACGGGGCTTGGAAATCTTATTAGAAATAATTATTTTCAGATTAACGTCCCTTGAAAATTAGTTGCATTCTTAACGTGTTTATCCCCTTTGATCATTGTTATAATATGAATACAAACAAATACAACTGTCTTTATTGACAATTTGATTAATTTTACAACTGGGTTTTGTTTGGTTGTGGTCAAACACCAGCCAATTAATAAAACTTTCGTCATCATTATCGTCATCAACCCATATCGTCCTACAGCTGAGCACGAGTCTCCCTCACTTTCGTGAGGAGGGTTAGGCCATAATCTACCACGGGGGCCCGGTCCGGATTCGTGGATCACATACCTTCATAACATCCGAAATAATTCTCGTAGGTATGTGGGTTTCCTCACGATGTTTTCCTTCACCGAAAAGCGAGTGATAATTACGTAAATATGTTTTACAAGAAACACATTCGCGCCTGTACTGGGATTTAAACTCACGACCTTCTGATTGGAAGGCGGACGTTTTCCCACCAGGCTACCACCGCTTAATTATGTAAATAAAACTTGTAAATTATTATACTTGATATTCGCTTAATGCACAAATCGTAAGAAGCCAAAATGAAAGTAAAAAAGAGCTACCGATCTTCGCTCAGGCAAGTTAAGGGCCATCTTACACGCGCCGATAAAAAGTGCAGTAAAATCAGCGGGTCTATTCATTCGTGTGTCGTCGGATCGTCCGTCTGCGAGGCGTCTTGACGCGTATCGTAAATGTTGGAGGTACAGTCAGCAACAAAATTTCAAGGTTTTTTTGTAACTATCAACTGAGCTGTGGACTATTTTACGTAGTATGTAATATTTCGCGTGCGTAGTTCAATTAGATGTCATAATTCAGGTATTTTTGTTGCTAACTGTACTGGTGTAAGGTGATTTGAAAGTAGAAGGAATTTCCTAATAATTTCGGATGGAACGAGACGTGGTCAGCTTATTATCAGCTAAAATGAAAAAAAAAACGGTTGCTTATATCAGCATACGTAAGCACAAACACGAACAAATGAATCGCTGAACATTTTGTCGAATGGTGAAGCGAGTTGCGATCACACACGTGTTTCCTGTAAAATGACTAAAGCTTTCTGACTCCAACAGTACCTTTAATACTTTTAGCTGCAGTAGGCGGGACACTTCATTTAAATGCATTTTACAATAACAAATATTGCATTGTGCTGATCGATTTTATGAATGAGGATAATAAATTAAAAAAGTTCTCAGAAGGTATGAGTGTTATATTTTATATTCGAGACAGAGCAGCACATGGACATGCTGGACATGCCAAACAAAATGATGATTTGACTACTCACACATATAAATTAATTTTACACACGCGCCAGTTACGTGTGTTTTTTTTATAATTGACTGTATAACGAGACGAGCAAGGCGTTTACTTCATGATAAGCGCTACGCCTGTCCATAACAGTTACAACGCCACCCAGATCTATGCACTGCATAATCCTGCGCGGCAGTGCACTGTGCTCGTCACCTTGAAACATGGGCTCAAAAGTCTCTGCCCAGTGATTTCGCTGGAAACAGTGCAGTGTGTAAGTAAACAGACATACTAAGCGACTGAAACAAAAGACAACCCGCTAGTAAAAAAGTTCATACAAACCATTTGTCTGTTACATTTGGGCGTGAAGTATTGACTGTCCCGCCGATTGCGGGTAGAGGTACGGGACGCGAATTGCGCGGGAAAGAGTGTCCTTTCTGTACGAAGTACTTTATTTATTCTGTGACAGCAGTAAGAACTTAGTGACAACAGTGGGTGTGTGGCCGGGCATTACTTTCGTTATAAATGTTACTATCGTTATAAATTATCAAGTAGGTTTGCAGATGTTCAGTGGTTCAGTGGGAGGCCTATTCTGCAAGAGACCGCCTGGGGGAGTACCACACCTCTGCCAGATATCCATTCGCCAAGCAGTAGTGTGCAAACATTACTGTGTTCTAGTTTGAACGGCACAATTTTCTGCGAAATTACTGGGCCTGAGACTTTAGGACCAGTGTCTTAGGGTGACGAGTGCAGTTCAGTGCCGCGGAAGATAATGCAATGCAAAGTTCTGGGTGGCGCTGTAACTGCTATGGGCAAGCGTAGCAGTTACCATCAGGTGAATGACACGCTCGTCTCGTTACTAAGTCAAATAAAAAAAAATACGGTTTTGCTTATTTTTTTTCGTTTTAGCTACGCACGATTAGTGCACTTAGCCAGTGTGAAGTATTCATAATTTTTATTTTTTTATTATATTTAAGTTTGGATGTAATTTGACACGCAGATAGTTTATTATACCTGGATTACCACAGAGGATACTTTTTGTCGTGTAAAAATTAACGACCCCTGTGGGATAACAGATTAATAGCTAATCATCATAATAAATCATAATAATACTTTTATTTTGCGCAACAGAATTGATTCGCGATTCATTAAGAGCCCCCGTATTACGCCGCCGTCATTATTGAAAACAAAAGTCCCGAAAAACAATAATATCTTTTTGGTAAAAAAAAACAGTAGAAAAAAAAATTAAAACCATTACGGATCCGAGAGGAAAAACAAAACGAAAAAGTGTGTTGTAGAGAAAAAGTCGGTCAAGCGGGGAGCTTGAGGTTTGTTCGTGGTTCTGTAACATTTTTTTTTTGTGAAAGTAATACGAGTAGATATACAATAAATTTAACTTTACATTTTAAATGAATATACAGAAGGGTGATTCTAATATCAGTCATATTTATATTCGTTTAAATTGTTTAAAGACTGTAATATAAATTATATTACATACATGTACACCATACAGTTACACCCTATATAAAACTATATTTTAAAATTAACAAATTATACTAGTACCAGCTGCGCCCGGCGGTTTCACCCGCGTAGTTCCTGTTCCCGCGGAAATATGGGGATAAAATATTGCCTATGTTACTCGCTGTCAATGTAGCTTTCCATTAGTGAAATAATTTTTTAAATCGGTGCAGTGGTTTAGCCGAAACCTTACATATTTCCATTCAAACTTTCATCCTCTATATCAAACCCTTACAATGCTTTTTTCGCATTAAAAAGTACCCTATGTCCTTTCTCAGGCTCTAGACTATCTCTGTACCAAATTTCATTTCAATTGGTTCAGTAGTTTAGGCGTGAAAGAGCAACAGACAGACAGAGTTACTTTCGCATTTATAATATAAGTAAGGATGTTGAGTTTTATATGAAAATGTCTGGTAAAATTTCATGTATTATATAATATCATTATTAAATTATTATAATATTACCACTATTTATTTGAAATTTTACCAGACATTTTCATATAAAACTAAACTTACTAGTATTTGTTAATTGTAAAATATAGTTTTATACAGAGTGCAACTGTATGGCCTTATAAAGTACTCAGCAGGCTTGTTTTTGTTTGATCAATTAGACCCCTTTTTAGCCCATTGAATAGGTACTGAGACGAACATTTTCAATTATCTACTTAAAGACCTTTAAATTATTTTCCAAAACTAAGCCTATTTCCTCCATTAGTTGACGCCGCTGGGGCCAAGAGGGCTGGCTTATTTCTCCCACAGAGAATTGTTATCGGAAATGCAGCCAGTGGTGTTGGCACCATGCCTGTACAGCAACTTTTGTTGGATTTTTAAGGTTTTAATGGTTTTAGTTCCATATTAAATTTAATCTAATTTTTGATTTTTAAGTTCTGTATTAAAAAATATTTAAAGTCTTAAACTAAGCCACAGGTAATTTGTCTTCTCCCAATATTGAAAGCACGCAGTCCAAGCGCCACACGCAAAAAAAAACGATCGCAGCCCGCTTGATCTCCCGCTGAACCCTAAAAAAAAAGAAAAAAGAGTTCTAAATTTGAATTTGTGAGCGGAAGCTGTATCGCGGCGCGCGGAACGAATCGCGGGTATCATTAGTTTTTTACGTCTTTTTATATTATATCTTGTTCGGTGTGCGATGATCTTTATTAGAGTTATTTGTTTAATGTGGATCATTACGTTACTTTAATTATGTTGTTGCAGGTAATGTCTTCGTATTGTTGTAAAGTATGCCCTATTGTATCTAGTTCCATTTTGTTTTTATTTTTTTCAGTATTTTTTTTAATGTTATATGTTTAAATGAGCAATTTTTGTATATATATACCTAATTGGAATCTCGGAATCGGCTCCAACGATTTTCATGAAATTTAGTATATAGGGGGTTTCGGGGGCGATAAATTGATCTAGCTAGGAATCATTTTTTTTTCGTGTTATATCAAATTAAACATAAACTTGGAAGAAAAATAACAAAGCGTTGGAGGCGTTTGAGTAGTCCAAATTTAAACTGAAAAATATGACTCTTCCTGACATCTATTGGCGAATAATAATACTACCGAGCAAAGCTCGGTCATCCAGGTACTTTCAATTAAACGCGCATCTTAAGCACTATCGCTACTACTCTTTCAAATAGTCTATGGAATTCAATATCTGACATACTTTATTATTTATGTATAATATTTTTTTTTTCAATTTTACCTAATATTTTTTCTCCGCTGTACTAGCGAGCAGTGTAAAACTGGGACGTAGTCTGTCTTTCGAGGGACCATGGTCCTCATAATTCTTGTTCCCTTAATCGAGTGATGGATCAAAATGTTTAACTTTTCCAGTTCAGTAGATTTTAGACGCAAAAACAAACAGACATAATACAACATTTTCAAAAAAGTTATATTTTTCTTCAGTAGCTTGTATAAAGAAATCATCCGACCCAATTTCACCATCCAAATGCTAAATGTTAGAAATCGCTTTAAGCGATAAGACCACCTTTTTATCTATTGTTAGGTTATGTTTTTCTTCTGGTTCCAACTCATTCTTGGGGTCGGCAAAGAGTAATTAATCTCATATGTATCCTTTGTTTTTTTTTAATATACAGATTACATGTAGAGACATTTAGCATTTCACTGCTTTAATGTAAGTACCTATACTTAGATATGGACGAGTAAACTTGACCACGTAATAGCCGGACGCATCTAACCACAGCTAACGATGTTGGTTTACTGATGGAAATACTCAAAGCCTTGGGTGATTTTGAAAAAAAAAAAAAAAAAACTGAAAATAAAAAAAAACAATTTAACACTCATATAATTTTTTTTTATATGATTGAGTGACGAATCGAGCCAGTCGTTGACCTGATGGTAAGCGCTACACCTGCCCGTAACAGTTACTGTGCCACCTAGTACTTTGCATTGCATAATCCTGCACGGCACTGCACTGCGCTCGTCACCCTGAGACATCGGCTCTAAAGTGTCATATGCCCAGTAATTTCGCTGGAAACAGTACCCTTCAAACCGGAACACAGTAATGGTTGCGAACCTATCCGTTTGAATATCTAAATCGATAAGTTAGGGTTGTTTCGTTTTTCTGATAAACAAAGGGTTTCTTAGGGATTTTGATATTTAAACGTATAGGTTTACCATGGGGTTAGTTCATCCAACAAAGACCTAACAAAAATTCATCTGACAACTTATGCGGAATAAAATTAAAACTATATATTTCTTTATTGCCTTATTAAAAAAAAACTGAATTGCTTCTAAAGCGTGAAAAAAGACTTAGATTTTGCAAAACAAACAAAGTGCTGAGTAAATAACGGTCTACCATAATAAACTCGTTTACAAATCAATAACAGCAAGAGGCATACCATGATCTCTTATAGCGATTCAGTTGAGGACCTAAACTGAACCGCGTCGCATAATCGTACCGTGACGTCTTATTTTTTATGTTGCTGCCATTTTCAACCTAAACTGGATCCAATTAAGGTTAAAAATGGCACGAACATAAATTGAGTCACTAATAAGCCATTTTCAACCTAAACTATATCCAGGTTAGGTTGAAAATGGCAGCAATATAAAAAATAAGACGTCACGTATGATTATGCGACGCGGCTCAGTGTAGGTCCTCAACTGAATCGCTATAAGACGTCATGGTAGGCCTCCAGATCTTTGTAATCACCACCATTCAGCTATTTATCACAGTTTAAGCACTTACTTATAAAAAAAGTAAGGTAGCCCATGCAAATTCTTAGAAAACCCACAGATAATGTAACAGTTCTTCCACAAAACGGGACATTTGAATTTTATACTGCGCAATACTTAATTAAGTGACATTATTCCAGTTTTTATAAGTAGGGAGGGGATCGATCAATGAATGGTAATTATAATAATTAACTTGACAACCTATTTAACCTATTTAATTACCTAGTTCAGATATACATATTCACAAATATTTTATGAATCATTCAAATTGTAACAAAGTTGCAAGTTGTTGTGTTATTGGAATTAGAATTAGACGGTTAATCTATATATATAAAAATGTTATGTTGGTTTGTGTACGCTTCAAAAACTCGAAAAGTCGAAAAGTTCTGCACCGATCGAGCTGAAATTTTAGCATGATATATAATCCGCATCAAGGATTGTTTTTATAAATTTTTTTCAATAGTGACATATCAGCGAATGTGCGAATGTGCCACAGCAAAGCGTGGCAGGGCACAGCTAGTAAACAATATAAAATAACGCGTCACAATACACAGCGGTGCTATGCAGCACGGTGCGGATCAGCTCGAGTTCGTTTCATTTTGACGTTTGATTGCCACTGTGCCACACGTGGCAATGAAACGTCAAAATGAAACGAACTCGAGCTGATCCGCAGCGTGCTGCATAGCCCCTCCCGTAACTAGGATTCCCTTAACATGGGAATCAGGATCTACAAGGACCATATTCCATAAACACCCAGCCCCAGAGCGAATAGCAGCCGCTCACACAACAACTGGTCCCGTGCGGGAATTGAACTCGCAATCTCATGTTTCGGATCATCACCTAGCTATACCATGAACACTGTTACTGTAATATTAATGAATATCATTAGATAATGAGATATTCGTTTCGATTCGAATCAAGATTGAAGTGCGCCTATTGGAGTCAACTTTCCGAAACCACAGTTTAAAAAAACATTCCGCCTTTTTTAATGCTTCTGCAATATTGTTATTGGACATAATTCAAGTAGCCAAACAAAGAACATCCTTTTAAGGCTCAATGACTGCCAATTTTCATGATAAAAGTGTTTAAGAATCGTTCGGAAGTTCATGTTACATTATGTTTGATCACACCGCTTCCGATAAATGATCGATTTTAAATCGATTTTTGGTAAACATCGATTACGGTCGATGTGTGGCGTACTTTTAAAAAGATTGTATGTTGCGTTTTATTATACTCAATAAATTTATATTTCAATTTTACTGTCCTTTTGTTTCATACATACCTAAGTCAATTACATATTTAAGGCACAGCTCAACAAAATTATGTGTCTTTACGGCTTAAGGCGTTCTTAAGGCTTGAACGTATAAAGCGTACTTAACTTAAAGGCATGCATGATCGACGTAAATTCTTCCGAATACCTTAAAAACATAGATTGCACTTTAGTTTAATTAACTTCTAACTGCAAACACAAGGATGTGCAAGGTATTATCGCTTAAAGCAATGTCTTGCAGCTAACCTTTGGATGTTCTGAAAAACATAGTACCGCAATATGACTAGGAACCTCATATAAAAGTATACCTACATATATAAATATAAAACATATCACATATATGAGAATATTCTGCGCTATAAAGAACTTCTCTAATGCATTATCCGAAACTATAAGTTATAGCAAGAGATAGTGCGCGTAGTGACAGCAGAACAATGACAAAATGAGTATTAAAATTTAGAAAATAATCATGATATTGACTCCATAGCTTTTTGTTTTTGAAGTTAAACTTCTTTACGCACGCTTGACTTGGGGAGTAAGCTGGTGAATTCGTTACGAAAAATGTGATCGGGCGAGACGAACGGAAGTTGAGAGGGAGATATAAGTTAGTGAAGATAACATAGAAAGAGAGAGTTACGTTTCGTATATTTTTGAAATGAGTTTTTAGTTGAACTTTTACTTCTACTATGAGTTCCAGCGCACATTTCGTTTTTTTTTTATAATACCAGTATAGTATAGAATTACTCTTGACTAATAGGTATAATATATACTAATATTACTGTAAAAAGCAATGGCGGTCGACAAACGTGAATGCTTGCCTATTAATAGAATAGAATAGGATAGAAAACTCTTTATTGCGCACCAAAATAAAGACAGTACAGAAAACTTACGATAAGTAAATAAGTGTAGTACAGTGGGCGGTCTTATCGCTGAAAGCGATTTCTTCCAGACAACCTTTTTCAATAGTAGGGTGTCACTTTTTTTTCATTTTACTCCTAGAAGTAAAATATCTCGTTGGAAATGGGATACATGTCAATAGGAAGGCGTAACATATTTACAAGGATTTTTATGATATTTTGTTATTTCTGATCTTCTCATGGCTTGTTAAAGTTTTCGTAATCTTCAAAGGCTATTTATATTAGACTCAATTCCCTATTGCAAGGAAACTTTTTGATACAAAATGTAATTTGAAAACCAAACAAAAAACTTTAGTTGCATTCGGTTTTGCAATTTCACTGAAAAACCTTTTCAAATAAATTCATAGAATATTTTATGTGTTTTCTGACCGTACGAGGCTTTTCATTTACACTGCGGGACACGTAAAAGTGATTATAAGCTTCCCATTTTTAATTTCCTATTTTCTTAAAAGAAAATATAATTTCAGACAAAGGGTTTATCGAAATTTGCCTTAATCTTTTTATCGCTTTAAAATAACTAAGCAGAAAATTTACTTACCAGCAATAAGTTGTGCTCAAAGTTTTAAGATAATTATTTCCCAAATAAGTAAAATTCATCACTCTTCTTCTTCTTTTTTCTCTCTCGAGAAAAATAAAAATACTAACCTCACAGTCATATTAACTTAAGACCTAAAGCTAATAAACACAAAAGTACCTGGATGACCGAGCTTTGTCCGGTATTTTTTTTTATGACGTTTTCTAAAAATGATTCCTAGCTAGATCGATTTATCGCCCCCGAAACCCTCTATATACTAAATTTTATGAAAATCGTTGGAACCGATTCCGAGATTCCAATTATTATATATATATATACAAGAATTGCTCATTTAAAGATACAAGATATAAACATTACTAATGCAACGTTGCTGCTGACATCTAATTTAATATCTGAAAATGGCGCGGCACTGATTTACGTCAATAGAATAAATATAGCTCCTATCATCATCAACAACCCATAACGTCCCACTGCTGGGCACGGGTCTCCCCTTACTTTCGTGAGGAGGATTAGGCCATAATCCAACACGGGGGCCAGATCTGGATTGGTGGATCACATACCTGCCTCCGAAATAATTCTCGGGTGGGTATGTGGGTTTCCTCACGATGTTTTCCTTCACCGAAAAGCGAGTGATAGCTCCTATAACAATAATTATTAATAAAAAGAAAGCGTCATTAAAAACTCAAGAACTCCCACAAGATTGTTGATTCTTTCTCTTTTTTGTATAATGAAACTTTAATTAGATCTCCATTCTGCACTTTCAGATAGATATCAGTTATCTTATCAACAATTTACAATGATAATGGGAATGCGTTTGTACGCTTCAGTTGGTAAAAGTGCGTGCGACTGAATCGAAAGTCTAAACGGTTGAGGCGGTGTAGCGGTGCTCACGAAAAATTGTAACCGTTTAGTGGTTGAAAATAGTAATTATCTACTAGATTATCTACTAGAATTGCTTTCAATTATGAAAACAAATATGTTTGTCAGTTCTAACAAAAATCAATATTATTTTATTGTAGGTACTTGCTTAGATGATTTTTCAACGATAAATGAAAGTGAAATTTTACTATGATGGCACTTCAAATTAAGAAAAAAAAATCCATGTTTTGCATGCTTCCCATTCGCTTTAAATAGCTTATTCTATATTGAAGTCAGTTGCTTATAGCACAACGTTTTTAACCGCCTGAGTAAGTACGACACCTTCGCCAGATATTCATCTGCCAAGCAGTAGTGTGCAAACATTACTGTGTTTCGGTTTGAAGGGCATTGTTACCAGCGAAATTACTGGGCATATGAGACATTAGAGCCGATATCTCAGAGTGACGAGCGCATTGCAGTGCCGCGCAGGATGATGCAATGCAGGGTTCTGGGTGGTGCTGTGACTGTTATGGGTAGGCTGAGGGCTCACCATCAGGTGAACGACTTGCTTGTCTCCTCACTCGAGCAAATTAAAAAAAAAAGTCACATTAAAACCCAATACAGGAAAAATACATTTAAAAAAATATTTTTTTCTTCACCAATTAAGTTGCAAGCAACTGTATTCTCAAGCATTCGCAGTATAAAGGGCGTAAGTACGATATGAGTTCGGTTCGGCGTGTCCAACACATGTGCACCGTGTGTGTCTGTGTGTGTGCAACGTAGATATTACGGAGTGAGATTTTATCTTAGCTGGAACTGAATACGAACAATTTTCATCACTATCATCATCATCATACGATGCTATTTCCCCTACTGATTAGGGTCTTTTTCTTCTTGCGCAAAGCCCCGTAATTTCAGTCGTGTCTTTCAAATGAAATCATTTTCAGCAATTTACTGAATCGTGACGTTGGTTGTAACTTTAACTAATACTACTAACTTATTCTTCTTGTCCTTCACACGATCCACCGTCGCCCTCGTGGCGGAGGGGATAGTGCGACGGCATTCCCCCCCCCCCCCCCCCCCCCCGCTTAAAAAAAAAGATTCAATTTTGGGCAATAACCTATTCTTGTAAGTTACAATCGTATTTCCATCCTCATCATCATTCATCATTCATTCCATGCCACGTCAGAGGAGCAGCCCCTCGAGTGTCACGCGGACGTTGAAACCAAAGGAAACGAAAGATGTCAAAAGTCTACGACGAACTCTGACGCCTCAATACACCAAATTCAATGTAACAACAACTGTGGCGTTTACCATCAGGCAAATTAACCTGCTTCTCTCATTACTTCATTATCATCGTCATCAACCGGAAGACGTCCACTACTAAGCAGAGGCCTCCCCCAACGCAGTTTGTATCCAGCGGCTCCTCGCGACTCGCACCAGGAGGTCACCACGTACTTATTCTTATTCCATGCAGTTCACTTTAAGGCCTTAAACTGAACGGCCTAGATTGGCACCACACACTCATAAATTACAAACATGACGTTACGTCACTCAAAAATCGACTGCAGAGAACGAGAGGGAAAGAGAATGAGATATACATATATAAACTCCCACAAATGCAAACAAATTGTTCCGATCTCTTTGGATAAATGTCACTGGTCGACTCATGAAATTGGTGGTGACAGTTAGCAGGGCAGTTCAGTTTATGGGTTTAAACCGGATGGATTTAACTGTTCGTGGTGAGGCCCCAGGTCCGTCCTACCGGAGGCCGTCCTACACTACGCCTTCCGGTCCGCGGTCGCCACTCGAGAACCCTTCACCATCTTTCTCATCACTTACCTCCATTAGAATATGTCTTTTCTAGTATAGTGCTCCTTTCTAGCATCTACGTTAGCGCTTCATACGTAAAGGTGCAGCACACACTAGCGTCACCTATGCGCTCCTAGAAAACATAACAGTGAAACCTATGGAGACTTCCTTAGTTGTGTAAGGTTTGGGTCGTTAAAACTTTATGAAGCTTTTAAATTGTGATTATGTTTTTTATGGGGAAAACAGAGGATATTATGATTTGGTAATGATTAAAACTAGAGATTTAAGTTGTTCATTAAGTTTTGTTTAAAGGATAATCTGAACAGGTTTGTTTCTGGTTAGAAATATTCTGTAAAGGTTTTTAAAGTTACCTGCTGTTTGACCTATTCAAGTTACGGAACAATAATCATCGCATCAATATAATTACAGTTTTAGATGTTCATTCAATTCTTATTAGGCAAAACACAGCTCAATGCAGTGCGGCATACGGCAAGCCACGCGGCGTTGTCACTTTCATACATTTTTGTACATCTAAAGATTATTACAGCAGTGCAGTGCCGCGCAGGGTTGTGCAATGCAGGGTTCTGGGTGGTGCTATGTCTGTTATGAGCAGGCGTAGCGCCTATCATCAGGTGATCTAAAACTAAAAAAAAAAGTTACACCACCAAAGATTTATTAAAGCATGTTGATTTACTTTTATTAGAGTAAAAAAAGACTCACAAAGTAACTTCTTAATACAAATAGACATCGCGAAGTTAATTCGTCCTCCTATAACATTCAAAAATATTTAAAAATATAAATAGTTCAGATTCGCCTCCACGCCATTTCAAACCCTAACACACACTAGCTCATACACCCACACATGCATTCGCACCTGTGTGCCAGTCTTGAGAATAACATATTTTTGTTGCTTTTATATATTTTTTGCTCTTCGTATTTTATATTTTTCCTATATATATAAGTATATAGAAATGTACGGTGTCTTGATATATATTTTAGTTTGCTTCGTGCGGTGCGGGATTTTACTTTTTTAAGCTTTTGTACCAAATTGAGTGGGAAAGTCTATAGCATGAAGGATATAGCGAAGTGATTTCATTCGATGTGTATGTGGCCTATATAAGACTAGAGGTATTCTCAATTAACTAAAGAAAAGAAAGGAAAATGGATGACAAAGCAATATATTACAAATAGTGGGAAAGGGTGCACGTCTGCCCTTACATTTGAATTTCCACTAACTACGCCCCACGGCTTAACCCGCATGGACAATGAGGAAAAATATTCAATTCCAAATTAAATAAAATATATTAAAAGGGTGTCTTAAGGCGCGTCTTCTCCGCGTGTTTTGGTCTACATACTACACGAAAACCTCTACACAAAACATTTTAATTTTTGACAACACAATTATCTTGTTTAATATGAAAAACCAAACATCAAACAATTTTCTAAAATGACAATATTTTGTATGGTGTGTGAACATGTAAAAGCTACCTACTTAACCTAATTTCGCTACTTCTCTACAAGCCTCGGTGGCGCAGTAGGCAGCGCGTAAGTCTCATAATCTTAAGGTCGTGAGTTCAATCCTCACCCGGGGCATATCTTTTTCTTGTTTTTTTCTTAAAAACTGAAGTTTTTTCTCAAAAGAATACCAGAAACATGTAAGTATTTCCACTAGTGGGCATTTGCTTGCCTATTTCTAGATTAACACAAAATTAAATTAACGAAGCGTTCAGTTTTTGTTTGAGAAGATAATAATTATCATCCTCCCTTTATAGGGATGTTTGTTTTAGTTGGTTATTTGGCTCATTTTTTATTTTACTCTATGTTGATTTGAGTTATTCGTTATTTTTCTCAATGTATGACTATATTGACTTGTAAAATTGAATTATTTTTCCTATTTGCTACAAATGATTTTTCAGTTAGAAAAAAAAACGATAATTAACGTTAAAAAAAACTATCAGGAACGCACTTTTTTTTTTATTTATTGTAAATAGGCTCGTGTTTGGCCATTATCTCACCTGATGGTAAGTGACGATGCGGTCTACGGTCTACGTGACGAAGTAGGCTTCTATTTGCTTTTAAATTCTTAAAGAATATACTAGAAGGTCTTCCTAGAAAGTCAAGCACTACAACAACCATTAAATATTTAGGCCATTTCCAACCAGACGTCAGGTCCAGGTATAAAACTCGAAAACCATCGTCTAAAGTCTGAAACACATCGCATCGCCTCAATAAAAAAAATATTAAAAAATAAAGTAAAACCATAAAAGCAGCCGTCTTGCGATGCGTTATCATTTTTATATGTTCCCCCTCCCAACCCTTCAAAAACCACCCCCACACCCCCCAGTGCAAGACTCACACATGGACAACATTCTATAAATGGGTTAAAGAAAAATGTGTCTACCTGAAAATATACGATGCATGCTTTTTTTATTCCTCTTACATTTTCTTTGCTATCCGCGATTCTCATATCGTCGATATAAAACTGAAAAATACATTCCATTCTCACGAGCAAATATGACCTCTATAACATGTACGAAAAGATAACTAATCGCATGTGCACATGTGAAAAAACAGAACACCCATACACGAAAACTTGTACGCACACAGAGAAAGCGCGCCCGTTTAGAAAAAAAATAAAGTGCACACATATAAATTGCATGCAGCTCGAAAGGGATGCACTCAGAGTCATAAAATACTCACACAGTCGTCGCTCCAAACACACATGCACACGACGCCACGTCGCGACGCGGCGACACGTACCGTTCTATACGTGAACACTCACACATGAAAAGAATTGAAGAAAAGTTTGCATGTGTTGGGAAAATGCTTTTCCTTGCAGCAACCTCACGGGAAGAGTTCCATAGCGAATACCTCGCGGTAAAGACTACTCGTTCACTAAAAATTTCAAAATCTTTATAAAAACGTTGAAAACTCAAAACAATTACTTAAAATTCCTCCAAAAATGTTTTACTAATCGATCGGCAACGGCGGCAGTTTAAAAGAAGTTCTTAGCTCGTTTCGTTAAAAAAAAACGCATTCCGAAACCGAAAAAATGGAATAAAAACGCGCGAAAATAAAAAGAGGTCGCCTCTAAAGAGATCGTCTTAAAAAGTTATAAAAACGGTTTAATTTTTTAATTGAAAGTTCTGGTCGCGAAGTTAGTTAATGGAGGAGTAACGTGGACGCATTAGTGATGTAAATGTGTTCGTTAATGAGTGTGTGGTTGTGTGTGTACTACTAGTGTTGTCTTTGTCCGTAAAGATGCCCTGATAGTCGCGTGTACGGTAAAACATTTCGCGCTATTTGAGTCCGATTATGACTCGGTAATTATGTGACTTGACTGAAATTATGCGCATAAATGTAGCAGCTTACTGATTGTTTTACTGACGACACGGACGCTTAATTTTTATTTATTTCATAACTGGAATTAACGGAAGTTTAACTGTCATGTTTGAATACCTTACAGAAAAATGGATTTTAAATAAAATGGTGCATGTTCTAAAAAAAGCACTCAACATCATCACTATCATAGTAAATTGTAATATTATATTAATAAATGTGTTTTGTTTAAATATGAAACGTTATAATACGGTTCTGTGTTCATTTTTTAATCGACTTATCAAGGAGGAAGAGGTTATCAATTCAAAAGTTTTTTTTTTCGTGTTTGTACCGCAGAACTCTGTATTTTTTTTATTTATATACTAATTTGGAATTACTATTTTTATTAGAACGTGTATACTTTCACGTTAATCCCATGAAAAAAACAATCAAATTGGTTCAATAGTTTGTTTTTTATTACTGTATCTAATTGAAGTCGGTTTTTTAGTTCAAAGAATTTTATTAAAAAAAATATTATATTTTTATATTACTTACATAAGAATTTTATAACAATTTACTTTCACCTCAACTATTTCAACCTATTCATCTAATATACAAGGTTTATACATAGTGTCTTTTTTTTTTATTTGTAGGATTAATGTCGTGTCCTATGCGTCATTTGGTCTACACACTACACTGAAATCTCTACACAAAACATTGTAATTGTCAAAGTTTGAGGAGACGCAACATTTTTAAATGAAATCATTGTTGAGAAATACTTATTTAGACATTTCAAATTTTTTTTTTTTAATATTTTCGTTCTAATCGGTACATTTATCTAAATTCATACTAAGATAAAAAAAAAACATCCAAATGCAAAAAAGGTTTCATTTTTACAATATTAAAAAAAAACACATGCCGATAAGAATGAAATTCAAACTAATTCTTATTTTAATCAGACGTAGTGCATTTTTCTTATAAGAATTTTAACTTTTTGTTCAGAAATAGGTCACAGAGTAAAGGGCATTTCGGCGCCATTTTGGTTCTCGGCTTTGTTCGCATATCTAGGTTTACAGGCTAAGAGCAGGGGTGCAACCAACCCTTAACTAAGAAATAAACTTACGTTCAAGGCTGACATGACGTTTCTGGGTTAGATTTTAAGATAAGATCTATTATAATTCCTTATTCCACTCGAAGTCAAATACAAAAGATGAACGAAATTTAAAGCTGTAATGGGCGGCCTTATTACTAAGCAGCAATCTCTTCCAGGCAACGTTTATTTTGTCAAACAGTGGTGATTATCTACTATATTCTCGTAACCTCTTAAATGTAAGTCATCATACAAAAGTTAACAACTGTAGATATATTTAAATGGAATTCTAAAATTAGATTTTTTAAATCATAGTTATGTCAACCATTATCAATTAACAAATCCAAAAAAATTATTGTTTTTAAAATTTAAACTATCTTTAATAGAGCTATCATCAACTCATATCGTCCCACTGTTGAGCACGGATATCCCCTCACTTCCGTGAAGAGGGTTAAGCCATAATCCACCACAGGGGCCAGATCCGGATTAGTGGATCACATACCTACCTCCGAAATAATTCTCGGGTCGATGTATGTGGGTTTTCTCACGACGTTTTCCTTCACCGAAAAGCGAGTGATAATTACGTACATATGTATTACAAAAACACATTAGTACGTGCCCGCACTGGGATTTAAACCCACAACCTTCCGCTTAGAAAGTGGGCGTTCTCCCACTAGGCTACCACCGCTCTAAAACATCGCTGTTTTGAAATACACCGTAACGATTACAAAAAATGGATGAATGAATTTTAAAATAAAGGAATAGGTCATCTCATCTCTTCTTACGAACTTACCATAACTAGTGTTACCTTAATGGTTGACATAATTCAATTTAATTTTTAATTTGAACGTGGTTTAGGTTATATTGTCAAATAAACCTCTATAATCCCAGATGAAGTAGTGGGAGGCCTCATCTGCAAGAGACCGCCTGGGGAAGTACCACACCTTTGCCAGACATTCATCCGCCAAGCAGTAGTGTGCAAACATTACTGTATTCCGGTTTGAAGGGACACTGTTTCAAGCGAAATTACTGGGCATATGAGACTTGAGAGCCGATATCTCAGGGTTACGAGCGCAGTGCAGTGCCGCGCAAGATTATGCAATGCAAAGTTCTGGGTGGCACTGTAACTGTTATGGGCAGGCGTAGCGCTTATCATCAGGTGAACGACTTGCTGGTCTCGTCACACATTCAAATAAAAAAAAAAGATGAGAACTGGAGGCCTACCATGACATCTTATAGCGATTCAATTGAAGACCTAAACTGGATCCAGTTTAGGTTGAAAATGGCAGCAACCTAAATTGAGTCGCTAATAAGACGTCACGGTACGATTATGGGACGCGGTTCAGTTTAGGTTTTCAATTGAATCGCTATAAGATATCATGGTAGGCCTCCTGAGAAGAGATATAAATACAAAACCTTTTCAAACCATTGTATACGCTATGATAACCTCTTACTCCCAAACTCTTTGCCTTATTTCAATAAACCTTCATGTCAATGCGCGAACTCCTTTCTCTCATATATGTGTGCGTTTCAAATGCATGTAGAGTTTTATTGATTAAAATACAGTATTACTAATGCATTATTTTATAGAATGCACTTTTCCATATAAACTTTAGCTGAAGCATATCTCATATGAAAGAGGTCATACTACTCCATACTTATTTCCGTAAAAAAGGATCACAAGTTTTAACTTTACTTATTAATATAAAGATGAACCCAGCAGTGAGCCAGCTTCAAATCCAGGTCAGGCAGTATCCAGCCCTACCTTAAAATATGAGAGCTGACGAAAATATTTTTGCTCGAGCGACTCGAGGCGACCCAAATCCAAAATACCTAGACTTAGATCGATTCTAGTTTTACTGATGCTGCTCCGAACGTAGCTATGAATAACTAACGCTCACGGCTTGTCGCCAACCTTACAGTATAAGTTTAAACTTTCGCTTATCTATACTTACCCCCTTATTCATAAAAAAGTTATCGAACGTCACTTAGTACTGCGCATTACAAAATTGTATTGCGCGATTTTATGAAACGTCACATAACTTTTTATGAATAAGGGGGTTAATATATAAAGCTGAAGAGTTTGTTTGTTTGAACGCTAGGATCTCAGGAACTACTGGTCCGATTCGAAGAATTCTTTTTGTGTTGAATAGGCCATTTATCGAGGGAGGTTTTAAGCTATATAACATCACGCTACGACCAAAGAGCGGAGCATCAATGAAGAATGTGGCAAAAACGGGGAAAATGTATTGCTTTTAAGAGAGTTATTGCTGGAAAACTCTAATTATGCGGGTGAAATCGCAGGGCGCAGCTAGTCATACATATTCGTATTATCTAAACTAATTCATTGAATTCAAAAACCAACTACAATTCGTACCCTTAGTAACACAAAAACCTATCGAGATATTTTCCAATTTGAGAAAACTGATAAAATCTGCGCCACGGCACGAATAGAATAGAATAGAATATATTTTATTGTAATAACTGTGTACAAAGGTCTTATAAGTAATTTCATTATAAGCTTTTTTCCCATTTCGAGCGTACATTATTGCTGCAATATTATTTAAGTAAACATTAGAGTAGCTTATTATCTAATAAGTATAACTATGCTTATCATTACAATATTTTTTAATATGCTACACCTCCTCAAAATATTCCTTTAAATTATAATGAGTATATATAGACAGACATAGAGTATACAGAGATACAATAATCAGAATATTAAATTACTACATTTGAAATCTAAATTATTAAGTTTAAAGCTGAAAACACGTATGTTTAAGATCTTATACGAATAAAATGTCATTGAGTTACGTGTCTTTGTGACTAAATAAAATCTTATCTCAAAATCATTTTAAGATACGTTTTTGTGTTACTAAGGGGACGAATTGGATATCATCATCATCAACCCATAACGTCCCACTGCTGGGCACGGGTCTCCCCTCACTTTCGTGAGGAGGGTTAGGCCATAATCCACCACGGGGGCCAGATCCGTATTGGTGGATCACTTACCTACCTCTGAAATAATTCTAAAGCGGACCTTCTCCCACTAGGCTGCCACCGCTTACCGAATTGGATATGTACTAACGAAAACCAAACTATTGAACCTTTGATGGAATTTCTATAGACCTAATCTAAAAGTTTATCTATATGTGTAAAAAAAAAACAATTCGGTTTATTAATGACGAAGTTCAGAAGTAACAAACATTTTTTTAAATACAACTGTATTGAGTACTTCCTCCTTTTCTGTTAACACGGGTCTAATTCGCGCACATATTTGCTGAGAACACAACTGTCGTGTTTTTCAAAACATGCCGCGAGTGCGGGAAAACACAACTGTCGTGTTTGTTGTATGGGAAAACACTATGGAGTATGCAGAGCCGTACCCGTGGCTAGACACGCAAATCGGCTCAGCAGTGCAAGTGTTAATATCAAGATATTATTTTGACCAACTTCAAAGTTTCAATCAAGTTACATCATTTATACCATGGTCACGAGAAGCAGAAAATATCTATCTTATGTTGTTTTTTTTTTTGTCGTTACGTAAACTGTTTCTTTTCAAGGAAACGAAAACGCAGTATGTTATTTTTTTTATTACTAAATAGGTTCGCGTTTGACCACTACCTCTTCCTATCTCTATTTACTTTTTTTATCTAGCCGGTAGTGTCCCTCTGCTGGACAAAGGTCTCCCCGATTCTCTCCACTTGTCTCAATGCAAGGCTAGTTCCTTCCAATCATTTAGTAATACTAATAACTCATAACTACAGTACTGCTACTAGTAGTAGTTACTAATTACTAACAAGTAAATATTGCAACGTGAAACTAACTAACTAACATACAACAGTTGGTCAAAATACAAATACTATAGGCTTAGATATTACCATTTTCTTCGTTTAACCTGTGTGCCAATGTCAATTATGAAACTACCTTCTCAGTTTTAGGGTTCTATTTACTTTAACAAATATTAATAAGCCCGCGGTAACCTAAATATAAGCGACAACATGACGGCAAACTTCAATCAAGTAGAAGATTAGAAAGAAGCGCTAGAAACTTTACTTTAATCTGTTCGTGTTTTCATCCCGGTGTCTGATTGATAGTTTGAATGAGAGGATGTTGTATCTAAATAAATATTACAAATAAATGATAACGCTGATGAAATAATGAATATAATACCTAATACTAATTAACAAATGCTTGATACACGGAAATTAACCATTTAAGACGATAAAAAAGAACCGAAATCAGATCTTATAAGACTTGTTCAAAATGTTCACGAAACGGGCAAAGAATTTCTTAATCATAATAATGCAATTTTTTATTTATTTTCATATAGACACGGTCCAGTCACCTCCTACCCAACGATAGTTCCTATAATTACCTACACAATTATTAAGATAAATCTATTTTAAATTAAATTTAACATTGACATTAATGTTTATAGTGCAAAGATATATTTGAAAGTGTTTAACAGTGCCAAAGTATGTCTGTAACGTTGACCAACTCTAATATATATAAGAATACAAACCTGCAAATGAAGCGAGAATTCGAAGAGTACAATGAAAATGAGAACAAAAATGATAGCAATAATTCTAGTGATGCTAATTCTGATATAAGTGATTTAGAGAATCCTAATGAAGAGTCGAATAACACAGCCTTAGATTATACAGACAATACACTGAATCTGCACCCAGTAGCAGATTTCATTAAGAAAGAGTTCCTACCAGATCTAGATTTTACTAATCCATTTCGGAATCAAAACTTAAGCTTCAAAGATTCCCCGTTCTTGCTTCCATCGCAACTGTATAAGAGTTTCTTGGCTACTCTTGGGAAGAGAAGGCGGAATGTTGCTGATTGCTATTCACTGTACCCCAGCAATATGCTGTTCTCTACAAGGAACAGCTTCGGAGTGGAAGCATCAGACGATGATGCTGATCGGATGACGGAGTCACCTGAAGAGGTAACTGTTAAAGTTAAATGATTATTCATCACAGCGACTACGAATGCGAAATAGATACGGAATGCGATGATGCGGAATATTTAGATTGTAGATTATAGATTTGTAATGTAGTCTAATAAGAACTGTATTCGCAAAAGTGTCGTGTAAGATTAATTTGAGCACTGGAATCACAATTCTAATAATAGACGTAGGTAGCTATTGAATGTATCGCTATTATGATATACCACGTTGATCTCATGTGACCACGATCACGACTAGGTTGGCCATTTTACTTATTTACATAATTTCGACCAACGTTGTGGGTTACCCAGTTAAAACCAGTGCTGTAGACATTGGATTGCCTATTGATGATTAATGATAAGGACTAGGATATAATACCCTGGAAAGGTGAGAAAAACGGCTTTAGATAAAAATCCTGATGGGTGCTCTACTGATAGTGCTGGATACGAAAGTCTCTCGACAGCTGTGAACAGTGTTTCAGGTTTATTCAAAATCTTTCAGGTCTTTAGATTTATTCAAATGTAAATGTGATGTCTTTAACACAGAGCCGTTGTTTCAGAAGGCGGGCGCGTCGTCTGCGTTTGTGTGGAGCGGCGGGGGCGGGGGGCAAGAACAGGCGCCCGCGCAGCCCGCCGCTGTACCTACTGGTGAGTTACTATGATCACTTAGAGCCGTAATCCTCCCACTGTACTTCTACTGTGGCAAAGATTTCTCTTCCCTCTTTCCTTTCCACATAGTTGAGAGCTCCTATGGTGTATTCGTTGCAAAAGGAGTCAATTTTGATCCGTCTTAGCTAACCATCAGCTTCAGAACTAGCCAGCTCCACTGAGCCTGTAGTTCTCTCATTGTCATCATTGACCTCATCACCTTTTTGGGCAGTTGAGTTAATAGTTAACCCTAAAATGTAAAATGGGACAGATCTAGACTTGATCAGTGGTATGCTCTGCCCTGGTAAGCACGTCGAAGTCCCAAGAGCAGGTGCCACGATGTTTTAAATCTGCTTCAGTACCAAAGTTAAGCTATCTACTGTTAGAAAGTCTATCTCTTGTTTCTTTATATCTAATAAGATATTTATCAGCTTCAAGTACTGATAGTCTAACCAAACCTGTATCTCTTCCATTACTACCTTTGACTGCATCGTCAAAAGAGCCATTATCTTAGTTGAGCATTCATTAGCTTCATACCTGGCCAGTTTAATCAACCCTGTCTCTTTTTCATTCTCACGTCACCTTGAGAATCTTAAGTCACTATTCATCAGCTACATATCCTACCAGGCCTACTGACCCTTGTCTTCCTTCCAGGAACATCAGGCGGCGGGGGAGCACAGGGCCTGGTGCACTGGATGTCGGTGATGGCGGAGCACATGGGAGGGGGGCACCACGACCCCTCCCATTACGCACTGCCGCCGTGGAACAATGGGGGTGTTGATGTGAGTACTGCTTTTGTTCACAGTTTTGTGTCTCTTCGTTTCACATGCTTCTATTAATTTACCAAGAGTATTTTTAATTGGTTTATACCGTGTCTTTCACTCTTTCCGTGTGTTTGTTAGTACGTTGTTCGCTGTTGTGTGCAGTTGTGTCAGAAGAAATGTTTTTTCTTTCTTTCTTTCTTTCTTTATCAAAAACATCTTCATCCTATGGTTCACACAAATATCAGCACTATGGGGGAATTCAGCCCGTAGTCTCAGGTTTCGCAGTTGGTTTATCATCAGCTACGTCATCGAGGCCGTTCAAAGTAATAATATAAGCTTAGTTGGCAGTGAAGTAGATTAACTTTGAGTAAAGTTTATTAGAATCTTATTGGAGTTAATGTCTTAAGTTTCTTGTGAAAGTCTAGTTGGAATACTAGAAAAATCAAATATCAGTATATTCTATCTACCTATACTAAATGAACCGTAACTGTAAGGCGTCCGCGTCAGTTACTTCATCGAGTTCGGCGTCTCCGTCGGCGCCGGCATCGTCAGTGATGTCCGCGTCAGCATCTTTATCGTATTCGGCGTCGCCATCTGCATCTACGTAAATGCAGACGTCAACATCGGCGTCGGCATAGGCATCGGTGACTACATGCCACCTAGATAGTCACCGGATAATATCAATTTATACCGTTTGTAGAAGACGCAGGTCTCTCTCGAATGAAAAACATGTTATTCAGGAAGTAAATATAAATATAATCAGAACAGAACTTAGTTTGGCGAAAATAAAACAACTACTAAAACTACGTGAAAAAAAAGCCCTTTTTGTGTTTCTTATATTTTCTAATTTCAAAAATAAAGTCTTTCAAACTAAAAAGGTTTTCCTAACCAAAACAGGTTTGTTATACCAAAGAGGTTCGCGTCGATTACATAATACATAATACAGATTTGATTGCATACTTTTATGAACGTAAACCTATTCGTATCGACTCAATAACGGATCATATTACTACTAGTATTTTTAATTTAACTTAAAATCTAAGAAAACTCACATTTTTAAACGTTCACTTGCTTTCGGTTCAGAATAAAAAAACATTATGCACAAAATTGAATGGCCAACGCTCAAGAAAATGTTGACAAACATCTAAATTCAAATATAATTACGGCGAACTTCAAAGCATAACTTAAATTATTCACTTTCGTTACCAACTGCACGTAACAAGTAACCCTTTCTGCACTTAATTGCTAACTTAACCCGCGAGCATTAGTTAAGTTATGCAAATATATTTGTTTAATAGTAGCAATTATTTGCACTCGACTCGCCGAGTATTTTAACATGAAATTCCTTGAAGTTAACTCGTGGAACTTATCAACTTGGTCCGTAAGTTGAGTATCATTACAAGTGTGTTCACACCTTGAACCCCAATTATTTATTAGTGGACATTTAAATTAGTCAATTAGTCAATTGGAAATTAGTCAATTAGTCAATTGGAAATTAGTCAATTGTTAATTGTAGCTTAAGTATTTATCCTAGTAGTGGCGATAGTTGTCCTATTTAAGTCTTTGTATTTTCAGCCAATGTATTTTTTTCATATTTGTTTAATTCAATTTAAGTTTTAGTTTTAGTTAATTTTCTTTTAATTTATTTAAATTGTGTCAATAAATATATTTAGACCCAAAAAAAAAACTATTTCTGTTAACTATTTATGGATGAATCCAATCATGTGGAAAAATTCTTTGGTATGAATTGGAAATTGTTATAAATTATTTGTGCACTCTTGTTTCATGTAGTAAATGTGATGGAATTGTTGTTAAATATGGTTTTTAATTAAAATGAACGGTCATAGATAGCAGTTGTTGATTGAGTTTGAAATGTTAATATTTTTTTATGATAAATAGATACCGATAACCTTCAAATGCCGGAGCATAATTCTTTTAAGTCGATACCAAGAATATTTGCAACCAACCTTTTTGCTTTATCATTAAAACTGTTCGCGTACTTTTAAAAAGCTGCAGACGATGCAAATATATCGCTGACTAACGTTTTTTTCTCACGAATCTTTGATTTGCATACTGTTTTGAGTTAAAAGTAGATCATTTATATTATGAGACAAATATAAAAGAATGGAATCGCGCATCGTATACTAAATAGACAAAACCTGTTTAACCATTCCAAACGCATCATTACCGATTTTTTTTTACCATTTTAACTTCACTTGCCCCAAATTTAAACGTCACTTCTATGTCAATGACGTAAGATTGAAAATAAACTGTCAAAATTGCATAAAAAAATTGGAACCCTTCTGCATTCTCAAGGTACTCGATTCTAAAGAATTTAGACGCCCGCAGCGTTGAAAATATATGCAAAATTATTGCTGACAACCCCTGAGCTATTCGATCAAAAAACTTTTCTATTTTCGACGAAATACAATTTATTTTTGCTTGGGTTTTTTTTGTCTTGGAGATTTTCAGATGTGGCGCACTGTGCTACTTAAAATTTTGGGAAGATAGCGATTTTTAAGGATGATGGATTAGGCAAATTATTTGGAACTATTTAGGGGTCTAAAAGGTTCATTTGATTAATTATTTCCTATATTTTCTGAGGTCGTAACGCGAATACGTAAATTGTTCTCATAGGCGATTATGGTGATAGCTCTTTGGCAATAATATCTTTGCATAAGTTAGTTCTTCTTGGGAATATCTGGCAGGGTTTAGAATATATTATAAATATTTGTAAGTACGAACAATCATTAAGAGACACATTTAGTATTGGGAGGCCTCTTCTGCAAGAGACCGCCTGGGGAAGTTTGCCAGATATTCATCCGCCAAGCAGTAGTGTGCAAACATTACTGTGCTCCGGTTTGAAGGGCACTGTTTCCAGCGAAATTACTGGGCATATGAGACTTTCGAGCCGATGTCTCAGGGTGACGAGCGCAGTGCAGTGCCGCGCAGGATTATGCAATGCAAAGTGCCAGGAGGCACTGTAACCGTTATGAACGACTTGCTCGTCTCGTCACTCAGTCAAATAAAAAAAAATTTTAAGAATCTTCATACAATGTATAAATATAATTAAATAAAGAACCGTGACGGGAAATCTATTCCGTACTAATCCTCACAATCAACCTGTCACGCGTCTTATCAGATCCGCTGGCACGCGAGTGTCACGCATCGCGAAAGCGGCGCCGGCGCAGCCGTGAAAGCAAACACTTTAATTGCTATATTTTGTATTTAGTGTTTATGGGTTAATTGTACGTTGAAGCTGTGTGCGTAAGCTAATAATTAATCACGCGTATAAAAAAAAGTAGAGAAACTTTTGAATAAAACTAAATGTTTCGATCGATTTTTTTTTACATTTTAGTAAAGTGTTTTTAGTTTTTAGTTTAACGATTTTAGTTTCACAATTTGTGAAATTTATAAATAATCTAAAATGTTATTGTTCTGATATTTACTAATCATTTTCTAAAAATGTAATTACAATCACGACTTTCTCCCGTTGGGATAGGTAGAGACTACATCTCTCTATTTTTTAAACATGTTAAAATATTCTTATTGTATAGCTTCTGGCTTACTTGAAATCAGCGTATTATGAACCGTAGGAATAAAAGAGAAATATTTCGAAAAAAATATATAAAAAAAAAAAACAAGAAAACGATCGCAGTTAACAATAAATTGTAATACACACCGCAGAATTTATAACAACCTGATAACGAAATTAAAGACCTTTTACTAACAATAAAACAGCACTCACAAAACAACTCTAAGAAATATCACCCTCTTAATAAAAATATACATTTTTAATTGTCACATTGTAACTCAAAGCGCGGCAGTTTCACACTTAAAAATAAAAAAAAAATAACTGTCTATAGCAAAAAGTTTTAGACACAAAAAGGTTACAACAAAAACACAATGCTGCACCGCGTAGTACAATGCGGAATGAAACGGGCGTCAGAGAAGTCAATTTTTGACTTATGAGAAAAAAAATGCCAATAATACAATATATGAAACCCAGCTAACGATCTTTTGATGACTTGTGTGCGCTTCTCATATAATGAAATAATAAAAAGACAAAAAATGTATGAGACTACTGGGTAATCCACGAACCCTCCTCGTCGAACTAAGTTTAGTTTTGTGGACAAAAAACGGTTGCAGTGAAAATAATCAAGAAATGTTGCGACGAGTTTTGATACGGATTTTAATAACTGAATTTGTTTTTATTTTTTTTATTTTTATTTGTCTGTTTGAAGAGACGAGCATGTCGTTTAATTGTGTCTTTTACACGAATTATCAGCATTAATATTAATAATTATCTATGTTCATTCAAATCTTTTGAACCCTGCAAAATATTGAAATAGAATAAACGAACATAAAAAAAAAAATTAATCGCTAAAAATTACACCGAAATAGGTCAAGCCGTTTTGGAGCCTATTCGAGACAAACTTTTAGATAGACAGAAAAACATTTTAAAAACCATCATTTATGATTTAGTGTCGTATAAATTGCAGTTTTCATTTAAATTGTAACATTTTAAAATCATACGCAGACATTTAAATTTTATTATGGCTCTAGATAAAGTAACTGTTACCATAGACTAAAAAAAAACCCAAGACAAATATTCTGATAAATGATAAGTTCTATGCATTTATTTTTATTATGCCACATTCATCTTCTTCAATCTTAAATTATCAAACCCACAAATATTAATCAAATAAAAAAATCAATTAACAAAATGAAGTTCTCACAGGAAAATTATTTATTGAGTATCACTCAACCGTCAAAAATTGATTATTTTCATAAAAGAATTAACCGACTGTCGGATATCTATAACATTTTAATTACGCCCTGTCAAAATCAATTATGCACATACGAATATTTTGAATAAGATGAATCCGTAATCATTTGTCAAATCGCTTCAGGGTATTATCTTGGGAAACAAGGCCTACTATTGTTTGTTTTACCCTACATCTTTCCTTCCATCCGAACGTTAATTCATTACCCATTGCTGTTTCCAAGCAATATTTTTTTACGAATGTCTTTAACGAACAGCAATGTATATCGTTCTACGTCTTTTGTTACCATTTCAAAGGGTAAATCGAAGAGTTTTATGCTTGATTTGGAAAGAATTAGTTTCTTTCATAGTGAATTAATTGTTTTTGAACCAGGTGTGTCTAATTCGCTTATGGAGGGAGATTTTTGAATATTCACGGCCGTTTGCGTAAAGCTTGGTTGGAGGCGATTAATTCTTGTGCGGATGTCTTTATCAATTTTTTTAACTGTTCATCATTTAAATGGTTACGAAGATACATAGACGTTTCTAAACTGATTCTCGTCGGTGATGGATACTCGGTAATGTTAAAGAGAAATGTTGCTAATAACCAACGAAATGTTATTGTATCGATAAATAAATTAGGTTTGTTTTGTCTTTGAATTTTTAAAATTTATGGCGGTTGAAAATAAAAGTTTTTTTTTATCTTTTTGGATATGGATTTCTGCAAAGTAAAGCCTGATCCATCATACATGGAGATAAAATTATGAAGCGCTGCTAAACCAGTAGTTTTACGAACAGTAGAACTGCAGATTCCACTGTTATTTTTTTAAAATTTGACTGAGTGACAAGACGAGCAGGTCGTTCACCTGATGGTAAGCGCTACGCCTGCCCATAACAATTACAGTGCCACCAAGAACTTTGCATTGCATAATCCTGTGTAGCACTACACTGCGCTCGTCACCCTGAGACATCGGGTCTAAAGTCTCATATGCCCAGTAATTTCGCTGGAAACAGTGCCCTTCACACCGGAACACAAATGTGATAGAGCAATTTACTGCATTTTGAGGAGCTACTCCTACGCCGAAGATCCTCATCAGATTTTTACCAATTTTCATGAAACCAAATTAAAGTTACTACCTTTCAAATAAAAAAAGAACCATTGAAATCGGATCTGACAAGACGGAGATATTCAGTGGCCCCCTTTTTGAACCTTTTTGGAGGAAGTACACCTACAATCAAAACTCCCGTCTATAACAGAAATCCATAAAGTCGTAAAACCAATATACCCAGTTACGTCCAGATCAGTTGTAAAATACGACCGGTAGAGGAGCACCAACAAACAGAGAGACGAAAGCAAATTTAGCCAGTCCTGAAACTGAGACGCGTCGATAATATGATTTTTTGTTGCAAATTCGGATACCGTTCGACATACAGGCGTCAAATTTGAGAATTGATATTTTTCTCGGATGTTCAGATATCGCATCCGAAACTTCTTTTCGGTAAGGAGTCGAGCAAGTCATTCGCCTGATGGCAAGCGCCTCGCGTGCACAGTTACAGTGCCACCCAGAACTTCAAACATGGGAATAACTGCAACATTACATGTAATCGTGAACTCGTGTATTTTTTATCCATTTTATAGTAGCATGACCGTGTTAAGTTCGCAATGCCGGTTAAATTTTGACACTTGTGCGTGATTTTCACGGATGAATGGTCATCTACTGCAAATCCTGAGAGTTGTGCTTGCGCTTATCGATATATCGATGTTATAAATTACATTAACTGAAGAGTATGCAAATACTACATATTAAATATTGGCGATAAGTAATTTAAAGTTAAATAAAGATAAAATAAGAACTACACAGTTGTAAGTTATATTATATACTTATAGCTTTTGCCCGCGATTCCACCCGGGAAAATTACAGTTTACCGCAATAATAGTAGTCTATATCCTCACCTGGGATTCATGCTATCTCCATACCAAATTTCATCAAGATCGGTTCAGCGGTTTAAGTGTGACGACGTAACTGACAGACAGAGTTACTTTCATATTAGTAGGGATTGTTTGTTTTATTGTTTGTTGGATTGTTTTATTTAAAACATATCAGATTTTTTTTATTTTTCTTTGTTTGGTCAATTCTAAAGTCATTATTATTGTATTTTTTTTTATTTTTTTCTATTTCTGATATTATCGATGTTTTCCTCATAATTACCACCCCTACGCTATGCTGTTTCTACTAAGCTCATTAATTTTATTAGGAGTTACGATTCGCTTTCACAGTTTATGTTCAGACTTTTCTATTATAATAAATCTTACTCTATCAGCATTGAAAGCAATTAGAACGTTTTTCTGTAAATAAAATTAGTTTCGAAATAATAGAAACTAGGGATTTACGAGTATATAATTATTTATTGTTAATTATTACCATGATAAGTTGATTTGTTAGTAAAATTAATATTTTTTCTATAGAAATTGAAATATGAAATGCTTGTGTATTGATAGGTGTCCAGCTTGACATACCACTTGTTAGGATTAAGTAACCTACTGAGCACTTACCAATAGGTGGGCAGATTGCTTATTTATAAAAAAATATTTCCAAAGACAAACAAATTACAAAGATGTAGTCCAATTAAAAATAACAAATAAAATTCGTGCGCTTTTATTTTTCTTAGAGAAAATGTGAAAAATGAGCAGACACCGGTAAAACGGGGACTTTTGAATACTATAATATTCAAGAACATTAATCAGGACAAACAAGACACGCCACCGACAAACCCAAAACAGTTTTTTCACAGTTTTACATCTTATCCAGACCGCATAAACTGAAAACAAAGCTAAAAACCAGTAAATCTCCAAAGAAAATAATACCGGAAACTTCATGTCCTGAAAGTATACTAATAAAAAAGTTTGTCCGTCAGTTTATTGCCCGCGCCAGCTATATATCGATTGAGGATTGTCCCGGGTTTGTTTGCAAGGTTCCTATTATGCCCTAGAGTATTATCTGGAGTTACGATACACTTCTTGCTTATACAGTGAACTGGAAAAAGAAGTATCTAATCAGGAGATATACTTAGCACGTTGACTGCTAATAACACACACGCTGTGTGAAGATTCGCAATAGAGCCAAAAAAAAGTAAAACGGTTCAGCAGTGAATGTTTAAGCTATAATATATTTTAAAACTAAGTTTTCTTTAGTGGCAGGCAATAAATCTCATTTTATTTAAAAAAAAAAAATAGATTTTTACCATTTTTAATTATTGCTATGGTTAACATGTTGGCTATTATAAAAAAAGTCACTTAAAGAGTTAAACACGTGACAGATCATTAATAAAATAAAAAAAAATATCACGATTAATAAAAGGATAGATATGCCTGTGAATAGAAAAAGATAAGTCCCCAATAAAGATATCATTCCACAAACAATGCTACCAAGTATTAATCAACACTACACGATAAAATTAGCCGAAAACAAGGGTGTCCACGATTAATCCGCCAAATTAGACTTGTCCGAAGTAAAATCGATTAGGGTGTCCGAATTTCGGGAAGAGCAATTCGCGGGAACTACGTCTCCGCAAGATAAACATGCCCGAATTTTTTTTTCGCTACGCCAAAGACATTAAGCAAGGCTTCGGGGGTGACCATCGGTCGGAAGTTTGGAGACAATGGCGGAGGAGGAAAATGTTAGATTAATAATGTTTGGCTTGTGTATTATTTACTTACTACATTAGATATCTTGAAAGTTTAAGTCAACTTATTAAAAAAATATATCGTGACTTCAAATCCTAGTGCAGGCACGTACCAATGTGTTTCTGTAAAACATATGTACGTAATTATCACTCGCTTTTCCGTGAAGGAAAACATCGTGAGGAAACCCACTTACCTACTCGAGAATTATTTCGGAGGTTATGTTATCCACCAATCCGGACGGGGCTCCCGTGGTGGATTATGGCCTAACCCTCCTCACGACAGTGAGGGAAGAGCCGTGCTCAGCAGTGGGACGTTATGAGTTGATGATTATGATGATGTGACCCAAATTCTGCTTAAGCAATTGCTTTAAATGTGTTAAAATTAATTTGTCTTAAGATATTCACTTTTGATATTTGTCAAAACTTAATAGAATTGTAAAATTTCACGATAAGTAATTGTTTTAAATGCTTTTCCATAAGAAATAACATCACACACCACGTTTTAAGAACACGTAACGCAATTAATAGACGCCTTTGTTGACTAATATCACGTACAAAGTTGGGATAACACGTCAAGATAATTACAAGTTATCCCGCCTCATGCGCACCCTACTGCATGTCATTAGACCGGGCGGAGGGGGCGTCATTACGCCGATGAGTAGAGCGGCCATTAATCTTCCGGACCGGTCTCCCGCCTGTCAAAATTGTGGCCACACTCACATACACTGTAGATGTGGGACCGAGGTTAAGCGACGACGTCGGGAGGTGAGACGGTGAAGGCTTCATTTTGATGTCACTGTTTACCTTATTCCTTGGTGGTGAGCCACTATAGTGTCCAACTGGGGAAGTAGCGCACCTTTGCCAGATATTCATCCACCAAGCAGTAGTGTGCAAACATTTGAAGGGCATTGTTTCCAGCGAAATTACTGGGCATTTGAGACTTTATGGATAGGATTATGCAATGCAAAGTTCTGAGTAGCACTGTAACTGCTATGGGTAGGCGTAGCGCTTACCACCAGGTGAACGACTTGCACCTCTCGTCACTCAGTGAAATAAAAAAAACCCGGGTACCACAAATAAGTAAAAAAAAAAATTAATAAAACTGTGGTCAAACAACACCTTGAGGTTCTGGATGTGGTCAGCCAGTCCAATTCTATTCTAGGCTGAGCAGTCTTACCACCTTTTGAACTTTTAGAAAACCAAGTAGGTCAAATGTAAGCCAGAGATGTAAAAAACTTCGGAATGTCCAAGATTTTAGGTTATATTTGATTTCTCTATGGTAGAGTTATTATTCTCTATGGTAGAGAGAGATTATTCAGAAGCGTCTCCCGCGAAGCGCAATACTAAATCGATTTCTATGATTCTAAAAATATCTGGCGCACCTTTAGCAGCTAGAATACGATGCGCAGTCTAACTCGCAAAACATTTCACTGCGGTATTTTGACGACAAAAACCCATTTCAAGACATTACAGTGGTTTTGAGGAGGAATTAGACTATGATTATAATGATTTTGTATTGTGTCTCATACTGGTGATCACTCACAATTGATCGCATTTTTTATTTATAATTTTTCAAACGCAACAGTGCTTTCATACCCCCTCCATGGTAGCGTTAATCGTTTAACGCAACCTTGTTGGAAGTCGCATCAGAAGTTTCACTTCAAATGAAACGTAGAAAAATTTCACAGACCCACTGTCTCTATCATCGCAAAATGTTCCTAGCAAATTTTTTCACCACCGTTTTGAAAAAGAATATAAGCCAATAAATAATCTGTCAATACAATATTATGATGTGCGATACAATGGCAAGTTCATAAAGGTGCGTATTACTGGGAACATAAATTGAGATCGTGTCTGCTCCTATTTGGAAAGGGGTGAGAAAGCGGCGTTAGGAGGGTGGTAGTCGGCTGTGGCAGTTTTGATACTTCCGCAAGTTTCGTCATAGGTAGGTAGGTAAATAAAAATATAGGAGTATAAGGTAGGAAATAAATTCATTGCTAAATTTGTGTAGAAATGGACCTAAAAATAATAATATAGGTAAAACAAACATAATTAATGGTTATTATCCCGTTATCAATAATACTCATTGCAGTGCCGCGCAGGATTATGCAATGCAGGGTTCTGGGTGGTGCTGTGACTGTTAAGGGCAGGCTTAACGCTCACCTTCAGGTGAACTACTTGGTAGTCTCGACACTCAGTCAAATAAAAATCTATATATATAAAAATGTTATGTTGGTTTGTGTACGCTTCAAAAACTCCAAAAGTTCTGCACCGATCGAGCTGAAATTTTAGCATGATATATAATCCGCATCAAGGATTGTTTTTATCTATTTTTTTCATCAGTGACATATCAGCTAATGTGTGAATGTGCGACAGCGAAGCGTGGCAGGGTGCAGCTAGTAAACTATAAAATTAACTAAGCACCTGGTTCCCACACTAGGCTCGAAACCCGTATTATGAGAACTAGGATACAAGTATCAAAACTGTTCAGTCTTCAAATGAAATTACTCCAGTGCCCTACCATTTAACTCGAATGTGACGACAGCATAATTCACATACAGAAGGGACTATAACCGCTACATTATTTTTTTTACCAACCTTTCTTATTTTTTTTTTACTTTTTTCTTCCTTTGTACTTTTTGTCATCGTCCTTAACTATCTTTGGAACACCTTTTTAACTATTCTTTAAGAAGATTTAGGAGCTTAGGTTTTGTTAAGATTTTAAGCTTTTTTTTTTAATGATACTTGAGCAGTCAATGGGTTTCAGTGAGATTATGATGTTACTTGTTTACTACTTGAAGTTATGTGGTTATTGTGATTTTAAGTAGGTATTTTGAGCTCATTACCAATATTACTTGCTTTATCACATTTTAAATATCTACTAATGATATGAAATTATAATATTTTTTTTTCATTTTAAGAATTAAGTTTCATTGTAATTTTTTTTATTATTATATTTTAATTTTTTTAACTGTGTGCTAAGTTTTTTTTACTACATGTACCACAATACCACTCTGGATTTATGATATATTTTGTTTAATGCTTATTGAGAAGTTCTAAAAAAATCCGTTTTTCGGACGCACAGGTTAATTAGAAAAGCAAAATTACAACAACTTAAAATATTCAGGCATATGTAACCGGCAATTTTTTGAGAAGTACCCTATTAGGTAATAAACCTTAAATGAATTGGATTTACCCATAGACAACGACACTCGTAGAGAGAATATAATTATATATTTTATTTGTTACACCAAAACAAACAAAATAGCAAAATCACAGCCTTACCCATAATATCATTTCAAATGCAAACTAGCATTTAAGTTCTGAATTTTATTTTTTAATTAAATACTTTTTTGAATATATCTTAGCACATATCTGACAGTTGTTTAGCCCAATGACTTAAGGCTGCGTACACACTAACAAATTAACGAGATGAGTCGTCGGCCCCGAGCCGGTCTGTCGACGCCCTAAGATGGATGATGGCGGTGTACCGATTACGTGACGGCTTGCTACGACGAAATTTACAGAGCGTGTTTGTTTTAAAACAACGAGCTATGTATCAAAAATATTTAAATTTAGAAATAATTTTTATAACGCACTAATGTATTCGAATAAGAATAAAATAATAGTACATTATTATTTAACGAGGGGCTAAAACAACTCACTATATTATACTCGATGTTTTGCCTGCCAAGCGACGAGGGAAACAATAGAATCGAGTATAGTGTGTCGTTAAATTGTCTACTATTCATTTCGATTGCGAGAAAACAAAATAACTATGTATACACCAAAACAACAGTAACAATTCATTTCATTTAAAATTAAAAGTACATTAAAAGAAGAAACAGTATTAGTAAGAATAACATTTCGAAAATGGAACATCGAAAAGATGAGTGTTTACCACAGAATATATATATTACCAGGTTCATCTTTAAAAAGAGTTTGTAGGCTATGGATAATAATGAGTAAAATTACACTACACATATAGTACACTGCTGATAGTACACTGCTTTCAAAACATACACTGCAGAAATAAACATTCGTCGTTACAAGGCCGCACTCAAAGGACGGTAGGTAATTATTAGGTAGCATTTTCTGAACAATTGATTACTCGTTGTATCGTGCGCTTCTGTCGAGCTAATGATCTTTGCGTACGTTCTGTTGTATCTCTTTTCTTTATTCTTTGTTATTTTATTATTTCATTAAACGTCTCTTACGAGAATTATTCTTCGTATTACCGTCATGTGGGTAATATTTTCTTTTGACAAGATATATCTTAATATATATAATATATATATAGATAGATAACCCTTTATTGACATCAAATTGTATAAAACACACAGATAGAAAAAAAATAGGTACAATGGGCGGTCTTATCGCTTACAGCGATCTCTGCCAGACAACCTTTGGATGGACAAGATAGAGAGCAGGAATAGGGTTGAGCTAGTTGACATCAGCTTTATTCAATGATACATCTGACGATTATTATTTATTTAATACTTTATTGCACAGAGTGAATAACTAGTACAAATGGCGGACTTAACGCTAAGATTATTTTCTATCAGTCAACTACCCATGGCGAACGCGAGAGAGATGTAGGCATGCATCAAATTACTATACACAAAATTGAGTTTTTTTTTCCTTTTTTTATTTGAGTGAGTAACGAGACGAGCAAGTCGTTCACCTGATGGTACGCGCTAAACAGTAATAACAGTAACAGTGCCACCCAAAACTTTGCATTGCGTAATCTTGCGCGGCACTGCATTACGCTCGTCAACCTGAGACATCGGCTCTAAAGTCTCATATGCCCAGTAATTTCGCTGGAAACAGTGCCCTTAAAACCGGAACACAGTAACGTTTGCGCACTACTGCTTGAAAGAAATAAAAAATACAAACATCACATTAATGTCCCGTCCCGTCCGTCTATCGGACGGGGATCGCGCGTCCCGGGCGTGACGTTGACGGATATCCGCCGGGATTATGCCCGGCTTCTGTGGGCAACACGCGGGTAATTCCCCGAGATTTTGCAGTTTTAACATTACTTCCCTAACTAGCCCAGCTGGGAGCGATGTAAGTTCTACTCATCGTACTAATATAAAAAATGCGAAAGTATGTGTGTTCGTCCCCTCTTTACGCTGAAGCAGCGGGACGGATTTTGATGAAATTTAATGTAATACATAGTTCAGCTCTTGGAACAGAACATCGGATCCTTTTTTTCCTTAGTCGCGGCATCACGCGTGAACGGCTAGACCAATTCCAATAATTCTTTTTTTTTTCTTATGAAAGAAAAAAATAGGAAAATCGCCCGAATAATTGGAAAAATTGATAGCGATGAGATTTTTGTATGAACTAACGATTTGACTTTTGATTAATTGCAATCTTCAGCTATTCTTTAGTAACATAGTGGTTTTTGACCTGGGAAATGCAGAGTTATTGCGCCAAAACTGGAATTATGCGGGCGAAACCGCTGGACGCAGCTAGTTATTTTATAAAAATATTGGCTTTCTGCACTTATTTTCCATATAAACTTTAACTGTGCAAAATTTCATACTCGTCCATCCGCGTAAAGAACTCAAGTCTATGTATGCTTCACGTATCAATATAATATTAAATTTCATCATCATCATCAGCAACCCATACCGTCCCACTGCTGGGCACGAGTCTCCGCTCACTTTTCGTGAGGATGGTTAGGCCATAGCCCACCACAGGAGTCCGGTCCGGATTGGTGGATAATAAACCTGCCACCGAAATAATTTTCGGGTAGGTATGTTATGTTATGTTATTCAATATAATTATAGATAAATGAAATGTTAGAGTTATCCACTTCACATGTCTTTTACCACTGAAAATATTTAATTCGAGGTACGAGGACCTAATCCACTTGCAAACTGATAATCCAACTGCCTGGATCAGGGTCGCTTACAGATAACACCCTATAGGTATTAACACATCACAGGACCCTTCTTAATGCCAAGAGGCGTCACCCTGTACGTGACTGTGACGGATGCGCCGCTTCTGATGCGGTTGTACCGATCCGATAGATGTGGGGAGAAGGAGATTATCATTATTGGAAATTAACTATATATTTAATGTTATGGATAATTTTTATTATCTAGTGTAGTGGTAAGCCAATGAACAAAGTATTTTATACACGACAATTTCAAAAAGTTCATCTTACATACAAATAAATAAAATTGAAGTGTCTGTTTGTAATATTATTATAACCGCGGGGAAACCCACATACCTACCTGAGAATTATTTCGGAGGTAGGAATGTTATCCACCAATCCGGGCCGGCCCACGTGGTGGATTATGGCCTAACCCTCCTAACGAAAACGAGGGGAGACCCGTGCTCAGCAGTGAGACGTTATGGGTTGATGATAATGATACCAAAATAACATTTTTTTTTAATTTTTGTCTGTTTGTTTTTTCCGGCTAATCTCTGAATCAGCTGGACTGATTTTAACAGGACTTTCGCTGGCAGATAGCTGATGTAATAAGGAGTAACATAGGACACTTCTATTATAAAAATTATATATTTCTTCTTATTCTTCTATATTAAAAAATCTAAAATTACTAAATTCCACGCGAACAAAGTCGCAGGCACAGCTAGTACGTAATAAAGATTTAAAGTGACGAGCAGTCCAAAAGAAAGAACAATGATTAAATACAGACGTCTGCCGGCAACCAAACTCAATTTACGGGACATCCATTTGTCACGCTAAACCGACGAGTGTCACGGAACTGAGGGATTATCTCAGACTCTACACACATCATTATTATTATTTATATGTAGTTTTTCAAGTTCGTAGACATTCGTAGCACGGAAACTTAAAATAAAAAAAAAAAAAATTTTAATAAAAAAAAAAAAAAAATATTCTAATTTTCATTCATTCTTAAAAAAAATAATTTGACTGACTGTTTTAAAAGACGAGCAAGTCGGTCACCTGATGGTAAGCGCTAAGCCTGCCCGTAACAGTTACAGCGCCACCCAGAACCCTTCAAACCGGAACGTAATGTTTGCTACTGCTTAGCGGATGAATATCTGGCAAAGGTGTACTGCCCCAGTCGGTCTCTTGCAAAAGAGGCCTCCCAATACAACATTTATTTATTTACCTAATACTTTATTGCACAGATTAACTAACTAGTACAAATGGCGGACTTAGCGCTAAGAGCATTTTCTACCAGTCAACCACCCATAGTGAAGGAGAGAGGGGTGTAGGCGTGCATCAAAATATGTTATGCAAAAAAAAAATGGAAAATAATAAAGCTTAATATAAAAACAACATGAATGTAATATAATATAATATAATATAATATAATAAATAATAATACAATATAATTAATAGAATTAAAGGTTACTATCATACAGTTTTTTTTTTTTTTAGCAACATTCTTAGAATCGGATGATATTGAATTTTTTTGTATGTATAATTTATTGCATGTAAGATTGGAAATAAATGAGCTTTATTATTATTTATTTATTATTATTATTATCATACAGTATAGTGCGGGCACGTACCAATGTGTTTCTTGTAAAACATATGTACGTAATTTTCACTCGCTTTTCGGTGAAGGAAAACATCGCGAGGAAACCCACATACCTACCCGAGAATTATTTCTGAGGTAGGTATGTGATCCACCAATCCGGATCTGGCCCCCGTGGTGGATTATGGCCTAATCCTCCTCACGAAAGTGAGGGGAGACCCGTGCCCAGCAGTGGGACGTTATGGGTTGTTGATGATGACGATGATCATACAATAATAAATATCATTTAAGTGATAGCTGTATAGAATTAATTTATAGATGACAAATCTCTTAAAAAGTATTTACGGATGAGCCGCTTGAATATGTCTATGGATGGCGCTTTTTTTAACATTAATAGATAGCAGTCGTTAACCACGTCAGAGGCCCTTGGGCGGCCTTACATACTCTGATACTAGAGAACGGCATTACATTATACGACAAACAACAATACGATCCAACTATAAACCACTAGTGCCCTCAAACTGGAACCTAAGCGTAAAATTCTCATGTTATTGATTATCCATACAATGTTATTTCAAGACTCGACAGCATAATATTTTACTACCCGAGACGTGTACACACATCCAAGGACACACACACTAACAAAGTTGCATGTGTGAGTGCCACACAAGGAAGGGTAAGAAAAATACACGCGACGCGGGGTTTTCTTCGGAATAGGAGTGGTGTTGAGTCGATTTATGACTATAAAGATAAAAATGTTATAAAATGTTAGTATCTATTTTAATGGTTCTAATTTATTTCTGATGCTTTCTCAGGTTTTAATATACATAGTGCTGGGAAATGTCGTTAAATGTGAAATGTAGTTAGCCAATATTATGACATGAAGATTTTTCCTGTCAAAATGGTCTAATTTAGTCGTATTGTTGATCTGATGTTGGTCTTTTAACTAAGTAAATACATAAAAAGGTAGGTCAGACTTTTTGTGGGACTTTGAACCTTATAGCCAAAACTTTAACTAATCTCTCTTAATTTTATTATAACTAAGTTGTTCTACCAATAATGCGACCATTGCTCTGTATCTGCACATTAACATACAAAAGCCCAAGATTATGTTTTGTATAAGAATCATGTTTTAAGGTATGAATACCTTAAAATTTTAGCATTCATCAAATTTTTTTGTATAATTAAGTAAGACCTTAACTAAGTGGTGGTAGTGGGAGAACATCCACCTTCCAAGTAGAAGGACGTGAGTTCAAATCCCAATGCGGACATGTACTTGTACCAATGTGCTGCTGTAAAAACATAATGTGCGCAATCATCACTCGCTTTAAGTAAAGGAAAACATCGTGAGGAAACCCACATACCTACCCGAGAATTATTTCAGAGGATGTCATCCACCAATCTGGTCCGGGCCGCCGCGTTGGATTATGACCTAACCCTCCTCACGAAAGTAAGGGGAGACCCGTGCCCAGCAGTGGGACGATATGGGTTGATGATGATGATGATGAAACTTAATCCTACAATTAGATTAGAATAGAATAGAAAAACTCTTTATTGTACACCAGAAACATTAATAAACACAGTACAGAAGAATTACAATTACAGTCACAGTTCTTAACAGAATTACAGGAGGCCTACCATGACGTCTTATAGCGATTCAGTTCAGGACCTAAACTGAGCCGCGTCGCATAATCGTACCGTGACGTCTTATTTTCTATGTTACTGTCATTTTCAACCTAAATTGGATTTAGTTTAGGTTGAAAATGGCTTATTAGGGACTTAACCTAGGTTCCTGCCATTTTCAACCTTAACTCGATCTAGTTTAGATTGAAAATGGCACCAACATAAAAAATAAGACGTCACGGTACGATTATGCGACGCGGTTCAGTTTAGGTCTTCAATTGAATCGCTATAAGAGGTCATGGTAGGGATCCAGTTCTTTGTTCCATTACCTGTCAAAATATATTACTGCATACCGACTCCATAGCTCCAAAAACCTTTTTCTTCCACGTTTCTCGTATACATATAAGTCTTTTCCTGCGTCACACGTGAATATCCCCGTCTTTTTTACCCGTTACACGTTAGAAAGAGAGGAGACGCGAGTTTAGGACTAACATTTTATATGTTGGGTGGGTCATGGATATAAAAATCGTTTTCTCAACACATATATAGCTATAAATGTAACGTGCAGTAGTAACAGTGTCGTTGGAGGCATTAGGAATCTTCAATAATAGAGAATTATAGCCTTTAGCGTAGTTATTTTAAAGATTATTGTGTGTTTTCTAAATCGCTTTATGGTATTTTCTTGGTTGTGTTTAGAAGTTTTCTTGGGAACATTTTGTTGTTTGTTTTATGGTCGCATAAAACGCGATTAGGTCGTCTGCTTTTCAAATTGAGTCTAGATAACAAAAGTTAGGTTTACCCTATAAAAGTCTTAAGTTACAAACTGAAATATTAAGGTTGTGTTACGTGAGTTTAAACCAAACAATAAGGTATAGAAAATCTTAAAAATCTTACAAAAACAACAACTTTACAAACGGTATACAAAGGCTGGCCTTATTGCTATTAGCAATTTCTTATTGGCATCCATTGGAGGCACAGAAATTTCTTCCAAGATATTGCAGTTAGAAGTGGTGACTTCTGGAATTAACGAAATAACATAATATAAATCATATACTTACATACATACATAAGTAGGTATACATAATATTCAACGACCCCAAGGATTTGGTATAAGCAGGCATGGCACTTACCACCAGGTTATTGACCTGCTCATCTCTTCACTCAGTTGTAGTTTAAGGCTTCTTCTGCAAGAGACCACCGAGGGAAGTACCACACCTTTGCCTGATACACATCCGCCAAGCAGTAGTGTGCAAACATTACTGTGTTCCGGTTTGAAGGGCACTGTTTCCAGTGAAATGACTGGGCATATAAGACTTTCGAGCCGATGTCTCAGGGTAACGAGCGCAGTGCAGCGCCGCACAGGATAATTCAATGCAGGGTTCTGGGTTATGCTGTGACTGTTATAGGCAGGCGTAGCGCTTATCATCAGGCGAATGACTTGCTCGTCTCGTCACTCAGTCAAATAAAAAAATACAGAACTTATTGTTAAAATGCTTACAAATGAATTGTTTTTCCAACAGCACTGCCAACAGAAGGATGGCCTGGAATATGCCGCGTGGTCGCGACCACGAGGCACCATGGCCATCAAACAGGGCTACGAGGTGAGATGTGGCTATCTGTTGTAGCATTGATGTAGCCAGAAGTAGCGCGAATAAGCACTCTATCGCTGTAGCATTGTAGCCAACGTACTAAAACGTAGCGCTATGTAGCACTTTATGGTAGTCAATGTAGCAAAAGTAGCACGATGTAGCACTCTGTTGTGGTAGCTAATATAGCAAGAAGTAGCGCAGTATAGCACTGTTGTTGTGGCATTGTAGTTAACGCAGCAAGAAGTAGTAAGATGTAACATCTGTTGTCGTAGCATTAACGTAGCGCCATGTAGCACTTTATCGTAGTCAATGTTTCTGCACTCAACGCTCTCTTGGGTTCCAGTCCTAAGACAGATCTGTTCGTGGATGGATGGTCGGAAATATTGTCTGTTTGTTTGAAGTTTTGTGAGAGCGGTGTATGAATGTGTTTAGAGCTGTTAAATTTAAAATTGTTTTTGTTTTAATGTTTATATTCTTGTTTCTATGTTAAATGTTATAATTGAATTGAATATTATAATTGTTTTGATACGATTATTATTGTTATTAGTTAATATAATTGGTTATGCCTTTTTAATTAATTAAATTAAATAAATAAATAAATGTAACAAGAGTAGCACGATGTAGCGCACTGTTGTGGTAGCTTATGTAGCAAGAAGTAGCGCAATAGAACACTGTTGTTGTGGCATTGTAGTCAACGTAGGAAGAAGTAGTAAGATGTAACATCTGTTGTCGTAGCATTAACGTAGCGCCATGTAGCACTCTTGTAAAATTTTAGAGAACGGAGTAAAAAGTAGAGAATATTGCATTTATTCATACTCATAGTCACGGTAGAAAGGTAGTGTGTGTGATTGTTTGTCGTCAAGGTAGAAAGACTAGAATAGATAAGAATAGAAAACTCTTTATTGTTCACCAGGAAAAAAACAGACAAAAATGACAAGGGTAGTACAATTGGCTTATCGCTGAAAGCGATTTTTTCCAACCTTTGGATGGACAGTAAAAATATTTTTCCAGAGTAGGGTGGGTCGCGTACTTGCGTCATTTAGTAAATACTAGCGTTTACAATTTCAAAAATATATTACAATACAGTGTCATCATAAATGAAGTAGAACGCAATATTTCAAATATATAACTGTAGTCTTTTTTCACATCGTCGATCGTAGTCAAGTCTAAGTTTAAAAAAAAATCATATTCTATATTATCAGGTTGAGGGTAAAATTTGTTATTTTTTGGACGCAAATCTCTAAAATGTCAAAATATTCAGATTTTATTTACTTAAAGATGACAATAACATATTAATGCATTATAATTATTATATAACATACTGCGAGCAAAAGCTAAAGGCGAAACACAATTGCATTCAAAAATCTGTGACACATCACACCCTCAAGAGGCGAGGGCCGGCGATGACAAAAAGCCTTCATTTGCAACTGTCCCCAGCAGGGGATCCTCCCACATTCACTGTTTTGAAAGAGCAACGTGTGTATGCTCCCAAGGGACGACTTTGTTAAGTAATCTCAGGAGTCGATTAAGAGTCGCCTGGGGAAGTACTACTCATCCGCCAAGCAGTAGTGTGCAAACATTACTGTGTGCCGGTTTGAACGGCACTGTTTTCAGCGAAATTACTGGGCATATGAGACTTTAGAGCTGATGTCTCAGGGTGACAAGTCAATGCAGTGCGGCGCAGGAATATGCGATGCAAAGTTCAGGGTGGCACTGTAACTGTTATGGGCAGACGTAGCGCTTACCGTCACCCTGTGATATCGGTTCTAAAGTTTCATATGCCCAGTAATTTCGCTGGAAACAGTTACCCTTCAAACCGAAACACAGTAATGTTTGCACACTGCTGCTTGGCAGATAAATATCTGGCAAAGGTGTGGTACTTCCTCGGGCGGTCACTTGCAGAGGAGGCCTCCCACTACAAAAAAGATTTGGTAATCAACGGTTAAATATTTGCAAATTCTTAGCTTATTGACTTTTCCCTTCGTTTCATTAAGTCGATAAAATAATGTCTTATGCCGATAAAAAATATGTTAATTAAACTTTCAGGATTTTAACGAGAATCGCCTCAAACCTAGATCAGTAGAAATACTAACCTTAAACGGTTATATGGGTCAAAAACACCCCCGTTAGTCACCGTCGCAGTTTACGTCAGAACATACCATTACCTCCGATAGATGTCGCTGTACCAAACTATTACCGAGCGCTGACGAAATTCCTGCTTTACGACCACAAACATAAAAGAATTGGGATTTTGTGACCCATTTATTTTGGTGCGCGTGCAAGGCGCTCGGATATTATAAATCTGAGTTTTAGGTGAAAATAGATGCATGGCGTTACACTTTGGTGGTGTCTTTACCATGTTTATCTATACCTAATCTTTCTCTTGTAATAGTGGATAGTATTTGGGGGTACTATGCATAAATCTATATGATTCAATACGCTGATGAAAAAAAAGCCATAAAAAGCTTCTTTAATCTTAGAATTTCTTTTGAGCGGAAGTAAAACTAGTTACCTTACCTATGCTTTATTTTCTTACGTATTTTTCTCTCTATTGTGTTGGATTGTCAACTATGGAGGTCTGAGATAGCAGTTTTGATTAAAACATCTTAGTGATACTATTAAGACGTGTCTCCTGCGCGTGTTTTGGTCTACACACTACACAAAACATTATTATGCTTTTGACAACATATCTGTTTTTAAATGAAAACCTAAAACATTTTCACAAAATTGTCGTAAATTACAATGTTTTGTGTATAGGTTTTTGTGTAGCGTAGACCAAAACACGCGCAGAAGACGGCTTTAGAATAGAATAGAATAGAATAAGTTTATTGTTAAAAACTGTGTAGGTACAAAACAATATTGTGGTCTTAAAATTTAAAAAAGGTCCAACAGCCTGTCCATTTCGAACATACAATAATTATTTTAAACATGTGGTAACATTATACAATATTAATTTACAGTTAGGCCTAAGTAGCAATAACTTCTTTAAATTCATAATAAATACAAACTATTATAACATATTAATTGGTGTTAGTGTTAGCTATCTCAAATCTAAAAAAACTCATAACCCATGCTATTGCCACAAAATATTTAATAGTATGAGTTACAAGTTTGTCATTAGGTCACTACTAAGGTAACGAAGTCCGCATCGAATTATTTTCTAAAAACTTACAATATTTTAAGCACCACCATCAGGAAATAATGATATTATAAATCTCGAATCTCCAGTAGAAAATATATACAAAGGTTTTATGGGGTAATTTTACGATGCACCAGTGACATATACCAGTGCGATGCCATGTGCAATGGAGACGCAATATAATGAAAGAATCGCAAGTCGTAATGCTATGTGAATATATCAACCATATTTACATTGGCGACAACTAGTCTGTAGTTCTATACTGTAAGTTATAACTCGTAGGAGTTTATTTTATGAAGTCTTATAATATTAACAAGGTCTTAGATCTTGTTTTTACTAGTTGAATTTGATTTTTAGTAATGGGAGGCCTCTTCTGAAAGAGACCGCTTAAGGAAGTACCACCACACCTTTGCCAGATATTCATCCGCCGAGCAGTAGTGTACAAACATCACTGTGTTCCGGTTGAAGGGCATTGTTTCCAGCGAAATTACTGGGCATATGAGACTTTAGAGCCGATGTCTCAGGATGACGAGCGCAGTGCAGTTATGCGCAGGATTATGCAATGCGGGGTTCTGGGTGGTGCTGTGAGTGCTATTGGCAGGCGTAGCGCTTACCATCAGGAGAACGACTTGCACGTCTCGTCCCCCTTGCAAATAAAAGTTTTTCTAAGTAACATAATTATAAAGTACTCCTGTAGATTCCACAATAAACAACACCATTTTTGAAAAAATCAGCTAAGTCAAAAACTAACACAACCATCTAAGTTCATACAAACTAAACAGACACGTCTCTCAAAGATCAACCCTTTCCACCCCTGCTGTCTCCAATCTCGTTAATTTACGCAACCACCGGACACAAATCATCCCTTAACTAAATAATAAATAACGGCAGACAAAGGGTAGTGGTCACTTCGCTAAATACTGGGAGATAAGGTGGATGAATCAGTTTCGGTCCGCGACACACGGATGGACAGACTGGAAGACAAGTTGGTGTTATTCTGGCAACATGTCGGAATAGCACGTCAGCCGTTACGAAGACGAATTGCTACAAATATGGTAACTTACATGCAATATTACAACATACTATAATTATTTATTGATACCATAACAATAACAACATAACATACTCGTTTACGTATACAAAGACAGTTAATAGAATCAGGCGTTATTTTGCGGAAATCCATAATCAATAAGATAATATAATGAGGATGAGGATGTCTCGTGCAGAGACGAAACACGTGTCGTAAATTAAAAATTGGCGGAATTAAAACTATATATTTCTATATTATCTTATACAAAGACATTAATATTTATAATGCTCATAATCATCAGCTTCTTCTATTCCAACTGGTGGGGCACCGTCCTTTTCAATGGCATCACATTCAATTTTATCAAAATCTGCTCTTAAGTATGTATTATGTCATTAGGGCAGGCTGGGGGATAAAAGGTGTCCTAGGTTCTATTTCAGAACCTACAGTATGCTATAATAATATGCATTTACATCCTTTCAAGCATTGCGGAGTTAAAGGAGGACAAACAAACAAACACAAAAAAAAACATTTATAATACTAACTGCGCCCCACGATTTCGTCCGCGTTGAGTTTTATCTCAAGGCAACCGTTAGTTTTTACGGGATAAAAAGTATCTTGTGTGGTAATCCAGATAATAAACTATTTGTGTGCCCAATTTCATCCAAATTCTTTTAGTAGTTAGTGCGTGAAAGAGTAACAAATACTCATCTATCCATTTTCAAATATAGGTATAATGAAAGTAGCATTGTTCTTCGAACCACTGAACCGTGTGTGTTTGAGACTTGTACCCTCGAACACTTTCGTGAGACACTTGACTAGTTTCTTGCCTCGGGCTTCCCTCGTCGCAAAAACGAATGGCCATTTGGGTATGTTATAAACGTATTTATCTAGAGATGATAAAACCACTAATAAACATGATGTTGTATAAGGCCAATTGCAGTAAATACAAACAAACCAAGGCATTCAATTTGAAAAAAACTAACGATTTACATCGAAATATTTTTAAATTATATGCATCACTTAAGATGAAATAGTAATTATAATTATAGCATTTTAAGGTAAGATCCTAATATTTAGAAAAATAAAAAAATCTGGATTATAAATATTTCCAATTCACTGGTACATCCTAATAATAGCAATACAATAGTCAATCAAAAGATTTTAAAATCATTATTTTTGTTCCTAATTTTCGCGTAAATTTACCCCTTATTGCAGTATCAGCAACTCTATAGATTTCCCTCGGTTTCCTCTCAGAGTTGTCCAAAACTAATATTTCAAAGAACCAAGCCTTGATTTGTGACCACGCGGTCAGAACAAATCGAGAGTTATTGATATATCTGGTCCCTCTATTTATCTGTGGTTCTTGATTTATCTAGAACCTCAATTTTTTTTTATTGGTTATATTTGTCCTTTGGTAAGCGGTGGTAGCCTTGTGGGAGAGCGTCCGCCTTCCAATCAGAAGGTTGTGAGTTTAAATCCCAGTGCAGGCACGTACCAATGTGTTTCTGTGAAACATATGTGCGTAATTATCACTCGCTTTTCGGTGAAGGAAAACATCGTGAGAAAACCGACATACCTACCCGAGAATTATTTCAGAGGTAAGTGTGATATCCACTAATCCGGACCGGGCCCCCGTGGTGGATTATGGCCTAACCCTCCTCACGAAAGTGAGGGGAGACCTGTGCTCAACAGTGGGACGTTATGGGTTGATGATGATGGTGCTGGTTTAGGTCACACTGTGCTGTAAAAGTTTTTTTATATTTATTTGAATGAGTGACGAGACGAGCAATAACAAATAATAAACACTACAGAACAAAGTGAAAATAAAATTAATGTTTTTAATTATGTTTTGTTATAGTTTAATAACACGAGCAATTCCTCACATCATTCGTAATTTACAATCGCAAACTATCCCAAAGGTACAAAAGCGATAAATTCAAACTATCTGACCCCGTTTGGTATTGGATGAATTAATTTAATGCAGATAGCGCCCTCTGGCGACACGATGTGAAATTTAATTTCGGTGTAAATCATTGGCAGTTTAGGGTTAACTTGACCGCATGTGAAGAATGCTGTTTAGGTGTTTCCTGTTCCTATTATAATTACAAAGCCGATGTCTCTTTTGGTTACTGCCGAATGCAATGCTTCAAATCAAACCATAATCAGTTAATCATTCGTTTGCAAATAATGGTTTTCTTTCTTGAAGTAAATCTTCTTTACGCACGCTTGACTTGGGGAGTAAGCTGGTGAATGCGTTACGAAAAATGTAATCGGAAGTAGAGGGAGATAGAAGTTAGTGAAGATAGAGAGAGAAAGAGTTACGTTTCGTATATTTATTGAAATATTTTTATTAAATATGTTTTTAGTTGATGTTTTACTTCTACTATTTGTTTTATATCTGTATATGCATCTGATCACATCATGAGGAAACCCATATACCGACCCGAGAATTAGTTCAGAGGTAGGTATGTTATCCACCAATCCGGACCGGGCCCCGTGGTGGATTATGACCTAACCCTCCTCACGAAAGTGAGGGGACACCCGTGCTCAGCAGTGGGACGATATGGGTTGATGACGATGAACTGTGTTCTAAAGCATATGTTTCTCTTTCCAGGCTAAGATGAGTACGGGAGATGGAACCGTGGGTGGACATCAGAAGGCTGATGACAGGCTCGGCCATCATCAGTCCATGAGTCAGATGCTGTATGGAGCAGGACTGGGGCCGGGACGATCAGGTGAGGAGATGCCTCCGATTTAATTTTACATGACTTTACCATTTATACTGTTCAGATAGCAGGGTTCCTTATTGAATATTTTTTTGATGAGAGGAGCAAGTCAGTCACCTGATGGTAAGCGCTACGCCTGCCCATAAAAGTTACAGTGCTACCCAGAACTGTGCATCGCTCGTCCTTTTTTTCATTAATAAACAGGTTTGCGTTTGACCACTGTCTGACCTGATGCTAAGTGGCAATGCAGCCTACGATGGTGCACGCTTGCCTAGAAGTAACCTATTCACTCGTGACTTGAAGACTCTCAGGTTGTAACAATCGGGAAGCACAGACTCAGGCAAGGAGTTCCACTTCTTTCCGATACGCTTAATAAATGTGAAGGCAAATCTAGAAGAATGACAATTGATAATGATAATTGATAAATTTAATTTGTGTTAGCTTTTAAGTTTTCTTTGTTCTATGGTGTTTCAATAAAGAGTTCATCTATCTATCTATCTAATGACAGATGAGAGATTTAAATTAAATCGTACACCAAACGGTCGAACTGCTCTAGAATAATCTATACTAATATAAAAGCTGAAGAGTTTGTTTGTTTGTTTGAACGCTAGAATCTCAGGAACTGCTGATCCGAATTGAACAATTCTTTTTTTGTTGAATAGTCCATTTATCGAGGAAGGTTATAGGTTATATAACATCACGCTACGACCAATAAGAGCAGAGCAGCAATGAGGAATGTGGCAAAAACGGGGAAAATATATTGCTTTTAAGAGAGTTATTGCGGGAAAACTTGAATTATGCGTGTGAAACCGCAGGGCGCAGCTAGTCTCATATACATTTATATAAAATTAATTCTGTATTTCATGCAAAATCTATTTGAAGAATTTTTTCAAAGAATTACACTAAAGCCAAATCTAAGACACCCCTCTTTCTCTCCTTCCAGGATCTTCATCATCGTCTCCAGTAGGAGGTAATGCAGGCAACGGGCTCCTGGTGGTCCCCCAGCCCCTGGGCAAGGGTCCAGCGAAGTTGCAGCCTCTGCACGCCCACGCGAGGAAGTACCACTGCAAGATGTGTCCTCAGGTATGGTAGCTTAAGAAGTGTACATTATCTTATTCCTTTCAATATTATACTGTAAAAAAAAAACCTCTTCACGAAAGTGAGGGGAGAGCCTTGCCCAGCAGTGGGACGATATGGGTTGATGATGATGATGATGAACTACTATTAATATTCTGGTTGTTGGTGGTCTCGTAGTCTACCTCTCGTCTATACCATCAGATCAGCTCGCTTTCACCGTAATAATATATTTTTTTAAAGGAACTGGTAAAGGCGCTGCTTCAAGTCAATGGAATAACCAAAGCATGATAAAATTTTGATCTTAGATAGATAGATAGATAGATAGATAGATAAACTCTTTATTGAAACACCACAGAACAAAGAAAACTTAAAAACTAGAACAAAACAAATTTTACAATTAGTTTCACAATGGGCGGTCTTATCGCACACACTTAACACACCTTTGCCAAATATTCATCCGCCAAGCAGTAATGTGCAAATATTACTGTGTTCCGGTTTGAAGGCACTGTTTCCAACGAAATTACTGGACATATGAGACTTTAGAGCCATTGTCTCAGGGTGACGAGCGCAGTGCAGTGCCGCGCAGGATTGCAATGCAATGCAATGCAGTGTTCTGGGTAGCACTGTAACTGTTATGGGCAGGCGTAGCACTTACCATCAGGTGAATGCCTTGCACGTCTCGTCAATCAGTCAAATTTAAAAAAAATAAGGACATACATCCAAAAACTTGTAATGAATGATTGCCAAGGCAAAATAAGTTTTACGCTCCAACATATCAAAAAGCTCCCACTAAAAATGATAAACAATTCCGTACCACTGGAACGACATTGAGTTGACACTTCGCCTTCCCAAGTCGACTGGTGGACCATCGTGGTATAGATTAGCGATTAGCGAATCACCGAGATGTTTACACAATCGATCCAAAATAACAATCGATTCTAAAAACATCTCGGTGCCCGATAAACTACCTATAAATGTTTTTAATATTTCCGAGTCCGCTGACTCGCCGCTGCGTTCTTTGCTTCCTCTCTCTTGATTCTTGGCTTAACTTAACTCGAAAATATTGTAGTGGTTCATACCGACTGTGATTATTTCCTTTCGGATGTTTAAAAAGAACTTCAACTTTGTCTTGGGCATCTTCTGCAAGAGACCGCCTGGGGAAGTATCGCACCTTAGCCAGATATTCATCCTCCAAGTTGTAGTGTTCGAACATTACTGTATTCCAATTTGAAGGGCACTGTTACTGGGCATATGAGACTTAAGAGCCGATGTCTCAGGGTGACGAGCGCAATGCAGCGCCGCGCAGGATTATGTAATGCAAAGGTCTGGATGGCACTCTAACTGTTATAGGCACGCGTAGCGCTTACCATCAAGTGAATAACTTGCTCGCCTCGTCACTTTGTCAAATGAAAAAAAAACTGCGAGAAAATCATCGAGAACCATCGAGATGTTTCAACAATCGACTAAAACATATCGGACTCGCCCATCGCTATAAATGGCGCAATGGTAATGAGCGGCTGCGACCCATCAAAATTCAATTCGTCAAACGGCCAAAATGAGATACGGATTGAAAAATAATCTAATATTTACTAGCTGTTACGGATATTTGATCTGTATATGAGAGTTTTATTTTTTATTAGACTAATTAACGAGACGCGCAAGTCGTCCACCTTATAATAAGCGCTAAGCTTGTCCATAACAAGTGCAATCCAGAACTTGGCATTGAATAATCTGGCACACTACTGCTTGCCGGATGAATATCTGGTAAATTAGTGGTACTTGCACTGGCGGTCTCTTGCAGAAGAGGCCTATTTGGCCGTGTTTATAGGACAGCAGTCTTCATAGTTTGATTCCCTATATACAGGATCTGTGTTATATGATCGATAATTCGAGACGAAATGCAAAAAAAAAGAAAATTGTATTAAAACAATACACAAGAACCGCAAAAGGTCCAACTAAACCTCAGTCCAACTAATTACGATGTAGTTCTCACCATGGTAGTACATGGGAATAGTTTTGTTATTGGATAAAACGCTGTATTTGCTAACCTTACTCATAAATAAATTGCAATTAAATATCTATTTACCGTTTTTGCTCGTGGTAACTGCAGCCAGTGTTTCCAAATTAAACTCAAATCGTATTAGCATGCACCCATACTGATCCCATCTTGAATTACTTTAACTACAGACGGTTAATGTTAGATGTTGAAATCTCATTTACTGAGGAATTTCAAATGTCAGAGTTTGTGTTGTCATTTCAAGATATAAGATAGGATTCTATAATCATAATTTGCATTAGGAGCCCCTTAAATAATGTATTTGAATAATTGACCTTATTGCTTATAAACATTTTATGTAATGATCAGAAATACTGGCAGCCAAGTTCTGGGTGACACGGTAACTGTTATGGGCAGGCGTAGCGCTTACCATCAGGTGAACGACTTGCTCGGTCATTCAAACAAATTTAAAAAAAAAATTGCGCTGTACATATTTTTTACCGTAAACAATCTAACATTCGCAACACCAAATTACTGGGCATATGAGACTTTAGAGCCAATGTCTCAGCGCATTGCAGTGCCGCGCAGGAATATGCAATGCAAAGTTCTGGGTGGCACTGTAACTGTTATGGCGTAGCGCTTACCATCGGACGAACGACTTGAGCGTCTCGTGACTCTTCCAAATAAAAAAAAAAAAATACACCAAAAGAAAAACATTTTTACCGACATTTTTTTCTTTAAAAAGGTTGTTGAATAATAAACCAAAATTCAAAATTAGTCATCAAAGAATCAGATACCTTTCTAATCAAAACGGGGACCAAAGAATGTCATCGCCGACTCTTGTGTCGGCCAAAGGACAGACGGACAGACAAAAAGTAGTTTCGTTTAATAATTTGGCTGCTTGTGTAAATTTCCGAATGGACAGTGGCGCGATCCCTTTTTGGACGCCGGTTGGCAGGGGTATGCAACATTCAGACACATTTTTTTTTACACTTTTGAAATGTTGTATGTCAATATAATACATGGATAGATATACTAAGAACAAACAATAAAAAACACATAATAAACAGTAATGAAGTAGTAAAATATAATAGAAAACTCTTTAACGTACAACAAATAGAAATACAACACAAGGTAATAAAATAAGGCAGTACTTATTGCAGTGATTTTTCCAGACATGGACAGAAAATCCCATTTACCCGAAGAAGTCAGAGAGCTTCCCATTCGACAAACAAACAATGCCAAAATGTTGCGAACTCCAGAGACAAACCCTTTTGTTTGATATCGCCGACCAAAGCCAACGGAGCAATAAGAATAAAATAAATTAATTACTGCACCAAATACCTAGAACATGAGAGGTATGAGGGAATTTCTAAAAAAACTTTCGTCATCAACTTTTTGCTAACGGTAAAAGTTAGGCAACGGCTGTCCTTTGACCAGAAAGCCTGCGCCAGATTTACCATGCTAAATAAACACACTTTACAATCTAATAAAATAAATAGACAAGAATAGAATAGAAAAACTCTTTATTGTACACCAGAAACAAAAATAAACACAGTACAGAAGAATTACAATAGGTAAACAAGGGTAGTACAATGGGCGGTCTTATCGCTGACAACGATTTCTTCCAGACAACCTTTGGAAGAAATAATGTAGACATGGTCATATTTACTAGAAAAACACGGTCTGACGGGGTGGCGAGACGAGCAAGTCGTTCACCCGATGGCAAGCGCCACGCCTGCCCACAACAGTTACAGTGCCATCAAGAACTTTGAATTGCATAATCCTGCGCGGCGCTGCGCTGCGCTCGTCACCCTGAGACATCGGCTCTAAGGTCTCACATGCCCAGTAATTTCGCTGGAAACAGTGCCCTACAAAGCGGAACACAGTAATGTTTGCACACTACTGCTTGGCGGATGAATATCTCTAATATATTTTGTCTTGTACCTACTTACATTTTCCAAATTATCCAGCAGTACAGTCATTCTGCAAAGTACCATCTCCTTTTCATAAAAGACATGCATGGCCATTACTATAATATCCGTCAATTTCTCACTTTTCCCTATACGCTCAATATCACAAACGACTGGACAAATTCCTATCATTTCCTCAAAACTTTCACTTACCCCCAACTAAAGCAAAGTAGCTCTTAAAACCATAGCTGTAAAGTCAAATACAACTGAAAAAACTATATTGTCGAAAAAGACAATTTTTTTACTACAACGCTCGAGTTTCAACTCTATTTTGTGCACATCAGAGTGCAGTTTTGATTATTGAATTTGAGGAGGGTAAGTGCGGTTTGGACAGCCGTGACGTCACTAATAGTTATCAATTTTTCATGAAATTAGTGCGTTCCGTGGCATGGAATGATTTGGCAAATTTTAAAAATGACGTTTGACAGCTGATTGAATGATCGCATGATTTACGGCTGTCGCAGTCCTGTCGCAAGTTTCGTAGTAACTTAATAAGGCAGCCGATTAGCAACTGCATAATGGGACCCAAGTATCATCCCCCTCCCCCACACCTATAGGTAATTTCCACAGGGTTGCCCAAAGATAGTTTTTGCTGCCGCTAATGACGTCATTAGGGGAAGGGCGCCCTGCATTGTTCACGTGGAGGGCTGGAGTCATTTCGTAACACTACACTTACTGTAATAATATAACGCGTCACAAGCACATATATCCCGTTATCCCCTAATATCCTGACCCCTACCTAGGCTTCCTGTATTTAGAGAATCAGGAACTATGAGGACCATGGTTCTACAAACACCCAGACTCAGAGCAAATACCTGTGGTTCACAGTAATCTTTGCTCTATGCGGAAATCGAGCCCGTTACCTCACGTTCCACAGTCGGTTCTTCATCTACTACGCCACGGACGCCTACTATAAGAATACCTAATCAATGTGGTTGTGACTTGGTACTCCAAGATGCAGTCAGGATTATTTTTAATGTCTACTAATTGTCTTATGTTACAAGCAGTTCGTTCGTGTGATGGTAAGCGCCTCCTTTGCGCATAGTTATAGTGCCATCTAATAATTATTCTATTAAGTCCAGTAACATAGGGTTCCACGGAATCGATTGCAATTTCGGATTTTAAAACAAACGTAATTTCTTTTTGGAGCTACATCTTTCATGACAGTATGAAATGTCCCAAAAGGACATATGAGACTTTAGAGCCGATGTCTCAGGGTGACGAACGCAGTGCAGTGCCGCGCAGGATTATGCAATGCTGCGTTCTGAGTGGTGCTGTGACTGTTATGGGCAAGCGTAGCGCTTACCATCAAGTCAACGACTTGCTCGTCTCGTCACTCATTCAAACAAAAAAAAAAGATATTCAATCTTATAGCAACATCTTCGAAGAAAGTATACCGTTTATTGCCCCCGTCGTTGAAACATAAACAAACCTTGTTCAAACGTCTTAAAACCTCTGGCGACCGCAAATCGTCTTGCGGTTGGCTCGTCAGTCTTCAACCGACTGTCTCGGAAACCACACGTATACAGCTTAGGGAGGGCAACTTGTGGTTAGCATGAAGAGTGATTACTAGATATTCTATCACACGAATTCCGCGTGGCTGTTTGAAATGGGGAGATTCGAAGAAGATCCAAGGTAACCGACATAACTCTAAAGATTAGCAAGCTGGAGTGGCAGTGGCGGGTCATACTCTAGAAAAACCGACAAACAATAGGGTAGACAATTTCTACAGTAGAGACCGCGTCCAAACATAGTATAGGACGCCCGCTGGCAGGTGGAGGCACGACTTGCGGAAACCGGCTGGCAAAGACAGGATGAGGAAAGCCGAAGATCGATCTCAGTGGCGTTCAGTAGGAGACGTCGACAAAAAAGACGTCAGATCCCGTGTAATTGAACTCAAATGCTGGTGGTTCTGATATTTGGCAAGACTTTGGCATGTGGAGTAAGTCCCTGATGGAATGATGGCCGCGTGTCTGTAAGCGTAGCCATGGAAGACCGATCTAAGCCAAGTTCACCAAGCCCTTTACAACACAATAAACCAAAATAATATATTAGTTCAACTTAAAAAAAAAACTTTAAATTAAAATAATAATTAAATTATTCAATTGATTAACTAAGAAATGCAGCCAGTGTTCTTGGCACCATGTCTCATGGACACCCCTCTTTTGTGAGATTTTTAAATTTTAGTATAAGTTAGTTTTCTTTTAATTTATTGTTCTATTATTTAAGTTGTGTCAATAAATCACCATAGTCTCTCAATTAACTAAGTACATACTATAATTATAAAAAAAAAACAATAATTCTACATGCATAATTTTAATAATAACTAGTTAACTTATCTTTAAAACACTGATTAGATTTCTGCTATTAATCCCTGGGCCACAAGAAATCACTATTAATTTCATTACCATCCACTTCCCATATCAGTGAAGGGTGTTCAACCCTTGAACTGGGATGCGATACAATTAATCTTCGCGTCACCTACAGCGAGGGGATGGCCGACGGTATTTGAATAGGGGATTTTGAATCATAACTACGTACAGTCCTCTATACGAAACTATCATTGTAACCTCTCAAAAAGTCAGATTAATTCGCGCTGGTAAGGACCTTTTTCAAATGATCGACTTAAAAAATGCAATAAAAGAGTATTCGCACTTGCACTTTCATCAGAATTATTATCTGAACAAAAGTGGTAAAACACATTTGTAGTTTTAAAATATTTGGGGAAAACTTTCCTAAATACTATGAAATGAAATGAAAAATTAAAATGGGAGTTTTTACCTCTTAAACAAAAACAATTTAACATAATTTAAATGATCATTGATATAAAAAGGGGTAATTTCAGCTAAGGGATTAATTTAGTATCGATTTGGGGATATTTTTTTGTCCTATGGGGAAAGTTTTATTAACTTCATCTGAAGACCCTGTACATGGGAAAATAATCAACCCCCTAAAGAAGTCAATTTAATACTCATTCTAATAACTTACCAGTTTAACTCCAATCATGTTTGTAACTCTTTTTCCCCTAACAATAACAATGTAAACCCCTTAATTAAAAATAATGATTCGCTAACGCCAACTTTTATGCTCAGTTTAATATTTCTATCTACCATAGATCAAGATTGCAGACCGTCAGTCTCAAGTCTTTACGTTGCTTAACAACCATACAATTACTTTAAATAGAGGGCGTTAGTAGAGATATTATAAGTTGAATGATAGTAAGCTCTTTATTAGTTTGGGATTTACTTAAAGCCAATTTCCTATAATAATTATAATATTGACACTTTTCAATGTGGTATGTTCAGTTGTTCACTCGTGTATGCGCGATATGTTTGTTCTCAAAGAGCTACATGTAGAGCTATGAATCGTTGTAGTGGGAGGCCTCTTATGTAAAATACACCCTGGGGAAGTACCACACCTTTGCCAGATATTCGTCCGTCAAGCAGTAGAGTGAAAACAATAATGTGTTCCAGTTTGAAGGGCACTGTTGCCAGCGAAATTACTGGGCGTATGAGACTTTAGAGCCAATGTTAAAAGGGTGACGAACGCAATGCAGCGCCGCGCAGGATTATGGAATGCAGTGTTCTTGGTGGTGCTGTGACAACGCGCAGGCGTACCGCTTACCATCAGGCGAACGACTTGTTCGTCTCGTTACTTAGACAAATAAAAAAAATGTTAACGCTACAATTATTGCCGTTCTAAATAGAAAAAGGATGAAAAAATTGTTTTACGGCCATTTTGTTTGCTTTTAAATCGCTATAGTCTATATAACTGTTTAAGAAAAGCTCAAGAATTAATGAACGTTTAATTGCAAGCTTTCTCGCTATTGTTTTTAATGAGGTTGTGTGTATTTATTAAAGGTCAAGTGTTTTTATGTTTTACTGTTGAGTGTTCCGTAGCTATTATGAGCGCTTTTGTTTCACTAATGTTGATAATTAAGTACTTAAAATGAATAAAAGAATCATATTATTTGTTATAAATTATAGAAAAAAATGGAAGCTGTATTTGCTTTGCAACTATTAATTAAAATTTTACATAACTGATTTGCTAGCATTTTTTTTATTATATTCAAATACGAACTTCAGGATTTTTTTTGGTCCTATCCTATTATAAATGTGAAAATTTGTGTGAATGGATGGATAGATGTTTGTTACTCTTTCACGCAAAAACTACTGAACGGATCAGAATGAAATTTGGCACAGTGATAGTTTATTATCTGGATTAACACTAACAAATACTTTCCCGAAAAAAGAAACGGTTCCTGTGTGATAATAACTGACGCAGGTGAAACCGCGGGCACAGCTAGTCTAGTATAATATAAAAAAAAGTAAAAGTGTAATTGTGGTCGGACGCGAACCTATTTAATAGCACAGAATACTAAACCAAACTACTAATACTAAAACTAATACTATAATAGAAAACCTACCAGTCCACTGTCACGGGATTTTTATTTTTTTTACGGAACCCTAAAAGCCTGCAAATATAATAGTTAATTAGCAACAACGCCCGTTGATAACGTCAACGTTTAACGGCCGCGAGTGAAGATGGCAAATGTTAACCTGCACGCTCTGTCTAACGCTGTGCGGCTGTTACATTAGCGATTTAATACAATTCAATACTTTCATTTTGTTGACTAGCTAACCTGAACCCGCTAGTTTGTTCGCGCTTACAAATATTCATATCTTCTGAGACCAGCAAGATATAGAAATGAAACGTACACGCATTGAGTTAAAGTTAAAATTTCCATTTCAATAGCAGACATTCAATATCAATGCATTGTAATCCGTTGAGCCGCTTTCCGATCTTATTCAAGACATCGTTTAGACAGACAGACCGATTAAAATTCAATCTATATATATATAAATATTATGTTGTTTTGTGTACGCTTCAAAAACTCAAAAAGTTCTGCACCGATCGAGCTGAAATTTTAGCATGATATATAATCCGCATCAAGGATTGTTTTTATCTATTTTTTTCATTAGTGACATTATCAGCGAATATGCGAACGTGCCACAGCGAAGCGTGGCAGGGCATAGCTAGTTAATTATAATTAGGCATCGTTTAAATAGTTCATTCTCGATCTGCATTCGAAAAACGTTATTCACAATTACTATCGGAAAGTCGTTTTTCGAATGCGACGGATCTAGAATTAATTCGCCAGAATTGGATAAGAAAACTTTCCGAGATTTGTGAATTGGGGGTACTGATAGAGTGCATAAGCTTTTTTATATACAAGAAAGGTTTTAATAACTTCCAACATTTCTTAGCTTTAACACATTCACTGCTGAAAACGCAGACGTTGTGTTTTTTATAACTACGTGGGTACGAGAAAACACAGACGTATGTGTATTTAACGCAGCGCTACTACAGTGCGTCTCACACAGACGGCACGCTATTGCTGGAAAACACACACGGTCCGTAACGGTGCCCAAATTTAAAAACCGATTCAGCAGTCAACGTGTTAAAATATATATTTATAAGTCAGCCCGTAGAATCTCCAACTTCCTAGCCCTTCAATAATGATAGCGGACCGTGTCCTTTGACAAGTGTAACAGCGTGGACGCACGCACGCCCTCTGACCACCTGCGTATGCGCATGCGACTAAATGCTGAACTGTTGGGACAATTATTACCTGTTTCATAAACTGATAGTAAGCGCCAAACCACCCAAACGCGTAACATTTACAGCGCCACTAAGAACATTACGTTGCATAATCTTGCGCGGCACTGCATTGCGCTCGTCACCCTAAAACATAGTTCTAAAGTATCAATTTTCTAATTTCGCTGAAAACAGTGCCCTTTAAACCGGAACACAGTATTAATTTCACACTACTGCTTGGCGGATGAATATAAAAGGCAAAAAAAAGGTAAAAAAAAAAAGGAAAGGTAAAGGTAAAAAAAAAAAAAAAAAGGTAAAGGTATTTCCCCAGACTACGGAGAGGCCTAACACTAAAAAAAATCTATAGCTATATCTATATGGTAGACAGTGGAAGTTGAGTTATATTCTTTGAACCAGAATATAACTCAACTTCCACTGTCTACCAGGAAGCCGCACACAATAATCCTTCCTTCTGTAATACCACAGAATAAATATCAGTGCTGTACGTACTAATACTTGAAATTATATGCGAGGCATGTCTCACCCTTAGAAATGGTAAAAACATAAAGTAGGACCCGTCTAAGGGTGCGTTCACAGGTTAAACACAAAATTTGAATGACAATGGGCACAGTTCGCTAATAGGCGTTGCGGTGCGAATGTCCATTGTGAACGCACCTTAGAAGATAATCCTTCACTTTGATGTTTAGAGATGGGGTGAAGGAGCTATCGATACTATTCCGGGCGTATTTCCGATGCACTGGTAGTAAATGGAGTTTCCTTTTTCTATGCGATATTCAGGCATGAGTCACCACTTGAAAGGGAAATGTCCTTTTTCAAACTCAAACCGTAATCGGTTAATCAGTAGTTTAGTAGATCATATTATTTGATTTATTTTTTTATTTTTCTCTTATGTACCTACATGAGAATTAAGTGTTTGTCTTGTAAAAGTGCATTATTTTTGCCTACTTTCAATAAATGATTTGTATTTTGAGCTTTGAATTATGTAAAGTAGAGATGTGTAGAATCTACACAATACCAAAAAGTGTCGATACTGAAATAAAATCGATAGTTATCATTTTCGCCACCCCTACTTACACATCAAACAGATATTGATGGTATTATGTCAACATGCACAATCACAATACGTCTATTTTGCATAATAATTCTAATGGTTGTCTTGTAACTGCATAGAACATCCACTAATAAGAGCAGATGGGTGATGGGTGGCACCATACATTTTGTATGTGAGAAAGGATCTAAGAAATCCTAAGTAAATTTCGGCGTAATTTGTCATTGCCAAATTTTGTATGAGACAGTAGTTTATGGAAATCCGAAGGATTAAGAGATGGATATTTGCATGAGGTTGTATGGGAACCAGATTCTGGGATGGAAATGGTACGTGATTAGAGTATACGACACGTACGGTATTTACGATATTGGTACGACATTCTTGTTGCAAATAAGCAATATGGTAAATAAGGCGTGTTGAGTAATTTATATTAATTTCGAGTATATATAAACTAAGAAATTAATAGCTAGCATTGGGTTTATTGGCGATTTGGGTTCTTAAAAGCATTTTTTTCCCGTTTTTGCCACATTCTTCATTGATTCTCCGCTCCTATTGGTCGTAGCGTAATGTTATATAGCCTATAACCATCCTCGATAAATGGACTATTCAACACAAAAAGAATTTTTTGATTCGAACTAGTAGTTCCCGAGATCCTAGCGTTCAAACAAACAAACAAACTCTTCAGATTTATTAAATTAGCATTGATTTAGTTTGATTTTATTTTTGGATTGAACTAACCTACGTAATTAGTTACTGTCCGTTTTGAACTGAGGCCGAAAAGGAGGCGACAGAAAAATAAAACTTCATAATATTAACAAAATAAAAGTAAAAAATGTTCTTACAAATAAACGATCTTATCATCCTATTATCAGCAAACACTTTCACACAAACCAATTCAAAATCAATAATACCTTTCAGCAACCCTCAATACAACCAAAGAGTTCAATAAATACTCCAAATCAGTAACAAGGTGCTTAGACCTTGGCCCTTTTCGCGCCCCTAACAATAGCTTTATAGCCAATAATCTTATAATAGGGACTATGAAAGGGTTAAACCCTTTATGAGCCTATCTATTGATGGAGTATCGAAGGGTAAGAAGATTTCTCGTGACAGCTGGTTACTTAAGACAATAGTGAGTTAAGAATGGACTAAACAGGGGTTTTTTATTTTTATATTTCACTGAGTGACGAGACGAGCAAGTCGTTCACCTGATGTTAAGCGCTACGCCTGCCCATAACAGTCACAGCACCACCCAGAACACTGCATTGCATAATCCTGCGCGGCGCACTGCGCTCGTCACCCTGAGACATCGGCTCTAAAGCTCTGCCTAGTAATTTCGCTGGAAATAGTGCCCTTCTAACCGGTACACAGTAACGTTTGCACACTACTGCTTGGCGGTCTCTTGCAGAAGAGGCCTCCAATTCACAAACTTCATCATCACTTCGTCCTTGTCACCTCTTCCTTACCTTGTGTATATAAGGAAAGCCACCGTCCGTTGTCCTAATTATTCCTCTCCGTGCATGGTTATCTGGAAGAGATCGCTCTGAGCGATAAGACCGCCCATTGTGACACAGATTGTAAAATTTGTTTTGCTCTAGTTTTAAGTTTTCTTTGTTCTGTGGTGTTTCAATAAAGAGTTTATCTATCTATCTATCTCTTCGTTACGCTACAAAAACCCTTGACTATGGTAATTGCAAAAACTATCAAATTACTAACTAAATCATTGGAATATATCATTATCGATCCCGCACGCGTCTATCGACCATTGTGATCCATGAATCAATAGAAAATGTATCAATAGTTATGATTCCTGAATATAACCCTATCATACTTTGGATGTAATATAATATTTGTAGGGTTGGCGCGTTCGTGTGCCCGTACTATAAAGAGATTGTATTGAGGTCAATTGCGTTCATTGATTGAAAAATTAATGATATTATTTACATATGTACTTACTTACATACATTAATTCATACCTTTGCGACAAGATCGTGTTACCTTCTCAACATGCTGAACGTGACATAGCACGTTTTTGTAGCTAATGAGCGATATGTTAAACCTTTCTTTTTATAAATTTAGAGTTTAATGATTAGATAACGCTCTACGGCTTATTTCTTAAATACTACGAGTAGTTGCTATAAGATCACACTATTAGGTACTACAATGAGATAGTGGCAAACGTTTGCCAATTAATTATAAAAAACACTTTTCTTATAACAAATAAAACCTATCCACAGTGGCAATAAACAAAATCTTTAACCGCCTCAACCGTCAAAAATCTCAACGGATTCCGAAAAAAAACTTGCAATCCACTACTAACAATAATTACAATCAAACCCGGACATCCCCTAGCATCCCCATATTCTCACGTTTTTTTAATTACCCTCCCTGGCAGATGTTTTGTTCCACATTCAAAAACCAAAGCCATAATCAAAATCTATACAAAAAAAAGCTAAAATATTCAACGAGGCAGACGATGACTGCGCATCTAAACCTGAATTCAATCAAAATACAAAAGAAATTATTTGTGGGGACAAACTTCTTGTTCCACAAGTAATTATTCAAGAAGATCCACCAAAAAAGTCTCACACGATACAAAAAGCATCGCTAATGAGACTGACAATGCAATTACAATAACTAAAGAAAAAACCTGACCCCACAATGAACTTATGAATGAAATTAAAAATTCCGCTATCCTTAAAATAAAGCTGTGAGTAAACACTCCAAGTCTTGCATCATATGCAAAATACGCGAATTTAAAAAAGGGCAAACTGGATATGCAAATCTCCGTGCGAAGAGAAGGTAAAAAACAAATAGTTGAAAAAAACCGCTTGTATGGGAGAGTGATAAACATAAAAACAATTTTTGCATTGTCTACCACCGTGCATGTTAAACAGCATAGGGCCGAGTTTGGACCCTTGCGGTACACCGGTTCTCACAAGATTTCCGTATGCAAATTATTGATAGTACTTAATCTTTTATTTTAATAGCATCTTATTGTGTTAAATCTATTCAGTTTTTGTAGGGAAAGAAAAAAATGTGAATAAGAAATTAATGATTCTATGTATGCAAATTATAATTTTGGGTCTTTCTTTTGGTGAGAATGTCTTGGGATGGGAGACGGGATTCTGGCATTTTCTGGGGTGGTGAAAATCCGTTGATGACATTAGATAAAAAATGTGACCCTTATTAACATTACAAGTTTATAACGTGGTATTGTAAACGTCTTTGGGATACCGTACACAATAAGACAGTGATTGGAATTAGAAGAGTCGAAAATTGGACCAAATGACATATACCTTGAAAAATACGTCTCTTACCTATTTATCTAGACGTAGAGTATAGTAAAACGAACTGTAGAAATATTACTTCAAATTAACAACATAGCTCTAGGCCCATATTCTAGAATTACGCCTTTGAATCTCGACTTGACATTTACCCATTGACCATAATTATAATCTTTCGTCTTACTCAACGGGTCGATTTTATGGAGATTTTCGCTCACACTACAAATCAATTCGAGATTCAAACTCAGCATTATAAAGTTATTTGAACTAAAAAGGAGGATCATGAAGGATCACTTTTAATATGAAATTCAAGCATGCTTCCTTTGGTTTTAGCAGTAGAACCTTGAAAGCAGTTCGAGGCTTAGTGTATGTTGACATCTCATATTCAATTAATATTAACACTAGATAAGAAACAAGAGTTTATAAAAGTGGTGACATTGATATCTTGATATAAACATATATAATAGTCAAAACTATAGGAGCAATTTTGTAAAATACAGCTTATTAATTTCACCATGTCTCAATTAAAAATCCATTTCCTAAAGCATTTATTTTTTATTTTACAGGTACGTAGAAACACCTTGAGCATAACGTAAGTACTTAAAATAATTACAATAAGTCCAATTATATTATTAACGTCCAAGATCAATAACATTATCATTTCAATGCCTTATTTATGGACCCTTTCAAACTCTGAAGAATCGACAAAGAGTACGCCAGTTACGACATCTGTGAGCGCTCGGAAGAACTAGTGTTTTAGTTCGCTAGATCTTTGCTAGATGGCGTTAGTAAGCATCGATCAAATAAGTCGATTAAAGGTTTGCATTTTAAAAAATTGCTATTCGCAATATTTACTGAATTGTACAAAATTAAAAATCTCGTTTCTTAATTTGTATTACAAAGAAACGAACAATAATAGAGGTTTTATTACAACAATTAACTATTGCAATAAAATATAACTTGAAGGTAATGTGGTAAAATTGTTAAATGCATATTAAATTTTTAACATCTTCCTTGTTTTTATGAGTTAATAATAATTAAAATTAATAATTTAGTTAAGATTCCGGAAGAAGATTATGCAAACAAAGAAACACATGCACTAGTGGCGGTAGGGAACGCAGTGACGATTTCTATACAAATCTACCTAGTTTTGATAACTCCAAGGGCTTATGTTTTGACGAACGATACCCCACCTGCTGTCATATTCTTCTTGTATAACATCCTGTACAATAGAAGATATTACCGCTGCCTCAAACAACGCTATGACATGGCTACATTTCTAGCCAAGGTAATAATAATTCTTATCAGTTTAAACCTAAAGCTACGTCAGAGACCCTTGGGCAGCCTGATAAAGGTGTTAGGCACAGGGAAACAAACAAATTCGTAAAGAACTAGATCTATCAAGACACGGAAAAGACCCATTGACTTCTTCTTTGACTCGAAAAGAAGAATCAATTCTTCAGAGGCGGAAATCGTCACTCTTCTCATTTCCTTTCCTAACCTAAAAGGCTGTAGACAAGCGCAAGCGCAACCCACACCCACATAGCCACACGTGTAACCTAAGCTCAAACAATTGAGACAGTACGCTAGATCACGAAATCCGTGGTTCAGAAATCAGGACATCTGGAATAGAGGTAATTTTTTGAATCTTACAGGTTGACTAAATTTCACCAAAGTCTCCGATTTCCTCAAAATTGTAGCTTGAGATGCTTTGAGATCACATTTAAAAAAATAATATTTTGCTCTATTTGCTTTCAATATTTTGGAAAAAATTACATTTTATTGGCTTTTTACTAAACAGTCTTCTGATCTGCGAAGATACAACTATTTTTAAGTAAAAAGGGCCGGCCCAAGTAGAAGGAACAACGCCCGAAGAACGAAATAACGCAATTTCTTTGTTAAGTTAACATTTAACCGATTTCGAATGAGATAAGTGGCTTATCTGGTAAGTATCAGAGATTTCCAGGCTGGCCAAGGGCCTCTGATTATATTGACATAACGACTGATATGAATCAATTACGCTGCCAATGTGCCCTCCAAAGCACGGAAACGCTCATGGTTAAGCCACAAGACGTTCGCCCATCCAACTGTGTGCTGATTTGGGGACCACATACATTACTTCACTTTGGTGATCATCACAACAGAGTTTTAATTGTTGTCTGGGATCTCTGACAACACATACATAATTTTTATGGTTAAGTTAGCCGCGCTAGTGTGGGTGAATAGGTTTCTTCAGTTAGTACAGACCTCCGTCACTGCATCCCACCGCGTCGGCGACGTGAGCCGATGAATAACGACTTGCGAGGCATGTGCTAGTCTGTCGAGTATTTTGACGAATTCCTAATAGACAATCGTGTGCGATGACCTGGCGGTACCCATGTTTTTTTTATTTTTTATTTTTATGTATGATCAATAAGTATAGTGAATAGATAATGGCGTTGAAACAATAAAAAAATTCGTGCCGTTTTATTAATATATCATGTTTATGTTTTATTGTCTACCTCAAAAAGTTTATCACCAAGTCAGGGTGTTCTTGTGACAGTTAACCATAACAATCACTAACGCCGGATGATATAGTGATCAAACGGTCAAGTTAAATTTATTCATATTCTTTATTAAATGGTGGCTCTTAATATCGAATGCTAAGACTCATTTTCGGTCGTTGCGCCACACTAGTTAATTGGTTCTCTATTAAGTTTTTAAATTTAAAATGGGTTTGCTATACAGTGCTTAAAAATCCTGTAATAAAAGATAATGACATAAATTATTAAACGCTACCTTATTAATGACCGTAAAAATGTTTTCTGAACTAATTAATATGATTTTATCGCAGTAAAATAAGTTAAAGCAAATAATAACTAAGTAGGTATATTATGTTATAATGTAACTTCGCTAAGATAAGCGATAAAGCCTAAAATTTAGTTACTAAGACCTCTAAGTAGATACTGCGTTCCTATCCGATTGTTATATAATAACTTTTTGGGGATCCGTAAACGAATAGTAACGATACTTCATATTTTTTCGTTGTTTGGCAATTATTAAGAAAAATATTTTATCAATAACTGTGCGACAGCTAATTATTATTTAAAAATCCCATTTTTAAAACTGACACTACTGGGACGGGACTCTTTTGAGATAAGAAACAAAGCCGTGAGCTTTTTTTTTAAAATGCAGTAGAAGTGAGGTGTGGAAATCCTTGCCGGAGTCTGTATTTCCCGACAGTTACAATCTGGAAGTCTTCAAGTCGCAAGTGAATAGGTTACCTCTAGGTAAGCGAGCACCATCGTACAACGCATTGTCACTTAACATCAAATGAGGTTGTGGTCAAACACAAACTTTTTTATAAATTAAAAAAAAACTCACTGTCGAAATAAAAATTGGTGGCCTACGTTTTCACTACTATGTTACCAGCACAGCCAAATTAATTACTTATGCTGGTCTTACTACTGCGTTATAAGTAAGAATGTTATATACGGAACCGTCGGTTTAATTCCGACTTGCACTTTTTGCGCCATTTCATCATGCTCGACTACTCGATGTCAAGGCCAATCTCGAAATTCGGACTCAAATGTTTTCTTGGTCAGTGAGTTAATTTGTTATTGTTAGATAGGTATAATAATAAAGATAATGTTTATGATATCGGTGCACATTAGCACAAGACTTAATTCTAAAAATTGGTTAAAATAAATTTGAAACACGTTTTTTTAAAGATTTGTCATCAACATTGATAAAAAACATCTCGACTATTCTTAAAAATATTTAATTAGAGTAGGTAATTATGTATAATGCGTCACCATTAGATAGATTAGGGTTGTTACGTGTTATGACTCCAGACTCGTAACGCGCTCGTTTTGAACTGTCAAAATAACATGTGGGGAGCTAGCGCGTTTCAGACGCGTTTTGAGAAGTTTTGAGGTTTATAATTAGTTTAAAGCGCGTTATGACTTGATTTGTTATAGTTTTTAAGTTTCCTTTGTTCTGTGGTGTTTCAATAAAGAGTTTATCTATTTATCTATCCGTGAAATCACGCGTTTTAAGCAAGGAATCTCTTGTTGCATGGCGAATAAGGGCCATTGACACTAACAGAAATTCTCTGTAAATATATAGTACTAAGTACGATAGATGAAAACCACTTAGTTCTGTTTTTTTTTTTCATTTTCGGAAGTGATTCGTTTGACAACAGTGATCGCGAGATTTATATCTGTTGCAAGCCTATCGTGAGATACGTAATAAGGCAACGGAACGGATGCTTTGCACATTAAGAGGCTTTTTCTAAGCAGTGATGCTAATAGAATAATATTTTGTTTTTTATTTTTGAGACACGTCCATAGTGAGACATAGACTTTTTTAACGTAATAAAAAAAACGCGTCACGATCACATAGGTACATAGGTCCTGACCCATAACTAGGATTCCCTATAGCTAAGGAATCAAGAACTACGAGGACCATGGTCCCACAAACACCCAGACAGCAAATATTTGTGGCTCACACAAATTTATGTAAAAAAAAATACGTAGTACAGAACTCCTGCCAGGTTGACGCACACCTCACTATGACGCGACTCATGCGCAGCCGCCATGGCGGGCCGGGAGGGGGGCCAAACCTGATTTTCGGTCTATCTTGACCTTGTGGCGGACACATTACATCACAACACCATGCTTCTGCGAACTGCAACCGTCGCGTTCAAATTTTAAGATTGGCTTTCGAATACACTATTTAGGGTGATTGGATTGTTTTGTTTTTGAGGCTCAGACAGACGCATAGATATAATATAGTCGGTATCAAAGATCGCTACCTATATTTTTTTCCGCATGAGGCTTTCCGCATTAACACTTTAGTATTGAATTTTCTTTCACAGATATTCTAAGAATAGATACTTTGAGCTCAAATTATATAGTTAGTGCAGTTTAGTCCTGTACAAGATTTTAATCTTTATAATTTATAGATTTTAATAAGTAGTTAAAATTTATTAGTTTTGTTTTACAAATGTGTGCTCATTCTTTTTAAAACTATGACGTAAGCATGGGCGCCGGCAGCAGGGTGCAAGGGGTGCACTTGCTCCCTCTTTCACGAAAAAAAATCATAGAAAAAAATAATTCCTCTAGCAATAATATATTAAATCAAATACCCGCGCGGTTTGAATGTGATTTATCTACATAATAAACATGTTTTATTCTATATTTTATAATTATATTAGTTAATAGTATATTTTCTAGATCCAGAACCCCTAGATCCTCTAGATCCACCCCCTTGAAGATCCCTAATTGGCTCCCTGACACTGTCATAGTTATATAATAGAAGTATGTAAATATTGCAGTTGAAATTCCATATTAAAAAAAAATGAATTAAAAAAAAAATTGTTTTTTTTTTTTTTAGAGTAAAAAAAAAATACGTCGCAGTGTTTCTTATCTGTGTATTGAACTAAACACCATCTAAACACTTTTGTATAGTCATTTTGATAATATCAGGTATAAACTTAATTAAAATGATTAACAAAAAATTATTGCGTTAAAATTACATCATCTTATAATGTTAGTGTTGAAATTGTAAGGTGTAAGAAGGTACTAGCTTTTTTTATATACATGGTGTAACAAAACAATAGTATACACAAAGGAACTATGTATAAAAAAATATATATCTATAAACAGTTTATCTATCTATCTATGTATGACGAATTATGGTTGATGATGGGTTTTTTTTTAACGATTTTCAGATCAGATGATTTTTTTTAAATTATATATAATTTTATTGCATGTAATAATTTAATTGGAAATAAATTGGCTTTATTATTATTATTATTATTGATGATGATGTATGTATGTATGAAGTTACTTAGTATATCCAGCGACAAATCATTTGCCAAAATAAAAAAAAACTTTAAAACACAATTTTTATTTGTTACAAACTATAACTTGACATTTTTTTAAATTTAAAACTGCGATAGCCTATATATAAACATACCCTTGTATTTTATATTCATGCCCTCTCTGTATGTAGCGTGGTCATTGCAATAGGTTGAATAGTCTAGAAAATAACCATAAAAAAAATTCTGAAAAATTCAAATCTTCATTTCTTACTTATTTTGTCAGCAAACTCTTACTGTAATTCAGTATTTACAGTCAAATTTTGGTAAACCGCTGTATATGCGGTTTTAGTATTGTTGCGTCTTTTAGTTACACCCTGTATAATTGTCCAACCTCTTTACTAACTCCGCGAAAGAATGGAACACCCTACCAGCCTCTTTGTTTCCCAATAACTATAACATGGAAGTCTTCAAGTTGAGAGAATCTATAGGTGTCTTCTAAGCCACCATGCTCCACCGTCGAACGCGTCGACACTTACCATCATTTAAGACTGCATGGACTGGTAGTCTGGTGACTTGTCTATGGCACAATTTAAAAAAATTGTGTGTTTAAAAATGGCATTTTCACAAGTCATAACATTTAATGATTTATTGTACATAAATGCATAATATTTAATGTAATATTGATTACTAATTTCCGTAACATCCGCAATTAGCAATTTAGATTTAATTAAATGTGTTCAATGCGTAAAAACAAGTTCGTTATCGAGTTAAATGTCATGGGGCGTTTGTCTTGGGTTTCCCGCCAAAACCCAACGAGCTTTCCGATGACAGGAGAATGGTTTATCAAGAGTCATTTTGTTAGAGCTGTTCTAATTCGAACCGTCTATGAATATTACTAAAACAACTCACGTCGTTTTTGTGTAGACACAACATATAAAAACTTGCCACCAAATTACACACAAATCGAAACTTTTTATTAATAAACAACAAAAAAGTTACTTTCGTTATCATCCTCATACGAAAAAAGGCGTTCATTTAACAATGTACGCTTTTCAAACGTCTTAATCCGCCATTTTGTTTTTTGTTTCAAAAGCGCGCGAAAAAACTTTTTATAGCGACAAAAACCATAGAGTTTTTACTCAAGTTTTTTCCTAAAAATAGTGGGTCAATGTGTCTTGATTTGTCCTTTTAACAGGTTTGCCACAGTTTTATTCAAATTTGATTAAATCTGACTCATTTCACCGTTATAATGCAATAATTTATACTAGCAACCGTATAATGTATTCATTATTACGTAATATTGCTTCATTAAATACACGTAAAGGGCTGAATTCAGTTTTATTGTTGCCGTGCTTTGTTTTTATGTTTTTATTTTGTTAATTTGACATTGACAATGTCAATGACTGGTAGTTTTATTTTATCGCTTCTTATATATGAATTTATGTGGAGTGGTCATTTGTACTTTTTATTTTAATTGAATTATTTTTGGAACACGTTTCTAAGAGTTATTTTTACGAGGCAAATGTATAATATAATTTGAAAAAGGCATAGATAATTAGATAATTATGATTATGAATGATCTTATTGATATTACTTCAACTTCCCAAAGCGTGTCGTAGAACCTAAGATGTATACGACGTGTGTTGACAGCATCAAAATTATTTATTTTCGTATTCATTTAATTTCTGACCACGTATTATTAAATTAAACTCACAATCTGTAATGTTTTGAAAGTCATGGTTAAAATCATATTTAATGAGCAGGGCATCCTTGAAAAATATAATCATTAACGAAAAAACTGCGCACCTAAAGTTTTCTTCAATTTGGCTTACCGAATTGGCTTTTTCTATCGATTCGTGCCGGCAAATTCACGGACATGGCTAAATAAATAACCAGACAAATCAAATGCTTACCACACCGATGCGGTGGCAACACATACAAATTGAAAAAGAAGCAATTTATAATAATGTACCTAGCAATTCTTTTGGGAAGGCAAAAACGTTAGAAAAAGATTATTGGGCCACAATACGGTCCTATTCCGTAGTTTTTTTTTTATGTCTAATTTACCTGCTATGGGTAAATACAGATTTACCGTGTAGTAAACTCTTGATCTAACCACCGATACTAAAAAAAAAACATTTCCCGCCCTTTTTAAACTTGATACTGGCCGAATGCACAAACTGTGCGGAGCTTAATCGAAAGAAAAAATAGACCTAGAAACTCCATAGAGAATTAGAGATGACTGAAAATTTCTAACGTACAAATAGCAAGGAGTTCTACGCAAAATTCTCTAAAATGTCTACCGTTCCAGAATCTACCATATTCCAAACTAGAAGTCAGTTAAATATAATCTATCCATCATACAAATATTATGGTATATACGTATCGAATGTTTTTGCCATACCAATCAAGTTGATTGACGTGCAAGCATTAGGTGTTACGTGCTTCCAAGCTAGCCGCTGTATGGTGACCATAGCTCAACCAAGTTGCCTGAAGTTTTAGAACTACACTTCAAAATTTCTCCTCAAGTAGAAACTTAAAAGTGAAGAATCCTCAAGGTATATACCGGGGTACTTTGACGTGACAGATGGGCTGTTTCCCTCGTATGAGGATTTTGTCGAGGGATAACCGGAGTGGAGGAAATTTTAAATACTAAAAGTATCAAAACACGTGGGGTTGGAGTGGAGGGAAAAAGTCTGGATTATTGACTTAAGATACGGGTGTAGGTGGCTACTCCTGTAACTGCTATATTTCAAACAAAACGACACATCTCCGGACACAATGCTACCTTCGCCAGATACTCATCCGCCATGCAGTAGTGTGCAAACATTACTGTATTACGGTTTGAAGGGCACTGTTTCCAGTGAAATTACTGGGCATATGACTTTAGAGCCGAGGTCTCACGGTGACGAACGTAATGCTGTGACTGTTTTAGGCAGGCGTAGCGCTTACCATCAGGTGAACGGCTTGCTCGTCTCTTCAAGCAGTGAAATAAAAAAAAATGGTACAAACTTCCATAAGAGGATGGTTATCCCACCGCATCATGGTCATAGCATCAACAGGTTTTCGGCTAACACACGGTCAGAAACCAACCTCACGATCCTCGGAAAATAATTCTAAATAACACTCTTGAACATCAAGTATCTGTCATCATCAAACGGGGCAACATTCACACCGTTGCGTAACGGCGAATAGATGATAGTTTTTTTTTTTTTTACGTAACAACGTCTAATAAATCGATTAACGCCGGCTGCATGCACGAAAAAGTTGACAGATTGTCCCGTAACGCTCATTGTACGCTTGCGCCGCATCATCTCTCTTCTCATCTTGACAGGTTAATTTTTCTTGCATTTTTAAAATCTGATTACTAGTATAAATTCAAGTATATATTCTTCTATTATTAAAAAAAATATTCAATTTTATTCATAAAAGTATGCAATCATTTCAACAATGTTTTGTTATGACGTCACGTTAAAATATGGCCCGTAAACCAACCTTACAGACAACCATTTTTTTTTATTTGAATGAGTGACGAGACGAACAAGACGTCCATCTGATGGTAAGCACTACTCCTGCTCATAACAGTCACAGCACCGCCTAGAACATTGCATTGCATAATCCTGCGCGGCACTGCGCTGCGCTCGTCACCCTGAGACATCGGCTCTAAAGTCTCATATGCCCAGTAACACGATATAGACATACATACATACATACATATGGACAATCATTTCAAATTAAATAAAAGCCTATATAATAAGAAAGAATAGTGGGAAAAGACGGAAGGGAAGACCTAGGAAACGATGGAGTGGCGAAATCATAGCCATAGCGCGAAAAAAGTGGACTGAGCGAGCTAAAGATAGGGAAAGCTGGAACGCACTGGAGGAGGCCTTTACCCAAACAGGGGTTCCTATCTAAACTTTTTTATATCTCAATAATGTAATGTAACTTGTAAAACAGCGTTAAATAGTTATAAGTTGAAATATATGTAATAATTAGGATAAAGGAAATAAAGAGGCTTTATTTATTTATTTATTTTATAATAAGAAAGAAAAATAATCAAGAAAAGGAATTCCCATTCCTACGTTTCGGTGTGACATAAAGCCTAGCCAAATCTTATAGGTACCAAACACTTCCATATGCCAAAACTCACAGCATTTAAATCATAATTCAAGATTCGATACATGACATCATCATATAAAATAAGCGTTATGTAAGCTCACATTAAATTATACCTAAGGTTTTATATATTAAGGTACTACTGTTGCTATGCTAGAAGAAACTTACAATGTTGGCTGAAATACCTTTCAGTGGATACCTATTAGTTAGTAGTGCGAGGCCTCTTCTGCAAGAGACCGCCTGGGGAAGTACCACCACACTTTTGCCAGATATTTATCGGCTAAGCAGTAGTGTATTCTGGTTTGGGGGGAGAGTTTGAGAGGTTTGAGAGAGGAGGTCTCCAGTGAAATTACTTGGCATATGAGGCATATGAGCCGATCTCAGGGTGACGAGCGAAGTGCAGTGCCACGCAGGATTATGCAGTGCAAAGTTCTGGGTGGCACTGTAACTGTTATGGGCAGGCGTAGCGCTTACCATCAGGTAAACGAAATAAAACCTATGGTTAATAGTAAACTGATTACAATCCATGTAACTAGCTAGAAAAAATATCACAATAAGTTTCAATAAGATTATTTTCTATTCTATTCTATTGTAGGCTGCGTGCAGTTCCGCTTATAAATTTACAAATATCTCTGTAAATTAAAAAAAAAGTTCCGTTGCTCAAAACGGAAGCTCTTGGTCCCCTATGGAACAGGAGCTTCCGTTTCCTAAGTCTGGACCGTTCTGACATTGACCATTTTTATACATCTCCATCCAAAACAAAATTGAAAACGTACCGCAATCAATTAAAATACCATTAAAATGGTTATTTTTTAATGTTAATTGTAGCATTAAATCATTTTACAACTAATTTATTGCCTTTCTGTTAATATAATACTGGCAGTCTCACAACCTTGGGGTTTTTGCTGTCTTTGAGCACACACGAAATTACATATCGGACACCTTAATTTGAGCTTTAATATTATAATAAATTGATTCCTGGTGGAGATACGGATAAACCGAGTCGGTGCGGTGGCGGATGCGTTGCTGAACTTTGCTATATCCCAACGACATTATTAAGTTATCAAAAAAATCCTTTTATCCGGGATAACACAACTGTCGTGTTTTTCACAACTTGCCACGAGTACGGCAAAACACAACTGTTGTGTTTGTTATATGGGGAAACACTATGGCGCGTGCACAGCCGCACCCGTGGCAAGACAAGCAAAACAGCTCAGCAGTCAAAGTCTTAATTTAGACAATAATAGATTAGCCCTTTAGAGATTCCGGTTACTTTTTTTTTAGTTTAATGGACTGTTTTTTTTGTTTAATTGTTTGAAGGGCAATGTTTCCAGCAGAATTACTGGGCATATGAGACTTTACAGCCGATGTCTCAGGGTGACGAGCGCAGTGCAGTGCCGCGCAGGATTATGCAATGCTAAGTTCTGAGTGGCACTGTAACTGTTATGGGCAGGCGTACCGCTTACCATCAGGGGAACGACTTGCTCATCTTGTCACTATCAAATAAAAAAAAATCATGTTAGAACTGGCTAATTAGAATTAATGATAGTAAATGGAGGCTATTGGAAAAATATCTGTACACGATTTTGGAGTCAAATGTCATCTACTTTAGGTATGCAGCGGCAGTGGGCGGACCTTTACCAAGACCACTATCTACATTAAACAAGTCTAGACTTTCCTATTGGTTGTCGCTGAACAAATAAATTAGAATGGAGATATCGTTGCCTTAACTAAATCATTCGAACACAACATGATTGTCACGTTTATGTCCAAAAAAAGCAAGATGTCAAGTTAACTGTATAGCAACTAATGTTTGTCGCCAAAAAACTAATCTAAGTTTTTAGTGCAAAAACTTGTTTTTTATTGACGGAAACTGTAAGCTATTCCGGAGGTCTGGCGCAGTGGTTCTCAACTAAGAGCGCTCCTTGATATTTGTTGACATTAACAAAGTTTAGGTGGTAGTGGGATGCCTCTTTTGCAAGAGACCGCCTGGGGAAGTACCGCACCGCTGCCAGATATTCATCTGACAAGCAGTAGCGTGAAAACAGTACTGTACCAACGAAATTACTGGGCATATGAGACTTTAGAGCCGATGTCTCAGGCTGACGAGCGCAGTGCAGTGCCGCGCAGGATTATGCAATGCTAAGTTCTGAGTGGCACTGTAACTGTTATGGGCCAGGCGTACCGCTTACTATGAGATGAAAAAAAAGGTTTTATCCGATAACATACTTGGAAATACTATATCAATTTGTACAACCAAATGATCAGACATTTATGTCTAAAATAAAAGAAGTACTAGGGTACCATAAGCTGATGGCGTTAGGAGGGACCATACTTTGAACACCACTAGTCTAATCGTTAATGGTGATAGGAAAAGAAATCTGGCGCCTTAACCTAACTATCCTCTGATCCATGACCGGTGGCATAACTCCGAAGGCCTGCAGGAAGACCAATGATTAGCCAAACCAACAGAAGATAGTCCGACAAAAAGTAATCAGGAAAAAACCTCAAGGTCCACCAATGGATATCAGAAAACGTCATTTGTTGAAATTTTTAAGAAATAAACAGTGTTTCTTGACCTATAGCCACATGTTTTTAGTTAAGCAATTACGCGTTTTTTTTTACCAGGAAGTAAAAATTTAAGATAAAGTGTCTTCGACAAAAATACGTTGAAGGACTTGTTGGACCGTTCTTTGAACTCGAAAAGATAAAAAAATACGCATTACGTGTTACGACCCAAATTACACAATCGCCAAGGAAAAGAATATGCTTTTGAATTATTTATTCCTATTTCCAACCCATTTATTATCAAGATCTCTTTTATTTAACTAAGGCCTGGGTATTTTAGTATATTTCTGCTCTTTTTTTTCTAAATTGTTTCAACAGTAACATGATTATTTATCCAAGGTACTTCATAATTATACTATCCTACTAACATAATAACTATACATATGTTAACTTTAGTATTTTTTCTGTATATTTTTTTTTTGAGTACAACATAGAGTTTTCTATTCTATTCTATTCTAAATCCAAAAAACTTAAAACTATAATCTCAAATCATTTATTGCAAATAAGCAAAAATAATGCGCTTTTACAAGTAAGTCATGACGCACTTTCTCATATACATAGAAAAAAAAAACAAATATGATCTACTAAACTTATGATTACGGTTTGAGTTTGAAAAAAGAAATGTCCCGTTCAAGTGGATGAAGTGGAGTGGATTATGGTGGAGGTGGAGCGGATTCATGCCTGAATCTCGCACAGGAAAAGGAAACTCCGTTAACTCAACCAGTTATAAAAATAAAGTTAAAAGAAAACGTATGATTGTATACAAAAAAAAAACCCAATTCAGCATTATATTCTCTTTTCAAAAAGGTTATTTAATTGTTAATAATTATTAATTAGAATAGTAATGCGAAAAACTTGATTTACAATTATTTAAACCTAGAGTCATCGATCTTTGTCTGAATAATTAAAAATCACATGATTTCCTTTCCAACCATCAATCATTATATTATAATAATATTGAATCAATAAGCTTAATTATTTGAATATAATTATAATAACGATTTTAATTTTAATTTATAAGCCGGAATAGATCTAGTTTAGCTAAATCCATGTATAATGTTGCTTAATTTAACAATTTCAGGGGTATTATAAAATATAATTTTTTTTTTTAATTTCGTGTTGCAAACTCTGTTTGTAATTCTTCCCGGCTGTCAAATGAAACGATCCAATATTCGTGAGTGCCCTTCCAAATGTGAAACAAAAAAAAAACCTCACAAAATGTTCCCATCGAAAACCGTATCGCCTCCCTTAGATTTCTCGAACAAAAAACTTTCGAAAAAATCCGTAACACCTGTTGCGCCTACGCATCCGTTGCTACGCAACGCGCCATCTTGCAGACCATCTGTCAAATTCAAATACAGAATTAATTAACAGCTAAAACGTATGAAAAAAAAACAATTACACTTGCTAAGTAAAAATAACCATCAAGGAAGTACAAAAATGTACTCGCTAGTGTATAATTTTAATAATTTGATAGACAAATGAAGGTACCCGCCGCCAAATTACAGTCGAATGATATTAAGTTAATGTACATTATAGTAGGTAAGTATATAATTCAAGGTCAGTATAATTAACGATAGACAAAGGAATTCACAAAACTATGTATGTTTCCATTTTAATTTTGATTTTTGTTAAAGATATATATCTTGACTGCATAATTTTATTTTATCTTGTATATTGCAACGGATAGTTATGAGGCGGATGGATAATTACGTCTGTCTGTAACACCTAGAACTCTGGATATCTTTTTTTTGTTCGAGTGAGTGACGAGACGAGCATGTCGTTCACCTGATGGTAAGCGCTACGCCTGCCCATAACAGTTACAGTGCCACCCAGAACTGTGCATTGCATAATCCTGCGCGGCACTGCGCTGCGCTCGTCACCCTGAGACATCGGCTGTAAAGTCTCATATGCCCAGTAATTCTGCTGGAAACAGTGCCCTTCAAACCGGAACTCAGTAATGTTTGCACACTACTGCTTGGCGGGTGAATATCTAGCAAAGGCGGTGTCTTGTTGAAAAGGCCTCGCACTAAAAAAATATCTATGTCTCTTAAGACATAATAATTATTATTGTATTACTAGAAAGCCATATCACAGGAAATGTTTGTAAAGCAGAGTACTCTGATATTGGCGCATTACTGCTTGGCGGCTACTTGGTCGGTACTTAACCCTTCAACGTCCTTGCACCTTCAGATTTCACTTCGATGATAAAGCCTCTCCCATACAGACGCAATATTATCGGCCGTCAATATGAGTTGTTCCCGGAGTAACGCAGCGTTATTCCGAAAACGTGTCCCGCGTCCTTTCCACACTGCTGTGTTATCTTATCATTATCACCTTCCGATAGAATAGAATAGAATATAATAGAAAACTCTTTATTGTACACCAAAAAAAAAAACTCAGTACACTTACAGACAACCTCCAAAAAATTAGTTAAACGCAGAATGCAAGAACGGGTGGAGAACAGCGTGATATAGTGTGACAGTGTGGATGTAGTGACAAAAATAGAGAAAGGGATGTTTAAGGGGTGTTTTGTCTGGATATCCAGAGAGGATGGATGAAGGTAGACTAACAAAACAGATTTATTGATCTAATATGAATGCGCCAGCCGGTAGGTCGACGTAGGCGAACGCACCTCGATCCAATTGAGTACGATCTAAAAAAAGGCTAAGTCAAAGGTACCTATAACCGACGCATTAAAGGAAATTAAAGCAGAAGAAGCGAAAGAGGTGCGTCAGGATCGTAGCATGTGGAAAGATGTAGTCTCTGCCTACCCCAAAGGGAAATAGGTGTGACTGTTTGTATGTAAGTATGAACAAAAGAACGCAACGTCTTACTCCTATCACAGAGTTTTTATCACAACCGTGTGTAAGATCGCATACGTCTTAACACGAAGAGTAGTAAAAAGATTCCGTAAGAACCCCTGTGATGCGATAATACTGCTTCTGTGTGGGGTAGGCTTCAGGACCGCACTCTGACCCACCCAGAGTTACGCAATGGAACGCAACAAAACCCAAAAGAGTTAAGGGCAAAAACCCATAACGGGTTCAAGAGGAACGGTCAAAATGACCTTTTTTCCCCCCACCTGATCGAAACGGGGGCAAAAAGAGGACACAAAAAAAGCCACAATGAATAAATGTTTTTGCAAATACGAGAATCGACTTTTTCTTAGCACGTGTTTGAATTTTAAACTGGCTTTTTGCTGGTTCCGTTGTTTTTGTGTCAATAATATTGGGGAAGGTTAGGAATTTAGGACTGATTGCGGAGGGAACGTCATATCAGTGGGGTTAGGTTAGGTTACTGGCATTAGGTTAGTGTGGCGATCTCTTACTTGGGCTGTGATCTTCAATGACGATTGTTATTATTAGAATTATCAGCATTATTGGAAGAATGAGTGATGACGATGCTACAGAAGAATCTGGATCAACTGGAACCAGACTGGGGTACGTTGAGACGGTTATTTACCCGTAGTCCACCTGAAAAGTTCACCTGGGCGGACTAAGGGGATCTTACCCTTGGTGCACCTGGGTGAACTACGGATACTAGCGCAGATCCGTAGTCCATCAGGGTGTAGGTATCTTGAGTCGAAAAAAAACATTCCACCTAAATCTGGAAGATCCTTGAATGGAGCTGTAATTTTGGTGTTCATATATAATAATGTTCACTCAAAAGGCAGTGGGCCGGTCACGTCACTTGAAGAACCGACAACCATGAGAGCAGACGATAGAGACCGCGTTGAGGCAAACGTAGTGAAGGAAACCGCCGGCATTTGGAGAGATGCATCAGGCAGGTGGAGTGACGATAGTCAACGGCTGGATGAGAAGAGCCGATGATCGGGCTCAGTGGCGTTCACTAGGAGAGACCTACGTCTAACAGTGGATGAATTCCGGCTGATGGTGATGATGTGGAATATTGAGGAAGAGGCCTAATACTACAAAAAAAATAAGAGTTTATGACTAGCGGAAGCGAGTTTATCTTAGGTTAGCTTGGTGTATTGAAGTATTGATGCAAAAATGGGTTATCAACTTAGTAATTTATTGTGCGTGGGCTAAGAGGTCTTGGTCATTCGCAAAACTTCCTGTTGCGATTTTTTTTTCATACTGGTCATTTAATTAATTTATTTATATCATTCATTGCCTTTGAATAATTAACACGCGTTTCGAATAACAGTGAAGTAAACGGTCTTAAAGTGAATCGGCTTTAATCAATTATGAACATGTTGGGACATTGTGAGTTACTGTTTTGTCAGACTAAAACTAAATTCAGTAAATATATTTTGTCAAAAATTAATTATATCGAAATATTTTTGTCTAAATTTTGTGGTTGAAAAAATTAATTATTTGATTGTTTGACTATGACAAATAAAAATCCAACTGACAGTGGCGACGATAAGGGTTTTCTCGTAAGTAAATTCAAATTTAATACTTTTTATTAATTGACCATAATTTCAAGTGAATTTAGGTGTCCATATCAAAAGCTACTTAAACATTCTATAGAATCGTTGACTTATTGCTGAGATCCCAAAAAAAATACACATTTAACACCCCGTACGTAGCTGTAAAACACACGAAAAAATGTAAACATTAATCAAACCACCTAACTTTTCGGTAACAAGTGAAATTCCTGTAAAAAATCTAGCAAAAACTACGCGCCCCCTTTGCAATGACGTTTATGAAAAAAAAGTTTTTCGTTCTAAATTCAAAAATGCTAGAATCTGCGCACGAGCACGTTAGCAGGTAAAATTTGGGTTCGCAGGTAGAAAAAATCTTTGGTGGATGTTGGAAAAAAAAAGGTTGCTTTATGCGACCCACCCTTAGAATGTGCGCCTACTATTTGTCATCCCTGTGGAAGGAAACAAATTTGATACTTGGTGGCAGGTGTTTTTGATTACCTAAACCTAATTCTATACAGACATCAGTTTCATGGTATAAATATGCATTTTTATAACAATGAAACCTTACTGATATTTATATTATAATTTAGTTATTTTTTTTTTCTATAAAGACTTTTTTTACCTTCTAAAATGTAAATCAGCGCCTCGGCACTATTTTTCTGACTGAGCGACGCAAAGGAAGGTATTGTGTTTATTATTCTTTCTCCGGACTTCTGAGTTAGTGTTGCCATAGAATAAATCTTATAACTGAGTAATGAGACTTTGGCCATTAGGGTTTCAGTGTCCAATGGAACAAATCGGCATTAGTATGTATCTATCGTATCTTTCATTCTGTGATAACTTGCTAGCGTCCCATTTATTAATATCTTGTAATAAAAATGTTACGTTCAAGTATGAGCAAATTCAGTTCATAAAATGGTTACGAGGTTTAGTTCGGCGCAAACTACGAGCTTAATCATTCGTAGATTATTAGCCGCATTACCACCATTTTTAGGGTTCCGTAGCCAAAGGGTAAAACGGGACCCCATTACTATGGTTTTTTTGTCGTCCCTCCAGAATGACTGGTAGAGAACGCTGCTAAGAATTTTTTGCCTTTTCTAAACTTGGTGTGCTCAAATATAAATTAAATAAAACACAGGCAAAGCGCCAGCAATGTTTTCATCATCAACCCATAACGTCCCACTGCTGGGCACGGGTCTCTCCTCACTTTCGTGAGGAGGGTTTTTTTAAGAAGGTTTTAGAAGATTAAAAAAAAAACGGACTACAAGTACCAAATACTCTTGATCCCCGAAACCAGCGGGGGTGGGAACGGCGTGCAACAATGCAATGCGTGCGCGCAGCACCCACACACCCTCACAAGTGTCGGATTGCACACACATACTCAAATACACAGATTTATCTAGCATGTGGCAAGTTGCGAGACTTTAACAGGAATACGGATTTTAACATGTGCTGCGATTCCAGAGATTGAATTTCTTCCTGTAGATATTTGTGGCTTCACGCAAGTTTCACTTTGTTCCCACCAGATTCGTGGCCTTTTAGAGTTTTTTTTGAGTAAATTAGTGCCTACTAAACAAATAAACTTAGATTAGACAATTATTTAATACTATTAAAGACTCGCTGATTCCTTCATAATAACTTAATTTCCAGATATTAATTATATTTTATAGTCCGTGCTTAATTTGATAAATTTACAGAATGTAAAAATAAGATGGCCATCTACAAAACTACAATGGAATAGAAAACTGTTTATTTTACACCAAAAAGAAATATAGACAATACAGATATAAAACAATAGCTAAAAATAAGGTAGTAAAATGAACGGTCTTATAGCTTAAAGAAATTTCTTTCAGACAACCTTTCATGTACAGAAAATAAACATAATTATAACTTTTCTAGCTGCTAGATAGGTATCTAGTGTAATCACTATTTTATTTAGTTTATCTTGTATAACGAATTTCATTGTCAAGAGTATGGCGAGTGGTGGTAGACATGCCTAGGCAGAGAGCTGGCAGCCATTTTGAGTTATTTCAACTTGAGTGAACAATTCCACTTTTTCAGGGGAAATAAGGATAATTTAATTCCACCAAGCCCATTCCATCATCGAACAACCAAAAGTATAGGGATCCGCTACCGTTATATGGTAGACATTCCATCTCTACGCACGAAGCGGTTTGCCTCCACAATTATTATGCGTAGCGCTAAGCAATGGAACTCCTTGCCTGAGTCTGTGTTTCCCGATAGTTATAACCTGGAAGTCTTCAAGGCACGAGTGAATAGGTTACTTTCTAGAGTGCACCATCGTAGGCCGCATTGTCACTTAATGTCATTTTAGATAGTTTTCAAACGCGAACCTATCCATCCATCCATTATCTATTTATCCATTTATTTGCTCTCATGCGGTCATACAAGATATTACAAAAAAGTATTTTTGAAATCGTTTTTGGAACTGCCCTTGAAATTGTGGTGAGGTAACTTTTACAATTTAGATAATTCTGAGTGAAACCGGACTCGCTGTATAAAGCACCTTATGGAGAATGACCGACAGCTCCCCGGATATACATAACATGTAATTACTCACAGACTCCGTACCTACCTACTGGATTGTTGAAGCATTACACGGTACAGAAATTGTGGAGACATATTTGTCTCTATGTTCACGTTGGATTTTACTTTTATCACTGTCATTATCGTTGTCATCGATCTGATAATCGATGAATTTAAAAACTATGATAACCTACTTTATGTATGTCCTAGTATTTTGGAAGTCAATTTTGACCCAGTTCCGTTGTAGAATTGAGTTGAAATTTTGCATGCCTCTCAAGTTCCGATGACAATAGGATATTAAGGTAACAGCGAGCTGATCAGATTGTAGAGACAGATTTGTATTAACACTTTGACTGCTGAGCCGTTTTGCTTGTCTAGCCACGGGTGCAGCTCTAACGCGCCATAGTGTTTTCCCATACAACAAACACAACAGTTGTGTTTTGCCGTAGTCGTGGCTAGTGGTGAAAAACACGACAGTTGTGTTTTCAACAGTGAACGTGTTAATACTATGTCTTCTGTCACAATATAAATCCTTCTATCCTACTTAATATTATAAATGTGAAAGTTTTTGAGGATGGACGTATGTTTGTTACTCTTTCATGCAAGAACGACTGAACGGATCTGGATGAAATTTGGCACACAGATATTTTATTACCAGGACTAACACATGGATTCCTTTTATCCGGTTCCTGTGGGATAATACTTAACGCGAGTGGAACTGCTTTGAGCGCATCTAGTCTATCTATATATATATAAAAATGTTATGTTGGTTTGTGTACGCTTCAAAAACTCAAAAAGTTCTGCACCGATCGAGCTGAAATTTTAGCATGATATATAATCCGCATCAAGGATTGTTTTTTATCTATTTTTTTCATCAGTAACATATCAGCGAATGTGCGAATGTGCCACAGCGAAGCGTGGCAGGGTACAGCTAGTAAATAATATATTTCAAAGATCTTCCACTCACGCACGCGTCACCCCAATCAAGACCCACACATACGTACCGACCAGTTTTTGTGGTTCGTACTAGGAGTCATGGTCGCTGCTTTATAGTTACATGATATCTATTCGTTACCTACTGCTTACATCTTAAACTTTGGCTGGAACAAGAATAGGCACGTTCTGTACCACGGATTATGAGATGAGAACTGTTTTATCATCATCATCATCAACTACCCGAATCCCATTTGTGACAAGAATGTGCTATCTCCTTTAAGTGTGTCATCGATATGCGCCCATTACTGAGCACGGGTGTCGCTTTACTTTCAAGAGGGTTAAGCCGGATGGGTGGATCTCTGATTCCTTCGAACGGTTTCATCAACGTCATCATCATGAAGCCATAACGTCCCACTGTTGAGCGCGGGTCTCCTCTCACTTTCGTGAAGAGGGTTAGGCCATAATCCACCACGGGGGCCCGGTCCGGATTGGTGGATAACATACCTACCTCCGAAATAATTCTCGGGTGGGTATGTGGTTTTCCAACGGTTTACTACTAATAAATGCTAGTCCATGGGTATTGTTATGGCATTGTCTTTTGTTAACTCATATTTTATTCGAAGCGAAAATTCGCCTAAAAACGTAGGCAACATCCAATTCAATTTTTAACCAAATAACATCAAATTACCTTCCAAGAATTCGTCTAAAATAGCATCTAGCTTGATACCTAACTTTAAAATCCGTCGGTAGGTGAGGTATCTACCTTGAATCTCGGCGGCCTTCATACATCTTTGCTCTTTGAAACTCTGAAGATTACCTACACTTGAATCTATTGCTATTTTTTCCTAAAATGTATTACTAGTTGCGCTCACGGCTTTACTCGCGTTGTCTGTAAAGAAAAGGTGTCGTATGTCTTATTCCAAGACCTGTCCTGAAAAAAATACATGAAAATCCGTTCATCTGTTTTGGCGTATTTGAGTCACAAACAAACAAGCTAGAGACCGCTTCTTCTGCAAGAGACCGCCTGGGGAATTACCAGATCACTGCCAGATATTCATCCGCGAAGCAGTAGTGCGCAAACATTACTGCGTTCCGGTTTGAAGGGCATTGTTTCCAGCGAAATTACTGGGCATATGAGACTTTAGAGCCAATATCAAGCGTCTCAAGCTGACGAGCGCAGTGCAGTGCCGCGCAGGATTATGTAATGCAAAGTTCTGGGTGGCACTGTAACTGTTATCGGCAGGTGTAGCGCTTACCATCAGATGAACGACTTGCTCGTCTCATCACACACACAATAAAAAAAAAAAAAAATTTTGTAAATTCTACTTTGTAAGAAAATAAGAAGGCATATTCTCATAGGTCTATAATTTTGTTCCTACCAAATCCACGGCTTTTTTATGTTAGGAAAGTTAAAGATTCCTACAATGTAGTCCGACAAAAAGAACCTGGCATCGAGTGATTTTATACCTTTTATCGCAAAATTCAATGCGTATTCATCCCATGGCATCACCACCTGACCCAATATAAAGGAGCGTCTCTAGAAAAAAGCTGAACGTTCTACTATTATGTATTCAATGGCTGAACACAAAAATCTCCCACGATACGCAACGCGTTTTTTTCCTTTTTTCGCATTGTACGTCTGTCAGCATTTTATTGCTTTTGATTGAACTGCATTGTCAAATAATGTTCATTCTGGGTAAAACTGTTTAATAAAATTATATTTCTCGGTGAATCTGTTCGATAGTTACAACTTAAGAGTGTTCAAGTCACGAATTAATGTGTTACTTGTTCTTCTTTCTTTCTTACTTCTTCTTCTTTAAGTGTGTTCCATCGTAGACCGCATTGTCACTTAACATCAGGTGAGATCATCAACAACCCATAATGTCCCACTGCTGAGGAGGATTAGGCCACAATCCACCACGGGGGCCAGATCCGGATTGGTGGATCACATACCTACCTCCGAAATAATTCTCGGGTAGGTGTATGTGGGTTTCCTCTTGATGTTTTCCTTTACCGAAAAGCGAGTGGATAATTACGTACATATGTTTTACAAGAAACACATTGGTACGTGCCTGCACTGGGATTTGAACTCACGACCTTCTGCTTGGAAGGCGGACGTTCTCCCACTAGGCTACCACCGCTTATCAAGTGAGATAGGCGAAAAAAAACCCTCCGTTATTTGAGATTTGCGAATTAGGAATTGTTCGGTTATTTTTATTTCGTAAAGGGTCAGTGTGTCAAACGGCCGGTAAAAATGCGCCATTGTTGTATGCAAATCAAGTAAATGCAAGTTACAATATGCAAGTTGTATTGAAATCCTATCAGTGTAGTTAGGGTTAGAACAAACCTCGAAGATGAGGGGAAAAATATGGGACAAATTATTTAAAAGATAAAAAAATAAAATTTTCATTTAGGAGTGTTAGAGACGGACACATTTAATAGACTGAAAGAAAGAAGGAAAGAAATAATCAAAAACATTTATTTTGACACAACTTCACGCAACAACAAACATGGACACATCGAACAACTCGACAAGAATATAAACAAACAAAGAAGATAATTAGATCTTTATGATTTTTAAAACGTCTGGCGAACCCATAGCAGCTAGATTTGGTCCGAGGTCCAACTAACCTAGGGATTGGAGAAAAAATCCAGTCTCCACAACATTTCAAGCAAAAGAGCTCACCTCGGAGCAAATCGCTGGAGATATTGATAGGAAAAGATAAGAATTACATAGCTAGACGTCATTTTCGTTATGTATTTTACGCGCCGAATTTGTTTATAATTAAAATTCTCGTTTCTACAAGTGTATCTAGACATATACTCAATTACCATGAATAATGATACACATTTACACCGAATGTATGTATAAATATTTGCAAGTTAAATAACAAAATACATCTGCTGACCAGTCAAATGTTTCTCAAAACCTTTAAAACTATGGGACTCCACAGGATGCAGCCGATAAATTCCGAGGATACGGTAAAATTCACATTTTTGTAAACTCCATAGCAAAATTAAGAATTGCTTTCCGACGACGCCAACTTGCTAATGATTCTAACCCGCAAAACTTCAACGGAATTTCAACTTTACATTCCAGTGATGTAGGTAGAAATTTAAATGACGACAACAATACTGTAGGTCATTAAGTCTTAGGGGATGCTATTCAAGATGTTGCAGATGAAATCACAAATTGAAATGACGTAACAATTGTCAGTGACAAAGAAAAGTAAGCTTAAAGTGCTTTTAGCAAAGCTGAAGATAGAGTGAAAAGAGCTATTGACTTATGTTCGGTAGTTATAAAAGGGATGATGCAGGTAGAGAAATTCGAACAGTTTGAGGGATGAACGAAAAAAATAAGGGTCGTATTTAAGACACAAAAGGCGGCGTTGGCGTCACGCTGCGCGATGGATGGCCGACGGATGCAGTTTTAGATTTTTGTGAAGATTTCGAACAGAATATTGAGACTGTTAATTGAATATGACCACTTGTAGCTACGGCTGGTAGATTTAAAGATGGTGGTGGCAATAAAGTTGGAGCTTTAGTAGGTTGTGATGCTATATTTTACTTTAAACGTTTATGTCAAGTCCACATTGTTCTGGAAGTAGAAAAGAAAAAGCAGGTCAAACAATCTGCCAACGAAAAGACAATCATCTGAAAATACTACTATTTACTGTAACTGCTGTCTTTTAAATTACTTATTGAGATATTGTATATCTAAAAAAAAAATTTATTAGTGCCAGGCATTTTTGGCTTCTTTAGAAATTTAAATTAACTTTCTACAGTTAAAAATTTTACCTGAATATATTATACGTGTGCGTTAATTTTATGAAAATATCGTGATTACCTACACCAAATATGAATTCCCACCTAAACAATTGGTTTTTTATATCCACTTCTACTTTTGAGAGAACCATGACATCTGCATAAAACAATCATTTTCAACAAACATAGTCAAAAAAGTTCATATTGAACACATTGCCCAAATAAAACCAAAAAACATTTTAAATGTAGCCTTTATTGCGACCCATAAAAGTCCAAAATAAAAACTGAACTTTTTGTGATAGATTTGGAAACAAAAAATAGGCGCCCAGCCCACATCTTCCGACAGGAAGAGGAACTACGAACTTATTTGATTATATTAAACATTAGAAATCTCAATAAAAAAATATCGAACCAGGTGGATTATAAGAACTTTGTTTTTATGGCAATCAAAAAGGCTCTAGTATTTGTTTTGAAATAACAAGAGAACCACCCTTTACGCGTAGAAAAACAATCTTTTTTTCCAATTTTTTGTCAAAAAATTGTTATTTGCCCTCGGAAGCCAAAAGAAGCTTTTTATGGTTTAAGACAAAAAGTTCAATTTAAACAGAGAAAGTGTTAGAAAACGCTCCTATGTATTTACCTTAGAAATCCATGTCGGCGTTTTTCACGTTCGTTTTTAGTTTTATTACTTTATGGCGTCCAGTAGTAATCGTTTCTTTGTGTAAACCGCTTGTTTCTTCTCTTTTGTGTTCTTCCGCGTTCTTTATTATTTTATTATTAGTTTGTTACGAAAAATATGTATTTTAATCCGCTTAAACTTTGCATCGATTGCTCTTTTGAATTTTAACGTTTGTTAATTCTTGTCCTTGCTAATTCTATTGGAAATTTTACTAACCGGTAAGATTATCTCTGCATGCTACGGCGTAGTTCTGATGGTTTGGCAATAAAGTATGGTATTTATTAAAAAATACAAACTTACCATGATATGTTATCAAGTTATGACTATGAGTTGGGTTGCTAGAAGTGATTTGTGAGCATACAAAATTACACTTTTTTTTAACCAAAGATCTTGCAAATGTCTTTGTTATACAAAACACCGTTTTCATGGTTTCGATTAGCTAAACAATTAAAAATTTTATTACCTCCTGTCATTTTGGCGTTTGCTTTAAAATCGTAGCCTTGCCATCGTACCCATTGTTTCAATAAAATTAATTAATTTGTATGTAAAATTGCCAATAAAGACTAGGGTAAACAAATTTAAATTTTTGCTTGCAATTTTACTATTTTATGGTCCACGTGGTCATATTTTTTCATCTGTCGATGACGCACATCATTTCTTACAATTCAAAAAACAAATTTATCCCGGCATCTGTTTAGGAAAAAACCTCTTAAAAGCTATAAAACTCTCAAAACTAGTAGCACAATAACTTTTATTTATAGTAGCATTATTTGTTATCAAAAGCAATGAAGATACTTCAACATTCGGTCTCGGAACCTGTCCTCAATCCGGTTTGGAGCGTTCGCGTGATGGATCACCGGACACTTGTACACGTAATCCTCCCCACCACCTTCCCCTTTTTAAGGCGAACTTCCTTTGTTTCATCTCAAAGCTCATCAACCATTGCTGATCTAATAAGACCATTGACTCGCAAACACGCTGCGATACCACCAATGAAGTCTGTACCCTTTTTAACAGAAACTTCCTTTGTTTCATTTAAATCTTCACCAACCATTGCTGCTCTTGTTTCTTCATTGACTCTCACTCATGCAATGGTGTCAGCAATGGAGTTGAATGTTGAGTTGAATTTTGTTGGTCTTGTAAACGTGGTCATTATGGTGATGACTTATACATTGAGTAGATCAAAATGGCGGGTCCCAAAATACAGGTTCCGTGAAGGAATACGTAAGATGCAGTATCCTATAAAACCTACTTTTACGACTTGTAAATCTTGCCGATTCAAAACCAATTCATGTTAATGAGATCGATATCATAAATATTTCGATATGCAATAAAATACATTGTCAAGGTCAGTGTTTGGCTTAGACTAGATTATTCTTAATAAAAATGATCTAATCTTGCAAATTTTATTGGTTGTCAATTAGCTCTTATCAATTGTATGGCTTGTAATAAATTCTAGCTGCGGACACAAAGATGTCTTGTTGAAAATAAAATAAAAGGTAAAGATTATCAATTTTATTTTGTATTAAATTATGCACCTTATCGGAAGAAACCGCATCCACCTGAATCCACCTTTGTATCAATATACAAAACCAAAATCGTAATAACAATGCCACTATCGCACATTTACGTCCTACTTCCGCACCCTTCATCAAAAACAGGTGATTTCAAAATCAAAATATAAAAAAGTCCATTCATTGAATTGACAAACCCTTCCTTCAGTACTTAGAATGAAAAAACATCAACGCATACGAATCAACACAAATCATAAAAAGTAAAAAAAATCAAGGCCGCATGAAAACGAAAACGTAAAAAGTGAACCCTTTTTAAAAAAAAAAACAATAAAATGAGGAAGTCGAAAATGACTGTGACGTAACACAATTTCATGACAAGAACAAAAAAGCTGTAATGTTACTCATAAAAAGTTTCAAAGTTTTACTTGCAAACATTTTTTTTTTATTTTTTAAAACTAAGATACAATGTAAGCACTCTCGTAACAATAGTAATGCCTTTGGTTGTTATGTAGGTTATTATTGATGTAGGTTATTATTTAATATTTTAAACCATAAAAATCGATTGAAACTGATAGTTTATTACGCAAGAATAGCAATAATTTTACGACAAGGATTTCGTCATAAAACTAGTAAAGTAGCCGACTTTTGTTCGTTTTTGTTTTTGAATTATCGGGGTCCAATAAAAATTCCGAAGTTTGTCTTAACATATTTATTTCTCTAAGATCCTTTTATTACTTTTTATTTTTACTCTGCAAACAACAAAAACTGTTTTAATGATTGGGAAATGTAATGTTAAAATATAATCGCGCATGAAAAAATATCAATGAGTAATTTCAAACATTTTTCATGTCACATCAGAAATAATGCCATAATATTCTGTAGCCAAAAATTTTACTGAGTGAAATATAAGAAAAAAGAAAAATCATTTATTTTGTGTTGTCTGTCTCTTCAATATATTCACGTAGCAGCTTAACAAATTGAGCCCCTGGTCCAGTATCTCACAGCTCTGACCACTGCATTGTGTGCCAGGCGATGCATCTGCTCCCAAATCCTATTGTCAGACGAAAGCTTGCGTGTCTCAAAAGAGAACCTACTCAGTTCAACTGGGGAGTTCACAAAAGTATTGAAACAGATAAAATTGTATTTACTTCTTTATGCCAATAACAGGAACGAAAATAGATGTTGTTGTCTTCTATACCAACAATAATATAGAATACCTATGATTTCTAAAAAAAAGCCAAAATTTAAGTCAATGATTCTATTTTTGCGATGCCTAATCATAAATTCATAAATGACCCTTCGAGAATTTTTCTCTGAAAGTTTGTCTTGAACAGGCTCCGAAACGGGTCAGCGGATTTCAATGAAAATTGTTGGGATTAAAACAAGGTCTTAAACTAAAATTTTCGGGTATGTTTCATTTCGATATCTTTCATAGTTTAGAAGATATGAATATAAATGTATTTGTCCTAGTACCGCGCGAAGCTTTCGTAAGCTTTTCTACATGATCCGTAAAAATGGGTTAATTCGCACCAGCTTTTAAAACTCTGCACCAATGATATATTCAAGGTTAAGTGCAGAATTCAATGCCATCGCTCAAAAACGGCTATGGCAATTCGAAGACTTCTGATATCGAAAAAGCCGTACTAAGCCATCATGGTGGATTATGGCCCATCCTCCCTGTGAGAGAATACTAGTGTCATAGATATAGGACACATATGAGGCTGGCGATGATGATGATGATGATGAATGTAGCTACAATTCGACCTTTAGCCTTTTATCGAATCATTTTGGATTCCTTCTTTTTGTCTGTAAAGCCATGTCGGTTTATTTTGCGACAATCTTTGTTGTTACACAGGACCCCAAATATATTTTACGCATGTCCATTATGTTTGGGCTTATTATTAAACTGGACTTTTAATAATTGATTATGTATGTTGTCTGATTCAAAGACGTTATCACCTGACTCACCTAGACTAAAAACGTGTTTGTTATTACCTTTATTTTTATTCTTAATAGTTAATAGACACTTTATTATAATTTTTAAGTTATTTACTTCCCAAAGTGCAGTCTTTATGTCATATTATTTAGGATGACCCACTGTACGTACTCTAAACTTAATATTGTGTTGTTTCGTATCAATAAACTCTTCTTAAATACATTTTTGTAATTCCGTCACCAAGGAACCTAAGTTCTTAAGTCTTTACTGCTTTGGATTTTTACTATTCCTCTATCGTTTCTTGGAATTTAAGAGCACCGTTATCTTTTCATCGTTTATCCTTTATGATGGTTATCTTACAATCTTTGAAATATTTAAGACTATAGCCAGGTTAAGATCTAGTATTTCTTTGGAGGTTTTCGTTATTTTCGTTGTAATTATTGCCAGATTTGCCTTCATCAATTTTGTCTAGATTTTAAATTTTAATAACCTGGTCTTCAGATTTAAAATTATGGTAAGCTTTGGGCTGTCATTATAGTGATTAAATGATTACTTTTTAATTATTAAAACCAATTGAGTCTCTTTATTCCTAAAAACATTTATATGTCATTTATATGTCCTCATTTCTTAATTGTGAAACACGCAAAACAACCTTTGTTTTATATCTTAGTGTTATAATTTTATAAATCTCATCATTATTAGATCTTCTGTCGTAACAGTTTAGGTTGTAAGCATCTAAGTTTATTCCAAGTCTACTTAAGTTCTCAAGTGCCTCATTAGAAGCACTGCAAAGTCTGTTTAAAATTGAGCTTCTTTCAATTTTAAATTCTTTCTCTCAAGCCAAGGGGTGATCGATTCCTACCGGTTCCGCTGCTGCATACAATTAACCACCCTCATTTGCGTCTGGTCATTGACAGCCCTGTTTTAATCAATAACTTCTTTTTAGCGCTGCGTCCTTGGTTTTTTTTCCCGGCGCGACTTTTTCTGCGCGTATTACGTATATTATGTGTCAATTGGTCTGTGTTTTTTTCAGCACACCTAACGCCTTACCTCGTTTTCGTTGATTCCGCAAAAAGCTTAGCAAAAAAGGCAAAAGCTCAGCCAAAAAATCGTCTACCGAACAGTATCTCGTATCGCCGGTCTTGTAGCCATTTTAATTATTATTTAATACCAAGGGACGAGCACGTGGCGATGTGCGCCATCACTCTCCCCCTAGTTGAACTAGGGGCGCCCGGCATCGGTCCTCTCGCTCGCACCAAGCCCACTTACACATATAAAAATCGTGAATAATAAAAAAATGTGTACACATTTTTTTCGCTTAACCACCGCTCGTCTGTGTGCGTGCGGCCTCACGCCGATAGAGCGAGACACGGCTATGCAACCGAGCGGCTAAAACTACTCCCCACTCCGATTTTTTAAGCTCAGCTGTGCTTGTTTGCGTCCGTGTGATTTTTTTCATTTTTATGTGTTAGTGTACCCCTCGCGCGGTGTAGTTCACTTTTTCTACTATAGATCTGAATTTCAGTCTCGTTTTTGCCGCGTCGGTCTAAAGGCGGACGAGGTGGCGTTTTGTATTGCATTTTAGTGATGCGAGTCGCTGGTTCGTAGTACTCGATAGAGGTGCGTTGAGTCTGGAGACGCCGGCTTTTCGTGCGACCACATGTCGTGTTGAGAACACTGGCTAATAGCGCTACTGCACGCCGGTGCACGCGCAAATCGACAAGCGCGAGCGGGACGGCACATCCTCACGTGTGGACTACCCACAGCCGCAACAAATTATATAGCGCACTAAAAATATTGAGAAAAAAAATCTGGTAATTCGGATCCTAGTAACGACGGCATTCATAACTTTGCCGCGGGGTCAAGAGCACGCACGGCGTTTTTTCCGTAATAAATCCGCCGGTATTTTTTTTAATGTTTATTTGCGGGGAGCACGTGGATTTTTGGAGTAATTTTGGCTATCCAGCCCTGGACTGTTGCCTTTCGGACGTGTTGTGACGGTAGTGTTACCATATTATGTGATATATTTTTAGTGACATTATAGAATAGGAACAAACTGTGATTTATTATGGTGATATAGTTGGTGATTGTGAAGAATTTTTGGATAGTGACAGGTAAGATTTGGAAATATATTTTGTTAATAAATTTGAAAGTGGGTTCACTGTTCTCCTTTTGGAGGGGTGGCAGAGGTCCCCCGGGAGGGGTGAGAATTCTTTACGTAAGTCTCCGGAGTTGGTAGATAAATAGTCAGAATTGCTGTCAAGCCGACCTTGAATATCTTCCGGACTATAAATACGGAAATATTTTCGGACAGCGCAATGCGTGACGTTAATATAGAGTTGCTTTAATTTGTTACTGACATCTGTCAGACTGTTTGACAACAAACAGTTATTTACGTAAGAATTATGTGGACCTGCTTGCAAATTAACATTTTTTTACATAATTTCTGGCTTATGTATTACTAATATGAATAATTGATTTTTTATGTTTTATTTTATGTAATAATTAGTAATGTGTGATTATTATAGGAATAAGTAGGTAGATGAGAAAAAGTTTTTTTTTTATGATTTCGGCGTAATAAAAAACTAAAAATTGTTTACATCATACGATTAATTATGTGAAATAGGTTGTGTCAATCGTCTCCTTTATTTAAACTGTTATCTATAGAGGAAACAGGACCTATGGCCCATTATGCATAGCCAATCCACCTGCCCCTTTAAAAAAAAAACAAGAATGACAAAGACATTTGCATAGCATACTGTTTTATCATGGGTAATTACAAAGTATAATAAGTTATTAACTTGTCCTAGGTAATTTCTTGTCTAAAATTAGTAGCAAAATGTAACCGGCCAGGCATGGTATATTAATCATCGATACAAAATAATTGCTTAAAAGTAAAAAAAGCCTAACGTGAAATTTAAATGACAGAAGCGTCTTATTATCAGCTTAATGGATATAAAAGTGATAAAATGTTGTGTGATTTTATATTGATACAATAATAGGAAACTATTCAAATTCTTCATCGCAACAAGTTGCTTGTGAATTTTTAATCTGCTGTCCAAAACATGTCAGTAGTACATTTTTATATTTTTTTTAATAACACATGTTAAACTTAATGCAATAAATAAAAAATATACAACACATTTTATCCTTTCAGACGTTTTTCACTATACAAGTTTAAAACCTTACAAAATTGTTAAAAACTTAGAAAACAACCTTTAAAATAACCACTTTGCCGTCAGATGACAAATACCTGACCGACAGCCTTGTACTTAACGCTTCAGTAATCAAGAAATCTCCAATAACTGCTCAAACCATATTAAAACTAAAAGGAAAAAACTGTGCCGACAAAAAACTAAACTGGAAAAAACCTACAAGTACTTAGCGACAGATAAAGACTAGAAAAAGTGGCCACGCGTCTGGTACAGTGAAAAAAAAAACGACAAAAAATTGCCTGAACTTTTTGACAACTTTACAGTTAGTCTATTTTCGCTTATTAAAAGGACTTTGGGGACACATTTTTGTTTAATAAGAAAAAAAAATATTATTAATGTTCTGATTTAATTACCTTTTAAAATGAAAATAACCAATGTATAATATTGACAAATAATATACTGTCGTAAAATTTTGCTTGCAGTCAATAATTATAAAGATAAAAAAAACTATTCACAAAGTATAATAAATAAATTTAAAAAAAATTGTTAATAAATAAATTCTAAAAAAATATATCAGAAAATCTAATGTTGCCAGGTGATTAGTACGCCACCACCTAACCCAACATAAATAGTTAACAAAAACCTAATTACATGCCCCAAGCCCCTGGACCAAACTAGTATTATGATTACAAATCTTTGAGTCGATCAACCATGAGGGCCTGTACATAACATCACCAAATAACCGGCCTGGAAGCACTCGGTAACTTCAACCTTAGATCTGATATCATAGGAGTTAAAATCAATCGAGGAGGTGGCACAGTAACCGCAAAGTTATTTTGTTTTCTTTTCTATACGCGCAATTATATCTTTGACAGCCGTGTGTGCCGGTCTCCACAGGTACAGGTAGTGACAGAAGTAGTCTGCTAATGACCATGTATCTTTTATATATATAAAAAAAATCATAAATAAAGATTTATAAAAAAATATATAGACTGAAAATAGTTTCGAAATATATCACTAACACTTAGATAAAAGATAAAAAAAACTTAAATTAGGTATACAGCATATCCAGTAGCATTAATAAAAATAGTTGTTTCCAATAAACGCGATAAAATCGTAATTAACAGTTAACACATGTCGCTAAGAGTAGTGAAATATTTATATTATAATGCCTTGTTGCAATAAATTTACATATCCATGAATATTTGTCTTCTGAAAATAATTTAAATTCATCTTAGGACGACAAAGTACACAAGCGTAAAGATATTATTAATATTATGCGTATTTAATGCCTTGTTGCAATAAATTGAAATGTCAATGAGTATTTGGTTCCTGAAAATATTTGAAGCCAATCTTAATGCGACAAAGTACGCGTAAAGATGTTGATGTTAAGTGTACGACACAGCAATGTGATTATAGATGCCTTATTCGATCCGGCATGTGGGCTACAGGCTAGATCATTGACACAACCTACGCAGAAGCCACTCGTCACCTGCTTGCAGCAAAAAAAAACTACTTTTTGTCCTTCAAATCTTGAAATAGACGAGATTCTATACTGTGGAATCTTTTTTCTAGTAATTACAATAGTTCTAGATATATACGAAACTATGATAAAATGTAATTGAGAGACAGCTTAAGTAGTCTACCATTGGTTTTTTTTATTCTTAAGTAGTTTCAAAACGAATTCTAACTTAAAAATAGTAATTATTAGCAATAAATATTAAACATACAAAACTATCTTTCCAGCCCAATGAAAACGGAGGATCTCGGTATAATTCCATGACACTTACTGGATGATAAGACAAGTATTTTTGTAAGGCAGTGCCAAATTAGAGAGAATTTATACATATTTAGATAGATATATTGAAATATCAAGATGATGGAAGGAAGGACCATTGACTACAGGCCGGACGGGGGTGGCCTGGACTACCACAACTCGCCGCTGATGGCCGAAATACACGTAGATAATTACTCACATATACACAGAAGTATAGAACACCTGAGGTCTATAGGGGTCCCTCCACCTTTAGACCCGCACAGGCATATATCGAATCTAGCAGACTTGCGAAGATACGAACAGCACGAGGAAATGCCTGAAATAAAGCCGTCCGTATTAAGACTATCAGAGTTCAAGAGTATACAGGACATCAGATCGCATGATCAAGAGAATGACGCGCATAGACAAATGACCCCTCATTCCCAAGATGATGGTCCCAAAGGGTACAGTGCGCCGTCGACGCCGCTGTCGGAGAATGGAGGCCAAAATCTGCAGGAGGAAAAGGTTTGATTCTTTTTTTTATTGATTCCACAGTGATTATTTTACTTTCAGGTTGAAACTTCAGGTTGAAGCTTGTCCTTAAGTTTTCCAATATACACAGAATAATCTCTGATACATGTTTTTCTAACAAGATCTTATCTCATTTCTAATTAGTATAATGTATGGAACTAACGGATAAGCGCGCATAATATTATTGTTAACGATTTACATATTGAACTTTATATACTAGACTTATTCACAAATCACCTTACAAGTATACGATAACCTACAGTATTCAACAAAGCCAATTGCGCCTAAATCTTTTAATGTTATGCCACGTTGCTCAGCAATTACATTTGAAAACAAATCGCAGGTAGGTAATTTAAAATCCTTGAGCACTTCGGAAGTCTTCAACGTCTTGACGTCATTGAGTTTGTATAATTCGGCAGCTCAGCACATTGTTCGTCGAGCAATCATTATAGCATCACGACGCACGCCTTTTCCGTGTATGAGTCTATTAATCTTAGATATTGTTGCATTGCCATCTTTAAGTTGAGAATTAGCTTCGTTTGAACTCTGAGCGTCTCTTTTGTCAATAATGTTTTCGGTTATATTCTAATATTAGCAAACATTTATCAGCGTTTTTGGCCATGGCGCCATGTTCGTTGATTAGGAATCCTGACCTATGTGAGTTCAAAGCTTAGCAGACCTTGGTCTTTTCTGCGATATCATGGACCTAACCTAACTCAAGCGTAGGAAAAATGTGATAAGTAACAGTAATTAATATCAATAAATACTAGTGCGTCACCTGAAACTTCATTTGCAGTAGTATATTTGATATTAGATTATGTTACATGAGAGGATATTGATATTAGAAGACATTAACAACATTAATATATTATTCTTATTTATTGATTTTATCAACGTTCCTTGACCCGTGCTTAACAGTGGGATGATATGGGTTGAGGATGATGATGATGGGTATTCCGAATTGAAGACGATTTCCAATCAATGTCACGCCGCTGCGCTGGGTCGGCTTCTATACCATCGCTGCAGACTGGTGAGGTGCCTACGTACATCCTTCTTCTCATTGAATTTTCATGCAATGTACTTACATAAATTTTTAAATCTGATTCTAAGCTACCAAACATTGAAAATTTCACTGCAATCCATTCAGCAGTTATAACATGATATGAAAACGAACTAACGCTAATAAAAATATGTCCTTATTTAAACGGTACCTCATTTAAATCTGTTAGAACGATTTTCATAGCAGCTCTTTCTTCAAAGACTTCTTCCTACTGTTTTATTAAAAGACAGCATAGGAAACCAACATACCTACCCGAGAATTATTTCAGAGGTAGGTAGATAGATAGATAGATAGATAGATAAACTCTTTATTGAAACACCACAGAACAAAGAAAACTTAAAACTAGAACAAAACAAATAGGTGATCCACCAATCCCGATCTGGCCCCCGTGGTGGAATTTTGGCTTAACCCTCCTCACGACGTGGGACGTTATGGGTTGATGATGATAGGAGCTAAAGTAACAGAATTAAATTTAAGAACTTTTTGAGATATTATAAGCACTTAGACACATTAGGTTCCAATTTCCCTTACTTCAATAGCTGTGACTAGTCATAGAATGACTAATAGAGCAAGCGCTGGTACATTAAAGTGTGTACACACATATAATTCAATCAAGTTCAAGAGCTGAGAGACCTTGCCGAACACGAGTAGTTAACAAGTACTGTCTTTACCAATCTCTTGTAAGATATTTGCTTAGCATTTTTAACACTTCCTTGTTAATGTTATTTCTAGCTGGATTCTAAATATTATCGATATTATGTATATCTATACTAATATATAAAGCTGAAAAGTTTGTTTGTTTGAACGCTAGGATCTCAGGAACTACTGGTCCGAATTGAACAATTCTTTTTGTGTTGAATAGTCCATTTATCGAGGAAGGTTATAGGCTATATAACATCACGCTACGACTAATAGGAAAAATTAATTATATTGCTTTTAAGAGATTTATTGCGGGATAATTTGAATTATGCGGGTGAAACCGCAGGGCGCAGCTAGTGTATTATATTATGTTTGGCATCATTTAACACATATTTTTTTGTTTCTGAGTCTGGTTGTTTGTAGGACAACGGTCCTTGTAGTTCCAGATTCCCTAAGAACAGGGAATCCTAGTGAGGGTCAGGAGCTGTCTATGTTATCGTGACGCGTTATTTATTTCTCATTTTATTTTTTTTATTTAATTTATATTTGCCTTTTATTACCATCTGCAAAAAACACACGTTCACCCTTTTAACAATTCATAGTTTTGGTTTTCTGCAAAATAATATCGGGTACTTCTCATAGGTCCACAGTTTGTTACATTGTTGCCGAAAGAAACCTTTCCTTATTCTTAGTTAGTCCTTATTCTTGAGAAATTGATAACAAATTGGATTAAAAGGAGATCTTCTTATAAGAGTCGTCTGTTATGGTAAATTAACTTGATTTTCCTTTTTTATTAATTAGGTGGTAAATTGCGCGTAATATTTCGATATTGGCTACACGCAATTATCTGAAAAGAAATAGGTGCTCGCGTAAAAGTTCTTTACAAAATAAGACTCGCGGTGACATTTGACTTACATTATCGTGTTCAAGTGATTAACGAAATAAATGTTAAGTAGGTACCTTTCAGGGTTTATCAACATTTCCAGAGTGCAATATGCCTTTTATCGCAAACAATAATTATTTTAGTAGGTATTTATCATAATAATTATCAATTTATTTATAAAACACACCATGCGCATGATGAATGAAGTTGTAATGTGTATCATAAAAATTAACTATCCGTATCAAAATTAAATTACTGCTATTATTAACTTGATACATTCTGATAGGATTTTCTTAAATTGAATTTTAAGTTTTTTTTTTAAAGGACATTTTTTTTTGTGAAAAAATCGATCGGCCATCTTGTTTTTTTTAAATAATAATTGCAATTGCCAAATTTTTGCAATCACCACTTCCGACGGCTCAATCAACAAAAATTAGTTTTAATGCTTCAATTTGGTTATGGCATGACGCGAAAGCTTGAGTGCCGGCAGTTAGATATTTTGATGACTACGGATATTCCTTGAACGCGAACCAAGGTCAGGCGAAGCCAGGTCGCGTAGAGGTTGTATAGGACAGAGGAGCGATGCCTATTGTCTGAACGATGTTTTTTATGCAATTACATAGATAACGACCCGTGTACGGAGTTAATGAATTTTGTATTTTTCGCCGCTTCATTTTCCGGGATGATAAGTATCGTTGATTTAATTTTTTTTGTGTTTTTCCTTGTGCTGAAGTTTAATAATTGTTATTATGAACATCAAGATTATATATTAGTAAAGAGCATTATTCTTGGGTTCTGTACCTTAAAATAAAAAAGGAACCCATAGGATCACTATATTGTCCGTCCATCTAGTCTTTTTTGATATCTTAGTTATGTCATAAGAAAGAACAGTTATTATATTAAAAAAAAAAGATGCTGCCATAATCTTTTTCATAGAGGTAATTAGTATTTTTTTTTATATTCAATTTGTTCATCGTATCCACGTTTCAAATTAAGAACGCTATTAAAGACTGAAATAATAATATAAACCAGCCTTAACAGTGAGAACTAAATTAAAAAACTTTTGGGCTTTTTTGGCGGGAACCGATTTTTTTTCTCAATTTTGTATTTCTTCGTGTATTACAATGTGTATTGAATATTCTCCAGTTTTCTTTAACGCGTACAAGTGTGGACAAAAATCCTACCATTTCGTGTTCTCTCCAAAAGTCCTAAGAAGTTTCAGTAAAGCACCGACCACTTTACTAAATCATGACTGACTAAACCACCCAGCACCTAGACTGGGAAATGATTTTACCATTTCGGAAATGTATAAAATTGAAATATTATTAGTCTTAACCCTGGCTAAATGCTTTTTTTTATGTTTCGCAATGTTCTTGCGAAGTCAAAATTAAAAAAAAAAACTTACGTTTTCCACACAACCCAGTTGACTCGTCACCGATAACTTATTAGTCCAGCCAGACTTCCTAACAGTTACAAGGTCACTGATAAGAACATGAACCCCTCCAAATAGTCTGTTAAATAAGTTTTATTAGATAAAGACTATTATTATTGTTATTTTTGCACGAAGGTCTATCGAACGCCATATTAGAGATGCTACAGTGGGTTTAATGGTTATTATAAATTTGGTGAAAAAAAACCGGGTAACTTAGAAAACATACTGGCAATACTTAAATTGAAAAGTTTGTCGGTGATTTCAAAATTAATTCCAAAATTTAATTGAATACTTATTGTTAATAGGTGGCCTAATGATAATTCTTATACTTAACCGTTTTTAGAAGTTTAGTTTTAATTCTGTGTCTGTCTGAGTTCGGAAAATACCATCAGCACCAACCCATATTACCAGCGAGGAGGTTTAGGCCATAATCCACCGTGGGGGCCCAGTTCGGAATGCTGGAAAACATACCTCGGAATAATTCTCGGTACCGAGGTATGTGGGTTTCCTCACGACGTTTTCCTTTAATGGAATGCGAGTGATAACTACGCACATAGATAGATAGATAGATAAACTCTTAATTGAAACACCACAGAACAAAGAAAACTTAATACTAGAACAAAACAAATTTTACAATTAGTGTCACAATGGGCGGTCTTATCGCTCAGAGCGATCTCTTCCAGACAACCATGCACGGAGAGGAGTAATTAGGACATCGGACGGTGGCTTTCCTTATATACATAGAATAAAATAAATAAATAAATAGAAACATATTATACACAAAATAAACTTAAATACATAGTAAAGTAATAGATAAACTTAATATATACCATAATATAATAAACATACATACCTACTATACATACTGTATTCGTTTGTTATTGTGACTAGCTGAGCTCCGCGGTTTCACCCGCGCAGACAATGATCTAATAGGGATTGGACACATTTTCTGTATATCAAACATATTATTTTGTTATATATTTTATTATTTACGTTTTAAATTTGATATAAATCTGTTAAACATTTTCAGTGCTCAGTGAAACCAAACATACAATAGTAACGCACAAGATAAATATTTTCTAAAATTGTATGATATAATAGGTAATTAGCATTAGCAGTTTCCAAACTTCAATACATGCCATGTACATGGGAGGCCAAGGTCATACAAACATGCTAAATTTGGAAATGTTTCTCAGTTTAGCATTATTTATATGCAGTTTTCAGGATTCATCTGAAGCCTGACCCCCAAAATATTTTAAGAAATTTGACTTTCAATCTTTGGACAACCTTCAACACTGAATTGTATTGTATTAATAATTTATATTCTTTTTTTTTTACTTTATGTAGTAGGTACATTGTGGAGTTGAAAACATTTTTAATACAGGTTTTAACAATTAAATAGGATTTTTTACACCTTTAAATTGTATTTGTGTCGTTTTTTTATTATTATATAATTATTTACACAATAACGAAATTAAAAACTTGATAAATTACTATGAAGCACTTACATAGGTACGTGTAATTAATTATATTTATATTTTTTTAAATTTATCCTTCTTAATATTTTTAGTATAATCTGTGAAGATACTAAAAAAAACATTATAATTTGACAAATTTGAAATAACATTGAAGTGTTAAACATGGCTTCCAAAATGGAATCGTAACGAAATTTATTTTCCTAATCGAATCGAATCTATTCTGCACGTCTCAACTCTAATCTATCGAAAAAAAAACTCGATCTCGTTTCCCGCGCAAATCGCCCGCGCTCCGTCGAATTCGATTCAAGGCCGCATTCCAATTTCAAAGCATCCATTGTCAATGTCGCCGGCCAGTGCGCATGACGGATATGTTTTCTTTGGCTGCATCGTCCAATTTATGAGATTTTAAATTTAACATCTTTATATTTTTATTTTATGTTTTTAGTTAGTTCTTTTTTTTATTTACAAATATATTTTCTTGCTATATGCGCCAGAAATATCACCGCATCACCCGTGGATAAAATATGGAATGGTTAATAATAATATGAAAGTTAATTTTTCGTACTTACTTAGTTTTTGTGTACCAAATTTCCGTTCCCGTATGAATACGGGGATAAAATATAGCCTATGTCACTCGCTGATAATGTAGCTTTCCATTTGCGAAAGAATTTTTTAAATAGGTTTAGTGGTTTAGGCGCGAAAGCGTAACATTAGTTAGGTTATAATATTAGTTAGGATTAGGGTTACCATACGTCCGGGTTTCCCCGGATTTTTCCTAGTTTAGAGGGCGTCCGGGGAGCGTTCGGGTGGGGCTACATTTGTAGTCCGGGAAAAAAATTTAAAAATTACGAAAATTGATAACTAAATTAAATTAAAAAGTCTGAAAATAAATAAAAAGGTAATTTCAACTATTTTTATTATACTGACTAATGACTATATTTAAAAAAAAAATACATTTCCGGGTTCTGCGGGACTATGCAGCACGGTGCGGATCAGCTCGAGTTCGTTTCATTTTGACGTTTGATTGCCACGGGACTCGTCATTTCAATACGAATGGCGAGTCCAGTGGCAATTAAACTTCAAAATGAAACGAGCTCGAGCTGATCCGCACCGTGCTGCATAGCCCCGCTGGGCTCTAAAATCCGGGGTTTTCACGCGTCTTGTCCTAGTTGCCAAATTTAGAGATGGCAACCCTAGTTAGGATGCTGGTTTCACAAAATCTTCTGAACCTGACTGACCTGACTTATCGCATTGCTCATATACCTGTTATTCAAACGGCCTGAGTTATTTTTTCGTCCACGCCTATTTTTTGCCTAACAAATGTGTGACAATTATCAAACCTCTTTTTGTATTCGGTCGTTGACATCTAGTCTTAACTATTTTAAATAAGTACTTAACTAAAAAATCTTATAGCGTGCGTATTGTAGTACTTTTATTAGGTTTTAGGGGCTTTTTGAAGTAAACCTTCTTTACTCACGCTTGACTTGGGGAGTAAGCTGGTGAATGCGTTACGAAAAATGTGATCGGGCGAGGCGAACGGAAGTTGAGAGGGAGATATAAGTTAGTGATATAGAAAGAGAGTTAAGTTTCGTATATTTTTTAAAATATCTTTATATATGAATTTTTTTATTGTTTTTTTTTTTTATATTTCTTTTTGTAATAATATTTTAGTTGAAGTTTTACTTCTACTATGTGTCCCAGCACACATTTCGTTTTTTTTATAAGTAATGATTCTAAAATGAAATGGTTATAATTTAACTATGGCAAAAATAATGGAATAACATAATATCATGCCATTTACCAATGTCCGTGCTGTGAATGCATTAGATATCTATCTAATCTACGGCTATCTGCGTACGCTATTATGTTCATCGTGTGTTTTCATTTTCTTGTCTTGTCTCTAAATAAGTGCGTTCTTCGCTGTTCGGTGCAGTTGTGTCAGAATAAATGTTTTTTTCTTTCTTTTTTTTTTTAGATATAAAAAAATACAACAAAAAAAAATACAATTCTTCAATATTATTTAATCGTTGGCTCACATTCATTTATTTATTATTTTTAGTGGGGTCAGAGTTCATTACGGTGTGTTTCATAAATCAAATGTGAATTCCACGGTTATAAGAATTTGTCGTGGGCTCAATGCGCTGTGGATCTATGGGAACCGGCCCTAAATTCATGGGTGCTGAGATGGGAAAGTGTCGAGATGGGTGCCAAAACTTGTGCATAATATGTATGTTTGTTACCACACAGCGCTGAAACGGCTCAACAGATTTTGATGAAAGTTGGTCTGTAGGTTATTTATCCGGGAAAATTTTAAGTCCCATCGTTGATTTTCTTAAATGTTTGTTTTTGTCTAGTTCTTCACATTTTTAAAAACCGCTAAAATTATTCCTAAATACAAAAAAAAATACTTAAAATTAAGAACGTTAACAAACGACTTACTTATTTACTTACCCGGCACTGCATTTATATTAAATGCGCCGTAGTCAAAGACAGGATTTAAAAAAAAAAAGAATTAATTCCTATTAGTTGTATTTTTAATAGTCAAAATAATTATACACAAGTACAAACTAAAGGTATAATTTGTCTAACTTAAGGCGTCCCGGCTGATCCGAACATTATTCTTAGAACTCGCGTTTTTTTTTATAAAACTTTATTTCATTCAGCCTTAAGTCTTAAGCCGTAAGGTCGCAATTGGTGTTTAAGAGCGCAAAGACAGAATTTATTCGTGTGTAATTTTGATTGACACCAACCATTACGGCTGAGTAGGTATTGCGTCATCGTACACCTAAATAGAAATAATCATTACCTCCCAAAACACTTATCACTATTATAAACCCTATCACTTCGGAATACGAGTGAAATTGCCGTCGCGGTTATGTTATGGTATTTTTTCACGTACCCGTTACAGGTTCGGTTTGACATTGAAAATTTAACTTTGAATCTTCACTAAATCATTATTTTTGTTTGGTGTCATTTGAGGGTACGGACGGAATGTCGCAAAAAAAGCAAAATTATACTTAAAAAATTTCGACTGTCTAACTATTACGGTTCTTGAGATACAGCCTGGTGACAGACGGTCAGACAGACAGACAGTGGAGACATATTAATAGGGTCCCGTTTTACCCTCTGGGTACGGAAACCTAAAAATTATAATACCCAACACCCCTCTCCTTTTTTTTTACCCGAGGAAATGCTGTTTCGTGAAAAAGTGTTTTCTTCTCCGCATTATGGAGGTGGTCGCGGGTACGATTGGCGCTTCAGCAACCACCTCTGCGGGCGCCCTCTCGGGCTCGCGTCCTGAGGCTTTGGCGTCGTTCTCCGCTGGGTGCGTCCCGGAACACACGGGCCGCACGTCAGCTCGGGACTTCTGACTGGGGCGTTGGACCCCCCGATCCGCGGCCCAAAAGTCCCCGTTATGGTCCTTCCCTGTGCCCCCTGCTGATCAGGGGGACTCGCGAAGGACCTCTTCCCGCCAGGTTAATTGCTACGGCTACCAATTCCCTTAGGAGAATTGCTGACCGAACCGCAGGGTGCACCGTCCCAGCTGCTGCCCTTCCCTCCGGATGCAACGCATCAAGAGGGACGAACAACAGCCGGGCACTCGTGGAGGTTACCTGGCCCGCACCCCCACCCCTCTCTTTTTCACTATGGGTGGTTGACTGGTAGAAAATGCTCTTAGCCTTAAGTCCGCCATTTGTACTAGTTAGTTAATCTGTGCAATAAAGTATTAATTATTACGTTAAGTCGTATTGTTAATTTATTATATATATGGTATAAATTAATAATTACGTCCGGATTCAGAACACGATTTCCGTTTGGTTACTAGAATTCTATTTCGTTTTTGGTGGGTACAATAAAGACTGGCTAGTAGTTGTCCTATCCTACTAATATCCTAAAGTTCCTACTAATATTATAAATGTGAAAGTTTGTGTGGATGGATGGATGGTTTGTTACTCTTTCACGCAAAACATAAAGACTGGATTTGGATGAAATTTGGCACACAGATAGTCTATTTTGAAGTGCAATATTTTGCCTATTTACAATAAATTGATTTCAGTTCGAGTTTGATTTGAGTTTATTACCTGGATTTACACATAAAATACTTTCATCATGAACCCATAACGTCCCACTGCTGGGCACGGGTCTCTCCTCACTTTCGTGAGGAATACTTTATATCCCGTAAAAAATAACGATTCCTGTGGGAGAATACTCCACGCGGGTGAAACCGCGGGGCGCAGCTAGTTATTACTAAACAGACAGACAGAGATAGGGAAGGAAGGCATTTGCACAGCAATGGAACGATAAACATACGGATAAATTCTGAAATAAAAACGCGGTCAAGTTTACTCTACATTATAAGAAGATATCCGGGATTCTCAACATGATTTTCAGGTTCTGAAACCGGATCATTTCTTGTAGCTTCCATAACTGTTTCAAAGGCACTTCTTCTAGCAAGAAATGTCTCAGTGCAGTGCAGCGCAAGATTTTGCAATGTAAACTTCTAGGTGGCACTGTAACTGGAAATAGGTGGAACACGATTCCTGCGTTCCGAAACCAAGTCATTTCTCATAGCTTCCATTTTCAGACTAGTTAGAGTTTTTATTGGGCTTAGATGTATTAGATTTAAAAATGTGACGTCACGAAACTTAGGACCCGTCTCACCCCTTGTAACATAATGTCACACTGCCTCGACCCCTTAACATGACAATGTGACGTGCTTTATGACTGGTCCCTAAAAAAAAACTCAAACACAAATCATTTATTGTAAATAGGCAAAATATTGCACTTTTACACGTCAAAAAAAATTATATCATATACATAAGTATAGAAATACAAAGAAATAAGTGAAAATATTATGATCTACGAAACTAATGGTTATTATCTAATTATGGTTTGAGTTAGAAAAAGGATATTTTCCTTGGGTAGAAACAGGAATTCTAAATACGATATGGACATTCTCATAGTTCTCATTTTTAGACAACACCAGTTGTTCTGAACACGATTTCCGCGTTCTAAAACCGCGTCAATTCTCATAAAGCGTCGGTTCTTATATCAAACGACTAGTGTTTCTACGTTTCTAATGAATTTACCGTCCTTTATGGCGTCCTTCCTTTGAGAAGTCGTTGCTAATTAACTCTGCGGGGGCAAAAAGTACCTACCGAAATTAGTTCATGGTGCAAAATTACATGGCAGGTAGATGGTTATTGTACCCACGTTGTTAATGTAAAAATATATTTTAGTAATATTAGTTATTTTTTTTAGAAGAAATCTAAGTACCATAACCAAAACTGTTTTAATTGATAAATTTAATCAGATTCTTAATAATGTATGTGGACGTTCCTTGAGGAAAATATTGGACAACTTGCTGCGCCTCCCTGTTTCACTCGCATTATCCCATAGAAACTGTTAATTTTATGGCATTAAAAGTTCTACGTGTTAATCCAGATTATAAGCTATATGAGTACCAAATTTCATCAAAATCCGTTCAGTAGTTTTTACGTGAAAGGGTATCCTATCCTTTCACGCAAAAACCACTAAACAGATTTAGATGAAATGTAGCGCACGGATAGTTTATTACCTGAATTAACATATAGAAGACTGTTTATCTCGTAAAAATGAATAGCTCTCTCAGGATATTTTTCAACGCGTTTGAAATCGCGGGCGCAGCTAGTACATAATAAACGAGTGTACAAAGTGTAGACAAATCCAATTTCAAGGACCATGGTCCTTAATGTAAAAATATATTTTAGTAATATTAGTTATTTTTTTTAGAAGAAATCTAAGTACCATAACCAAAACTGTTTTAATTGATAAACTTAATCAGATTCTTAATAATGTATGTGGACGTTCCTTGAGGAAAATATTGGACAACTTGCTGCGCCTCCCTGTTTCACTCGCATTATCCCATAGGAACTGTTAATTTTATGGGATTAAAAGTTCTATGTGTTAATCCAGATTATAAGCTATATGAGTACCAAATTTCATCAAAATCCGTTCAGTAGTTTTTACGTGAAAAGGTATCCTATCCTTTCACGCAAAAACCACTAAACAGATTTAGATGAAATGTAGCGCACGGATAGTTTATTACCTGAATTAACATATAGAAGACTGTTTATCTCGTAAAAATGAATAGCTCTCTCAGGATATTTCTCAACGCGTTTGAAATCGCGGGCGCAGCTAGTACATAATTAACGAGTGTACAAAGTGTAGACAAATCCAATTTCAAGGACCATGGTCCCACTACAACCGACCGCTAAGCTAGCTACAAAATAACATTCTACACCAAAACACTAAAATAATTCGTGGTATCACCGAAATTACACTAATCGTTACACGCCGACACGCGATTCGTCTATTTCTCGTATGATATAATTCGACGCCGGAGGCTGGTCAGCATTCTTTGTTCAGATCTCGCTTGTAATTTGGAAGTTACAGGAAAAGATAGACCAGTTATGATAATGTTTAATCATGTACTGTTTTATAAGATTTTGTGCCACTCACTGAGTTAGTTAGTTTGGAATATGCGTGTGTTTATATCACATCTAGCAACTTTTGCGAATCGATTTTCTGTTTAGTCAACGTTGTTCAATTGAGTTGAAATTGTTCATGGCTACAGATAGAAAGCGGTAGCCTAGTGGGAGAACGTCCGCCTTCCAAGGAGAAGGACGAGAGTTCAAATCCCAGTGCGGGCATATACCAATGTGTTTCTGTAAAGCATTATGTACGTAATTAGTGGCCTCCGAAGCACGAAAGTTTTAATCTGCACGCATTTACTTTTTTTTTTTAATAACCTATACTGTCCCACTGCTGGGCAAAGGTCTCCCCCATCTCCTTCCACATGTCGCGATTGTTTGCCACGTCGGACCAACTTGGTTCGTATGTATCAAGATCGTCACGCCAGCGTTTTCTTGGCCTGCCCCGGCGCCTACGCCCTTTTTCAGGCATCCATTGTGTGACGATCTTGGCCCATCTGTCGGGGTGCATTCGAGTTTAAAACATTTACTTTAAAAAAGTAAAAAAAAAGCTTCAAGAAAATAAACTAAAATTAATTATAAAAATAAATATATAAATTATACTGAGATCCTAAGTGTTGATTCGAAATTAAATCAGCATAATTATATTAATGGGACGTCATAGAGTAGGTATCCCACTAAATATAACTGTGATAGTTTTTGTGTGCCCGTGTGTTTGTTTGTCCTCTCTTTACTCCGCAACGGCTGAACGGATTTTGATGAAATTTGGTATATAGGAGCTTTAGGTCCTGGAATGACATAAGTGATATCCCGTTCCCAATTTCCCCACTGCTACAATGGTAGGGGGTCCGTTGGGAATCCAAATTCTTAGTGTACCCACTGCTAAAATGGTTAGTGTACCCGATGGGAATCCATATTCCCAGTGCCCCCATTGTTGAGTCAATTAATGGGTCCGTTGGGAATATACCAAAATTAAAGATTCCCATACACATGAACCATTGCGCGGGTGAAACTACACTCGCAGCCAGTTCTCCCAAATATTTTTGTTCTTTAAAATATTACTCACTATTCAATTTCTCGCTTTCAAACATGTGCTATTAAAGCGAAATGTTCTATTTAGCATAAAAACTGTGTAAACATCCATAAAGAAACACGTTTATATGGACATCCTGCGTTAGTCGCTTATTAATACTTTTAAAGGCGCGTGGTTGGTATCACTTCCTTTTATGCTGACGTTACATTCACATTAGGCCGACACCTGTAGCACTGAGACGGTAGATGGTAAAACAGTGACTTGGATCCGGACAAAACCGTTACAGTTCTCAAAACTGGTTTCGATCCGAGGAGATTTAGTTTGGATCTGTTTTTCTCCTTACATTGGAGAAATGAGAGCTTGCTTTCCTCACACAGCAAAGAAAATAAATACGACACGTTATTTTCATTTCCAATTGGTTCCTATGTGTCTCACAAATCAAGTGTTTATTTATCTTAATTTTAAGGATGGATATTATTATTTTTATCGATAACTTTACTCCTTTCCACGCCAGAAAATCTATGGAACTTTAGTACTGGCCACATTACGTACTAGCTATGTATCGCTATTGGTATTAAATTCACATTTGCAGATCTATCATTCTCAATTCTGTCATCGTAATTCCAACCTTATTCAGTTTAACATTTAGGGTGTTTAACAATCGTGACTGCTCATTTTGTCTGGTGTACTTATATCATTGCGTGTTACCAACTCGTTGAGGCAATTCTACGTTATTTAATTTGATAAATGCTTCGTCTGAATCTCAGCTAACAGTGGGTTCAATGGTTACTTTAAAGGTTTTTTGTATATCAGTATTTATCTTATGTTGACTCTCGTGTATGTGTTTTTCTTTTAGCAAGATTAATTCTTTTAATTCCTGTTGCATATGCATTTATTTTTAAGTGTTTTCATTTCATCTTGAGGCTCTTTTTTCTCGGCTAGTTTTGGTTCCTTTTCGAGAATTACTGTTACTGCTTAGAAGTCATATTACGTGACATATTTTTATTACTAATCAATGAAAAGTTCAGAATAGACCCTCTGGTCTGTAGGATTGGCACTAAATCTGACGATGACGGCTTGATTATGATGCTATTGGCAGATAAAAGCTATATCTATTTCTTTTTCATCTATTATGTTATTGTTTATCCGCAAAATAGCACCACAACCTGTCGACTATCTAAGAAATGTCGACAGCCTCTTCAGTTACCCACCTTCTTTCTCAAACACATTATTATCTATGTATTTATTGTTATCTTGTCAGTTCCTATTTCCTACTATCACTTCTCTTGATTATGAATCGGCTATTTCTCGTTTGAAACCGGTTCAACTGCTATAAATCATTGTGGTCGGAACGAAATTCTTGGCCAACCGAAATGTCATATGTTGTATCATGTTACTCGTGTAGGGGCCCCAGCATTGTCTAAAGAACTTACTCTGTTATTTATTCTTTGCTATTACGCTAAATATGCGGTTTTAATGTATGCACTAAAGATATAGAAATATTTACTTTTATTATTAAAACGTCTACAGCTGTTATGATATCAAGAGCTGTTACGTTTTTTACAGTGTTTTATTGAACTCTGTATTTTGTATCGTGGATGTATAATTAAGCTCTAATAGGGTTTATGTCAAATTTTGGAACACAATTTTGACCAATTTTTCGTTTTTTACATTTTTTACTAATTTCGAAACAAAAGCATGCCAGCAAAGACAATGATCGATAATTATGTTATTTTATTGTGTTTATGGTGCTAAATATACAAGGAGTCCTACCGGGATAGCATAAGGCGCAAGGAAGTCTCAACTCTTATGACATGCATAGATTTCAGAAAAAAAAAACAACTTCACGTTACCCGCCAAAATTTAGACTCCTTTTTTTCTTATTTTATAGGTACAATATTTCAGTTACCTATACTTGTGGTCCAACGTCAATCGGGTCCACACAATCCTACAGAACAGGTATAAAGCTCTTTATCATGATCTGACGTTGGCTGTCAATCATAGTCGAGAATTCAATGTACAACATTATTTTTCCTAAAATATTAATGAGTCGGTAAAAAACTAATTCATCTGATAAAATAGTAATTAAAGACGTTGATTGAGGCAGTGATAATTTACATGTTTTTAATTCAATTCACTGAAGTGAGAATATGGATAATTTGATGAATCCGGTTTTGTTATGGTAACGAAAATTAATTTATACCTAAGCTAAATTTAAAAAATCGTCTTTTTTTATTTGACTGCGCGGCGAGACGAGCGCGTCGTTCATCTGGTGGTAAGCGCTACGCCTGCCCATAACAGTAACAGCGCCACCCAGAACTTTGCATTGCATAATCCTGCGCGGCACTGCACTGCGCTCGTCACCCTGAGACATCGGCTCTAAAGTCTCATATGCCCAATAATTTCGCTGGTAGTACATAGTTTGGGATATTTTTACGAATTTTTAAATTCTAATAATAAATGGATTTGATAGTTAGATGTCATTTTGATAACAATTCGATTGTCTTGGATCGGGCTTGTCTCGTTACTTTTTAGTAAGTATAAGAAAAAACACTTCCGGAATAATTTTGTCCATTAGAGTAAAAAATCAAATTCATTCAAATTTTATTTCGGTTCCCATGTCTTTCCGCTTTTAAAAAAATATATCTATTATTAAAGGACACGTTCGACAAAATCCTTGAAAATTAAAAAATTGCGGGTAATCATGTTTTATCACGAGGGCAACTTTCAAGTCTTGAAAATGGCGCAATTTGCAAAGGTGTATACCGCACTTTGACCATAAAGAAGAAAAAAAAAAGGCTTACCTTACTAACAAGTATATTGCGTAACATTACTAAACAGTTAGTTTTGTTATTTTTTCCTAGATCTGTGTTATGTTTCATAGTTTTCGATAAAAACAGATGAGACAAGCGGACACAAGTGATCCTATTTTCCTTATAAAAAAACGTAACCTTTTAAGGTTACATGTGCACTAGAAATTTTTTTAAATTGTTAGGTTAGAAATTACATTGACCATGTTAATTTTTTTGAAATAAATGAACGTCTGCAATATAATTTCGGAATAGTCGGCAAACAATAATCATATACCTACTGGTCTTTTTTTTTGTTTTTGAGTCCAAACGCATGCAAGTCCACCTGTTGGTAAGTGCCCCTAACCCTGTCCTTAACAGTGATAGCCGGAACTTTTCGTTGCATGATCTGGCGCGGCACTGCACTGCACCCGTTTATCTCGTTACCCTGAGTTATTGCATTGATTCTAAACTCTCAGTACATAACCTTAAAAAAAATGAACGTCATCAATGCAATTTATCGGTGGTCAATGAATTAAAATATTCGTTCTTAGGTAGTTCTTCATCCAATGAACACTTGACAATTAGTATACGTAACCTTAAAAACCAAATGAACGCCGTCAATTACAATTTCGCGCTGGACAATGAACAAAATATTACCTATCCATAGGTTCTTCTCCATTCAACACTTGATAATTAGTAAACAACTATCACTCCATTACCTCAGGTTTAGAAACAAACCCACCGGTGGGTCTGGCTTGGCACGGCAACGTCGTGACGTCACGTGTCGGTTTTAGTGTGACCTTGAATCTGTTCAATGCCAAGCGGAATTGGGCAATGTTGCCATGTGCCGGGTTTTACTCGGATGTTGGTGGCTTTTGGAAGTGTTTGTTGGGAGTTGCGATTTCTTGTTTTATCTTAATAATCTTAATCTTAATAATCAAATTAATATTTTCAGTAAGTAATTAGGTATTTTTTGGTTAAGGTAGTCACTGTCTACTGAACACTTTTTTATAGTGAAAATTTCGTAACGATTTAAATATTATTGTTTTGTTGACCTAGTGATTAACTTCAAACAGTTACAAAACCTTGAGTAGCTTTTCTGTATAATTTTTAAAACTGTTAGTTTTACGACGTTAGTAAACTTTAATACTAAAAATATTGCAGTTGTATAATAGAATAGAATAGAATAGAAAAACTTTTTATTGTACACCAGAAACAAAAATAAACACAGTACAGAAGTATTACAATAGGTATAATCTAGTGCAGCTCGCTTTCAAAAGGACCAAATGTAAACGGAAATCTTTTAGTAGTAGGTATTTCAAAAATCATTATACGTCATTTTTTTTTAAATACAAATATTGCTTGGAAGAAATTACTAAAAGCGATAAACCCACTTATTGTACAACAAAATTTAAATTGTTCATATGTTGTCGTGATATAATTCCATGGTGTTCAATAAAGAATTATTGTATTGAAAACCAATGGTATTTTTGTACCACCACATGGCAACCCCGCCGCATGTCAGCCGCGAGTCACATCCACACAACTCTTACGTCAATGTTACTTTTTGCTCGGCCATTGCGTAACACCCGCCGGTGTTTTTATGTTTTATGTTTGGCTTCTTTATTTCGATTATTGGCCGTGAATTTCGCCTGATGGAAATGAAAATGAAAAAAAATTATTCACTGCAAAATAATACAAGCATATCTTAAAACTAGATGTTTGACAATGATTTTGGATACATTTATAAATATTGCGGTGGAAGGTATTAAATTCTAGCCGATAACATGACGGCTACCTCACTAGGCAAGCCTGTATCGAGGTGTGATATTGTCTATGTTTGGATAAAGTACGCTATAATACTATGAAATTGGTCCTTCGGCCCGGAAGTAGGTACGTGGATACAGTCGGCTACAAAAGGATTGTTCTTACAGGTCCATGATTTTGTTCGTAGCCCGATACACGTTTTTGAAGTACCTAAAACTTTTTTACGCACGCTTTACTTGGGGGGTAAGCTGGTGAATGCGTTACGGAAAATGTGATTGGGCGAGGCGAACGGAAGTTGAGAGGGAGATATAAGTTAGAGAAGGTAGAATGAGAGAGAGAGAGTTACGTTTCGTATTTTTTTTTAATATCTTTTATGAAATTTTGTTTTGAAAAATTTTTTTGAAATAATTTTGTAGTTGAAGTTTTATTTCTAGTTTTAGTCTTTAATTTTTTTTTTATAATAAATAACACTAGCTAGTTTCATGAAATACTCTTTAGACTATGGTTAAAGTCCGTAGTCAAACTGAGAACTGAGAATAGATGTCAAAACAAAACCTTTTCAAACCTTTCTATACTGTATGATGACCTCTTACTCCCGAACTCTTTGTCTTATTTCCAACTTCTTTCAATAAACCTTCATATCAACGTGTCAACTCTTACGTGACGGTCGATCGTAACAGAAAATTGTGACGATTGCTATAAAATTTCTCCCACACGTCGATAAAAAAGTTTCACTTCAAAAACTTTACTTCTGATGGATAATTCCAAACGAGCCCTGTACATAAATTATGAAAACTGCTAATCGAATCAGCCGAACACTTTCAAAGTAAACGTTATAAATTGCACACCAGGGTTCCCGCTAAAACAATTAATTATTTTAACCCAAAACTAGCAAGTGCACGGGCCTTAAGTAGAAATTGTTGAGTAATCGCCAGTCATCATCGGGGGTGGAATTTGACCCCTTGGCTTAATTTATCGATGAGAAGTAGGATTTCGAGTATGGAAGAGAGTTTAAACGCAGATTTTTAATTAGAATCACGTTTGTTTAAATTTAAATTTAATTTTACTAATCTAAAATATCGAGAATTATTCCGGAGGTAGCTGTATGTAGGAGGTAGTTGTCTGCCAGATATTCATCCGCCAAGCTGTTTCCAGCTAAATTACTGGGCATAGTGAGACTTTAGAGCCGATGTCTCAGGTTGACGGGCGCAGTGCAGTGCCGCGCAGGATTATGCAATGCAGGTTTCTGTGACTGTTATGGGCAGGCGGCGTAGCGCTTACCTTCAGGTGAACGACTTGGTCGTCTTGTCACTCAGTAAAATAAAATTAAAAATTATACACCAATCCAGACCGGGCCCCCGTGGTGGATTATGGCCTAACCCTCCTCACAAAAGTGAGGGGAGACCCATGCTCAGCAGTGGGACAATATGGGTGATGATGAATTCTAAAATTACTGCATACCTTCCCCATTATGTCATTAAAATTACACAGAAAATAAGATAGACAAAAAATGTGTTTCAGCTTGTTCTAAACATGATGTGAAACATAGCGATGTTTACGGGTGGTTATATTATAGACGGTAATACGTTTATATGGCTTTTAAGGATTCCATTCTGGCCATTTTGCTTCTTAAAATACTACCACATATATTAAAAAAACTTTTAATGCCATATTGACATCGACCGCCAGTCTATTCTTAAAAAAAAAGTTATCCGCGATCACCACCTGTTGTCACAGATTAAAAAATAATTGATACCAAAATCAACCAGAAACGGCAAATTTCTAAGGCTTCATTACCATATTTAGGTCATATGACCACCGGACCACCATAGTTGACCAACTGACCAATAATCACGGGAGAGTGGGCAATGTTGGTACACCTGTTTCACACCATCCTGTGAACATCACATGGTGTTTGGGTTTTATTTTTTCTTGACACCAAGTGGCATTTCTGGACTTAAATGGAGCCGGTGTGGCTACTTCAATTTCTTTGTGCTGACGCCAGTGGAACATTTTGATTATTAGAAATGAATTTTTGTCACCATGGCACTATATACAATACACATTATTAAAAGAATAATTCATTTTTTTTTTATTTATTTAGGCACACAAAAACCTCTCGTAACACAGTTTTAATACCGGTTAATTAAATTATATTTCTGTTTGAGATATTACCGTTTTAAAATACAGACGCACAGAAATCGAAGTCTTAGTAATAAGGTCCCGTTTTGCCCTTTGGGTACGGAACCCTAAAAAAGATAGCTTTCTATGTTTGATCAAAAATCGTTTCTAAAACTGATTTTAGTGATTGTGGTGTGCTGGTGGTTGGTGCTATGGCGGTTGATTGGTGGATGTTAAATGTTTTTTTTTTCTTAATATTACCACTTTTTTTTATTTGACTGTATTACGAGACGAGTAAGTCTTTCGCCTGATGGTAAGCGTTACGCCAGACCATAACAGTTACAGTGCCACCCAGAACTTTGCATTACATAATCCTATGCGGCACTGCACTGCGCTCGTCACCCTGAGACATCGGCTCCAAAGTCTCATGCCCAGTAATTTCGCTGGAAACAGTGCCCTTCAAACCGGAAACCAGTAATGTTAGCCGTGCATTAAATTATAAAATAATTAATAAGTCGCATTGGTCACTAACCCAAACTGTTAACGCGTTCACTGCTGAAATCACAACTGTTGTGTTTTTTGTAACTTACCGCGAGTACGGGAAAACACATTTGTTGTGTTAGTGAAAACACAACAGTGTGTGCAGATCTGTAACCGTGGCTAGACAAGAAAATCGGCTCAGCATTCAAAGTGTTGATGAACTGTAAAAACCGGCCAAGTGCGAGTCGGACTCGCGCACGAAGGGTTCCGTACTTTATTGTATGGGAGCCCCCTTAAATATTTATTTTATTCTGATTTTTAGTATTTGTTGTTATAGCGGCCATAGCAATACATCATCTGTGAAAATTTCAACTGTCTAACTATCACGGTCCATGAGATACAGCCTGGTGACAGACGGACAGACAGACAGGCAGACAGACAGACCCTTTGGGTGCAGAAACCTAAAAAGAGCTATACAAAAGAGAGACAGAGAGACATCTCAAACATTCTCTCTGGAGAGATGTACTTACTAATGCAAAAAGGGCAATCGGACCAAGTCGGTTAACTGCGTACAATAGTTTTTGTATAGTGCCATTACCAAAGGTCCAGTTAAAGGCAGATAAATTATTGGCCCATACCCCTAATTAGCATAGATAGTTGCAACCCTTAGATAAGGGTGTGGGTGGGTAAGACGCACCTTATCTAAGAGGCTGACTAATTTATCTGAATTTCTCGGGATCTGTAGAGAAAAGCCAATTTGACATAGGCGGAAGTTAGAAGAATCTTGTATTCTTGTATTCTTCTGTACTGTGTTTATTTTTTGTTTCTGGTGTACAATAAAGAGTTTTTCTATTCTATTCTATTCACCGAAAAGAGAGTGATAATTACGTACATATGTTTTTACAGAAACACATTGGTACGTGCTCGCACTGGGATTTTGAACTCACGTCCTTCTCCTTGGAAGGCGGATGTTCCCACTGGGTACCACCGCTTACCTATCCATGAAAAAATATTCAAGACTAAATAGTAATTATGTTGTTCAATCAAATGATCCCTACTTCCCTACTTTATATTATAAATGCGAAAGTAACTCTGTCTGTTGCTCTTTCACGCCTAAACTACTGAACCGATTTAAACGAAATTTGGTACAGAGATAGTCTAGAGCCTAATAAAGGACATAGGGTACTTTTTAATGCGAAAAAAGCATTGTAAGTGGTGAAATAGGGGATGAGAGTTCGTATCGAAATATGTACGGTTTCGCTAAACCACTGCACCGAATTACAAAATTATTTCACTATTGGAAAGCTAAATTGACAGCGCGTACCATAGGCTACATTTTATCCCCATATTCCCGCGGGAACAGGAACTACGCGGGTGAAACCGCGGGGCGCAGCTACTTTACAATAAATATCTATTTGAGATAACTTTTTAATGTATTTAGAAATGACAATTGTGAAAAAAACGTTGGCTTAATGACTTCAAGAGATAACCTATTTTGTTTGCTAATTAATTATTTTACAGAATACCTATCTTCGCTCACAAATCATCAAGTTTAATTTTTTATTCACACTTGTCTTGAAGATTTCCAATTAATAGCTCTATTTTTTTCTAACGATACGAGCAAGTCGTTCACCGGATGGTGAGCGCCACTTCAGCCCATAACAGTTGCAGTGCAACCTAAAATTTTTCATTGCAAAATCTTGCGTGGCACTGCACTGCGCTCGTCACCCTGAGACATTGTTCTAAAGTCTCATACGCCCAACTACCTATCGGGAAACAAGCAAACTAGTAACAGATCAATTTCTAGTCTGCTAGTAGGGTTATTTGTGCAAGCGTGGCGCTTACCATCAGAAGAAAGACATGTTTTAAAAAAGTAAGTTTCTTAAAGCGCCAGCTCCGCCAAACAACTAAAGTCTTGATTTTGAAAACAGGATGCGCAGATTTCGTATTTATACAGGATGTTTCACAAGAGGGATGCTTATACAGGCTTATTCAATCCCACGACCCTGTAGGTTACGATATCATATGGCACTTTCGAATTGACACCAAAATGAATCTTGTCGCATCCAAATAAGGGTGAATTTTGAGTCAGACTTTTTTTTTAAACTTCGTGGGAATTGGCTTTTACGCGTCCGCGGAAACTCTTAAGTTTTTTTTTCTTCTATTCATTGTGTTTCCGCTTCTATTGCGTAAAAGTGATTTATATAGATATTAGTGATTATTTAGATTTTGGTACCTTTTGTCGTTAGATGTGATCTTTTGCATTGAATGTATGGTAGAGAATAGGGGATATTTTTTCCGTGTAGGTACTTACCTACTTATTCTTATTTTTGCATGTGGGGTTTTTAATTTTAGGGGAAGTTGTGTGAATATTCTATTTTACATGAGAATCATCAATTTCGATTCAGGTTTTTTTCCTTTTTTTTTGTTTAGGCATGCTTTGGACGCGAGTAACGCAAAAATATGCCAATGAACTCTTTTATTGTTTGGTTTGTTGTTTCCGTAATGACATTTAATGTTGTACCTTTTAACCGATTTCAAAAGGGGAGTGTCAATTCGCTTATTTTTTGTGTATCATCCGTTAAATGTGTCTCTGGCATTACTGAAACTATTTGGGAGATGTGTTATTTCAAAATTTAAACCTCTGCATTCCAAGACCTATTATAAAAAAGCTCATCAAAATTGGTCTAGTATGTACTTTTATAGCTTTATTTTTTTATGTTAATTATTAACGAGACGAGCGAGTCGTTTCCCTGATATGCGCTACGCCTGCCCATAACAGCTACACGCCACCATGAACTTTCCATCACAAAATCTTGCCTGGCTCGTCACCCTGAGACATCGGCTCTAAAGCCATATGCCCAGTAATATCGCTGGAAACAGTGCCCTTCAAACCGGAACACAGTAATTGATTGTGAGAGACTCATTGTGATTAGGTTACAGTACCAAATAAGTCCTAATATCCTACTAATATTATAAATGCGAAAGTTTGTGAGAATGGACGGATGGATGTTTGTTCGTTCCTCTTTCACGCAAAAATTACTGAACGGAGTCGAATGACATTTGGAACACAGATAGTTTATAACCAGGATTGAGTAATAGGGTACTTTTTATCCCGATAGTATGGGACAAAATAAGAACTACGCGGGTGAAACCGCGGGGCGCAGCTAGTCGGTTCTAAAGTCTCATACGCCCAGTGATTTCGCTAGAAACAGCGCCCTTCAAACCGGAACACTTGCAGAAATATCATCTCGACTCGCGATACGTATATTCAAATCAATTTGCACATTATTTTCCCACCCCGTAGTCTACCTCAAACACATCCCCCAAAACAACCCCTAACAAAAGCTCCCCCAGCCTCAGTAACGGTCATCGGATCGTCCCGCACGTCCCCCTGTGCAGTGACCTCGTCTGACCTACAGTAAAGTCAGTAAGGGCAGGTGGTAGTTTTTTTTTTTCATTTTAGGAGATCTTTCGTATACAGTATTTGATATACGTTGGTGAGATAAAATGTAAAGATTATTTTTATAGAATTGTTTTTTGATAGAATTTGCCCTTATGAGATTTTGAAAATTTATAATTTTTTTTCTATGCTTTCTAAGAAGCAGACTCGTAAATGGGGAAGAGGACAAAAACCAATTTAAAAATTAATAATGACATGGACTTGGCTTTATCTCAAGCAATGTATATTTTTTAGCATTTAAAAACTTAAAAAATCGTTTTCAAAGCATCATAATAGCATAATATTTCAACATTTTACTTTTAATGCAGTTCAAAATGATTTAGAATTAAGATATTTAAAAAAAACTGATCAGACTTGAATGAGTAAGTTGGACATTTATTATTTATGCAAGTTTGCATCTCATTAGATTGATTCAGAAGTATCAATAATTATTCATAAATCGACACATTCACTGTTTTTTTGGACCATCAATTTGTTATCTTGACGTTTATATTACATATACTTAAATTGCACATAATTATTTTTGAAATATGCATGTTTTTTGTCAAAAACTTCCGAGTACCTAACTTAATACGTCAAATATGTATACAAGAAAAGTTATTATTTTTTTCGACATTTGTTCTGTTTTATTATTGATTTTTTGTTTATCAATCTGTGTATTTTTTTTATTACCATGTGTTAGCGCGGCAGCTAAGCTGTATAGGCTGAGCGCGCCTCCAATGGCGGGGGAAGGATGGCTGGTAGAAGAGTAGTACAAAGGAACTTGGCGACTAACCTGGTCTCCATGCAACTGCAATCACCTCGGTTCGGGTCCGTCTCCAAGCTGCTTGTTCCTTCAGGATGTTATGACGTTCGATGTAGTGGACTGTATTTTTGGCGGTTGGTGCGTGTCGGCAAGGAGCGTTTACGCGGCGGGTTTATAGCGGGTTTTGTTTATATTTGCGCGTCGAATTCACGTGGACCACCGCAGAGGAGCAGCAGATCCAGTACTTTGGATTCGGCGAGAGCGGCAGCCGCGAAGGACGAGGGTCGATCGCAGACTACTTGCGGCGGCAAGCAGTTTTCTCGTGGATACCACGATATGAGCGACAGAGATAGTCGCCAAGAAATGATAGGAATAGGAAGGTAGGAAGGTATTATGAGTGCCAATGTAAGTGGCGCGAACATTTGCCCCCGGCCTAAAAACCATTGGTTTTTAAAAGAAAGCGGGAAATAAAAAAATATAAAAATAAGAGTTAAACTCTTAAGCCGTCAACGGGTTAAATATAACATAGCGGTTGACCGGGGAGCAAGGGGTTAAATTATTGGGTAGGTAAGATACATAAACGGACGACGGGTCTCTGGTAGACGCCGGTCGCCGTTTTTACTGACGCTACTCGACAGATGCCATCGCCGCCGACATGAGTGGCCACGACGACGCCGAGAGGCCAGGATAGCGGGGGAATATTATCAGTGATAATAAGAACAATAGAACCTATTGTAATGGGATTCGAAGGTGTATTCCATTTTCCTCTAGATTGAAGTAAGTGAAGATATTCCAACTTCCACCGTTTGGAAAATGATTGTACCATTCGATCCAATAAAGCGTACCGTTTCAATAAGTGTCCAGGTTCATCGGGAACCGTGCAAGCGGGTAAATGCTTCAGCGGTGCGGTCATTAAGAAATGTGAAGCACTCAGCGCGGTCGGCTCAGACGGATCTTCGCTCAATAACGTTATAGGACGAGAATTGATAACGCATTCTATCTGTGTGAGTACGGTTAACATTTCCTCATAGGTGAGTAACTGTGAACCGATCGTCTTATGAAGATGACTTTTAAACGCTTTCACATATATTTCATAATTCCCCCCGAAGTGAGGACTTCGCGGTGGATTGAATTTCCAGTGTATGCGATTAGCTGATAACTCATCTGAGATAGACTTATTATATTCGTCGGAATTTAAAAGATCCGTTAACGCATTTTTCGCATTTTTAATGCATTCCGTTAACGCAGAGACGGGAAGGGAGTCAAGGAGCGCGGGTGAGTTACTAGCCCATTTGACGAGATCGAAGCCCCCGGCCCTGAGCAACTCGCGGAGATCGTCTCTGAGTTGTAAACAAGCAGACAGAGTAGGCATGGAGTAGCACACGTCGTCCATGTATGTGTTGTCGCTGATAAGAGATGCTGCGAGTGGGAAGCGGGCACCGTCGGCGGCGCACAGCTGTCGCAACACTCGCATCGCAAGGAACGGACTGCTACGTAGACCAAAACAAACGCGGTTGAATTGGTAGGTATCAAGCGGAAAAACGGGATCGAATCGATACAGGAATTTTTGATATTTGCGGTGGTCCTTATTTATCAAAATTTGTAGGTACATCTGTTTAATATCGGATGTAAAAGCAATTGGGTAGAGGCGGAAATCCAAGAGGATTGTAAAAAGATCGTTTTGTAAATTATCCCCGGTATATAAAACTTGATTCAAGGAGAGGCCTGAGTCAGTTTCAGCACTGGCGTCCATCACCATACGCCATCGAGTTGTTGTTTTTTGTAGTCTCGCAATGGCGTGGTGTGGCACGTAATATCCAGTAAAAGGACTATCATTGTCGATCAGTGAAATGCAACCCTTCTGAATGTACTCTTTGATTATAGCATCGTACTCTAAGCGCAGAGCAGATGTCGCGGCGAGCTTACGTTCGAGATACATGAAGCGTTTTTTAGCGATATGGTAAGAATTACCCAGAGAGGTCGCGGGATCGCGGGAGAAAGGTAACGCTACAGAATAGCGTCCCGTAGGATCGCGGGAAACGTTATTTGTAAAAATGCGTTCACATTCTATAGCGTCTGGGCTCAAAGTCGGCGTGCATTGCACCTCTTCAAGCTGCCAGAAGCGTTGGACAAGATTATCTAAACGTGGTCCTTCCGTAAAGGTACAAAGGGAAATATGAGAGCGGCATCTATCTTCAACCAAGGGGTCAGTGATAGAAACAACGGTTTCAATATGAGCGGGCGTAACATGAGCGGGAGTAACATGAGCGGGAGTAACGGGAGCGGTCCCGATTACGATAAAACCAAAAATGGTTTCAAAAGCGGTTGGAGTACCAGGCGGACCAGCGGCGCGGCCTGATAGCAATATTTCAGAAAAGAGCGGCGCGCCTATAAGTATGTCGATCTCGGAAGGCGAAGCGAAACTGTCGTCTGCCAGAGGCAGGCAGTTCAGGTATGAAAGGCAGGATACGTCAATTTTCACTGCCGGTAAATTGTCTGTTATGCGGTCGATGACATAGGCGTCAATTGCAATAAAATTATCATTTAGGCGGGAAGATAAAGTAGCAGAAACTGCTCCCTTGATTGGGTTAGATGCGGAACCTATCCCTTTAACAACGGTGTTCGTCACCTTATTGCATTTTAAATTTAATTTAGCGCAACATTTTGAAGTTAAAAAGTTACTTTGGGAAGCCGAATCAATTAAGGCGCGTACTACATGGCGGCGACCATTTAAATCCGTAGCATAAACTTGTACGGTTCCCAGTAAACAAGTAGTGTCATTAGGCTGCGAAGCGGGGCGTATATTACACAGCGACACCTGTTGTTGTGATGACTGATAAGCAGTTGTAGGTAAGTTCGTCAGCTGAGCGCTAGCGGAGCCCGCGACGGGCGGCGGCGATGCCGAAGGCGGCATGTGATCCCCGGCGGCGGAGAAGTTGCCAGTTCGCGCGCGCGGAGGCGGCGCGTGCGCCTGTGACGGAGCGCTAGGGTACGGGCGATTGTCTTCACGGGAAGATGATACTTTGCGGCATAACATAGAATGATGTTTACATCCACAATAACGGCAATTAAATTTAGAATTGCAAGCAGTATTTATATGCGTAGTGCTTAGACAATTAGTGCAACCTTTGCTTTGTTTTACAAAAGTGTACCTGTCGTCGATAGAAAGCTTATCAAATGCAGGGCATCTATATAAGTTAGCGTGATCGGCTTGTTTGCAAAGCGGACAGTGAGTGACGCATGATGCTGCAAAAGACTGCGTAGACCTTGCAGTACCCGGCCTGTTATCACTGCGGCTAAGAGAATCGGTCGTAGTGCGTTCCAATATTTTGCTTTGTTCGCGGATGAATTTTAAAAGTTCATTGTATGTAGGCATAGATTTACCTCGCATGTGCATTTCAAATGACCGTGCAGTACTTGAATCTATTTTCTTCAAAGCGAGCGATAGTAAAATAAAATCAGACACGTTATCGAGCTTGAGAGACTTCAAACTTGACACAGCCGTGCAGAATTTATCTAGGAATAATTCTAAGTTTTTATTCGTCGCGGTGTTAAAAGATTTAAATTCAAGCATTTGATCAAGATAAGCGGAGGCTAGGTTACGTTTGTCGTTATACTTATCGACGAGCGTCTGCCATATGATCGGATAATTATCACCGTTAGGTACGATACCAGAACAAACTGCAAGGGCCCGGCCTGACAATTTATTAATTAAATATTGGACGCGTTCGTGATCAGTGAGATCGGGATTTTCGTGAATCGTGCGTTTGAATGACTCATAAAATATCCTCCAGGTCATCGGATCTCCATTGAAGACCATCAAATCGAGTTCAGGAATTCTGATGGATTTACGTTGCGGGGCAACATTGAAATCAGCGGTTTTTAAAGGCGGGTTAAGTTTATTATAAACAAACTGACAACGGCAAAACATATCTTCGAAGACGTTTATAGATTGGTAGTTTACCGTGTACGAAGCGTTGAGAGTCAACTCGGTGACATTTAATTTGTTCACAATTTCATTGAAATCGGAGCGTAAGCGGTCTAACGAGATCATTCCACATAGAAATAAATCTTTCTCAGTATCATCAGTGAAAGCCTTTAAAGATCGGTTAAAAATATGTTGTAAGCGAGAAAATATAATGTCACGTTTACCTATCAAGGTCAAACGTTCGATCTGTAACGTATCGAGCGCTTTTGCGTCCTCGTATACTTCACTATCTTTGCCTTTTGAACGAGTAGCCATAGCCATCTTAACAAAGTATAAAAAACTAGATAAAGTATGAAATTCCTAATTTACTGCAACTGCCTACAGCATTTACCTGCCGCGCGCGCGGCGTATTGAATACCCACGCGGAGACGCACGGGCGGTCGTTAGGAATACCGTCACTTTTTAATAAAAATTAAGAATTACGGAAAAATCGTTATTTTTACTATTTAGGAATGCGGAATACACGAAATAAGTATATAAGAGCGTAGTAGGATAGTACAGGGTACTATCTGAACTGTAATTGCGGGCGGGAACACGATAATTATAGGAAATTATCGTTGGTAAAAATACCAATATAAAATTGCGGGCGGTTATAAAGAGGACTATATGAGGCCTAAGAGGGGCCAGAGAATAGCGGGAGGACCAGAGAAGATCCGGCGGCGGAGGACCAACAATATGTTAGCGCGGCAGCTAAGCTGTATAGGCTGAGCGCGCCTCCAATGGCGGGGGAAGGATGGCTGGTAGAAGAGTAGTACAAAGGAACTTGGCGACTAACCTGGTCTCCATGCAACTGCAATCACCTCGGTTCGGGTCCGTCTCCAAGCTGCTTGTTCCTTCAGGATGTTATGACGTTCGATGTAGTGGACTGTATTTTTGGCGGTTGGTGCGTGTCGGCAAGGAGCGTTTACGCGGCGGGTTTATAGCGGGTTTTGTTTATATTTGCGCGTCGAATTCACGTGGACCACCGCAGAGGAGCAGCAGATCCAGTACTTTGGATTCGGCGAGAGCGGCAGCCGCGAAGGACGAGGGTCGATCGCAGACTACTTGCGGCGGCAAGCAGTTTTCTCGTGGATACCACGATATGAGCGACAGAGATAGTCGCCAAGAAATGATAGGAATAGGAAGGTAGGAAGGTATTATGAGTGCCAATGTAAGTGGCGCGAACACCATGTCTTTTATGGAAATTACAATCCGGATTTTTACATCTCAACTATAAAGAGGTACCTTATTGTTTATTGACCTTAACACACAAATACAGAAAAGACATGAGCGGTCTTATCGCTAACGTTAACATCACTTTTGCATTGAAAAACTCAGATCTCAAAATTAAAAACATTTATTAAAGTACTCTTTCAAGTCAGACATTCTTAGAAGAATAGAAAAATAAATACCTATTTTTTTTTGTTTGAGTTCGAAGAACAAAGCTTCCCTTTCATGTTTCAACTTCATCAAATTTACCAGTGCTTCGGAAATACGCTCGTTACAGAAGATAGCTCGTTACAGAAGATCCTAGTTTGTTAGTTTAGGTAATACGACGTTGTTCGAAGAGTCCTTACTGTTTTTTTTTTATAGCTGATCCCTATATGGGGTGCTGAATGGCTCAGCTGTGACCGAGGCCTAGTGGCCGAGATTTTTTGTCGATGGAGGAGTGAACTATGAAATGGTTTGATAGTTCGTAAAAAGCGCCGTTTTTGTTGCGCTGTTTTTATTGGACTTTTGAATTAAAGCGCTTGTGAATGCGTGATTCAGTTTTATGTTACTGTATGGGGCTTATTACACTATCAATATTAATTCTCGATATCGTGATCCAATATTGATGAAGTATTTGCGTTATTGACGGTATCATTATATTATTATTACTGCTTTGATAACTGTATTGATTATAATATTGATGAATTGTTAGAAATTATACCCACCAACCTCCATGTTCATAAAAAAGTTATCTGACGATTAATAAAATTGCGCACTATAATTTTTGTACTGCGCAGTACTTAGTGACTTTCGATAACTATTTATCAATATAGGTGTAATAGGAATCGATGATGACACAAAAACATGGAGATAAGTTAAAATTGACGTACCTATTAGGCGTATTATTTTTAAATTTTGTAAGCAGTCGACTTGATAAAGCCAAAATGGCTGAACAGATTTTGATAAGATTTCGTAGATAGATAGACCTTAGACCCTAAAAAAAAAACATTGTGACCATCATCGTCCGCAGCTTATCTTTATAGTCAACGCGGGTGACACCACGGAGCACAGCTAGTCTTTTATAAAAATGTAAACTCTAGACTTAAAGTTCATAAACCTACAAATTACTGTATCCTTTTTGATCGAATGCTTTCCCTACACAGTAGTTAAGTCTGCCGATAACAGACAATGTATTGTAAAGAAATTATAGGTTATTTGTAACGGACCGTATTATGTAAACGATATGTCAGTGGCGTCAGCAAAAAAGTCGTAACCAATTTATTACAACGTTTTTTTTAAATGTCGTTTAGTTAGAATGCATAATAATGTGTTTAATCAGATCAAATCCTACTAAAGTATAAAAAAGTAAGTAACCTAGTTTCTTACATAAATTAAACAGCATAATATATATATTTATGAAATGCTAGCTGTACCCTGCCACGCTTCGCTATCGCACATTCGCTGATATGTCACTGATGAAAAAAAAATATAAAAACAATCCTTGATGCGGATTATATATCATGCCAAAATTTCAGCTTGATCGGTGCAGAACTTTTTGAGTTTTTGAAGCGTACACAAACCAACATAACATTTTTATATATATAGATTTGAGGAAATTGAGACGTTCATTAAAACAGGATTTTTTATCTATTACAACAAATGTCGCTGATTTTTATTATAAAAATTGATTAGAAAGATTATTTATTGCCTTCAATAATGTTTATTTTCGTGACAAATTTCACTTCTTACTCGGAGGGCACGTGAAGCCGTCTGAACTATAAGAGTGAGAATAATTTATATCATATTTATATACATACTAATTATTTTAAATTATAATAAGTGAGTTTCTTTTATTCATAAATATTTTTCTTTTATTCAATATTACTTTGGCATCGCATAATATGGCCGTTTACATAATTTTACGATGCAGTTTATTTTAGTAACAACTAGATTTTTCATTTTATAATTTATTTATTGTATAAATACACAAAAACGTGACTGCAAAGGTTACTCCAAGGCTGGGCACCCACCTAAAGACTGAGAGTTATTCATCAAAAGTTACCAAACGTCACTCAGTACTGCGCAGTACAACATTGTATTGCGCAATTTATTTAACTCTTTTTACTTATTTTCTAACCGTACTTACAACTTTGACACACAATTGACATTTCCACAATAATTATTATTCAAATTATCTGCTAAAAACTCTTACGATATAGAGCCTAAAATCCCATGGCAAAGAGTCAGCTGTCGTAAAAAATATTTTTGCAGAATATTAAGCCATATGCCTGTAGATTTAAAGATACAATTCCCATTTATTTAAAAGGAAAATTGATCACCTGTTGTCTCCTTACATCAAGTTTTACAATTTTACACCATGCCTTGACATAGAGCTAGGAAGTGTGTTAGACATTCCTACAGAAAATGTGTTGTACAAAAGAAAACAAGTAAAAAAAAATACAAAAGAAACAAGTTATTTAACCCTACACCCTTTAGCCCATGGCAACTGCAGTGGCGCTAAAAACTTATAATAACTTAAATTTTAATATATTTAGCTTAAAACACGATAGATTAGAATAGATCTCTAAAAGACAAAACAAAATTTAACAATCAATGTCCAAAGGGCGGTCTTATCGCTCAGAGCGACCTCTTCCAGACAACTATGAGACTATTTTCACACAAAATATTTTATAAAAACTTTATATGAGAATGCTTAGTTAATTATTATAATACTGACAAACATTAAACAAAGCGTCCACTAGTTTAACAAAAGAGTAAATAAAGGCTTACGTACTTAAAGCGCTTTGCATGTCTATTGAATTCTTAATCCTGTGGAACAACGCGTTGGTACCTTTTTTCGCAAAGGCAAAACTGGTAGCACTCTAGAAAAGGACAAAACATGAAATTAAAAGAGGAAGAAAGAGATGCAAAACGTCAATTTCCTGTTACAAACACTTTTTTCTTTTATTTCTAAAATTATACACGAACTTTTTAAACAAATTAGACCTTCGGTGACCAAAATAGATTAAACTGTAATTTTTATGACCTGAGATAGATTTATATAATTTTAATTATTAATTAAATTAAAAGGTCACTAATTGGAATAGTAGTAATAATTAATATTATAAAAACAAAGTATCAAGGATTAAATAACAAAATATGTAAAATCAGTTTGTTGTTTAACATCTACATAATTATTATAATGTTATTTCCTCAAATTTGAATATTTTGAATAATTTTGTGGCACGTGTACCTATTTTGGTCGTTGCTATGTCGGTGCAAATAATTTAATTTCTAGATAGCCTCTAAACAGAAACTTAATTTAATTTTTAACTAGCTGCAGCCCGTGGTTTCGCCGGCGTAATTCCAGTTATCCCGCCTCTGCATTTCCCAGGTTAAAAACTACCGTGTTATTATGGAATAGCTGAATATCGCGAAAAAATCAAATTGGAAATTGTCAAAAATTTAAAACATAAATTAAATTACTAATTTTCCGGGCAACTTTTCCAATTCTTCTCCTTATATTCAGAACTTTTCTCGGACCTCAACGATTATTTAAAAGAAAATGGCCGATTTGGTCCAGTCGTTCTCAAGTTATGGCGTGACCAAGGGAAATGGGGATTTATTTTTATAGATATTGTATTTTGAGTTACTAAAAATAATATCCAAGCCTTCTATGGTTTTACATCGACCGCATCACCCCTTATGTTCAGTTGGCAAATTGCAGTTACTAAAAAAATAAAAATGAAAAATCTAAAATGCCATCACCACGTAACATTGGACTCATTACAGATTCGCACTGATACAACCATCGTATACGCCTAAATCAATATCATTATCTTAAACCACTAAAAAAATAAGCGATCCATGCCACTTTTCTGAGAAATTATCATAAAAACTCAAACAAATATAAATCTTACTGCAGACCTACTAAAATTCATAATCCCATGCAAGTTTAATGACAACATACATTGATGCATGTTTACGGCAGGTGAGATGAAATAAATCCTTATTGCCCTCACATTACAGACGATTATTCAACAATACGACGATGAAATATGGTAATACAGGCTTTTCCATTTCGAACAAAAATTTCACCTTTACGCTTGGGAGCATAAGGCAGAAGTTTGCTTGTGTTGTGAAATGGTGGTTAAGCTATTTGGAAACGGAGCATTCGGTATGCGCAGGAGCATCTCACGGCGAAGGGCGGAAATCTTAATGGATCCTGGAAGCCGAACTAACGATGGGATCCATTGATCTCCAGTTTTATAGTGCTTGCAATGTTGTAGACAGCCAGCAGAATCCCACTAATATTATAACTTTGAAAAATTGTGTGTACATGTGTGCGTGCTTGCGTGTGTGCGTGCGTGCGTGCGTGCGTGCGTGCGTGCGTGCGTGCGTGCGAGCGTACATGTGTGAGTGTGTGTATGCCACAACCAACATACCATTACAAGCTCATTTATTAATAAATTAATTAATTTTATTACAAATATCTAATGCAACCAAAACCACTATAATTTATTCATATGAATACACTACATTTGTTTTAATTTAAAACATAATATAATATTATAATATACTTATTCTAAAAATAGGCATTCTATATTTAAGAATCTAAAAATAAATATAGGAAATATCCTTATAATATTATATTCAAATATATAAAGGTTAAGAGAAGTTTGTTGAGTTTATAAATAAATAATTGATCTAAACTTAAAACATCCTCATGATTTAATTATTAAGGCCACGGCTGAGCAAAATAAAAAAAAATATTTTTACTGTTTTAATATTAATGGTATCTAAAATTACTATTCGAACTTAAAATATATTTAAACAGATCTTCCTCGCAATGTAGATTTTTTTTAATTTTAAGCTCCGTATTCATAGTCTATAATAGTATCTACACACAGGATCAATAAAATTACTTGTCTTATTTAATAATATAATAAACATTTAGCATTAACATTTTTTTCTTTTTATGTGAACGTGACGCTTTATTATTTTTATTATAATTACCACGCTTTTATTAACTTCAACTGTATATATTTATCTATATAACGAAATCTTTGAACGTACATATTTCCCCAACTTCAAAACGTCTGATTAACTTGAAAATGAACACACGTATTGAGGACCAAAGACAATAAAATAATAAAAAAAAAAATTTACCAATTGTGAAAAATAATGTTAGAAAACGAAACAAGTAGTATTATTATTTGTTTGTTTTCGGTCGTGATCGTCCCATTGCAGGACAAAGGTTATAAAATCATCATCATCATCAATCCATAACGTCCCACTGCTGGGCATGGGTCTCTCCTCACTTTCGTGAGGAGGGTTAGGCCATATTCCACCACGGGGGCCAGACCCAAATTGGTGGATAACATACCTACCTCCGAAATAATTCTCGGGTAGGTATGTGGGTTTCCTCACGATGTTTTCCTTCACCGAAATAAAATGCAATAATAAAAAAAAGTTGGTATAATTCCCAACAGTTCTACACCTTTTGTAAGTCTATTAACCATTACTTGAGCCTATTTGCACTACCGGCGCATACAAGTCGATCAGATCAGAAGGTTCAGGCGAAATTTTATACTCACTTGTTAAAAACTTCTTTTTTTGTGCATTGGTACATCTACGATTTTTTTGTTAGTGGCCAGTCGGTTTTAGAAGCTTACAACACTTTTTTTTTGTTTTGGCTTCTTATAACTAGTGCATTTAGTCAATGTAAAATATTTTATTTATTAACTAATTAACACACATCACTCATTTGTGACTAGAACCTGTTATCTCGGTATATTGAGGAGATAGCACGTTCTTGTCCCAAATAAGCGAAATGTGAAACAGTATTTTTAAATATTAAAAAGAAGAACAGAAAAAAAAAACAAAAATATATAATTAAAAATGTATTTTTTTTTCTTAAATTAGTAAAAATGTCGAGTCCCAGTCAGCTAGTCAGTAGTCTAGTCAAGTCGTAGTCAACGATTCACGATTCAATAAAGTGTTGAACACTTTAAACTTACTGTGAGTTATGGAGAGAACACGAAATGCCGCATATTTTAAGTTTCTATCATTTACTTATGCATATTAAGAAACATAATTGTTAATACTCCACCAATATTGATACACGATGAAACACAATTTTGAAAAAAAAAATTCAAAATTAATAACCTGGTATTTTCAGTTTCCCGCCAAATCTCCTTACACCTACCTAACCTAAACAAGTAGGTCTTGTTAGAGGAAAATATAAAGTTTACTAGGCATTATGTTATACATAAAAAAAAACTGCTTCCTTCTTCTAAAATTAGATACAAGTAAGCGAATAATTTAAATACTTCATTAAAGTAGAAGCATGTATATTTATAAGTGCGCAATGTCAATGTCTTCCCAAAATACTACAAGTATGTTATACAGCGTGTAACATCAAGGTGTGTTAGTAAGGAGACCTTCGAAAAAAGTATTCATACCTACTCATTAAAATCTACACAATAAATATTGCAATAAAATATCAATTTATTTTTTGTTCTAATTAAATAAAATAACATTTTTTTTCTAATTAATCGAGTTCAAATCCTTAGTAACGAATGATATATAACAATTTTTTTTTTATCGTAGTTACCGAATTCAAATTCCGAGTAACGAAAGATTATTTTTTAATCTTTAAATGTAGTGTTGTCTTCATTGACGATATGTTTTCTAAGGATATAATATTTCTATCTTTTACATGTTACACCTTGTATTTTTAGTATAATATATTTTATATAAAGATTTAGTTTATCGTGTTGTCTTCCTATTTATGAATTGATATATAAACTTGGTTCATTTAGTAACTTTTCGAACTTGCTTTTCCGCATAGATTTAAGAATCTGGTTATTTCTGGATATAGCCGGAGTTTTACGAATGAACTTTCAACTTTTGTTTTACTTTATTAGTTAGTTTTTTAAAGTAATATGATCACGGTATCTTCCTAATTTATTGCGATAGGTAGGTAAAAGAAATTTATTATTTTTACCCGACTGCCCAAAGGAGGATTGTGTTTTGAGCCATAAACTAGTTTTGCTGCGATATTATTCAGCATCCCTATCAAAATACAGTAGTTCCACGACCAAACGTTCAATGCCAATATTAAACGGTTTTTTTGTCCGCCAGCACGATTTCCAATTTTTTTATTCGTTTGGGTGACAAAAGACGAAAAAACAAGAATCTCGCGAAACTACGATCGATAACGCTCTTATCGCCGTGGAATAAGGATCATTTTGCGATAAAAGGTCAAAAACTGGGTCTTGGACGCTCGCTTCTTTACGCCAAAGCTTCGAAAATTAGACACCGGAACGGTTTTCAATTGGCACGAGCGGGCTCCTGCAGTGTTCGAAATTCATAATTTTAAAAATCATGATTCTAAGCGGCTTTAATATTTTTCTTTTTTTTAGATAGCTTTAGATTACGATCTATTTCCGAACGATGTATATTTTAACTATTGGATTCACACGGTTTGTTTAATTTCTTGACCAGTGTCAAGTTTGTCAGGGTTTTGGGTAGTCAAAATTATAGTTTCTAGTTAGTCTGCTAGTCAGTGGTCTAACAAGTCATAGTCAACGTCACGGTTCAATAAAGTGGTGAATGATTTATTATAACTTCCTAGAGTGTGTTGGATAAAATAAGCAATTACACTTTTTTGTTAAAAATTTCGGTAAATAATGCAACATTAGCACACAAAAAAACACAAATTTGTAAAAAAAATACAAAGTCATAAACCATTTTAGGTTTTTTTTTGTTCTCTTTTGGCCATGGATGCGGTTTGCTCATTTTAGGTTTCCCGGCAAAACAGCATAAATAGTTAGGCCGAGGAACTCTATTTTCAAAAATTATTAAACATTTTATTTTATTAATAGCTCATTGCGGCCGGTATCTTGAAATCGATATCATTGATCCAATTGATTAAACACAGCCGACTGGACAATAATTTAGATGTCAAAACAGATATTTTAATACTATAAAGCCAGTTTCCGCATTGCAATAGAATAAATAATTCAAAGACAAAAATTTACATGCGGTCAGAATTGTGAATGACCGAATTTTTAAATGATTTTATATTCAGTGTGTGTCGCGAAGCGATGGAAACCAGATTAGACATTAAATTATTCTAATGCCGCTTAAAATGTCTATTCTGTCGTTATAATTCTTTGTACTCGGACATTTTTAAACGTTTGTAAAGCGTGTATATAGCAATTCAGTTGTAAATTGTTGTGTAATATCAAGAACATCTGTGAAAACATAAAAAATAAGTGTAAATTTTGATTGATCAGAGTGAAATTCCTTAATAATAATAGTGCTGGGTCTTGCTCCGCTATCGGTGGTAGCCTAGGTTTAAGTTTCTTTTATAATATTTTTACTAGTTAGACTGTATTTTTATTAGTTTTGTAAATGATTGTAAAATAAATTTAAATTTAAGAAGTTAAATAAATATAGTGCTAAACAAGTTATAATAAAAATGACATACCACCCGCCCAACCCTTACATCCCTTCGGGCCCCAAAGAGGTGGTAAGCGAAAATTTCTGTATTATTTTTAACTAGGTTCATGAAACAAACCATTTTGTCCCGGCATTAAAACAAATAGTCCAGTCAATGTTTCTAATGTATTTGGTGAGTTTTATTACAGAGCTAGGTACCCAATATTTAGAAATAATCTAGATTTTAGAGTGACCTAACTTTTAGTGCTGGGTTTTAGAGTTTTTATACCATCTAGATTCTAGAGCTTTCGGAGCTTCTCTGCGATGTTGATGTGAAGTTTCTCGTTTAGTTTTTATTCGTTTATGAGTGTCGATTAATTTTTTTTTCCTTTTTTTTTAAATAACAACCTGTTGTAATGTCTCGCTGACTGGTTTGAGTTTATTTTTTCTTAATAGTAACAAAGACAATGTTTGAATGAATTATTGTGTCTGTCAGTTGCGATACAAATGATTTATTTGCTCCTTAGGCTTTGGCACAGTTTCCATCTGATTTGATTCGTCAATCATATCTCGGTTTGGTAACGTTGCCGGTTGATTTCTCGGTATTTACCTAAATTACTCGGTTTTTTCAACGGTTGCGCCAATATTTAACGCATGGCTGCTGGTGACATTGGCTGCGATTCAACTTTTTGCCGCCAAAACCACCGCGGCTAAGGTCGACGAAAAACTACATTTTTCAATACAGAACATTTTTCAGTGACATAATGATATAATAAAACGTTGAAAAACTCCATGGATACAGTTATAAAAGCAATTGAAGACGTGATTGATTTTTTTTAAGACTGACTCTTTTGTTGGTGAATGAAACCGAATTGAATAAGGCACGTAGCTTAATCGAACTTAATCTTAGTGTAAAATTAAGTTGTTAAAAAATAAATTAAGTTAACTGCAGTTAAAACTTTGCTAACCTGAAAAATAGTTAAGTTAGAATGGGTTCGTATTTCTAACACCAGCTCAAAACGGTTACCACAAAAACCATATAAAATTAGTAAAAATATACAAATCACATAGATATCAATTTATAACATAATGAGTTAAATAATTAAGAAACCAATTCAAAATATTGTATTTATAATCGTAATCAGATTTGTCGATAATTCCATTTCTAATTATTCTATCAATCGATTTATTTGAGGATGCATGTTTATTTGATTACCGAAATTACTTTTAGCACGTTAAAGCGTTAAATCGAATCGGAACTCGTAATCAATTCGGAAGCTGACAATCGAAGTTTTTATTGTAAGTAATTAAAACGCAGTGACTGATTTTTTCGGCGTTGTCAAAGAAATTAATGTTAATAATTGTTTATAAACACCAATTGGATAAGATTGCCAAACATGAATCTTACTGTGAGTTTGCATTTTTTGCATTGTAAAAAATGCAGTGGTCGGTATCCCTCAAAGTGATTATCGTTTCGGCGGCGTTCAAATGTTTGTTTTGTAAATGTTATTATTATATAATTGATAAGGAAATCGTGTCATCTGCCAGACTAGTGACTTTTTTGAACAAAAACTCCGATAACAGTGTTTTTTGTGTAATATTCACCCACCAACAAGTGAATTTTGATAATGCTTTTTTGTCACTTATTTAGTTAAATACTTAATTGTTGATTGTGCTTATGCCAGTTCTTGTGGTTACACGTGTGTTCAAGACATGAATATATTCGAGTGATAAATAACATATTCTTTCCTGATGTTGGATTATTTTGAAGAACTGGTACGACTTTGTATTTTTGTCATATTTTATTGAAATCGAAATCAATATTTTTGGTCTAAAAGTATCGTTGCTTAAAAGATTTTCGTTTTCGCTATTGTTTGTACAAAATAATATTTATTGCTTTAATTTAATTACTGTTACCTAACAGCAATATTATGTTATAAGGACTGATTTTATACAATTATTATTTTATTTTATTCCTTTATCAATTGTTAATTTTTTTATTATTTAGTATTATTTTTTATTTTATTTGTGGTGTGACTGTTATTGGGCAGGCGTAGCGCTTACCATATTAATTAATATACTAACTTATTTGAATCCTAACATAACGCAAGCATTAATTGGTTTGTTTACGTTAAAAATTACCCATCGATTTTTGTTGTTAGCGTATCAATTTATGTATAATATTTTATTTAATAATATAAATAAAGTACGTAGGTAGTATTTTAATCAGTATACTTAGTGTATATTTCAGAAGGATTTATCTCTAATCTAAGGTGGAGAATGGACATGGGTCCATGGTGCCTAAATCTTGCGTCACTCACATGTCAAGCGTGATACATTATAATTATTATTTGTAATTGCTATCATATCCGGGAACACCGTAATTCTCGGTTGAAGAAAATCTATATTCAAATAATTAGTAATATTTTTAGTGTGTTTTTCATATTAATTTCTGTATAAAAAAACTAAATTCGAATAAAATAAAATTAATTTATAATTTTTATGTAGGTTCAGTGTTATTCCATTAAATTTTACGCGATATAAAGTGCCTTATGTGGTGATCCAGGTAATAAACTATCTGTGTGCTAAATTTCATCCAAATCCGTTCCGTAGTTTTTGGGTGAAAGAGTTAACATACATACATCCATCCATCCAACCGTACAAACTTTTACATTTATAATATTAATAAGTTCGATGGGATAGGATTACTATAAGTACTTGTATTAAAACTTAAGAAAAAATATAATACAGAAATAATATAATTTTAATAATTTTTTTTTTTTTTTATTTTTTTTTTTTATTTAAGAAAAATATAATAAGTTAAAAATATTTTCTCCGAGTCTTAATTCCGTAACTCCTCGAATTTCCTCTACGAGGGACATCAGTAAAAAAATGATAAACTGTTCCCATTTCGCACCCACAAAGCTTTCGTTAAATTAATCCGTGCAGCAAAAACTACGCCTTATTAGAGGCCCCTAGGACAAACTCTAAAACCCCTAGATAAACAGGGGATGTATGGCCGCTATTTGTTATAATTTCAGAACGGCAAAAAGGTCATCCAACGCTTTTTGTCAGAAGCCACGTTTTTGCTGGTGGAAATTTGTCGCCGTCCCTTTATGATTTTAAGAAAATTAGCTTGTCCTGCGTTGTCTTTATTATGTTTTACACTTCTATTTGATGCTTCTTTAGTCGCAGAGAAAAAATTACTAAAGTACAATGAATGTGAATTTTTTAATGTTTATAATTGTGACACCACCACGCATCGACCCTACACAGCCTATTGGTCTGGCTGGAGTTCCAGAAACCAGTAGAGGGTGTCGGGGAGTTGGTGTACTGCTTTCCGCTGCGATCGTAGCATGTGGAAAGGTGTAGTCTCTGCCTGACTATAATATAAGGCGTGACTATAATATAATATTATTTATGTACAATAAAAATTAAAAAAAACACTGCAATATCAAATACCCTTGAACCTTAAAAGGTGAAGCACGCGCTATAGTTAAATTTAGCGTTAAATATTTTTTCAGATATCACTCACTATATATTATTTCAATATACGACCACACACGGATAACATAACAAAATATAAATGAGTTTATCATTCGGACATTATTATTATAATTTAAATTATATTGCATTAATAAGGTTCGAGTATTTCCGCACTCTCTTATAATAAAAGTTGCAAGTTTTTGGAAACGATTCCTGATCATCTGGTAAAGAGTTAAAAATTATTTTTATTTTTCTTAACTACGGCAAAACCAAGAAGATAATTACTATAGTAATAAATAATATTCTGTTCCCTCGAATCTTTTTTATTTCTTGTGCCAAAATTTAGCAAGTACAGGCAAAAAGCTTGCTTTTAAATATTATATCAAATATGTCTCAAGCTACCCTTATTTCTAAGGGGTATTAAGGTTGACCGGCACTTTATAATGACAGTTATCTGGACACACCCTCTTGTCACAGAGGTTACACGGATATTTTCTACCCTTAAATTTCTACCCTTGAAGGGTAAGGGATGACAAGTTCTCATAACAGTTGTGAAGAAGGGGAGTTCGTGTGTGGGATTTTAGTTTTCCACAAAATATCACAAATTTTGACTTATTTTACGCATTTTGACGCGTTATTTAATTATTTTATTTATTTAATATGGGAGATTAATTTGCATTATTAACTGAAAACTCTTAATTATTTTCACGCAGTATGATTTTAATTATTTCTTTTGTAGATAATTTTTATATAACGTAATTATTTTTTATTATACATTATTTCATTTATTATAATGTTTACTCTTCAACCGAAACTCAGCAGCACATCACATACATACGATATATTTTATTTAACTGAGTGACGAGACGAGCAAGTTGTTCACCTGTTGGTAAGCGCTACGCCTGCCCATAACAGTCACAGCATCACCCAGAAACCTGCATTGCCTAATCCTGCGCGGCACTGCACTGAGCTCGTCACCCAGAGACATCGGCTCTAAAGTCTCATTCACTAATTTCGCTGGAAACAATGCCCTTCAAACTGGAACACAGTAATGTTTGCACACTACTGCTTGGCGGATGAATATCTGGCAAAGGCACTACCCCACTACGCCCATAACAGTTACAGTGTACTCAGAACATTGCAGTGCATAACAAACGACACATACGAGACATAGCGTATGGTTATACCAAAATACCATAACACTGGGCAACTAATACGAATGTATCGCTGTATCCGTATTTACAATAAACTCATCAATAAATTCAGCTTCACCAGTTAAGAAGCTAGTTATATTGTCATAACTGAAAGAAAAGCCACGTTAAATAAATTTAAAAATAAACCGGATATTACGATTGGCCAGATTGACCTCTATGTCTAGCGGATAGAATTGCTATGCTAAATAACAAATGCATTTTCCGAAATCCTTTTGCTAGCTACACAATCATATTCACTTTTAATTCTATTAACTAAACCTTTAGCATAACTTTTTGCCCATTTCTTTCACAATTAAGATCTTTTGTGCATCATTTAGTTAGACTAACGTTTTTTTGGGTTGTTTTGACGTTTACTTTTGGCGCTGCTGATAAATTACTCATGTCGATGCTTATTATCTTTGCTACGGTAATTAAGCTGTAAATCCGTGTTCACCTTTTGCATTCAACTCGTGATAGCAGCATTAATTTAACTTTTTGTGTCACTTACGTGAATCGATTAAGATGCTCTCAATTCTTCTGGAACTTAAAGAGCATTATCAAGCGGAAGGTTCTCTCTACGGTTGTTCTGATTTGCCATGGATTCCTCCGAATCCTTCACGATGTCCTATTAAAGTTGGATTTCTAGTCGTGCCATTAAATAGTGCCACAAACTTTAATTATGTTCGGACTGTGACCAATCACGTTCGTGCTCGGATCTCACAAGTCATGCAACGTGCTACCGTGTCCTACAGCGTCTACTTCATCACCGACCGCTACCCTATTATCACCTTTATCGTTTCGCGTTTTAAGTTTAGAGTCGCCTGCGTTGTCATCATCACTGAAATCATTTTCTAATGTATATTGTTCAAGTGCCGGTGATGTAATCTGAATCTTACGGCCTTAGATTTTAAGATTAGAATCATGTCTGGTTCGATTGGGTCGTGTTTCATCAGTAGGTTTAGGAAGGACCGTGGTTTCATTGTTGGGCGAATAAAACGTATCGCCGTGGATGACGCGACGCTTTTCACTCAGAAACTAATTTGAAGCATCACAATGAATGTCGATGTTGTACCGAAACTTTTGAGAGTGCCGCTGTCCTCTAATAGCTTGCATTGTTGGCACGCGTATTGAAAGGTTTAAGAAACTTAGATTAAGTAGTCTTAGAAGTAAGATTCAAGGAAGCAACTGTGCTTACAGCGCGTGAAAAACTCCGTGAAGCCGGCATCCTGCCTTTATTGACGGAAAAAAACAGACGCTAGTGAGCTAAGAGCGATGTATAATTTGTTCCGGCTGCTCGCGGATATCGTTCAAGGGCAAAAATCATTTTTTATAATAACACTAATAAATACTGAATTTGTGCTTTATCTAGACATTTCATATAGCATAAGTTGCGTAAACCTATCCATGCACTACTATCTCATTCTGATCAGGTGCTTTCGTATCAGACACAATAAGAGGCGAATATTCAAAACGGTCACGTATCTTCTAAGCGAACTCCACGAGTTTAGCTTTGATAATAACAGTTCTGTCTTTTCATTCCAGGTGTTCGGGTCTAAGGCGGATCTGCAGCTGCACACCCAAATCCACCTGCGCGAGGCGAAGCCCTACCGTTGCACGCAATGTCCCAAGGCTTTCGCAAACTCCTCATACTTGGCGCAGCACTCCCGCATTCATCTAGGAATCAAGCCGTACCGCTGCGAAATTTGCCAACGGAAGTTCACGCAGCTGTCCCACTTACAGCAGCACATCCGCACTCACACCGGTGATAAGCCATACAGATGCACCCAGATCGGGTGCACCAAGGCCTTCTCCCAGCTGTCCAACCTCCAAAGCCACAGCCGCTGCCACCAAACCGACAAGCCGTTCAAATGCAACTCCTGCTACAAGTGCTTCACGCACGAGAAGGATCTGCTGGAACATATCCCAAAGCACAAAGAATCGAAGCATTTGAAGACGCATATCTGCCAGTATTGTGGCAAGAGCTACACGCAGGAGACGTACTTAAGTAAGCACATGAATAAGCACGCAGAAAGAGCTGATAAGCGGCCACCGATTTCTGCTTTAGGACTAAGTGGATTGAACAGGTCTTTGGCAGCTGCGGCTCCAACGGCTGTGCCGTTTGGAGATCACCCTTACTGGCCTAAAGTTAGTCCCGATTCAGCGGCTCATATGTCCGACGAAGGAGGTTATCACCAGCAGAGAGAAGCTGAGGAGCATCATGAGCAGCAGTTGCAGCAGCAGAGGGCTCTGTTCGCTCAGCACGAGAGTCAAGACGACCGGATTCAACCCCCGGTGTCCTCGGCTGCGAATTCTGCCTTCACGCCAATCAATTCGATGGCTCCGCATTTAAACGGCCTGTCGCATCACACCGCGCTGCCGACGCGGCCGTACCTCTACGACCCTTTGCATTTCCAGCAAGGGAAGCAGCAGCCCAACTCCTTCCCCAACCAGCTGATTTCGTTGCATCAGATTAGGAACTACGCGCACCAACCCTCGGCCCTCCTCCCAGCGGAGCACATTCTTCCCCACTCTCTGTCGCACAAAGACAAACAGTAACTTGCCCTTAAGTACACCTACTTTAGTACTTACCATGGTATTACTAGTATATAAAATTTTAAACGAAATATTAAAATATTTAGAATCTCGCTCTCGAAGACAGTGGTATTATAAATACGGATTGGTACTATTGTTTAGTGAAACGACTTCACTCTCTAGGATTTAACTTGATATCTTGTATGAATACTCTGAATTTTCTCGGTAAATTACGATATTTACTGGATGTTGTTGTGATTTTTCTGTTTAATTAACTATTTAAGATTGATTTACTTAAAAAATGGACGTTCTTTTGGACACGGTAGTTTTCTAAGTATATTTGTCAGTTTTGCTAAATTAAATTTTTACTATATTGCCAACTGTTTTAAGTATATTATAAATTATTCCAAAATTGTCAAGTGTACTTTTGCTAACGCTGAAACTGTTAATAATATAATGTTTTTTCAGCGAATCAATCTTCAATATAATCGTCAATAACATTTTTATTTTATTTTATCACAAAAGCATAATAATTATTGTTAATGCATAATAATCCAGTGGTTTTATATTACCAACCTGTCAAATACACATGTTGAATATGAATATTCCTTTATTTAACTATTCTTTATGATACTTCAGAAGAGAAAACGAAAAATATTGCATAATAGATATTCATCTAATAAATCATACGAAATTGAATTCAAATTACGTACATTAGATTTTTTCTGTAAGCAAATGTTTCAACATTTTTGTGAGACTGCATTAGGAAACATTTTCCCTGTTGTTGTTAACGAATAAAAATATTACACGTATTTTAAACAATTAATAACAAAGTTCCTGAAATGCAAAATATAATAATAGCTAACGATGTAATGTCTGTAAATCCCTGACATCTTAGAACAAACATTTATTAATTTCAGTTGCATTTTTATCGTATACTTTAAGATTACCTGGAGGCCTACCATGACCTCTTATAGCGATTCTGTTGAGGACCTAAACTGAACCGCGTCGCAGGTTCCTGCCATTTTCAACCTTAACTGGATCCAGTTTAGGTTGAAAATGGCAGCAACATAAAAAATAAGACGTCGCGGTACGATTATGCGACGCGGTTCAGTTTAGGTCTTCAATTGAATCGCTATAAGACGTCATAGTATGCCTCCTGTACTAAATAGATCTCTTAATTCATCACATTTCTCACTCAGTTCCTACTTAGATCATATATTATAATTTTTTAGCTTACTGTCGAGTACGATCACTTTTAGTTATTCTTTTGTATGGAAAATGTAGTCTTCCTTCAGCTATTCAAATGGTCAAGTTAAGTTAATTATTTTTAAGCTTCACTGAAGGTCGAATATATTTTCTAGGTCGTTTAAATTTCTTTTTTCCATTTGTAAATTTGTTGAGTGGCCAAATTATCTATTGTTCCCGCTGCAGCGTTTGGTATGGAAAAGTTTGTACATATTTTGTAAATACTAAATTTTTGAGATTTTTTTTTTGGTTTACCTTAAGTCTTACTTAAAGCTTATGTGCTCAAATATGTAGTGTTAAGGGAAATCCGATAACTGTGGATTCTAATAGCAACCATTGAAAGTACTTAACATAAACATTATAACTACTTAATAATTGGCCTGTTACAATCAACGAATGTGTTAAGACTTGTGTCATGTATACGAACAAATTATTATAGTTGTTTTTGGTTTATTTCTTTTTTTTTAACGAGGCAGCGTTTGCGGGGGAAGTTGTAAAGAAATGTGATAGGTGAGGATCGGGGTAGATCGAATATTTTTGGAGGAAACGTATGTACTTTGACCTTCTAAATTTTTTACTATTGATCTTTTTATTAGTTTTAAATTGTTAGGTTGTGGTTATTGATTCTCGAATTAGATGTTGATACTGTCACAAAGTTAGCCAAATGCTAATTTTAAGTGCTTTGTACAAAACTTTTTTTTTTTGTTTTTTTTTTAAATAGAGTTACGAATATGGCAATACTTTATTCTTCCGAATTGTTGTTAAATAAACGTTAGTGCTTGCACTTTTTAATGTATAATGTAACATGACAATGAGCCAAGATTTTATCCAAAATTATTAAAATTTCTTTGTATTTAAGGAAATTTAAATCGCCAATATCTCTCTATTGTAAGTAGAAATGTGATATTGTAATTTGATTTTTGTTTAAGTTAAGTGTAAACTTATTATAATTAAATAAATATTTTTGTAAGTAATTTTCGTTTAATGTTAGGTTTCGCTTTGTTAGCATTCTCGGTTAAGATTTATGGATGGAAGTAAACAAATCTTTTTTTGTTACTTAAAATCGATTAAAAATTAATTACAATTATGCCAAGAATTACATTTGTGTTTCCTTTTGATATCAACCTTAAGAGAAATTTAAACTAAATTTTGTAGTTTAGAATGGTATATTATACAAATAAAACAATTATTCAGAACTTTATCCTTTTTATTCAGTTAACAGTCGCAATACATTATAATAAAAACTTAAAATAGGTATTTACAATATACGGGGTCATTCTACCTACGTAGGTAAACACTTCATACACAAACCATACAAGAATTAGAAAGCAAGTATTAAATATACTTAGATAAATAAGTGATGGCATGATAAACTTAGTAAAAGAGAGCCAGATATTTTCTAAAGTTGTAAGTAGAAAAAGTAATTTTGAAAAATCTGACACAGTTTCGCCACCCAAGCAATAAAAGCGAATTTTAAAAGAAATCCTCTGACGTTAAAAGCTTTTACTCAAAAAAGACGTAGAAGAAATTCTGCAATTGAAGCGAAGTGAGAATTCGCCAGAGATGTTTGGACAGTCAACCATGCCACCACTTTGCTTACAATTAAAGGGAATACTTCAAGTTAATACTTTATATGTATTGTCATTTAGTCGCCCTAAAAACTAAACGAGAATCATATAAAAGGTCATATAAGAAGCCTGTACCAAATGGGAATGTCATTAAATTGTCAACCAAATACAGAAGTATTCTTTGAAGGTGCTAAATCGAAAACCATAATGACATTGCCGTTTGTACACGCTCATAATTTACTCAAGTCTGCATTGTTAGGAAAGAAAATGCTTAAAATGAATAGGAAATACAGAGAATAAATAGATTTGATAAAATGATGTTTACAGTAAATGAAGGAACAAGAAAAACGATAAACACAAGAGATAGCAAAAAGATATGAGACAAAAACTCAGAAATCTGTAAGAGATCATTATATTTTAAATATGATGAGGTGAGCAAATCTTTTTGCTATCTCATAAATAAATAACTAATCTCCTAGCACTATCTACGCATCAAATATTGAGTCGAAACAGTTTGATTACTGAAATAATTATGTTAAATTAGCTATCGAGGAAGCGAGACACACTCAAATTTGAAGTGCAAATGATGCTAACTAAATCTATAAGAGAAAATCGATAAATCATCTAGATAAACTGTCGTCGACAGCGTATGCAGATTTTATTACGTATATAATTTGAATAAATTAATACATAGGTACTAACTTATTTGGAATCCCAAAACTTAGCAGATGTCATAAAATTTCAACTCAATTATTTTACAATCTTAGCCATTCTTTTTATGTACAGAAATGAGAATTTGATGAAATCATTTGACTAGATCTATTGGTGTGATGTGCCTATTTTATCAGTTATCACATTACTTTGAAAATATTATAAATAGAATTGACTAGATTTCTCTTTTAATGAAACCAATAATTGATCATAACGAACATAATTTATCCTAAATAATGAAGTAAAAATTAGAAAAACAGAAGCTGCTTAGATTAGACCTACATACGCTGTCATTAATACCACATTAAACCTCCACTTTGTAAGGTGATCCGGGGATGTGCTCATCTCCCCACTTGACGATGACGATGTAGTCTCCCCTGTCTCTGACCACGTACCAGCACTCGTAGTTGTTCTTGCCCTTGTGCTTGAGCTGGACTTCGTCGCACGGACCCTTGGGGCCGTAGATGCCGACATAGCAGATGTTCGTACCTGAGGAGATTATAAAGAAGTAGATATTAAATAAGTAGATATCCAGTTAAAACTTAGCTTATCATCTTGCAAAATCTCAACGTTTAACTGGACTCAGCTCAAAAGCTAAGTTGGGTTTCGCACCAAAGTTTTTCGATTTACCAAAATTTTGATGTATATGGTTCATATGAATACAATTCATGAAAGAACCGGGAGTTTTAGGAGCTAAAACTGTTGATGGAATTTTGGTGCAAACTCGGTTCTTACAATAACGATTGATGATAGTGCTGGAAATCTTAGATTAAGAGCAAGACCTAGCCAATTAATAGACATACCAGCATCACCAGCGTGGACTGTGAACTGGTTATGCTTGTTCAAGAACGCCTTCTTCAATCCCATGCCCTTGCTCTGGACCTTAGACGCGTCGGACTTGAAGTTAGGCAGCACTGGGCCCTGTTTCTGTGCACCCTTCGCAACCTTCTGAACGGTTTCCACCGTCACTGAAGAGGTCTCTTGCGCGCCCACCTCGGCGAGGTTGCTACCTGTAAAGATAACGAAGTAAGTAAATATTATAAGAATAGGAAGGAAAAAGATAAGACGGAAGAAGTTAAAGGAAGAGTAGGAGTCAGGGACTTCTCTGTGTAACAGAGCTGAACTGCTTATCATTCATGATCTTCAGGTTACTAAGAAATTTTAATTGAAGACACTTTTTTTAAATAGATTAAAAATAACAAGGACAAAGTAATCACGACCACTTACATAGATCCTGACTAACTTGGATTCCTGGCATCCAAGAAATCAGAGACTATGAGGACCATTGTTCCACAAACATGTAGACTCAGAAGTCCTGCGCCAGAATCGAACTCGCTAGCTCAAGCTTTACAGTCGGCTCATCAGTAACTTACGGCACGGAGGTTGGTGAGAATGGTGATGATACAAAATTTAACTTATCAAGGGTCATTAACCAAATGGTCCATCCAGCTGACCAAATTTATTTAGATCATACCTTGAGCCTCAATCTTGAATGGCGATCCGACGATATGGTGTCCGTTGTACTTAACACTCATGTAGTAGAAACCTGGAGCCAAAGGTGTGTAACGCACCTGAAAATATTAAACGTCATAAGCTTATAAAAATCAACGTGTTTTCTTTTTATATACTTGATACTACTACTACTTCATAATATTATATTCTATACTTTAATAAAGCAGTAGAGGACGAACATTCTGTAAGTATCTACATTAAAGATAATATTAAGAAATTTGGTCTAGAAGACAAGAGTCTAACTTATTTGCAAATGTTGTCAGTCTATTGTTGTCGCATCACGTTAGAATTCGGAACGGATTACTGTGTAACTTTCACTGTTTTGTAGCTTTGAATCAAACTTGTGTAATATACCATTACATAATATACCTGAACAGCTAAATCTGACAAATAGAAGCAGAGCTATTTATAAAAAAAAAACACTTTAAAATAGCGTGTCAGAAACAGTGTTCTAAGTAGGTACAATGATTAAAGTGAACCCTATAACCCCATACCTTGTAGCCCTCTTCAACTTCAGTGCAGTCCATGGCGACCCTGGAAGGTCCATCCATGGTGACGGCGAGGATACCCTGGCCAGCATTGCAGGTGTTGATGATGAGATCGGTCTTCACACCTATTAGGAAAATAATCATGTTGATAAATAATTCTTCACGATCACGTTCATAGATTCTGACCCCTAACTAGGCTTTCCTGTATCAGTCAGGAACTATGCTGACTATGGTCCCATGAACACCCAGACTCGGAGCTAAGACCTGTCGTCCACACGAATATTTATCCTATGCAGGTATCGAACTAGCAACCCCACGCTTCGCAGTCAGCTCACCATCAACTTACGCCGTAGAGGCTGTCTAGGACTGAATTGATGATGAATACACGGTTAAAGACATCCATCACGCCAGTGGGGGGCTTTATGGCCAAAGTAAAACGTACCAGTCTTCACACTCCCGAGACCAGGTCCATGAGCGTGAACTGCAGCAGGATCCGAATCATCCTTTCCAACCTGTAGATGAAATAGACACATAGATAGATACACTTTTTATTCAAAACGTGATTATAAATGTTTATTAATAGGTCCCGCGTTTGACAACCATCTCACCTGATGGTAAGCCTAAATGCAGTCTACGAGAATACACGCTTACTTTGAAGTAACCTATTCATTCGTGACTTGAAGACTTCCAAGGCCCTTATTCGCTATGCCACATGAGATTCCTTGCCGAAAACGCGTGATGTCATAATGCGCTGTAAACTTATTTGGAACTTTAAAATTTCTCAAAACTCGCTATCTTCTTGCACATTATTTTGATAGTGCGAGCAGTGTGACGGTTGTGAGTGCAGTGCGGTGCCGTGCATGATTTTGTGATGCAAGGCTCTAGGTGACAATATTATAATATGTATCAATGTGTCAGGTGAATGACTTGCTCATCTCGTTATCATGTAAAAAAATGAGCGCTTTACGAGTCTAGGTGGCCATAGCGAATAACTGCCATGGTTGTAACTATCGGGAAACACAGTCAGACAAGGATTTCCACTCCTTTGCGGTACGTATAATGAACATAGAAGCAAATCGTTTTGAGCTGAATAAGTTCTACCAAGTAACGATGGTGCATCGCCGTACGCATGATCGTTTGATGATGAAATAGGCTTGGTGGAATTAAGTTGTGTAATTTCATTGCTTTTCCATTTTCCTCGCTTCGTCAGAAGAGGATTGCCACTACAAAACGCTCACCTTAATCCTCAAGGGCGAAGCTGGGATATGGATTCCATTGAACTTGACGTTGATGTTGTGGACTCCGTTCTCTCTCGGCATGAACCTGATGGAGTACTGGTCACCGTCTATGTTCTGGATAAAGCAGTCGTCAGTCTTGCCTGAGGGAGACATCACCTGGAAAAGGGAGATGTAAGGTATGGTGTGAGACATTTATCCTATTTCACGAAGTACGTTTAGGAATTTTGGTGGAAAACCGAAAATGTGATGTTCTTGATTTTGTATTTCTTCTCGTGTTTATTAGTGCCTAATGATATAAATACAAAAAAAAAACATGTAAGTTCGAATTCTCTTCAAAACTGCCAAAGCAATTTCAGTAAAGCCATCACCACTGTACTAAAACGCGACGCTTACCACGACCCGACTAAAGATTTGAATTAATTTTGTAAAATAACTAGTAATTACATTTGGACACCATGTAATTATACATAAACCATTTGAAGCCAAAACAATGTATAAAAAAGATACAAAATGTTGACATTACAAAAGCAAAGGTGTTCAAAGTAAACGTCGACTATAAACACCAATTGCCAATCCTGCCTATTCACGCATCCCTTGAGAACTGAGAAGCGAATCTTCGCGCCTCCCAAACTCCTCGTAGAATTATTGACAATGTCTCATAGACTAGGGTACAACTGGGGTATATTGTGGGGTCAGTTGATTTATCGTGTGAACATGACTGCGGTCTGTCCATCTGTATGTCAGATTTATGATAGATCGCCTTGCCTTCTGCGATAGACGTTTATGTGATTTTTGGCGGAGATAGTTTTGGACAGAAAAGTCGGTATTGTAACACTGTGGGTAGGAACTGTTTTGATTGATTGGTTTTTTTTGGTCATAATTAAACGGTGTAATTTTCATGAATATTTTATGCGGTATAACTCCTTAAATGTCTAGTAATATTACAAAACACAGTCATTAAAAATTCGTCAAGCCATTGAATTTGATATTACCTTTTAGTATCCTATGTTCTATTCCAGGACATGAAGGTAATTCTCAAAAAAAATGGCGATTTCAACTGCCTGAATATTTTAAGTTATGGTAACTTTGTGTTCTGATTTAGGGCAAAGTAGCTCTTAGGATAGTTGAAAGGACGCTAGCTGCATCGAGGCTAATATCTTACACAATTCCAAAGAAAGATGGAGAACTCGAATTTAAGTTTGTAATTGAATTTTCTAATTAACCTTTGTATCTGGAAAACGGCAAAAGGATCTATACAAAAATCCGTTCAGCTGTTTCAGCATTAAAAGAGGACAGACACACTAACCTTTGCGTTTGTAAGATTATATACATTGAGATTATTTTTTTATTATGAAAGAAAAAAACTTACAAAAAATAAATTTGTAAAAACTTTCTTTTCCGCAATAAGGATTTCATAGAAAAACCGCTGCACGTGTTCCGCACAGTGTGTCTTTACCCAATTTTCCCGGACAAAAAATGTAATAAAACCATGCCCACACGTGACCGCACAGTGGTTCGAATAAATCTCCCTGGTGCTTAATATTTTATAACAGTGTGGTACGCGATGAATACTGGCCAAGCAGGCGATACGATATAAAAATTAATATGGGGTTGAAAAGTTCAGCATTGTTTTTGGGAGCACGAGAATATGGGGATTTTTCCATTTGTTTTTTTTCTATTTGGTACAAATATTAAGCCTATTTGGTTACTCTCGTAGTAATTAATTTCATAGCATGCATTGAAATCTATCTATCTTCATAATAAAACTGAAGTTTTTGTCTATTTTTTTTTTAAAAAAAGGACTAAATTTCAGTGAAAACTGTTATTTATACGATAGTGAAACTTCTAATGCGACTTCCAACAAGGTTGCGTTAAACGTTTAACGCTACCAAGGAGGGGGTATGAAAGGGATGTTGCGTTTGAAAAATGATAATTCAAAGATGCGATCAATTGTGAATTGTAAGCAATGTTAATAAAGTTTGTCCTAAAGAAACAATATGATTTCACTAAAATTCAATTTATATCCCTTCCTATTTTCATATCCAGATTACGACGTTTCACTTTTTTATATTTTTTTTTTTAAATTCCTTTTGGCGTCCTATAATTTCGAATAGAGGTAGTGCACTCACCATGCCAGCCAACGATCCCTTGGCGCCGTTGAGCCTGATGTAGAACTGGGTGGGCTTATCCACCTGAGCTGAGTCTGGGAACTGGGCCACTTCTAGCAGGTAAGCGTCGCCCACCTGTGGGCTAATGTACACCTTGAAGGGCGAGTCTGGGATGTGCTGCTCGTTGAACTTTAACCCGATGCGGTATTCACCTGGGGACAGAAAGGTTGGGTTAATCTTAGTTCTGTTATAAAGCTTAAAAAGCTCTTTATAAGTGCCCTCTAAAGGCCCATGACCTTTGCCAGATATTCATCCACCAGGCAGTAGTGTGCAAACATTACTCTGTTCCGGTTTGAAAGGCACTGTTTCCAGCGAAATTGCTAGGCATATGAGACTTTAGAGCCGCTGTCTCAGGGTGACGAGCGCAGTGCAGTGCCGCGCAGGATTATGCAATGCAAAGTTCTGGGTGGCTCTGTAACTGTGATGGGCAGGCGTAGCGCTTACCATCAGGTGAACGACTTGCTCGTCTCGCCATTCAGTCAAATAATTAAAAGATTTTTGACTTTGCCTTTGATTCTGCAAATTCTTTTCAGTATTAGCACATCCCGATAAATCCTCATTTACATTGAGCTAATAGAAATCTAGTAATTTCTAAGTGCTATTGGCTAGTTTTATCCCATTCCGATATTCAAAGTTCCTGCGGGAAAATGGGAACCGCGGGCTGGAGCTAGTGTAAGATGAAAATACAACGACAAATCTTTTATTTAAATAAATTGATCCCTACGATTCGAAAAACGGCCGGTTTATTAACGAAACTCCGAACAATAACATATCGTTTAAAAACCAATAAGAACCAATAGGAAAACAAAAACACACTTCCACAACAAATTAGGTTACAAAATACAAGGACACATTAAAAACTCTAATTCTTTACCTCCTTGCATCCGACAAATGCTGTAATAAATTTGCACAGTGGTCTAAAAACTTGACGAAAGTGGACAAAAACACGCATCGAAAAAACACACGGAGACGCAAAAACATCACTTAATACGAAAAGAGGCTAACAATGCCTTCGATATTTCTTCCCAGAGTTGGATTAAAATTTAAATTTTTGCATATGTCTTTTTTTTCTAGTTTTCGTCGAGGAGGGCATATTGTTGCAAAAGAGTCATTTGCATCCCAAGTGGAGCTTTTTAGACCAGTTTTTGCTGATTGTGAAAAAAGTATCTACTTTTGGCTTGGTTCTTTTGTTTTCGAAATTAGGTGAGGGCTTGTTTAACCTTTGAACTAACGGAGGTTTTAATTTTTTAGTCGTGTGGAATCACTTACCAATCCATGTCCTTGGTTAGCGTGAAATAAAACATTAAATATTAATCAAAAAAATTACAAAAAAACATCTAGTTAAAAGAATATAGTGGGACTGTATTTTAATGGCATATATTATAATAATGTAAAATCTGCATACAAATATTTCACTTAATATAATATTTGGTTACGTAAAATAGGCAATAAATAATGATCATTGATCATTTATTTGATTTTTGATTATCTGTGCCAAAAAGCAATTTGCGCATTTTTGAAAATTTCCGCGAAAAAATCATCATCATCATCAACCCATATCGTCCCACTGCTGGGCACGGGTCTCCTCTCACTTTCGTGAGGAGGGTTAGGCCATAATCCACAAAGGGGGACCGGTCCGGAAAAAAATAAAAAAAAAACCGGAAAAATTAAACAGTAAAAATGTAATATTCATTTAAGTTCTATTTGTTAGATTCATTTATTGAGTGAACTTTGACCACAGGCTAAATTTAATTATAATTTATATTAATGTGTATAATGAGAAACTTTTTTTGCTAACAATTTTACACAACACGGACCTAATAATGATTATCAAAAATAACTTGTATGATGTTTAATTACGCATTCGGCTAAACAGCAATTAAAACCCTATTAAAACACACATGACACCAACCGGCGGTTAACCAGAGATTAAGCTAATCCGTAGCTGGTAACACCTGCCCCATACAACCAATAATGATGTAGGCCTCATGCAAAGCAGTGGTATTGACATGTTACATGCGAGTTCGATGCCCGTCTTCCTGTTTCTTATTAAAACTTTTTATGGGAAGAAAAACCGAATTCCCATATGGGAATCAAAAGTCATGATATCTTACAGCTGTTTAGTGTTGTATCAGAAAGGTAAGTTGAATAGATTTTATTCATTTATCTAATAGTGAAAGCAAACGTATATTTTTCACGGCTTTAATATATCACGTAAAAGCGGCTGAATAAATTTGGTACACAGATAGTTTATTAACTGGGTAATTTTGGTCCCGTAAAAAAAACTACTCCTGTCAGTAAATACTCAACGCGGGTGAAACCGCAGGGCGCCGAAAGTATGTTTATAATATAATACAAAATACTTTATTGTACACAAGTTCAGAAATATATATGATACAAAAAAAAACGAGTTTGCTTTAGACGACTGAAGTAAAAATTATTTTTCTCTCTTTTTATTTATTAATAAATTTTTATTTTTTACCTACCTTTTAACCTTATTTACCTCTCAACTTCCATTCGCCTCGCCCGATCACATTTTCCGTAACGCATTCACCAGCTTACTCCCCAAGTCAAGCGTGCGTAAAGAGGTTTTACTTCAATAAGTTATTTAAATGTATAGGATAATGGGCGGACTTATCGTTAAAATCGATCTAATTATTCTAATACTCATACAAACTTGTTAAATTCAGTTTCGAGTGGAAATTAAGAAGCGTCAGTTGTTTCTAATCAGTATTTAAGTAGAGGGGTTACTTTGCTTTGCTAATGTGCTTAATTTGCATTTTATATCCTTCTAAATGAGCGGTTAATACAGTTTATATAAATTTATTGATGAAACTAGCTAAAGCCCGTGACTTTTTCTATTTCAAGTAAGACTTGTTTACGCACAATTGACTGGGCGAGAAATGGGGAAAAATATGATCGGGCGAGGCGAACGGAAGTTGAGAGGGAGATATAAGTTAGTGAAGACAGAAAGAGAGTTACGTTTCGTTTTTTTTTATTTTTTTATTTTTTTTTATTTATTTCGAAATTTTTTTTTTTTTGTGAAGTTTTACTTCTACTATGCGTGTCTCAGCGCACATATCGATTTATTTATCTTTTATACGGTTGTATTATAAATATAGATACTTACCGTTAAACTATAATGATATTTTTAATAGAAATACTGCTCTCCGCTGGGATCGTAGCATGTGGAAAGATGTGATTATCCAATTACATATTTAAATAAAAATGTCTCATATTTTATTTCCGTGACAAAATTACAATAATTGCTCGTAAATATTATAATATGAGTATTCTCTAAAAACTAGTTTTGGATAAAAACTAGGTAATTTTAATAACCAGGTTTATCTAGTCGGGCTTGCAAAGCAGATAATGATACCAGCGTATTTTTTGTGGGTCATTCCCATAGGTCCATGGATTCGTAACCGGCCATTTTAATCCTTTTCTTAAAAAACATTATAATTATTCAACAATGTTGAATCCGTGGAATGATTGGTCATTGAGAATTATTAGCACTGTTAACAGAACTTCCCAATAAGCACTCCGAAAGCATTAAAAGGATAACTTTTTTAAGCCTAACTAAAAATACTATCAAATCTGAACGTGCCCCAGTGGTCAGAATTCCACAACTTGCCGCCAAAAACCTGTCCAAAGTAACATTCCGTCATAGCGCGATTCTCCTCTCTCGACTTTTCAAAAATCTTTTTTCTGACGATTAGACTCAGAATCTGCCGCGACAATTAAATTATATACTTAACTAGCTGCGCCCCGCGGTTTCACCCGCGTAGTTCCAGTTTTGTCCCGCGGGGACATACTATCGGGATTGAAAGTACCCTATTACTCAATCCTGGTTATAAACTATCTGCGTTCCAAATTTCATTCGAATCCGTTCAGTAGTTTTTGCGTGAAAGAGGAACAAACATCCATCCATCCATACTCACAAACTTTCGCATTTATAATATTAGTAAATTAGTATTAGTATTGCGCTTGAGATCGGTTGTGGTAAAAGCTAAAATTGCAATCGTATTTTTTATTATTTTTATAAATATTTGTAATGTGAGCAGTTTATTTTGCAAAATAAAAATACGTATTCCAATAATACAATAACGTTATTTGTATTATTGCAACATAAATACTTTAAGAAAAGTCAAATTAAAAAAATATTCTGGATGAAAACTGATGCTTTGCAAAAGACAACGAATTCTTCATTAATTCTCATTAAATACTGTAAGTAAATGTATGCTTTCCAAACAAAAGCCAAGTCTACAATAATCCCTAATTCGATTTTGGTGGGTTTCTACCCTCGGAGCGATCGGACGGTCAATTAAAATGACTGCTAAACACCAGTAGCCGGGAATGCGGCCTCTAAACTGAATTTGTCTTATTCCCCATTGTATTCTACCGCATAAAAAAGTTGCACAGCATCCGACAAAGAAAGAACTCTTTTTGTTCGTGGGTCCTACTATAATAATAAATGCGGCAGTTTGTATGTTCGTATTTGACTTTTTACCCTAAAATGGCTGAATGGATTTTAATAAGATTTAAAACCAACGTAGGCTATATTTCGGTCCCTAACATAGGGTAATTTTTTTTACAAAAATCTAACCGTATATGGGTAAATTTGGTAGTTAAAGTTTATATGAAAAATAAGGGCATTAAGAGTGAAACCGTGAGGCAGTTGTGGTGCTTCATACGTGTATCGCGATTAAGGATTTCTGAACTATTCGACGGCATAATGACTTAAGTTTTGGAGTATAATATTTGAGGTGAATGGTATGTTTTGATTAGTGGATCGCATTTTAGTTTTTGGCCGCGGAGCGTGAGCGTTTGGACCATTGTGTGTATCCACGTGTAAAAAGGATTCATGAAAATGTCATAATTGACTTATTGTATATTTGTATAAATGTTTTTTAGGGATTTAATTTACAAAAATAAAGCTTCTTTTACGTTCATGGACGGTATATTTGGTTACATACTTATATTTTTTTTTTTTTGCCAGATTTATTTTTATAACCCTAAGCAAAACTTGATAAAATCGATTTTTCAAAATCGCAAAATTTTGTACCAAAATAGCGCTCACATAAATTAGAAGCTTAGAGGCGAATATTATAATTTCCAAGTGCTACCAAAAAAATTCGCTTACAAAATTATTTAATTTCATTCTAGTTTGGTTTTATTTATTTATCCTGCCGATGACAGATAAAAAATATGTTTGAAATTCGAACTGAACGAGCGACAAAGCCGCCGCGGCCGACGCATGTGAATATATTAACGTACTCTAACAGAGACAAACAAAAATAACAAATAAAAATCTTTCATGAATTATTCGCCGTGTCTTTTAACAAGAATCTATTATATTATTTATTATTAGATGATTTAGAAATTAATAATAACTTAGTAATTGCTGTTTGTGTAACAAAAAACCCTTTATAATACGAGTAAATATACACCTGATATAAACTAATATAAAGTGAATACACTATGCGTTTTAATTTAAAAAATCGATTTCGATTCTCGTAAATCACCATTTGTATCGATACCCCACAAATAAGATGTCAAATAGACATTAACGACCAAAGCAAGAGCACAAAAATGCTTGCGAAAACAATAAACAAAACACGCTCAAGGAAAAAAACGAGAAGTTATTACTTTCATTAACAAAAACTCATATCGTAAATCGGAACAATCACTGGCCATCCGAAAATGCGACAACCATTACCACGTTTAAAAAGAAAAACTCGCCTTTTGCCGGAGAAAAAAAAAGAAAACAATTTAAAAAATCGAACTGTCAAAATGGAGCGCGGTAAATTTTGCCGCGCTGCCGGTGCAAGTGGCCAGGATTGGCCGCGAGGTTGGTAGGCGTGGTCCGAAGAAACTTGCAGATTTATTTATGGACTGCATTTCTCTGAGTTTTTGTAGGCCCGTATGGTATGGCCAGTGATACCACCTTTGTGATATTTTAGCTGAGTGTTGGTAATTTTCATTTGCGCACAGAATCCTGCGTTGTTCCCAAAATCAAAACGCTGGCAATAAATAGCTTGCTAATTCAGTCACCACGATGTTTCAACCAAAACAACCCAATCTCAATGATTAAAACATCGATACGAAGATCGATAAGAATAAAACCCACATTGTTATCATAAAAAAAGGATTGGCAGAAATAAAACCATCAATTTACAATACGACAACAAAGTAAATAAAAAACCCAACAAACAAAGTAAAACGTAGAATGTTGTAGAAATAGGCTATTTTGCAATGGTAGCAACTGGCGACACAGGTTTTTTACAGCGGCCGGTGAATTGTCCACGTAAGGCACTGCGGGGGCGGAGGCCACCATTCAAGATGGCACCTCTGATAACGCCCGGAATAGGCTTGGGGGATTGCAATGTTTATTTTACTGGGGGTTTCGGTTGCTTGTCCTTAGATTAATATGTATTAGAGCTTTTTTTGTGGCCAAATTACAATAACCTATTTGGATAACGTAGAATAAAACAAAAGAGATGGTAACCAGACTTATCAACCTCATTAGAGAGATCAGAAAACTCATCCTTCCTATTTTGAAAACAATTTCTCCATTTCCGAGGCCGTCCAGAGAGACAATAATTGTTTCCCTCTTGAGCTTGAAGGTCTTAACATCACTAAACTGTTCATGAAAATGCTCACCAACCTCATCAAAATTACGGGACCAATCCTTTATATCCTTGAAATCGATAACTCCATTGATGGGATCTTTGAAACAGACTTCTACTGCACCTGTATTTAAATCTCTAGTCTGGATATCATCACACTGTAGATCAAAGTACTCACCAGGCACTTTGCAGGACTCATTATTTTTAACTTCGAAGGCAATGTCTCCATTTTTGGAGCCTTTGTGACAGTCGGCCAATTGTTCTACTCCAGAACCAGTTGACCAGTGACCAGTGTTCACCCCAATATAGACTTACGTCGTAAGACTTCATATCATCAAACTGTTAATCAATCTACTCACCAGGTTCTTCGACTTTGTATGACACGTCGCAAGATCCGTCCTTCCTATCTTTGAAGTCAATGTCTCCCTTGCTGGGGCCTTCGAGAGAGATGGCCAGTTGACCTGCACCAGCCTCCCGGGTCCAGACGTTGAACTCGTTGAAGCGACCAGACTCTCCTCTCTCGAGACCAGGACCTCCAGCCTTGACTAAATGGGCGCCGGAGTCTTTGAGGGGACCCACGGTGAATTGGAAGGGAGATCCTATGGAAAAAGAACTTGTAAGTTAGGTATGTTTAATTGTAAAGTTTTACACTTCAAAGGGGCTTTGACTTTAAGGTTGCTTTTGCTTTTTAAGGTTTATGGAAAAAGATTAACCCACGAACTGTAAATGGTTAATTATACAGACTCATAAGACGCACAAGTATTAGTTTAATGCTAATTTCCAACAGCGTCTATTCACCATCAGCATCATCCTATATCGGCCTACTGATGAGCACAGGTCTCCCCTCATTTTTGTGAGGAGGGTTCGGCCTCAATACACCACGGGAACCCGGTCCGGTTTGGTGGATAACAAAAATCCAAAATAATTCTCGGGTATTTGGATTTCCTCACGGTGTTTTACTTCACCGAAAAGCGAGTGAAAATTACGTTCATAATATGATTTCTCAAGAAACATATTGCTATGAGCCCACACTGAGATTTGAACTCACGACCTTGCCTTGGAAGGCTACCACCGCTTTCATCCGCATTCATCATGATTATCCCCATTTATCGACAAACACGGTTTCAAAATATAACTTTTCTGATTTTCGGAAATACCCGTTATGATTTATCTATGATTTATATCATAAAAAAACTATAGAGCGCCATCCTGGCCAAGCTTCGTGGTGTAACCACCATAAGAGTTGCTTCCTTCCACTTACCAGGAATATGGATCTCCCTATACTTGACAGACACGGTGTGTACGCCCAACTCTTTAGGCACGAAGTGGACGGAGTACAGTCCATCTTCCACCTCCTGGATCTCAGCGTCTTCGGAGACACCGCCGGGACTGGTCACAGTGGCTGCCAGGTCGAAGGAGGTGATTCCTGGAAATAACAACAGTTTCATTTAATAACGGACGTAGAAGCCTAAACTGATGATGTCTTGGGATGTGTGCATGTTAGCTTCGTCAGTGTCTAGGTCACTTGAGGGTTGCCATGGCAATGGTACAATTTCCTCTTAGACGGAATTCAGCTATGAATTCTCCAGCAAAAAATAAACTACTTGAGGAATTAAAACTCTTTAACTGGAGTTTTTCTTTTTGTGGTTCTCTCGAATGTCTTTTGTTGAATAGTACTTACCAGGCATCTTGAAGGTGAGCTTGCAGTTGGTGCCGACTTCTGTAAGAGGAGCAGGGTCACGCTGCCTTTGAATCTTCTCTCTCTGCCTGTTACTGCCTTCACCAGTAACCTGAACGAGAAGATGACAATCATTAATCTGCATATTTCATATAACTTTTCACATTTTTTTCTGCTTTTGAACACCTCAAAGTTTTGTCTATATTTTAGGATGACGAGCAGTACTGTGCTTGCTGCTTAAGACTTTTTTCAATACCTATTTAAGGTTAACACTACCATCACGCAAACGTGCAAGTCGCTCACCTGATGGTAAGCGCTGCGCCTTCCCATAACAGTTACAGTGCCATCCAGAACTTAGCATTGCATAATCTTAGGCTAAGGCTCATGTTAGGACCTCACCTTGACAGTGTAAGGAGAGCCTTCCACGTGATGGTCAGCGAACTTCAAGTTGATGATGTAGTAGCCGGGTTCGGTGGGGCGGTAGCTGATCGCTAGGATGCCATCCTTGCTGTCAGCGCACTGGATCTCGGCTTTGCTGGGACCTGGATGTCAAGGATTGAGATTTGAAAGTCTGCTCGGAGGAGCCGGGTCACCATTCAATTGGTTAAACATTAAAATGTAGATGCCTGTCAAGTTTCTATAGATACATACAGTCACGCCTTTTTCGCGTTGATAGGCAGAGACTATTATTTTTCCACATGCTAAACACCAACTCCCTGACACCCTCTACTGGCTTCTGGAGTTCGACTACAAAATTACGGTAACAGCGAGCTGCTTTGATGATAGAGACGGAAGGTAGACACGGAACTCCTCAATGACTAGCAGTAGATTTATGGTATAGGCTCATTTAATCAACTTGCATTTGTTGCAGATCATAATAAGTATTAAGTAAAAGCTTTTCCGGAAATTTGTGACGTAAAACATACTTCAGGATAAAATGTCATAAAATCTCACCTTCAATGGAGAGTGAGAGGCCACCATAACCAGCATTCCTGGTGTCAACTGAAAAGCTGTTCTCGCCATGCGTCTTGCCCTCCTTCAGTGCGTGGCCAGAAACCTGTCAAAATATTAAATAATTATTATTTTCTGTCACGCTCACCTTTATATGCTGCAATGCTGCTCCTTGTGCATGAACACAAGGACCTTATGGTAACCTAATTTATAGATGAACGTTTGTTCATGCGTATCCGTATGTTGAGAACTTCAAAAACTATGTCCAACTCGCATAAACTTTTGAAAATATTAAGTTTACGTAAAGGACCGTTATTTTCCGATCTATTTCAGGTATACTGACCTTGACTTTTTTAGCGTCACCAACTTCCTGAGCCTGAACCGTGATGTTGAAAGGCGAGTTCTGGATGTGCACACCCATCTTCTTCACGGAGACGATGTGCTGACCAGCCTCGCGGGGGGTGAAGCTGATGCCGATGTTGCCAGAGGGCAGCTTCTTGAGGAAGCATGGCTCTTCAAGTCCTGAAGGAGCCTGGTGAAAAACAAAGGTAATTTTTACGTTCTTCGACTTTCTTTGGTTATGGATGATTGTTTCTTCTGGTGAAAACAGTTCCTGTTGTTTTTATTAAAATTTTACACGCTGGCCAATTTCCGATGACAATCGAATATTTTGTTTTTTTATTAATTGAACACTCTTGTCACAGTGATCAAGCTAAAGTGGTGGTATACACTGATACTGATACTAAAGCTCCTACTATGTCATAGCTTACCGCGATAGAAGCGTTTAGACTGCGGATATCGCTATCAGCAACCTTTCCGGGGAGAGTGACTTCACTGCAGCTTCCAACCGAGATCTGGTTCCTCTTGCGACCTTCCCCGGTTACCTGGAAACAGTTTGTAAATTTAATTTGAAGGTTCCTACTTAGATTATCAATCACGTTCTGATTTTTCTTCATCTGCTAATGGATGAACAGTAACTTTTAACGCTTTGCAACCTAACCATACTGGGTTTGATACCCCAGGTAATGGCTTTGTTCATACATGCTTAGGGGGGCATATTAAGCTATCAGCAGTGGTTGATATAGATTGATAGCAGTTCTTAAATTACATCAGAATCAAACTCAAACCTGATAATCTCTGACAATTGAGATGGGCCCTATTCCATTTAAAAAACTGATATGCTGATGATGATGAGGACCATTGCTTTTGGTGACATTTGGTGCTTTAGCTGCTTTAGTGTTACCACAATCATTCATATTGTTACCTTAGCGATGTAAGGAGAACCCTTGATGTGTTTTTCGCCGAAACGCACGGAGACCTTGTACTCTCCGGGTGCGGTGGGGAGGAATGACACTGAGACAGTGCCGTCTTTGTTGTCGTGGCATGTGATCTGAAAGATAATCGATGGACCTTCGTGAATAACAAGTTCAATTGCTTCCATTTTTTCGGACACTAAAATTCGGAAATTCTAAAGCTCCGCTCATTTGATAGGTAGACCTTCTGATTTGGAACTTTCAGCACCCTCAACTAAACAGATCTTGGAATTTGAAAGTGGTAATGCTAAGCGTAGAATAATTGCTCTTAAAAGCTTCTGCCGGTACACTCCAAAAAGAGCTTATGGACAGACTTTCAGCTTGATGACAATAACTGACAGTAACAGTGGACAGTAAGCTTTACTACAGGCTTCAGAAGGCCCGTGCAGGCTTCAGAAGGGCTCTTTTAAGGGCCCTAGTAATAATAGCGTATCATGATCACGTACAGGTACACTGACTGGGCTCCTAACTAGGATTTGCTATGCCTAAGGAAGCAGAAACTACGAGGATTATTATCATCCCACAAGCACTGAAATTTGGAGCAAAAGCCCTGCCCGGGAATTGAACCCCATATATTTTGCAATCAGCTCATGGATAACTACTCCTTTGAGACCGTACTGTCTAAAAATCGCCTGTACGTTCAGTTCTGTTCTTTTTTCCATTAAAAATAATCATACCTCAGCTTTGCTAGGACCTTCAACAGCCATAGACAGTCCACCAGCTCCAGCTCCTTTGGTGCTGATGGTGAACAGGCTAGCCTCACCGCTGACGCCACTAATCAAGCCTGGCCCGTATGCTGTCACGTAGCCGCTCGAGATGGAGTCCACGTGGAACTTGTAGGGGGATCCTGGAATGAAAAGTCATGGTGTGTAAGAATATGTAAGATTCGGAGTAACTTATGAAATTGTCAGATTAAGGCCCGTTGAAATGCTGTCTGCATCAACGAACTAGTGTTATCTATGGCCAAAAGTGTGACTTTGGTCTTGAGAGAGAGAGATCCATTTACGGGTTTTGACGTCGTATTTGGGTTGACGTTGCTCGTCGAGTGATTCAACCATTTGAGTAGACGTGGTTTTAGCAGGTTAATATACGAGTACTTTGCTGTCACAGGTTTCAAATTTGCTTGCAACAGAAGATTCTTCAACTTGGGATAAGATCACTTATTCTTAATGGATAATTCTACGATGTTTGAAGCAAAATAACCCCTCCGGGGCAAGGAAAAGTACATTTCAGGGCTCAGAAGGCCAAGTACACTTCAGATCATAACATGCTTACCCTGCACATGTTCTCCATTGTACTTGACGTACAGTTCATGTACCCCCTCCTCTCTAGGATCGTACTTGATGCTGACTGTACCGTCTCTATTGTCCTCGATGACGGGTTGGTCAATGTGTCCGCTCGGCATTTTCACTTCCGCTGAAATTTCAAAGAAAATACGTTAGGACTTGACCTAGTATAGAAATGGAGGTAGAATAGAAGAATAGAAAACTCTTTATTGTACACCAGAAACAAAAATAAACAAAGTACAGAAGAATTACAATAGGTAAACAAGGGTAGTACAATGGGCTGTCTTATCGCTGAAAGCAATTTCTTCCAGACCACCTTTGGATGGACAGTAAAAAAACATTTTTACATTTTAGGGTGGCGTACTTACAGTATTTAATAAACACGATACATTTCATACTAGGAGGTAGGGCCAGGTGTAGTGGTAAGCCTCTTCTAATATAGTCCCCTGGGTTTTTACCTGATACTCAATTGCCAACCAGTAGTCTGCAAACATTACTGTGTTTCGATTGGAAGGGCACTGTTTTCAGTGAAATTACTGGGCTCATGAGACTTTAGAACCAATTTCTTAGAGCATATTAGAGTTATGGGCACGCGTGGCGCTAACATCAGGTGAACGACCGATGCTCAGTACCATGAAAATTAAAAAAAATACATTTTGATATGTTTATTCTAATGAGAGACGCTCGATTTAAATCTTGACTGAGCGTAAATTTGAGTAGAAATCTTAATAGAAGTCAAATTTAACATGAAATATTAAAATCACCTAATAACCTACTCCAGAACAGTTTGACACGTGTCGTCTCCGTGATAAATATGACAAACTAACGTTCTAAATCCAGCGCCAAAACCTTACATTCCCCGAATTCCCCTCCATCCGTTTACCACCCAATAAATCAGCTGGAATTAGAAAACGTTACACAATTTGTATAAAATGTATTATTAAATTTGCTAAATAAAATCCCCGCCCCATTGCAAACACTTATTCCGTTGACGCACTAAACACGTCAGAGCTAACTTTATAAATTGACTTCGTACTGAGTAGGCAGGGACACAGATTTAGAATTACTAGATGCTGCTAGTCAGCGCTAGATGACAGTTAATGCGCCACCAAAGTTACATATTAGGTGTAAATAGCCTAAACTCTCTCTGATTTATTTGATTCATAAAAAAACATCGTGTATATCGGTATACAGAGCATCTTTTTGGTTTAGTTTAGTACGAATAGTAAATTTAATTAAAAATTACAAAGATGTGACTAAAATTTTACTAATTGTTTCTAATATTTTTTCAAAATTGGTACAGATTTGGTTACTTTTGATAAATTACTATCGTGACGTAATCCAAAACGTGTAATACGTTTTTTCTCATACGTAGACGATCTTGTGTCATCTATTTGTCTCTAAATCTGCGGACAAAAGACTAGAGTAATATAATATCTCTACAATACATGTATATTATAGGGGTTTGGTGGGAATCCGAAATGTGGCGTTGTTGGTTTTGTGTTTTTTCGTACATAAATAAGTAATGTTTGTGGAATATTACCATTAAGCTATTTAGCACGAATGTAGACAAATGAAAGAAACGAAAAAAGATGTAATTTCGAGTTTTTTTCATACTTCCCAGAAAGTTTCAGTAAAGCATCCAACACGTTGCTGAATCGCAACTTTGAATAGACTATTACTGTAACGATTAATTTTATTCAAAAATTACCCTGTAAATGAAAAAAAAATACTTGTATATGTATAATTTAATACACTCCACAGTCTAAAAGCCCAAAAAAAGTAAAGTATCAGTGCGTAAAAAAATATCAAGCTATTTTTTCCTCGTTTAGTCGATGCCGCTGGTGACTAGAGGGCTGGCTCATTGCTCGCACAGAGAATAGCTATTGCTATTCAACGTGGAAATGCAGCCAGTGTTCTTGGCACTATGCCTCGTGAACACCCTCTTTTGTTAGATTTTTAAGTTTTAGCTTTAGTTTTCTATTAAATGTTATCTAATTATTATTTTTGAAATTATGAAACCACAAATAGCGGGAATCCAATATTATATTAAAAAAAAAATACATTTGAAATAAACAGACAATCAAAAACAAGTGTTTTATCAAGACTCAAGTTAAATATTTGAACATTTTGTGAAAGGGTGTGATATTTTTTCAATAGTGTAAGAAAAATTTCTAATTAAATGAAGGCTGGAAAAATTAAATTTAAAAAAAAACGTAGCTGTGTAATTGTTAAATTATTTAACACTCGACATCTCAATATTTTATGATAATACAAGAATTCGGCAGTTCCACATATCCCTACTGATATATCCCTACTGGTAGGGAAAAATGGAATTTTTATTAAAAATCCTACCTATAAAAAGTACTGAAAAAAGAATAATAGAAAATTAATTAGTACATTGTAAAACCACTACCCTATCATATGATCAAAAGGGAAGATCAAAATAGCACGGGTGCAGGCGTGGTCGCAGTTGCAATTCTTTATATTTGACTGAATAACGAGACGAGCAAGTCGTTCACCTGCTGGTAAGCGCTACGCCTGCCCATAACAGCCACAGTACCACCAATAACTTTACATTGCATAATCTTGCGCGGCGCTGCACTGCGCTCGTCACCCTGAGACGTCGGTTCTAAAGTCTCATACGCCCAGTAATTTCGCTGCGCCCTTCAAACCGGAACACAGTAAAGTTTGCACACTACAGCTTGACTGATGAATATCTGGCAAACCTGCTGGTACTTCCCCAAGCGGTCACTTACTGAAGAGGCCTCTCACTACTAATCTTAATAATAAACTAATCTTCATAATATAAATGAATTACGTGTCACGTTGTTTGTCCGCGATGAACTCCTAAACTACTGAACCGATTTTAATCAAATTTGCACACCGTGTGTAGTTTGATCCCACTTGGAAGATAGGATACCTTAATTAATAAATATAAATACAAACCTTTTCTCGTATCAATATGGTAGCAAGTAATAAAATTCAGCGGCGTATAGTTCAGTCCGAAGCCACCTGTCTTATTGAAGGATATGTTATGTGCTTCGCCAAACACTATCACATACGCTTCTTTATCGACCTCGGATACCGAGAAGTACTTCCTAGTACTATCTATGTATAGCTGGGACAGCAGATTCCAGTTCTCTTCTTTGTCGCTGACACCAACGATAGAATTCCACAAACCACTCATAAACGCCATCTAGTTTGATTCACTTGAAACTTTTTAATATTGTCAAAACATTTTCTGGGATGAGAGCAAAATTTAATTTGTGTCACGGTGCTGTCTAGAAATTAGGCCTATTTTATTGAGGATCAAAGTGTTTTTTATATTTATTTTTAACCTCATTTCTAGCGTCTGGATTATTAATATGAGTAATATTTCCGGATTTCGGATATATGTCTAGTTTAAAGGTTATGAGTATAGTGACTGGAGGTTTCCGATATTTCAGTTTGGTCTGGTGACTCCCGTCACCACGTACTTATTCTTATTCCATGCAGTTCATTTTAAGGCCTTAAACTGAACGGCTTAGATTGGCACCAACGCGGGTGTAACCGAGGGCCGTAGCTAGTAATTTATACATGAAAAATTACCACTACCATATTATGTTAAAACCTAGATTGGAATGAACAGTTTTATTATAATAATTATGTTATATAATTATTATTATGTGCGTTAAAGTTTTTTTAATTAGCCTAGTACAAGTTAAAAATTTTAGGGTTTTCTGTGAGTTTTTTTTTACTTTTTTTTTAAATGTAACGCTTAACGAATTTTTAGAACTTAATCATTTAGTTAATAGGTACCTAGTAAGTAGTACAAAATCTAATAATGTTTACTCTACATCAGCTACAATTGATTCTCCGTAGTTACAAAATAAATTAATTTACAGAGTATATCACAGAATAACCATGAAATAGAGGGATTTATTTTAATTTAACAGTTAGGGCGGGGGCCTTGTCTACTAACGTTCCTAATTTACAGCATGTTTGATGCTTGTGAAACTAACTTCAAGGGACCTTGATGTATATAAAAATCGCTTTTTACGAATTCCAATTTACTGTAAAAATACTCGGCGTAGTGATAGAGGAAAAAATGTGGCAAACTGAAACTTTTGCGTCGTTTTGTGGACATTTTTATTGTAACCTTTAGCCAGCGTTGACGTTTTCATTACTTTGAGCTGTCAACTGCTTAAGTTTTTTTTTTTTTTTATATAAAAATGGGAAATTGTGTGGTAGAACCCAGATTATGTTCGGTTTCAGTTGATATATTTTGTTTTAATAAATAAAATTAAAAATTGAGCTGGTTTACAATAATCTATATATATATATATATATATATAAATGTTATGCTGGTTTGTGTACGCTTCAAAAACTCAAAAAGTTCGAGCTGAAATTTTAGCATGATATATAATCCGCATCAAGGATTGTTTTTATCTATTTTTTCATCAGTGACATATCAGCGAATGTGCGAATGTGCCACAGCGAAGCCACAGCTAGTTTAATATATTATTATAATCAAATTTAATTTCTAAAGAGTGGCTCGTTAATTCAAATCCCAATGCAGGCACGTACCAGTGTGATTCTTGTAAAACATATGTACGTAATAATCATTCGCTTTTCTGTGAAGGAAAACATCGTGAGGAAACCCACATATCTTACTCTAGAATTATTTCAGAGGTAGCTACGTATAATAGAATAAGATAAGATTATACATTGAACCTTATTAATACGAAGTTTTAGATAAAAAAAACTTGCGGGGCTATGCAGCACGGTGCGGATGAGCTCGAGTTCGTTTCATTTTGACGTTTGATTGCCACTGGACTCGTCATTTCAATACGGATAGTACTGATGTTGGTCATCATAATTATTGCAACTCAACGGGACAAACAGCATCTTGGGTTCGCCGCCAACTGGTAGTGGGTTCGAATGCTTAGGTTACCACCTATAAGCATGTAATGGTTTATAGGTAACATACACATAACACACATACGCTTTTTTTTGTTTTACATAATCGGGTGGTGGTTTGTAATGGTTTTGGTGCGGTGGTTAGGTGATATGATTTCTTATAGTGGTTTTGGTTTGTACAACTGTTTTATGTAGTAATTAATTAGTTTTACTTTATAGTAGTTAGTTATTTGTTATTATAGGCATTTGTCCGTAACGAAACACAGTTTTAGATTATATAAACCGTCAAAACCATTTACTTTTGATCTCCCCTAGCCGGATGTATCTGATCAAACTTGTATTTAATAGAGATATTTTTTATAAAACAACAGCGACCACGATTTTACCTAAATTATTAATAGCCAGCGACAGATTAATATTATTTTATAAAAGGTTTCTGTCGGCGACTCGATTTTCGTGAACATTTTGACATTTTTATCGTTATTATTAACAATTATTTTGATTTATAAAAGGGGGAAAAATTAAAGGTGTAGGTGTTTAACTGAAATATTTGTGTTAAAGTATACAAGATAATAAAAACCGTGTTTAATGGGCATATCTGCTAATAAAGTGTAAAGTATTTCTGTTTACGTTTTGATTTCAGATATAACTAGTATATGATAATACTTAACGGTTTATTAACGATTCTAGGTTTTTTCAGCGAGATGAGACACTTCGTTTGCCTTTCTTACTCTGACACAGAATGCGGTACTATATCATTTTTTTTTTATTAGTCTGAGTGACAGACGGTCTAGTTGTTCACCTGGTGGTAAGCGCTACGCCTGCCCATAACAGTCACAGCACCACCCAGAACCTTGCATTGCATAATCCTGCGCGGCACTGCACTGCGCTCGTCACCCTGAGACATCGGCTCTAAAGTCTCATGTGGCCAGTAATTTCGCTGGAAACAATGCCCTTTAAACTGGAACATAGTAATGCTTGCACACTACTGCTTGGCGGATGAATATCTGGCAAAGGTGTGGTACTTCCCCGGGCGGGCAATAATAATACAATAATAATATATTTAAACATTTTTTTTTAATATTAATTATCACGTTATTTACAAAAGAGTATTTGTATACATTTCTTTTTTCTTTTTTACCGTCCGACGTTACCAGGCAGCACCTAAACCAATTAATAGGGAAACCCAACGTTTGTACATGACCTTAACCAGTCACGTGTCTTAATTATATTATCTATTTTGTTAAACTCTGCATATGACAGTGGAAGAGTTAACATGTCCAATGCACGGAGCTACAGTATAATCACACGGGTACGGCTACCTACTTGTCAGTAATCATAAAAAAGCATGTTAAAAAGTACACTACTCGTAGAAAAATGAACTGAATTCACGAAAATCTGAGTAATTAAACGCGCACATCTTGTTTTATTTATAAACACTTTATAAACAATATTTTGACGTTTTCCTAGAAGATTGCTCAACAAGGTAGACCAGTATTTTGACAGTCCCACATGCGACCGAATTCGAAACGATTTCTTCATAACCAATTTCTCAGAATTTGGCACTTCGTTTGCTTTCTTAGGCTCGACTCCAATGCAATTAATTCATTTATTAATATATCTGCGCAATACATTATGAATTGATAAGTCGGCTTAAAGGAAATGAGTTAGGAATGTTGGTAATATAATAATTATAATAAAACTAGCAGCGCCCTGGTGTTTCACCCGCGTCTTTGCAGTTTTCCCGCTGAAACTCTTTATTTCCTAGTGTTGGCCTCATAGTTTTTGAACGTTAGTAAGTAATTACTATTTTTTTTTATAGCATTGCCTGGTTTTCGAACGAGCCAATTATGGACAGTTAATTTGTACAGACTTATTTTTCTTGGATTACTTTATGCAATCAGTGAGGGTAGTTTTGACTCTTATCACTGCTCGCTGGTTAACTGACAGTTCTAAACCTACGCCGGAGCTGTGAAGCAGCAATGCTTACAGCAATATACAAAATCGACCTGATACCGCATATTGCAGCCCCATCGCCAGTGGGGCTCTCGTCGGTGGTGTGTGCTACTAAAATAACAATCGAACCCTTTCGTGTGGAACATAGTAACGGAGTCTTAGTAATAGGGTCCCGTTTTACCCTTTGGGTACGGAACTCTAAAAACAGCCCATGTCACTTGGGATGGTGATGAGATGAACTGGGTTTATCCTACACTATCACATACATAGTTCCCGACCCCTCTAGAATCAGATTTCCTGTTTCTACAGATTCAACAACTGCGAAGTCCGTGGTCGAAGGTCGTGGTACAAACAGCTAGTTATTTTGTTCTTATTCTGTATTTATTGCATTTTGTAAGTGGTAGTTTACTGAAAGAGACGAACCATTTATTTATAATTTCTAATATTAAAACATCGGTGTCAGTCATTTTGACGGATAGTGTTTACGAATTACAGTATTTTGATGTGCAATTTATCGCATTTTTGTGCGGTATTAATGTATTATTCGCTGTTTAATGTTTTCTTCTGAGGAATCTCAAATGGGAATGCTGACATTCCTGTAAATTGAAAAATTGCGGTTATTTTTCAGAAATGAGGTTATTACCACTTGGGAATTTTGCAGAAAATGTATTTTCAAGGTCTGTTGTTATTGAGTAGAAGCTTTGTCAAACTCTTACCTAGAGGCAATAAAAAATTTATAAGTATCAATGTCTTTTGTTGTCTATAAGTTTTTGTAGTAGGAGGCCTCTTCTGCAAGAGACAGCCTGGCGAAGTACCACACCTTGGCCAAGTATTCATCCGCCAAGCAGTAGTGTGTATTCCGATTTGAATGGCACTGTTTCCAGCGAAATTACTAGGCATATATATGAGACTTTAGAGCCGATATCTCTGGATTACGAGCGCAGTGCAGTGCCGCGCTAGATTATGTAATGCATAGTTCTGGGTGGCACTGTTACTGTCATGGGTAGGCTTAGCGCTGACAATCAAATCAATCAGGTGAAAGACTTCTGCGTCTCGTCAAACAGTCAATTAAAAAAAAAAATAAAAAATTTGAAATTAGCTCAATGCAAAAGAAGTACGAAGCCTTAATAAAAAAAAAAAACGAAACAAGGTGACCTTCTCTTCGCAAATTTGGCAAACCTAGAAAATGATTGGCTTTTCACACAATACTGCTAATTTCTGATGGACGAAAAAGTTTTCATTAACCTTTCATTTCATTTTAACAATGCCATTTAACTGATAGTCACAATACATTGTTCCCCGTAAGAAACTAGTAAAATTTACAGGCACTTAACCTCTTTAGAGCCAGACATAATTCATTACCATTAACACGAGTTCTACTCTTAAGATCTTCGTCGCTAATTCTAAGAACGCATTATGAGTTTATAGTTTTGATTTAAGGCCAGTGTCGGTAGGAAGAACTTGGGTTTTGTTCTTAAAACTATATTTTTCCAGACATGCTTTAATAAAATTCTAGCTGCGCCTCGTGGTTTCACCCGCGTAGTTCCAGTTTTGTCCCACGGGAACATACTATCGGGATCAAAAGTACCCTATTGCTCAATCCTGGTTATAAACTATCTGTGTTCCGAATGTCATTCGAATCCGTTCAGTAGTTTTTGCGTGAAAGAGGAACAAACATCCATCCATCCATTCTCACAAACTTTCGCATTTATAATATTAGTAGGATAGTAGGACTTATTCGGTACTGTAACCTAATCACAATGAGTCTCTCACAATCAATTACTGTGTTCCGGTTTGAAGGGCACTGTTTCCAGTGACATTACTGGGCATATGGCTTTAGAGCCGATGTCTCAGGGTGACGAGCGCAGTGCAGTGCCGCACAGGATTATGCAATGCAAAGTTCTGGGTGGCACTGTAACTGTTATAGGCTGGCGTAGCGCTTACCATCAGATGAACGACTTGCTTGACTAGTCACTTAGACAAATTAAAAAAAAGATCAGAATTGTCTTGTAAGACTTGACCTAATCATGCACCAGTACTAACTTAACAAGTCAATTAAAAGCTTATCTATACTAATATATAAAGCTGAAGAGTTTGTTTGTTTGAACGCTAGGATCTCAGGAACTACTGGTCCGAATTGAAAAATTATTTTAGTTGTAGAGTCCATTTATCGAGAATGGTTATAGGCTATATAACATCACGCTACGACCAATAGGAGCGGAGCATCAATGAAGAATGTGGCAAAAATGGGGAAAATATATTGCTTTTAAGAGAGTTATTGCGGGAAAACTTGAATCATGCGGGCGAAACCGCGGGGCGCAGCTAGTAATTAATATGTTTCAATTATACCTACTATACTGGTCGTGCTTGGGTCAGTTATTTTAACGTTTTTCCCTCATTATAGATAAAATCTGTGCAATCCCGCCGGTCGTACTTAACACTTTGACTGCTGAGCCGATTTTCTTGTCTAGCCACAGGTGCGGCTTTCCACACTCCATAGTATTTTGCCATACAACAAACACAACAGTTGTGTTTTCCCGCCCTCGCGGCAAGTTATGAAGAACACGACAGTTGTGTTTTCTGCACTGAAAGCGTTAAACGAAAGATTTATCGAAATGAGGCCTATGTATGAAAAACCTGAATTACACATCACCCCGTAACAAACTTTTCAGCACAGCCTAGTCAAATTAATCGTCCATAATTTCAGCGCTATGTAACTGGCAGTATATTACAATACAACGTATAAATCCAAATAAACATTTCTAGTTAAGTATCTCTTGAAGTGAAGAAACTCGCGAAGCGACAGGTTTAATGCAAAACGTTGCTTTGAAAATGAAAGCAGTGTTATATAGCAAATACTAATTGGACAGGAATGCGGGACATAATCCGATCATAAACAAGGTTTTGTGTGATGTGGACGTGTAAGAGCAATGTAATAATATTTTAGTTTCCTACTAATGTTGCTGTGAAATACAGAGGTGTGAGACGCCGCTGACAAGGTGCAATATGTAACACTGAAATATACAAAATAATACATGACACAATACATAAACTATTGAAAGGAATCACAGTGTCTTTTTTGGTGGGTGACGAGACGAGCAAGTCGTTCACCTGATGGTAAGGGCTACGCCTGCACATAACAGTCACAGCACCACCCAGAACTCTGCATTGCGTAATCCCGCGTGGCACTGCACTGCGCTCCCACCCTAAGACATCGGCTCCAAAGTCTCATATTATGCCCAGTAATTTCACAGGAAGAAATGCCCTTCAAACCGGAATACAGTAATGTTTGTACACTACTGCTTGGCGGATGAACAGCTGTACTTCCCTGGGCGGTCTCTTGCAGAAGAGGCCTCTTTTTCGCTCCCAAACGTCCCTTTCTTCTGCTCTGCGGTATCATTCCCAAACGCACTAACTTTGTAAACATTACATCGTATTTTTGTTACGTTACTGCCCAAAATCATGTAACGTTTCATCAATTTCAAAAGAGAAATCTCCAAACTTCACTTCTATTTTCCGTCGTCGCCATTTCTAATGGCGCGTGTTGGCACACCGGACACTTTCTATTATAATTCACATTTTAATTTATAACATTTGTTTGTAGTCGCTAGATTTTCAGCATTACGATCTCCCACATCCGCCCTCTATCTTTTCTTGAGATATTTAAAATAATGCAGACCGACAGTTTTATCGCGGGGAAGAGTTTCAGGAACGTGTCGGGCTTATTTAACACCTTACAGCTTCGTAATAAGGTACACGCGTAGCTCACGTTTACATAATGTGTACTGGAGACCACAGAGACGGTTTACAGTCTGGGAGTTTTTTTTTAATTTTGTCGTTGAAAAATGTGAATGAGATGGTGTGTCCTAGGTTTTTTCATTAGTCATAGGAAGCTGGAGTGTCTATCTGTCGTCATTAGATTATATATGAATATGTTTTTTAAATATTTTTATAAGCGTGCTCGTGCTGGGCGTGGACTCCTGTCACTGAATGGGCCAAGTTACAAATCTCGAGGCCGAGACGACAAAATTATTGAAAAATCATCTCTCATACAACTTGACTCAGTGATTTTTTTTGGACGTACAAAAATATGATATGCAAATTATTTATATTCATTATAATCTAACTAGTAAAATTGTGTTTTTATGATTTAGTCCGCCATCGGTCCATATTCCTAAAAAATCCATATTCGTCCTACACTCATCGCATATATTTCCTGACTTAAATCCTTTAATCTAGTTACGTAATTCATACGACGGCGGTGTAAAAGAAACACATGACATACTAATTTTCAAAATCTGGGTCGAGGATGTAAAAATCACAAAATAATTTGTAATCGATTATTTTTCCAACCTTCATCGCTATTTTAGACTGTGGATTGCAGGCCTTCCTTTTTAATGCGCCAATTTTTCCGGTCCTGCGCCGAACATGAGATCACATCCTGCTCTGACATCTAATCGAAGTCACTGTTGCAAAACTAATCGGAGAAAAAAGTTTTTTTTTATAAAACAGACGAGCGTGTCGGTCACCTGATGGTATGTGCTACGCCTGCCCATAACAGTTACAGTGCCACCTAGAACTTTGCTTTGCATAATCTTGCGCGGCACTGCACTGCGCTCGTCACCCTGAGACGTCGGCTCTAAAGTCTCATAATTATGCCCACTAATACCAATAGTACTTCGGCGTCAAAGTTTAGTATAATCACAGTGTAATGATATAAATGTAGAAATTAGTTAATCATCTGTCTATTTGAAGTTTCCCTTCTCTGGATTGTCGTTCTGTGGTCGCTTTTTTCTCCAATTTCTTATTATATAACTACGAGAATAAAAATTAACCCATGATTCCCTTGGTCACGGCTGAACTAATTTCGCATTTTTTGTGTTTGCTATTGTTAGGGAAAGGTTCTTATGAAGAGAAAAATTGGTAAAGTAGCTCGGGAAATTGGTAAAAATAATTTTTAGTTTTTCCCAAGGCGTCCCCTTGGGAAAAACTGAAAATTGTTTTTATCTACTACATTTTTATGTGAACTAACGATTTGACATTTGATATTCCAAGTATCGTGGTAGTTTTTTCACCTGGAACATGCAGAATTATTGCGGGAAAACTGGAATCACGCGGGTGAAACCGCGGGGCACAGCCAGTTTAAAATAATTATTGAGAAAACCTTCATTTTAATAAATTATTAGCTCAGATTTCATGCTGCCATCAACACGTTACTAATTTAATCTCTAATTTTAAATATATTCTTAATTTTCAATTGAGAAAAATATATTTTTCCGAGAAAACCTTGAAACATAAAATATAATGACATCAATATATTATACAAAATATCAGTCAAATGTGTTATAGAGCCATTTATACTTAGCAAAATTTAATACAATAAAAATATTCTTCAAAAGTCAACATATTGATGTAATCTTTGGTAATGTTAATAAAAATATAATGTTCCGAGTGTTCCTCTTGGTTTTACAGCATGTCACACAAAAAATATTATATAAATGAGCGATATTTGTCATATCGGCGCCGCTGGAGTCATTATTTATGGCTTTAGACATACCGTGACGTAAGGCAACGTATATTTGAAGATCAAAAAGCTCTGACTTCAAGGTTACAGATATATCACGAGCAAAGAAACTCAAAGGCGTTGGTGACTTTTACTAATTCTCAGTGGGTCAGTGGAATGACTCTCGACTCCTACAATGGAACAAACCCAGAAAATAGGTAGGCAATTCCGTGTTCGCTCCAAAAATGCCGGGAAAGTTTCACTAAAGCATCCATCCACCTACCATCCATCGTGTTGTTGACAGCGACTTGAATGGTTTACTGTCTGCCTGTCTTAGATGAAACTCGATATTTTGTCAATTTTAAACTAAACTGCCTACTGCCATTGATAGTTACAGTGCCACCCAGAACTTTGCATTGTATAATCTTGCGCGGCACTGTACTGCGCTCGTCACCCTGAAACATCGGCTCTAAAGTCTATGCCCAGTAATTACGCTGGAAACAGTGCCCTTCAAACCGGAACACAGTAATGTTTGTACAATACTGTTTGGCAGATGAACAGCTGCACTTCTCCAGGCGGTCTCTTGCAGAAGAGGCCTCCCACTACCAAAATGATATTAGTGGAAAGTTGAATAATGTTTGGATTCCTTGTTATATGCGTACCAATGCTGACACAATATCTCGACAGTGAAAAACCTAACAAATATTGTGCTTACACTTCTCCAGTAACGCCGTGCTCCAATTCCAGATTTAAAATTAAGCGCTGAGCTGCGCTTACGCAAAATATTATTCAGCCGATATGATATTCTTACACAGGATGTTCTATTTATCTCTCTTAGATTTTTTCATGTTTTTTTTTTGCGTTGGCGCGTTGCGGATGTCCGTGATTAGGGATTATGGAAAATGAGAGACGTGGCCCTTAAAATAAATTAATCGTAAAAATGTGAATGTTTCGTTACGTATTTTTTTACTAACTATACGTTTTATTTTATTTTTATAAAGCGCTTTGTAATTGATATCTCATCTGTACTATATGTGCCAAAAGATATACACCCTAAGCCTAGAATAAAATTTCACAATTTAACATATAACAATAATTAATTCATGAAGTGTCAAAAATATCTGCCCTCATATATAAGATCTCTAAGTAAGAACACGCCAACTTTACAATGTTGCCAGCTATAAACCCAAAATGGCCGATGGCCTAAAATATGAGCCTATAACCATCTTAACCTGAATACCTGTAAATGTAAAAGTAGCCCCCTGTATAGTCCAGGACAGCTGCTTTGATGGCATATCATAGAATTAACTCGGATTATAATTAAACGTGTTCGTCTTTAACAAATGTTCGTACTTTAAATTGCTCTTACGAATTGGCTATTTATAGATTTATGTGGTTTATTTTACGTGGGACATCATTAATTATATCCAGACTTTGTCCTCGAGATAAGTATCCTGAGTTAGATATCAAATACTATTCACAATTCGAGAAAGGGGTGCTTTTGGACATTTAGAGAGGATGGATGAAGGTGGTTTGACGAAACAGATTTATTGGTCTGGTGACAGAAGCGAACACGATCAAATCGAGGACGTACTAAAAAAGGCCAAGGCAAAAGTACCTATAACCGGCGAGCATGTACGAAGGGACTCATGAATGTGGAAGAAACGAAAGAGGTGCGTCAGGTTCGTAGCATGTGGAAAGGTGTAGTCTCTGCCAACCATAGCAGGAAAAAGGCGTGACAGTATTTATGTGTGTATGGATTGTAGTAATGCATAGGTGCCAATTACAGTTCAGAGAGGTAGGAATTAAAAAAAATTGAACATCCAGACATAGTTACTAAATAAGTGCGTGCCTTCTATGATGACAGATCAAATAAACACTGACAAAACAAACGTGACATGCTAGATATTCCGTTATAAATGATGAAAAAAATCGCAATTAATCCCACCCGCCCCACTGTGCACTGCACTGCACCAATCAAGCCCACTGCTGAGCACAGGTCTCCCTTCACTTTCGTTAGGAGGATTAGGTCGGGATGTATATCCGCACTTTTTTTTTTCACCTATATAAACATATTGGTACATGCCCGCACTGGGATTTGAACCCACGACCTTCTCCTAGAAAGGCAGAATTTCTCCCACTAGGCATAATGATAAAATGATAATTCAGATTTACCATTCTATCAACTTACCGACAGATTTACTAAGTCCACTAATTCGCCGAGTTTCCCATTCGTCAGTTCGGTTGGCAATTCTATAAGATTTAGTGACCATTGTAAATGTTTCGGCGCCTTTCCGAGCTGGGAAACTCATGAAATTGTCGTCAAAAAGGTTGAATCATGTACGTTTAAAATAGGTTTGTTGTATTTGATCCGTCTACAGTACTATTTACAGTTTGAACGTTTGTAAATATTATTATTATCTGTTTACGTTACCTTAAAATTGAATTATATGAAATAAATTGACGAAATTACTGGGCATATGAGACTAGAGCCGATGTCTCAGGGTGACGAGCGCAGTGCAGCTCCGCGCAGTATTATGCAATGCAGTGTTCTAGGTGGTGCTGTAACTGTTATGGGCAGGCGTTTACCATCAGGTGAACGACAAGCTCGTCTCGTCACTCAGTCAAATAAAAAAAAAAACGTATTTTATAAAAGCTTCTCTGGAAAATATATTTTTAAGAAACAACTTATTGCCAAATTGACTCTTCTTGCGGCGTATATCTAAACATTTTACTGAACAAAACATTTGTATCGCTCAGCACTCCCGCATTACGAATTGTCGGAACACATTACAAGTAACCCACATCTAGGCTGGGAGGTGTGGGTAGATTTAATCACTAAACGTGGAGAAAGTATACTTGCCTCATCGAGCTGTATTAAATTATAAAGAGTAACTAGTAAATTGTACGTTAATGTTTTAATGACTTATAGAATGCCAGAAACTCTTTAATAATACCATAGGTAATTTAAAACGGTATAATTTTGTTACAATGAAACTCGTACGTAACGTACGAACGTAGCGTCATTCATATTACCTTCAACCTCTACCTATCCTAGACACCCTTTACAGTTGTAACTTATATACTATTTGTAAGATAGTAAATAATGATTCATATTAATCCATTAACAACTCTTTAATTGTTTTTATCCAGTTTGAATCTAAAGCGTATCCATAGACTTTCCAATAAGCTTCACATTACATAGTTTTACCTATATTTAACTTAAGTTTATTCGAGAAATTGAATAAGTGACTTTACTTGTAAAAAATAAAGGAGTATTGCATACTCTTTGACAACCGTAAATTCAATGATGTTGTCACAGATATACAAAACATTTATATTAATGAGATATATTGTATATCTGTACCTTTTTAGGATAAAATTCGCCAGCGTCCCCCGCCTAACAACTTTTCTACATCAAAGCTTGTAAATTATATGTAATACATACACGAAGTACGTAAAAATATTAGATGGCGCAGGAATATGTTGCAATATCAATATTTCACGTGACGTGCGTCGTCAGAAATATCGTGATCGTCGCTACGGCGTGACGGACTGCGGCGGCGGCCAAGAATGTCGTCGAGTTATGCATCCGCTAGGGTTTACTTTATATTAGTTTAATAAATGTTAAATTAGAGGAAGTTTTGTTGATATGGGTGCATTAGATTGGACGTGATTAATTTAGAATCTGAGGCCTACGTGAAGCGATAAATAATCAATGTATTTTACATACTATCTTCTATATATATAAAAATGTTATGTTGGTTTGTGTACGCTTCAAAATCTCAAAAAGTTCTGCACCGATCGAGCTGAAATTTTAGCATGATATATAACCTGCATCAAGGATTGTTTTTACCAAGTTATTTCATCGGTGACATATCAGCAAATGTGTGAACGTGCCACAGCGAAGCGAGGCAGGGTACAGCTAGTTTATAATACATACGTATTTCCGAATCTTTTTCCTTGTCAAGATTCAGTTATGAATTACTTGAAGGAGAAATTTCACACGCAAAACATAATCAGTTACTCATTCATTTTTTTTTTCTCTGTGTTCATAACTTGTAAAATGGCCTACTGTCAATATACAAAGTACGTTAATATCACTCGTTTTTCGGCGATGGAAAACATCGTGAGGAAACCCACATACCTACCCGAGAATTATTTCGGAGGTAGGTATGCTATCCACCAATCCGGACCGGGCGGCCGCGGTGGATTATGGCCTAACCCTCCTCACGAAAGTGAGGGGAGATTCGTGCTCAGCAGTGGGACGATATGGGTTGATGATGACGATGAATATATAATTTAAGTTTTGCATTTTATTGTTATCGCATTTTCAACTATTTTATCCGCCATTTTGTATTTATTAATTAGCGTGTAATAATGATTATATTGTTCGTCTAATAATATACATAGAACCATTGCCCATTGTGACACTAATTGTAAAATTTGTTTTGTTCTATGTTTTAAATTTTCTTTGTTCTGTGGTGTTTCAATAAAGAGTTTATCTATCTATCTATCTACCCGCCTTAATATAGTCACGTTGAAGAGATTCGCGAGATAACCGACATTCGTTCGTTGTAATGTAACGAACGTTCCCTCTTACGTCCCATGCAGTGTGGAAACAAATTCTTGATAGTTGTGAGAAGGCGTACATATTTAAAGTGGGTAGACGAGTGGCACCAGGTATTTAGCGAGGTAAAACAGAAATAAATCACATAAATAACAACACTCAACTACCGGTAAGTATAGTGGTGGCACAAATAATTGACTATAACTTCGCCCCTTATTAATTTGAAGTATTTGGAACCTGATATATAAAAATACTAGCTGCGCCCCGCGGTTTCACCCGCGTAGTTCCTATTCCCGCATGTATATGGGGATAAAATATAGCCTATGTTACTATGTAGCTTTCCATTAGTGAAATAATTTTTGAAATCGGTGCAGTGGTTTAGCCAAAACCTTACATATTTCCATACAAACTTTCATCGCCTATTTTTACTTTACCCCATAAAGGGTACATTTTTTACAAACTTTGAATGTCATATTTAACTTTATTTAGTTAAAAGCCTAAAAAATAAGTTTAAAGCTTCTAGCTTCAAAAATGACGATACTTCCATACATACTTTCATCACCTATTTCAAACATTTACAATGCTTTTTTCGCATTAAAAAGTACCCTATGTCCTTTCTTAGGCTCTAGACTATCTCTGTACCAAATTTAATTTCAATCGGTTCAGTAGTTTAGGCGTGAAAGAGCAACAGACAGACAGAGTTACTTTCGCATTTATAATACATAAGTAGGGATGTATCGTCGTTTAACGGAAGACAGTTTAAAGTTGAAACTATTTATGAAACTGCTTTGCGCGGGTTCTTGCGCAGTTTCATAGAAAGTGCTCTGTCGTGGGGACAAGCGACACATTTTCGGAATAATGTTGTTGACACTTCCTTGCAGAATAATTTTGTTGGCATTTCCGTGAAACATTCTAACATAGGTGGCGTGCAAGTCGTTTTAGGTAATATTCATCTTCTATGCCTTCTCACATCGTTCATCCGATGTAATTATCACAAAACGTAAAGAAAGTCACAAGTAACATTTATCTATACTAATATATAAAGCTAAAGAGTTTGTTTGTTTGTTTGAACGCTAAAATTGAACAATTTTAGGAACGGAGCATTAATGAAGAATGTGGCGAAAAAGGAGAAAATATATTGCTTTTAAGAGAGTTATTGCGTGAAAACTTGAATTATGCGGGTGAAACCGCAGGGGCAGCTAGTTCTTTTATAATTTTAATCACACAGTAATAGAAACAAGAGGATATAGTTTTTGTTACTAAGCTAAGACACAGCTTTATAGATTTTTTAAACTTTTTTAATACATTTCAGACTATAATCTATATATATATATATATATATATATATATATATATAAATGTTATGTTGGTTTGTGTACGCTTCAAAAACTCAAAAAGTTCTGCACCGATCGAGCTGAAATTTTAGCATGATATATAATCCGCATCGAGGATTGTTTTTATCTATTTTTTTCATCAGTGACATATCAGCGAATGTGCGAATGTGCCACAGCGAAGCGTGGCAGGGCCGCGGACACCTAGTCATATATATTTTTAATGTTAGTTGTGGCACTGCACTGCGCTCGTCACACTGGGACAAATTCTAAAATCTCATATGCCGACCGAACTTATCTAAAATCACTCACGTTTAACGAATTAGTAGCTAAATAATCACGAATTGACGTCACGTCACACCGTATCACTCCAGTTTATTATAAATAACGGCAACTGTCGCTTGGGAGCTGTTGAAATTCGGTGTAATTGAGGTGCAGTGGGTGTTTCTAGTTGTTTACAATGTCAGCTGTTTTATTAGCGGCTGAAGAAAGTCGAGATGGAATTAAAGTTCTGAAATAATTGAAACGCGTCACGATCTTACTTAGATCCTGACTCTTAACACTTCCACTGCTGAGCCGATCAGCTTGTCTAGCCACGGGTGCGGCTCTGCACACTCCATAGCGTTTTCCCATACAAATAAACACAACAGTTGTGTTTTCCCGCGCGGTTTGTCTTTCCGTACATTCGTAGTTTTGAAGTTCCACTGTTTTTTAAAATCAATATTTTTTTTAGTTTCTTCCTCGACAATGCTTATCTTTACTTCTTTCCATGCGTTTGTCTGGAAGAGATTGATTTGAGCGATAAAACCGCTCATTGCGACACTAATTGTTAAGTTTGTTTTGTTCTAGTTTTTAAGTTTTTGTCGCTCTGTGGTGTTTCTAGAGATTATTTATTTATCTGATTTAATTTATAGACAAAAACCACGACTTCAATGGATGTTTTAAATACAGAAAATAAAAACTTTCGGAAGTATTTATTTCTTCCATCGTCATCATCAATCCATATCAGCCAACTGCTAAGCACGGATCTCCTTTCAGTTTCGTAAGGAGGATTAGGCCATTATCCACCACGGGGGCCCGGTCCCGATATTATTTGATGTCTAATAAATTATTAAATTTATTATGTAAATCCGTTTTGCCGTATCCTTACTTTACAACATTGATTTTGGGCTGTTATGGGTGTTGAATGAAAATAATTAAATTCGTAATTAAATATAAAGTTCCTACCGAACACTTTTAAGCCTAGTGCATTTGATATTTTAAGGCACAAAGCATTTCATTTAAATTAAATAATTATCATGTCTCTACCGAAACGAGCAAACTGTTCACCTGATGGTAAGCGCCACGCCTGCCATAACAGCTACACTGCCAATCAGCGTTAATAAGCATCAAATAGGTAAAATTCAAACAAATAGACCGATTTAATGGCAATTAAAGTTAATTGACGTCTCTGAGAACAGCAATAAGTGCGTAATTTATTCGACTCTAGGGCCTAACATATTTTAACCTTGCTTTTCTTAATTTGACACTAGTTGACACAACTAACCGAAATGCTGACGATGTCAAACTGAAAGAATCCACTAAAAATAATAAGATTTTGGCTCCGCATCTTATATAAAAACGTTAATAAATTTTAAATTATTGTATATAATAAAAAAACCACATGTTTACGCTGATGACATCGAAAATAAATCACAGGATTCGTAGATAGTGTTTTCATGTGAATTTGTGGGAAGATACAGTTTCATCAGCTTATTACGCGTTACGTATCTTATTTACAAAATACACATTTATTTAGTAATATAGTTATAAAGTAATTTCAAAAGAGTATTTTTAAATCCATAGGCTCCCGGACTATTGCAACTGTGTTTCACTATAAAGTATCATAAATTGCTTTCAAAAGACTATACTAATTATAACTCTACTAGCTGTGCCTTGCCACGCTTCGCTGTGGCACATTCGCACATTCGCTGATATGTCACTGATGAAAAAAATAGATAAAAACAATCCTTGATGCGGATTATATATCATGCTAAAATTTCAGCTCGATCGGTGCAGAACTTTTTGAGTTTTTGAAGCGTACACAAACCAACATAACATTTTTATATATATAGATTTGTGTTCAAAAATAAATTTCCAATTCATGAATTTCGTTATTCATAAACGGCTATTAATATTAATTTTATTGACCCTCTATAAATGCGGATCGGGCGTGCTGATCTCATAGGTTATTGGATCATCTATTTTCTATAACTGTCCAACCAATCCAACCAACCAACCACCAACCCAACCAATCCAAAAAAGCAAAATGAACCAATGGATTGTTTACCAATGCTTTGAAGAATCCAATGGCTCTTGAAATTAATTCACCTGTGTATATCAATTTGTAAAACAGTATATCATCAACCAATTACGTCCCACTGCTGGGCACGGGTCTCCCCTCGCTTTTGTGAGGAGGGTTAGGCCATGATCCTCCACGGGGGCCCCGTCGGGATTGCTGGATAACATACCCACCTCCGAAATAATTCTCGCGTAGATATGCGGGTTTCCTCACGATGTTTTCCTTCACCGAAATGCGAGTGATAATTACGTACATATGTTAAAAAAGTATATGATTTTTATAATAGTTGTTTTATTCTTTAATTTTGGATAAGCATAGTTATATCTATTACATAATAAGCTAGTCTAAACTTCAGTTTACTAATAAATAGCAATATTTTACGCCATAAATGGGAAAAGTGTTGATACCATACTGAAATTACATGTATAATATAACCTTTTTACACATTTATTACAATAAAATGTATTCTATTCTATTCTTTTGTAGATAAAAAAGCATATGTACAGACACTTTTATATGAAAATAATGTAAAAGGCGATCTTAGCTCTATGAAGAGCTATTTTCCAGCAAACCCTTGAGGAAAGAGAGCATTCAGGTTTTTGTGTATTTGAATTACAAAACGTTTGAAAATAGAACGAGATAAAAATATTACATGAAATAAAATAAAAAAATATAAGTATCATACAAATCATCCGATAAAAAAAAGAAATAATAATGCGTGGAAAGTTTTCAATGATTTATATTAAACGGTGGAACTGTTTTTTTCTTTCGGTTTCTGCAATATACTCTTTCCTATAGAGGAAGAGTAATCAAAATGAAATTAGTCTATTTAGCTGTTTAACACTTAAATAAAATAAAAAAAACATGCACTATGGTCATTTGTAGTGTTGAAATCGAGGGGCGGTATAATATGATATTATGATGGTATACTCTTTAGAAGGTGGATTCACCTTTTCTCAGTGAGGCCCGATTTTTAGGAGACCTTATTAAAAACCTAATTATGACCGCTGCTAGTCCAATCGGCAGTATTCTCTAATTTATTGGCACGTTATAAGTAAATTTAATACTTTTTTTGATTACATTAAAAAAAAACCGAAGGTGGATAGTCAGCTTTATATACGCACCGTTACGTAACAAACTTAAGACCAGTGCATGAGACCTAAATATCAGCAATTCCGAGGATATTTTCTCGTACAATAATAATTTATTCAAGAAATAACTTATATTTGCAATTTAAACCTATTTTTAAACTGGTAACCCGAACGACCACTTAAACTTTTTCTCCAATAAACATATTTTATGTTTTACGATCTCGGACGACGAATGTATCCGAAGTATTTATATTAGATCAAAATATTTTAGTCCGCAGTATTGATTGAAGTGATAAATAAGATTTCGTAGCACCGATTTACTGCGCGTAGCACTTTCGTAGCACGCGCTCGCTTACGTAACTACAACCGCACAAGTGACACAAACTATATTTTATCATTAAAAAAAAAAACTATATTATTAAAAAGTTGTTCGTGAATCCTTTGAAATTTTAAATTAAAAAAATGAATATTTTTTTTGGTACTGACGCCATTCTCTGTTTAATTAAACACCAACCGTTATTCCAAATTTAATTTTTACCGACACTGTCACTATCACTGGACACTTTTTTCGAATTCGAATGTGGAATTCCAGAATGTACCGCACGGCGTTGAGCGCGACGCGAGACTAGGCCGCTGCGAGCCCGGCGCCGCCGAAACATGGATATTATATATAATTTCACACTAATTATGTTTATTTTTCACATTTCGGGCACAAGATATTTTGGTCACGTATTTTGGCCACAATAAATTGATGTGTAATCTTTATGTTTTGACATTTACGCTGTTAAAATTTCTTTGTCCGCCCTTAGCCGCGGGGATAGAATAGAGAAAAATTAAAAATAATTTTTGGTCGACAGCTTTTTAATTTGTTTACGATAGTCACCTTTTTGACATGCCAAAGGTTGACATTTATGACAGGTTGAATGGCAAAGACATGTATTTTTGCACGTGAAATTGCTTGCAAATTCCGATGTCTCCTAATTTTGAAGATTTTATGAGTGCACATGTCATAACTGCCGTTTGATACACATTTTGTTAAGGCTTGGAAAATATGATAACGATTTAATTAGCATCTTCTTAGAGCTTGAAAAATGTCCTGTTTTAAACACAAAAATGTATAAAAACAAAATTTGAGGTATCCATTTTTTTTTACAATATTTATTTAACAAATATACGTTAAAATCTATACTGCCCTACGCAATTAAATTCTCGTTTGATCAATGTAGCTACCAGAAAAAATCCATCAATAACATTTTATTTTAAAAGGAACAATATTTTATATACTTGTAACATTTATATCCCTCCAAAAGGTGTACTAAGTGAACAAATATCTCAAACTCCTTTTAACGAAAAACTTCGAACTGGCCACAAAGAAAAAGAAAAATCGATTGAAAAGTTTTGAACCAAAGACCTTAAGCCTCTAACTATAAGGTCTTTGTTTTGAACGAAATGTTAAGAGTCCTGTTAGTAATTTACTTACAAAGGTACGATAACTCCGGGAGAAATGCTGTCAGAAGACTGCCGACTTCTTGGCTCTCCGCCTAATTTCAGGATGCATTATTTTAACTCGACAAAAGAGGCTGTCAACGGTCATTGGACAAAAATTTCCGTTTTAAAACAACAATCACTCAGAAATGTTTAGCATGACAGCCTGACGAAAAGACGCGAGCTTATGCGCTTAATTTTTACCTCTTTTAACGGCTTACCGGTGATCTAAATTTGGAATAATCGTTATAAGGAGTTTTGGCGGGAAACCGAGAATGTGACATGTGTGTGTGCCTTTATTGATTTTTTTTTTTTATTTTCTTAAGCTTGTGTCTTTAGTGCGATAATGATTCATAAAAAAATATCAACCGTCACTAAGTAGTGCGCAGTACAATAAACTTTTTTTTATTAATAAGGGGTAACTCGCGAAAGTTGTTCATTCGGCCAGTGACATCATATTTCAAGCTCCGCAACGCATTTTTTGATTTTACAAAAAAAAACTATACTCTATAAGCCATCTCTACCATAGCCTAATAAATTCTCCATTACTATACAACCCACTAATCTACTCGTAATAATATTGTCCATCAAAAATATTTTAGTGCATACCTTAGGTGGCATAAGTCACTGTCACTTTGACAGATTTTGTACGAAAAATGCATCGGGTGACGTCATGCCGCACGCCGCACTGCACGCCTCTTTTGTCTATCTTGCCGCTTAGACAGAAATAACCACAATTTCTATAACCAGAGCCAAATTAAACAGATGGTAATTAAGCCTTAGGTAGTTAAGCCTTTAGGTAATTAAACCAGTTATCCAGAATAACCGTTAAAAGCTTTCGCATGCCAAAACACGCGGCTCCGCTCATCCGTCTACCAGTGTTGGACACACACCAAATGTGCATTTCCATTAGGTATGCACCGCTTTGCAGATATTGAGTCAACATACATTAATAACCAGAAATCCCTCGATATTTTAATGTAAAATTTATGAACAAATGTAATGGTGCACACTGATCTCTATGGTTGTAACAGACGAGAGAACACGTTGCAACTTGAGCATGTTTACAAGTAAAAAAGGATGAAAGAAAAAACATTTATTCTAATACACACATGAACGAACACGACAAGAAAATGACACACAACGAAGATTAGTATTGCATTTTTAGGGTTCCGTACCCAAAAGGTAAAACGGGACCCTATTACTAAGGCTCCGCTGTCTGTCGTCTCTCTGTCCGTCCATCTGTCACCAGGCTGTGTCTTATGAATCGTGATAGTTAGACAGTTGAAATTTTCACAGATGATGTATTTCTGTTGCCATAACAACAAATACAATTTTTTTTAATAAAATATAATATTTAAGGGAGCTACCATACAACAAACGTGAAATTTTGCTCAATGTTGATAACGGCAACAGGTAGACCCTTGAAATATTCTGTGAATATTTCAAGCTATAATATTTACTCGGGTTATAATATATAGAATAGAATAGAATAGAAAAACTCTTTATTGTACACCAGAAACATTAATAAACACAGTACAGAAGAATTACAATAGGTAAACAAGAGTAGTACAATGGGCGGTCTTATCGCTGAAAGCGATTTCTTCCAGACAACCAAAAAAAAAAAGATAGAAATAGATATATTTAGATAAAAATATTTAAATAATTATATTGAAATAATTTTGCTCTTTTGCATAGATAATGATACGGAACCCTTCGCGTGCGAGTCTGACTCGCACTTGGTCGGTTTTTTGTACCATATGAACATAAATTTTTAAGTACAGTCATCAATAGTACGTTAAATACTAAGAGTTCAAACACACTGCACTTTATGCAATATAAAATTCAAGAGCATCTGCAATTATGATAGATAGGTAAATAACTCTTTATTCTTATTAACTCTTTAATTTAATAACTCTTATTATAATTTAAAAGAATACTTTTCTATATAATAATTATGTTTTTAAATTCCTAACAATTTGTTTAAAATATGGTTAATTGTTTTGTTTTCCAATTTTATCTAGTGTATAAGTAAGTTAATTATTGTGCGCCCGAAATGGGCAAATTGTTGAAACTTTTTATTGTGATAACAACAGCATAATGTACACAATTTGAACAATAAAATATTCTGATTCTGATTCTGATTCTGATACTAACAAGTACAATATAAAGCAAAAAAAAAAACATAGCTAACTATCACTTGAAGCAATCTCTACCAGACAACCTTTTGATGGACAAGATAAAGCAGAGATAGGGTTGGGTTGATTGACATCAACGTCAAAATATCAATGCGTACATAATAATAATTACACAAATAAGGATTATGATAGGTGATTACCATCAAGCGAACAATCTGCTCATCTAATGAATCAGTTGCAAACACAATAGCTGTTACTTCGTTTGTAACGTATCATGTAACATTTGCTCTAACGTTACATTACACCTTTTGCATGCAACTTTAGGTGATTGACCCCGTACCCTTGTATGTCCGTTCGATTGTGTTATGCCACTAAAAAATAATAAGCATTTAAGCCCACGACTTTCTGCCAAGAATTATGTTTTGAGAAATGGCCAAAGAAGTATTTGAAGCAGAAACGATTCAATACACAACCTATTTACAATTTGCTAATCGTTTTTATGGGTGCTATTTGTATAATATGTGGTTATTTTAGTTTGTAGAAACCGTGCACTGAATTAAACTGAATATTATATGCGAAGTATGGAAGTAGATGTTAAGCCGTGTCTCGTGCGTGTGTTTGAAAATGACAGTTATTTGTGTAGAGATTTTGTGTAGTGTGTAGACCAAAACAAGCGCAAGAGGCACGGCTTACATACATTCATACAATCACGGCTTTACCCGTTGGGATAGGCAGAGACTATATCTTTCCACACGCTACGATCCCAGCGGGAAGCAGTACACCAACTCCCTGACACCCTCTACTGGTTTCTGGAACTCCAGACCAATAGGCTCACAATAGGTGGTGGTGTCACATCCTTGGTGTTATTCTCACAAAGAACACCAATCTGCCTTTTACTCGTCATCTCGCATAATTCCTCAATTTTATCTTTCATGCCCCCTCCAACATTCATCATAGCAAAGTAGTTTTCTGTAGCCCACTCTTGGCCCCATCGAAAAACGAACCACGTCGCTTTCATTGCGTTTCCACAGTAGCTAGGAAAGAGGTTGTCCTTCATGATTAAAGATGTCAATAAAGCGGTCAGTTATATTATAACCTCAAAAAAAACATTTCACAATTTATGTTTATCTCAAAGTAACCTCTGTTCAGCTGGTAATAAGTATCAAAGACACTTCCAGCCAAGGTTGCCAGTTGACGGATGACCTGCGACGTTTCCGTACGTATAATTGGGGTGTATTGGCAAGTGGCAGCACTGGGCGAGGCCAACACGGCCTGCTTCAACCGCGGTGACTCTAGTCGCGTGGCATTAGTCATACAGCTGCGGCTGGAATAGGCCGTTACTTCTGGAATCCAGAACTCTTGGATGTGTCAATTATTTTCAATGATGATTAATTGGGAGGTATTTTTTTGTATTTTGGTATTGTATTTTTAATAAAATTGAGTACTCATGAGAACAAATGTAAAACTAATATTAAATAGATAAAGCAGCATTGTGCTGTAACCTTTTTTCAAAAATGGCAACCCTGAAAATCTAGTAGGCCAGGGATTTTTTCAAAAATGGCGGGAATCTTTTGGATATATCTGTTGGATGGAAGATATAATTATATAGAAGTGCTTAATTAGAGGTGAATTGTTTTATTAGTATGCAAAGGTTAACAAATCAGCTTTATTCAGCAAGAGCTTCATGTGGAATCAAATATACCTATAGATGGTGTTGTATTGATATAGTGGGTTTATAATGGCATTTTGCTAATGGCTACGAAGGTTAGTGTTTATAGCAGTGTACATATAAAATACTAGCTGCGCCACGCGGTTCACACGCGTTGAGTTTTATCCCACAGGAACCGTATTTTTTACGGGATAAAAAGTATCCTATGCGTTAATCCATGTAATTAACTATATGTGTGTCAAATTTCATGCAAATTCGACCAACAGTTTTTAAGTAAAGGGGTAACAAACATCCATCCATCCTCACAAACTTTCACATTTATAATTTTATAAGTAGGATAGTGTTTTGCTATAATAAACTCTAATGGTAGAACTCTTCTGCAAGAGTTTGTTTGGAGAAACAGCACACCTCTGCCAGATAGTTAATGAAGAAATAAAAAGACATAACCTTTTAATAGGCATACGATGGGTGGTCTGATCTATAGGAGACAACCTTGAGATGGATAAGAGCTTGAGTGAGGTTGGATTCATTATTGTTCTAGTTTAGAATAGAATAGATGTTAATTTAACTCTCAGTTTTGCCAACAGTAGCAAGCGGTGGCAATTGTATCTTTAAAATGCAAATCTTAAATCCGTTAGAATTGCCACCGCTTGCTTAGCCGTCATCTGTGTATGTACACCTTTACTTCGATACAATTAGCAACATTAAGTAGTTATAAAGATTGTATATCTCATAATTATCTTGTTAGCAAACATTTTAACAAATCCAATAACGCTCGGATGGCATTGCATGAGTCACCATCGTGAAACTGAGAATTTCACACTTTTTCATGCACCCTGAAACACTGCCAAAATATAGCGACGTTTTATTATACGTTATTAATATAATTATGTATTAAGCACGCACTCGGTTGGTAGTTGCCGGGGTGTGGGGACCACTGTCGCGCAACTTACGTCACTGTCGTCGGGTTATAGAATACCCTCTAAAACATCCAAGACATTAATAAAAGTAAAACTGGCTGTAAGAATTTAGAAAGAAATCCGATTATCCGCGTGCGCTATTCGTTTTGTTGACCAACCAAATGTGCAAGCATTATAAATATGAGCGCGCGATGAACATTGTAATGTAATATTCATTGTGTTTAAAATAAAAATGTAATAAAAAGATACTACTTGGCGTGAATGCAGGTCGTTTAGGTTTACTTTATTATGAGCAGAACAATACAAAGTATTATTACTAAAAAACCAATTATACCTACTCTAAAGACAATCAACAAATAACCACAAATAATTTGTAAATTAGCAAGTCTTATATCCTCTCTATTTCTCATTTCCACTAATAAAACAGTAGCAGTGTTAGAGACGGCAACTTTTCGTCGCAGTGGGTAAATTTCATTCCACTACATGCAACTCGGTGCGTTCCAAATTGTACAGCTTCACAATTTGGCATCGTTCATAAGATACACAGTGGATAAACCTGGGTATAACCTAGGTAGAATCGTTTAGGTATTTCATTAACTCACTGCACGCTATCTGTTCACATTTTATAATTATTTTGACAAATTATGTCATAGAAACAGGTTGTGTGTGATTCATTCATATCGTGATGTTTTGTAATTAGGTCGATTTATTTATAGACGTTTATTTTTGTTGGATAAGATATACATTTTAATGTGATTAAGACTTCTATAGGGAAGCAACGTAACTATTAAATTTTGTAAGTATTTCGCAACCGTATTCACAAGTATGATTAATGTAGTTGAATAGAATAGAATAGAATATAATAGAATAGAATAGAATAGAATAGAACAGAATAGATTAGAATAGAAAACTATTTATTGTACACCAAAAAACTAAATCAAAACAGTGCAGAAAATGTCCAATAGGAAAACAAGGGTAGTACAATGGGCGGTTTTATCGCTGAAAGCGATTAATACTGATAATCCTTAGTTACTATAGGTTATGGTTAAGGAAGGAAGTTGCGCAGGAGGGAGAAAAGTTTTAATATCTAAGGAAAGTACCCACTTTGGATCACAGAGCGTCTTCCTTGTTAGTTTATAGGTTGCTATGGTAACGTATAGTCTTCTGGGGGAGTCTCCGCCTCTGGAATATGAATTCCAGTGCATATGACTAACACTCTAGTCACAAGACTCAAATACGTTGATACGTAAAAACGCGTAGTTTCACGTAACGGCCCATTTATTCTCATTTTCATATAAAACATCGCCGACGATGTATTTTTGGGCGTATTCGAGCTAGGTAAGTTCTGGTAGGGGTGTCGACTTTACAAAACGGGAGATGTGATGTCAATTGCAAGGAATGTCTGGAAAGCTGACCACTGTTTTTTTATCCACAACAGAGTGGCAAATAAGCTGACGGGGCCGGCTGATGGTAAACGGTTACCGCTGCCTATGGAGCTGCAACACTCGGGGCGTTGTCGATGCGTTGCCTACTCTTTAGAGCTCTTAATTTTTCTCCTGAAGAGCCCCTTATTGTTCCTCGGAAAAATATCTAGCAGTATTCAACACGAACATCACCCAATCAGAGGGTCGTGAGTTCAAATCCCAGTGCAGGCAAAAACCAATGTGTTTCTTTGAAAACATATGTACGTAATTATCACTCGCTTTTCGGTGAACGAAAAACATCGCAAGAAAACCCACATACCTACCCGAGAATTATTTCGGAGGTAGCTTGATTGACCCACCAACCCGGATCAGGGGGCCTACCATGACGTCTTATAGCGATTCAGTTGAGGACCTAAACTGAGCCGCGTCGCACAATCGTACCTTGACGTCTTATTTTTTATGTGGCTGCCATTTTCAACCTAAACTGGATCCAGTTAAGGTTGAAAATGGCAGGAACCTAGATTGAGCCGCTAATAAGCCATTTTCAACCTAATCTATATTCAGTTTAGGTTGAAAATTGTAGCAACATAAAATATAAGACGTCACGGTACAATTATGCGACTCGGCTCAGTTTAGGTCCTAAACTGAATCGCTATAAGACGTCATGGTAAGCCTCCTGGTCCCCGTGGTGGATTATGGCCTAAGCCTCCTCACGAAAGTGAGGGGAGACCCGTGCCCAGCAGTGGGACGTTATGGGTTGATGATGATGATTCTACACGATGAAGACTTGACAACCCTACAATTGGCGACTGGGCAACCAACTATGTCTAGAGAATTCTCCAGTAATGCTACTTATTTTTGTTAGTTGTGACTCATGGTTGCCTACGCTCATACAAATGCTTTATAGGCCTATATATCTAAATTTTTATCGGTCTTATTAGGTTAAGTTATATATCTAGTACAGTTAGAAAATCTATAAAACCACTATTCCCGATGTCGTTTATGTAAATATTCGAAATGGTACATTTCTTTATTATTTGGAGCTCTACCTTATGTTGGTAAAACGTTTACGTTCCTTACAAACTGACTCGCCTTTATGAAATTTCGTAGTTTTGTGACATTCTCACTTCATGAGATTCTCATTTCAAAGATATGTGAGATTTTACGAACTCTTCTTGGTTCTAATTAACGATTTATATGCATCTCGCATAATGAAAAAGCGGTGGTAGCCTAGTGGGAGAACGTCCGCCTTTCAAGTAGAAGGTTGTGAGTTCAAATCCCAGTGCAGGCACGTACCAATGTGTTTCTTGTACAACATATGTACGTAATTATCACTCGCTTTTCGGTGAAGGAAAACATCGTGAGGAAACCCACACACCTACCCGAGAATTATTTCGGTGGTAGGTATGTGATCCACCAATCTGGATCTGGCCCCCGTGGTGGATTATGGCCTAATCCTCCATCACTAAAGTGAGGGGAGACCCGTGCCCAGCAGTGGGACGTTATGGGTTGTTGATGATAATGATGATGCATCTCAATGTCCCCACTGCATTCAACTTGCTCGCCTACTGTCTTGGTTATTATTACTTTGTAAAATTCCAATATATTGAAAACATTTTCGTGGTTGATCTACATAAGAATCTGGATAATGAATTTGAATTGGAAATAAGTTTAACTGGGAAACTTTTGGATGGGTAACCGTTTACTGGCAAAACCTCTTTTGTACAGTACTGTCGACGGATTTAGGCCAACGTGAACACAGGCCTTCGAAAATTCTATTTTTTTAATTATGTTTAGTTAAAGTTTTCATCATCAACCCATAACGTCCCACTGCTGGGCACGGCTCTCCTCACTTTCGTGAGGAGGGTTAGGCCATAATCCACCACGGGGGCCCAGTCCGGATTGGTTGATAACATACCTACCTCCGAAATAATTCTCGGGTAGGTATGTGGGTTTCCTCACGATGTTTTCCTTCACCGAAAAGCGAGTGATAATTACGTACATATATTTTACAAACACATTGGTACGTGCCTGCACTGGGATTTGAACTCACGACCTCCTGATTGGAAGGCGGAAGTTCTCCCACTAGGCTACCACCGCTTCCATTAGTTAAAGTTTTACTTCTACTATATGTCCTAGCACACAAATTTAGTTTTTTTAGTTCATAGAATTACTGCTATTTAGTATACTAATTGATTTCAGTAGTAAGAAACTTCCCTCGCTGTTATTTACCTTTACGCTACATTGCTTCTCTCCATCCAAAGGTTGACTGGGAAAGATCGCTTTTGGCGATGATTCCGCCCATTATTAATACTCCAACAAGATATACTCTTTCTTAACTGGTATTTCTCTTTCTATAGTATTTTGTATTCTATTCTGTATATTGCATTCTAAATCAGCTATTATGGAGATTTATATGGTATCCTAGACGCTTAAATTCTTACAACTATTACCAACGCATTAATAAAACTTCAAAATATCTGGAATTCAAAACATTCGCTCAGGAGGTGACCCTATCTTCCCAAAATATTCAACAAAAATGAGAGCGATATACCGTAATTTATGTTTCTGATATATATTTATTAAATGTATGTGACGCAGTAGTAGCATGTTATACGGGAGCAGGTGGTCGGTTTATATATAACAGAGTGGAGTGTGCGTATGACGTATGTCTGGAGAATCCTGTATAAGGTGCTGAGAAGCATGTTTACGGACGTGACAAGTGTATTTATTTTTTATGTTTGTTTTTTTGGGATCCGTTCCTACAACTTTTTTTTTATATTTGATTGAGTGACGAGCCGAGCCAGTCGTTCAGCTGATGGTAAGCGCTGCGCCTGCCCATAACAGTCACAGTGCCACCCAGAACTTTGCATTGCACAATCGTCACCCTGAGACATCGGCTGTAACGTCTCATATTATGCCCAGTAAATCTTCAATTCTTAGGGAATTGTTATCTTTTGACTATCATCATCATCATCATCAGCCCCCACTCGACCACTGCTGAACGTAGGCCTGTCCCAGTGAACGCCACTGAGCCCGATCTTCGGCTTTCCTCATCCAGTCCTTGCCAGCCGTGTCCCGCAAACCGTCACTCCACCGGCGGCGTCTTACACTACGTTTGCCCAAACGCGGTCTCCACTCTAGAACTCGTCTACCCCATTGCTTGTCGGTTCTTCTGGAGATCCGACCGGCCCATAAAATGTAAATTCCATAAAATGTCGACCACAAGCCTATAGATCTACTAGCCGCGTCCAGTGTTGGCATCCATCAAGCACCATTGAAACATAAAGCAGTTATAAATACGCGCTATCGTCAAAGTTTATGCGAAACGGAAACCTCTGCTTAATGGCGCGTCGCGGACAAGGTGATACGTTATATTTATTATTTTTTTAATCAACATAAATAAAGAGGCATCTTAGCGACAACGGTTACACGTGTGCGGTTTTTGAGTGAGTGTTCGCTGTAGCGTCTAGTCAATACAGACGGTTGAATTGAAAAATTCCTACAAAATCAAAAAAGGAAAAGCAAAATTACTGGCATATTATGAGACTTTAGAGCCGATGCCTCAGGGTGATGCTGTGAATGTTATGGGCAGACGTAGCGCTTACCATCAAGTGGACGACTTGTTCGTCTCGTCACTCAGTAAAAAAAAGCGGAGAAATAGCAAATACTGTAAAATTAATTTTGCAAACAAGAATATGGACCTTAGGTCTCCAGTAGATAGCGGGTCGGACATTCGCGCCCGCCCAAACAATAAAAAAAAATACAGATGGTTTATATAATTAGATAGGTATGGATACTTTAGCCGGCCCAATACTGACGTTGCCTCCACCGACTTAAAACTCAAATAATTTATTGTAAGTAGGCAAAAATAAGCGGTGGTAGCCTAGTGGGAGAACGCCCGCTTTCCAATCAGAAGGTCGTGAGTTCAAATCCCAGTGCAGGCACGTACTAATGTGTTTCTGTAAAACATATGGACGTAATTATCACTCGCTTTTCGGTGAAGAAAAACATCGTGAGGAAACCCACATACCTACCCGAGAATTATTTCGAAAGTAGGTATGTTATCCACCACTCCGGACTGGGCCCCCGTGGAGGATTATGGCCTTACCCTCCTCACGAAAGTGAGGAGAGACCCGTGCCCAGCAGTGGGACTTTATGGGTTGATGATGATGATTAAGAGACAAAAATAATGCACTTTGACAAGCCAAACACTTCTCTCATTAAGTCATTCATTACACATGGAGAAAAATAAAAAATAATTCAAATATGATCATCTAAACTAATGAGTAACTTGATTATGGTTTGAGTTTGAAAAAGGAAATTTTCCTTTCCCGTGGTGATTTATGGCTGAATCTCGCACAGGAAAAAGAAACTCCATTAACTCAACCAGTGCTTCGGAAAAAATGACGGTAATGTATTTTTTTTAATTCTTGTCCTTTCTATATGCCATAAAAGGTACAATATAAAAATATTCTAGGTACAGTGTATACCTATTTAAAAATCAAGCTGAATCAAGTTAATTTTAATTACTCCGCCAATGAAACTTATCACTTTTTCACTGACTTCAAAAAAGGAGGTTTTTAATTTGACTGTATAATTTGTTTTAAAAATTATGATTATTCAACAGGCATCATAGAATACTTATTATTAAAAATAAACATTTAATAAACGTGTAAGTATAGAGCCAGGTATGAAAATGTGGAGCGAAAAGATTATCTATGAATCTGATGAAAAACAGTTCCGTTCCGAATGCTACGACCGTATGCTTTCCTATTTATGTGGATTCCAGGGCAGCGCCAGAGAAAATTTGATATCTGATTTGAAATTCTTAGGAAGTGGTTTTTCGAAATAGTGTAGGCAAGGCACCTTGCAGTGTGGTTAACGGCAGTTTATTCTGGAATAGTGCCTAGTCAAAAAATACTCTGAAATTAAACAAACCTACGACATTCTCCGCAAACATTATTTCTAAATACCTCGTTTCTGTATGTAACTGATACATTCATATTTGTCACCTCAAAAATATAAAGAACAAACTTAAAACTAGACATTAAAATATATTATTAGATTTATTAGAAATAGGTGCATAAAAATATCATGCGTGCGTGAATCATTGATCTCGATCGAATTATTGAAATTGGCACCATCTTGCGTGGAATAGTAGAACTACAAATTGCTGCCATGCTTCGTAATACGTAGCGTCATCTAGCGAAAATTTCTTAAACCACCACATCGGTCAGCTGAATTACGAGCAGCGTGGCATTTAGTGTTGACAAGAAGCAAGAGATGGCGCTTTTGGAAATAAAGCTTAATGTGCAGTGATATGAGATAACGTTTATATTGACGTAGGAGATAGGAAATTCATGAACAACATTTTAATTTCCTGTTTTTGCCACAGTTGGATCATATCAAATCATTCTCACATAGAAAGGGACAATCACAGGTATATAATCGACAAATGTGAGTTTACAGGGGACACTGTGAAAATTAACATCCATACCCATAATGAATCTCTTGATATCACTTTGCCGAACCCAAGGATGGTAGAAGTCTGCAAGTGAGGTGTACAATGTAAAACTAGGCACTACGAACACTTCACGAATATTATAAAAAACTAACTTGGCTAAGACAATAAAAAATTGTAATTTCACTAATCTAAGATCCCAAAAAGCTTGTCCCACTATGAAACTGACCATTGCATTGATACTGGTATTATTATCAACATCGATTTCTATTACAATAACTGTCAATACTACCATGTCGTCAACAAGGATCGCGTTATGAATGGATCTCTTGACAATTATGTCAGTGCAACGTCCCCCAAAGCATCCAGTTAATCTTTTAGCTCAAACACTGACCTTCTAGGAACTGCCTGGTGGGTAGACGAAGAGAGACCTTGAGAGAGGACGCGTAAACGGAGTCGATATACCAGTGCGGATTGCGGTCTTCGCTATTCTCGCCCAGCCTACTGCCGCTGCCTCTGTAATGAAGAGGGATGAAGGTTTAGTCAATGTCGAGTAATAAAGCTTGGTGACGGACTTGGAAGTTACGGATGGTGAAGTCGTGGTCAGTTGCGAAAGGCTGGTGATTGTATTCGCCTTTCTAACTCATTTTCTCCAAATTAGCAGAAGATAGGGACATGTTGAGAGGAATATACGTAACTAATGGAAGATACATTTTGCCAGTAGTAGGCTGATAAGGTGCTCATAAGAAATTCTCCGAAGTCACCCTTGCATACCCTTGGCCCAGCTCTATGAACCATAAAATTTGGTTAACACTCATCAAGGGCTATTTCTAAAATAGTATATTCCCAGTGGGCCCACTAACTGGCTCACCTGTGATCATCATGTCTATAATGACCAGCTTATTCCAAGAATAATATATTTTTCATACATTTAAGAACTTTAGTCTTACATTTACGACTGAGGCAAAAACTTAGCGATAGAATGAGTTAAACGAAAGTTGCTGGAAAATCTATTTTCGACATGTTATAAAAACTCAATAGGTAAAGCTCTAGTTGTACCAGTGACCTTGTCTGCGATATTTAAGAACTAATCATCCATAAAACATGAAAAAAAAACGTCAAATTGTCTAAAAATCTGAAGTTTCTTTCGAATTATAAAAATATTTTTTCAGAGAAATATTTCAACAGAGAGTTGATCAAAGCCGCGAAAGACATAAACATTAACGATTTATGAAGTACCTAGCTACCTAGCCTAACATTGGCATAGTTTCCAATCAATACGACAAAAAACAAAGGGATAGGGTCATGCCAAACCAAAACATCCGCGGTAACGCAACGCCTTGACATTGGAAGTAGCAACACTGCATGCAAAAGCTTCCGATCATATTTACCCCGAATCCATGTTGATAGTCATCTAAAACACTTAAATCCTAAACATTTGTGCGAAAGATATTCAAAATAAAAAGCTACATGTTTTCTTTCGTTCATATGTCAAACTGAAACTATTTTCGTACTCCCCAAGTTCACGTTGGTAGGGTAAATATATCATGGTGTCGAGGTTCAGAGCTTTCACTGAAGTGGTTACGGGAAGGTTTGCATCTGAGTCGGTGGTTTCCAGCAAAAAAACGTAGATGGCGCTGTAGAAAATATCGACAAGAGCTGCTTAATTCGACTACTCTACGCTAGATGGCGATAGCACACAACAATATATAGAAAATAACTTTTCCGAATTAATAAAGTTAGTAGGGCTGCTTTTACAACTAAAACAGTAAGACAGTATACCTAACTAAGTAAATAGCTAAGTTAATGAAGGAGCAGCTCAAACAAGCTGGAGAATTTTCCAACAGCTTTTCGATTTCTCTATTACTCGCAGGTACATGTCCGTTCTGCTATAATTTATATTTATAAAATATGTTTTAATAAATAGACTTTTCATTTCAGTTCTATCTGTCTCTTCAAGACATTTTAATGTATTCTATATAAGAGAACTTTTTGATGGTATTTTGCTAATTTAGCACAATATTTCATTCGTAGATAGGTTTAGGCGAATAGATGGGAAGGGTTAGTCCCATAGGGTCATGAGTTTGTTCCCAGCCAGATCCACGGCTGTTTGGCTTTTTTGCTTAGGCTTTGTTAGAAGGCCTGCCACCCACCACAAGACCTTTCTATCTATCTATCTATCCAGCCCGTATCCACCCACTGTTGGGTATAGGCCTCCTCTGTTTCACGCCATTTGTTCCGGTCCTGTGCCAGTCTCATCCATTCAATCCCGACGTGCTTTGCAATGTTGACAAGACCTTTGCTGTTGTTGAATTTTCTCATAGACATAACAGACCCTGCGATCCTTTTTGGGGTGCTTTAAGCATTGTTACATTTTATTTTTAACTTTAAATATAATTGTCAAAAAAAGAAGACCCAAAGCTGCTTTACGACCCTGCTTTAAGTTTCCTATGGTCTATTTCTAAGACCTAAAGAGGATCTAAAACTCAAATCATTTATTGTAAATAGGCAAAGATATTGCACTCTTACAAGTTAAAAATTTAAATTTCTAATTATACATATGACATGGTTTGCGAAAGGCTTCTTCCATTTTTCGCATTCGTTGACAAAATGGCCATTTTGGTGAAATTTGACACAATGAAATTCAGAAATCGGCGCCCTGTTTCTATAAACTGTGTCCTGTTTTTTAGTCAACAGTATCATTGGTATCTGTTAGTATCTATCTCTGCTATAAAAATAAGTCGTATCGTGGCAACGCGCGGCGTTTGTTTTCGCAGCTGTTTCGTAGATTAAAATTCTCAAAGACAACCGGCGCCAGATTTCGGCTTTCCCGGTTTACCTTGCTGATAAACGTTATCTGATGAATAAATTCCATAGATGTTTTCTTCTGTTGTTTTTGCTTTTCATTGTTATTTTTGGTCTTGCTTTTTTGGTTTAGTTCTTTTCTCGGGTTTTTTAAGCATAATAAATGATATGATTTGTTAATTATTTATTTTTCATTGAAAATCTGAGCTTTAATACCTGGGGATCACCACGTACTTATTCTTATTCCATGCAGTTCATCTCAAGGCCTTAAACTAAACGGCTTAGATTGGCACCGCGCACTCATAAATGACAAACGTGACGTGACGTCACTTAAGAATAGACTGCAGAGAATGAGATGGAGCTGTATAAACGCTCATAAATGCAAACAAATTGTTCCGATCTCTTTGGATAAGTGTCTCTGGTCGACTTATGAACGCTGAGCGATGTTGGCGGTGACAGTTAGCAGAGCAGTTCAGTTTATAGCCTTAAACTGGATGGATTTAACTGTTCATGGTGAGGCCCCTGCTAGCGACTTTCACTCTTGCGAAGAGGTGTTAACTACGATTGTAACATTTAGAAGCTTACTTAATTTTGTAGCTTTGTTTAAATTGGAAGTCGACGTAACAACTCTCTACGACTATAATAATACATATTTTAATCAGTTCTAAACCATAAAAAGTTGTTCTAGATTATTTTCTAAGGCGCTTTACATCGTCCTCCAAAAACCTATCGGGAACTTGTAAAACTGGGTGAAAACTATTTGTTGATTTTGGTAGATAATTCATTCAAGAGATTAATTACTGCGTTTAAATATTTCGCCAGAGTGGAGTTTAACCGTGGAATGGATGGTTAACAGTTAGTTTTGTAAACAAGAAGAACTGGTCTATTTTGTTTTTTTTTCTGGTCGATTTGTGTTTTAATTTATAATGAGTTTAACCTCGTAATGGATGTACTTTGTATTTTATGAACGATAACAGTTTTATACTGTTCATAGAGGTCTGTCTGCTTAAATATTTTAGAGGTGGCATTACTGTGGTGGCCTTGAATTTTAACAGTTCGCCGCCTAGTCTTCTTTCTCTTCATTCTTTCTTTTTTGCCACCGCAATGTAGCCATACTTTGAGCTTTTAATTTTGGTCTTTCATTGGATGCTACTTTTTAAAATATATCTTGCGTTTGGTCTATATAAAATTCAAGAGCACTTATGAAGCTGTGTCTAACACCGAATTCGGAATAATTCGAGAAGAGCCGACAAGAATCTCGACAGTAAATTATTTCATAATACTCAGCTCTACCTAAAAGAAAGTGTTCAAAGTAAAAAATCTTCAATCACATGGGCCCCAAGAGGGCACTCATTAAAGTTCCCAGACTCTTCCACCGGATTCGAAAAACATCCAACCGAGAAGAACCGACAAGAAACTCGTTGGCCATTTGTATTCTGTCTAAATATTACGAATTCAACATTATGTTTGTATTCGACTATACACTATCAGCGATAAGACCGCCCATTGTACTACCCTTGTTTACCTATTGTAATTCTTCTGTACTGTGTTTATTTTTGTTTCTGGTGTACAATAAAGAGTTTTCTATTCTATTTTATTCTATCACTATCACCTCATGATGCTCCTAGAATAGGTAGGTACAGCATATATCCATAAAAAATAGATAAAACTTTTCACATCAAAACCATACACAGAAAATAAGCCAAAGATTCATTGATAAGTCCAAATCGTTAAACTATAAGGTAAAACCTATTCATTACAGTTCAAGGCGTTCAGTATAACAAATAGCACGCGTAGAGTAGAGAATTTCAGTATCAGTAGGTAGAATTAATCAAGACATCCTAAACATGCTGAAACAGAATGTTATGCAGAAATGCGCCAGTCTTCTTAATTTTTATATCACTCGTTTTTCCGTGAAGGAAAACGTCGTGCAGAAACCCACATGCCCGAGAAGCAGTAGCGTGCAAACATTACCATGATGGAATGGGGTTGGGGACATTTTACTGAAGAAAGTGTTGCCAGGTGTCCCGATTTACCGTTGTTCGGGACGCTGAAGGTCCTGATACTTCACTAACCTCCTCATTCTGTACTTTATTCGATAATATTGTGGGACTTCCAAAAATCCATTCTATGTTGAGCTTTACCACTATATCGAGATGTACGGTAGTAAAATCGCGAAGGTGGATAACAGTTCTTCAGAACACTCCCCATTATAAATTTTATAGAATCGATTTACATTATTTTCAGTTGAAATTACAAAATCTGTCAAGACCCGGTGACCATATGAGTAAAATAGCCAAGAACATTATGGGCCTAAAGTCTTTTAGCTATTGTACCACTGATAACAGCGATAGAAGGAAGACAACAAGACTCATCAGCGACTAAAAGTAAATTAATAGTATAAGCGCTCATTTTGATCAACTTGCAGTATCTTACACGTCTATATATATAAAAATGTTATGTTGGTTTGTGTACGCTTCAAAAACTCAAAAAGTTCTGCACAGATCGAGCTGAAATATTAGCTTGATATATAATCCGCATCGAGGATTGTTTTTATCTATTTTTTTCATCAGTGACATATCAGCGAATGTGCGAATGTGTCACAGCGAAGCGTGGCAGGGCACAGCTAGTATTCTATAACTATAAAGTATCCAGGTTTTGCTTTATATTCACTTGGACCAGTGAAGAATGTTGCCAATAATATCAGTTAACCTGACTGACGCCACCTTGTTCACTGCCGTCCACTATAAATCCATGCCAATAAGCACGACAGGTTAATGAGGAGTTGTAGCATATCTTTGGGCATGTCAATGGAACATTAATCGTGATACAGAATAACTAATAGTATGTTGAAATACCTAGTAGTAGCGGGGAAGTTTTCATTCACAATTTTGAATGTTTTTTTTTTACTTACGATGTTGTAAGTGCTTTTTCAGTGATAAATTATATGTACTTAAGTTTACTTTTAGTTTCTACTATGTCTGCACCTACCTATAATAATATGAGATATAGCTATATGTACAAACTGTCCACCATCCGAGGAGAGGGCCGTGAGTTCAAATCCCAGTGCTGGCCATGAACGTACCAATGTGTTTCTTGGAAAAAAACATATGTACGTAATTATTACTCGCTTTTCGGTGAAGGAAAACATTGTGAGGAAACCCAAATACTACCCGATAATTATTTCGGAGGTAGGTGTGTATCTCTAAAAAATATCTATAAAAAAAACCTAAGCTAATATTCCTGGATCTATGGGAAGGGCCTACTCTACCAATCGTTAAAGCGCGACACGTGTCACTGTCTCTGCCTTTTCGAAGATTTTTAATAGGACCATTATTTCCCTTTTTTATGAAGACAGTAAGAGACCGCCCACGGTTTTTTTTGCCACAAAACTTCTGCAGCTGTGAGTTTAATGTCATTACACATGCAAAACCGGCAGTAAACAATATTTATGAAGCCATAAACTTATGTCACTGAGTTTCACTACTGTGAACTTTTATGCCATCTCTGATACTAAATTAATGTGGCTAGTGTCTTTGCGGATATCTTCATGGTTTTTTTTAATTATATGACTGACGAGACGAGCATGTAGTTCACCTGATGGTAAGCGCTACGCCTACCCATAATAGCTACAGTGCCACCCAGAACTTTGCATTGCATAATCCTGCGCGGCGCTGCACTGCGCTCGTCACGCTGAGACATCGGCTCTAAAGTCTCAATGCCCAGTGATTGCGCTGGAAACAATGCCCCTCAACATTGTGCAAACATTGAACATAGTAATGTTTGCACACTACTGCACGGTGGATGAACAACTGTACTTCCCCAGGCGGTCTCTTGCAGAAGAGGCCTCCTACTACATGGCAGAAAGCAACAGCACTGGTCAAGGACCAAAATTGTTGATCTTTTTCTATTTGCCTGGTGGAAAACCACTCAATGAAGACTTAAACTAGACCGTAGAATAGAATAGAATATAAAACTCTTTATTGTACACCAGAAACAAAAATAAACACAGTACAGAAGAATTACAATAGGTAAACAAGGGTAGAACCGTACCGTACCAAACCGTAGAAAATTTTCATACAGGGAAGAATGTTAAAAAAAACAGGAGTCCAAGGCGATGCGATCATTCAACTCTGTCGTATCGACTATATTGTGTTGTTATTTTTGGCATTTACGAGACGCTACAGGAATGAGTTACAAAACATGGAAGCTAAAGCCGCCAGGGGAAGTCCGCACCTTTGCCAGATATTCATCCACCAAACAGTAGTATGCAAACACTACTATGTTCCGGTTTGAAGTACTGGACATATGAGACTGTAGAGCCGATGTCTCAGGGTGACGAACGCATTGCAGTGCCGCCCAGGATTATGCACTGTAACTGTTATTGGCAGGCGTAGCGCTTACCATCAGGTGAACGAATTGCCCGTCTACTTACTCTCGGATACTTCCCCAAGCGGTCTCTTGCAGAAGAGGCATCCCACTACTAAATTGACGGATTGTACATGGTGTGAGAAGTGCCTCAACAAAATGACATTTTCATCGCGAATAGCTCCGAAATAGAACTGGGCCATACATCAAATACTCTGCTACAATAAAACGCTACGTATAAATCATGACACGCTCGCGCGGCAGCGTTTAACACTCGATTGCAAGCAGAAAACACTTGACGAGCTTACTAAAGACCGTTATAGAAATTAATGGAAATTAACCTAAGAAAAGATTCGTTGCTAACTGCACTTGGAGACGTGAAGTGTTAATCAAGCTAATTATGAAATACAAACATAGAAAAAATCGTTTGGACGCCATTGCAAGTAGAAATCGGTTGATCAACCTAACCCTTCAGTTGCCATATTTGCATTTTTAAAACACGCGGAAATCACACAATTATCCCCAACATTTGACAGTTCTCACAGACTTAACAACATTGGGATTTTAGATTTTATTTAGGCTTCTTCTGCAAGAGATCGCCTGGGGAAGTCCACACCTTTGCCAGATATTCACCCACCAACCAGTAGTGTGCAAACATTACTGTGTTCCGGTTTAAGGGCATTAGTTCCAGCGAAATTACTGGGCGTATGAGACTTTAGAGCCAATGTTTTAGGGTGACTAGCGCAGTGCAGTACCGCACAGGATTATGCAATGCAGGGTTCTGGGTGGAGCTGTGACTGTTATGGGCACGCGTAGCGCTTACCATCAAGTGAACGACCTGCTCGTCTCATCACTCAGTCAGATAAAAAGAAAATAAAAAAAGAATTCTTGGAAAGAAAATCTTGTGTTTAGTTTTGTTTGAATAGTAAAAGCAAAGACAGTTTTAACAAATTGGGTAATTCTTTCAACAGTTCATATCAGAGACACAAATACACAGTGAGATAGGGGTCAAACGCTATCCCACAATCAAGAATTACAATACTTGCGCTTTTAATAAATGCCCATTACTAACAAGTTTTACATGAGGATTATTTCGGATGTATCCACCAATTCGGACCGGGCCCTAGTGGTAGATTAAGGCCTAATCCTCGTCACGAAAATGAGGGGAGACCCGTGTTCGACAATGGGATGATGATGATGGACATGTTTGCGTTCCGAGTTAAAAACGTGTGGAATTTCTAAGATTTTCAAAGAAACTAAAATCTGATTCAAATTGAATCTGTCACTACCCAAATCCAATCGCATCACGGATATGCAATCATCGCTCTCCGAAAATAAGCCAGCTTCACTTTTTTACATTTCAAACATATTTCATTGAAGATTATTTCATAACATTTTGCAATATCGGAGACGGCCGTGGGAGGGGATCTTCGAGGGGAGATTTATAATTTTATTAAAATTATATTAGCATGAGTTATCGTTCGTAAATGCCAGTTATATGGTTCGTAAATGTTTTACGAAATAGTTGTTCCGACTACCTATTCTGGGAATGTTATGCATCGGTAGCGGCTTGTCATATTTGGCTTAGGTATGTTTGTTTTGTTATTTATTTGCAAATGTTCAATGAAATCATTGATATTTGAGAGATTATTTACAATACAAAAATGGGTCTAATTAATGTCAATATAATTTTGACTTAGAATAGAATAGAATAGAATAGAATAGAAAACTCTTTATTGTACACCAGAAACAAAAATAAACACAGTACAGAAAAATTACAATAGATAAACAAGGGTAGTACAATGGGCGGTCTTATCGCTGGAAGCGACGTACCTCGACGTTTCGGTCGTGTTGAAATACTTTCGGTTTATTGTTTTGTTTTTTTATTAATGTATGCGCTAATTAGACCCGTTTTTGTCTAGTAATTATGAATTACATTCTTGAAAGTTTTAAAACTAAAAATAAAATATTTATTTCGAGCCCTTTAGTAACTTTTACTAATTTACTATAATTTACGGTCTTAAAATAAATATTTTATATTATTTTTACAATAAATGGAAAAAAAAGAAATTAATAAATAATTATTATATTCTACTAATATTATAAATGCGAAAGTTTGTTAGAATGGATGGATGGATGTTTGTTCCTCTTTCACGCAAAAACCACAGAACAGATTCGAATGAAATTTGGAACACAGATAGTTTATAACCAGGATTGAGGAATAGGGTACTTTTTATCCCGATAATATGTTCCCGTGGGACAAAACGGGAACTACGCGAGTGAAATCACTGGCAGCAGCTAGTATTAATTAAATTAGTATTTTTTTTGTCTTGTAGGACAATGGCCCTCATAGTTCCTGATTCCCTAGGTACAGGGAATCCTAGTTAAGGGTCAGAGTCTATGCTCGTGACCGTGTCGCGTTTTTATCTATGAACAGATTCGTTAATATCTTTGAAACGTTTATCTTTTGTTATTTTAAACTTTAAACGTGACACAATGTAAGCTGTCACAGCACCCCGCGTTGATAGCCGGCCTGGCAGCGCGCCCGGAGCTATTGTAATTGCGATTGACACTCCTTATCGCCAGTGGTAAATGATGAGCTAATTGGTAGACTACGTTTGGCAACATTAGAATTGTGTCTAAAACTTTTTTAATTTCGAAATATGTTTATTTATTTACTAGCTGCGCCACGCAGTTTCACCCGCGTAGTTCCTGTTCCCGCGGGAATATGGGGATAAAATATAGCCTATGTTACTCGCTGTCAATGTAGCTTTTCAATAAAAAATAAATTTCAAACTTCTAGCTTCAAAAATGACGAAACTTCCATACAAACTTTCATCCCCTATTTCAAACCCTTACAATGCTTCTTTTTTCGCGATAAAAAGTAGCCTATGTCCTTTCCTAGACTCTAGACTATCTCTGTACCAAATTTCATTTCAATCGGTTCAGTAGTTTAGGCGTGAAAGAGCAACAGACAGACAGAGTTACTTTCACATTTATAATATAAGTAAGGATTGGTCAGTTTACAAGGTTTACACTATGACACAAACAGGCTACTATCTTAAGTTATTGTTTTTTTTTTGACGTGACAACGTGTAATAAATCGATGAACGCCGGCTGCATGCACGAAACAGTTGATACATTGTCCCGTAACGCTCATTGTACGCTTGCGCCGCATCTATCTCTCTTCTCTTCTTGACAGGCTAATTATTCTTGCATTTTATTTAAATCCGATTACTAGTATAATTTCAAGTATTTATTCTTTTATGAATAAAAAATGATTCAATTTTATTCATAAACGATATAACGACGACTATACGACTAACGATTATAACGATTGCATAATCGGTTCATCAATGTTTTGCTATGACGTTGTCACGTTAAAACATTAAATTATTTTGTTTGTTTTAATCAGTTTTTATTTAGGGACTTGAAGTTTAATGATGTTCGATGACTAAGTCAGATATTTATATAGTCAGTCGTTGCGGTGGGAAGAAAGGTGCGGTTGTTAGAGTCAGGGAACTTAACTTTGACAAAAAACACACAAGCTTTCGTGTTTATAATAGTGAGAATACAATACACGTAATAGTAGGCACTGTTTCCAGCTAAATTACTGGGCATAATTATGATTCTCAGAGTGACGAGCGCAGTGCAGTGCCGCACAGGATTATGCAATGCAAAGTTCTGGGTGGCACTGTAACTGTTGTGGGTGACGTAGCGCTTACAGGTGAACGACATGCTCGTCTCGTAAATCAGCCAAATAAAAAAATACGTTTAACGAAAACGAAACAATGATAGAGCCATTTATCTCCACTATTACTTCCATTAGTCAAAATAAATCTGAATGAACACATTTCTCAAATATTATGACTTGTTTCAATAACACGTGCATTTATCGCTTATTTTGCTAGACAATGAAGAATAGCCTCGTCTGGGGCCAGACGGTCTGACAGGGGTAAACATACCCGTTCAATAGTCATAAAGAACATCTAGTGAAATGGATATCGGATTTAATCACTCAGTTTTCGCGCAAACTTCTTCGTAGCGGTTTTTACGGGACTTTATATAAATAAAATTCATAGCTAAACGTGTTAAGCTCAAAACTTAAGTACGGCTGGTTGAATTGAGCCAATAAATGAAAACATTCCTATATTTATTAATAAAATAATAACGAAGGAAAGAGCACGCAATATGAATAGTAGAGTAGATAGCCTATGCATAGGGTTGCCATCCGTCCGAATTTCCCCGGATTTGAGAGCATCCGGGGAGCGTCCGGGCGAGGCTTCATTTGTAGTCCGGGCTTGAAAAATAAAAAGGTGATTTATGAGATTTACAACTATTTTTTATTACACTGACTATGTTTAAAAAGCCCGTTGACATGTCCTAGTTGCCAAATTTTAGAGATGGCAACCCTACTTATACACAATGTAGCCTCCAACATTTGACCTAGAAGTAAGCCTCCGTAAAACGTCCGTGAACTCGAGGTCTCTCCCAGGGAGAGGCAACCTCCTTGCGAAGGACACCTCGAGGCCTTGCTTGAACTCGCTTCCCCGGCCCTTGAACCTTTGTCCTCAATGGATGCCGAAACGAGGCCTCGTACGGAAGGTTGACCTTGGTACAGGAAGGTCGACCTTAGCAGGAAGGCCGGATTGGCTCTCATGAACTTAGCTGACCCTTTTGGAGGACGTTTCACGCAGCCTTGGCCCTTTAGCCTCCATAAGAAGTTTTGTGGATCATCGTAATAAAAGAAATTCTTTTTTTTTTTCAATGTCTACCGTATCGAATTTCAAAACTCGGGAAAATGTTGTGTTTCAATTTCAAAGCTTTTTTAATGCGCCTTTTTTCTTTTTAAGTTTCGTTAACTTTTGGGGCAGAATAGTTATCGGGTCAACAGTAAATTAAAAGAACATCGGAAGTAAATTCGCAGCTGTTTTGGGTTCGCACACATTAATGTCAAAATTAGCTTGATCAAAGATGTCACTAATTGCTCTAGCTAAAAATTGGGCGGCCAATTTATCAAATTTATCTAAAAACATATGGGTCACCTCTTTCTTTACAAATAATTAAGAATAACATGAAACATTGACGTCACAATGTATTTTTAAAACGAGAAGTGTTATGTACTTTTTTAACAAAGTACATAGATACCTATGCGTCGAAGTACCGGCTGGCGTACAAGAAATTAATTGCAGTTTTCATTTCTTCATAAACATTTGACGACGGACACGTGTCGTCGAGCTATGTTAATTTGACAGCTGAAGTCAGCCATCTTGATTTTTCCTTTTATTTATTTTCCCGCCTCATTTGTCACCCGACAATAAGTCCGTTTAATTACCGTGATAATGATTTTAATGACGAGGAAAACACGTTTACCGAATTAAAAAAGAGTTAAAGCCTATCGCTTATTTTTGTTGTAATTGATTGGTTTCATTTGTTTGAATCTAAACGTGTGACATTCTTTATAATAATTAGTGTCTACTGCTGTGGGGATACTTTTATTTCACGAATTGTTTCTAGGTTATTAATAGGTAAGCATCTGTCACATTGTTATTTGATAGGTTCAGTTTAGATTTTAAAGTATTTACAATATATTTGACGTGAAACGATTTGCCATTTTACACTTTATTTTAATTAATAACAGTATAGTTTTCTATAATCCGGAAAAAAAATGTTTCAACTAATTATCAAAATATTAATTTTAAACTTTTCAAACTTTACTTACTCTTAATATCATCAATCAATACAATATATAAATCACTTTTTAAACTAAACGATAACTGATTATGTATTACTCTAAAGAAATTAAATTTATGATTAAAACCTTACTAAAGAAAATTAGCACTAAAAAAAAATACTGTCCACGAACAACTTACCAAAAAAAGAAGAATACACTCCAGGCACTTCACATAAAAAAAAAAACTTAATTAGGGCTGTGCTGTGATACGACTAAACGTATCGTGTAGCGTTCTAGCAGTAGCTAAAATATAATATCAGTACCAGCTCCGTTCCGAAATGCCGGTTCGTTCTAAAAATATAGCGTCGTGAATAGCGTTATAATGAAAATTCGTAAACGCCCGATTTTATGGCAGCTCCGATAGGAAGTTTGCGGATTTCCAACATTTTCATTGTGACTTCGGCATTGTTCTAATATTTACGATTTGCCGCAAATTGATCGGATATCCGTTAGTCTTTTAAAAGTATAAAATAAAAAACATGCTCATACATAAATTAAATTGAGAGTAGGAACGCATCGACAACGCCCCGAGTGTTGCAGGTTAACAGGCGGCGTTAACCGCTTACCATAAGACGGCCCGTCAATTTTATGCCGCTCTATCTTGTAAAAAAAAAACATGCTGGATTCGATTTAGAAATAGCTGCAGATCGCGAAAAAATAAAATGTCATATCATGAGTTCATTCAATAATCTTATTTAAAAAAAAAGTTTTTCCAATATTTCCAACTTTCCAAGTAATTTTTCAAATTTTTTAACTATTGCAAACATTTTAAAATAAAAATTAGCCAAATCGGTTAAGTCGGTAAGTTATGACGTGATTAAGAGAAATAGGGAAGATTGTCTAAGTGACTAGTTGAGTAAGTCGTTCACCTGATGGTAAGCGCTACGCCTGCCCATAACAGTTACAGTGCCACCCAGAACTTTGCATTGCGTAGTCATACGCCGCTCATAGATACACGAGTTGACATAATATCATCATCATCATCATCATCAACCCATAACGTCCCACTGCTGGGCACGGGTTTCTCCTCACTTTCGTGAGGAGGGTTAGGCCATCATCCACCACGGGGGCCCAGTCCGGATTGGTGGATAACATACCTACCTCCGAAATAATTCTCGGGTAGGTATGTGGGTTTCCTCACGATGTTTTCCTTCACCGAAAAGCGAGTGATAATTACGTACATATGTTTTACAGAAACACATTGGTACGTGCCTGCACTGGGATTTGAACTCACGACCTTCTGATTGGAAGGCGGACGAAATATAATATATATTATAATATGGAATTTTGGAAAATATGTTCACCTGTACAAAGGCTGAACAGATTTTGATGGTATAAGTACTTGTTAATACTTTAGCCCTGCAAATAACACAATAAGTACGTAGGTACTTTTCACACATCAAACCGCGGGATGTAGCTGGCACGCATAATTCCACTTCTCAATTGTTTGTTGACTCATCTGAGGAGCTTTAATCATATGTAATCATAGAATGCCGAGATCTGTCTGAAGGCGCTTCGAAGCGCTTGTTTATCGTAATTGTTTATCCGTTCGTTTCGTAAACAGCCTGTTTCTGCGCTTTAGGATCGATTTCAATCGACGTTATAATTGTAACAGGCAATTTGTGATGAAAATTAGCACCTTGCTTCTGATGTTGTTCCTTACTTCTTATGGTTGTGCAGACATTCTCGATTCGTCATCTTCTTCGCTGTTTATTTTTATTTCTTGATTGTTCTTATTATACATTTGTTACTTCTATTTTCTTCTTTTTTCTTCTTCTTTCTTTTCTTCGTTTTTGTTTGATATTTAATCTCTATGATGGCTGTCGCAGGAACATTACTGCCGGACTTACTACCGACTCGTAGCTGATTGTGCCACGAGATAGAGTTATCATCATCATCATCGACCCACTTCCTCCTACTGCTGAGCACGGGTCTCGCCTCACTTTTGTGGGGAGGATTAGGCCATAAACCACCACGGGAACCTCGGTAATAAACTCGTGTATGTGTGTAAAATTTCATCCAAATCTGTTCATCCGTAATTGAGTAACAAACAATCAAACATACAAACTTTTACATTTATAATTTATAGGATTAGTAGGACATGTATGAAACTTCTCATTATTCCACTCCATCCATTTTTGTCTAGAAGAGATCGCTCTGAGCGATAAGACCGCCCATTCTGACAATAATTGTTAAATTTGTTTTGTTCTAGCCATTAAGTTTTTTGTTCTGTGGTATTTCAATAAAGAGGTTATCTATATTTTATCTACTGACATTTATTTTTCAAATATGAAGAAATTAAGTAAATTTTGATGCCGACTATACATGCGCACTGTGATGACGCCCACGATGTGCTAATGGAAACTAAAAAAAAGATGGAATTTTCGTTTATGATACAGTTTTTAGTGTTATGTTCGATAGAAACTATGTTTACCAATGTGTACAGTATCCAGTAGTTTTACAAACAGGATATCTACTCTAAAATATATAAACAAAATCTCGTGCTTCGAATAAAATAAAAAAAATATTGTGCGTGTGGGTTTTGTTTACGCCTAATACGTCCGGATTCAAATGATACGGAACCATAGTAAGATTTTCGTTGAACGCTATATATTTCTGGAATTATATAGAATACGTATTGGGTACTGCATTCTGGAGGCCTACCATGACATCTTATGAACAGCGTCGCATAATCGTATCGTGGCGTCTTATTTTTATGTTGCTGCCATTTTCAACCTACACTTGATCCAGTTTAGGTTGAAAATGGCAGCAATATAAAAAATAAGACGTCACGGTACGATTATGCGACGCGGTTCAGTTTAGGTCTTCAATTGAATCGCTATAAGATGTCATGGTAGGGCCTCCTGATCAAAATGAGCCTGAAATCCAAAGTTACAGAGTTCCGTTTTTTACCATCTACCTCTATTATCAGATCAGCTCGCTGTCACCGTATTATATACAGAGTGTCCGGTAATGAGTGGATAATTTTGCAGGTGCGTGTCAATGCCGATTGAAAAAAAATTAAATATCTACCAAAATATTTTAATGCGTGTTGTTATTAAGCACTACTATTATTCATTACATAAAAATAAAAAAAAACACCAATGGTTCCACTGAATTTGTTAAAATGGTACTCAATTATGTGGGGAAGGGAAGTTTTTAAATTTATGCTATCTGGGTATATATTTTTAAATTTTTTTTTCTACTCGGCTATGACCCCTCCCACACGCACCTGCAGAATCATCCACTCATTACTGGACACCCTATTATCCTATGTTGTATAGTCAGTGTAATTTCACAGGCACGCTACATTCATTGTGTTTTTAGATAGATAAACTCTTTATTGATGTTTCAATAATGATGTTTCTTTATTGATGTTTGTGGTGTTCCACAGAACAAAGAAAACTTAGAAACTAAAACAACAAACAACCGTTATCTATAAGGTCTATCTAAGTGGAGCCAGTAAAGAAAAGAAAAAAGTTAAATATAAAACCATTTTCTTTGCTTTCAAATTAAGCGTATTTAAATAAATTACGCCAAGGGTTTAGCAATTCTACGCATTTACTGTTTCAAGAAAGCGTTTTGTAGATAATTAAAGGGGTCTTGAATACAGCAGTGAAGCAGGTTGCTGAATTACTTAAGGGGACGACATATAGCTTTGTTTTAAAGCCTTATTTAACGTGTTAGTATGTTACTTTCTTTAACCGTAAAAAATCACACATATCATACAAAAATTAAAAAATGTTAAATATCTTATATTTCGACAGTATAACTAATAGATATATTTTTGATAACCCTCTTTAATTTAATCACATGGAAGAAATCCACCCAAATATATACCCATAAGACATACCATTTTTGTCTCTGTGATTTAATTTATTTCTTTGTGTATGTAATTTTTTTAAACAATTTTTAACACCCAAAAATATCTTTGTTTAAACCAAAACAGCGATTCTCAGTGAACAATGGATAAGACGTCGACAAGAAAGAAAAAAAGAGTTGTTTCAAATTCTTAATTATATTGTAGTTAAGAATTGCAGTTTCTATGATATGACCAATAAATGTGCCTCTCCCCTCAGCCCAAGAACAAAACTTCACTGCAATTCTTAACTTATAACTTAATGGATGAGCTGCACCTTAAGAAAAATTAAACGAGCTCGTCTATTATGCACGTTAAAGCTTGTTTAAAACCCGGTCAAGAAACAAAGCAGGCTTCACTTTGTTCAAACCAGCTTAGAAAACATGGAGTTCGATTACGACGAATTTTTTAAAATATCCCTCGGCGCTATGCGCTTCAACAGATGTCATCCAGCCATAAAGAGAGACAGAAAATGGATCCTCTATTTCCTTTTCAATCACGGATTATTCACCGTCGTGTTCGTCTTAATAATATACAACATTATTTTCCATAATTTGAAAAGCAGGGATTTCGACGAGGCTTGTAAGAACGGGGTCTTGTCGGTAGTTTTTCTTGTGGTCACTTTTCAGTATGGCATTATGCTGTGGAAGCAAGATTTGTTGATGAACCTAATGACGCTAGTTCAAACAGATTTCGCGCGCGCTCAGTTCCGGCCAATCAATGAGCAGATCGTCATGTTTAAATATGCTAAAAGGGGAGAGTATGTTTGCAAGCAATGGCTGGTGATATCTTGCTGTGGAGAAGGACTGTTTCTTTTCAAAAATTTGTTTCTAATGTCTTATCATTTGGCTAAGGGCGCCCCAAAACTAATCTATCCGTACGATTTGATATACCCTGAGATTATAGAAGAAAACAAGGACAGTTTATACGTGTATTTTGGGACTTATGCCATATTATTTTTCTATGGGTTTTATGCGGCTTGTATGTACACGGCGTTTGTTCCCATTGGGCCAAGTTTCATGCTGCACGCGTGTGTTCAGCTCGAAATTGTGAAGAAAAATATTGAAGGTCTCTTTGAAGGTGATGTGGATCGGGTTGAGGAGAGGCTGAAGGATGTTGTTCAGCAGCTGCAGAGCATTTACAGGTAAGGTTGTGATTTAAAAAAAAAAAACTCCACAAAGCGCATTAGCTGCCAATAAGTTTGCGTACTCCTCTAGTTTACAAGTAAGCAGTTCTCTTGCTTATTGTCATTTCATACGTCTAGGCTTAACATGTTCATCTCTTTGGCTATATCGTCACTAACAGGTGATTTATGGGCTAAAATTCTTTTCCGAAAATTGCTATTGCTTAAACGAAAGCTTGTAATTTCTGAAAGTAAACTGTAAGTATTGCTTTCCCACCCTCCGTACGTGCGTGAAGATGGATATTTAAAATTATAAACTAATTACTTGTAAATTAATGATCATATACCCTCTTTTTTACAGTTTCGTAGAGCACATCCTGCTCTCTTTCAGAGTAGCTTACGAAATGACGTTGAAAGCTACTACCTTAATCTTACCCATTACTTGCTACGAAGTTCTTAAAGTAAGTAACAACCTCTGCTATATATTTTTTTTATTTAACTAAGTGACGAGACGAGCAAGTCGTTCACCTGATCGTGAGCGCTACGCTTGCCCATAACAGTCACAGTACCACCCAGAACTTTGCATTTCATAATCTTGCGCGGCACTGCACTACGCTCGTCACCCTGAGACATCGGCTCTAAAGTCTCATATGCCGAGTTATTCCACTGGAGTCAGTGCCTTTCAAACCGCACTATTGCATGGCGGATGAATATCTGGCAAAGTTGTGGTACTTCTCCAGGCGGTCTCTTGCAGAAGAGGCTCCATTTAAGTTTGAAAATGGCAGCAACATACAAAATAAGACGCCACGGTACGATTATGCGACGCGGTTCAGATTAGGTCTTCAATTGAATCGCTATAAGATGTCATGCTAGGCCTCCAGGTCGAAACTAAATTTACTAACACGCTGAAATTTAGTATATAGGTACTGTTGGTCCTGGAATTGAACATAGACTAATTTTTATTTAAAAAAAACACGGTTCTTGTAGGATAACAGTTGACCCGAGCGAAATAGCGGGGCGAATGTGTAATGCTGAGTAGCTAGTGGTAAATATATGCGTACCTACTCGTACTAAAAAAGAGCAGTTTTTGTCAAATTCAAGACCTTAATTCTATATTTATTTTATAATTATATTTTATATTTTTTTTTTTTTTTTTTTTTTTTATTTTATTATTATTTTTTTTTTTTTCTGTACTGTGTTTAATTTTGTTTCTGGTGTACAATAAAGAGTTTTCTATTCTATTCTATTCTATTCTAATTATGAAAGACATAATTAAAGAGACTATGTTTTGATGTCTATATTTTCTGTGATATGACCATATATATATTATATTTTTAGACGAGCTTTTATAACATGGATATTTGATAATACATGCTCATCAAAATGAGCCAGTAGCAATGAAAAACGTACGGACGCCTGTTTTAAGAGATAGAATAAATACGTCCTTACAGACCTACTTTTAATTACTTTTCAGGCTGTTGACAAAGGAGATGTGCCACTAGAGTTCCTCATATTCATCTTTGGGGGTGTATTGATCAGCAGCTCTCCTTGTTTCTACAGCGACCTGCTCATGGAAAAGGCAGATAGCATTTTCATTACGTAGATATGGATAAATCTCGATAACATAACACTTAGATCTATTACGATCATCAACCTATTATACAACAAGACGACATCGCGGCAGACCTAGGAAGAGACGGCGGGACGAACTTGAACCTTCACGTTCACTGCTGAAAACACACACGTCTGTGTTTTTATAATTTTACGGCAAGCGAAAACACCTCTGGCGTGCGAACACGCACTCCTGTATCGACAATTTTATCACACCAGTTGTGTACGCCCGCACAGCTGATTGAGTTTAGATACGACATAATGCCAGTAAACAGTAAACACAGACGTTGTTTGAAGATTCGCAAAAGAACCAAAAGTAAAAAGTTTCAGCTGTGAACGTGTTAACAAAGACTGGACATGAGCTCAGAACCGAACTGTCTAAGAGTCATGTTGGAGGGCTTTTCTCAACAATGAGACAATACAGGCTAATCGTAATCGTAATTTTGAGACAATATGTCATATTCTCTCTACATCTATTTATATCTGTCCGGCATCGAGCCCAAAATGCTGACATCTTCATAATTAAAGCTATCAGGGCATGTTCAAATTTCAACAACAGGCGCTAAGCGCGCTTTTGGTGCTAAAAACACACGTTAGCATGTGAACACTGAACACTGTCACCTGCCCAATAGTTTCTGTATCATTCTGGATACGGATATCCGCGAAGTAACGCCTGATTATAATGAACTAATTTTACTAAGGCATTTCTTCCAGGGTGAAGACGTGAGACTTGCATTGTATATGTGCGGATGGGAGTCCGTCTACAAACGTGGCGTCCGAAGCACGTTGGTAGTAGCCTTGATACGTGCGTTGAAACCCGTAGCTATACGCACGCTCTTCCGCACCGTGTGCCTTGAAGCCCTCACCGATGTAAGCGTTTATTACGTGTATTGTTTAGCGATGAGTGAACCCGAGATGCTTAGACAATCGGAAAAATCGCATTTGGAGTCAAATTACAATCGAGTTTGTCTATAAACATCTCGCTCTCCGACTGCACCATCGAGTAGTTTTTCGATTGTTTCGATTGTTCCGAGTCTAATGACTTACTGAGTTCTTCGCTCGCTCTCATTCTCTACCTCGTACCGTGTCGTGCGTGGTTTAACTTGAAGGAATCGTAGTCGATAGCACCTTCCGCGACTATTTCGTTTTGGATGTTTAAAAACATAAAAAAAAAACAATTTGAATACACTAAAATATGACTGCGAGAGTAAATAATCGAGAACCGTCGAGATATTTGAAGACGATCAAGTCGTTCACCTGATGGCAAGCGCTACGCCTGCCCATAACAGTTTACATAACCACACAGAACTTTGCATTGCATAATCTTGCGCGGCATTGCACTGCGCTCGTCACCCTGAGACATCGGCTTGAAATTCTCATATGCCCAGTAATTTCGCTGGAAATAGTGCCCTTTAAACCGGGTCACAGTATTGTTTTCAAACTACTGCTTGGCGGATGAATATCTGGCAAAGTTGGCTACTTCCCCAGGCAGTCTCTTGCATAAGAGGCCTCCCACTACATAGGTTGTGTCATAGGTCATATTACGAATATAAACTATGTATTAAAAATTCTTTTATAAAATCTATCACCAGAAGTCAAACATTCGCCAAAAAACTTTTACTTTACTAATACTTTCTCGTTTCTGTTTCAGCTGTTCCACCAATCTTATGCAATATTTAACTTGATCAATGCAATGTGGGAATAATACATCGACCAGACAACTGTTTGAAACCCATCATTTAAAATTCAAACATCTTTATTCACATGACGCATGGATTCTAGAGAGGCACTCGTGAAAGATAATTGACTTTACCATTGGATTCGGAATACACACAACCTACATTCTAAAATACCTGATGAGAAACTCGATAGCAAACGATCCGTCTACAAAAGAATTCCTACATAATTATAAGCAAAGCGTTCATACAATTTATTGCTGCTTGTTTACTTATTAGATAGAAAATTAAAGGACACGTTCTGATATTATTAAGTCATAATAAAAGAGTAGATACACGTATTCATTTTAATAAATCAATTGATTTGCGTTATTGGAGTTTGCTCTTTCATTGTGTACATAAGTTTTATTCGAGTTCAATTAAAGCAAAAGCTTACAATAAGTTTAAAAGAGATCTAGTTGCCGACATGTTCGCACAACGCTCAAGTTAATATAATAACTCCTTTCTTTAAACCTCGCATTCTGCAATCTGAATCTTCTACGCAGAAGTCTACATCGTAGAACAACCTGAACCCCAATCCCGGATGAAACTTTGTCGAACACAATATCATAAACTCGTAAAAGATCGATATGGAAATCGATTTCGATAAAATATACAAAATCTCCGTTAACGCGATGTGGCTAAACCGCACTCACCCTGCAATACCAAGAGATAAGAAATGGGTGCTAGAGTTTTTTCTTTTGCACAGCCCTTTTACTGTTTTATTTGTGCTATTGGCTTACAACATAAAATTGCTTGTGGACGATGGTAACTATTCTGAAGCTTGCAGGAATGGTATTTTGAGCGTCATCTATGTAGTTGTGACTCTTATGTATTTTGTTGTTGTGGTTAAACAAGAAAACTTGAATAATATAATGACTATGATGAAGGAGGATTTCAAGCGAAGCCTTCCATGTGATGAGAAGGTTATAGTGCTTGAATATGCAAAGAAAGGCAAGTTTATAAAATAATGATAAAATTCAAAAACTTAAATCATTTATTTGTAAATAGGCAAAAATATTGCACCTTTACACGTCAAAAATATAAATCTTTAATTAATACACATATTTATAGTAATGATTATCTAATTATGGTTTGAGTTTGAAAAAAAGACATTTCCCTTCCATGTGGTGACTCACAGCTGAATCTCTGAATTATATACTTATGTCCTGAAAATATATGAAGCTTTCAATTCGTCTCCTTGCTTTGTTACAAAATATCATAGATTTATATTTTACCCACTAGCAACCCTGGTCAGGTTGCAGCTCAAATTACTGTCTGGCAACATTGCCCCCTCCCCAGTGAGACGGTAGTTGTGTCGTCATCCACTTGTGGAGGGAGAATGTGCGCTTGAGCCACTCTCACATCGACGGTCGACCTGAACAGTTGTACTTACATAAATGCATATTGCAAGGAGTTATTTAAGAACTATCTAGAAAATTGTATTTTACATAACCGTGAAGTGAATAAATTATTAGTCTTCGGATATATGGTGTTTTCTTCATCGACGTCACAATTCAGAAGTGGGATAACGATAACAAGGTAAAGTAATTTTTTTTTCTTTCTACCTCCTTTTCCGTAAAAACATGAAATAATTAATAAGATCCAAACGATTTACTTGTTATCGTCCATCTGCCCATAAAAAAAAAAAAAAAAGAAAAAAAAATTGCGCTCGTTGTTAACATTTGGTCAGGGCACTCCCTGACAATGATAGCAATGAACGGCACATTGAATGATCTACACTCTTGACGGTATCTGGCCAGGGCACTCCCTGGTGATACGGCTGTGACACTAGATTATTTAATACTATTGGCAAAGGTTAATTCATAATCCCGACTTTTTAATTACTAACACGTGGGCAAGGTACACCATGATAGTGTAGTGTATCGTCTAAATGAGCGTTGATGCTTTCTCTTATATTTATCAGATAAGTGATGGATCGTGATCGATCACGGACGCCCTCGCGCGGCCGAGACGGCAGCCACGAGAGTAAGAACCGGCGCAGTAAGGAGCGTCGCCCCGGCAAGCCGCCGGAACATTGCCGCCAAAAGCAGATAAGCCCGAGCCAAAGTGACCGCAGTAACCGAAGCCGCTACAGCGTGGAAGATCGTAACAGAAGCCCGGGTGAGCGCCAATCCAGATGTAATATTGAACGTCGTAGTGAACGACCAAATGAAACTCGAAATCGAAGCCGTAGCCGGCTTCGGAACAGAGTTGGTAGTAGAATTGACAGCAGTTACCGAGATAATCGAAATAGGAAACGTAGTCGTAGCTCTGAACATGAAAATGAAAGGTACAATGCGAAAAGGAGCAAAGACGATGGAAGTGACCACGCAGCTAACAATTTGATTAAAACATTTGTAGATGCAATTAAATCTATGAGGTCTGGTACAAGTGAGAAGTTCTCATCATTACATAATGTCATACCTGAATTTGATCCGATGGCTAAAGAACAAACTATAAATGCGTGGTTATCAAAAGTTGAGGAATGCAAACAAATCTACGAATGGTCTGAAAAACAAGTTGTTCATTACGCCTTACCTAAACTCACGGGAATCGCCAAAACATGGTATCAAAGCTTGCCAACATTATTGTACACATGGGATGAATGGAAAACAAAATTAATTGAATCCTTTCCTTCCACCCAAAATTATGGAGAACTACTATCAGAAATGTTAAACAAAAAACTCCGTTTTGGCGAATCCCCTGAGCTATACTATTATGCCAAAATTAACCTGCTGAACCGTTGTGAACTACATGGCAAAAAGGCTGTCGACTGTCTGATTTACGGAATAGACGATAGGGGTATACGATTAGGAGCTCAAGCTGCGCAGTTCTCGGAGCCCGAACAGTTGCTAAAATTCTTTAAAACTGTTAAGCCGGGAATTTCTAGGGAATCCGATAGGTCAGGAAGAGATAAGGATAAGCGCCCCGTCGCTAATACTAATACGTTTAAAAACTTTAATAAAACAAGCAGACCTGAGGCAGGCCGGATAGTTTGTTTCAATTGCAACGAACCAGGCCACCCCAGCTATAAATGCCATAAACCATTATTAAAATGTAGCCGCTGTAATTTAATTGGCCATTTAGTAAACGCATGCCCCAAAACCGACACTACACAAACTGATAAAGAAAAATCTGTTCTTAATGTTTCTAGTCAAGGGTCGGCTAATATATACACATTTCCTATACACATTAAGGGTGCTGATGTTCAATGTCATCTGGATCTAGGGAGCGAATGTACTTTGATTCGCTTATCTGATGCTTTAAAGTTAGGAATTAAATGGACAACAAATGACCTGCCACTTCTAAGGGGTCTTGGCAACATACCGTATCAACCTATTGGTAGCTCAAAAGTAAACATTGAAGTCCAAGGTATTAGAGAAGATGACATTGAAATATTGGTTGTTAATGACAATCTCATTAACTACCCAATTTTACTAGGGCACTCATTTTCGGAACGACCAGGTATAAAAATAACTAAGACTGTAGATAGGTTAGAAATCAGCAAAATTGATAGCACAAAAATACATGTAAGCTGCAGCGTTCAAACTTGCACTAGCCCCGAGGCAATTAAACCTGTTAAAGTAAAAACAAGTTGTGACTATTCAGGCACTATATATGTCGCTGGTGGTATTCGGGGTCAAGATGGTTCTGAATTCTATATGTTTCCTGGTGAATATGAATTGCGTAATGGTGAAGGCTGTCTGCTAATTTTGAATATGAGTGCTAATGATATAACGTTAAAATGCGACCAGTTGCTCACTCGCAGTAAATCTACTGATAGTTGCAAATACGTGAATGACATTAAGTTAGCTGATAGTGAAGAGGAGTTTGATCCTATTATCGGAGATAATATTACTGACCATCAAAAACAGACTGTTAGGAATTTACTGGATAGATATAGAGACTGTTTTTCTTTCTCCCTTAAACATCTTGGACTCACTACCGTAGTTGAAATGGATATACGTTTAAAAAATGAAGACCCGGTGGTTTATAGACCTTATAGAATATCCTATTCTGAAAGGGAAGACGTACGGCGAATGGTAGCAGAAATGTTAGAATACGGTATAGTGAGAGAGTCCTCGTCGCCTTACGCCAGCCCTATTGTGTTAGTAAAAAAGAAGAGTGGCGAAAAACGTTTATGTGTAGACTATAGAGCCTTAAATAACAGAACGAAACGTGATCATTATCCTCTTCCTAGAGTCGAAGATCTTCTTGACCAATTAGCCGGCCATAGAATCTTCATAACCCTTGACCTTGCGTCCGGATACTATCAAATTCCCATTTCGGTAGAGTCGCAAGAAAAGACTGCGTTTGTCACGCCAGACGGGCAATACGAATATACGAGAATGCCCTTTGGCCTGGCAAATGCACCTTCCGTCTTTCAAAGAGCCATGCATAAGATCCTAAACAAAGCAAGGGTCGGTTATGTAGTTATCTATATGGACGATGTGTTGATACCAGCGCGTTCTTTTGAGGAAGCGCTGCAGAGGCTAGAAGAAGTTCTAAAGTTACTAAAGGAAGGAGGTTTGACTCTTAAATTAAAGAAATGTAAGTTTATGTTTGATAAATTAGATTTTTTGGGGTTTGAAGTAAGCGGTGACGGTATCCAGCCCGGTTTGTCAAAAACTGAGGCGGTCTCAAATTTTCCTGCTCCTTTAAATCCACATGACGTTAGGCGGTTTTTAGGTCTGGCTAGTTTTTTTAGAAGGTTTGTCAAGGGTTTTGCCCTCATAGTAAGGCCATTAACAGGACTACTTAAGAAAGGTGCGTCCTGGAAATGGGGTATAGAAGAGGCTGCAGCATTCGCGGAAATTAAAGAACGACTAATCAGTAGACCCATTCTTGCGCTTTATGATAGGACGTTAGAAACCCAGCTACATACAGATGCATGTAAATTTGGTATTGCGGGCATACTTCTGCAAAAAGATAATAGAGGCTTATGGAGGGCTGTGGCATACTATAGTCGGCAGACCACTGTAGACGAGCAGAAACTGCACTCGTTTGAGCTTGAGACCTTAGCCGTGATAGCCTCACTGAGTAAGTTCCGGGTGTATCTGCTAGGTCTGCGGTTCAAAATAATAACTGACTGTAATTCTCTACGCACCACCTTAACGAAGAGGGATTTAGTCCCTAAAATTGCTAGGTGGTGGATACAACTACAGGAATATGACTGCGAAATTGAGTATCGGCCTGGAGATAGAATGTCTCATGTCGACGCCCTGAGTCGAGCCCCAACAGATACAGGGCATGAAGATCAACACGTCATTGATGTTCTTAACGTTACCGCTGAAGACTGGATAGTCACTGTTCAGTCTTCAGACGATGAGATAAAGCGCATCAAAGATGTGTTGTCTGACCCAGAGACTCCAAACGTAGTAAACACTTTTCAAAGCTACAAATTGAAAAATGGACGTGTCTACAGAATTGTAGCTGAAGATACGTTAAGATGGGTGGTGCCTAGGGGTTGTCGCTGGCAAATCGTAAAAACCAATCATGACGATATTGGCCACTTTGGAATCGAAAAGACCTTAGATCGTATTCGCGCGTTTTATTGGTTTCCTAGAATGAGATCTTTTGTATCCAAATACGTGTCTGCGTGTTTGGAATGTGCACACCACAAAATGCCAGCCGGTACTCGTCAGGGACACCTGCACCCTATAGAGAAAGTCGAAATTCCCTTCCATACTATACATGCGGACCACGTAGGACCCTTTAATAAAAGCAAAAAGAAGAACGTATATATCTTGGTTATAATTGATGCATTCACAAAATTTGTAACATTAGCGGCAGTCAAAAGTACAAAGACGTCAGAAACAATAAAAGTCATAAAGAACTTAATTGGGTATTTTGGCACGCCAACTCGTCTTATTACCGATAGAGGTAGTTGCTTTACAAGTAATAAATTCAAAACTTTTACTCAAGGTCTTGGTATAAAACACATAATGAACGCTGTAGCCACACCCCGCGCAAACGGTCAGGTAGAAAGATCAAATAGAACCATCTTAGCATCATTAGGTACAATGACTCACGGTAAAGATTCTCGGACATGGGATGAGCACCTCCCTGACATACAATTGGGTATTAACACGACCGTCCATAGTGTCACAAAAAAGACTCCCAGTGAATTATTATTTGGACGTAGAATAACAAACCCTTCGCAGGGGATACTAAGTGAGGTTATTTCGGATGTAGGCGAAGGCGAAATAGGAGGCGACATTAACGAAATTAGAGCGAACGCCAGTTCTCTGATGCAAAAGCAAAGCGCGATTAGTAAAGAACGCTACGATAGACAACGAAAAGCAGCTAAGAATTACAAGGAAGGCGACTTAGTTAGGATTGTAAAAGCAATTGCATCAGGCAGCGGGCAGTCCAAAAAGTTAGAACCTAAGCTACAGGGACCTTACCGAGTACTAAAAGTATTGCCAAACGACCGTTACGTAGTTGAAGACACTCCGTTATCACGAAAAGGTCGGCGATACGAAGCCGTTATTGCAGCTGACAAAATGCAACCATGGTTAAGTTTTAAAGCAATTACGGATAGCGACAATGACAGCGATGCTGGTAGTTGTTCTGATGCCATCCACGGTCAAATTAATGATACCATTTCCAGTTAAACTATAGTTAGTTTCTTGAATGGAAAACTTCTCACGTACCCAAACTTCATTTTCTTAAGCTATAAACTGAAATCAAAATTGTGATAAGATCAAGGTGCCTAGAATAAACGAAATGATTCCCGCTTACGATTGAGGTCTAGACTACAAATTGTGGGCATGCCGGGCACAATGATGTGTCGCCCAATGAGAAGCAATTTGCAGTTTCTGAAAATCCATGACTCTAGCTAGAGTAGGGGATATGATTCCCGCTTACGATTGAGGTTAGACTGCAAATTGTGGGCATGCCGGGCACAATGATGTGTCGCCCAATGAGAAGCAATTTGCAGTTTCTGAAAATCCACGACTCTAGCTAGAGTAGGCGAAATGATTCCCGCTTACGATTGAGGTTAGACTACAAATTGTGGGCATGCCGGGCACGATGAAGTGTCGCCCAATGAGAAGCAATTTGCAGTTTTATTTGAATAAAAATCCATGAGTCTAGCTAGAGTAAGCGAAATGATTCCTGCTTACGTTAGACATTATGGCTTGAGGTCAGAGTACAAATTGTGAGCATGCCGGGCACGACGAGTGCCGCTCAAAGAGAAACGATGAGCAGTCTAAGTTATAAATTAAATGAAAGTGATTAAATTGATTGTGATAAATAAACTAATTCTGTATCCGAGTAGGATAATTGCAAATGCTATAATAATTATTGTAACTAAACATAAATACCACTTAATTAGGAGCTGTCTGATTGCTGGTGCATACTTATTATTCTTCTATGGGTGTATATTATTATATACAATAATAAGATTGCACATAAGTATTGATTTGTATAACTTATTATGTATAATTAGAAAAATGAAATGTTAGTTTTTTTTTAATTATTAAGTACCTTTGTAAATACTGTTGTCATTATCTAGCCTATAATGTGATTATCTTTAGTCATATCATAAACTCAAACCAACGAAGGCACTCGTTGAAGGTCGGATGGCCGAGCTGTTACAAAATATCATAGATTTATATTTTACCCACTAGCAACCCTGGTCAGGTTGCAGCTCAAATTACTGTCTGGCAACATTGCCCCCTCCCCAGTGAGACGGTAGTTGTGTCGTCATCCACTTGTGGAGGGAGAATGTGCGCTTGAGCCACTCTCACATCGACGGTCGACCTGAACAGTTGTACTTACATAAATGCATATTGCAAGGAGTTATTTAAGAACTATCTAGAAAATTGTATTTTACATAACCGTGAAGTGAATAAATTATTAGTCTTCGGATATATGGTGTTTTCTTCATCGACGTCACAGCTTGACCTACGTATGCAAATCTTAGATTGATTCTGACCCCCAACTAAGACCGATAAGATAAGAGCGCCCATCTTCTTCTTCGTCGTGTCGATCGTCCATGGCTATACCGTTTTGGACCAGTATTTGGTTACTACCACGCCGGGGGCAGAAGCCTCATATAGGTCGGTTAAGGTGCAGGTGTTAGGGCACTGAAGGCACGACAGCAAATGCTGCGTCGTTTGTGAAGAGGCACCCAGTCACATTGTGATTTGTCCGGGTAAGATATCCCCACCACCCATAGACCACCCATTGTACCTATTATTAAGCTATGGTTTTTTGTAATCTGTGTTTTATACATATTGGTGTCAATAAGGAGTTATCTATCTATCTAAGATTATCTATAACTGGATGATCAGAAAGTACGAAAATGCTCACTTACTTACTAGGAAATTCATTTGTTTATAAACAAAATATAGGAGGCATTTTTGTAAATAGTTCGTTTCAGGTTGCATCTAAGTATAATAGTTATCTATTAATTTCATTTTATCAATTTCTAGGAGCTGTCGTGTGTCGTCAGTGGCTTGTGGTGCCTATAATCACCGTATCCATCATCTTCATAAAACATGCGTTAATTGAGATATATCTCTATGTCATCGGAGAACCTGAGCTAATCATGCCATTTCCGCTGACCTTCCCATCACCTATTGAAGAAATAAAGATGCAGCCGCTATTCTACACATTAATGTATTTTATACTGCTGTACTATGGGATATATGGAGGGTGTATGTATACTGCTTTCGTTCCTTTGGGTCCATCGTTTATGCTTCACGCTTGTGGCCAGTTAGAAATAGTAAAGAAGAGAGCTGCACAGCTGTTTACGACCACAGAAGTAGAAGAGGTGAGAAGGAAATTGATAGAAATTGTGAAGCATCTGCAATATATTTATGGGTAAGTCACAGTCTGTCCATCTATCTACTCGCTAATTATTTGCATTAATTCAATCATTACAGAGCATAGTAGATACAGAACTAGTAGATTTAATTTGAATCTTCTTCGTAGTGTCGATGATCCTGGTTATATAGTGCCGTTATGAGTGGCGCTGAGAAGGGTCCTTGTATAGCGCTAAGAAAGGCCGTTGTGTGGTACTGAGAAGGGCCGTTTTGTGGCGCTGAGAAGGGCCGTTGTGTGGCGCTGAGAAGGGCCGTACTGTGGCACTGAAAAGGGCCGTTGTTCGTGTTGTTTGGTCTTGAGAATGATCGTTTTGGAATTTGAATTATAAGTATATACATTAAATCAATTTTCACCATTTCAGTTTTGTAGATTACATCAAAGATTCCTTCAGAGTGATTTATGAGATAACAATAAAAGGATCTACAATTCTATTGCCGATAACACTATATCAAGTTTTAACGGTAAGTAAGTGGTAGGTTCAAATGCCAAAGCCGTAAATTAAGGGAAATAGTAAAACTCAGAAGAATTAACTCAGAAAGGCTATCTTACGAAACATTTTCAGGGGTTTATGTTTATTGATTCAGTTTACAGAGGATTGAGTTTATTGAATCTAAAAAATTATTCCAAATTGATTTCTGGACGAACCAACAGTCTTGAGAGCCCAGCTCAGAATTTGAAGCATTTGTGAGCAAATGTTGATAAGTATATTTTATATTTTAGGCTTTTAACAATGGAGAATTCGGTGTGGACTTCATTGCTTTCATATTTGCTGGAACCCTCATCAGCAGTTCACCTTGCTATTATAGCGATATGCTCATGGAAAAGGTACCAAAGACACAATCAAACTTCTGAAGCGTCTATGTCAGGACGTCCACCTAAGTAACGAATCGTGTGTCCTCACTCACTGATCCTAAGTATATGTGGCAGAAACGATATATTGATACTCATGAAAATCCTACTGTCCTATCCTACTAATATTATGAATGTGAATGTTTGTGAGGGTGGAATATGGATGGATGTTTGTTACTCTTTCACTCAAAAACTACGGAACGGATTTGGATGAAATTTGGCACACAGATAGTTTATTACCTGGTTTAGTACATATGATACTTTTTATCTCGTAAAACTGTACGGTTTTTGTGAGATAATACTCAACGTGGGTGCAACCTTGGAGCATCAACATCAAAAAAGTGACAAAAATCCGGGTATCCGTAGAAATAATCTATATTATCCATATCTGAAACGCAATATCCATAACATCCTTACTCATCACGCCACGTCAGACCCCCTTGGACGGCGCTTCAAACTCCGACACCAGGGGCCGACACTCCTTCATTCGACAAACAATCAAACGTTCAACTCCAGGGTGAAGACGTCAGGCTGGCGATCTACTCTTGTGGCTGGGAAACATTCTATGACCACCGCGTCCGCACCACCATACTGCTGATCTTACAGCGAGCGCTTCGCCCCACTTCTATAAGAACCATATTTCGTACAGTGTGCCTGGTTGCACTCTCTGAAGTAAGTATTCACATAACATCGACTGCCAAGACTTAGCGTAGCACGCCCCCCCACAAGGGGGACCGACGGCTTGGTGCGAGTCGCGGGGAGCCGCTGGAGGCGAACAGCTAACAACCGCTCGTTGTGGCGTTCCATAGGGAATGAATGGCCTATGTGAAACAGTGTTTCAGCAGTGAAACGTCTTCCGGCTGATGACGACCGCCAAGAATGGTTAGTGTACAAAGAATTAATCAATGTTATATTGAATTGTTCAATTGAATCCACGTCCGTGATGTTTGAAAAACATTCGGTGTCCAATTAATAACTTTATTTATTGATTAATGAAAACTCAAATGGCTTCAGGTATTGCAATTATTAATTTATTATTTTCAGATGTTCCAGCAGGCATACGCCATTTTTAATCTAATGAATGCAGCATGGGGATAAACTTTTTGGACACTATGTGATCGTGATGCGTTATTATTATACTCCTAGTACCTACTTTATTAATATTATAATTATATAGCTTCTTTCTCATTTATCTACCCACTGCAGTATAATTTCAACGCATTTTGTGTATGATTTATGGACAATTAAAGTATTAAATTATAATTATCAATAAATACTTATTAAATTACACTTACCTCGGGTATTTTATTTCATTTACCTTCATGCAGGAAAATAATCAAATACCTTAAAAAGTTATCGTAGGGTCTGTTTATGGAATCAGAACCGATTCTAAAAAATCTACGTAGGTAACCCATTTTATGAACACAACAAAAAAACCAACAACAGTTTACAAAATAGACAAGGTACAAATAATGAAACAGACTTAATTAAAAAACTTCCTTTTTTGTCTGGAATTTAGCCTTTCTTGTTCATAATCATCAACAACCCATATCGTCCCACTGCTGAGCACGGGTCTCTCTTCACTCTCGTTAATTTTAAAGCAAAGAAAACCTCAACTTAACTTAATAATGTTTTCTATTTCGAAAAATTTTAAGGCTATTTCAAAAACACCTATTTCCTGGAATAAGTTTAACGTCCGCTCAATTTTTTTTATCTGTATATTTGAATGCCCGCCAAGGTATTTGGCACTGTGCCTTTTTATTCAGTGACTCATTTTCAAACATTGCATTGGACGAAACAATAAGCTTTTAGACCATGCTTGTGTTGACTATCGGGCCTTCTTGATACCATCGGATTCAGAAATATCTTAAGCACACTTACAATTTTCAAGAATGTCCCGCATTGATTTATCATAGGTTGGCCACCTTAGCCATCGATAGCAAATCATTTATGCAATTTATATAATCTATCTATCTATACAAATAAAAATGAATCCCTATTACCATTGGTCACGGCATCATGCATGAACGGCTGGACCGATTTCACTATTTTTTTTTGTGTTTGTTATTGTCAGGAGTAGGTTCTTATGGCGAGAATAATTTATTAATAAGACTTGCCTGGAAAATTTGGGAAAAACTGAAAATATTTTTCTATGACATTTTTGTATGAACTCACGATTTGATTTATTTCGCGATTTTCAGCTATTCCTAAGTAGCTTGGGAAAATGCAGAGTTATGGTGAAAACACTGGAATTGCGCGGGTGAAACCACGGGGCGCAGCTAGTAGCTAATAAATTAAAGGGCACGTGATTATCGTATCAAGTCATAATATAAAAGTAAATACACCTATTTAATTCAATAAATCCATTGATCAGAGTTTGCTCAATCATTATGTACAGATGTTTTATTCGAGTTCAATTAAGCAAAACCTTATAACAAGTTTCAAAAGAATCTAGTTGCCGACATGTTCACACACCGCTCAAGTTAATATAATAACTTCTTTCTTTAAACCTTGGATTCTGCAATCTGAATCTTCTACGCAGAACAACCTGAACCCCAATCCCGGATCAAACTGTGTCAAACACAATATCATAAACTCATAAAAGATCGATATGGAAATCGATTATGAAAAGATATACAAAATCTCCGTTAACGCGATGTGGCTAAACCGATGTCATCCAGAAATACCGAGAGATAAGAAATGGATCCTACAGTTTTTTCTTTTACATGGACCTTTTACAGCATACTTTATTGTATTGGCTTACAACATAAAAGTCTACGCAAGGGATGGTAAATACTCTGAAGCTTGCAGGGTTGGTATTTTCAGCGTCATCTATGTAGTTGTGACATTTTCGTATGTTATTGCGGTGCTTAAACAAGAAAATTTGAAAAGCATCATAAGTATGATGAAGGAGGATTTCAAGCGAAGCCTTCCATGTGACGAAAAGGCGATAGTTCTTGAATATGCAAAGAAAGGCAAGTTAATAAATTAATGTTAGTTCACTGCTTGCTTGTCCTGTAACTTTGTACGCAATCTTCGGTACCATGATCAAATAGGTACATAGATCTTGACCTCTAACCACATATCACCTAATAGCTCTTTCGAACCATTGACTACGAAGCTTTGTAATCATTGGCTTCATAATCTTTGTTTCAAACCCTAACTATGATTCCCTGTATTCATCTAGAGCCTTAGTTCCCAAAGTGGTCCAGGTTGGCCCCCAGGGGTCCACGGGAGACTCGACGGGGATCTACGTTGGCGTGACAAAAAATAATATATGGTAGGAAATAAATGGTGGATAACATACCTACCTCCGAAATAATTCTCGGGTAGGTATGTGGGTTTCCTCACGATGCCCCCGTGGTGGATTATGGCCTAACCCTCCTCACGAAAGTGAGGAGAGACCCGTGTCCAGCAGTGGGACGTTATGGGTTGATGATGAGGAAATAAATAGGATTAGGTAGAAATGTAGCTGCAGGGGATCCACCGGAACCAGCTAAAATCTGAAATTGGTCTATGAGAAAAAAGAGGTCTGGGAACCTCTGATCTAGAGCATAAGGTAGTACGAACACACACTAACTCATTTTGTTTGTGTGTAAAATATAGAAGCAATTTATTGAAATCGTCAATTTTAGTTTGGATATTATTTAATTGAATTTTATCAATTTCAAGGAGCCGACGTTGGCCGTCAATGGTTAGTCGTGCCTGTAGTCACCGTATCAATCATCTTCATAAAACATGCGTTAATTGAGATATATCTTTACGTCATCGGAGAACCTGAGCTAATCATGCCATTTCCGCTGACCTTCCCATCACCTATTGAAGAAATAAAGATGCAGCCGCTATTCTACACATTAATGTATTTTATGCTGCTGTACTATGGGATATATGGAAGTTGTATGTATACTGCTTTCGTTCCTTTGGGTCCGTCGTTTATGCTTCACGCTTGTGGCCAGTTAGAAATAGTAAAGAAGAGAGCTGCACAGCTGTTTACGACCACAGAAGTAGACGAGGTGAAAAGGAAATTGGTAGAAATTGTGAAGCATCTGCAACATATTTACGGGTAAGTCACGGCCTGTCCATTTATTTACTCGCTTCTTGTTTTCACTATTTCAATCTTCCAGGGGGTTTGTCAGAAGCATAATAGACATAGATATCACTTTGACTGCTGAGCCGATTTTATTGTCTAGCCACGGTTACGGATCTGCACATATCGTTGTGTTTTCCCATACCGCGAACACAACAGTTGTGTTTTCCCGTACTCGCAGCAAGTTTTTTTTGATTGAGTTACGTGACGAGCAAGACGTTCAAAGACGTAAGCGCTACGCCTGCCCATAACAGTCACAGCACCACCCAGAAGACTGCATTGCATAATCCTGCGCGGCACTGCACTGCCCTCGTCACCCTGAGAGATCGGCTCTAAAGTCTCATATGCCCAGTAATTTCGCTGGAAACAATGCGCTTCAAACCGGAAAACAGTACCTAATGTTTGCACACGACTGCTAAGTTAATAGGCACTTATTATAATATCACTTTTATCGATTTTCAGTTTTGTAGAATACATCAAGGATTCCTTCAGAGTGATTTATGAGATAACATTAAAAGGATCTACAATTATGTTGCCGATAACGCTATACGAAGTCTTAACGGTATGTTAATAGTACAAATGGCACAGCCGTAAGTTTGAAAGGGAAATACGAGTACTGTTGGGTCTCGGAAAACTCAGAAGTAAGCGTTATTTTACGCGATCATTTTAAAATAAACATTTTCAGGAGTTTTCCAAAACCACAGGCTGAGCTAATTTTGCAAAATGCAAAAAATATTCATCTATCTATCTGCTTATATCAAACCACAGCAATCAACCCTCTGTTGGGTATTGCAGTACAGGAGGCATACCATGACCTCTTTAAGCGATTCAATTGAAGACCTTAACTGAACCGCGTCGCATAATCGTACCGTGACGTCTTATTTTTTATGTTGCTGCCATTTTCAACCTAAGCTGGATCCAGTTTAGGTTGAAAATGGCACCAACATAAAAAAATAAGACGTCACTGTACGATTATGCGACGCGGCTCAGTTTAGGTCTTCAACTGAATCGCTATAAGACGTCATGGTAAGCCTCCAGGCCTCCTTATGTGCGTGCCACCTTTTCGGGTCCGGTGCTAAACTACTTTGTCGCGACCTAAAGGATTTTTAGGGAGCCCATTATGCTTATGGACCCACCCTCGTAATTAAGTGATACAGGACACAGGAAATTCCCAGTGCAAGATCTAGTGTTGTAGTTAGGTTGTAAGAATGTAGTCCATAATCTTGTTCTTTACTTCTAATATAAATATAGCTTAGCTGTTATCCTATATCATGTACAAACTTTAAAAATATAAATAAGATAAATATGGACGTACAACTATTAGTAAAAGAAAAAATCTTGTTTCAGGCTTTTAACCACGGAGAGTTCAGAGTGGAATTCATTGCTTTCATATTTGATGGAATCCTAATCTGCAGTTCACCTTGCTATTACAGCGATGTGCTCATGGAAAAGGTACCAAAGACCAACCACAATCACATGCCTAAGTCCCACATAAGTAACAAATGTGTGACCTGCACTGAGCTCAGGCTTATGTGACAGAAACGGGTCTATTGACACTCGTGACAATCTATTTTTGCCTCCAAAACAAACATATTTCATCCGAAATGTCCAAAAATCCTATATATCTGATACTCAATATGCAGAACATCCCTTACCATCATCTTTTACTTGTACGTCTTGGAGTGCAAAAAAGAGTTGTTACCTTATGTTATCTTCCATTTCGCAAATAACACCACGTCAGAGTTCATTGGGCAGCCCCTCAAACTCCGACACCAGGGGCCGACACTCCTTCATTCGACAAACAATCAAACCTTCAATTCCAGGGTGAAGACGTCAGGCTGGCGATCTATTCCTGTGGCTGGGAAACATTCTATGACTACCGCGTCCGCACCACCATACAGCTGGTTTTGCAGAGAGCGCTTATCCCCACTTCTATAAAAACCATGTTCCGTACAGTGTGCCTAGTTGCACTCTCTGAAGTTAGTATTTAGAAAAATCAACCATTAACCATTAATGTGGCAAAATTTTTGTCGTCCAGTTTGAAGGGCAAGGTTCCCAGCAATATTGCTGACGATATAATGAGACTTAAAAGCCAATGTCAATGTATCGAACGCGGTTCAAGACTTTACATCGAAAGTTCTGGGTGGGACTACAAATGTGCTCGTAAAAGACTAAGAATAAATAATAGGTAACAGGCAGACTTACCTCTAGGCCCACCAACTAGATTTTTCTTCAGTGGCTTCTTGCATGGTTGCCTCAATGTCCGCGTATCAATTGCCACAATTTCGCGCTTGTCGCGTGTATGGATGTAAAACAAACGGTAGAGTAGAGATTGATTGAGCCCATGTTCAGACCAAGATATTGACGGTCAAAAACAAACGGTGTCCAAAGAATAAGCTTATCCGTTGATTCACGATAAACGTAATCCAAACAACTGGATTGTAATTATTAATTTATTACTATTAGTACGTATTTTCAGATGTTCCAGCAGGCATACGCCATTTTTAATCTCATGAATGCAGCATGGGGATAAAATATTTAGATACCATATCCTCTAATAGCCACAATATTAATAGTTACATCACTTCTTTGCTTCATTTATCTACTCACTGCGGTAACAATTCAATGCACTCTCTGAATGATTTAAGGATTATTAAACAATTACCTACAGTTGCCTCACGTTTTTGATTTACTTTACTTACCTAGATTTTACCTACTATGCAGGACGATTAATATAATTAGATAATTGAATTGTTTTTACATTTAGGCACCGTGACCGTATGTGTTTTCCAGCAATGGCGTGCCGTCTGTGTGAGCCGCACTGTAGTAGCGCCGCGTTACTCACACACGTCTGTGTTTCCCACAGAGCTGGCACGTAAGCTGCGCTAACACAACAGGTGTGTTTTCCCGTACTCGCGGCAAGTTATAAAAAACAAAACAGTTGTGTTTTCAGCAGTGAACGTGTTAAACGTTATCGTAGTGAAAATTTTGTTATAACAAGTTTGTTCAAATAACTGACATCGGAAACGCCCCGGCAGCAGTCGAGTGACATCAAAATATATCACAACTCTTTAAGTTTTTCAAACTAAATAAACCTGTCAAGCTTCTAAATTAAAATAATACGAACTCATTTAAAATACAGCTGAGGGCTCAGTTTACGCAATTTAATAAATAACTTGTCGACACATTCGCTGGTGAGCAACAAAATTGAGAGCGTTCTAAGAAAAGTCTAAAGATAGGTTGCTCTATTAGATTTTATGAGGGCCTCGACGACCTGAAATTCGTTAGCACTTAGCTGTTGTTTGTAGCTCATTTACTCTTGGTCGAATTAACATCGGAAGACCTTGAATGCCCTATATTTAAGTAAATTTTAATTCACTGCGACAACAACGATGTAAGTTTCCATAAACAGCTGATATTTCAAAAACTTTATACTTAACACATTTTTTCCAAAAGACCGTTGAACGTAAAAGTTAGGAAGCTTTTTTGTGTTCACTTAAGATTGTATTATGGCGACTTCGTTTAAGTCACTTAACCAAATTTCTACCCACCATTCTTTCAATCAGTCTTCGGGTAAAATGACTGTGATACGGACATGAGGAATTTTTAAGCACTCCGTCTTTGCCATTTTTGGTTAAAGAACCCCAAAAGCTGTAGTAATTTATATGGACGATGAGGTTGCCTAGAATAAAGCTGATGGGACACTGTGATAGGGCTTGGCATCAGTCTTTCTGCGTGATGGTAACTAGTTATGCAGAAAGTAAAAGAGTTGGGATGAAGATGAAACAAGGACGATTTATCCTTGGTTGGAACCCAGAGATGAAATATGATAAAACATTATCAAACCCTCGGAGAACACGCAACCAACTAAGAAATCATCGCGTCAAACATTACACAAGCTTGCAAGCGTAGTACGTAATTTAATTATTTGTTTAAAGTTATGTTGTGTGAAATCTTCTAAAACTGGATATTCTCGCTAATCCTTTTTTCGTAAGTTGAGGTTGCCAACCTCTACATTTTGTTATATTTCACTACATACATTGTAAACTAACTTATTGTGACTACAGATTATTACGATGTTTTCATAAATACAGTCTGAGAACTGCCAACTGCTATGCAATAATTATTCGTAGGAATTCGTAAAGGAAATTCTCGATAGACAGTGAAATGTTTCGCTGCTGGAATTTAAAACGGCTTTATAGCTTAAAATTACATCATCGCCTTTATTAAAGTCTGGTAAGGACATTTCAGACTTCCTGTTTCAGTCGTGAGTACCATATTCGAGACCTAGGTTCCCAAATTCAATGCTACCGGCACGGCAGTCAGCAAAGTCTGAAAGAGACTTTAAACCACGTGTGGTTGAGGTGATGTTCATGCTCTTACAAAGAACCAAAGAGTTCCCAATAGTTGGAATCCAATGCCAGCTTCCTGGATTTGGACAGCTACGCCCAATTTCGTAAGCCTACGATGAATCACCCAGCTCAAATTGCTTGTATCCCTGACCCATAAATCCTTAGTGTACTGTTTACACTAGCCGCGGTGCTTCTTAGATTTATTGGTGCATTTCTTAATGCGGCATCGTAACTCGTGAAGTCGTGACAAATGTACGTTGAGACACCTCTGTGACGTTTATATACTGACAAAATACCAGCATCGGATTTCGAGGGATGAGCTGGGGCAAGGACCTTGGGCTGCAACGTCAGAGGGTCAAATTTAAATGTATCCCACACACAACCTAAATGTGCAGGTAGAGGAGGTAAGGTTGCTATTTTTCCTTCGAGAAATGAAAGGCGTAATATAAGTATAAAGTACTCTTTGGTCGTTAAATTTTAGTAAGCACTGATAGAAATATCTCAAAATGTTCGCGCTCGATCTGCTTGCGCTTCTTCTTTCATCTCTCTTCTCTCCTACCCCTTGAAGAAGTTCTAGGTCCAAGACTGAAAAATTCGGGTGGATATTTTCTGTGCTGGCAATGATGTTACGTACATCAATTAAATAACAGGATGTCGAAATAAACCTTAAGTGTTGATGCGAGGATTTATTGTGTATGGTAGCTACATGAGCAGCCGGTTATGACACGAATTGTCCACAATTTTGGTATTTTACAGACTGCAAGACTTCCAAAAGGTAGACTGGCGCGAGCTGTATATATATACGCAAAGTGTCTGGCAAGAAACGTAGATCCTACAATTGTTTGCAGTAGGTTATAATATCTCAAAGCGCAGAGCCGAAGGTCTTACTGCGTGGGCCGCATCTGGACTCTCTCACTACATCGCTTTCAGCAGTAGACTGATCTAGGATTATTATAAGATAAGTTATATAAGAGCATGTCAAAGTTCAATACTGATTGCCAGGAGACATCCTAAATCAAGCTGCAAAAGCTTTTTAATAATCAACAGATTTGCTTCCCACTGATCGTCTTAACGAAAACGTTCTCTCACTAAATTATGTTATACCACTACTTTCAATATCAATAAACAACTCCTAGCACTAATCCTAAATACCCATAACTGTCAAATTAAGAAAAAAATGTTCAATGCAACATTTCTCCACACAAAAATAACCGAGAATTTCTGAAGCATAATTAAAATGTCCGCCAAGCCGGTTCGGCTATTAATAAGTTTATAGTGTAGGAATCTGACGATGCGGCTGGATGTTGTGGCCGTGTGACATGACATGTGTAAGAAACCAGGCAAAATCTAAAGCGAGGATTAATCTATAATCAGATCACGATAATCGAACGATCGTTATCAAAACTTGACAGGCATGCATCAATTCAATGAACCATCGAAAACTGGGTCAAAAATTACATGCAAAATTTGACCTTAACCACATTACTTACTAACATAACACGAGAAGCTCAATAAAACCTTGAAAACTTAGACTTGGAAACTATAGACTTGGAACTTAAATCTTCTTGAGAGGACCTCGAAAACTCCTTATAAGTTTTTCGGAAACATAAAACTGGAATGCGCCAACACTCGTCAAATTGAGTTCCTTGCGTCAGATGGTAGACTTGGCAACCCAGAGTGGGTGTGTCTGATACTGTCCTTATAATAATCCCACTAATATTATAAATGCGAAAATTTGTTAGAATGGATGCATGTTTGTTCATCTTTCACGCGAAAACTACTGAACGGATTCGGATGAAATTTGAAACACAGATAGTTTATAACCAGTATTGAGTAATAGGGTACTTTTTATCCCGATAGTATGTTCCCGTGGGACAAAACGGGCACTACGCCGTTGAAACCGCGGGGTGCAGCTAGTGTATTATATACCTAGCTAGGTACACACCTAATATGAGGTCGAGCAATACCTTCTCTAGGAAATATTCACAGAAAATGTCTCCTAAGATTTATGCTTATGATAAATTGAGACACTTGCCCATCCTATTATTTAAATGATTTACTTTAACTACATTGTAAGCTCTATCTTTCTTTACAGTATTAATCTTTGGCAGGATATTCGTAAATAGCCTATAGATCGTAGCTTATGAAACGTTCATAGGCTCACGTTCACTGCTCAAACACAACTGTTGTGTTTGTTGTGTGAGAAAACACTACAGTGTGTGCAGAGAAGCACCCGTGGCTAGACAAGCAAATCGTCTCAGAAGTCAAAGTGTTAAGAAAAGGCTTAGAGAAATCCCCGGCTAGCGAGATAGCTAATAATAACTAACAATAAAAACAAACGTGCTGAATTGTCTTCAACACGAGTAGGGGATCCTTTCTTATTCTCTTTTCTACTGAAGATGACTGAAGAAACGGCGGCTATGTACAAGAATGAATATATTTCTGATCATGTCTTTTCATTTACTGGTGGAAGCAGATCAGGAGGCCTACCATGACGTCTTATAGCGATTCAGTTCAGGACCTAAACTGAGCCGCTTCGCATAAGCGTACCGTGACGTCTTATTTTTCATGTTGCTGCCATTATAAACCTAAACTAGATACAGTTAAGGTTGAAAATTGCAGCAACCTAAATTGAGTCGCTAATAAGCCAATCTCAACCTAAACTGGATCCAGTTTAGGTTGAAAATGGCAGCAACATAAAAAATAAGACGTCACGGTACGATTATGCGACGCGGTTCAGTTTAGGTCTTCAATTGAATCGCTATAAGAGGTCATGGTAGGCCTCCAGTTCCGTTTACTTTATCCCTCAAGCTACTTCCCAGACACTCCATACAAAAGCGGATTTGCGTTTGTACACGCGCCAAATGTGTGTGTGTGCATACAGGAACCTACTACGCGACCGAAACAAAAGACAACCCGCTTTTATGAAGATTCGTAGAAACAGTTTGTCTGTTACATTGAAGCGTGTAATATTGACTGTGCTAAATCGTCCGCCCAATTACGAAAAGAGGTGCGTGGAAGCAGATTGCGCAGGGTGGAGACTGACCGTTCCGTATGTAATAAATACTACATGCTATTCGTGACCAAGCCCATTGCTAGTTGTTTCGGCAGTACTCCGTCTCATTCTAGTCTTAAGAGTGTCTTCGACCACATCAAGAGAAACTGCGGCAAGACGCTATCTTTAAAATGTACAAAGCGTTTTGTCCCCTATTTTTCAGCTGTCAGTTGTCATTTTTCCAGACAACTCGTTATCAGTTCCCGCAACTCCGGTGGCCCTGGCGGGCTGCCATGATGCAATTATTCCGCTTGTGCGTGCAAGTATTAATTTGAACTCATTGTACGGCTTGTTATTAAGCTGTTTTACTTATTAGACAAGTGCTTGTGTATGTTGTGTTTGTAATGAAAGGATGTGTGTACTTTGACAGCTGTGTGAATATGTAAGTGGTAATTCAAATCGGTTGAATTTTTTTTTTAAAACTCTACCATGTTGCTAGCTCGTACGTATGCATTGGTAATCTTTGCACGTATGACTTAAGTATTAATTTTTACATGCCTACTCCAATGGTAGAGTGACTCTGAGAGTGTGCTTGAGTCTCCAGGCAGAGGCAAAAATCTTTGAACATGACCTTAGATATTGTTAATAGTTAATAGAATCAGGCGTTATTTTGCGGAAATCCATAATCAATAAGATAATATAGAAATATATAGTTTTAATTCCGCCTAAGTTGTCTGATGAATGTATGATAGGACTTTGTTGGATGACGTAACGACGACGACGATTTTTAAACGGATAGATTTGTCATAGGGGTTACGTCATCCAACTAAGTCCTATCATACATTCATCAGACAACTTAGGCGGAATTAAAACTATATATTTCTATATTATCTTATTACCTTAGATATTGGTTTTAAACTGTGATTGTCCCTAACTTTAGTATCTATATCAGGAACTCGAAAATTGTATTTGAAAACTATACATTCCTTGATGGGGGTGACGGAATGCTATCAAACCACAGATCTATAGCGGCGCTTGCCATTATTCTGTCAGCGTAACGTTATTTCTGTGAGAAAAAGAATACGTTTCACAATCACGTTGTAGTTCAAAAGATATTGTCATCGCCCTCATTCGGGTAACACCTACCGTATCACCGCTATTTTATTGCCGTCGGTCGTGGCAGCAGCTTCTGGCGGGGTTTTACACTAGGATTTTTTTCTTCAGTTTGGCTTCGCACGGTTTGTGCATTTAGCAAATGTCACATAACAATTTTCAAGGTTACATATTCTCAAGTCAAACAGTCGAATTCCAATAAGTTGGTAGCCTAGTCAAAACTGAGAGTTAAAGTCACGATTTCGTAAACTTGTGGGTGCTTTACTGAAACTTCCTGGGACTTTTGGAGAGAACGGGAAATGGCACGGTTTTAGGTTTGTATCATTTGCACACACTCGTACACGTAGGCGAACTGTTAATGAATGATTAATATTCCACCCATATTACACATTAAAATACGAAGATATAGAAATAGAATAAATACAAATAGGTACAACAATTTCAGATTTTCGGTTTCCCTCCAAAAATCTTTTAAATTAGGATTGTATTCTTTTAAATCCGATTTTATCGATCCGAAATCAGGTAGGCCATGGCGTATTCGAGTGCTTAGTTTTTTTTTTTTGTCTATGTCAGGCTGCCAAAGGACCTTTTGAGACTGCCATCTATGGTTAACAACCGGGACCGACAGTTTAATTTGCTCTTAGACTTTACTTGGCTCTGCTTTACTTTGCCAACGAGTTAATAGTTAGAGCTTCTCTTTCCTAGTATTGTTTTCTATTTAAAACAATTCATACACCACTGGACTTCCTTCCAATGTTCAATGTTATTTCCACATTTTGTAATAGTTAAATCCTTAAGACAAACTGCAATCTATAACAGTGCCTACATAATATATTGATAGTCAAACGTTTATAATATTTAGTAATCATGAAATAAGCATATCGAAATCATTTATTCCAACCATCTGGTATCGTAAAATAAGTTGGTAAGCGAAAACAAAGCTTGTGATGCTAAGAACTAAGTTTAAATTTGCATTACTAATAAAAGGTTTAATAAAGTCTACTGATCATTAGTAATGTGAACTAGTGATGCGCTTATTGCGAAATGCACATTTCGTATCGAGTGCACATTTTGCAAAATGCAGTCTGGCCATAATCCAGTTGATCTTAGCAGTGAAGTGACACACATTTGGATAGGTGGGTAACCGCCTAGTGACCGTCGGTTTCGATTGATATAGAGTTTTATGAAATCCAAAAGATGGAAAAAAGTTGATTGGAAATGAGGAAATGGTCTGTGACGGTCGGTATCTATGCCAATAATAAAAATACAAGTCTCTGATATCAAAATAAATTCCAAATTTAAGAGAAAATTCTCCTAAGTAATTAAGTAAGTAATAAGTAAGCTATTTATAAATAGCAGAGTATAAATACTTAGCAGAATTTTCTCTTAAATTTCTTTTCATGTTTTTCTCTTTTCGTAATATAATTAGTAGTAGTAGATAGTTTTTATATTTTTTTTCTGTCTGAAAGTTTGTTTCGAATAGGCTCCAAGAAGGGTGCAATGGATTTCAATGATTCTTATATAAGTCCTGTAGTAGAATATAGGTTACTTTTCCTACCGTAAATATTAACGGCACCTGTGGGACACAGTCCTGGAGGCCTACCATGACGTCTTATAGCGATTCAGTTCAGGACCTAAACTGAGCCGCGTCGCATAATCGTACCGTGACGTCTTATTTTTAATGTTGCTGCCATTTTCAACCTAAACTGGATCCGGTTAAGGTTGAAAATGGTAGCAACCTAAATTGAGTCGCTAATAAGCCATTTTCAACCATAACTGGATCCAGTTTAGGTTGAAAATGGCAGCAACATAAAAAATAATACGTCACGGTACGATTATGCAACGCGGCTCAGTTTAGGTCCTGAACTGAATCGCTATAAGACGTCATGGTAGGTCTCCTGTAGTCGATCCCTGCAACACAGTTAATACTAATACAGGGAACAGGAGCTCACTTACTGAGCTTTGATGAATAAATTATTATTATGCGGTGCGGGGTACAGCTAGTTAGCCAATAGCATATCAATAGCAGGGTTGTCTAATGCACTAGCGACCTAGTACAAAGATGTCCTAATTTCGTAGAGGAATTACTGAAGGTTGGCAACCCTAGCCGAAACTCATCCTTGCCCTAGTTGCCGCGTTAATTAATTAAGGAACCAGACAGAACCGTCGCAAATAACCCAACATTAATATTGTGGTTTAATTATACAAGTTCTAGGAAAACCGGCTACTAGTCTGGATAACTTTTGTACCTAGAAGAGATAAAATACTTATAAATAGGTATTAGAGAGTAGGTTTTTTTTCTAATCAGAGATAGAGCTTGGAAGCTTTCTTAAACAAATAAAAATTATAGGTATAAAAGCACGTTTTAATAGCAAGCCGAACTACAACGTAGAAAATGATTAATTTTATGGTAAAAAAGCGTGAGTTGCTTTTTACTTTAAATTTATAATTAATCCTTGCTATCAAGCATTCCCCGCTTTTTCAGAATTTTCAGAAAAGGGTTTATAGTTTAATGACTCTACCACAGAATAAATACTCTAACTTGCCGAAACTCTAAGTTTGTATATCCTGCAAAAATGGTTAAGAAAATGAACTTGAATGGTTAAGAAAACTTGTGGTATAAAAAATATGTTTTAAATAATAATTAAATCGGTCACTTCGTAGCCTAGGTACGCTTTTTTTTCAGATTAATTTTCTCGTCACTCTTCATAAATGTTTTGAAAAGGCTGACGCTTCATATTCTGTAATAAAATATTTGTATTATGAATGGCGTCATATTTATAGAAAATTATCGTCCTACACGAAAAATCGCGAGTGTTACAACATTTTAAAATAACGATAATCAACCAAAGCCGAAAATAGCGGGGTTTCGCTAACCGATTACATCACGTCATGACATTCTCGATTCTACTCGTTTAATATTACTCGAAATCCAGCGTCCTGCCAAGCCCAATTTAATATTATCCCACTGTAATAATTAGTTTGCAGAACGCGCGAGTAAACGATCTTCTGAAACGTACACAGCCCAAACATTGTATAAACAGCAGTTTAATTTATCTTCACTTTATAATGTACCTTACCTTTAATCGACGCTAAATCTAAACGCGCACTCAACACACAAAATTAAAAAAAAAATGTCAGTATAAACAATTATTCCTCTTCACTTACTTCCGGGGGTAACTCGAAAAAGTTTGACGTTTGCAAGATGGCGGCGAAAAAGCGCGGGAAGCGAAGCGTCAATCGATGGCGACGCTATCACAACAAGGGTGTCAGCCTATGTAATTTTAACGAGTTTACGAGTCTAGATTTGTGCTGATGGAATTTTTATCGCGGAGTCTGCGCTCCCGGCCAGCGAGCATACGTGACTAAGATCGTTTCACGTGCTTTTAATATAAAATTTAGGTGGTATGGGTGAAAAGCGCGGTAGGTAACGAAGTATTTTGGACCGCGTCACATAGTCATGCGACCGCTTGCATGGAAATAATGGGTTGTTGGATGCTGGAACCCGTGATTCATGTCCTAGACTAAAAGGATTGTGGGAGTCGTGTGGGTGAACTAACGTGTTTGGGAATTTATGCTCGAACTACCCGTAGGCTATCTAAACAGCGGATTTGGGTAACCGGATCCTGACGCAAATGCATGGCTTAGGTAATTGTAGGGTTGACTTATTGCCATCCCCAAAAACTATCGAAATTTTAGCAACAACTTTCACAAACTAGTTTTCTAAAGCTTGGTTAATGAATCAATCTGCTGTCAAAGGATAACTGTTACAATTTATTGTTTTTGCACTTAATTTTTATTACCTACCTACGCCTTATCTATTCTGTGTCTACGCATCTTTTTATAAATTTAATCATTAATAATTATTACATAATGTACCTACTGAGTCCTCTATTTTGAATCCGTACAATTTTAAACCATGCTATGAGTCCACCATTAAATACGAGTTTTTCAAAGCTTATAATATTATCTTTACTTTATCATAATTTCAAAATACATAGGTGGTAAATATTATTAACGTCACTATTAAGTAACTGTGGTGGAGAATTTACTGAAACCTCCTGGAAGTATTTGTGAGTACACGAAAATTGCATGTTTCTTAGAGTTGTCCATAATTGTACTATTTAACGAACACAATAAATAGTTAAAATTCGACCAATATCATGAACATACGAAGAAATATAAGTTTGCGAAATTATTAACAATGTTAGTTTTTCGCCAAAAATAATATCATTGCACCGCATCGCGATTTAAATATCGCAATCGAACACGTCCATTATAGTTTATCCTACCATACAGTGCCATCTATTGTGGAGTGGTAGCATTATTACGGTCACGGATTAGACCTAAAACTAATGGCGACAGGTTTTCACTTCGAAATTGATCACACGAGTGAGATGGCAGCACAATAGCAGTTTACAGACTTCACTATCCTATAACAAATCGAGTAAAATCGATTATTTCGAACTTGCCCCATTGATTCCAAAATAATGTAATCATTCGCAAGTGCCCATATGTAAAATAATTTTAGTTTAGCCAGTTATTTGTGATCAAACAGCTAGTTTAATTAATAGTGTATTTAATTAAGATATATAGCAAGAGACGAAAACAATTACAAAACACAATAATGTGGCACATTGTCTGTTGAAGTTGACAATCTTAATAAACATCATAATTGTTAATCGATTTCTACTGGTTCTCATCTCAAGTACTATCCTACTCATACCGATTACCGATTACCGTCCGATCATCTTTCCTTTATCTCAATTTCATACGTACTATCTCTAATTTAGTATATTTGTCTGTGTATACATATGATGAGTGTATATTTTTTCTTTTTACAAAAATCGTTTATTGTCTTGCAAGGAGTTTTATTTGAATACCTAACTCTGCATAAGTTCATGAAATGTCGTATGCTTTAATTAAATTACGAGCCAGGTAGCAAGCAGTCATGATTAATAAAAGTGGCAGTGGAATGCAATACGGAGTCTGCTATAAACAAACAGCTGTAGTGAGCGCAAGCAAGCAAAGCATAGCAAGCAAGTGAGCTGTGAGTCGTGCGTGTGAACTTGTGTGCCTACACTTGTTGCATCCACTTTCAAAATTGAAAATTTACCTGTTTGTGAGAAAGTGAACTCGCTAACTTATTTACATGCGACAGAAATAGAATTCATCTTGTTATATTTTACCGTTATATCATGGAGTACGTGGGAAATGCGTGCTGATACATAATTATCATAGAAGTTCGTTACGATGCACCTGCGATGCATATCATTGCATTGTATTGAAATGAAAGCATTGTGATTGTCGACCCAGACTGATGGCGAACTAACTAATCAAAAATCCTGTTACTCGTTACGTGGAAACCGCAACTCAGGTAAAAAAGTACATCTATACAACTGAAGATAGTAAAGAAGCAAACCCAAAATGACTCATACATGGTCACTGGCTGGCTGGTATTGTTTTGTTTTTATGAAATACCATGCCGATGAGTAAATTCGAAAAGATGTTAGAAAACCCAGCCAGTGTCTTTGACTGTGAAGAACATTCCAAATTTGAAATTAGAAAAAGTTATTAGTGGCGGGAAATTATCGTAAATGTGGACTAAAAAGTGATGAGTTTTATTTGATTTGATCAGCTTACAATGGCTCAAAGTTCTGTGGACTCAGACAGGCTATCATCAGCTGGTATTTCAACACATAGTTCAGGCACTGCGGGCACTGTTGGTGGGTCTGTGGTTGGTGTGAGGGATCCAGAAAGGAAAAGAGAAGATGAGGACGAGTACAATCTAGGACCTTTACCTCCAATGTGGGAAAAGGCCTACACACCCTCTGGAGAAGTGTATTTCATTGAGTAAGTTCTATCCATTCTATTAATTTCAATGTTAGAGACATGTTTTTCCAAACAATGCTTAATCTTTAAGTTGTGGTAAAAAAGTGCCTCACACTGAATAATTTCCAACCCTATTCCTGCTCTATATCTTGGCCATTCAAAGGTTGTCTGGTAGATAGCTTGAAGCGATCGGACCGCACTACCTACCTATTATTTAGCTTTATTTTGTTCTTGTTAGTGTCAATTAAGAGTTATCTATCTACATTAGATTACCTTTCTTGACTGATGGAATGTCGCTCACAATCTTGTTTCATGTTTGTTTACGGAGTCATGCTATTTTTAGATGTAATGCACCTGCTATTGTGCAGTACTGAAGTGGATGCAGGGAGATATAAATAGCTTTTGACTTGACACCTTGTAGAAAACTTCTTAATTGAGCTATTGCAAGTATCTGCGCTTACTTATATTCAGCACATATCACTACTAATGTAATATAAAATCCCAGAATACAGAAAGAATATTCTTTCACAGTTCCTTCTGTAAGCTGAGTATAGAAGTTGTAAATATTGGTAGGTAGGTATGACTAGGTAGACGTAATTCAACACTTTTACAAACTATAAATTGATACAGTCGTGTTGAATTTCATATAAATGTGTTTTAATGATTAACTTGTATAAAATGCTATTTTTTTTTCATTATATACTGAAGTTAGACACCACATTCAAACTTCAAATAATGCTTGCTGTGATAATTCACAGAAGAAAGTTAATAATTGGCAGAGATCTACGAAAAGGATGCTCTGAGAAAAATTGCAATTACCTATTTACTATTCTTTTGTTTCCGAACCTAACTAATCCATAGAATAGGTAAATTAAAATCAAAGCTAAAAACACTCAATCAAGTCATCTTTCATGTGAAACATGCCACCCAAAAGTTCCATCCAGGTGTTAATAATGTAAAATTCCAAAGTAATTAAAATAAATCCATAATGGCAATGATATGTTTCAGCAACAACACTGGCACCTCACACTGGCTGGATCCACGGCTAGCACGGGTGCGAAAACACTCCCTCGGAGAATGCGGAGAGGATGAACTGCCATATGGATGGGAACGGGTCACGGATGAGAGATACGGGTCGTATTATGTAGATCATATAAACAGGAGGACGCAATATGAAAACCCTGTGTTGCAAGCTAGGAGGATGAGGGGTAAAACATTTTATAAATAAATTTAATATAATCGTTATCATAACTTGTCAAGAAGAAAACAAACTACATTATCAATACTGATCAATTGATTTCACATAATTGCAATTTGCAATGGGTTAAGTACTTGTGATGTTCTTCGATGCTCAAAGTTTATGTTGCATTCACTTTTACTTCCATTATGTTATGTAGCAAATGAACTGTATAGATTTAAACCAAAGATTGAAAATTCCGTAAGTTTTGCCTGTTACTTTATACCTATATTTTTCTTGTAAATACATTCTCATTGGATGTTAGTAACATCATCATGTCAAGTTCCCATAAGGAAGCTAGACAACCATTCCAAGAGTTATAACAACCAATTTGTAACGCATTGCATAAATTCCTACTATGAAGCTAGTCAGGCGAAGTAAAAGCGTTGAAAAATAGGATCAATTATGTGTTACACGGCGTTAAATCACTTAGGCACGCAAATTTACTATACATGAGTTAACATGAACAAGCATTCACTATCTGTGATATATTTGTGGATAGAATAATGTCTCTTATGTGAAAATGATGATATACCAGCTCTTGCTCATGACTTTGTCCACTCAGAATACTGTGTATTACGATAAAAAGTATCCTTCGTCATTTCCAGGGCTTAAACTATCTCTGTACCAAATTTCATCAAGATTGTATTAACCTTTTAACCATAACAGGCAGAGATACTGTCACTTTTATAATATAGATCAGATTTTCTCAATATATCTTCAGTGCACAGACTTTTTATCCTTTACTGCTCTATTACAAGCATAGATGAGCCAACTACAATTAACTTGTTAAGAACCTGTTAAAATAATGTTTATGATTCTTTCTCGTTGCAAACAAGCTCAAATTTATTGCTATCAATGCGTGTGACCATTTTTCTGTGGTATGATTTCAAATAAAATTATAATACAATAGGCATTTTATACTCTAAGTCTCACCATCTGTGATTCAGAGGTGTTACTCTCTTTGACCTCATTCCTTTGAACGTGATAAATTAACATGGTATATTATTGTTCAAGAATTATTTTTTATGTATGTGATCCACCAATCCGGATCTGGCCCCCGTGGTTGATTATGGCCTAATCCTTCACACGAAAATGAAGTGAAACCCGTGATCAGCAGTGGGCTGATATGATTTGTAATTAAAAAGATGTGATAATATAAATGTACAGCTACTAAGGCGAAATTAAAGCTATACATATACAATTTTTGGTAAATGTCTGGACTGGGAAGCGAATTCACAACCCTATGCTTAGACGGCCGACATTCTGCCACTAGGCTATCACCGCTGTAACTAGCTATAAATATTTTTCAGCTGAAAAGATAGCAGCAGAGAATGGTAATGCCGGCCAGTCAAACGGGCCCCCTCCATCAGGGGAGCTGCGGGGGGACCGGTTCACTCTCAACCTCACTAAAGGCACTCAGGTATGAACCTATAAAAAAAATATTCTAATAAAATTTTTTTCTGTCCAAATTCTATTAATATGTATAGAATCTATCCATACTATAGATACCAGTATAGAACAGATGTCTCCGTAGGAGTGCCGAAGCTAACCATAACCGTGACTAATACGACCGTGGCATAGTTTAACTTCGTCCTAGAGTACATAAATGTTGTTTTACATGTGAATAAATGGATAAGTGTATGGGAACCAGACGACAGGAATGACTTCATTGTATGTTCTTGCTCGTTATCTATGGAAATGGTTAATTTCATAACATCCGTTTTCGTTAAGATTTTGGATATTCGCGTATAATTATGTCACATTGTTTTAGTGTCACTCAAAGTTTATGATGACTCAAAGGCATAAAAAAAATTGTCTGGTCAACACATGACTATATTTTGTGTTGAGTTTTCATGTAATAGAAATATCTATATCTCAATGTATCTACTAGGCGAGGGTTCGAGTCCCGCGCAGCGCAGCTATTTGTGTGAACCACAGATGTTCTCTGAGTCTGGTTGTCTGCGGTAGTTCCTGATCCCCTACACAGGGAATCCTAATTGATAACAATTGATTATAATATCATTTAATATTCTTAATTACAGGGTCTGGGCTTCACGCTGATTGGCGCTGAAGGCATTCCAGAGGCGGAAGGCTATTTGCAAATACGAAGCATCGTTCCCAACAGCCCGGCATGGATTGATGGTAATTTGAATTTGCCAAAATTATATATCTCAGATCATGGCTTCACCCTCAACACTACATTTACAAAAAAGCTGATTTGACAACTTACACATAAATGACGTTTGTACACGCGCCAAATATGTGTGTAAGTGCACAAACATAGTATGCAACTAAAACAAATGACAACTCGCTAGTATTAAGGTTCATACAAACTATTTGTCTATTACGTTTAGGCATGGAGTTTTGACAGTAGAGGTGCAGAGAAGTGGATTGCACAGGCTATCGTGTCTTCTGTGTCATGGTTATAAACGTGTATTTCCTTCACAGGAGCCCTGAGACCCGGCGATGTAGTAGTGGGTGTTGCGAACCGCAGTGTCAGAGGGTTGTCACATGCACAAGTTGCGCAGATCTTCCAGTCCATCACCCCCGGGACGGAAGTTACACTGCATCTTGTTAGAGGTCAGTCACTTTAATATATAATACTAATAAGCTATGTGGGATTGTGAATATTAAAGGTGTGGAGGGAATTGTGATAATGGTGCAATTCAGAAGCAACTTCAAAACTTTGGGAAGTCTTCCAAATGAGCTGAGTGATCTTACTCGGGGACAGTTGTCGAGTGTCACTTATTGGTAATTCTATACAAATGTTTTCGATCCTCGCTACACCTTTGACCTCCACAGCACTATAAAGAGCAGCTGCCATAAACAAATGATCATACAACTCTTTTAATTTGCAGGGTACCCGCTAACTTTTGATGAAGACCCCAATACAAGAGTCCTGAGCACGCTAGCAGTGGACGCTACCACGTCGCCGTCATCTGACGCCGTAGCTATGCAACAACTCACCCGGGCTCTACGGACTAGGTAAGTACAGTGAACCTAGTAGCTATTTCTATTTATCTGTTGTGTTGATATAAAAGTGAAATATTGATTGACTGATTAATTCTATAAGGTCCGCTGTATTTCACAATTGGTTCCGGACATTGTTTCACTGTGTTAGCCAATAATCAAAATCTGTTCAGCTGTTTTAGCGTAAATAGAAGATTGACACACAAACTTTCGCATTTACAATATTAGTGAGATTGTACTAAAGTATTTAGTGAAACAAGCTTGAAAAATGGCCGGACAATCGATTTACAAAACTTACATGCAATTTGACCTCCAGATTCAACCTAGACTCGCCTCTGCATGAATCGTCGAGCCAGGGGCACGACGAGCCAGACAGTTCGCCGGGGGCCGGCGGCCAACGGCGCTTACTATCACGCTCCTTTGACCTGGACGAGCTTGCCACTAACGACTCACACCCTCCGCCACCGCGATGCCCTTCCGCTGATCAGCTACTACTCGCAGGTAGTTACACTTACCGAGTCATCTCACATACTGACTCATGGGTACTTAACACTTACTCTGAATTATACATATGGACTCATGCTCATAGAAAAACTCTCTTACACTCACCGCCAGTCACACTCACAGTTTACTAGAATACTTTAGAATATTAATAAATAATATATTATCTTCTTAACAGACCCACATCGGAATGACAATGGATCTTCAAATGAGACTGGGAGAGAATTTGTGTTGACACTGCGAAGAGGTGCTGCTGGGTTTGGATTCACTATTGCAGACAGTGTCCACGGGCAAAAAGTAAAAAAGGTAAGCATAAACAGTAGCTTTCATTCTTCCGACTGTTATTGATAAACTATTACTTCACAGAATCTTTTACTTGTTGTGACAATAGTTCCTGAAGTTCTTTGAATCGTTTCCTCGATTTATTTCTGAACCCAAGAATTTCTTTTTAGGAATTCATAGTAGACAGGGAAAACATACTCCAAGAATAACAATATACGGCAATGCCATTGTTAATAAATTGTTAGTCAACGGCAGAAATTATTCTATAACACGTTCATTGCTGAAAACACAGCTGTTGTGTTTTATAACTTGTCGCGAGTACGGGAAAACACAACAGTGTGTGCAGATCCGTAACCGTGGCTAGACAAGAAAATCGGCTCAGCAGTCAAAGGGTTAAGTTGTAATTTTTTGTGTCCTCTCAGGTGTTAGACCGCAGTCGCTGCGCCGGGCTCCGAGAAGGCGACCTGCTCCTGCAGATAGGCGAGCGCGACGTGCGGCACGCGGCGCACCAGCACGTGGTGCAGGCCCTGAAGGAGTGCCCCGCGCTGCACGACACCAGCATCCGCGTGTGGCGCCGCCACGACACCAGGGCGCCGCGCAGCCGCTCCGCCACCAGGCACCATCCCACGTCGCGTAAGTGTACTAAATATTACAGGCTCAGATAGCTCATATATTGGAACACTTCATTACACAGAGATTTATATATTTATTAATGTATAGACGAGCAGCATAGATGCTGATATGAACTAGAAAATAACTACAAAAAAAAGAAACACTTAGCAAATCTTGCGTTGACGCACGCGAAGATGTTGTGGTAATTTAGTGCGCACAGCGTGGAAAGGTCCCACTTGACAACAAGTTTTTCCATCAAGCTGGGCACCCGATATATAATATTATCTAACTAAACTATACCATATCTTATTTGGATTCAAAATACGACGTTTCCACGTGGATCAAACAAGTTTTTACTTATTATCAGTGGCTTCCAACACACAACTGGGGAGGAGCAAAACGCCAACAGCTGAACAGCTACGGTCACCATCGTTACACACGCAAGACACACTGCGCGATAGAATGAACATGAACGGCATGAATTCAGGTAACCATTCCATACGAAAGTTCACGTTTACTTGATAAAAATGGGTCTATTCACGCACAGATTAATATAAAGGTATCATTTTGGTAAACCTGAATGTTAAGATCAAGTTACATTGACCGTGGTCACGAGAATACTTATGAAAGTTATTTATTTATTATGAGTATCTCACTAAAGTATTCACAAAAGACTGACTCTATTCTGGCCTTCATACTGAAACACTCGGATCTTTTGATAATGGTGTCACATATGGGTGTATCAAACTGAGCTTAAATAAAATATAAATAACATGTATCCATCGAAGTTATATTATGTACTACATAAATAGAACTACATGTTACTTCTATGTCCTGTATCTAGTTCCCGTATGCGCTTATATGGTTATCCCCATCGTTTCCTTAGTTTTGAAGCAACAATTTGAGAGCGTTCAAATTTCTTTTTATTTTGGTGAACCCAGAATTTATACCAATTTCGACAAATCCACAGTGGAAGCAACATACGCCGTCCCCGAGCACAAGAACCGCGAGCGGGAGAGCCTCATCGACCGGCGGCGGCGCAGCAGCACCCCGGGGGGGCGCCTCACCCTCCCCGTCGTCACCCCCTGGGAGCCCACCCCCCAGTGGCAGGAACAAGAGACCTGGGTGGACAACTCCAACAACGTCCGCAACTGGGCCGAGAACGCGCAGAAATGGGACGAGAACGGACAGAAATGGGACGAGAATGGACAGAAGTGGGACGAGAATGGACAGAAATGGGACGAGAATGGACAGAAATGGGATGAGAATGGACACAAGTGGGAAGAAAACGGGCAAAAGTGGGATGAGAGTAGTCAGAAGTGGGTGCCCAATAACGGGAATGGATGGGAGGATAACGGACAGAGGTGGGAGAATGGTAATTGGGGGGAGGTGCCAACTCCGACAGTTCATGTTGATATGAATGCAGCTTACTGGAGAGGGAATGCCAGCGTTGCTGACAGCAGTGATAACGGTGGTAAGGGAATCTTTTTTGATATTTATAGAAATAACATTGTATACAATTTTTCAAAAGTTTTTTATGTTAATCATAAAGTGGTTTTCTTTTAAATATTGATCATAAATTCTAAACGAAGACCGCCCGTAGTACATCCGTTTCTTGTGAAACTCCTATATAGAAAAAGAACGTTCACGGGCATCATACTCACATTTTTATCTCCAGGTTTCCCCGAAGATGGTATGCTCCATTCTCCCACTACGGCCGCTATAGGCCTCGGCGCGCACCGACAATCTCCGTCGACCAGTCGGCTGGGACCACATTCACCTTCAAATTCTACTGGTAAGTCGTCCTTTTAAAATCATTTTTTTTTTAATTTTATTCTTTGAATTCGCTTAAAAATACTATCAACAGTATCACAATCCTTTGATTTTGGAGAGTCATTCGATTTTCACCAATAGAAAGGCCTTGGCGTTCGTAGTCGGGACCTATTTGTGGCAACATACAGCATTAAACATTTAATTTTTTGTTTTTGTTTTTGTCGTTGTTGGAAATATATAATTTCATTGTACATAGGTCGTCTCCGAAGTCATTCCCCGTCTACAGCGAGTGCGAGCGAGAGGTTGCTAGCTAACTCTCCGTCCGCGCGGATGGCGAGCCAGTCGCCCGCGAACAACTCGGCCAATGTGCGGCTAAAGGGAGGGAACATGAGGTGCGAACATTACAATTATAGCTTCTAGAACACTTGAAGACCTCTGGAAAACAGTGATGAAAGCATATTAGTAAAAGAAAAACAAGTTTTATAGTTCAAATCTTATATTTCTTTTAATTTTTGCTCTTTGCCCATAAGCCCCGAATAGGGCTTGACAAGAGATTTCTGCCATAGGGTGTTATGTAGCACATAGCTTTAAACTATATTTCCTCCTTAGATTGCGAGAGACGTCGCCGCCTCGCCACATGCACTCCCCGGTGCGGCGCTCGCCATCCTGTTACGAAACTGAGTCGTTGGCGCAAACGAATTCTGTCTACGTTCCTAACTATCCACATGTAAGTAGTAATATGTTATCATTCTATTATAAAATAGCTAACAAACATGCGGCCTATTTAATGGTAAGTGGTCACCGCTGCCTATAAAGATCGGAACAAGTTAGCCAAAGATAGAGAGCCTTGCAGGAGGACAATATCATCATAACCTATATCTACCCACTGCCTAGCACGGATCTCCTTTTACTTTTGTGAGGAGGATTAGGCCATCATTAAGGATAATATAATAAAAAAAAACGCTTTAACTATAAAGTAGGAAAATTATAATTTTTTTGGTAACATAAGTGGGGGGTGCTTTTAACATTGTATTTTTAATTACCTCTGAAATCAAGCACCTACAATTTATTTTGTTTTCCTTAGTAGGTGTGAATTCCATTTTTTTAGTCATCTGTCCTTGATATGTATAATTTTGTAGGGGTCCTGTCAGGTGTTGTAGATGAGTGAAACTCGAATGCTAAGTTGATAATGATTTTATTTACAAGATTCCCTACTTATATACAGAAAATCAAATTGCATTCCACCAGTAACAAAGCAAGAAACATCAGCTGTTTGCGTGCGCACCCGTTCTGCTCTAGCCTGTGCGCGCTGCATCGTGCCGCCTTCTCGCACGGTATAAAATAAGCGCGTCGGCACCGCGCACGGCCAGTCGCCGGCTATGCGCGCGCTCGGCGCACGCGCATTGCGCGCTGTCGGAGCTGTATGAGGATGATCCCATAATTTCAATTTGATCCGACATTTTGAAGTGGTTGAAAACCACGTTCTTAGATTCCTACACATACAAACAATAAAACTGTGTTTAAAAAATGTGAATATTCCTCTCCGCAGGTGGAAGCGGGCGGCGCGGCGGACCCGGCGGCCGACGTGGCGGTGCGGCTGGCGCGCGGCGCCGCCGGCTTCGGGTTCCGCATCGTCGGCGGCACCGAGGACGGCAGCCGCGTCGCCGTCGGATACGTCGTGCCCGGTACGCTACATTATTATACGGTTCGCAAGTATCAAATGTTGAAGGAAAAATATTATAATACTTACCCTTCTTCGTCATCGTTACTGTCTCCCGCCTTGAAAGGCATGGTTTCCAGCGAAATCACTAGGAATTTGATACTTTAGAACCGATGTCTTAGGGTGACGAGCGCAGTGCAGTGTCGCATAAGATTTTGTAATGGAAAGGTCTGTGTGACTCTGTAGCCGTTATGGGTAGGCGTGGGCGCTTGCCGTCAACCAAACGACTAACTCGTCTCGTTAACTGAAACATTGAAAGTAAATAGAGTTTGTGTTATTCCCTTGCAGGCGGGCCAGCGGACGGCATCCTGCGGCCGGGCGACCTGCTCACGTCGGTGGACGGCATCCCGCTGGGCGGCGCCACGCACTCGCGCGCCGTCTCCTACGTGTGCCAGGCCGCCACCAGGGGACATGTCAGTAGCCAAACGATTCTTCTCTTTTTAGGTTCTAATCTTGCCAGGTTTATATTCACTGTACAAATACGGCTCTCTATTTTCAGGATTTGTACATTTAGCTTAGATAATGTTACTTAGACAGACTTCTCAAGAGAGAAGAAAACTAAAATACTTACTTACTAATAACTACTAGATAATACTAGTACAAGACATATTTATCTTGATAATTTCGAACCCTGTTAAATGTTACATTGAATTTTGTCGTCGACAGGTAACGCTTGGCATTAGACACAACCGCGCCGATATCCAGTCACTCGGCGTGCCTACAATGATGGCGCCTCACACGCACCAACCTTTACTAACGTAAGTTACTCTATACCTTTATTTTTTTATTTTTTTTATTTAGTTAACTAGAAAGGGACGCAGCTATGCGGACTGATAGCCATGTGAAGTGCTAGCATCAAAGCAGCAGAAGCCTCCCGAGTAGCCTTTTGATGAAAGTATATTTTTTTGTGAAAAATGCTATCAGTCCAGTTTTTTTTTTAAGTAAAACTTCTTTACGCACGTATGGGATCATCCTCATACAGCTCCGACAGCGCGCAATGCGCGTGCGCCGAGCGCGCGCATAGCCGGCGACTGGCCGTGCGCGGTGCCGACGCGCTTATTTTATACCGTGCGAGAAGGCGGCACGATGCAGCGCGCACAGGCTAGAGCAGAACGGGTGCGCACGCAAACAGCTGATGTTTCTTGCTTTGTTACTGGTGGAATGCAATTTGATTTTCTGTATATAAGTAGGGAATCTTGTAAATAAAATGATTATCAACTTAGCATTCGAGTTTCACTCATCTACAACACCTGATAGGACCCCTACAAGTGGTGACCCGCCGACAACTACAAGATGGCACAAGAACAAACTGCCGAAGAGAGAACAATGACAACGCAACTGGATCTTCTATCTAAACAAATAGAAATGCTGACTCTCGAAGTGGCCGAGCTACGCGGACGCTCTCGCTCTACGCAACAATATCGCCGTCCCTTTCGCTCACGTTCGAGATCACGTCAAAACAGCAAGATGAAGCCCGGCGATCCAACATGGGAATGCAGATACCATTACCGATTTGGTGACAAGGCGAAGCGCTGCGAATCCCCGTGCTGTAGAAGGAAGAACACTCAAGCGTCGGGAAACTAAATGCGACATCGACTGTGGCGGACGTCGGTGTCCCTCCGCATACAAACCGCCTATGTGTCTACGATCGCGACACTAGAGAGCGTTTCCTCGTTGACACAGGTGCCGACATATCTGTATTATCCGCTACGAACAATCGAAAAGGGAAGACTGCAAGCGCCTACAGATTATTTGCCGCAAACAATACACCGATAAGCACATATGGAGAGAAAACACTCAGACTCGATCTTGGTCTCCGCCGTAGTTTTTTGTGGAACTTCGTCATCGCTGACGTCAAGACATCAATCCTGGGAGCCGACTTTCTTCGTCATTTCAAGCTGCTCGTCGATCTACACAATAAGAAGCTCGTCGACAAAGTAACCGACATGTCGATCAACGCCTTCGAAACTTCGACTAGTGACGGATCAGTACACGTCATTAGTACCGATCAGGCCTACTACGACATCCTGAAAGAATACCCTGATGTCCTACGACCTATGTCACTGAAGGAGCCACCGAAACATGACGTCGTACATCACATCGTGACCACAGGACCCCCGCTCTTCGCCCGACCCCGTCCGCTTCCACCAGACAAATACAAAGCGGCAAAGGAAGAATTTGACCACATGCTAGAGATGGGCATCTGCAGGCCATCCAAGAGTCCATGGGCGAGCCCGCTACATATTGTCACAAAGAAGGACGGAGGTTTACGCATCTGTGGGGATTACCGAAGACTCAATGCTGCAACACTCGTCGACAGATATCCAATACCACGACTCGATCACTTCAACTACCAACTTCACAACAAGAGAGTATTTTCGAAGCTCGACATAAAAATGGCCTACTACTGGATACCTTTGTCAGAAGAAGACGCACAGAAAACAGCAATCACTACTCCGTTTGGCCTCTTTGAGTTCAAGTGCATGCCATTCGGATTACGCAACGCAAGTCAATCGTTCCAGAGATTCATGCACGAAGTCCTACGAGGCATAGACTGCTACTGTTTCGTGGACGACATTTTGCTCTACACTGAAGATGAAGACAGCCATAAACTTCTCCTGCGGCAAGTCCTAGAACGCCTCCAGAAGTATGGCATCACGCTGAAGATAGAGAAATGTGAATTCGGAAGAGACAAAATCAATTTTCTCGGCTACGAAGTATCGTCAAACGGCATCAAACCAACAGAAGAACGCACCGAAGCTATATCGAAGTATCCCAAGCCCAAAACAATTGTTGAGCTACGTCGTTTCCTGGGAATGCTTAATTTCTACCGAAGTTGCTTACCTAACCAAGCCGAACTTCAAAGCGAACTCAACAAGTACCTGCACAATCGAAAACGCAATGACAAGACCGAAATTGAATGGACAACAGAAGCCCGAGTAGCATTTGAAAAGTGCCGTCAAAGCATTTTAGAAGCTACAACGCTGACGCACCCAGTTACAAGCTGCCCACTCGCTATCATGACTGACGCCTCAGATCACAGTCTCGGCGCAGTGCTACAACAACAAGTTAACAACGCATGGAAACCGCTGGCATATTTTTCTAAAGCAATGAGTGCTACTCAGCGCCGCTACAGCGTCTACGACCGAGAGCTACTGGCGATCTACACAGCAATTAAACACTTCCGTCGTTTAATTGAAGGCTGTGATGTCACCGTGTACACGGATCATAAACCACTGAGTTTCGCTCTTCCACGACCTGCAAGCAACAACGACACACCACAGCGAGAACGACAGCTACACTTCATAAGCCAGTTTTGCACTAAAATAAAATACGTGCATAGCGAAGATAACGCCGTAGCTGACGCTCTTTCTCGCGTAGAAGACATACAATGCCCGACTACGATCGACTACGAGAAGCTCGCTATTGACCAACAGAACGAGCCAGAGTTGAAACAGCTCATGAACAAAGCAAACTGCAAGTTCACTGATGTCACGATGCCTGGACTCAGCCGACCAATCAAATGCGAGATATCAACTGGGACGCCGCGACCTTACCTACCACGCACATATCGTAACGCTGCATATAAAGCGCAACACGATTTGTGTCATCCGGGTGTAAGAACTACACGAAAGCAAGTCACTGAAAAATTTTTCTGGCCAGCAATGAATCGAGACGTTGGAGTCTGGACAAGAGCGTGCTTAGACTGTCAACGAGCGAAGATTCACCGTCATGTTACAACGCCGCTCAGCGAATTCCCGCCGTCTCAACGCTTCGAGCACATCCACATTGATATAATCGGTCCGCTACGTCTATCAAACGACTATCGCTACTGCGTGACCATTATCGATCGCTGCACCAAATGGCCAGAAGCCGTCCCGCTGATGGAGATCACGGCAGAGAACGTCGCTAAGGCACTGTACGAGAGCTGGATAGCAAGATTCGGTTGCCCGCTACGCATTTCAACCGACCAAGGCAGACAGTTTGAATCGTCGTTATTCAAGTCCCTGATGGAAAGATTCGGCATCACACGAATCAGAACGACAGCCTATCATCCACAATCGAACGGGCAAATCGAGAGATGGCACCGCACACTGAAGTCAGCCCTGATGGCGCGCGGCGCCAGTACACGATGGACGTACGAGCTACCTACTGTGTTATTGGGACTGCGCACTGCTTTACGCGCCAATAACATAAGTCCCGCAATGATGACGTATGGCACGACACTCCGCATACCATCGGATTTCATACAACCGGCCAAGTCAGACATTGAAGTCAACGATTACGTACGCCGTCTCATGGAAACAATGTCAACGCTGAAGCCTGCACCACGCTCTGGTAAAACACAGACCGAGCCTTTTGTGTACAAAGACCTCGCTACTTGTACGCACGTCTTTGTTCGAAACGACGCGGTCCGCTCACCGTTAACTCCACCCTACGACGGGCCGTACGAAGTTATCAAGCGCTACGACAAGTACTACAAACTACAACTGCCGCTTCGTACGTCAGTCGTGTCGCTAGACCGACTCAAGCCAGCCTACATCTACAACGAGACGAACGATGAGGGAGCCAGCCCGGACCTGCAAGACACCCGCCAGCCATATGTGACCAGATCTGGCCGGGTGGTGAAGCCCACCGTACGCTTCGCTTGAGGGGGAGTGATATGGGATCATCCTCATACAGCTCCGACAGCGCGCAATGCGCGTGCGCCGAGCGCGCGCATAGCCGGCGACTGGCCGTGCGCGGTGCCGACGCGCTTATTTTATACCGTGCGAGAAGGCGGCACGATGCAGCGCGCACAGGCTAGAGCAGAACGGGTGCGCACGCAAACAGCTGATGTTTCTTGCTTTGTTACTGGTGGAATGCAATTTGATTTTCTGTATATAAGTAGGGAATCTTGTAAATAAAATGATTATCAACTTAGCATTCGAGTTTCACTCATCTACAACACCTGATAGGACCCCTACACACGCTTGACTTGGGTAAGAAAGAGAGAGGGTTACGTTTCGTATATTTTTTTACTTATAAATTTACTTCTACTATATGTACTGTGTCCACACATTTTTTTTGTCTAAGTTCAGTTTATTTTTTAAATATTTATTAAAATAATGTCAGCAAATATAAAGTAATCAATAATATGCTAGATTACCTTCCATCTCTGTTTGTGTGTTGCAGCTACAACTATAAAGGCAATGGTCCCTCTAACACCCCGACTCATACCAGCAAACACATGTGGTTCATTCAGAAATTTGCCTTGTGAATCGTAACTGTAATCTCACGCTTAACATTGAACTCATCACTTACTTACGCCTGTCCTTTATTCATTCATGCATGTTATCATGATTATTTTGTCATCACAGCCCCGATCCATCAATACATCACATGCCACCGGCGTCATACAACATCTTACATCCAGCGCCCATGTACCCGCCAGCCGTGCATATACCCATGTAAGTAACAGGTAGGCGTAGTGGTAGGCTTCTTCTGCAAGAGTCCACCTAGGGAAGTACCACACCGCCGCCAGATATTCATCCGCATTTAGATGTAACGACTCATCGTGACGAGCGTTGTGCAGTGCCGCGCAAGATTGTGCCATGCAAGGGTCTGGGTGTCACTGTAGCTGTTATGGGCAGGCGTAGCGCTTACCATCAAGTTAACGTCTTGCTTGTCTCGTTACTCAGTAAAATAAAAAAGAAACCATCGCCATTAAGCGTGTTTCCGAATCACTGGTTGAGTTAACGGAGTTTCCTTTTCCTGTGCGAGATTCAGTCATGAATCACCACTTGAAAGGGAAATTTCCTTTTTCAAACTCAAACCATAATCAGTTACTCATCAGTTTAATTGATCATTTTTTATTTATTTCTCTATGTATTATGTGAAGTGTTCGACTTGTAAAATGCATAAGTTTTGCGTACTTGCAATAAATTATTTGAGTATTGAGGCCTACGTCGAGCAGTGGACGAGAATAGGCATATAATTATGTTAATCAAATTATTTCCATTCCAGGTACGGGGTACAGTACGACGGCAACCCGACGTGGGCGCCGGTGCCCTATGACGTCACCGTCACCAGGAGCGAGGGAGAAGGATTCGGTTTCGTCGTCATTTCCTCTACTAACAAGGCTACCAGCACTATTGGTGAGTTAATATTCGCTTCTAGAAGGTTAGCAAGTTTAACAAAAACTGTATCCCCCGAATTTGTCATAATCAATCATAGCCTCCCATTATGGGAGCAAATTTAAAGACATCACCATCATTATCAACCGATATCGTCCCACTGCTGAGCACGTGTCTCCCCTTACTTTCGTGAGGAGGGGTTAGGCCATAATCCAGCACGTGGGCCCGGTCTGGATTGATGGATAACATACCTACCTCTGAAATTGTTCTCGGGTTGGTATGTGGGTTTCTTCACGATGTTTTCCTTCACCGAAAAGCGAGTGATAATTACGTACATATGTTTTACAGAAACACATTGGTACGCGCCTGCACTGAAATTGAACTCACGACTTTCTGATTGGAAGGCGGACGTTCTCCCACTAGGCTACCAAGACATATTTACGTCAATATATATATATAAACATTTTTCCAGGGCAACTAATTCCTAACTCGCCGGCCGCCCGCTGCGGCCTGCTCCACGTGGGAGACACCATCATAGCCATCAACAGGACGCCCATCCGCAACCTGCCGCATCCAGAAGTGGTGGCATTGATCAAGCACTCCGGCGCAGCTGTCACTCTGACAGTACTACCCGCCTCTCCGACCTCGCATGACTTGCAGTAGAAAATAGGAAGGGCTAAATACGAGGATTTGTAGTATAGGTAGTGAGTATTTGTTCTGTAGTCTGTTATAGATACTTTAGGTCCTGGAAAGGACACAGGATAATTTTTATCCTGAAAAAATTAAGGGTTTCTGTCTGTGGGATAAGAGATACTTGTGGTGTACCCTACCCTGTGCCGCTGAGTTCAATTGCCTGGCAACGAACTAACACCAGCGTCAAGTCGAAATCTTTAATGTGAAAGTATTATTATGGTTTTTATTTTGGGAGCTGTGTTTGCATTAACAACATATATCTCCTCATCAGGGCCATACTCATTTATACTCGACGCGAGTGAAACCGCGGAGCGCAGCTAGTATTAAATATGTACAACTGTTCGTAAAAAGTACACTTCACAACAAATATTAAAGATACTCTAAAATTCATTATTAGGCAGCTCCATAAAATTTACTTTGATGCAGCTACTAATTATTATTATTGTAACATTATTATTTAAGAGAAAAACATAGCTTTAATTTAATTAGTGGTAGCTATAAGAATTAATATGTCAGATTTGAAGAATAAATAACGTATGACAGATATTTCCACTTAAGGAATGAAATAAACTCATTTAACTTTAACGATTTACACTGTTAAAGGTATAGATTTACAAAAAATTGTTATTTTTATGAAATAGTTTATAACTGCGAATATTATTATATAAGAATGATGTTGTATTTACAAATAATTAGTTTTAAACCTCTCTGCCGTCCCTTACTTCTCCCTCTTGTGCCTTGTATAAGCATTTATCGTATATACTTAACAATAATAATGAATAATGTCATAGTATATTTTTATCAATAATAACGTTTAATTATGTCATAGTTCTATTTTACCAATAATAATAATGTAGAAAAAAATACCATATCTAATGAATTGTTCATTTACAATATGTTATTGGTATGAATGCAATGCAAATATGTTTAAAATCAGCTAGAAAATGTTTACTTTGATTGGTATGTTTTATTTGAATCATGAATATTGTTCGACAGGATAAAAAAACCTAAATCCAAGTGATTTTGAACTTTACCAGCATAATTTTATAGTCCAATCAACTGTTCTGTGGAATGAAAAGTAAATATAACTTTTAAGGTCTCAATGGAAAGCAAATTTTACTTGACAGTGTTTTTCAGATAGTGCCGCCCTTATATCAAAACATTCTTTAGAAAAGTTGGTTAACCTATCCTACCAATATTATAATGCGAAAGTGCGTTTGTTGGTTTATCCTTCTTTCGCACAACAACGTATCTTGGTGATGTTTTGCATAGAGACAGTTAAAAAGTGACTGCCGCTTTTTATCTCAGAAAAATATAGAGTTTCTATGAATAATAGTGAACGCGAGTGAAACCGCGGGGCGCAGCTAGTAATCTTTAAAGTACTGTCAATACATCAATAAGCATTGATGTACCAATCTCATAGTTATACGTAATGGTTGTATTAAGATAAGTACCCTCTTATTCATAAAAAAAAGTTGCCAAACTGCGCACTACCACCATGTAAAATATTATGGTGCGTAGTACTAAGTGACGTTTAATATTTTTTATGAAGAAGGGTGGTTATGTTTGTATTAAATGTATTTACAGACTGACTTACGAAATGTAGGCGAATCAAAACACATTGTTTTTGACTGTATTGTACGCGGGACCACCGACATTTTGATGAAATTATATAGCTTAGAATCTTATCTCTAATGTACTCGTTATAAGGACTAAAATTATGAATAAATCGGATATTATAATGTTGGTAAGTACTAAATACATGAATATGTAGGTATAAGTAGTTAATATAATTTTAAGAAATTGCAATCATTAGTGCCTTATGTAAACAATGTCTTGCCTTTTAATTGAAAAATAGAATTAAATACAAATGAAATAAATAAAATGTATAAAAATGACCCAAAGAAAATCTGAATTTAATAATTTATGTCAATAAATGTATCGGGCTTTAAAATTATGAAACTTATGATTTTCATAAATAATAATGGTTATTCTTCCTCATAACACAACTATATAAATCTTATTTTTGCACTAAAATATCGATGAGATATGTAATCTAAAATAATACACAGAATACTGTTCAATAAAACAAATTTTAATTAATAATTTTGATTTTTATATTGTTTTTGATAATAATATCTTGTTTATTTCCTACACAGTCGCAAAGAAGATCGTGAAATATACACGCCAAATCCGACCTTCCCTAAAACTACAATCAAAATAAATTACATTTGTATAGAAATGTCAAAACACAACCAGTATCCGACTCTATACCTTATACTACATTTTGAGAACACGTAACCAAGGTACTTCTATGAAAATATCACATCCCCAATATAACGTTTCGTCATGAAGAATCAGTCCTCTATCAGCTATTCTGCCAGAGGTGCTTTCCAAGTTACTAAAACAAGAGATTTTACTACAGCGTTTCCCTTGACTTACCGCTATTGCAAGTAGGATTTCAGACGACTTTCAAAATATAACTTAAACTGACAATAGAATCATAAAATTCGTCAGCCAATAGAATTTTAACAAATCAATCGAAAAGAGTTTAGATCTAAGGTAAATGGAAACACCGAATGCTGCTGTCGGTTGTCGTCAATTAGTGGAAATTTACAATACAACAGGCGCGCTCCTGATGTTAGAGCCATCTTTGCCAGGAGCAGCAGCGACCTCGAGGATCCAAGTAGTGTATCTATCGATTCTCGTGAAGACATCAGACTTGTCAGAGCCGCATTCCTCGAAATAAGACGAGAGGCCCACGGCGACTTGGCCGATGACCATGGGAGCGCCGGAGTCTCCCACGCACATCCCCCTGCCGGATCCATTGGCGCAGATCACGGCTGTGGAAGATAGTTAGATACAGTAATAGCCTTGAAAATCTCGTTATATATAAGAAATCCTTATTATGATACAATATAGATTCCAAGAAAGCATTTCTAATTTTGTGTCTCGAGCTGTTTTCTACTATCTAATTTCTAAACGTTCATTAACACTTTCACTGCTGAACCGATTTTCTTGGCTAGCCACGGGTGCGGCTCTGCACACTCCATAGTGTTTTCCCATACAACAAACACAACAGTTGTGTATTCCTGCACTCGCAGCAAGTTACGAAAAGCACAATAGTTGTGTTTTCAGCACTGAAGGTGTTAAATTCTGGTACCTAAACAGTCAAAAGTAGAACTTCATAATCAGCCTATATTCGTCCGCTGTTGGAATTAGGCTTCTCTTTTAGTGAACGCCCCTGAGCCCGATCTCTGACTCCTCATCCAGTCTCCGCCAGCTGTGTCCCGCAAGTCGTCACTCCAGCTGCCGGCGGGAGTCCTTTACTATTTGCAGAAACGCGGTCTCCACACTTGAACTCGTCTACCCCATTAGTTGTCGGTTAGAAAATGCTAAAGTAGAACTTACAGTCGCTAATTTTCACTAGATTGCTTCCGGCGTATTCTGTCTCGCAATCGGCAGTATTGACTTTGTTCAGGTTTATGGTCTTCAGGAGCTCCAGTTGAGGTCCACCAACCTGAGGAGGCAAACGGAAGCCGTTATCAGAAACACTACAGTGGCAAGGCAAATATTCGAAGGGTGGTTCCATTATTGTTTGATCAGCTTGAGCCCTGACCAGTACTTATCATTGTTATCAAGTCAACTTGTGCATTTCGTGGTCGGTATTTCGACCACGTAATTGCACATTACCCATTTTAGAACAGATATCAAACAGACCAGATAAAAAACATACCTCATAGAGGACTTACGTATTCAAATCCCCAGCTGACAATCTTGACCTCTTGTCCATCAGGAATGTAGGTGCCCTGAGGGGGTAGGAACAGAACGTTGATGACGTTGCTCATGGCCAAAGGAGTTTGGAGGAAGCTGACAGCGATGTCGTTCTCACGGGGGGCCTCCGCGTAGTCAGGGTGCTTGATCACGGTGCTGAGGCCGACCAGGGTGCCGCCTTCGAGGCTGTTGGTGGACCCGGCGCGGAGCTTCATGTTTTCGTTGATAGCGCCTCTGGGAAAATTAGATTTTTTATATTGTCAGTACTTCTTACAAGTTAGGTACTACTAGATACCCATACCCTCACGGACAAGACGTGGCGATGGCGTTCGAGCTATTGAAATTTTTCATGCCACAACTAGGTAACTTTCTAATGTACTCGGAACTCTTCAAGTTCAAATACTCACGTGTAACAGAACCCGGAAGTGAGGACGTGCCAGGATGACAGCAGGCAGCCCACGCACCGCTGCACGGTGATGCCAGCCGCGGGGTAGGTGTACACCAGAGCTACGATGTACGGGAACTCCTCGATGCTGGTCGGGTTCCCGCCCACGATGCGCCCCGTGCGGGCTTCCGGCGCCGCCGATGCTGGGGAACAAACACGGTAGACGATGTAATGAATTTTTTTTTGACTGGGTGACGAGACAAGCGGTGGTAGCCTAGTGGGGGACGTCCGCCTTCCAAGCAGAAGGTCGTGAGTTCAAATCCCAGTACAGGCACGTACCAATGTGTTTCTTGTAAAAACATATGTACGTAATTATCACTCGCTTTTCGGTGAAGGAAAATATCGTGAGGAAACCCACATACCTACCCGAGAATTATTTCGGAGGTAGGTATGTGATCCACCAATCCTGACTGGGGCCCCGTGGTGGATTATAGCCTAATCCTCCTCAAGAAAGTGAGGGGAGACCCGTGCCCAGCAGTGGGACGTTATGGGTTGTTGATGATGACGAGACAAATACCGACGACTGGACCGCCAACTCTCTGAATGAGTAACACTTTGACTGCTGAGCCGTTTTTCTTGTCTACCCACGGATCTGCACACACCGTTGTGTGTGCAGATCCCGTACCGCTAAAAAAACAGTTGTGTTTTCCCGTACACTAAACAAGTGTACACGTGGCTAGACAAGAAAATCGGCTCTTAACTGGCCTACCTATTAATTATCAAAGTGAATGGATAACAGATGAAACAATCAGCTGTAAGGAGCTCAACAACAGTTTTTTGATATGGATTAATTTTAGTTAATTTTAACCATGGTTTAACTCCAGGCTAATAAGTCTGTACTCACCGACGGCGAGGAGTGCTAGCACCAGGTACACTAAAGTAGCCATTTCGTTTGATCTCCGAAGACCTACAGAAGCCGCTTGCGGGGATATTTATTGGCTGCCTCTACAATTTATTGTAATCTCCGGATTACACGAAGGAAGAGCTTACAGTAAGATACAGGATGCTCTTTGTTAGAAACACAATTGTGTGCAGTGTTCAAAACCTGACGCGAGGCTCCTAACGTACCAGAGCCGTAGAATTATCTTAAATGACTAAAATGGATCAAAATTATCGTACTATTCAGGATAACGGCTATGATATAAAAAAAAAACCAAATGTGAGCTTGAACTCATAGTTGAAGTAAAACTTCCACTAAAATTTATTATAAAACATGACAAAAAATATAACCATATACATATCATAGTGCCTTGACAAGCAGTAGTGTGCAAACATTACTGTGTTCCGGTTTGAAGGGCACTGTTTCCAGCGAAATGACTGGGCATATGAGACTTTAGAGCCGCTCAAGGCGACGAGCGCAGTGCAATGCCGCGCAATATTATGCAATGCAAAGTTCTAGGTGGCACTGTAACTTTTATGGCCAGGAGTAGTGCTTACCATCAGGTGAACAAGCTAATCGCGTCACTCAGCCAAAAAAAAAACTATCATGACCCTTGGACATCCTGTATAAATGACATGCCAAATCAAAGGATATGAATTAGGTAGTATTTTGATAAATATGAACCCGTATCGAGCACGTAGCTGATTATCTAAAACCTTTACGATATTATCGATAGCTGCCTAATTTTACTACATAATCTAGGTACAGCATAATCCCTTATTTATATAGGTAGGTACACTAATTATAGATATTGATTGATAGTAACATACTTATTGGGTTAGTTGGTGTCTTTATTAGAATAGAATATAGGTATTTTATTGTACCTACCTACGCCAGTTTAAAAAATACACAAGCTAGGTATCTACTATAGAATGATACAGGTTATCGGACGGACATTATGTTACCCACAAATAACGTTGCTTTCTATTGGTAGGTAAAATAATTATTAAGATCGGTCTAGTAGATCCAGAGATTACCCCAAACAACCTCACAAACTCACAAACTTTACCTCTTTTTATTATTAGTATAGAACATATTTGTCAAGTTTGAAGTATTGGCGGGAAAATTAAAATGTGACGTTGACAAAATAGTGCGAGGCCAAAACAAAAAAGTCCGTATTTACCAATGAGTACCTATGCAACTCTGTCTGTCTGTGTGTGCCCTTTTAGCGGTTGAATAAATCAGTTCACAGTTTAAGCAATAAACATGATTCTGATTCTGATGGGTACATAAATGATAATAATTATGACGAAAGTTTGAAGCTTGGGGGAAGACATAGAGTAGATTTTAAAGTAATTTTATTGCAATCAAATGTAGTTTTTTTTTGCGCAGTGAGAGTCGCGAACAAAAGACAAATAATTAAATGATAGATTATTTGTTATTATTCACTGCAATAAATATATTGACATAATCAAATTGACAATTATTTTTGCTGAGAATATTTTGACAATAAAATGAAAGGAATTTTTTGGATAAAATTTTAGTTTAAACCTTAGCACCAAACCAAAATTTATTGTTAGCATTTTATAAAATATGGGAAATCTAAGTGGCAAATCGAAAGTAAAAATCTCGGATGCTCAAAGGAGACTTACAGAAGATGTAATGGAAAAGAACAACTCAAAACGAAAGCCTCGAAAATACGCCACCAAACCTCGTACGCCACGAAGGCCCAATGCTAAAAACATGAAAAAATCAGGCATATTACGATCACCTGCTTTATACAACAAAATGCCTTTGATGCTAGCATTTACATTAGACGATCCAAATTATAGCTACAAAGTTGTAAAATGTCAAAAGTCTCAAACAAACGCTAAAAGTATGTGCAACACTTTGTATGGGTATGAATCAGCAGAATCTTTTCCCTGTGCAACATATTGTCGTGAATGTAAACAAAAGTCTTTACAAGCAATGAAACAAAAGTTTGTCGGTTTGGGACAAGCAATTGAAATTTAGTGCTTAATTCATTAGAGTATGTACCGTCCTCGTGTTAGTGATTTTGGTTTATAAAGTTTCGACAATCTCACTCAGCTGTTTTACTAATTATACTAATTATGTATGGTAGGTTGAGTTCTATTGCATGACAACATTGATAACATTTGAGGCAATGGCAACACTGCACCTAAAAGTTGTGTGCCTTGGTGGTGCCAGGTATCGTCATTTAGGCTACGTTGGCTATTCGTTAGAACTTTGACTACACAGAGATGACTACACGTTCGTTTAAATAATAACTTGCTATTTCACTATAACTTGCTTGCTGCTTGCTTATATGTGGATCGATATGAGTTGATGATGATGAATCCTATATTGTGGATGCAGTGGTGCCGTTAGTAACTTCCTAAATAAAAAGGTACCTACCATCAAATTGATACAAGTAAATTACTTTGATTTAATGTTATATTCTATTTTTCTTTTTTGTTACCAACTGTATTGTTATCGTAGAATAATATTCACATACTATAAGTACCATAACTACTAACTTCTTAACATTACTTGGCCCGATTTTTTGGCTCCTTTGAACAATTAGGAACTGGCAGCATTGGCGCGCCTTCGACGGAGCGACGAGGACGAGGTGACGATCTTCGTTTTCTCGCGTGTCATTAGAAATTAAAGTTTACATGTTTTTCTCGAATTATCTTCATCATATGATAATCGTAAATTGACATTTTAGTGATTATGTGCTGTTATCTTATGAGTGCTGGAGGTGTACGATAAGGGTAAGTTATCTCAATATAATTGTTAGTGTTTGTACATTGTTGGCGGTCGAACGAAAATGTGTGATTTCATTTATTTCCTCAGATTTAATCGTCAGATGAGTAAAAACATGTCTTGTTTTAGGCATTATTTTTTATATTCAGCCGGTACCGGTGTGTTTGACGTCACTATATCCATATTACATTTAGTATTTGCACATAAGTTATCAAGAACATTTATTTGATTCATGTTTTACCTATATTTATAACTTAAGTTGTAGACGGTCCCACTCATGTATAAGTTATGTCCAGTGTATAATAGTGTTTTCAATAATTTATGGTCTAGCTGGAATCTTATTAGAATAGTTAACTTTTGAAACATGTTTTTCTCTGTACTTACCAAAAAGGTGCTTACCTACATAACTTTTAAATTGTTCTGATTGTTTCTTCTATTTATATTAAAAGTAAATCAATATTATTAAAAAATTTGTAGCTGCACTATGTAGTTCTATATTTTACAAGGATATTTATTTAAATTTGAAAATTAATAATTTGAGAATTCTTCACATACGCTACCCTGCCAATAACTAAATACAACCTAAATTTATATTTGTATCAATAATATTCCTTTTATATCTTCTCATAGAATATGTGTCATTCCGGACAAGTCAAAATTAATGTAACTAGTACAAATCCATCAACAAAAACTTTTAGTTACATGTTAATTTTTTTTTAATTGCTTATTAGGCAAGCATTTGACAGCAGTCTCACCTGGTGGTAAGTATCGACACGGTCGATGATGTAGCATGCTTGCCCAGAAGATACTTATTCGCTCTCGACTTGAAGACTTTCAGATTATAGTTTTCGGTAAACATAGACGCTGGTAAGGTGTTCCGTTCATTCGCTGTTCGGATTATAAATGTGAATGCAAAACGCTTAATGAAAGATAAAGACTAGTAAGAGAAAGTTGGTGGTGAAGTGATTGTGAAGGGCAAGGTTGCGTTTTTTCAGATATTAGTTGAGTGTGGGTGTTTGACATAATAATACTTCATTCTTTCTTTCTCTATATTATACAGGGTATCCTAGTTGGTGTTCCGGATCTACTCGGAGACATTTACAGGAACGCAATGATCTGTTTTATACACAGTCATCATTTCCCTGATGGTTAACACAAGTCCATAGCCATTGCAGTGCAATACAGAAGCTAAAAAAAATGCCAAACTTCTTTTGGCATTTTTAATATGAGCTGAATGTTAAATTGAATTTGTTTACCATGATGATGTGTATCAGTGGTCTAGCGGCAGCTGGTCTTTATTTAATGTTTTTAGTCAGCGCAAAATTTCAAATAATATATTATAAATACATTTACCATTACGATTACGAGGGTTACCAGCAGTTCCATCATCATCAGCATCAACCCATGTAGACCAGCAGTTTAGGAACTGGTTTTTTAAATATAATTTTAATGAAAAATAAAAGTAACAAAGGCCATCTCACAGGCAGGAAGGCAGTCCACATTACGATGCTGTATTTGTTTTACTTTAAACTTTTTTATAATCCCATAATTAGTCATTGGTAATGAACAAAAAGTGTTTATTAAGACTAGTAGAATTTCTATAATTAACATGGCATCCATATAGTATAGTTGATATTTCTCCAATCCGGCCAAAGTGATTAGCATCCTCGTTTACAATCCAATCAGAGATGGAATGAAACACCTTATCAACGTCTTTGTTTCCCGATGACTTTAATCTGGAAGTCTTCAAGTCGAGGTATCTTCCAAGCTAGCATGCTCCAGAGTCGACCGCGTCGTCGCTTATCATCAGTGACATTGCGGTCAAATCCTTGCCTATTTTGCATTTTTTTTTTATCAAAAGTAGGTTAATAACTGTATTCAGTTTTATCACTTCATTGTACAATCTAGTTACGAAACATGCGGGCTAATCTAATTAGCATCGTTCAAACAAGCAATTTCCGAATTCAAACAAACTCATTGCTAACAATCTTCTACATACTCAAATTGCTCTTAAATGATTCTAGTCTGCGTGTGCCATGGGAATGAACAAGATAGAATGGCCATTGTATTGTACGCCTTAAACAAGCTAGTATTTCATTTACATTTCTTTTCGACATAATACCAAATAATAGCGGTTCCATAGAAATTAAAAGTTGACTGTACTTTAAATTAATTATTTTTTATTTTAATAAGTATGAAAGTTCAGTTTATTTCCTGATAATTATCTGGGAGTCTTCAAGTTGTAATTGAATGCTTTTTGAAGAGGTTACTTCTTCGCAAGCATGCATAATCAGATTAATCAGTTATAATTACGTACATATGCTTTTACAGAAACACATTGGTACGTGCCCGCACTGAGATTTGAACTCACGACCTTCTCCCTGGAAGGCAGACGTTCTCACACTAGGCTACCACCGCCTTTTACGTTAACACAGTGCTAAATAGAGGCCATTCTACGTTCATATCAATTCCGCGGCCCTCACTAATTAATTGATAGCGCGAGTAAACAGGCGACCGGCGCTGCATATTGGTACGCGAATCGACGCTCGTGAATCTGTTAACTCATTGACTTTTCATTAGGGAAAAGTTTTGTTGTTATTTTTGAAATAAAAACTTCTTTAGGCGCGAAGAACATTTTTTGGATGACCAAAAAAATTAAAAGAAAAGTGTTAAACAAAAAGTTCTTATTACAAACCAAGTTCTTCTTATAAATTTAACCTCATTAGAAAAGGCTGGCCAGTGTTTATTAATCCTTATTAATAAACCCTTTCAAAATAATTCGAAAAAAATAATATAATAGCTCGACGATCCAATTCACAAGTAACTTAGTTTTCACTTCTATCGGCAATCCCAAAGATTGCCCCACATGTTTTTTTTTATGTGATACATTTATTGCGGTGGGTCTAGCCGGCTGTTGGCGTGGCGATGGCGCATGGCGACTCGTCGCAGCGCGCTGGTCTGTTCCGCTATGTCATATGACTCCCCTTTTCCACGCATATTTTCAACACAAAATTGCTCAGCTTCGATCAAAAAATATAGTATTCTCTACCGAGGTTTCGATGGTCCACATGGGCGTGTTGCTTTACTCTAAGTTATAGAATTGGGCCCCAGGCATCCCGCGGTGCGGCGGCACAAGTTTTTTGACCTAAGCTTTTATAAAATACCCGGTACTGCAAGTTGAACTAAATAAGCCCAAAGACTATCAATATGCTATTAGTTGCTTAGGAGTTCCGTTGTCTACCTTCCGCCTCTATCATTAGATCAGCTCGCCACTGTCGATGCGTCGTCGGAATTTGACAGCTACGCAAAATTTCAACTCCATTGACCTACTAAGGAAAGTGGGTCAAAATTGGCACGCGCCCTTTGACCTAAATAAACGTTCATAGTATCTATCATTATTAACAGTGCGGTTAATTTTGGTTAAAACTAGGTCTGAGGAGTACCATGGTCCCACACAACGGACTCAGCCAACTTGTGCTTAAGAAGTAGATTTAGGCTAGGTAAGAGTAATCGATGTGACAAAATGTAGTTAAAATAAATAACAGCTAATATCTATGTAGGTTGAGTTGGGTACAGTCAGCGAAAAAACTCGCTTGACATGACACATGACCTGAACTACTAATGTTGAAAAAAATACAACGAGAATTGTAATATCACAGTAAACTGGATTATCACTGTTCCGAGATGCTGGTTTTTATCTGGAGACATTTTATTGCATGTTTTGTTTGACTTCTTCTGTTAGTACACTTATGAATGTTCGGACAGTACGCAAAATTGACGAAAAATCAAAATGGCAGACAATTGGTATACGAAGGCGGTCAGAAGGCCTTTCAATTTGCTTTTGTTGTGTGCTAAATTAGAAGTAGGTATTTCGTTTTTAAATCGCTATGTTCACTAACAAGCATTAACGTTAGAAGCTGCTATGCCAATTGAAAGTGATATTAGTACATTTTAAACGGCCTTTTTGTTGTCAACAGTACCAGCTAGGCGCCGCGAACAAAATCTCGTTAATTAGAAAATAACTCATTGTTTGGCTTGCGTACGAACTAAACAATTAAATTCATTGTAAACCCGCGCTGCGTTTATTATTAGAAGACCTTGCTATTAGTTTAGTGTAGTTTGAAAGGAGTTCACACATCATAATTTTTTTTTCAACTTTGGTTTCGCGATTGGCCCAATCTCACCTCAATTTACGCTCGTGCAAAAGATATCACAATTTTCTTAATGAAAACACTGAGATAGTTTATTATTTTGTGGGGAGATGGCCAAATACTATTTGAAAATTCCCTTGGACTATTAGAAAATCTGACGGGTGAAGGGTCGCTCTCGGTGGGAATATTAACACATCATAGGTCCATACTACATGAGCGGTTCTCCCGCCTTGTAGCATTGACCATAGGTTACTTGCTAAGCGAAAGGCCTCCTTTCGTTCTAAGCTCGTTCGTTCGTTCTGAATGCATATGATCATTTCTTTTCTTTTTCGGCCTTATAATATGGATAAAAGCCTATATTTTCATCATCATCAGCGATTGATCACTGCTCAACGTAGACCTCTCTTAGTGAAAGCCACTATCCAAAAGCCGTGTAGTGTATTACCCGTATTTAAAGTTTTTTTATTATTTGATGACCAGTCAAAAAGTTTGACTTACGATTCAGTAAAGTGGTTATTTCTTTACCGAAACTTCCTGGATTTTGGAAAAAAACACGAAATTTTTGAAAATACAACACTCCTTCCTTTGCTTCCTTTTAATTTACGCACAATTTCAATATGTTAGGTCCGTAAAGTTATATTGAATGTTAGTCAATATGTGCAGCGACTGTACGTATGCATTGTCACTATTGTACGTAGTAACTATTATGCAATATGTCTTATTGTGAGCAAAGAGATGTAAATCTACGATTGTGAGCGCGTCTCGGCGGAACACATCTACTGTTGTTTATTTCAGAGCGCTTGCTTACCTATTTAACTCGCTTTTATTAGCTTCACCTGTATCACCTCTATCTATGTAATGGAATCTTTAAAAGTAAAGGACACGTCCTGATTTCGGCCTGACTGTAAAGCATTTCCGTCACCACCAAAAATTGTAGCTTTTTATTGTCTTCGATGCTTATTTTATTTATTGGCTATCACTGTTAAATTAGATTTTGAAGCAAATTGATGAAAACCTTAATATATTCTACCATTTCAGTCGATATTTCCAACAGGTTATTTTTAGCTTTTTTTAATGTTTTGGCTTAGTACGGTATGTGCTTTTAGTCAGTGTCAAAATTATAAGTTGGCATTCCATACCAGTTTTTTAACGTTATTTGTGCGTTCAATGTCAACTATTAAAATAATTCAAGTATTTCCTAATTTCAACGTTTTCTTTTTCATCCTGTCTTCATTTTTCTATAATATCTCCTTTACTACCTCAAGATTATAAGCTTAAAAGTACATAAATAACTCTATACAACTCGACTTGAATGTCAGAATATTTTCCCTATACATATATCTCCATAATCAAAAGTTAGAGAAAAAAAGTTTAATGACAGGTTTTAATTATGGTAATCCTCATTCTTCCCAATGCTTTACATCTCAGGCCAAAGTTTGTATCGGAAACTGCCGGTCTCCTTTCACAACTTCACGACGTCCGATTAACTTGAGCACACAATGATGAAGACCGATGTCAATACTATAATAAAACAATTGCGTGTTTGTTTAGTTTTTAAACTATAATTAATTTTATAGTACGCTTGTAATATGTAAACTGTATGGACCGTGTGATTATGTCGGATGTAACACGCCCACTGTTCGTTGATGAAGACTACACAAACCCTGTAAATTTTAAGATATGCCAGTGCTGTCCCCGAATTCTGTTGCTCTATTTTGTCATTCATTTATTCTTTGACCAAGCTGGTGCCACAGAATAATAAATAGCACAGACTGGTACGGAATGGGACATAGCCGTTACCTGCGATTTCGTTCACGTTGGTAAGTTATTTTCATCGAACACAGAAATAACGTTATTTTAATCGATAATAGAACATAGTTTCCCACCAAAGCCCCGAGGCCTATGTCAGCGCACCACGCTCAGTGCTGAGAACGCAACTCTTGTGTTTGTTGTATGGGAAAACACTATGGAGTGTGCAGAGCCGCACCCGTGGCTAGACAAGAAAATCGGCTCAGCAGTAAAAGTGTTAATAGCTCGGTTTATTATCTTTGGATTTAGATGCTAAGTATACCATTGCACAAGTCAGATTAAACGCTACTAAATAATGAAAACTGCATTGCAATTGGTTCAGTAGTTTTTACTTGATGGACAACAAAGAGACAGACATCACTTTGAAAAATTTTATATTCTGGCTGAATAGCATATTTTAAGTTTATCCATTTTTTCCATACATCCTTTTTTTTGTCTGTCAATTTTTTTTAAATATATCTTAAATGTATCAACTTTTTATATGTATGGATGTATCCATGCATTATAAAGCAGTTGGAAATACTACAAAAACACGTCATATTTATGTATAAATGGACGACCTTGTACATTTTCATGTCAGACACAGGATTTCGTCCGCACAGAACCGATAAGGCCCTGCCAGCAGTGCCAGCCCATTCGCGAACAATGATAAGTTTGTTTTCCTCTTTATTTTTATAGCATTTCTTCCTTATATCCTAATGTTTTTTGTAATGCTAATGGGAGTTCTTGGTTTATTTATATCTGGTGTGGCGTCGGATTGTGAATAAAGCCGCGACGTCGGAGCACATCGATAGGCAAATAGTTTGCCCATAGCAGCTATTGTAACTACGCGTAAGTTGAATGGGATTACTTTGGTCTAACTAGAAGCTTAGTAAGAACCTTTCTACTGACCTCTGAAACAGTTTCTGAAACTAAAGTAACAGATAGACGAGCCTTGCCTCTTATGCATTAAACACTTTCACTGCTGAGCTGATTTGCTTGTCTAGCCACGGGTGCCGCTCTGCACACTCCATAGTGTTTTCCCGCACTCGCGGCAAGTTATGAAAAACAACACGACAGATGTGTTTGCAGCACTGAAGGTGTTAAAATAGCGAAGAGATACTCCTATCGTTGATGCACTGATAGATGATAATTCCACATCTGGGTGCGTTGTTCCATTCATAGTGTTTAACTTTACTCAAACGTATGTAAGCGGGCTCCAAAATTGGCGGGGTGGGTAGCGGAGCGAGAAGCGATTTAATAAAAAATAACTTACAATGTCTTGCTGCTCGAACTAACTTTGTTTTTGTTTTTAATAGTACAGCTCGTAAGAACTACATATTAGATAATCCGTGCTACAGCCACAGAGTAACAAAATTGTATAAATCCCAGCGGTTTTCAGCACCGCACTCGCCGATTTTATAGCCACACATCTATCTATTCGGTTTATTTCTTTTTTTATGAGTGGATAAACGCCAGTTCGGATATAAGCCGCGCTGTTATAAAAGCAGTTTATCCAAAGATTCAACGATTTCAGGGTTCCTTTTATCGCGCTATAATCCACTTGTTGCTTGTCGTATACAGATCTCTGATTTCTCATGTAGCAAAAACTGGGCTACTTCCCAAAATCTCCAATATTTGTTCCCAGTCGGGACCACTTTTTTTGACGTAAACTTTTGCGTAATTTCAATTCCACGGATTGAATCAATCATTTGTCGTCGATAAAATAAAAATGTCCTCGAAAAATCTAGTGACAATAAAAAACTTTTTCTCCAGCAATAGATAATGAGGTCGTCCCTGACGTACTTTTTCGTCATTAGCACAAAGGCTACCGTTTGACCAGTACGATGTGGTCGAAGATACGTCCACGTCCATCCACGTTATGTATGACCGGCAACCCAGGTTACATCATACGGGACCATTACCTCCAAAACGGCACAATAAGAGAAATTCCGTTTGCACTGCCCCATACTGCTTTACGACGTACGTCTGTCTAATGCTCGTTTGTTTTCCAGTCACGTACCTAGTGGGATGAGATGCTATGGCGACGATAATTGGATGGTGATTTGCTATTGTAGAGTCCAGAGTACAATTATTTTGAAGTGTACAGTTGCTTTCTACTATTGTTTGAACGTCAACATCAGAAACGGGCGGGATATTGATATTTGCATTACTTGCTATGAGAGTGATTGATTTGTTAAGTACTGTTATTCGGATAGTACGGGTCTGTTTCAAGTGCCATGATCACGGACGAATCACGGATCATGATCTATTATCATCATCGACCATGTATTACTTTGTTCCGGTTTGAAGGGCATTGTTTCCAGCGAAATTACTGGGCGTATGAGACTTTAGAGCCGACGTCTCAGGGTGACGAGCGTAGTGCAGTGCCGCGCAGGATTATGCAATGCAGGGTTCTGGGTGGTGCTGTTATGGGCAGGCGTAGCGCTTACCACCAGGTGAACAACAGACTCGTCACGTCACTCAGGCGAAAAAAAATAAATTATTCAAGGCATGCTTCGCATACCATCAGGAAAAGTGTCAAGGGTTATTGCGATTTGTTCGTGTTCTGGCTGAAGGACGTTGTTCGTTTTCAGACTCGAGCCTGTAACGAGACAAACACGTGCTACCTTTTACATTTTTAGTCGAAATAATGGAGGACCCAAGGATTTGCGTGTCACAAAGCCTTTGAATTCTTTTCACGAATTTCTAAGCAGGTTTCCGGAGCGGAAATTTACATACCTAATACCACCCCTTAAGTGACGAACAATGAAGATGAGGACCCTTTTAAATCCTTTCTAATCCTGTTTATCTTAATTACCATACTGAAAAGTTAATTACGTTTTACAGTGTTGTTTTAAATAATATCTACTTATTAATTGTTCGCTGAATATGAACCGTAACAGATTGAAATGAGGGTTCGTATTTAAAAACCACAGTTCTCTTGGTATTTAAAACCAATTCCTAGTACAATTTAGACAGCATACGAATCTCTTTCATGCGACTGTAAAACTAAAGAACAAAGCCGAACTAAGAGCTCTAACAAAAACGAGTGGGAAACCTTTACACCAAACGTTTCCGTGAAAATAAACAGCATAATGCGGGGCTACATATGCGTTCGCGTTCACTAGCAATGATTGTCATCGTCGATATCATCGGAGACGTTGGACTATTTTGGTCCTTGTACTGATTCCATAGATTCTAGATATACTCAGTGACGTCTTTAGGAAAAATATACTTACTATATCAAGGACTTGTATACATGTGATCGTCTGCGGCGCTGTCTATATTGGTGACAGCTAAATAATGGTTTAATCTACTAATATCGATCGGTATACAAAAATATACCACCGTGAACACACCACAGGTTACAGCGAGCCATTGGCGGAGCGGTCTCAAGAAGCCCATTTTTCTTTCATTAGGTGCTAAGGTGATGGAATGAAACCCGTATCAATATATCAGCTATCGAATCTACACTTGTCTCCAACACCAATCAAAACTATGATACACAAATCAGTAAGAAGTCCAATAGTGTAGATGTAGCCCTAACATTAGAGGCAAGGTCCTACCGCACATCATTCATCTAGAACAGTCAAATAAACTTGTATCCAACAATATCACAGTATTCAGTTCATAGTCCGCGTTCAGTCCGAAAGTTGTGTGCAATTAGAATAGTGCTAATTAATTCGGAAATAAGGTTATGGAAAATTATAGGCGAAAATGTTCAAATATCGTGTCGTCGGCATCTTTTATGCATACCAGAGTGGTCTCTTAAATTTTCTTCTCAGCTACACCTATCGCAAAGTAACCGTTTCGTTGTCTGACTCGAGTTCCATAGCATTTTAGTATACTAAATGAAAATGCCTAATTCCCAAGGCTCCAAAGGGTTCGTTTGAAGTTATTCTCACAACCGCCGCGTTAGAATCAATATTATTTTTCATTTAGTCTTTTGTAAAGACATTTTAGATGAAATTTATATTACAGGATAGAATTTTACTAGCGAAATGAATAATTCGTTGGTATATTTCTTTAAATTCTTTTGCTAAAGTTTCAGTTTCTCAATCACACCAATGAAAGATAAAGTGCTAACTGTAAAGCTGGTGTACACCGAAATCACTATCAATATTTCGTTATGAATGCCGTGAATATAAAGCCTATTCTTCCAAGAAATTGCCTCGGAACCTCTCAAGCTTTCAGCCTCACTATATAGGTCACTACACAAAAAAGCGTGACACTACGCCTCATAGCTTTTTTCGTATATATAACTCGGCCCCTTTTTATATATAACTCCCCTGTTAATGGCTGATTAGCTACTCTGCCTCACCATATATTGATTGGTTTTATCTGGCCAGCTCATGGCTAGTTTAAGATAATATGTGTCCCCTAATGCCCGTGTTTTCACATTAAAAAATATAAGAAAAACTGAAAATTATTTGTGGTTATAGTTATATTATAGTGAGCTATTACACTGGTTCTGAATATAATATCTAGTAAATATTCGCTCGTATTATAAATGTTCCGAATCTGTAAAGTGCAAAGGTCGATTTTAACGATGTCGGATGGAGAGATCGTTTTGCAGTGTTACAAAAATGGTTTAACGATATTTTATTGACATCTAATAGTGTATTACACGGTGCTTTTTATTTTAAAATGCCATAATGTTGAACACTTTTGCTCATCAACGCTAAGCGTTTTAGATTGCTGCTCCGTAAAATCAGTTAGTCTTTCCTCGACACAATATTTTTGCTTCCATAATTAAAAAGGAACTTCGTCGTACAAAATTATTCTCAACGCGTAAGCGAACTGGTGTAAAAGCTCCAAACTTATAAAAGAAATCGACTCTAACGTCAACGCATTAGCTACAAAACCGCTCGGCATCCCAAAACTGGAGTCGTGAAATTTTCAGATGGTTATAAGTGAAAATCAGAGAAAACTATGTTACCCCGTGATTTGCGTCATAATCGTAGTGTTCAGTTACTACTTCATAGACTTGCGCCGTCTCTGGTATAAGTTTTTACTTCACTCGTTCTATATTGCGTGTGATTTGATGAAGCTATTGATGAAGTTGGTCGAGTTATACTGAAGATGGTTTGATTGTGTGCGAGGAGGTAAGTTGTTTTTATAGCGGAGCAAAGCTCACGAACTTTTTTCTGGAGCCAATTTTTCGTAAGATGTGACTGAAATCTGTAACTTCCAAATCAAGATATTGGGAAACATGAATCAAAGTCCGAGAAAAGTAAGGCAGATTTATTACTATGCAACAGAGTGCGCAGTGGTAATTCGCGTGATGGTAAGCGCCACCAATTGCAGTGCCATCCAGAACTGGAATTGCACCGCCCTCATCACCCTGTAAAATACTTTTTCGTATGAACTTTGTCAAAAGCAATATAACTAGTACCATCCGTTTCCAACACGATCGGCATTCTTTGTCAATTACAATTCAGTTATCAGACAATAATGTTTATCGGTACTTTTATCAACACTGATCCTTAAAAAGCTTTATCATGTGACGCGACCGTCAAATCGCATTCTAACTATTATAATCTCTGTGTGATTTCTGAAGCTAAACCCTATTCTATTCAATGTTTATTTTTTCATCTAAATGGAATGGTACGTTTTTGTTGGAACCAAGTTCTTCTGAGAGAATAGCTATTGCTATTCAACGTGGAAATGCAGCCAGTGTTCTTGGCACCGTGCCTCATGAACACCCTCTCTTGTTAAATTTTTAACTTAATTTGAAATATTTCGTTGTATCGGAAAATTTCCAGTAGTGCATCGCAATAACTTAGTACAAGCACTGAATGAATACATTATATTAGTAGTCCAAGGTTGAGATACTGAGGTTTATATTCAGAGACACATATAAAAGTCACCACGAGACACCGTCTTAGGCAATCTTGGCACTGGAATAAGAACTTGGGCACTGGTAGAGTTTAGGAGTTTCCTTTTCCTGTTCGAGATTCAACCAAGAATCACCACTTGAAAGGGAAAATTCGTGTTTCAAACTCAAACCATATTCAGTTAGTTATTAGTTTATTAGATCACATTTGATTTATTTTTAATTATTCTCTATGTATTTGAGACTTGAGTGTTTGGGTTGTAAAAAGGCATTACTTTTGCCTATTTGCAATAAATGATTTGAGTTTTAGGGTGTTATTCAAGAGACCTATCTCAACATTGCCGTCTATTATAGTTTATATAAAAACCTCCACAGATTGCCGGAGAGTAATCCAACGTGGAAGTACGATCTCACCTTGGGTTCACACAAACAAACGTCTGTAATGTAAACAGCAACTGCGTTGATCTATGATAGCTGGAATTACGCTCGGACATTGTCCGGATTCTGTTCTGGTTTGTGGCGTTTTGTTGGGAAACACGGAACTATAAACATTTATTATTATTAATGGTGAAGTAGGATAGAGAAATTACTAAGCGGGTACTCGCCTAAAAGTCTTGCTACCGAAATGATAGAACATACATTAATCGAAGCTTAACGTATGTTTTGTATAGGATCCTAACACACAACAATTATAAATGTATTGTGTTTGCAATTTGAGTTGTGTAGGAGGTTAAGATGTTCCCATTGCAAATTGATGCGGGTGCGAAGCTAACGTTTCGACAATCTTTTGTCGGAAATATGGTTATCTGTTCTTCAATACTAACCTTGTTTTATCAAACTTAGCATAGGACGCTCTGCAGCTTAGTAGTGAAAGGCCTCTTCTGCAAGAGACCGCCTGGGGAAGTACCACACCTTTGCCAGATATTCATCCGCCGAGCAGAAGTGTGCAAACATTACTGTGTTCGGTTTGAAGGGCATTGTTTCCAGCGAAATTACTGGGCGTATGAAACTTTAGAGCCGATGTCTCAGGGTGACGCGCAGTACAGTGCCGCGCAGGATTATGCAATGCAGGGTTCTGGGTGGTGCTGTGACTGTTATGGGCAGGCGTAGCGCTTAACATCGGGTGAACGACTTGCTCGTCTCGTCACTCAGTCGAAAAAAAAAAAAGCTCGACGGAGCAACGAAACAAAATAGATGGCAGCTGTTAGAAAAGAGGAACTGAAGATCGGGCTAAATGGTTTGCTTGGGAGAGGCCTATGTCCGGCGATGTACTGAAACAGGTTGATTCTGTTTTTTTTTTGTTTCAGTTTAATTCCAGGAGGCATACCACGACTTCTTATAGCGATTCAATTGAAGACCTAAACTGAACCGCGTCGCACAATCGTACCGTGACGTCTCATTTTTTATGTTGCTGCCATTTTCAACCAAAACTGGATCCAGTTTTGGTTGAAAATGGCAGCAACCTAAATTGAATCGCCTATAAGATGTCATGGTAGCCCTCCAGTACTCCGTCCAATCTATTATGTTTCCACTCTTGGAACGCATTTCTCAGAAAAAATAACTAGAACAAAACAAGTACCATAGATAGATAGATAGATAGATAAACTCTTTATTGAAACACTACAGAACAAAGAAAACTTAAAAACTAGAACAAAACAAATTACCATACCTCATCATCAGAGGTTATCTGCTGCCGCTCAAACAAATTCCTTTACTTTAACAGCTATTTTTTGTTTCAGGTGTCGTTGCATGGTGGGGGTAAGGAGCCATCAACATGGGGGACAGTTTCTTGCACCTGGGGGACATTGTCTCCCTGTACGCGGAGGGCTCAGTCGCAGGATTCTTGAGTACCTTAGGGTAAGTTACATAGCTATCTCTGTTTATCGGCAACGGTAGCCTCCGTGGCGTAAGTGGGTGACGAGCTGACTGCGAAGCCTGAGGCAGCATGTTCGCTACCCGCACTGGGTACAGATTTGTGTCAGGCACAGGTACTAGTTGATTCTAGGTGTTGTAGGATCATGGTCCTCGTAGTTTCTTCTTCTTCTTCTTTTGGAGTCAATCGTCGTAGCTCATACGAACTTTGCTAAGAATGTAGCTAAAGTCACCGCGTTGTCTGGTGCCGCGGTAAGTTCCTCTCCTGTGCAGCATGTAGGGCACGAGGGGCATGACAGCAGGTGAAGCATGGATTGATTTGAAGCTCCACAGTTACAATGCTCGAGATGAAGCCCTATTTGGCCAAGTTGTGCTCGCAGCGGCCGGTCTGGGTTTGGAGACGGTTGAGGGATATTGGCCACTGGAGGTCATGACCAGGTGGAAGAATCTCCGCTATCGTAGTTCCTGATTCCGTAGCTACAGAGAATCCTAGTGAGGGCTCAGGATATATGTATGTATGATCGTAACGCGTAGTTTATTTTGCACCCGACATGTTTCTTTTTCGAGAGTAATATAATATTTATCAGACAAAAACGGAACTTTGAGATCACTTCGTTTTCTTTAACATAAGTGGCCGTGATACCCTCGAGTAAACTTCGAAGGACCAAATTTATTCGCAAGGCCGAGAAAATATGGAATGGATAAATTGTTTGCGTTACAAAATTGTTACCAGCTTGGAAAACAATTCGTTGCCTAAAACCGAAAGTGTTTATTTATCTCGGTTGTTTTTATATAAATTGTATGTCGTAACGACTTACGAAAACGACTTTACTAGACCCAAACTACCACAACATTTTTATCCTTGTTTACCTCCCCTGACCCAATTTCTTCCTTGTTTCCATAATGGATATCTTCAAGCGAAGCTTTTACGACCGTCAGTCTGAAAGCTACGGAAAGTAAATACCACCTGCGCCCTGCGACTGCGTCCGCTTCTATTTTTCCGTAATACACTTGTCTAAAATTCCATCAAAGTCAGTTCAACTGAACTAATAGAATAGAACAGAATAGAAAACGGGGGCCCGGTCCGGATAACATAGAAAGATAGATAGATAGATAGATAAACTATTGAATTACCACAGAACAAAGGGAACTTACAAACTAAAACAAATCAAATTTAACAATTAGTGTCACGATGGGCGGTCTTATCGCTGAGAGCGATCTCTCCCAAACAACCATACTAACATACCTTCGAAATGATTATCGGGTGGCTCAAAATGTAAATGTTATAAAGTAGGCGATAATCGCTTACCATTAAGCGGACTAGCGTCTCATTTGCCATTATGGCGTAAATCCGAATACTACAGACAAAGGTTAGCATTTATTTTATTAGTTAAGATGAATTCTTCCAACGATAGAGTGGGGCGGAGGGACGGCTGTTGGTCCTTTTGTTCCGACACCTCCCCGAATGCTTGAGCCGACATTGATGTAATCAACCGACACCTGCCTTCCAAGATGGATGTGTATTTGTTTAGGTTTGGTCCTGGCTTATTGATAGCGGTAATGGATGAGTAGTAATCTGTGGGCTTTAGAAAACAACGATACCGAGTTTGCAACTCGGCCCCGTATCAATGACTGAATTGAAATCAGTTATATCCGGATTTCCATCGCTACGTGCTTCGGAAAACATCGCGAGGAAACCCACATACCTACCCGAGAATTATTTCGGAGGTAGGTATGTATCCACCAATCCGGACTGGGCCCCGTGGTCGATTATGGCCTGAGATCCTCACGAAAGTGAGGGCAGTCACTTACTCAGCATCGGGACAGTATGGGTTGATGAAAACGTGCTTCGGAAGACACAGACCGTCGATCCTGGGCCCTTATGCGCTATGACCAGTTGACCACCTAGACTCGTGACATGGCCACGTTACGTTATGTTCGTGCTATCCGCCAATGTCGAATTTCATAAAAGTAACTAGGCGTTTTACACGCTCGTTTCGAACTGTCTGTATAAGAAATAGAAAGTGTCTAATATGAGATGACGCCGCAGTCGCGCGGCAAACTCCTGCATCGCGCAAGCTTTTGTCGCGGCCCATCGGAGGTATCCTGACAGTACTCGTAGCAAACACAAAAAAAAAAGAATTTGCGAAATCGGTCTAGCCGTGCACGCGTAATGCCGTGACTAAGGGAAATAGGGATTAATTTTATATATTGTCCTTAGACATTATTGTATTTAGACAAGCCTCTGAAAGCCATTTAATTATACCCAACCCTTCTAAGCGATGCATCCCTTGGGACTTGTAAAACGTCCCTCCAGTAATGCGGTCAATACGAAAATATGACTTCTGCCAACTAATGGAAATTCAAGGGCAAAACATCAATTGCCATCCATGAAATTTAACTCTGAGACGACGCAAGAAGCTTTCTTCAAAAGAGGTAATAAATAGATTTCCATTTGGATGGGACCTTTTGCCTCTAATAATATTAGGTAGAATAGAAAAGGTTTCTGATTGAAAGAATACCGATGTTGGATACATTGGCATTTTTATTTTATTTCACTCAGTGACGAGACGAGCAAGTCGTTCACCTGATGGTAAGCGCTACGCCTTTCCATAACAGTTACAGTACCACCCAGGACTTTGCATTGCATCGTCCTGCGCGGCACTGCACTGCGCTCATCACTCTGAGACATCGGCTCTAAAGTCTCATATACCCTGTAATTTAGCTGGAAACGGTGCCCTTCAAACTGGAACACAGTAATAATTTCACACTACTGATTCGCGGATGAATATCTGGCAAAGGTCAGGTGAAAGGCTTGCTCGTCTCGTCACTCAGGTAAATGACAAAATAAAAGCCCTACGACATCCCAGTATTCAGCAGGCAGTACAATAATCTCAAATGACACGCACTTAAGCGGTGGGTGAGGTGGGTCTAGAAAGGTCACGTCACCGATATATCATCCCGCCCCCAGCGCCCGTGGCTCTTTCTAGGTCATTTGATCTGCACATCCTTGGAAACGGAGCGCCTAATCGGGGGAACATGACGGATGGGGAGCAAGTAAGAAAGAGAGAACAAATTTATTCTGACACAACTGCACATGACAACGAACACGTACACATTGAAAGACAAGACAAGAAAATGACACACAACGAAGGTAATAGTGTACGCAGATTGCCGCAGCGCAGCGTTGTCAGAAAAGGCCAAGTGTCAAGTGTACTGCGATTTTGGGGAGCAGGGTTAATTGTATAGCGCAAACCTCCGCAAGGGTCTTGTGCTATTTTTAGATTTACGGACGAAATAGTACATAGGTAGTTTTACACAAGCTTTTGATCTGCCCACAACAGTTACAGTGACACCCAGAGCTTTGAATTGCATAATCATGCGCGTCACTGCACTGTGCTCGTCACCTATCTATTCTGTGTCGTCACCCCGAAACAGTGGTTGAAAAGTCTCATATGCCCAGTAATTTTGCTAGAAAGAGGAAATTATCGTTAACGAAGTTGCTAGGGCTACACGCTATGCGTCATGCTTCGCATTCTGATAAAGCAGTAACACAATTGTCTACATCTAAAATAAGTATTGAATTTTAGAAGTCGGGTAAAGCGATAATAATGAAAATAATCTATATAATGAGTAAGATAGAGCCTTTACGATATTGAAATATCGATTGTGCCTGTTATTTAAATTACGGGCGGTAATTTTTAGTATGCCGAGGACTTTCATTATTTATTTACCCAACAATAGTCCAAACATAAACCGGTGTTCGTTCGGGCGGGTCTCTTATTTTATTAGTTATAATCTCACTGGATTTAATTAAATCCCGGCTCAGGATTTCAATTTAGACGAAATTAGGTTATTACCTGGATTGTTTTGCAGAAATTAATGTAATGGGTAACAAAGAAGACAAACCTCCTATTGATGAATGTAGCTTAGAGGAGTGAATACATTATGAGCAGGCGTGGCGCTTACCACCAGGCGAATGACCTGACTCAGTCGCTCACTTTAGTAATTCTTAGAATAAATGCATTCAGAATAATGTTGGTCCCATGTGAATAAACATTATTGAGCACAGGTTTTAATAAATAATAGTACCTCCATACCAGCTTACAAGTTAGCTCAGAATAAGTAAGTGGAGTGGTTCCAGTTAAAGACGACAATTTACGAATCACCTCACCAATTGTTCTGCGAACTCCTTGGAATGAAGTCATTGGATACACTTTAATAGGCCCCTATTGAGCTGATGAGTAAATTACTCCACGTCGTATATTGGAACGAATCAATATAGATATTGTACTGTCACTGCAATGCATATGAATATGACTTTGTATTTCATTAATTGATGATGCAAAGACTACAAGTTGATTTTTTTTTTCCGTAATGTTGGTATGACTATAGGTTGATTAGCTTACAAATTTGATTTTATAAGCGAATACCGTTATGCCTCGAAGGAAACCTCCTGAAGAGACCGCCTGGGGAAGTACCAGACCTTTGCCAGATATTCCGTTTCCGGTTCTGTTCCGGTTTGAAGGGCACTGTTTCCAGCGAAATTACTGGGCATATGAGACTTTAGAGCCTTTATGTCTCAGGGTGACGAGCGCAGTGCAGTGCCGCGCAGGATTATTCAATACATACTGAGTGGGACTGTAACTGCTATGATTCCATCAGGTGAACGACTGGCTCGTCTCTTTATGAATTTTTTCGGCATTTCCACATATACCTACTGATCTATTCCTACTGGTAGGGAAGAATGGTTTTTTTTCCACCTATTACTACTATGAGGAAACGTGGATATTTTTCTTTATTAACCTGTTGTGTGCCGATGCTGCGCAAAGCTCTCCCCCATATCTTTCCACACGTCTCTTTCGTAAGCTTAGTCTTGCCAACCAACCTCAAAGGAACCTAGTAATTGCAAATTGCAAAATTTAACAAAGCATTACAGTAACAGGAATTACAGCAATTTTAGCTTTTTTTTTTAATTATATTTTTTAGTGTAAATTGTAACGCCATCTTTTTCGCCAGCGACGACGTCTCCGACCATCACTAACAAAACAAACAAAAAACGTGGATGAACTCTAGCATAAGTGAACGGTGAACTGATAACATATTTATGCCAAGTTTTGCTCAACAGGTTGGTAGATGACAGGTGCGTAGTGTGCCCCGAAGCGGGCGACCTGACTGATCCACCCAAAAAGTTCCGAGGTGAGTGTTTTGCATTATACAGGCTGTATCAAAAAGTTCAACTGTGAGTGTTTTGCATTATACAGGATGTTTCAAAAAGTTCAATTACTGAGTTTTATTGGGAAAATGAAATTGTGACGTTGGTAAATGATACAAACCCAAAAACGTGCATTCGTGTTGTCTCCAAAACTCCCAAGAAGTTTCAGTACTAGTCTACCTACTGACTATGAACATGAGATTTTAACTATTTACCACAGAAAATCTAAAACACTTGAAAATATGAACTCTGAACACTGGCTAAATGGAATAAATAGTACAGAGCCAAAACGAAAAAAAACAGTTCACAAATTACTAAAAAACGATTACGGATTTTTTAAAATACAACACTTTTGCAGGGAAGGCGAATTGATCGACACTGTCTTTTACAACCTTCCCTTATAAAGTATTAAACATTAAGTACAATTAGGTTTCCTATCTGAACTGAACATACTTCTAACTCACTAGTAACTTAGCCAACCGAGTCCCCATCTGATAACTTATTCAAGTTATTTCCTCGCGACGTGGGTACTTCGCTTTACAGATAAACCTCTTCCCCCCCCCCCCCCCCCCCTCGGTTTCAACAAAAGGGTCGAACTTGAATAAATGATTATCGCTAATGCTCACTTGGAGATTTTAGATTTCTGCTTTGTGAGTTAAGCAAAGGGTTCATTGTCATAGTCGTAAGAGATGTTTTGAATTTGTAACTTGAAGTTGATATGTAATTTACATTTGTACCGAACAATTTAGCAGCTCATTGTCGGTACAAATATCTAACGTAATGTCTTTGAAATAACATACCTATTTGTGCGCACTGCCACGTGGTTGTTAGGACAGCAGTTCCTTCCGAAAAGTACCTAACACGTTCAGTGCTGAGAACACAACTGTCGTGTTTTTTACAACTTGCCGCGAGTGCGGCAAAACACATCTGACAAGCAAAACGGCTCAGCAGTCAAAGTGTTCAAAGATAAAAAGACCCAATTGTGTGGATTGCAAAATCGAACTTGCAGTAGCCGCTTGCGAACCGCGCGGTTGCGGATTCGAATTCCGCGCGGGGAAAATATTTGTGTGAACCATACGTTTTGTATTTGCTTTGAGGCTTGATGTTTGTGACCCCACGATTCTTTTAGATACAGGGAATCCCTGTTAGGGGTCAGAATCTATGTTCGAGTATACCACGGTATATACGGTAAACCACCGTCCAACCTCTTCGTTACTCTTCTCCGTGCATGGTTGTCTGGAATCTGGAAGAGATCGCTCTCAGCGATAACACCGCCCACTGTGAATCTAAATGTTTAAGTTTGATTTGTTTTAGTTTTTAAGTTTTCTTTGTTCTGTGGTGTTTCAATAAAGAGTTTTATCTATCTATCTATCTATCGTAACTCGTTTGAATTGGTGTTCATTCCAGATTGCCTGTTCAAGATATGCCCTATGAACCGCTACTCCGCTCAAAAACAATTCTGGAATACTGCCAAGCAGTCCGCCAATTCCAACACCGACACAGGATTACTGAAGAGGTTAAACGTAAGTATTTAAAAGGACTTAGGCCGGTTTCAGTACTCGACCGACCGTCGGCGCGTACGTCGCGTCGGTCGCGCTTGTCATTTGTATGAAAATTGACAAGTCGTTACAGTGGTCGACCGACCGTACGCACGCGTCTATATTGCTTAATTTTCATACAAATGACAGCACGACCGATGGTACGCACCGACGGTCGGTCGAGTACTGAAACCGGCCTTAAACGGCATTGTTTTTTTTTTTAAGATAGTCGTTGCAAAACCATTTCGAAGAATAGTCTCACTGGTCAAAACAACAGAGTGTATTCAAAAAGAATCACCAATTCCCCATATTGACCACCAATTCTGTTCTGCAACCACTTCTGCTTACAATTGAACTAAGCTCAGTAATTTATCGTCAAAAAAAACTGATGCTGCTAAAACGGCTTTAAATCGTTATCATGAAAATTATCTTTTGTCACTTCTAGTCTTCAATTTAATTTTAAGGCATTGTTTTTAAAATATTTTTCTTAAATTATAAGAAGATTAGAATTTGAATCCAAATACTCTAAAGATTTTCCTACATAGCATAATAAAAATGCGCGTGAACTAAAATAAATCTTCAGTTGAAAAAACCTCCCGAGCGTTCACCCCACTAAATCAATCGTTAGCTATGAATTCCTCAAACGTGGTCATTATTTACGGAACGCATTTAGATTGCCTCAAGTGTACGGAAATGACCGATTTTTTGTATCTAGCTAATTTCTGATCAAGCTTTATGGAACACTGCAATTTACCACTCTTTTGCAATAAGAACGTGTTGAACGTGAGATAACACGTTCTTGTCGAGCGATACGCTGTCTACAATTGCCACAGATTCCATCCAATAAAAATATAATCTAATCCTTTATCTCAACCGCTATATTGGCGTTACAACTTGCCATTAAAAAGTGAGCCCTATTGCTATCTGCTTAAAACTATTTTTCTACGGTTGTTAGGAGTCCAGTGTTAATGAATGATGTTCTGTGGGACGATAATACTTCTACCTAATTTATTTTCTAGGACATTTGATCCAGAGATATATTGTTGTTGAAGGAAAACATTAGTTAAACTTAATACACGAGGGCCTATTATTGTTTGTAGAAACATTATTAGTTTGATCAATGGCGGTCGTTATGTTATTTTAGTAAAAAGTGGAATTTTAATATTCTCAGATTTTATAATTTACTAGGTGTGCCCTGCCACGCTTCGCTGTGGCACATTAGCACATTCGCTGATATTTCACTGATGAAAAAAAATAGAAAAAGCAATCCTTGATGCGGATTATATATCATGCTAAAATTTCAGCTCGATCGGTGCAGAACTTTTTGAGTTTTTGAAGCGTACACAAACCAACATAACATTTATATATATAGATTATATTCTTAGACTATATATTTTTTTAAATTATGCAATAAGTTCAAAGTTATCTCGTATGATTTGTTTTTATAAAGTTACTAGCTGCGCCCCGCGGTTTCACTCTTGTTGAGTATTATCTATATATGTGTCTTTAGGCACCGTGGTATGGATATGTTATAAACATTAGTAGGTAATTCTTATGGAAGACAACTCCAATAATACCTTGGCTAGTGTTCAAATCAATCAGCAGCTCAATTCATAAACGTTTCATCCATCATAATTGATAAAACATAGAGATTCATCTTTCATTTTGTTTGGCTCGTGCGCCATGATGAAGACGGATTTATCATATATGATGTTTTGTTGATGTTAGAAATGATTGAAATGTTACCCACCTTATTGGGACGTTCTTATTAGTGTTTGTTTTTTTTTTTTGTAAAACTGTTACTGTGAGCTTGTCGTGTGGATGATGGTAAGCGCTACATTTGCCCACATAGAGAGATACTTGTCCATAAGAATTGCATTGCCACTACTTTCGTTGAGTTGAGAGTTTTTTATCATTCTAAAAATGTCTGAAATCTTACATAATATTTTTTTAAAGCAGACAGTTTCCTTTATTCACTTGAATTTAACACTTTGACTGCTGAGCCATTTGCTTGTCTAACCACGGGTGCGGCTCTGCACGGTCCATAGTGTTTTTCCATACAAAAAACACAACAGTTGTGTTTTGCCGCACCCGCGGCAAGTTGTGAAAAAAACGACAGTTGTGTTCTTAGCACTGAAAGTGTTAAAAAATTCATGCCAGTCAAGTTCCTGTATTACGGTGACAGCGAGCTGATCTGATGATAGAGACGGAAGGTAGACTAGGGAACTCCTCAGTTAGATTGATGTTAGCTTAGATTGATGTTGTTTGACTCACTGTGATTGTATCGCTAAATATTGTTGCACGGATTATCTGATAAAAAAAAAAGTTTTTTTATGATTATAAAAAAAAGTTTTTTTAACAATGTTGTTTTGTATAATTTTGAACGACATTATTTTATTTTGTATGTGTTTGGTTGCAGCATGCCGCTGAGATAGAAAAGAAGCAGAACGAGCTGGAGAACAAGAAGTTGCTAGGGACTGTCGTGCAGTACGGAAGCGTCATACAACTGCTGCACGTCAAGTCTAATAAATACCTGACTGTAAGTTTGCCCTTAACCTTTTGAACGCCAAAGGAACTGCAGACGGGTATCATCATCATCATCAACAACCCATAACGTCCCACTGCTGGGCACGGGTCTCCCCTCACTTTCGTGAGGAGGATTAGGCCATAATCCACCACGGGGGCCAGATCCGGATTGGTGGATCACATACCTACCTCCGAAATAATTCTCGGGTAGGTATGTGGGTTTCCTCACGATGTTTTCCTTCACCGAAAAGCGAGTGATAATTACGTACATATGTTTTACAAGAAACACATTGGTACGTGCCTGCACTGGGATTTGAACTCACGACCTTCTGCTTGGAAGGCGGACGTTCTCCCACTAGGCTACCACCGCTTTAACCGCAGACGGCTATAATAGACAAAAAACTTGGCAATACAAATTTTTTAAAATCCTAGAAAAAAATATGCTAGTATTTTAAAATGTAGTATATATATATTGTATTGTAATTTACATCTAATTATCTTTTCTACAAAATGGATACCACATTTTTATTAATTTTTAAATAATGACGAAAATTTAAAGGAAGAAAGAAGAAGTTTTGAGTTTTGAGATTTATTTATTAAAATGAATATTAAACATGACCCTTGAAGGGTTAAAGTTAGGAAATCAAATAAATTTATTTATTACATTTCTTAATTACTTAGATCACATTGAAATACTTGATTTACGAATAAAAGGTCAGGAAATCGTTGTAATTTAACTTGTTGTTTTTTGCAGGTAAACAAAAGGTTGCCCGCGTTGTTAGAAAAGAACGCCATGCGGGTACACCTCGACGCTAACGGGAACGAGGGGTCGTGGTTCTACGTGATGCCTTTCTACAAACTACGTTCCACTGGTAAGGTCGCCCTACCTACCACGATGTATCAACCAAAACAACTTATCTCAGGGCATGAGGTTGAAACATCGACACCAAAACAGATGATATCTATTTCATAACTCGAAATAAATACCACCACACAACACACCCTTGCACGATACACATATCCTCACATAAAATAAACACAGACACACACCCTTACACAACATAGTTACAACAATAACACGTCACATTCATACATTCAGTCACTCATTCATTCATTCATTCTTTCATTCAGTCATTCATTCCTTCTTTCATCTTTCAGGAAATAGCAATTTGTCATACTATATAATTGTCAACGTTTCCAGGCGACAACGTGGTGGTAGGTGACAAAGTGATCATGAACCCGGTGAATGCGGGACAGCAAGTTCTGCACGTCTCTGCCAGCTACGAGCTTCCGGATAACGCCGGCAGTATGGAGGTAACATGTCATTATAATTTCGCTATTATTATAAATGCGGATGTTTGTGTGTTAGTTCACTCTTCACGTACTACTTTTTTATCCCGTACAAACTGATGGTCTCTGTGGGATATTAGCCATCGCAAGTAAAACCACGGGGTGCTGCTCACACCCGCACACACACATCACATACATCACATACATTAGAAAAGAAAAAAAACTAAAAAACAGAATAAAATGTTGAAGTAAAGAATTTTCTTCTGTTCTTTTAAAGAAACACTATACTTACTTAGAAGACTATTTTGGTCTATAGTATGTAGAGATTTATAATACCCTGTATGAACACAGAATACTTGTTATCCCGGGAATCGTGGGTAAACCACGGGGTACAACTAGTTTCACTTATAATTCTGTATTGAACAGGTGAACGTGGTAAACTCCTCCACATCCTGGAAGGTGACCCTGTTCCTGGAACACAAGGAGAACCAGGAGGAGATCCTGAAGGGTGGCGACGTGGTCCGGCTGTTCCACGCCGAGCAGGAGAAGTTCCTCACCATGGATGAGTACCAGAAAAAGCAACACGTGTTCCTCCGCACCACGGGCCGGTCCAGCGCCACGGCCGCCACTAGCAGCAAAGCGCTGTGGGAGATCGAGGTAGGGGGTGCTTGCAGGGCGGGGTGGGGCATCCTTGCAGGTCAATAAGTATCTTTGAAGGGCGAGGGGTTAATTGAATGTTTTCTTACAGGTGGTACAACACGACCCCTGCAGGGGAGGTGCGGGCCACTGGAACTCAATATTCCGGTTCAAACATCTCGCCACCGGACACTACCTAGCCGCTGAGGCTTGCATTCGGCTTCCGTAAGTGTTATACTGCAAAGACAACTCGATAAGTCCCTGATAAACGTAATCCTTATTGCCAGTATAGTTCAATTCCAACATTAAAAAAAAATTTTTTTTGTTCGGAAGAGATCGCTCTCTGCGATAAAACCGCCTATTTGTGACATCTAATTGGTAAATTTCATTTGTTTTAGTTTTAAAGGTTTCTTTGTTCTGTGGTATTTCAATGATGAGTTTATCTAAGTATGTATCTATCTATTTAAATCTAATCTATATTACTCGACTGCGCCAGAGGGCGGGTTATGGTTTTTTTTTACAAAAAATTGTCTATTATGCCTGTTTCGTTTATTTGATTGTTTTATGCAAATTTTAAAACTCAAACTCAAACTCAAATCATTTATTGTAAATAGGCAAAATATTGCACTTTTACACGTCAAAAAAAAAAAAACTTATACATAAGTATAGAAATACAAAAAAATAAGTCAAATTTTATGATCTACGAAACTAATGATTATTATCTAATTATGGTTTGAGTTAGAAAAAGGATATTTCCCTTTCAAGTGGTGACCCATGCCTGAGTCTCGCACACGAAAAGGAAAACTCCATTGACTCTACCAGTGCTTCGGAAATACGCCCGTTAGAGAAGATAGCACCAAGAAACTCTACGGCGATGTCATTTTTTAAATTTTAGTACTTCTTTTTTTTTTTTTTTTAAAGCCATAATATACAATATAAAAATAAATTATTCTATTGACAATATTATGATATACCATTATTACCAAACTATTAAATTACATTATTGAAATTGCATAAATTACGTTACTTATCATTATCATGGAGATTGGGACATTGAGGCCATGCATTTTTGTCTTTAACATAGTCATTAATAGTGTAATAGGCTTTCTTTATGAGATTAACCTTAATAAATGTTTTAAACCTCTGCATGGGCAATTGATCAATTCCCTCTGGTAACTTATTATAAAAGCGTATACAGTTCCCCATAAATGAACCATTAACCTTCTGCAACCGAAATCTAGGTACATTCAGTTTATTTCTATTTCTAGTATTAAAGTTATGAATATCGCAATTTTTGACAAAGTTGTTGATATTTTTCCGAACGTACAATAAGTTTTCATATATGTATTGACAAGCCACTGTAAGAATATTGATCTCTTTAAATCGTTCCCGGAGAGAATCGCGGGATTTCATATTATATATGGAACGAATTGCTCTCTTCTGTAGCACAAATACTGTTTGGATATCCGCGGCTTTACCCCACAACAGAATACCATATGACATAATGCTGTGAAAGTAACTGAAATATACTAATCTTGCAGTGGCTTCATCAGTAAACTGTCTAATTTTGCGTACAGCAAAAGCTGAGAGATAAATTGGCAAAACTGCAATCGCAATTGACCGTCCCCGGAGCCCTTTACGACTATAGTGCGTTGCGCGAACTGTCAAATGTCTGTAATGTAAAATTTATGATATATCCAGAGATTCTCAAACGGATGCTGACGAGCCGGCGTACCAGCTAGTGTCAGTGCCGCACTCCTCAGAGATAGCCACGCTGTTCGAGCTGGACCCCACCACCATGACGCATTGCGACTCGCCCGTGCCGCAGAGTAGCTACGTCAGGTGAGACTTGCGGGACCGGCGTCAACTGAACCCGGAACCAGAAACTGAAACCAGAACCGTCATCATCTAAAACTAGAACCGGTGGCAGTTAAAACCGGAACCGTTATTGACTGAAACCGGAACTGATACCTGTTGAAACCTGAAACGGAAACCACTGGGAACTCAATTGCTTAATTGTACTCGAGCTTTATCCCATATTTTTTTACATAACTAACGAACAATCCATCCAAAGGTTTCCTGGAAGAAGCTGCTTTAAGCGATAAGGCCGTCCATTGTACCACTTTTTAAAAAAAATGTATATTTTATTCCGTTTACTTAGGCTTTATGGTGTTCAATGAATAATTATTGTATTGCAAAGTGTTCTTCTTACAGATTACAGCATTTGTGTACACATACGTGGGTACACTCGACCTCCATTCCCATTGATAAAGACGAAGAGAAACCGGTTATGTCCAAGGTATGGAACATCTAACTTTATATTATTAGCCTTAAATTTCAATTTTGCCTAAGACAAACTGAACCACTGTAAATCCTACTAATATTATAAATTTGAAAGTATGTGAGGATGGATGGATGGATGGATGGGTGCGTGTTTGTTACTTACCCACGAAGTTGGTCCGCGAACAGTACATACTGCGGAAATCGATATAGACTGTTGCTACATAAATAATTTTAAGATCTTTATACACAAAGTTTTATACAATAAAATTTATTCTTATTCTTATTCTTGTTACTCTTTCACGCAAAATTGCTTAACGGATTTGGATGAAATTTGGCACACAGGTTAATTACCCACTAAGCCTATTATTGGTCTAGAGTTACAGAAACCATTTGTTAGATAGAGAGTTTTTGTAGTGCGTTCCTATAATTCTTATGTAATTCATATTATTCTTTGCCCATTGTACCCTTGTTTACCTATTGTAATTCTTCTGTACTGTGTTTATTTTTGTTTCTGGTGTACAATAAAGAGTTTTTCTATTCTATTCTTTATTTCAGGTTGGCTGTTCCCAAGTGAAAGAGGACAAAGAGGCGTTCGCCCTGATATCCGTGTCACCTAGCGAAGTGCGGGATCTAGATTTCGCGAACGACGCGTGCAAGGTCTTGTCGGCGCTGTCGACGAAGCTGCACCTCGGGAATATAGAGCATAACGAGAGGAAGTAAGCCACATTTTGCATTGTATTTTATTAGTGCTCTAGGACCATTTTATAAGTATCATTATGACATTTAGATTTGTCCTAGGCAAACAAGTTGAAAAATAGTGCCAATTCTGTTGGTACAAACTGAGATAATTTTTAGTTTATTCAAATTAAAATGTTTTTTTTTGTTACTTTTTAATCTCATAATATTTCACAAAAATATATTGTACATCCGTAATGGATATAGAATGTTGCAACATATGTTAATGTTAAGATCTTTAGACATATAGTTTTATACAATAAAATTTATTCTTATTCTTACTCTAGAGATGGTATGAACTTTTAGTTTATTTTTGCCAACAAATATGCTGCAAATGATTATTAGGTTTTAGACAGAGGCATAAGTTTTTAAAAGGTAAACCTGCTATCATCGACAGCTAGTGATTCAATATATTAATAGCAGTTCCCCGCCGATTGACCTGCGATTCCCGCTATGTAAAGTATTTTAGGTGTTAATACAGTGTATTTTCACGTCCACGCCAAATTTCATTCAAATCCGTTCAGTCGCCGTGGTGCAAAGGGGGAACAAACTAACACACATGCACACAAACTTTCTGAGTTATTATATTAGTGTGATATTTTTAATATATACTCAAATAATTTTCCTTTATTAATTTTCAGAGCATTGACAAGCCTCCTTCAAGACATAGTGTACTTCATAGCGGGCTTTGAGAACGAACCCAACAAATCCGAGGCTTTAGAACTAGTTGTCGAAAACCCGAACAGGGATCGGCAGAAGTTGGTCCGCGAACAGTACATACTGCGGCAGCTGTTTAAGATTTTACAAGTAAGTCTTTTGGCAAAAAACGGCATCATCATCATCAACCCATAACGTCCCGCTGCTGAGCACGGGTCTCCCCTCACTTCCGTAAGGAGGGCTAGGCCATAATCCACCACGCGGGCCCGGTCCGGATTGCTGGATAACATACCTACCTCCGAAAATAATTCTCGGGTAGGTATGTGGGTTTCCTCACGATGTTTTCCTTCACTGAAAAGCGAGTGATAATTACGTACATATGTCTTACAGAAACACATTGGTACGTGCTTGCATTGCGAAACGGCGTATGGGTTTTTGTAGTGAAAGTATTTTATCAGGAGCAATTTTATAGCAATCGTCACTCTTTTTTGTTACGCTCGACCGTCACGTAAGAGATGACACTTTAACATGAACGTTTATTGAAAAAAAATTGAAATAAGACAACGAGTTCAGGAGTAAAAGGTCATCATAGATTATACAATGTTTTTGTATTGACATTTCTCATCTCAGTTGTCAGTTTGCTCACAGACTTTAACCACAATCAAAAGAGTATTTCATGGAAGTTTTTTCTACTTTCATTATGTCTCGACAAGACCTTGAGAACATTGAAGGGTCGGAGTGAGAGACAAATAAGAATAGCTTCACTCCTTAGCTGTGTATTCTTGTATGGGTTTCTTCACCACCTAGAAACCGAAATGATAATACATCTTCAAGAGCTTTGTCACCTAGATGAAGTGGTACTATTTATTATTGTAACATGGTGGTGCTTATATTCCAGGGTCCGTTCCAAGAAACGTCAGAAGGCGAGGCGTTCCTAAAGATAGAAGAACTGCATGACCCGCGGTACGCGCCTTACAAATATATATTTCGACTCTGTTACCGGATACTGAGGCTTAGCCAACAGGACTATAGGAAAAACCAGGTGAGAAATGTTTTATACTAGGTATATATAGCCTGGAAGTTTACAAGTCGAGGATGAATTATTTTTTGAATTTTTCTGAGTGATGATACGAGCACATCGTTCACCTGGTGGTATGCGCCACGTCTGCCCATAAATGTTACAGTGCCACCGAGACATTTGCATTGCATAATCCTGCGTGCACTGCACTCGTCACCTTGAGACATCGGCTCGTAGAGTCTCATATGCGCAGTAATTTCGCTGGAAACAATGCCCTTCTAAACCGGAACACAGTAATGTTTTCACACTACTGGGTGGCAGATGAATATCTGTCAAAGGTGGTACTTCCCCAGGCGGTCTCTTGCAGAAGAGGCCTCCCACTACAACTATGGTATAACCTACCACCACAATGTTATAATTTCAGGAATACATCGCAAAACACTTCGGCTTCATGCAGAAGCAAATCGGATATGATATTTTAGCGGAAGACACGATCACGGCGCTGCTTCACAACAACAGGAAGCTGTTGGAGAAGCATATAACTGCTTCGGAGATCGAGACGTTTGTTGGTAAAGACTTCTATTGTTTTTTTCATAAATAACTAGCAGCGGCCCGTGGTTGCACCCGCGTAGACGAATATCCCGCAGGAACCGTCGATTTTTATGGGATAAAAAGTATACTGTGTTCTATTCCAGGATTAATTCTATTCTGTTTTAAGTACGTTTTGTTTTGGAATGCGTGCGAACTCACAGGCTCACACAGACAGCACGACATTGCTGGAAACACACACGGTCCCACGGTGCCCAAATGTAAAAACCGGTTCAGCAGTCAACGTGTTAATGAGACGCGATGGGTTTTTGCAGGCCTCGTCCGGAAGAACATGAAGACGTGGCAGTCTCGGTTCCTCGACTACCTGAGCGACCTTTGCATCTCTAATAAGAAGGCGATTGCGGTCACACAGGAGTTGATATGCAAGAGCGTGCTGTGCGCTAACAACTCGGACATACTTATTGAAACCAGGTGAAGTGGATTCTCTTTTTTTTTTATTCGACTCAGTGACGAGACGAGCAAGTCGTTCACCTAATGGTAAGCGCTACGCCTGCCCAACAGTACACTGCCGCCCAGATTGCATAATCTTGCGCGGCGCTGTACTGCGCTCGTCACCCTGAGACATCGGCTCTAAAGTCTCATATGTCCAGTAATTTCGCTGGACACAGTGCCCTTCAAACCGGAACAGGAACCGGTCCGGTTGTGTGTTGTTCTGTGTATGTGTCTTTTGTTCTGGAGTCTGGGTGTTTGTAAGAGTATGGTGCGGGAATCCTAGTCTAAGGGCCAGGAACTCGTATCAAGATAAAAGATAATAGATAGATAGATAAACACTTTATTGAACACCACGGAACAATGAAAACTTAAAATCTTGAACAAACAAACAATGAATGTCACAGTGGGCAGTCTTATCGTTCAGAGCGATGGAGCCATGCATGGATATGAATAACAAGATATAATAGTTTTGTTTAATATTTGACGCACCTTACAGACTTGTATCAACGAAATACGAGAAGAGTAGAAGGCCTGATACTGAAACCAAGAAGAAATATACGGTGGAGGAAGAAGTCATGTTATTGTGGAATAACAAACAGGTAAGTAACAAAAACAAGCAGAAGGTCGTGAGTTCAAATCCCAGTGCAGGCACGTACCAATGTGTTTCTTGTAAAACATATGTACGTAATTATCACTCGCTTTTCGGTGAAGGAAAACATCGTGAGGAAACCCACATACCTACCCGAGAATTATTAAGGAGGTAGGTATGTGATCCACCAATCCGGATCTGGCCCCCGTGGTGGATTATGGCCTAATCCTCCTCACGAAAGTGAGGGGAGACCCGTGCCCAGCAGTGGGACGTTATGGGTTGTTGATGAAGTAACAAAAAATAACAAAACCATATTTGTTACCTCATCACGATGCTGATGTTGAAGTACCAAATATTGTTTTATTGGCCTTTGTAAAATAGCCTTTGACCACTATAGGATAGAAAAGAACATTTGACATCGAAAGATATTTCATTGTGTACTTTCGTTTTGTTTTCATCATTTCCCTTGTTTTCAAGGTTGGGAAATGACAATATATTTCACTAGCTGTACCCTGCCACGCTTCGCTGTGGCACATTCGCACATTCGCTGATATGTCACTGATGAAAAAAATAGATAAAAACAATCCTTGATGCGGATTATATATCATGCTAAAATTTCAGCTCGATCGGTGCAGAACTTTTTGAGTTTTTGAAGCGTACACAAACCAACATAACATTTTTATATATATAGATTATATACTTTTGTTTCACACAATTTGTGCGTTTGGCCTATGTGAAGGGCGATATTTCAAGTTTTTTTTCTGTTAGAAATATTAATATAACATTAGAGCACATAGAGAAAAAATACAACACACACACACATAGTACAGTACAGTTTTATTATTTATGTACTTTGTGTATTTTAAAGGTACAATAAAGTATTTTCTATTAGATTCTATTGTACAAAATCAACAAGGCTACATTTTATTATGCTATTTTTCCCGCTATAACTCCTTACGTGTGTTCGTTCGACAGAATTCCCGCCTCCTATCCGACCTCGCGGCGCAGGCGCGGCTGGACCCGAGCTGCGAAGCGGCGGCCATTTTGGATTACTACAGACACCAATTAGACTTATTCTCCAACATGTGCCTCAACAGGCAGTATCTAGCTTTGAATAGTTTGTCTGCACAATTGCACATCAAATTGATACTGCAGTAAGTATGACACGAAACTAGAATAGAACAGAATAACATTTAATTGTGTATAACCGTGTAGAATCCATTACGGACGTACAACAGTTACAAGAGCGTAGTACTGAAAATGCAACCCGTGCAAAATTTGGGCGGGTCGTTAGTTAAAAACAAGCAAACTATTTTCGCTGGCTGATTCACTAAGAAGGTTAAGGTACACTTTTCCCAAATCGATATGAGCTCATTTTCAGATTTCGCTCGCGTTTCTAATTCGCTCGCTTCGCTCACTCCGACCACTACGTGTTCCAGATGCATGTCGAACGCGTCCCTGTCGTACGAGCTGCGCGCGTCGTTCTGCCGCCTCATGCTGCACCTGCACGCCGACCGCGACCCGCAGGAGCCCGTCACGCCCGTCAAGTACGCGCGCCTCTGGACCGAGGTCACCGACCTCATACACATCCACGAGTGAGTGTCGGCGCGCCGCTGCGAGCCGCGGTGACGTTGCTGTTACAGATCAAGCGCAAAAAATATCAATATCAAGCAATATCAAGCGTGTTCTACAGTCCTTGCTCAAGTGACATTCACTTCGAGACATACTCTAGACACTTTTTATAAATAATCCGATTTGTGTCCTTTCTATATGTTGTACTATATTTTTATTCTATGCTCCTGAATATGGAATCAGGAGAGTCCTATAGTAACCCTGTGTTATGAAGCCCGCTATCGGTGATATTTGCACATCCATAAACATATATAAATCGGTTCCTCCCGCTGTTTAGCTCAATATTTCGTTCCTACACTTAACAGTCGCATACTTTTTTAATGTTTCTTTTCTAAACATGCAACCTTCATTTCCAGCTACCAATGCGTAAAAGGAGGACCCGACGCGAACAGAGAAAAAGTCAAAGAACAGTTTGCGTCCACCATCCGTTTCGTAGAGAACTACCTCTGCAACGTGGTGACCAAGACGTGGTATTTCAGCGACCATGATCAGAACAAGCTGACCTTCGAGGTCGTCAAGTTAGCAAGGGAGCTCATCTACTTCGGGTTCTATAGGTATGGCTCGAACGACTATATTCCCGGCTCGAAGGACCATATCTCCGGCTCGAAGGACCACGTTCCACTAGTTTCGTAACAGTTTAGACATTCATCTACTCTCAGTCATCAACGTGTTTATAACTTACCCTGGCATGATTTACATCGCGATAAAAAGCATTTTACCTTCCCTGGGGTTCAAACTATTTACATACCAATTTCTATCAAAATCTAGTCAGCCGTAGAGACGAAGAAAGAACGCAGACAGACAGAAACAGTCTTTCGCTTTTATAATATCAGTAGGGCCCTATCTAAGTAATCCATATCTATAATACACTACGAAATGTAATACAAGTTGTTTATAAACGGTTATTTGCGTTCCAGCTTCAGCGATCTCCTCAGATTAACAAAGACCCTCCTCAGTATATTGGACTGCGTGACCGCGATGGATCTGCTTAACGAGACCAACGCGCTGGGCGGGGAAGTTGAATGTGAGTCACTTTTAATATGACTGCTGAAAACACACGTTTGAGTTGTTATAATTTCTACGGCAAGCGAAAACACGCCGGGCGTGTGAACCCGCACTGCTGTATGGTCAGTTTTATCACACCGGTTGTGTGCGCCCGCACTGCTGATTGAGTTTAATTACGACACAACGCTAGTAAACACACACGCTGTGTGAAGGTTCGCAAAAGTGCCAAGAAAACGGTTCAGCAGTGAACGTGTTAACCCGAGGAATATTAGTAACCTCCTACTAACATATCCACTAGTAAGTGAAGTTAGGTTAGGTTAGACTAAACTCGACGTTTCGATCAAGCCAAGTTGACCGTAGTTACGGGAACATTGAAATGCAATAGAATTCACGAAATTCCTGTCATAAGAATTGATTGAAATTTTTCACACGTTTTAAGAACCGATCCCAATACAATAATTTAATAATTATGTGTTTTACAAGCAGCCCAAGAAAACGAAATAAAGAAACGTAAGTCACACAATAATTCACATTTACTAGGCAAAACGGGTCTGATTCACACACACACACACACACAGTGAACATAGATTGAAGAATGTTGATTTTGAACGAATGTGTGTGTAAGCACACAAACATAATACGCGACCAAAACAAAAGACAACCTGCTAGTATAAAGGTTCATACAAACCGTTTGTCTATTACATTTGGGCGCGTAGTATTGACTGTCCAGGCGAATGCGGGCAGAGGTGCGGGGACGTGGATTGCGCGGGGTGGGGTGTCCTTTCTGTATGTACTACTTCATTTAGCAACATTATGTTTATGTAGAAAAATGGCCATGTTTCAGCTGAGGGCGGAGTGCTGAGAAGCATTGGTGATATGGGAGCGGTGATGACGTCCATCACTCTAGGATCTGTTGCTAGAAATGTAAGCAATAAGGCTGCCCTCACCTTTACTCACTTTTTTATATGTTTTTTTGTATTTTTCCTCACGAAAGAGGGGGAAGACTCGAGCTCAGCAGTGGGCGAATATCGGTGTTATTTTATATATTTTATGTACTTATATTTCCTTTTACATTTCCTATTTGAAATGAAATTGAGCACTTTATTTTTTGGGTTTTGAAATGAGGCTGAGCCGTCACGCTCGGCTATGTAACGCTCGTTCGGGTAATGTCGGCTCGAGTCGACAGAGAGAGCGAGAGATATATAGTCAACGCGTCACTGCTATACTCGCTCGGCGAGCGTTACATGAGAGAGCATGACGCATCAATCGCATTCAGCATCGACACAAACTGACGTACGTTTTATGCGTGTACATAATTAATATGTAAATTGGTTTCAGTTTTCAATTATTTTTATACCTGGCATTGACCTTTATTTATACACAATTGGACAACCTACAAACTATTACAGGATCATAGGCAACTGAAGTGTTCTTATACATTACCAGTGTAATAAAAATTATGAATTAAATCGATGTTTTGGTTTAAATAGTTCCTTCCAATTCCAGCCGGTGGGTACCAACACAGCGCCGGCGGGAGGCGCGGGCCTGCAGCGGAGCGCCTCCGCCCTGATGCTGGCGCGGGAGCACCCGCTGGTCATGGACACCAAGCTCAAGATCATTGAGATATTGCAAGTAAGTTCCCGAGGGGACACTCGGTGGCAAAAGGAAAAAAATCAAAGTCATCTGGATGCGAGAGCCTTGTCACCGGCAATCTTTTTTTTTATACTACTGGCATTTATTTATTTATTTAATACTTTATTGCACAGATTAACTAACTAGTACAAATGGCGGACTTAACGCTAAGAGCATTTTCTACCAGTCAACCACCCATAGTGGCATTCAATTTTCTAGTGGTTTTTTTCTACCCTAATGACGTCACTTTGCATTTGCTTAAAAAACATAAGAGCGAGATCATACAATGGCTACTTCTAACTATGGCCCATTCTACAATGAACCAACTCCCAAAACGCGATTAGCTTATTCTCATCATATAATGTAACTCATTTCCAGTTCATCCTAGACGTGCGACTCGATTATCGGATCAGCTGCCTGCTGTCGATCTTCAAGAAGGAGTTCGAGCAGGGCGCCGACCGCAGCGCCGACAGCATCGCCCGCGCCGACGTCGAGGCCATCGGCTTGCAAGCTGAGGGCATCTTCAGCTGCCGGTGAGCTTGCTGCTCATGCACACGCGCACTCTCTCACTCTCACACACATATACCTTCGCTCTCTCGCTCTCACACACACACACATACATACACAGCATATTTCGCTATTCTATTCTATTAGTTTCTTGTAGAATTGTAATGGCAATTGACTGCTATAATATCTGCTAATATTGTACTCACATTTTTGACATTTTTTTGAAAAACAGGCGTTCAGAGATCAGAAGGCATACCATGACCTCTTATAGCGATTCAATTGAAGACCCAAACTGAACCGCGTCGCATAATCGTACCGTGACGTCTTATTTTTTATGTTGCTGACATTTTCAACCTAAACTGGATCCAGTAAGGTTTAAAATGGCAGCAACCTTAATTGAGTCGCTAATAAACCATTTTCAACCTAAACTATATCCAGTTTAGGTTTGAAAATGGAAGCAACATAAAACATAAGACATCACGGTAGGATTATGCGACGCGGTTCAGTTTAGGTCCTCAACTGAATCGCTATAAGACGTCATGGTAGGCCTCCAGGGGCCTCACCACGAACAGCTAAATCCATCCAGTTTAAGGCCTTAAACTGAACTACCCGGCTAACTGTCGGCACCAATATCGCTCAGTGTAGACCAGAGACATTTATCCAAAGAGATCGGAACAATGAGTTTATATAGCTCCATCTAATTCTCTTTCTCTCTCATTCTCTGCAGTCTATTTTTGAGCGACGTCACGTCACGTATGTGTTTGGTGTCAATCTAGGCCGTTCAGTTTAAAGCCTTAAAATGAACTGCGTGGAATAAGATTACGTGGTGACCCCCCATGCTTCTACAAACTTCATGAATATGTGTCAGATGTCAAATCAGCTTATTTGTATGAAGTGTCCGGGGTGTGGTGTGACTAAGGTCAAAGAATACTTCAAAAACCTCAATTCATTATTAAGTTTACTTATACTCCATGTTTTTTGCTGTGTATTATAAACTCTAGTAATGTAGTCATTTATATTTCCATTTCTTGTAGAATAACTCTAGTGACTAAAGCATGTTACTGGTGATGGGATAAATAAGAAAATCATGAATTGTACTTATTTTATGTTAATTTACAGCCACAATTTAACCCTGGGTGTCGTGTGGACAATTCAAACAAAAGATTCTACAAATGTACGACGCGCCACGAGTTAAGGATGACATGCTAGATCTTGCCGGGTGCAAATTCTATACACAGTTTAAAAGCAGTGCGCCAAGTCACCGTCTCTGATGAACCTCGGCCTTACTCGATAACTACACTTCGCGTATTTCCGACAAGAACGTGTTATCTCTTTAAAAACTCAAATCATTTACTGTAAATCGGCAAAAATATTGCACATTAACAAGTAAGAAACTCAAATCTCTAATTAATGCATAATATAATAATTAATACATAGACTAAAACAACAAAATTAAATTTAAATATGATCTACTAAAGTAATGATTATCAAATTATGGTTTGAGTTTGAAATCGGACATTTCCCTTTCAAGTGGCGACTCATGCCTGAATCTCGCACAAGGAAACTCCATTAACTCTACCAGTATTTCGGAAATACGCCCGTCAGAGAAGATAGCACCAAGAAACTCTACGGAGCTTTAATATACCGTTAAGGAGATATACACGTTACTGTCGCAAATAACTCTTGGCCCTAAGCGATTCAGAACTGTAAAATAAGAAACCGAATCGATCCCATTTCATATCGCTTGGTATAGAAAGTTAAGTTAACTATTCAGAATGATCAATCTACGGATTCGAATCGATTTCGACTAATCGATTCTAGTTACATGTTGATTTGTTTCAATCGGAGGATACCAAACCGAATCAATAGACACCTGAATCATCGAAAGGTTCTGAATCTCGCTTGGCTCGAGCCCGCCACAATCTAGCATGTTCAGACATCGCAGGTTCAAATCCTGCTTCATAATCGTGTTATTTCCAAACACTAATGATTTTCTTCTATATCGGGTAAACGGTTCTATGACTTCATCTATGTAATCTTATTTCTAGGGTTCCACTAATGCAAACAAATTATTTCAGCGCCATACAAACTGTGCCTGACAGCTGTCTACCAAAAAATGTAGATTTGTTAGTAAGAATTATATAATGCATGACGTATTGCATAACAAGTGAGCGTAGCATGGAAATGACGCTAACCGCATGAGATATGGTATCAGTTTTCAGAAGCCAACGTCCCTTTGGGTGGGTAGAGAAGTCGTTTGGAAGTCCGCCCACTGTACTATATTTATTGCAATAAGTTCTGTTCATTATGCACCTTGTGTATTTCTGAACTGGTGTACAATAAAGTATTTTCTATTCTATTCTAGTGCAGGGTCTCCAGATGAAGTTTATGAAATTTCCCCATGGGACACAAAACAACTCCCCAAAATGATATTATTTGAGCAAATTTGCCCCAGACATCACTCTTTTACGCCAAGAACGTACTACGTCCGAACCGGGGACTAGCTGCGCCTTGCGGTTTAACCCGCGTAGTTTCCGTATTTATATATTAATACCAGCTGCGCCCCGCGGTTTCATTCACGTAGTTTCCGTTCCCGTGGGAATACTGAGATAAAATATAGACTATAAAAGCCTTCCTCGATAAATAGACTATTCAACACAAAAATAATTGTTCAATTCGAATCAATAGTTAATCTTACAACCAAACTTACTCTTCAGTTTTGTATATTAGTATACAGCATAAATATAACTCTTTCTTGTCGCTGTTTAGCGGTATGTTGAATCTACCTATTTATTTTTACTGTTATTTAATAACAATTACATTGCACTAAAACATCAATAGAACCAGCATAATCACATCTATTCCGATAATTCTGATATAAGCACAAGCAAATTCACTTTTTTTTTAAATCAATTAATTAAAAAGTTCACTCACTAAATTTTCACGATAAGTACTGAAATTTTCTTCCCTAAAATTTTCCCAAGGTTACCGCGACCTCAAAAGTTACCCGAAATGGCGAAAAAAACCCTTAATCTAGAGACCCTGAGCTATCTACAACTCCCAAGTAAAAAGTTTATCGCCAACCTCTCCTTAATGTTCCGGTGACAGGCCTTAAGCACAATAAACATAGTACTCTACGTACAGAATGGACACTGAACCCCGCATCTGCTATCGCCGGTCAATACTACACGCCCGAATGTAATAGACAAACTGTTTGTATAAACTTCGATCACGATTATTAGTGGCAAAGCATCTGGACGCTTTCTTGCTTTATAACATTAACAAATAACTCTGCTGTGTTCGCATGAACCCTGCCGTATAAAACTGTAACACGAAGTTTCCCTGTATTCTTATCTACCATAGCGACGTCAAGGGAGCTCGGAATAGCCAACCAATAACATCGCTTCATCATGACGTGATAAGAAAATGATGAAATTCTATTGGCTGTTTTTTTTTCATTTTTTATTTCGTTTCTCTTCTTCCTCATCTTTGGTAGATAGCCGGAGCTATAATTCATATTTAATTCCCATGTGTACTCTTTATTTTTTACTTGTGTGTGGTGTTGGAAAATGTATTGACTGGATGAATTTTTTGTTGTGATTTAATTAATCTCCAATTAAAGAAAAAAATAAGCTTTAAAGGCAATTCTAATAGTTTGGCAAGCAAGTGAAGTAAGATACCTGTGCTGAAGATTAGTCATATGTTTTAATTCACGCGAGCTTCGAAAATGCAAGGCCGAACCCAATAATGCCTAGAAAAATAAGTCCCGCTAAAATGCCTTAGGCATATTTAATTTTGCTGCCAAGCTTTAAATTGATATCGCATTCTAGACTTTATCGACTGAAACCTGTGGCATTGAATTGTGTAACAATTGTATGTGTTCCAAAATTCACTGCTGCTCGTGTATATTTTGACTGCACCAAGCTTAACTAAAATTAATTTCTACAACTCTAATATGGTTGTCACTTTCAAATCTTATAAAAACAAAAGGGACATAAATATTTTTAAGCTCTCTTCACTCCTAAGTTTAGTTTGGTGCACACAGAATCGACACTAACGGCGGGTAACTGAAACGTTTTTAAAATTTAGCAACAGATTGTCTATTGCTGTCATTATCATTTGCTTAGTGGCAGAAAAAGACAGCAATAGTCTTAATATGTTGTCAAAACTAACTAACGTTCCAGAAACCCGCCGCAACTGTTCCATTCGACCCATTCTGGTACGTACAATATTGTGTATCCCCCGATCCAGGGATGGACTCGACTTGGACGAGTGCGGGGGCAGGATGGTGCTCCGCGTGCTGTTGCAGCTGTGCTCGCAGGGGGCGTCGGCGGCGCTCGTGTCGGGCGCGCTGGCGCTGCTGTTCAGACATTTCAGCCAGCGCCAGGAAGTGCTCGCTGCCTTTAAACAGGTACATTGATACCACACCTTACGTAGACGAACGGGACACGAGGCGGAGCAGGATAATGTTACGTGAGATTTGGGAAACAATTCAGAAACCCAATAGCAAACGATTGGCGCAGTCGGTAGGATACATGAGGTATTTTGAAATGAATCTGACAAGTTCCTACGTTCCGGTTTAAAGACAATTATTGCCATCGAAATAAGTTCTCGTGCCCCAGTTTGAAGAAGAAAACTTGCTGGGAATATGAGATTTAAACCTATCTTGTGAATCCATTGACTTCCAGGTTCAGCTCTTAGTATCGGACGCAGACGTGGAATCATACAAACAAATCAAGGCAGATCTAGACTTGCTACGGCAAAGTGTGGAGAAATCCGAACTGTGGGTGTTCAACAAAGGTCGAGCCGTAATGATGGATGACCACACTGGTAAGAAGTGGAAACGATACGACTAAAACAAAAATAGAATATTGTCCAAGCCGCCTCTAAGTTAATTGAAACGAGCCCGTATCGATGGCTAAACAACTTGAAATTGCAGAATGTTAATTCAGGCCTAAACTCAATTTCAATTAAATTGGAGGTATATTAAAAAAGTTATTATTTGTTTTAGTCAGTCGCCATCGCATCTAATATATTTTGTAACCCTTCTAAAACAAGTATCTAACAATTAATTAATCAAAAATGGATACAACTGAAGACCAACTCTGCACTCTTTAGGTCTATTTTGCCCCACAGTTTTTGCACCTGTCCATGTCGTTGTAGACCGAAGAATGAGAAGACCTTATTACAGTGGTAAATACTATATCTCTTTCTATCATCACGCCTAATTTTAAGGCAGAGAATGCAGTGCGTCTTTCCTCCATATATAAACGGGCTGTCCCAGAATACATGATTCCAACTTAAGTAGTCTGACATGACTTGAATTTATCTACCACTACGTCCATCGCTTCTCATGGTTAACACTTAATTAAACAGCCTTTATAATTCTACAATTGACAGCGACCAATCATTGTCCATTGATTAGTTTAGCATATATGAAAGCGCAATGCAACTATCCAGCGATAGCGGCCATGATGTGTTTGTCGAATAAAGCGTCGGCTTCCGCTGTCAGAGATCGTCACGGCCCTGACCTGGACGACCTGGACGAGGCAAACAGGTGTAATGTAATCTGTCTTTGTTACTCTATTTCAAATTGTAACATGTTAAACAGAAATGCAATGATGAACGATATTGCTGTAATTTAATATTTTCGATTTATCTTAGATTCTAGCTGAGTGGGGTGTACAAAAGGAACCGAAGGTCAAAACCTTCGTAATTAATTTGAACCTTATGAACTGTTTAGATCCTAGTTCCGGAACAGGTTCGTTAATGGACAATAATATGTCGCTTTCTCTCTGTGTGTGGTCCGAGGCTATTCTTTCGCTTCTGCCATCAAAACGGCTATCAATTTCCCAATCTTTCCTATTCTACCTATCACAAAGTCTTATTCCCTTTTTCAAAGTTTCCGAATAACAAATGGAAAGCCACGGTAGAGGCTTAGTGAAGTAGCCCAGAAGCGTTTCAGTTAAACAGGAGGAGCGAAGCGAGCGTTTAGAATCTTGTATGTCCAAGCGAAGCGAGCGGGTGTAATACGCTGAAAGCTGTAAATGGTAATGTACAAAATGCCAAAATATGTTGAAAGAAGTTTGTAATTTCGAAACAATATTCGCGTACAACAGCAATCTCTCTCCCTCTTTCTCTCTCTCTGTTCTTTGTTATTCTATCTATAAATCGTAAACTTCGACTTTAATCTAAAAAAACAAAACATTCACAACATACTAATCTTAAAGTAAGCATACTACAAACTAACATTTCGACCGCGGCTTCTCAAAAAATATACTTCAGAAATCTAATAAATGTACAAAATATATATGTATTATACGAAAAATATATTCCTCGTCCGTAGTAACATAAACGTCAACAAGTAATATGAAGTAAGTTATTATAATATTAACTTTCCAGGGATGTCAAGCGCGGGGGGGCCGGGGGGCGCGGTGTTGGAGAGAAACGCTTCCATGGACAATGTTCTGGACACTTCGAAGGCTGCCAAACACGACCACAACGAGTACAAGAAGATTAAAGAAGTAAGTGCAAAATGTCTAACCTCGAGATCAATAAGGGCATCCGTGGCGAGTGGTTGATGAGCCGACTGCCGAAGTGTAACGTTTTTTTATTAATTACTTTTTTTTTTTTTATCTGAGCTTTATATAAGGAATGAGAAATTGGCCTTAAATGTTTAAGGGTTACGAAGTTTATCTTTAACTGTAATATCGTTTATCCGCAGATACTGCAACGGATGATAAAATACTGTACGCAAGGCAACAGCGGCGGCGGCGACAGCGGGCGGCCGCGGCGGCACGAGCAGCGCCTGCTGCGCAACATCGGCGTGCACAACATCGTGCTGGACCTGCTGCAGGTAGCTGCAGGACATTTTTTTATTTGACTGAGTAACGCGACGAGCAAGTCGCTCACGTGATGGTAAGCGCCACGCCTTCCCATAAAGGTTACAGTGCCACCCAGAACTTTGCATTGCATCTCTTTCTCGTGCGTGATTCAGGCATGAGTCGCCACGTGAAAGGGAAATATTCTTTTTCAAACTCAAACCATAATTAGTTAATCATTAGTTTAGTAGATGAATTTGACTTCTTTTTTAATTTTCTCTGTGTATAAAAGAGACTTAAGTGTTTGTCAATTTATGTTTGAGTTTTGCATAATCTTGCGCGGCACTGCACTGCGCTCGTCACCCTGAGACATCGCTCATTTGATCATTTGCTCAGGTATTTGTTCTGAATTGGGTGTTTGTGGGACGGACCCGGTAGTTCCTAGTTCCTTGGATACAGGGAATCCTAGTAATAGGCCAGGATCAAGTTATAGGCAAGTCATGGAAATGGTAGAAGTGAAAGAGGTCTGTCAGGATCGTAGCATGTGGAAAGATGTAGTCTCTGCTAACCGGGAAAAGGCGTTACTGTAAATGTATGTATGATCTCTATTGATGTGTGACTCCAGGTACCCCACGACGAAGACGACGTCGCGATGGATGAGCTACTGGCACTAGCTCACGAGTTCCTGCAGCACTTTTGCCACGGCAATCAGCAGAACCAGGCCATATTGCATAAGCATTTGGATCTCTTTTTGAATGCGGGGGTGAGTTGCTTCTTCGGACGCCTGAAAGATGTGAAACATCGAAACTATTTTGTATAGAAAACGTGTTAACATGTTGACTGCTGAAAACACATACGTTTGTGTTTTTATAATTTTACGGCATGCGAAAGCACGCGAACCCGCACTGCTGTATTGACAATTTTATCACACCAGTTGTGTACGTCCGCACTGCTGATTGAGTTTAGTTACGACGCAACGCCAGTTAATAGTTAACACACACGTTGTTTGAAGATTCGCAATAGCGTCAAAAAATAGTAAAACGATTTAGCAGTGAAGTCTTAAAAGGATGGTTTATTTAAGGAAATAAATAAGACATAACAGGTCAAACTGGTTTTTGGTGTGACGACACGTTTTGACCCGCCGCATTAGATGTTTCACATCAAAAAGTGATTTATAGACCCGATCGACCTCACAAAATTCTCGATACATTTCGCTCATTTGCGATAAGAACGTGTTATGTCCTTATTTAGGAGATAGCACGTTATTGTCTTATATGAGCGGCTTCTAATTGCTACAAATTTCTGGCGGTTTCATTGATTTCACCATTATCATTGAAACACATAATTATCTCACCTCCCTAACGCGAGTAGGACTAGGCGATAATTCACCACGGGGGCCCAGTCCAGATTGGTGGATCACATACCTCGTATTCGACATTCCAGATCCGCGAAGCTCAGACAGTATGCGCCATCTTCAAAGACAACGCCACGCTCTGCGCGCACGAGAACAACGAGAAGGTCGTGGCTCACTTCGTGCACTGCATCGAGTCGCGCGGGCGCCGCCCCGCCTACCTGCACTTCCTGCAGACCATCGTCCACGCCGACACGCAGTACATCCGCAGGAGCCAGGACCTTGTCATGCAAGAGGTGGGCTCCTGTAGCGCTAGGGGCGTTAGGAGCTCATGGGGCATGTGTCGAGCATATCGCATTTGTAGCTCATGTGGCGTTTGTAGCTCATGTGGCATTTGTAGCTTATGTGGCGTTTGTAGCTCATGTGGCATTTGTAGCGCATGCGTGCCTTATGTGCCTTTTTATGTGCTTGTTTATATTTTGGCTCCACACTGTAATAAACAGTTTTCTATTCGTTTCTCCTTCATGGCGTTATTCAGTGATTTCACAGACTATATTTTATTTTTTCAGATGGTTAATTCCGGTGAAGACGTGCTAGTATTTTACAATGACAAAGTATCATTCAACTACTTCCTACAAATGATGCGGCAGTACAAACAGACCGGCGAAATGCAAGAAGCTTTGAGGTAAATGCAGACCCTGATCTGACATTGACAAACACAACTATAAAAGAATGATCCAATTTGAGTCAGTCTATACGAGGTTATGCGCGTACATTTCTGTAATATGTTTTTATTTATATTAGCGTTGGCAATTTTTTTTTCTGCCAAGTTAGGGTTTTGGAACTTTATGATTGAAAAAAGTGGGATTCTTTCGTCGAAAGCGGGACATAATAAAAAAAACGTATATAATTAATCAGAAGTTATTAAATATTTATCCTTTATTTGAATTCAAATTACGTTTACGCGATAATAGATAGCAAAAATACCCATTAAAAATGTATTTTAATAAAAATATAATATATGAAATTAGATTTACCCTTATCGTTAAATAGCTGAGTCTTATTCGTCTTCTGAATAAAAAAATAACGGTCGGTCGAGTTATCCCCGAAAAGCGGGACCGAGCCTGTCCCGCGCGGGACATTTAATTCTGATTTAAAAATCGGGACGTCTAACAACGCTGATTTATATAGAAAGATTTATGATATAGTTCTCCGCCAACATTTCAGGTACCACATCCAGCTAGTGAAGCTCCTCACGTGCTGCACGATGGGCAAGAACGTGTACACGGAGATCAAGTGCCACAGCCTGCTGCCCCTCGACGACATCGTGGCCATGATCACGCACCGGGACTGCATTCCCGAGGTAAGCCTACGTCTACAGCTGCAGTACGGTACGGTACCAATACTATGGAGTAGACCGTACCGTACTGTAGTACTGGCACCATACCGTAGTACACGTACCGTACTGGAACCATACAAACTATATACAGTACGTACTGTAGTGCTACAGTACGGTACAGTACTAGTAGACTACTAGTTTTTGGTACCAAAAAACGATACCATATTGTATGAGTTCTCGCTATATAGTAATAATGTGCATACCTATTTATAAAAGTAGCCTTTATATTACTTATTATTGTTTAACACTTTGACTGCTGAGCCGAATTTCTTGTCTATCCACGGGTGCGGCTCTGCACACTCCATAGTGTTTTCCCATACAACAAGCACAACAGTTGTGTTTTCCCGTACTCGCGGCAAGTTATGAAAAAACGACAGTTCTCAGCGGTGAATTAAAAAAATCTTCATTTTATTTCAATTTGTTTTCTAATTGTTTTCGTATAATATATTTTGTGCGCTAAAGTTAAGTCCATTTTCCTATTGAGGAACGGAGACCTAAAAAAAAAAAAAAAAAATATAAAATAAAACATTTCCAGGTGAAAGAAGCATATGTGGGCTTCCTGAACCACTGCTACATCGACACCGAGGTGGAAATGAAGGAGATCTACTCTTCCAACTACATGTGGGACCTGTTCGAGCGGTCCTTCTTGCAGGACATGCACGCCATCCTGCAGTGCGAGCCTGTGGCCGGTAAGGCGGACATACACGGGCAGATTGAGGCAGTCGAGATCCACCGCTTCAAGCAGTGACTGCATAGTTTTAATAATATATCTGTCTTTCTCTTATATTTAGTGTTGAACTTGAATCGATAAATTCAAATGTATTTTTTCAAATTTTCAAACCAAGCCGCGATGGAGGATCTTTTTGACGATGGTAAGGGCTACAATAAAAGATTATACGAATATAACGTAAAGTATCCAATGGGAAATGAGTCATCATTGAATTTCTAAAGATAGAATATACTGTTCTTTTTCATACTTATCAATTTCATTACTTTGAAAAAATTAATAAAATATGATCAACTAAACTAATAATTATGGTTTGAGTTTGAAAAAGGAAATTTCCGTTTTAAGGCGATCCATAGCTGAATCTCGCACAGGAAAAGGAAACTCCATTAACTCTACCAGTGCTTCGGAAATACGCCCGTCAGAGAAGATTGCACCTAGAGAATATTTAAAGTTACATTCTGGCAATTTGATTGAATTAGAATATCAACCTGTTCCAGGCTCGTCGTCATCTCCATCGGAGGTGACGTTCTCCCCGCGGCGCAGCAAGGCCCCCGGGGGCGCGTGGACCAGCTACGTGACGGATGTGCTGATGCACACCATCTGCACCTTCTTCAACTCGCCCTTCAGCGACCAGAGCACCACTGTGCAGGTGATAAACGTGGAAATAAGGAAACCGGAAAATGAAATCCGTAGTTTTGGTGGGAAACCGAATATGTGACGTTGTCGTGCTTGTATTTTTTTTGTCTAACTTGTTTGACTGTATGTTAACACTTTGACTGCTGAGCCGATTTGTTTGTCTAGCCGCGGGTACGGATCTGCACACACCGTTGTGTTTTCCCTAGCGGCAAGTTATGAAAAACACAACAGTTGTGTTTTCAGCAATGAACGTGTTAATGTGTAATGTTCACCCTTAAGTATTCGTTAAATTACAGCCTCCGCATCATAATGGGTGATGAGGCGAATGCTCAGCGTGAGTTTGCGGGTTCGATCCCGCACGGGGCAAAGATTTGTGTGAACCGCAAATATTTGCTCTGAAGCTGTGTGTTTGTAAGGCCACGGTCTTCGTAGTTCCTGATTCCCTCGATAGTGGGAATCCTAGTGGGTTCAGGATCTATATATGTAATCGTTTATTTTTTATTTTTTTTTAGTCTTTATTTATTTATAGAGGGTTTAGTAACTATGTGATCGTGACGCTTTATTTATTTTGTAGTGGTTTTTGTTAATTCTAATTGTTTTCCTAAGTGGTGGTAGCCTAGTGGTAGAACGTCCGCCTTCCAATCAGAAGGTTGTGAGTTCAAATCCCAGTGCGGGCACGTACCAATGTGTTTCTGTAAAACATATGTACGTAATTATCACTCGCTTTTCGGTGAAGGAAAACATCGTGAGGAAACCCACATACCTATCCGAGAATTATTTCGGAGGTAGGTATGTTATCCACCATTCCGGACTGGGCCCCCGTGGTGGATTATGGCCTAACCCTCCTCACGAAAGTGAGGAGAGACCCGTGCCCAGCTGTGGGACGTTATGAGTTGATGATGATGAATTGTTTTTCTCTTCTTGCTTCATTCACAAAGATGCTCACATACTTTGACGTAAGTATTTATTAATAGACAATGGAACTCCTCAGTGCCTTACAGGAGATTAACGATGTGTAGGCTCATTTTGGTCATCTTGCAGTACAATAAAAAAAATTATAGACGCTTGTCTCTAACGATTTCTTTTTAATAATGTTTCAGACATGGTCTAAAAGTACTATTGAAAACATTCGTATTTTTTTTTAAGTTACTAAGTAAAGAGACGAGCAAGCCGTTCACCTGATGGTAAGCGCCACGCCTGCCCATAACAACTCAGTGCCACCAGAACTTTGCATTGCATCATCTTGCGCGGCACTGCACTGCGCTAGTCACCTTGAGACATCGGTTCTAAATCTCATAGTGCCCTTCAAACCGGAACACCGTATTGTTTTCACACTACTGCTTGGCGGATGAATATCTGGCATAGGCGTGGTACTTCCCCTACATCTAATTGAGTTGAAACAATATGGGGTATATAATGTATTCTATGATTTCTTGTGAACTGCTTGTGGTTTATCACATTTCAGACGCGACAGTCGATATTCGTGAAGCTTCTGCAAACGACCTTCAGCATCTACCAATGTCCTTGGCTGACTCCACCACAAAAACTCAACGTGGAGAAATGCATCAGAACTTTGAGCGAAGTTGGTCAGTGTGAAGGCTCTTTTTCTCTTTTTTGAAGTAAAATTTATTTACGCAGACTTGACTTGGGGAGTAAGCTGGTAAATGCGTGACGAAAGCGTTACGAAAAGTGTGATCGGGCGAGGCGAACGGAAGTTGAGAGGGAGATATAAATTAGTGAAGATAGAAAGAGACAGAAAGTTACGTTTCGTATATTACTGTAGGGGCAAGAGAAAGAGGTGTGAGCACACATTTTCTTGCTCTCTTTCTCTCAAAGCCAGTTATATACCTACATATATATGGAGCTAAAAAAGTTTTACTTTTATAAATATATAATTTTTTTTAATATTTTTTTTTATAAATAAAATATAATTCTTTATACCCAGCAGTGGGTGGAGACAGGCTGCGGATGACGATGATATCACAAATGAGTTACTGACCCTGATAAAGTTGCCACAATTAAACAGTCCACTTTCTCCGTCCGCAGCTAAATCGCGCAGTATAGCGATACCGCTGGAGCTGGAAGCTAAGATCCAGACGGTGTTCGAGAAGGCGGCGGCGCTGTCGCGCCAGACCAGCAAATGGCTGCTGGCGTCGAAGACTAACAAGCTGGAGAAAATGGCGTCGCAGGTAGTAGAGGATACAGTCTTGGTGGCTGTGAAGTTGGAGACAGTTCGGTATCTTATTTTATCTGTATGGGGCGTTGGACTGGTGGGACCAAGCCATCAAATCTCGGGCAGTCGTATTCATAGTATTTATTGGCAATCACATAGTAACTAATTATAATATAAACCCATATTAAGAACAAAAATTAAACTTAAAAATATAATAAAAATATCCTGGTTGAATAGCTAACCGAGTTGATGCCCTGGCTAATAAAAAAAAGTTAAAGGTACAATTATCTAAAAATGAATACTAATTTAAGCTTTTATGAAAATTAGCCATAATGGAAAATAGCTTTTCAGTTCTTCCATAAAAATGTAGATGCAACGTGTGCCGGACAATCCAAATAGTGAGAATTATTTGAAAGAAAGTTACTTGTAGAATGTGAATGGTTCAATCATTTAGTAACCTTATTGTAAATATCTAAAAAAAGATTTTGTGACAGTTCTTAGTAACTCACTTTAACCCGTAAGATATCAAGAAAATAGCCGGACAACGCTTGAAAACCTATAGTCTTTTTATATGATACCAGCAAGCGATTAATCCAAACGGAAACCCAAAAATACCCACTATACAGAAACATCTCAACTATTTTCAGACAAACATCCAGAACGACCGCTCCGTCATGGAAGGCCTCCAAGAGATTGTGGCCTTGCTAGAGGAACAGCTGCGTCCACTGCTTCAAGCAGAACTGTCCCTACTGGTGGACATACTGTACAAGCCACACCTGCTGTTCACAAGCCCGGGGGAGGTCAGCCAGCCAGACACCAGCGGGATATTCATATCCAGGTAAGGTCTTTAGTTGTAGCTTCGGGCTAATCCAAGATGGTTTCAAGATTAGTACTGTCCCTAGTGGTGGACATACTGCACTAGCCATACTTGTCACGAATGCGGAAGGTCAGCCACCAGTGGGATATTCATATCCAAGTAAGATCTTCCAGGTAATCGGAGATGGCTTTAGTATTGGAACAGTCTAGTGGTGGATATACTTTTAACAAGCCCGGGGAGGTCAGCCAGCGGGAGACCAGTGGGATATTTATATCCAGGTAAGGTCTTTGGTTATAGCAGACGTTTTCAGGAATATGTAAGCTTTTTTATATGTAAGTAAGGATGATTTTAAAGTAATAGTTCACCTCGAATCTTGCTATTCCCAATTTTTTTTTAATCTGACTGACCAATGTGAAATGCAGTCATAGGTATTGCCGTCAAAAAATGTAATGAAATATTGATGCCTTCGACTCCATTTCACGTTTCTGTTTTTTCCGCAATTGGGTTTTTGGATTTTTTTAATGTTTTTTTTTAAATTTTATTGAATATTTAACTTAGTCACTGACATTATTGTTAATCTATTAATAATTAGAAACTGATTATGCCATTATGTAATAAATTTGTATCGATACTTTTTTCTTAAAATTATTATCATAGTGATATTTTGGATTTTTATAGACTTATCCGGCATACAGAGAAGCTTCTAGAAGAGAAAGAGGAAAAGCTGTGCGTCAAGGTCCTGAGGACTTTGAGGGAGATGATGGCAGTGGACCCTGAATATGGAGAAAAGGTGAACTAATCCTTATTGAACCAACATCTATGCGTCAAATTTGTTTGTAGTTTTGAAGGATTGGGTTAAGCATACAAAGAGAACGGAGACTTCCATTTTGCAATTGAGCATTCATAAATGTAGTTAGTACTATTTATTATGTTTAAAATATGCTTTGTATAACACTTTTTACTAAAAAGTCACAACACCACCACAGAAATAAACAGAATAAAACACTAGAAAAAAAAACTAATTGGTAAATAATTACCATCAGGTGAACGACTTGCTCGCCTCGTGAATCAGTTAAATTAAAAAAAACTGTTACGCTCTCAAATTTTAATAGGCCAAAAAACGTTTATCGTTTTTATTTAGGTTGGGTTAAAAATATGTAAAACCATCGAGTAATATATTTCGCTCTCGCTCTCAACATCCCGTATGGTCTAGTGGCTAGGATACCTGGCTTTCACCCAGGAGGCTCGGGTTCGATTCCCGGTACGGGAAATCATTTTGCACTATTATTTTTGTTTGTGATAATGGTATAATGTTTTTTTATAACATACCGCTTTCTTTTTTTTCACTAAATTTATTTTATTGAAATTATCTAGAAATTTTGGAGTAAACACAATTTTTTTATTTTTTTTATTTTGATAATTTTCCCACACAACAACAATACGACGAACAATACAGGCACAAATAATAAACTATGCAGTATTTACACTATGCTACGTGAATATACAGAAAAAACAAAAGCAACGTTACTGTTTCGGTTTCCCGTCAAACCGCCAAGGAGTTGACGATGTACAAAACACGTAAATATTTGAATTTCCAGGGCAACCAACTCCGCAACAAGCTTCTCTCACAGTACTTCGTCAACCGGAAGTCGGAGCCGAAGATACAGCTGCCGCCGCCCTCGATAGCGGCCACGCACGGGCCCGGCGGTAGGTTCTCGACCTTATTGCTATGCAGTTAGAGTCTTTTAAGTAGCGATCGCTGTGTGCGTTTAGTTCAGGGATATTTTGTTAGGGTCGGGTTTAGTTTGGGGTGGGAGCAGCCGGTTTATATTGTGTTGTGAATAGCGATAGTGAAGGGGAGAGAATTCTTTTTGTGTGAGCCCCTAGATGGTTTCAAATCAATTTGTTTGTTTGCTTGAAAATGGGTACATTTTTTCTTACAGTTTATGCCAAAGTTTATAAATACAAATGTATTTGTAGAATAAGTAATTTCATGGCTAATTTTTTTAACCAGAGGCTCCCGAACTATTTGGATGTTTGATTGTTATTTAATCGATACTACTGGGCATATGAGACTTTAGAGCCGATGTTACAGGGTGACGAGCGCAGTGCAGTGTCGCGCAGGATTATGCAATGCAAAGTTCTGGGTGGCAGTGTAACTGTTATGGGCAGGCGTAGCGCTTACCATCACGTGAACGACATGCTCGTCTCGTCACTCAGTCAAATAAAAAATAACAGCAAAATGGCTTAACTGTTTTTAATTATATTTGGTACAAAAACAGACTATCTTGGTGGATTTATATATCTTAATACCAAAAATCTACTCCAAAAAAGGTTGAGATGTTAAATGTTGTATGGAAAACAAGAATAATTTGTGTGGAAGCACACAAATATAGAAAAAAATAACATTCGACCATATTGGCTCATTTATGACCACTAATTAATAAATCACAATTATTCAATCCGCTTTAATTTTCTAAACGCATATAGCGATCGTTACTTTGCAAATCAATTTGAATTCTATTGTCCCAATAATACGTAGTGAATTTGAAGTGTGAAACTCTAAAGTACCTTATAATTAACTAATCCAGAGTGGAATTTTGAAAATAGATAACAGAAATAGCATTTAACTTAATTAGCATTAATTGAATAACGTTTAGAATTATTGTTTAGAAGTTTAACAAAAAATTAGCACATATTTTTTAGCAGTAACGCATAGGCACAGTTTTTAGATATTTTATTGGCAGTTAGTGAATTAAAAAATAGTTTCAAAGCAATTTGTTTCATGTCAAATAGCCAAGAGTAGCAAAATGCTTTATTAAAAATCATTTAGGTAACTAGATTACTAGAAGATATGTTTTGAAATTTCCGTTTCCTAATATTATTTGTATCATATTATATTTCGTGCCGATTTTTTTTCAAAACTTCTATATCAATAATGTTGTTCAGTTTACAATTCTGAACAAATAACCAAATTGAAACTTAGTTTTATAGTCAACATTATGTTCCTTTGTCATATTTTGTGCAAAAAGTATATTTTTGGATGGCTGGATTCCGTATTGGGTTACACAGACAAATACTCGTCACAAGTTAATCAATATAAATAATGCTTTTCACCAAAGTTTACAAAATGGGTAAATAACTATTCGCTGGCCTACGCCGATAGTGACGAGGTGAACCAGTCCGGGTTCCACCTAACCGCCAGCGACGTCTCAGGCGTCCGCTGCCAGTCAACTTCCCGTTGCGGGTGCGAGGACGGCGACGAGCGGACTGACTCCGAGCGGTCGCGGTCCGGTTTATATAGGCGGGCGGCCGGGGTTGCGTGGCTGTGTGCGTTGAGTCGACGGACGCAGCGCTATCCGTGTGCAGTAGACGCTTGCACACTAGAATGCGCGCTCTGTTGTGCTTCATATTCTAATTACATATTACAAACGCGTTTATACTTAGTTTTTTCATTTTTATCATAATAATGTGAGAGAGACGAAACGAAAACGATATTTCTCATATGCGATTACTATATTTTCCAGCGTACGAAACAAAACTAAATTAAAAAACTATTTTTCACTCAATGACATTTGACATTATAAAAAGAAAAGAAACTAAATTCTAATATTTATACAAAAAGGTCTGTCGCCCACATTCTCATGTACCTACGTCTTGTGGCGCTTACCATCAGGCAAACGATTTGCTCATTTAGTTGCTCATTTTAACTTCAAAGATGAAAAGAAACTCTTGGCTACGTTTTTATTTCTGGACAATATGACAAAGGTACATAGCTGTTCTGTCTAACATTTAGTACTAGAGTAGAAAAAACATGTTTTCTTTATTTCCCACCGCATGCGAAGCAGAAACTCATCAGCACCAGCCGAAGAGAGGTGGGTTCTATGTTTGATTCCGTGGCAGGTTCACTGGCTGCATTTTTTTAAATGTACTCTGTTGGCATGAAATGTCGAATTCACAATATTATACAGTTCCCACAAAATACCCAATCTAGTAGTAATAAGAAAAAGTAAAATACGCGAAAAGTCTAATTCCTTTCCATAAATTCCAAATAAATATAAATTCTAGCAGGTACCTTCGCATTATTTATAATATTGGTAGAATTTTAAATATTTCACATGGCAACTTCGCTAAACTTTTGATTCTGTGGTAGCAAAATGAAAAAAAAACAAAAGTTGTTCATGAATGGAACTAGATGTCGTTGGCGTCGAGTTACCTCGCGGTGGCGTTATTCTCGGGCGAAATGGGGTACCGGCGCGAACATTCAAATTTGGCTAACTTTGCGCAGAGGCAATATCGTAACCAATGAGGTTAATCCGAGGTGCGATTATTGCTAGTTGAAAACTTTACCAATACCCCGCCGTGTGGACGTGAAATACCGTCCGCTATGGCAATTTTTGTACGGCCGTAAAGGCCTAATAATACACTAGAAATTAGTTCGACTGAACCCGTACAGATTCTCTACACTTAGGATTCTTACCTTAGGAATCGGAACAGGAGTTGATAGTAACTAGTTACTACCAATGAAATGACATAGTCATTCTCAAATTTCTCAATGGTAGTAAAACGGTTTTGGAAATTTTGGATACTAATAATTTTTGCTAGTCCCAAGCCTGAGACGTTCATTTGCAGTTACGTGACCAGCGTTGTTGACGTAAAAATTATCGTGTGCCGTCAGCTGAACTAACGCTCAAGGGTTCCATGAGAAATATGCAAAATAACATTTATGTTTCAAATAAAGAAGTTAAACAATAATCTCATGCATTTCCTATGAGTAAAAAGGCATTATATTTTATGAGGTAAGTTCATAAATTAAATTATTAGGTACAATGAAAATATTCTCATTTTACGTACTTTAGCAGTAGTGAACCTGCCACGAAATATTATTATGTTGTGTCGCTTTTGTGATCACGAGTTGTGGTGAATACTGCTTCTAGCACCATTATAGTTAAGCCGCAGCATTGTGTGGAGTAGTTGTGGGTTCGGCCGGTAAACTCAGTGAGAAAATACATTCTGGGAGACATCTCACAGCTAGCTTTGGAGGACCGCGGTCAAATGCTTGCAAAAAAAAAGCTTGGGGGACCGATTTTTGAATCTCGCCGGTGACAAAATGGCAGGTTCTCACCGATTTCTTAATCTAACTATACATATAAGTAAACAAGTGAACTCCGAAACACGGGGCAATGGAAATTTGGACATCAGTTATGCAATTAGTCATTGCTGCGAGGCCGAGGTTTCGAACCCGGTGTCTTGGAATTGCAAAGCGCGCAGATTACCTCATAGCTGTTTTTCAATAAATTCAGATGATGCCGATTTAAAAAAAAAACTACTTTGGAAATTGGTGTATAATAAAATTATCTATTCTATTGTAAATAAGTACACAGCTATAATGCAGTTCCACCCGCACAGCTAAAGTGCTGATGCGCACGGGACAGACCCTGGCGCAGGTGCAGGCGCACCTCGACAAGGAAGGCGCTTCCGACCTGGTGGTAGACCTGGTAATCAAGAGCACCAACCGCCCCGCGATCTTCCTGGAGGCCATACAACTTGGTAAGCTTTTTGACGGACAGCTTTTTTTTCACATACCTACGCGTACGTAAAAGAGACAGTTCCTGTGGGATGATAGTAATCGCGGATGCAACCACGAGGCGTAGCTAGGTACTTTATATATTTCACGTAATCAATCTGAGAATATTGAAAAGTTGAGATTTCGCGAACATACATAAAAATAAAGCGGTGGTAGCCTAGTGGGAGAACGCCCGCCTTCCAATCAGAAGATCATGAGTTCAAATCCCAATGCGGGCACGTACCAATGTGTTTCTGTAAAACATATGTACGTAATTATCACTCGCTTTTCGGTGAAGGAAAACATCGTGAGGAAACCCACCACACACCTACCCAAGAATTATTTCGGAGGTAGGTATGTTATCCACCAATCCGGACTGGGCCCCCGTGGTGGATTATGGCCTAACCCTCCTCACGAAAGTGAGGAGAGACCCGTGCCCAGCAGTGGGACGCTATGGGTTACACACATAATATGGGGAACATACATAATTAATTCGAATATGTCCAGCTATAGTCATTCTTAACTTGTATTTTTTTTTTAATTTCCAGGTATTGCGCTTCTGGAAGGTGGCAACCCTATAATACAACACAGCATCTTTACAAAGCTACAAAACGGAGAAATATCACAAGCATTCCTAAAGGTAAAAAGTAACGCGTCACATCACATACATAGATGCTTACCTTTAACTAGGATTCCTTGTATCCAGGGAATTAGGAACTGCGAGGACCAAACATAAACCAAAAAAAAAAAACGCAAAAGATAAATTACCAAGCCACCATCATTGGTACCATGGCATTGGTAGAGAAAATACCAATATATAAAAGATTGGCACACCATGATTATAACTATATAAAAACTGAGGAATTTTTAGTTTCAAAGAAATATTTTTTTTCAACAAAGACAAACTCCGCGTACTTATGAGCACTGCTAACTTAGTAGTGGTTTGTAAGAGCTAGACGTTCACCTGATGGTAAGCGCCACGCCTGATCATAAAACGACAGCCAAAAAAAAAACTTATTCATTAACACGTTCACTGCTGAAAACACAACTGTCGTGTTTTTCGTAACTTGCCACGAGTACGTAACACGTAACAGTCTAAAGTGTTAAACGTTCACATTTACACATTCATTTTGTCATTTAACTGAAATGTATAATGCAACACGATTTTCGTAAGTATTTTCAAGATTTTTCCCGGAAAAAACAACTCAACTAGGCATGTGATTGTTCAAGATACTATTCTCGAGATATATATTTTTTTAATTATTTCCAATCTCACTCAATGTTACTCTAATTTTCAGGTATTTTACGACAAAATGCGAGAAGCTCAGCAAGAGATCCGTTCTCTCGCCGCGAGCAGCACGGCGGCTGCCAGCAGCGACAAGCAGCGCACCAATGTCGTCGAACCCAAGAAACCGGTTTCCACGGACGGTAACCTACTTCATAGCTCTTGAGATAGCCCAGTGTGAATAACAAAATGTTAAACGTTTTAAAGTATGGTTTTTAATTTAATAGTTTTTTTATTTGACTGAGTGACGAGACGAGCAAGTCATTCACCTGATGGTAAGCGCCAAGCCTGCCCATAACAGTTACAGCGCCACCCAGAAATTTGCATTGCATAATCTTGCGCGGCACCGCACTCGTCACCCTGAGACATTGGTTCTAACGTCTCACATGCCCAGTAATTCCGCTGGAAACAGTGCCCTTCAAAACGGAACACAGTAATGATTGCACACTACTGCTTGGCGGATGAATATCTGGCAGTGATGTGGTACTTCCCCATGCGGTCTCTTGCCGAAGAGGCCTACCAGTACAAACTTTGTGACACAAAACTAACTAACACTTTACTTTTTTCCAGACAAACCCGCCCAGGGGCCCATAGTGGTGGGTGAGGAGATGGACGAAGAGGTGACCACTGCTTGCGGCTCCGCTGTGCACGCATACTCGGATGTTCACACCATGTCGCATGGTGAGAGGCTCTATGCGCTGTACACTGTACATTAGTATGATTGTATACACATACACACAAACGCACATATAGTATTTCCTTAGATCTACCAAGCCCACAAACATACTCTAGTATTCAAACTGTCCGGTAGCTCCTAAACTAAGTATTTAGAAAGTTACTAAGTATTTCTTACTCAACATTCTACTCTAAATTAAAATAAAACACACACACACACTCACACACACACAACACACATACTTGACACAGTTTACATATTATTTTTTTTATAAGCTTCATATTATTTCTGAATTTTCTCAAAGCAACGCCAGTTACTAACAACAAAGACTAAACAGCTCGTGTCATATTTACAGGTACAACAGTTCTAGAAGAATACATGGCAGAGAAAAAGCGCGAAAGTGGCAATTCTGACGTTCTACCCGCAAAAGTAGCCGTCATGCGACCCATACTCAGGTTTCTGCAGCTGTTGTGTGAAAACCACAACCCTGACTTACAGGTAATCAAAAACAACTATTTAAATAAAAAATATCAAATAAATGGGCCATGTCCGCTTCCAAGAACACTAAGTGATACTAAAGCTTTAATTAGCTTATTTATAATTAGCATTCATAATAAAAGTTAAATAAAAACTTGTAAAAACCAATTGATTTCATACAATTTCAATATCCCAAAATGAATGGACAAAGCCAGAGACTGCCTTTGAAGCGCCCACAGTAACTATGCAAAAGTCTGACAGTCTAAATCGTCTAAACAGTCTAAAAGTCGGATATAATTGAGAATATTCTGCCTTCCCAGAATCTCCTCCGGAACCAAAACAACAAATCCAACTACAACCTGGTGTCCGAGACGCTGATGTTCTTAGACTGCATCTGCGGATCCACCACCGGAGGCCTAGGGTTGCTAGGGCTGTACATCAACGAGGGCAACGTGGCGCTCATCAACCAGACCTTGGAGACACTCACTGAGTACTGCCAAGGTGAGCTTTGTCATTATCATCATCTAAGGGCCATCAACAGAGGTCTAGCAGAGGTTGCTCACTACACCAACGTGGCGTTCATCAACTAGATGTTGGAGACTCCCAATTCTGCCAAGGTGAGCTATAGTTATCATCATCATCATTATCATCACCTGTGGTTCATCACCGGACACTTAGGGCTGCTGTATACACTAACGTGCACTCATCAACCAGACTCAACATAAATATTCACCAAGTACTGCCAAAGTGAGTTGTCACCATCATCATCCCCTGACCTCCATCACTGTCAAATATCTATTTTAGCATTCTCAAATATCAACTTTCAGGTCCGTGCCACGAGAACCAGAATTGCATAGCAACCCACGAGAGCAACGGGCTGGACATCATCACCGCCCTCATCCTGAATGACATCAACCCCCTCGGCAAGACACGTATGGAGCTTGTTCTGGAGCTAAAGAACAACGCGTCCAAACTGCTGCTGGCCATCATGGAGTCCAGGAACGACTCCGAGAACAACGCCGAGAGGATACTGTACAACATGAATCCTAAACAGCTGGTGAGACGACCATGTCATGTCATCATCACCAACCCATATCGTCCCACTGCTAATCACGGGTCTCCCCTCACTTTCGTGAGGAGGGTTAGGCCATAATTCACCATGAGGGCCCGGTCCGGATTGGTGGATAACATAACTACCTCGGAAATATGCTGAAGCATTATGCTGAGCTCAGGCCTTGTCTGACATCACTGCGCGCCGGCTATCTGCGTACGCTATTATGTTCATCGTGTGTTTTCATTTTCTTGTCTTGTCTCTAAATAAGTACGTTGTTCGCTGTTGTGTGCAGTTGTGTCAGAATTAATGTTTTTTCTTTCTTTTCTTTCTTTCTAAATAATTCTCGTGTAGGTATGTGAGGTTCCTCACATGCCTATCGAGTTCTGATGATAGAGACGGAAGGTAGGAACCAATCCGGACGTGGCCCCTATGGTGGATTATAGCCTAATTCTTCTCAACTAAGTGAGAGGAGACCCATGCTCAGCAGTGGGTTGATATGCTGACGATGATCAGCTACATGTTGCACGTTCAGCCACAGAATAATTGCACTACGTAATTCAGCTAACTTTGTTATTCTCCGTTGCAGGTAGATGTCGCCTGCTCCGCCTTCCACCAGGAGCACACGTCAGAGTCGGACTCCGACTCGGAGGACGACGCGCCCGTGCAGGGCGTCTCGCCTAAAGAGGTCAGCGCTACTATACAGAGCGGATTATTGAGACAGGGCGGAAAGGGCTGGTACATTACTTAGCCTTTGAAGATACAAGGAGACAGTCCTTAAATGTCGAAGATATTTCAAATTGCATTCAGATTTAAAAAAAGTATGGTATAATGAACAATATAAACAAAAACTTTTTTTATGCCTTCCTGTTTCGTATAAGGATCAAACTTCTTAACACTTTCACTGCTGAGCCGTTTTGCTTGTCTAGCCAAGGGTGCGGCTCTGCACGCGCCAGTGTTTTCCCATACAACAAACACAACAGTAGTGTTTTGCCGGACACGTGGCAAGTTATGAAAATACGACAATTCTGTTTTCAGCACTGAATGTTTTAATCGGACTTGCTGATGTATTAGAAATACCAGAAATTGCTACAAAATTGTTCCATTAATTTCGAAGGAAAACTCTCACTGCCCCGTCTCAAAAATCCACAAAGGATGGTGTCTCACGTGTATTAAAATAAAAATATGTCACATTTCGATGTAATTCTATTCATACAGACAACAGCAATGGGCGTAGCCCGTAGACTTGGTTCCTTTAAAATGAACTAGATGGCGACAACAAACGAGCGACGCTCGGCTGCATCGCGGTGACGAGATTCTCCGGCGAACTGTGCCCCTATTCGAGCGCGAAATTCAAATCATATCATCAAGCGCAGAGGACGTCGTGATCACTACTTGACCACAGAATAGATAGTACTTCATGACTCCCCACTTGCCATAACTGCAAATAATTAGTACCTGGATGACCGAGCTTTGCTCGGTTTTTATTTTTTATTGACATTTTATAAAAAGATTCCTAGCTAGATCGATTTATCGCCCTCGAAACCCCCCTATATACTAAATTTCATGAAAATCGTTGGAGCCGATTCCGAGATTCCAATTATTATATATATATACAAGAATTGCTCATTCAAAGATATAAGATTAAATCAATGGCCTATGCCACTTGGAAATATTCTAGTATTATTACAAGTGAAAGGATTTTTAGAATCCAATCGGGAATAATTTCAACGTTAGTAAGCTCTCAGGATCTCGGGAACTACTGGTTCTGGTGGAATTGAAAAATTATTTTTGTGTTGAATAGTCCATTTATCGAGGAAGGTTATAGACTATATAACATCGCGCTACGACCAATAGGAGTGAAGCATCGATGAAGAATGTGACAAAAACGGGAAAAAATATTGCTTTTAAGAGCTTTTGGTGCATGGGCTGCGTAAACAGTTAAAAATGATGTATGACGAAATTGTTTCCCTTTAAAAGTTCTAAAAAAATCCGCAATAGCATGTCTATCTTTTAAGGTGAATTCACTATAATCTTTTATAAGGTAATCAAAGTTATTCTAAAATAAGGCATTATTTTCAAAGGTGTTTTTATAATCATCATCATCATCAACCCATAACGTCCCACTGCTGTGCACGGGTCTGGGTCGGGTTTTTATAAACATGATATTAATCTTTATGCGGGTGAAACCACAGGGCACAGCTAGTTATTTATAAATGTGTTCGTTTAGAATCAGTGTTGTCACATTATGTTTGTGTTGTCAGGTGGGGCACAACATCTACATCCTTTGCCATCAGCTGGCGGCCCACAACAAAGAGCTAGCGGCACTCGTGCGCGCCACGCCTTCCGGACAACACGCCCACGCCTTGCAGTACTACAGATCTCACACGGCGCAGATTGAGGTATGCATCATCATCAATATCGTCCCACTGCTGAGCACGGGTCTCCCCTCACTTTCGTGAGGAGGGTTATGGCATATCTACCATGGAGGCCCGGTCCGGATTGGTGGATTACATACCCATAATATAACAGTACCCAAATGTAAAAACCTTGTTCAGCAGTCAACGTGTTAATTAAACATGTCCTTCATATCTCAATTCCAGATAGTTCGCACGGACCGAAGTATGGAACAGATTGTGTTCCCTATTCCGGAAATATGTGAATATCTACCGTCGGACAGTAAGCACCGAGTATTGCAAAGTGCTGAGCGGGATGACCAGGGCAGCAAGGTGGCGGACTTCTTTTGCCGCTTGGATAACTTGTTTCACGAGATGAAGTGGCAAAAGAAGCTCAGAGGTCAGTATCATTAGCTCAGGCCTCAAGTCTGTTGGGTATTCATCATCACCACACCCATACCACCCACCCACTGAACTGCAAAATATCCGATTTTAATATTCTTTCTTTAAGAAGTCTGTCTAAATTTACGTCAAAAGCTATCAGAATTAGATTGGTGGTGTTTGAAGTCACTTTGATCAGCTAAGCTTGTTTTAAAACTTTTTTTTTGTATTTCCAGGTCAACCTTTCCTGTTCTGGGTCTCCTCCTACATGTCTTTGTGGAGTAATATATTGTTCAACTTCGCTGTTCTGATCAACGTTATTGTGGCCTTCTTCTATCCATTCACAGGCGAGAATCCAAGTAAGTCACAACTAGAATGGGACCATTCAAGTATTGCGTAACCGGAATTGCTTTTATACAAAAGAAAGAATTATTTGTTTATTCAATAACGCTAACGCTGATGTACGCTGTAAACCTGTAAACCGATGTATTCAAGTTCGCTCTCACTAAAAATATTCATATCTTTATCAAACGCCAAATTGTTGTTACTAAAACTGCAAGAATAACGGAATTTTAGACACAAAAGGGTAGAAAACGGACGGTTTACACCACAAAATCATTTCTAAGAAAAAAATACAGGAATTTACATTGTGAATCGTGAATATAACCTCAAAAGTGATCGCAGTGAAGTTAGTGCGATCTGAATTTAGAATTGCATGACAAATTGACAATTGACACTTACTTGACGTTAATAATCAGGTTGGCCAACCGTATTTGACACTTGAAGTGTTGCCATATAGTAAAATCGAAAAACGACCTAAACTGTCTATGGACATAATATATTTACGCGCCAAATTTAAATCTCAATACATATTACAACTATTTCATTATGAACTTTACATAATTATCAAGAGACGGACAACCAAATGGAGACGCTTCTATAAATGATCCAAGAGCGTATGGACAGTCAAACTATAATAGAACACATAATGTTATGCAGAAAATTGATGAAAAATATATGCTTCGAGCTAGAAGTAATTCCCTCAAGGAAAAGAATAGCAGCTACCAATTGAAGTACACCAGCCTAGACCTAAAACTTTTAATGGCTTCTCCCCCAAGCCGGCTGGTCCGACCAGACCGAGGAAACGACCACAACCCTCCAGCGAGCACTGAAAAAACAATGAAATCAAAAATAGAACCACAACAAACACTCAAGATTAGAACATTCATAGTAAGATCTTTGGCAACAACAAAAAGATTTATAGAACACAAATAGACATTCATACCAACATCACGGTAGACATCACGGTACGATTATGCGACGCGGTTCAGTTTAGGTCTTCAATTGAATCGCTATAAGAGGTCATGGTATGCCTCCTGTAGAAAAAGACTGCGATACATTTTCTCACATTGTAATTTGTTTAAATCCTACTTCTCAAAATTTTATTTTTTGCATTGATAGTTACCTACCTACTTTTATCAGGGTTGATGCCTTATCTTGTTTGTTTTTGTACCAATATGTTGCATACTATAACCCAACGACCTATTTTCGTTGTGTAGTCACTAGCCTCGGTGGCGCAGTAGGCAGCGCGTAAGTCTCATAATCTTAAGGTCGTGAGTTCGATCCTCACCCGGGGCATATCTTTTTGCACTTTTTTATTGTTTCTATGATCTATTGTAAAGCATTTGGCATGTTTGAATAAATTGCTGAACTGATTTTGATGGACATAAATTGTATTTTTCTTTCTTATGAATTAAAGTTGAAGGTCACAATTAATAATTGGATGTATCTAGGTATTTTTATTATATCGCCAATAAACAAGTGAATATTTCTTATTATAATACCTTACGAAAATCGGATTAGTAATTTAGTACACAAAGATGAAATACCGATACGTATATTTATATGCGTGAATATATTTAAAAAAAAAACAAAATATATAATTATAAGTATATATAAATAGATCCGTTCATCTTAATCTATTCCTTTTTTATATTGTTATTTTTCTACCCTTCGTTCTTTTTTATTTATTTATTTATTACCTTATTGCACGTATTATATAGCTAGTACAAATGGCGCACTTAATGCTAAGAGCATTTTGTTCCAGTCAACCACCAACATTTCTTTTGTTCATCTTCGTCTTCGTCTTCTTTCATGAGTATCTTCGTTGCAGAGCTGGGTCAGCACCTCTCCCTAGTAGTGTGGTGTGTGTCCGGCGTAGCTGGTGCCTTAGTAACGTGCCTTCCGCGCTCATCTGGGATCCGCGCCCTGCTCGCCAGCGGCATCGTACGCCTCATGTACTCCGCTGGACCCGAGCCCACGCTGTGGACCCTGGCAATGCTCACTGTAAGTCATCACTCATCACTCCTCAGTCAGATGACAATACAATATTATGGTGACAATGAGCTGATCTGGTGATAGGGACGGAAGGTAGACAACGGAACTCCTCAGTAACTAACAGTAGATTAATAGTGTTTGGACTCATTCTGACCAGCTCGCCGTACCGAATACGTATTTTACAAAAGGTGGTCCGGAAAAATATACTTTTACCATTAAAAAAAATAATACATAAACGATATTTTAAAAAATATACCTAACGTAATTCTCTCTCTTTCTATCTTCACTAACCTATATCTCCCTCTCAACTTCCGTTCGCGTCGCCCGATCACACTTTTCGTAACGCATTCACCAGCCTACTCCCCAAGTCAAGCGTGCGTAAAGAAGTTTTACTCCAGAACCTTATTCCATCCATATCCACAGATAGTAGTGAAAGGTATCCACCTGGTGAGCATAATGGGCAACCAAGGCACGCTGTCCAAGTCGACTCGCTACGTCATCACAGACCCCGAGCTGCTGTACCACAGCGTGTACCTCGTCTTCTGCTTCCTCGGCATGTGCTGCCACCCATTCTTCTTTTCGGTTCTGGTAAGTCTACTAGATAAGATAAGAACTCTTTATTGCACTCCAAGACATACAAGCAAATGTAAAAACATCTTATAACTAAAGGTACAATGGGCGGCCTTAATGCTACTAGCCTCCTTCAGCCAGCGACGAATCTCACAGAATGACTACGCCTCTGCTTCATAGTAAACAAACAGTTCATTAAATTCATTAAAATTAAAATAACTGAATAGAAAAAGAAACTGAATAAGTTAATGTAATTATGTAAAAAAAGTAAAAATATAATATACTAGTCGCGCCACGCGGTTTTACCCGCGTTTGGAATTGTCCCACAGGAACCGTATTTTTTCACGGGATTGAAAGTGTTATGTGTTAATCCAGGTTATAAACTATCTGTGTTCCAAATATCATCTAAATCCGTTTAGTAGTTTTAGTGTGAAAGAGTAACAAACATACATCCATACTGACAAACTTTCGCATTTATAATATTAGTAGGATATATATCAAAAATTATAGTACAAAAATGTAGACCTGAGCCTTGCAACAATGTTTAATGCATTGACAGTCTCGAACCTGTCAGAAAATACCTCCAGAATGCTGCCGACCCCGGCGCACCAGGGATGCCCATCCATGTGCACCATTTCCACATGGTTATATGGGAGCCGTCCACCCTTGCCTCGTGCATAATATCCGTCCGCTTCCAGCTCCTCGACATTGTGTACCGCGAAGAGACCTTGCTGAACGTGATGCGATCAGTAACACGCAACGGGCGGTCCATCCTGCTGACGGCCGTACTGGCGCTGGTGCTGGTCTACATGTTCTCCATCGTCGGCTACATGTTCTTCCGCGACCACTTCCTGGTCACCGTCGACCGCGCGGACGGTGAGTCTGCCTCTCGCTCGCCCGCTCTATGACGACTCTCAGACAGGATCTCGATTCTGATAGTTATTATGAGATTTAGTATTAAACTATGTTTAAACAATAGTTGTAGAGAATATTAAAAAAAAGTGTAAACAAAAATTGTATATAATTTTATTCTCTACAATTTTTCTATAAATACAAATAGCATAAAACCCATAAGAAACGAGATATTTGCAATAAATGTGTGAAAATCGACTTTTTTTGACCTTTGACCTTGAACTATCTGAGGTCGTGGACACCCTACGATAAGTATGTTTTGAGACAAGTTTATAGCCGACTATCCCTCATTCCGAGGTGAAACCCTAATTTGCCTTGCTAAAAGCTAATATTCCCCCGGCCCCAGATGACGACGACCCCCGGTTCGACGCGCCGTCCTGCTCCGAGGACCCGGCCTCCAAGTACACGAGCGGCGCCGACCCCCGCTGCGGGCGGCCGGCGCGGTTCGTGTCCGTGGGCGGGGAGCTGCGCGAGCGGAGCTGTGACTCGCTCATCATGTGCATCGTCACCACGCTCAACCAGGGCCTGCGGAACGGCGGCGGCATCGGGGACATCCTGCGGGCGCCGGCCAGCTTCGTACGTAGCACGAATATTCTATACTCACTCTCGATTTTCGAGTTGGAGACTTCTACATTGTGCATTAAGAAATTACACTCAAAAATATTTTATGATGTTTTTAATATAAAATTAATGTTAGTGGCCATGTTAATATAAAAACTATAATATATTTCATCAATCCCCACTCTCGGTAAAAAAAAAGAAAGAAAATCATTTACTCTCCAATTACTATTTTTTTTTCAGTTGCAGAAAAATCTACCGTCTGATTTTTCTTCGACCACTTTGTCAAACATTTTGTATGACGTCATGGTTTGCCTTTCTGATTTTCCTTGAGTGAAAGTGTTTTTTGTCTCTGGTAACTAACTTATTATGTTACTAAAGATCTTATACTTTAACTGAAATCTTTGTATGTTACTGAGACAAATCATTTTACTGATATAGAAACTTAATTCCTTCCTAGAATAGCATGAATAGAAACAATCTCTTTTTCACATTGCAGGAGCCCCTATTCGTAGCGCGCGTTGTGTACGATCTTTTATTCTTCTTCGTTGTCATCATCATCGTTCTCAACCTTATCTTCGGAGTCATCATTGACACGTTTGCTGATCTGCGTAGCGAGAAGCAGCAAAAAGAGCTTATACTCAAGAATACGTGTTTTGTGTGCGGTGAGTACATGATTATCACTTGTCTTCTTAATTATCGTTATTGTCTTCATTATAATCATCACCGTTAATGTAATCACCATCACAATTCTGATCATCCGTTATTCTCATTATTAATCATCATCTCTGATCATAATTAGTATTATAATCATAATGATTATTACATATTTAGTAACTAGCTGTGCCCCGCGGTTTCATCCGCGTATTTCCTGTTCCTGCAGGAATATGGGGATAAAATATAGCCTATGTTATTCGCTGTCAATGTAGCTTTCCATTAGAGAAATAATTTTTTAAATCGGTGCAGTGGTTAAGCCGAAACTCTACATATTCCTATACATACTTTCATCCCCTATATTTATTTTACCCCTCAAGGGTAAAGTTTTACAAACTTTGAATGCCAAATTTATTTATATCTAATCAAAAGCCTAAAAAATAAATTTCAAGCTTCTAGCTTCAAAAATGACGATACTTCCATACAAACTTTCATCCCCGATTTCAAACCCTTACAATGCATTTTTTGCGATAAAAAGTAGCCTATGTCCTTCCCTAGGCTCTAGACTATTTCTGTACCAAATTTCATTTTAATCGGTTCAGTAGTTTAGGCGTGAAAGAGCAACAGACAGTTACTTTCGCATTTATAATATAAGTAAGGATCATCAGCATCCGAACGTTATGTGTAACAATAGCTAGCATCATTTCTGTCATTTGTATTCTTTTCTATTCCATTTATAAGTATTTAACACAGCAGTTAGCTATAATGTGGTGTATCTGACATTTGCAGGATTGAATAGATCGGCCTTCGACAATAAGACGGTATCCTTCGAGGAACACATAAAGAGCGAACACAACATGTGGCACTACCTGTACTTCATGGTGCTGGTGCGGGTCAAGGACCCCACCGAGTTCACCGGTCCCGAGAGCTACGTCCATTCTATGATCAAGGTAACGAACCAACGTTCATGCCAGTGAACCTTCGGTCACGAGAGATCGATTTCACAGTGAACGCCTGTCAAAAGACATCGAATCAAACAGGAAGTCTCGTCGTTGTTTCAGACGAGCAACCTAGACTGGTTCCCGCGGCTGCGCGCGCTGTCGCTGGTGGGCGGCGGCGAGGGCGACGGCGGCGAGGTGGAGCTGCGCGCGCTGCAGGCGCAGCTGGAGCTGGCGCAGCAGGCGGTGGCCACGCTCACGGCGCTGCTCACCGAGCTAAGGGACCAGGTCAGTGCTGTCTCTCTCCAACTTCACCACCACTTTAAATATTAAGAGTTTTATCTATCTGGATTGGATCCACTCTGATTTCGCTAAAAACAGTGTCCTTCAAACTGGAATACAAAAATAATGTTTCACAGTGATCTGCATCCTTATCATAATTTTACTAGTTTTTGATCGCATACAAAACAAGCTACATTATATCGCAATATAAAGTATCCTATATCTTTCCCTAGGGTTCAATTTATCTCCATATCAAATTTGGTCAAACTCAATAGATTGATAGACACTACTTACTTTCGCTTTTATAATCTTAGTAGAATTTAGCGAGTCGTACAAACGTTCATATACTTCCACAGATGACAGAGCAAAGGAAGCAGAAACAACGTATCGGCTTATTGAATTCGACCTCGGCGTACCTCCAGAACGTACAGATGAACCTGCCACCGTGAGCGTCATGCCTCTTACATAACTAGGTGGGTGGCACACAGTTTCTTTACTGCGCATATATGTCACAACGCTTCTTACTTAGTTTTATAATTTCAAGGACTATCAACAGTTATTTGATATCTCAAACTAATTCACCATAATTATGATTTACAGAAAATTTTGCATTTGGATCCTGACATTTTATAGGACATGGTAATTGTATTAGTAGCGAGTTGAAGCATATTTCATTTAAATCCTAAATTAACTCAATATCTATATTTAACTGTCGTAACTAGAAGCGTTGTAAATATATTTTAAAATCCCTGCTCAATCTGTGTGTCACCAATATACATAGGTAGGTACACCTCCAATTCACGGACACCTCAAAACACATCGCACAATGGAGAATAGATTCTATGTACTCATTAATTAAAATTTGAGTTTCCGTGACGCCGTCTGAAATCCATTTAGGATGTGAGACAAACTGCTTTCAATATTTATTGTAAAAAAAGACGGGCACATGACAGAACGTACGTGTTGACAGATATCCGTTGAGAGTACGTAATAGAATAATGATTCTAGTGCCGCATTCATTTACATCATTAGATGTAGCATGAACATATCTCAAATCATGATATTTATTAGTCGATCCCAGAATATCTATCTATCCCTAAACTAGAAGGCTAAATGGTCCAAAATAAGATTTTATAAGATCATGAGACGTGACACGTTACGTCTCGTGACATGAAACGTGATAAAATAATAATGTGTTCTTCGGGCAGTTGATATATTGGACAGTTCGAAATTATTCAAGAAAAGGGGTAGGTAGATTCTTAGGATTGAGCTTAAGTAGTTAAAGCAATCATTAGAAAGATCATGTGATTAGAATGGATTTGAATAGTTTAAAATTGTTACTTATTCTTAGACGTGTAAGCTTTCAATTATTGTTGAGTTTTGCGATCTTTTGAGAGACGCAATTTGTTAGAAAAATATTAAAGAATAGCCACTATTTACGAAGTTTCTTAAATATTTAATTACTTATGTTTTTTAGGATTCCGAACAAAATTATTAATGTAGTGTTCATAAAGTAGTTAGTATATTTGGGGGAGATAGATATACGTTGAGGCTTTCATTAAGTTCCATTTAACTATTTTCAGACTTATTTATTGTTAAATTTCCATTTATTATTTTATAATACTTTTAGACTACATGTCTTCGGGCTAGCATAAGTTCCATTTTTCAATATTTTTTTTACATTCTGTTATTTTTTTATAAAACGTGTTGCATGGGAGCGGGTGTATCTGGATGACATCGTCATTCTCGACCATTACTACGATGAGCGTAGTTATGTGGAAAGAAGCAATTTCTGGGTGTTTAACGAACACTATACGGGTCATCTTTTTTATCTTGCCTCCCATTCCAAATTTTCCTGTCTCCCTCTACAGAAACTTCGTGCAATACTTAGCTCAAACCCGTTACCTATTTACTGTAGTTATAAACAAATTCGATTTTATTATTAAAGATGTATCTTTAAAAGATCTGATATATTTTATCTCTAGTGTGGTTGATATATTTTGTTGAACTTTCTAAATGTTATTTAGATATTAATGGGTGATAGTTTGTTGTAACTATGAAATCTTCGTTTGGTTGACGACATCTGACGCGGAGACATTAGGCAAGTCTCACACGGGCTAACCTGACAGCTAGTGTCTGACATTCAAGAGTTATAGCTTAGCTGTCAAACCATCTCCAGTGTTTTAACTCAATAGTGTCATACGCACTGTGACGTATCTATAGTCTTAGGATATCGGCAGAGGAAGATGTAACGAGTGGACTTGTTCCTGCCTTTAACATATTATTTACAACAACAATGAATATTTTAAGTCGTAATACATCTCCGCTTACAGATGTCGTTTAAACTGAGCTTATTTAGTATTTAAGCGTATTTTAATTTAATCCGACAAGTAACAAAGGTTGTTCTGTAAATGACATTATTTATAAAGGAAATATAATATACTTAAAGCAATCGTGGTACCATCCATTAGGAAAAAATATGATTTGTACTCAATTATAGAGAAATAAGGCTTTGGGTTAGCATTTGAAAATTTTAACTGTTTAATAATACAGATTAACTTAATATGTGGCTAATAAATATGGAGCCGTGATTGCAGCCGCGATATCATTTTAGGAACAACACGTTTAAAGGTTATGTATGACCTTGAGAAATGTTTGAATTTGTAATATTTTTACTTAATACAAGTGTGTCATTGTATTACGATGGGGAATCAACACATAAATTGTAAACAAATCATATGTAACTGTAACGTCAATGGACGCTCAACATCTCTAGTTTCAATTAAAATTAAATATTATATTCAAGTGACATTCGATTCTTATCTATGCCAAATATTAGGAGAAAACTGTGGTCGATATTGTGTCAGTCTAATTATGTACTTAAATGTTTATCTCTTTTCTCTCTATTTAAAAGATCTTTTATTGTTAACATTCCTTCGTGTTTTTTGCATTTCTTATACATTTTATACTATTTACAATTGGACCATAATATATCTTAATCGAGTTTTGAAACAGCAACGATTGGGAAAAACAAAATGAATCCGATATCTTTTAAAAATAGATTTTCTAAAGTATGCTGAAATAAATACTAAATTTGTGACGTCTGACATTTAGCCAAATTTAAATACACTTCGAGCCAACAATATAGTACACCAAAGAAAATACTGTTAGTTTTGCCGTAGCACTAAGTAACACGTTATAATAATGGTGCTATACAAAATTAAACATGCCCAATGACAATAAAACCATGGTGTTATTGAACACCCGAACATTATCAATATATTTTTTCCATGGTGTGCTATATTTTTGTCTTGCAGTGTACACTAGCTTATAGATAAAGTACCTAGCAACGGGGTGAATTTGAATCCTGGGTCGGGGGTTGAAAAGGGGAAAACCTAAGAAATCCTTTAGTCCGTCCCGTTGGGGGTCAATTGCGATTTTTCCAACGCAACGGCCTCCAGGGACGGACTGCAGGTGGGGGTTGAAGGGTCCTATTCACCCCGTCTTATGCTAGTCCTGTTTGCTGTTAAAAAATCAGTGTTACTATTTCTATATTGACCAAGTAGTGGTTTCTCTTTTTCCATAGATATCTATTTATTACTATGTACGTATACGATTTTAATTTACTTTTTAATTTAATTTACTCTACTCAAGTGTTCTGGTTCTTCATGAGATTTTACTATTGAATATTAGAACATTTTGAATAATAAATAATATTTCTATGAATAAACACATTTTTCTATACATTCCTATTTTAATATTATTTATCGTATTCCATTATAGATCTGTCTTTTACACTATTAATAAAAATAGCATTTTTTCTCTATTTTATATACTTTATATGTATATCTACTATGTCGTAGCTAATGTTATTGTGAGAGGTGTGTATTGTTGTGAGGTTTGCAATAAGTAAAAATGTTTTGTTTTACTGAAAAATAAAGATATGGCACAAATGTATGACTTTTATTTCATTGGAGAACAACAATAAATGGATAAGAATGTAATTATTCTTTTTAACACATTGACTGCTGAACCGGATTTTACATGTGGGCACCGGTACGGACCGTGTGTGTTATCCAGCAATCGCGTACCGTCAGTGTGAGCCGCACTGTAGTAGCGCCGCGTTACACGTCTGTGTTTCGCCGCAAAGCCGGCACGTAAGCTGCGCTAACACCACGGGTGTGTTATCCCGTACCAACGTAAAGTTATAAATAACACAACGTCTGTGTTTTCAGCAGTGAACGTGTTAAGCTGGGTATTTACTTGGGAGTTGGAACCAACATGAACACGAATATATACATTCAGTCACGCCATTTTCCCGGTGAGATAGGCAGAGACTACATCTTTCCACATGCTACGATCCCAGCGGAAACAGTACACCAACTCCCTGACACCCTCTACTGGTTTCTGGAGTTCCAGACCAATAGGCTGTGTAGGGTCCATGCGTGGCGGCGTCACATCCTTTCCTTCTGGCCTCATTCACACAAAGAACATCAATCTGTCTTTTACTCTTCATCTCGCATACTTTCTCAATCTTATCCTTCATGCCTCCTCTAGCACATGAATAACAAACACAGACAGATAGGGAATATGATTGTTCTTTTGTTGTGATTCGCACATCTGTGCGTGCTCCAACCTCTGCTACGCCGTCGCTTACCATCAAATTGTTATACACCGGGATAGCGGACAAAATTATATGTATCCTAAATAATAAAAAATAACATGATCTAATTCCTCATCCCAGTACTAAATTATTACTGTTTATTTTGCTTATTTGCGTATACTTGCAGTATTCCGATTACAACAGCAAAAGGAGTTTTTAAAATGATGATACCCGTTTGTTTGTGGTGTAGGGGACGAGCGGACTGCGAACCAAGAGGTTGCGGGTTCAATTCCCGCAAAGGCAAATATTTGTGTGAGCCACATGTATTAGCTCTGAGTCTGGCTGCTTGTAGGACCATGGTCCTCGTAGTTCCCTATTCCCTAGATACAGGGAATCCCTGTTAGGGGTCAAGATCTATGTATGTGATTGTGACGCGTTATTATGATTATTATTGTTTGTGATATTTATAAAATACTAGCTGCACCCCGCGGTTTCACCCGCGTAGTTCCTGTTCCCGCGGGAGTATGGGGATAAAAATAGCCTATGTTACTCGCTGATAATGTAGCTTTCCATTAGTGAAAGTATTTTTAAAATCGGCCCAGTGGTTTAGCCGAAACCTGACATATTGGAAATATGTCAGGTTTCGGCTAAACCACTGGGCCTTCATACTTTTATCCCCTATATTTGTTTTACCCCCTCAAGGGTAAATTTTTACAAACTTTTAATGTCATATTTATTTATATCTAATCAAAAGACTAAAAAATAAATTTCAAGCTTCTAGCTTCAAAAATGACGAAACTTCCATACAAACTTGAAACTTAAATTTTTCTGTAAACATGCTTTTTTTTGTGTACAATAAAGAATATAAGAAAATTTATAATATAAGTAAGGATCACAAAATAAATATAGTAAAACCCCCATATTGATCTCACCTTTTTTTCTCTACGGACAGTCTTATCGGACAGTTTCGCAACAATATCATAACTTGTCGCAATCTTCAGATTAGGTATAGATTCAGATAACAGACAAGATCAGATGGATTTCTATATTTGTATCCAAAATATATTTACGGATTTGTATTGGATCGTGCCGCTTCAAAATAGCCGGATGGAGCCAGCTGCGCTCCGCCTGCGTTAAGTATTACCCCACAGGAACCTTTTAATTTGTACGGGATAAAATAATGATAAAGTGTTTGAATACAATTTAGGAAGTACCACACCTTTGCCAGATATTCATCCGCCAAGCAGCAGTGTGAAAACATTACTGTGTTCCGGTTTGAAGGACATTGTTTCCAGTGAAATTACTGGGCATATGAGGCTTTAAAACCGATGTCTCAGGGTGACGAGCGCAGTGCAGTGCCGCGCAGGATTATGCAATCCAGTGTTCTGGGTGGTGCTGTGACTGTTATGGGCAGGCGTAGCGCTTACCATCAGGTGAACGGCTTGCTGGTCTCGTCTCACAGGCAAATAAAAAAAAATAGGACTAGAAAACCGTATCTAGATGCACTAAATATAGGTAACGATTAGGCACATTAGCACCCTTCAGCTGATTGCTCGCGCTCGGATATATAAATTGGTTTACCTATTGATAAGGAGTATCAGATATCGGCATACCGGGCGGCACTTCTGCACCGGGGACACGACAAATATGAAGTGGCTATGTGTGTTTTTTTCATTAACTTTTCTGTGCTGTAAGTAAGACTACTATTTTAATTGAATTTACTATATTTTTTGTGTTTTTTTGTGGTATTTTCTGACGAAGACTGAGTGAAAATAATGTTTATTTTGATGTATATAAGTATTAAAGAGTTATCTATCTATGTATTATGGCGTCGCCAATGGGACCACCTCATTCACAAGTACTTACTATAGATAAAATATTGATATGAACGGATGGGTGAAAAAAGTGTGCAATAAAAATGACTAATCAATGATTTACCAACAGCAGTGTACGGGTACCTACATTAGTAACATTTGGGTTAAATGCAAATTCTTTCTAGACTGAATCCTAATACAAAACAAGAATTCACTCGCTGAAAGAAGACAGAACAATGAATCAATATTTTGATGCACGCCTACACCGTCTCTCTTTCACTATGGGTGGTTGACTGGTAGAAAATGCTCTTAGCGTTAAGTCCGCCATTTGTACTAGTAAGTTAATCTGTGCAATAAAGTATTAAATAAATAAATAAATCAATTAATTAATTACACGGTGTACTGCTTTCCGCTGGGATCGTAGCATGTGGAAAGGTGTAGTCTCTGCCTATCCCAACGGGAGGACGGCATGACCATATGGTGTGTAATTTTTACTATGCTTTCCATTGTAGGAACAATATCCTAAATGACATGGGTTAAATTCCCGCCGGGTGGACAAGTTATTGAGGTCCAAATAGTTTTTCTACATACAACTAGTCAAAACGAACAGGTTGTCCGACTAGGTGGTAAGCGCACCGATGAGGCCTATTTTGTATATTATGCCTACACTCCAATAAGTATACTTTTGAGAAGACGCGATAAAAAACTACACCAAGAAGAGATTCCACAGGGACGTTTTACTTTTTACATCTCATTGCTATAAATTCTCGATCAGGCGCAGCACAGGAATACAAGTTGACCACGGTAAAGCTGCCTGAAGTACCCGCCACCACTACAAACACTCGGATCATCGGGGGCACTGCCACTACTATAGAACGGTTCCCCTACACTGTTCAAGTAAGTATAAATATCTACTAATATAATCATTATACTATTAAAAAAATAGCAAAAACAAACACTTAGAAACTTCAAAGAGCGCTTCTGGCACAATAAAAAAAAGTGTCAGAGCTATTATTGGTTTAAAGGACACTGTTTCTAGCGAAATTACTGGGCATGTGAGACTTTTTAGCCGATGTCTGAAGGTGACGAGCGCAGTGCAGTGCCGCGTAGGTTGATGCAATGCAAAGGTCTGGGTGGTACCGTAACTGTTATGGGCAGACGTAGCGCTTACCATCATGTGAACGACTTACTCGTCTCGTCACTTAGTCAAATAAAAAAAATAATATAACCGGTATCCCACCATTCTATAATAACATTGCCCTGTATGTAAATTCTAGAAGCAGCTCAATTTTTTAAATATCATCCACGTATCTTTAAAACAGCAATGGATATCTTTTCCGGGGACACAAGAGATCGGGATAGAATTGTTTTGTCGCATTGATAATAACGAGTAAAAGTTAAAAAAAAAAAAACACTTTTATCCTTAGAGCCGGGCGTAACTAACACACTTCCCATTACGCTGAGCTATAATTACGCAGTTTTCGAGCATGACAATGAAAAAAAAAATGATTATACAAATCTGAAAGAAATCGCTCTGAGCGAAAAGACATTGTACTGCCTTTGTTTACCAATTGTGATTTTTCTGTATTGCGTTTATTTTTTTTCTGGTGTACAATAAATGTTTGTCTATTCTATTCTATTCTATAATGATTTCCCTAACAGGTGCAGCACAACTCGAGGCTGGCGTGCGGCGGATCTCTTATCACCCGCCGCCATGTGCTGTCCGCAGCGCATTGCTTTATCGATATGTAAGTAACAAAAAAAAAACAAAAAAAGAACCAAGTAAATTATTAATTCACATAAAAGTAACTTAGTACTAGATTCACGCTTTAACACTTCCGTGTTATGTTTATAGAAACGGCAATGCGGTGAGCCCCTCCCGGTACACGGTTAGAGTTGGAACCTCTAACTTGGAATCAGGTAACACTACGATAAACAAACACAATGACGCTTAAGTTTATTGGTGTTTGTGATTATTTTAATCAGTTTGCAGTCACCATCAACCCATATTCGCCCACTGCTGAGCACGGATTCACACAGACACTCAGCCGTGGGCGGATGGTCTAATCCACCACGGAGGCCCGGTCCGAGTTGCTCAGCTTGTTACTGAAGCATTTATCAAAGGTTTATCTTTTAAAATATATTTTATTAAATGTATTCCTTATTGTCAGGAGGTAGAGTACACTCCGTGTCCATGTTGATCGTCCACGAGAGTTACAACACGCCGCTCCGCGACAACGACGTTGCTGTCATGCTGCTGGGTTCAGCCGTGACCCTCGGCGCGCGGGTGGAGGTCGCCAGGATCCCGGCGCAAGGCCAGGAGGTGCCTGACAACTCCACCGTCACGCACGTGGGCTGGGGGCGCACTAATGTGAGTAGGTACAACACAGACATGAACACACAGAGTGATGTCTGCGTGCAACAGGGGCAGAGTTAGCCTAGCATACGTACTGAGATCTTTTTTAATCATACAAAGCTTTTTTGTTGGTGAGTGGAGTGCAGACAGTAGATATTAAAACTGTATGATTTACTATGTTAGTGTGATCAACGGTTTTCTTATTTAACTACTAATGTTTGTTTGTTTGTCAAATGTCAAAGAATTAAACACTCAAATCGCTCACCTCACTCTTTGTAGTTGGAAAATACTAAGCACGTCTTCATTCAACAGGTGAACGCCAACGAAGTGTCGCCCATACTGCAAGAGGTTGACATCCGCACCATCAGCTTCCAGATCTGCTACGCGCAGTACTCGTGGCTATCCACCCTCCGCCCCGAGGCGTACGTGGTCACCACCAACATGCTCTGCTCGGGGCTGTTTGGGGTGGGAGGTAAGAGTAGCAACCTTGTACTAAGTGGTAGAACTAGACCTCCGATTCACAGCAAATGTGTTGTTCACACAAATCTTTGAACTGTGCGAGAATCGAACTCGCAACCTCACGCTTCGCAGTCGGCTTATCCTTATCACCTACGCCGTGGAGGCCGTCAAAGTTGTTCTAAATGGGACCATGTGGGACAGATTTTTATTTAGTAAGTAAAAGTAAAACTTAAATAAAAATGGTTGTTTTGTAGGTGCAGACGCATGCCAGGGTGACAGCGGAGGCCCGCTCCTGTACCAAGGCATCGTAGTGGGCGTCACGTCGTGGGGGTACAGCTGCGCCCACCCCCTCTTCCCTGGGGTCAACGCCAAGGTCTCTGCCTATTCCAACTGGATCAATCAGACTGTGAGTTTCGGTTACAAGCACCGTTGTAACGTTTTGTATTGTTTATGATGATGATTGATTGGGTACGTATCTATTGAATTAAAAATAATATTGTCACCGTGTGATGCCATGGTATAGTGGCCAGTTATAGTAAGTCTGCTCATGAAACGGAGCTTCTGTGAAATCCCGAAAAAGAAATATAAAGACAGGAAAAATGCTAGTAATGTCTCGTCTAGCTTTCATTTAGTACCTACTGCGACATTGTCAAAACGAAAAGTCCACAGCAACGAGACTAGCAAGTCGTTCACCTGATGGTAAGCGCTACTCCTGCCCATAACAGTCACATCACCACACAGGACACTATTGCATAATCCTGCCAGGATAGTAGGATTGTAATATTAACTTAACGCCTTCAGTGCTGCGAACACAACTGTCATGTTTTTCACAACTTGCTGCGAGTGCAGTAAAACACAACCATTGTGTTTGTTGTATGGGAAAACACTATGGAGCGTGCAGCGCCGCACCCGTGGCTAGTCAAGCAAAACGGCTCAACAGTCAAAGTTTTAAATACACTATGTCAAAGGTAGTTAACTAAAATTGCAGTAAAACTAATATTTATCGTTACAGGTAACTAGATATAACGCGGCTCCTCCCGCCGCCGCCGGCCGCACCAGTGTGTTCCTCCTCGCGCTCTCTCTCCTAACAGCGATATTGGCAAGCAGATGAAACTGAATTAGTACAATTTGTTACTTTTATACTTGTTGATTATTTAATTTATTTAAAAGAGAATTTTACACAAAATGTATCTGACAGATCACGCCATTTATATAATAAAGAACTGTTAAGTATACGGTATAATTATCATAATTTATACATTATAGTCAATATTAAGGTTCTTGTTCATATCTTGAGTTATTTTTTATAGGTAGGTATGTAAGTGGTTAATAAAATTTTATTTTTATACGCTATGCCTAATATTTTTGCTGGCTTACCATCGGTTTCTGATTCTTTCTATAGACGATGCTGGAACGTTTATCAACTTTGACAAAAGATTATTTTTTTACTGTCCTTGTCATTTGCATAGTGCCAGATGGAGTCGGCAATAGACTGCTGTCCAAGTTAACAAATGTTCCCGAAACTGGCCGCTGTCTTTGAAACCGCTATCACAGAATACCCGCTATCAGGTAGTAGTTCCCAGCTGGCAGCGTCGCTACATTGTACAGTAATGCTTAGTCAGCATTTTGGTCACGGTATGCTATTATCAACATAGATAGTAGCAATGATTGGGCTCTAATTGCCGTAATATACTGGTTCTTGATAATAAATCCAAATCGGATTAAGTTTTTATCGAACAACCAGACGTACGGCGGTGCGTCGCCGGTATATAGTGGACATTCCTTTACGTACGTAGCGATTTGCTTTTAAATTTTTTATGTAAAGGAGTGGAACCCCTGTCGGAGTCTATTTCCCGACAATTACAACCTGGGCCCTTATTCGCTAAACTCGTGATGTCATAACGTGCTTAAAACTTACTATTTTGATCCTTAAAATTTCTCAAAACGCGCTAGCTTCCCGCGCGTTATTTTGACAGATCAATTGACAGTTCTCAAAACGAGCGCATTACGAGTCTAGGTGGCCATAGTGAATAACAGCCCAGGAACTGTTTTGTATATACTTTTGTTATTTCGCGATCTTCAGTTGATTCAGATTTTCGTGTGACATTGGCTGTTTTTAACCTGGGAAATGCAGAGCACTTGCGGGAAAACTGGAATTACGCGGGTTAAGCCCTGAATAAAAAATACCTAATTCGCATAAAATAAAAGCCGTGTATGTAGATATCACATATGAATATTTTATTTACGAGTAATGATATAGATATAGTTTATGTTACAAGTACAATAAATATAAGGTACAAAGGTGAATCGCTACACATGTCATAACTGCGTCGGTTCTACGGTTAGAAGCACCACTTGGCGGCACAGCGCTGGAACAAACAAAAACACGTGTGAAAACGTAGCCGTGAGGTTTATTTTTTATTTGACTGAGTGACGAGACGAGCAATTCGTTCACCTGATGGTAAGCGCTACGCCTGCTCATAATAGTTACAGTGCCATTTAGAACTTTGCATTGCATAATCTTGCGCGGCACTGTACTGCGCTCGTCATCCTGAGACATCGGTTCTAAAGTCTCATAGGCCTAGTAATTTCGCTGCTAATAAATAATAAATCTTGTCATCGAAGCGAACCAACCTTTATCAGTGTAAGTCTCGTCGACGACTACGTCCGCGACGACGCCCCCCGCCGCCACCCGCGCCCTCACCCGCCCCTCCCCGCGCCCCTCGGGCGGCGCCTCGCCCCCCTCGCGCCACGGCCGGCCCCCCACCTCTATCGTCCGCCATTTAGCCAGCTCTTCCGATGCCGGTACTGATTCCGTATACTGTCAAAGAAAAAAAGCCAGCATTGATTAAAATAAATAAATGTTAAAACGCGGCCGAGCTAACTTATTACGTAAATACAGCTATCTCAAGGCACGGTTGAAACATGGATAAGATATATTAGACCACAGTGGAAACATCGAATGGTCGGAACATCGTCCACCAACGCGGAAAACAAAAGGACACATTTGCTTAGTTCAAAACTAAGCTCGACTTTAGCCAAAGTCAGTATAGGAGTGCGAGGCTGACCTCTGCCCCGCTGGGCGGCTGGCGGTGCGCGGAGTAGGTGCCCTCGACGAAGGCGCGGAAGGCGGGCGGCGCGGGGCGGAGCGCCCGGTCCAGCGCCGCGCACGTGAGGCCGCGCCGCGCGTCCACGATGAGGTAGCTGGCCTCCGCCTCCTCCGGGGGCTGCTCCGGGGACTTGCTCGTTTCATCCTGTGGGGGGAGTTAACGACGCGTTAGGAGACATGGAGCCCGACCTCTAAATAGGGTTCTCTCCCACGCTTTTATCGCTTTATTTTCGCGATAACGACCAAGTGAGACTGTGGACTCCGAAAATATGGTCAAACTCACGTTCCACCCTACGGTACGAATTTATACTGTAGTGTATAGAGGTTTATTTATGAGTGTATTAATGGGTAAAATATAATCTCAGAGGGTTAAACCTTAATCCACCACGGGGCCCGGTCCGGATTGGTTGATTATGGTGGAAATACCTAACTCTGAAATAATTCTCGGGTTTCCTCACGATGTTTTCCTTCACCGAAAAGCGAGTGATAATTACGTAAATATGCTTTACAGAAACACATTGGAAAGTGCCTGCACTGGGATTTGAACTCACGACCTTCTCTTTGGAAGACACAGGTTCCCATTAGACAATCACCCGCCCAAGAATAGTTAAATAGCAAGAGTAGACGAAACGCCAACTGCGCGGTATAGCGACATCTGTACGATACCGCCGAGACAGTAAGAGGTCCCAGCGAGAGACAAAGCGAACCTCTCGACTCCTGGAGGGCTCGATGATGGTGGCCAGCAGGTCGGACAGGGCGTCGGTGACGAGGTAGCTGCGGGCGCGGGAGTCCGTGATGACGTAGGTGTCGGCCGCCGCCTCCTCGTACGAGGAGTTGTTGTCCACGCAGGACAGCTCGTCCAGCGCCGTGTCCGTGGGGAACTGGGACTGGGAGAGGAGGTCGAGCTTCTCCTTGCCTGGAAATTGATGATAATCAATGTGAAGATAGAAGTTCTTATACTTTTGCGAATTGGATTCAGTTATATAATATGTAGGCGTCGTTGCGCCCCCGGGGGTGCTCACCGTGGTCGGGCGGCAGGAGGCGGCACAGCGCGTAGGGGCGGCAGGGGGCGGCGCGGGACACGCGGACGCCGCCGCCCAGCTCCCACTCCGCGCCCACCTCTGCACAAAAATACCATGTATTAAGTATATTAAGATATTGGTGTTTAGTCTGTGGTGACAACTTTCAAACTAGTCTAATTCTAATTTCAGGACGAAATTAGAATTAGACTTGTCTGAAAGTTGTCACATGCCTTGTCACTTTTCAACCTGATGAAAACGAGATGAGGGATGGATGAGGGAGGAACGAGAGAGGGATGGCAACAACTTCTGTAGTGGGAGGCCTCTTCTGCAGGTGACCGCCTGGAGGAGTACCACACCTTTGCCAGATACTTGTCAGCGGTAAAATGCTAACATTACTGCGTACCGGTTTTTAGGGCACTGTTTCCAGCGAAATTGGTGTTCATTATGAGACTGTAGAACCGATGTCTCAGGGCGACGAGCACAGTGCAGTGTCGCGCAAGATTATGCAATGGAAAGTTCTGGGTGGTAATGTAACTGTTATGGACAGGCGCTTGTCATCAAGTCCTACAAATGAGCGACCTGGCCGATGTATTAATTTCTAAAGTGTACCTTCATAGTTGTTAACGGCGTTCTCGCTGATGGCCGCTCCCATCATCTCATGTTCTTCCGCGTTGTGTTCTATGAACACGTCCTGAAATTAAATATAGTATTTAAAAAAAAAAAAATTGTATTTGACAACCAAAAATACAAGGTGGAAGAGGTCAGTTGACAGAACCGCCTGCCAGATGGACAGATGACAAGGTCGTCGAACATGGAGAAGGAAAGGTCAGGACCGTAAAATTTGGCGCAATAAAGAGAAGGCCTATGTGTAGCGGTGGATCGACTGATGTGATAAAACAATACGCACCTTGCTCTGGTTGTGCTTGTAGTGCAGGCTGATCTTGCTGAGCTCGTGGTCCAGCTCCGCCAGCTGCGCCACGTGGCGCGCCGCGCCGCCCGCGCTCTGCACGGAACACTCGCATTGTACACAAGCCGGCTGCATTATCACGAATCTTACGACAGCCTTGCAACAGACGTACCGTCAACCGTCATTTCGTAACGACGCACAGACTGGCTCATTTTGTTGCAGTTAGTTAGTACTACAGTTAAGGAGTTACGGCTAAATCCACTTCTTATATTTTTACAGAAAACACAAAAGGGGGATTTACATAATTATGAATGGGTGTAATGTTTTTGTTGAACTAAAATATGTCAAAAATAAAATAAAAACAATAGTTAAAATTTTAAAAATACAAGAGATTTGCTGCGTACTGTATGAAAAATATGACTAGCAGAGAAAAAAATATCACTTATAAAATGTACACACACTCTTCCTCCCTCCTCTTGCTCTAACACACTCACACACACAAACACACACACACACACACTCTACAGGCATTACATGTACTCACGTTTACCTTGGGCATCGCGTGCGGCATGGGGTGCAAGGAGCGGTGTGTGGGCGACAGCGCAGGGCTGTACTCTAGGGGTGATTGAGGGGACACCGGGCCCTGGAAAAAATAAAGTTTATTTTAGTCGGAAATTGCACCTTTTTCGTATTTGTAAAAAACTTACAAAGTCCAACAGACTCGAGGCCCCAGACAAGTTTTATTCACGGGACAGAAAAAAAACATTTATGTTTTTCACGAGTGCCAGTGTAGCTTATGTCATCATTCTCGTGGATAATACGAATCCTCCATACACACACAGGCGCGCGCGCAAATCACATAATCCTCTTTTGCACAGTCGAGTAAAAACTTCGATACTAAACAATAGTGAAAACGGCATAGGTTTATTATTAATATAAGATAGTATAAAGGAGCGCAATATAGTGCTGTACAAGATTTTGCAACAAGTGCCGAGGGACGCCTCCCATCCGGCTAACGACCTGCTCATCTCGTTACGGGCTAACAAAAGAAACATAATTAATCTCTCCCAGTCTAAGGTTTTACAATTCACAAAGTCCAGAGTGCAAATGCCCCGGGCTCGAGTGACACTAACCATTAGACTAGCGACCTGCTCGTCTATGTAAAAACTAGCAAGCAGTCACTTACGCTGTTAGATATGGAGGCCAGCTTGTGTTGCAGCGACAGCATGTACTCGTTGTAAGATAGAGCTTTGTTGGGAGTGCCCGGCTGTGTAGAGCCGGTCGAGTTGACGTTGTTCATGCCTGGAGAACAAAATGGTAATCATCATCATGGTCAACCCATATCCGCTCTATGCTGAGCACTGGTCTCGCGTCACTTTCTTGAGGAAGGTTAGGCCACAATCCACCACAGGGGGGCCCCTCAGGATTGGTGGATAGCATACCTACCTCCGCAATAATTCTCGGGTAGGTATGTGGGTTTTTTATAAAAACTACAGGTAAAAAAATTTAATAATGCCCATTATCTATCTACCTTACAGATCAGTGTCATAGACACACCGCCGGTACTTACCGAGGTCCATATCCACAGCGCGCCTCGCCAAAGCATTATGCACCGCTCGCTGCGCGACTAGATGCCCCAAGTTCTGGCCCATGAGCCCCAAGTTCTGACCACCCAGCCCCAAGTTCTGGCCACCCAGGCCCAGGTTCTGGCCGCCGAGACCGAGGTTCTGGCCGCCAAGACCGAGGTTCTGGCCGCCCAAGCCGAGGTTCTGGCCACCGATGAGATTCTGATTCAATCCTAGATTCTGTCCCGCTAATCCTGGAAACAGTAAAGCTGAATAGAACGCAAGGATAAGTTAGATTGTTGTAAAATAGTTACTTTGCAAACCAATATAAAGTTGAATATTATTATTATCAGCCTAAGTCGTCTCACTGGGTGCTGGACATGAGTCGGGAGGCTCTTGCCTCTTAAAGTTCATTTAAATCTAAAAAAATATGTTACATGCAAATGTAAATTTATAAGTTTTTATGCATATTGCAAAATACATTATTATGATAATGACAAAGTTGCATAGAGGCAAACTGATCAAGCGCCTCCTGGCGACTGATTACTACTTACTATTAGTAACATTGAGACATTAGACAAAAATAAATCTATACTAATATATAAAGCTGAAGAGTTTGTTTGTTTGTTTGAACGCTAGGATCTCAGGAACTACTGGTCCGAATTGAACAATTCTTTTTGTTTTGAATAGTTCATTTATCGAGGAAGGTTATAGGCTATATAACATCACGCTACGACCAATAGGAGCGGAGCATCAATGAATAACATGACAAAAACGGGGAAAATATATTAGTTTTCTGAGAGTTATTATTGCGGGAAAACTTGAGTTACGCGGGTGAAACCGCGGGGCGCAGCTAGTATAATATAAAAAAATTGATGCTGAGTTTTAGGAGGTTCATCTTGAATCCGGTGCTAACTTACACTAGTGTCGCTAACTTACAAGAGTGCCCTCTTCGGCCAACATTTCTGAATTTTCTATTCTGTAAAGTGCCAATTAATATTCTTTCTCTTTCCATCCACCTTTTTTTTTAATTATAAAGCCAGTTCTCACCTAAGTTCTGGCCCAGCTGTTGCCCCATCAAGTTCTGGTTGAGCGCCAAGTTCTGCGCGAGCCCCATCCCCGGCGGCGGCATGAGGTTGGCGGGCAGCGGCGGCAGCGGCGCCGGGAGCCCGAACCCGAGGGCGAAGCCCTGGCCCATCTGCTGACTCGCCAGCTGGTTCACCGACGACTGCAGCGCTTGTTGCTGAGCTGGAAAGTTGACAGCTAGATTGTTTCATGTGGAACCGAAAATGTGGCATTGAAGGTTTTTTTTTCCTTTTTAAACTTGTGTTTCTTCGTTTGTTAATTAAAGCTATTACCACGCAGACTCGATATTATCGCAGCTTTATTCCGATGATGCGTTCCGCGTCTCGCTTCGCTTCTATCGCTGAATTAATATATATATATATATATAATATATATATAATAATATGTATGGGATTAAATTTTTTTGATTGAATTTATTTATATTGCATTGCCTTTGCTCATTGATAACTGTGCAAAGTTTCGATTTGCTCCGACATTTTGAAGTGGGTGAAAACCACGTTCAATAATTTCGTTACACAGATTAATAAAAGCATGTTAAAAAAGGTAGTTCCTCACCTAAGTAGTCGTTGGCGGAGGCCCGCATGGGCTGGTAGTACTTCTGCGGCGGGAACTGCGCCGGCAGCCGCGCGCCCAGCGCTGCCACACACGGGTTAGTTACGGACAAGCGCACACGCACACACAGACAACACCGCGGGAACTGTCAGCCGCCCGCGATCGGCGTGCGTGCATCTCCAAAGGGACCGTCCATTAATCACGAGGCTTGGGGGGGGGGGGGGGGGGGTATTAAATCACGTGATTAATGGACGGCCCCAAAGGCAATCATCGACTGAAGGATGTGTAAAGATGTCAGGCTTTTCATTCGTCGCCCTGACTCCCTGCGATCTTGGACACATTCTATTTTTACTTCAGTGCCTATCCGCCTACGAATCTCCTTACTCCTCAGATCTATGGCCGAACTTTGAATTAGCTCTGAACCTATTGCTATCGCATTTTTTTACAGAAAGCTTGAAAGAGACAACTAAAACAATCCCTGACTACGATAAAGTTAACTTACTAGCTCACATTGAGACCGCTCAAAAAGTTTAGCACAATCGGTATATAAAGAAATGCAGAGCTCGATTAGAACGAACGTTTGAACGTTTTCAACTGTTAACATATGGTACATTAATTAGCAAGCAAAATTAGGCTGTATAGTGGAGATATGTTTTCTTTATTATATAAAATAAAAACATGAAGACAATAATGTGTAATCTCCTTTAAGAAGATGCATTGTCTTCTGATCCTGGTTGCAAATGAGCGATATAGCTTAAATAATTTGCTTTAACACAAGTGCACACACTGAAGGGATTTAAACGGAGAAGCGATTACAAGGATGATTCCATTACAGCCATCATTCTATAGCATGTGGTGCGCAGGATGCATACGTGACAGATTAAATAATTATGACATTTAACAGCTGCGTTTGCTAACGACATCTTAACACTGCTGAAAACACAGACGTTGTGTTTTTTATAACTTTACGCAGATGCGGGAAAACACACGCGTTGTGTTAGCGCAGCTAACGTGCCGGCTGTGTGGTAAAACACAGACGTGTGTGTTTAACGCGGCGCTACTACAGTGCGGCTCACACAGACGGCACGCCATTGCTGGAAAATACACACGGTTCGTACCGGTGCCTAAATGTAAAAACCGGTTCAGCAGTCAACGTGTTAAATTGTAATTTATCTAAAGGAAAAATGACTGCCGTTACATATTTTGTTAATTTCCTTATTGCAACTCATATACGGTCACTTCTGAGCATGGGTCTCACCTCACTTGGGAGGACGATTATGCCATAATCGGCCACAGTGGCCCGATCCGGATAAGTGGTTCACATTCCACCGAAATGATTCTCGAAGGATTTTATTTCTTTAGATAAATTAGCATTTTTTTAGTCACTGACTTACTGACCTACGGCACTCATTTGCGAATAGAATAGTTATCTCAAGTTCAACATGTTTATTTATTATTTAATTTATTTATTTATATTATTAAAACGGTTTAGACCGATTGTTGAGGAGATAACACGTTCTTGATGCAAATGAGCGATTTGTGTATGAGATGCTTACCAGGTTGAGCATTGTTCAGTAAACTGGTGTGCATGGTCAGATCTTGTTGCGGGAACGTGGGCTGGTTGAGTAGACCGAGGAGGTTTGGTCCGGAGAGATTCTGCTGCTGACTGGAATAAATACATACGGGTTATGAGCATTCTTGATGTGCCATTGGTTAAAAGGGATTGGACCAAATAGATCTATGTTATATTCAGGTCAAATCTTGAAACTCAATTTTGACCGAGTTTCAATTGTTAAGTAGGAGGTTTAGTAATTATTTTTGTATTTAGATTGATAGAGCCCAACCGAGCCCCTTTCAGTCTTAAAAACCCTTGTGACTGTGGTGAAAGTCTGTGAGGATGGATAGATGTTTGTTACTCGTTCGCGAAAAAGCTACTGAACGGATTTCGATTGAATTTGGCAAGCAGATAGTTTTTTACTTGGATTAACACATAGAATACTTTCTATCCCTTAAAAATAACAGTTCCCATAGGGTGATACTCAACGCGAGTGAAACCGCAGGGTCCATCTAATAAGTACTAACTTCATAATATTCTGCTTGAGCAGCATCCTCTGGATGTTCTGCGCGTTGGGCTGGTCCATCCCAGCGCTGGGCGTGGGCGTCTGCTGCGCCGACGGCGGCATCACGCCCGCGCCGTGGGCGAGGCCGAGGGACTGGCCCATGGGAGTGGCTACTTGGCTCAGACCTGGAAGGAGGGTTCATATTGTTAACCTTTTGAGTGCTAAAGGCGACTCCCTTAAAAAAATATAAAAATAATGTATACTGATGACAATATTAGTTTAAGAATGTCACGATAGAAATTTGTCCACTCTCAGCGAAGAAGCCACAGACATTTTTGCGAAGTTTTTCGTAGTAATTAATTATTTGTCAGAATATCACACGTGAATCTCTGAAAGTATACTCTGCAGATTGTAATAAACTACACAAACTGTATGAAATAAAACTAACCTAATATAGGAGTATCAGTTGCTATCTGCAACGGCGTCGTCAAGTTAGGCTGCAACGTTGTCGCATTCAACATATTGCTATTTACAACGTTCTGCGCCGGAGGCGGCATTGCCGGCACCTCCATCACCTCCGGCATTGGCGGCGGCATTTCTAGCTCCGGCTCTACGGGTCTAATCTCTGGTCTATGGTCGACTATAAGCGGTGCTTGCGGCGCGCTTGAATACTGGTGAGTAGGAACATTTTCTTGTACGTGCGAGTCGGGCAGGCCGTTCTCTTTGGCTCTCAGTTCTTCTAGTCTTTCTATCTCGTGGATTTTCTCTTCGGGAAGGTTCTCGCCTCGGTCGACTACGGGGCTGACTAGAAACCGCGATATCTTGCGGGATGGCTTCTTCTTATCGCCGTTCTGTGATTCGGAGCTGCCGGAGCGCTCGGGCGCCATTGACCCGCCATCCGATTGATTGGATCCTGTAGATTAGAGATTTTATTGTAGACTTTTATTCTAATTGTTTTTTTTATTTATAAGGGAGTAACGAGACGATTGTTACGTATGACGTCACCTGCAGGCGCGCGCATTGTGGCGGTTGTCGGGCGCGAGGGGCCGACGCAGCAAAAGCAATACAATGTCCTACATTATGATATTCCACGTAATTTTGGGGGACTTCGGTTCTTCACTTCGGACCGAAGGCACACAGTTCAGATTAGATAGGCCCATACATCAAATGTCAAATTTAAAAGTTTACCAGTATTATTTTATATTCGTGGTCAGCCCGCGCGGACTCAAGTCTGATAGGTATTGAACCGCATTACCGTTGCAAATCATTATCAAAGTAGTTTTTTTTGTCAGTTTTCCTATACAAAACCTGTCAAAATCGGCGGCTTAGCAGCGGAAACAAGCTTGAGATCGTACAGTCGTTCACCTGATGGTAAGCGTTACGCTGATGCTGCGACCATTTTAGTTTAGAACCTTATAGCGATACGCCAGTCCATAACAGTCGTTGTTGCAATTGCGACCTTATTACCCGTGCAATGAGTTACCTATAGACGAAGCGGTGCTGATCTTCCGCGAGGGCAGCGCGGCGGGGTGGGGCGTGGGGTGTGGCGCGGGGTGAGGCGCGGGGGGCGGGTCCAGCGCCAGGTCGGCGGCGATGTTGTCGGTAGAGGCGGTGGGCGTGGTGCACTCGGAGTTGTCCTGGTTGGAGTCCGTCAGGTTCTCTTCGCGCTCCGTCGTCTCGCTGTCGTAGTCAGTCTGGAATAGTACTCAAATGTAAGAACAATTTCCAACTAGACTTAGTAGCACCACACACACACACCCACCCACACTGACACAGTCACACACTCATACAGTTATCCGATCGAACCGATAGACAATCGTAAACTAAATCGATTGTATAATGCTGGGCTTAGGCCCTGTACCCACCTTGTCGATGTTGAGCCTCAGCGCGGAGTGGTGGTGCGGGTTGAAGACGGGCGTGACCCCCGGGTTGTTCTGCAGTTGGCTCACGATGTCCTTGATCAGCTCCATGAAGGTGCCGCTCTGCCAGTCGGGGAGGAGGTTGTTGGATACCTGGGAAACAAGGAGAAATTCTGTGAAGAGGCGCAAGATAGGAGCTATGTCTATTTACCAAGGTAGCGGGTATCAGTAAAGATTAATGTTTAAACCCCTTCTAGATACCTTTTTACAGAGTCCTAACAACTGCATATGGAATTTATGACACATTGGTTGAAGCGGCAACACCAAAGTATAAAGATAAATTATGTATAGTCAATACGAAAAGATGAGGAAATTTATGTCTAATAATTATACTTTATGGCATATCTTTATTACTTTTGTTTATGTTTTCCCTAATTAATGTATTTCTTTCCACTAACCAAATTAGTAGTAATCTCCTCTGGGTTGACATCAGTGACATCAAACTTGAACGTGACAGTTTTGGATTTGGATTCGAGCTGACACTCCACCACTGTGAACTCCTCGTTGACCCCGAGGACGGACAGCTTGGGGAGTTTGTCCTTCTCGCGCGACCGCTTCTTGGACCCTCGGGACCTCTTCTCGCTTGTGATCGGGGAGGGTATCGCTGTCCCTACTGAAAAAAGATTATCATTATCAACCCATATCGTCCCACTGCTGAGCACGGTCTCCCCTTACTTTTGAGAGGAGGGGAATACTTTTATAATTTATTCAATAATATACAATTGATTATTTTAAATTGATTATCACATAGTTTTGGTTTAGAGCTGTAAATATTTTTGTGAGAAATAATTTGACCCTGATTACTGTTACTAGGCTAAGGTGTCCGTCAGCTTAAAACGGCGTTTTCAGTATAATCCGGATTTGCGCACACAAACGGGATTGGTGAGCTGGCGTCCTGAGTGCGTGTAGTAAGCACCTATGAATCCCGCATGCATGAGTTAACTCGCAAGACACTAAAAGGGCCATTAAAACCAAGATTGCAATCTTAAAAATCTTGCAAATTTTTTATATGAAGTTATTCTCACCTTCCTGTTGACTTTCTCCTTGTTTCTCATCTACGGAACTCAACTCTGGCTGCCTCATCGCGTCCCCGTGCGTCGATCCCGACGGGAACTCCGTCAGCGGCGTCAGAAACTGTTCCTTCTGCCCTCCATTGTTGTTGTACCCGTTCTCAATGTGGTCTGATGGCAGGTTTAATTGCTGAAGAGTAAGGTCTTGGGCGGGCTGGGTAGTAGCCTGGGGGAGAACCGGGGCCGGTTGGGTAGCTTGAGGTAGTGACTGGGGAAGCGATTGCGGAGGTTGGATAGGTTGTGTCTGCTGAGGCAGAGGTTGCGGCGGCTGCGCCAGCGCTTGTGTAGCCTGCGGAATGGGCTGGGAGGGCTGGGGAATGCTTTGCGTCGATTGTGGTAGTGTCTGGGATGTAACGGGAAGTTGCTGAGGTAGTGATTGGGGAATGGTTTGGACAGGCTGGGGATGCGACTGCGACTGTTGGGGCATCGATTGCATCGACTGGGGAATGGACTGCGCGGGCTGCGGCAGAGATTGGGGAATGCTTTGGGGCGGTTGGGAGAGCGATGTTTGCTGCGCGAGGGACTGCGCGGGTTGTGGCAGTAATTGAACCGTTTGTATCGACTGAACCGGTTGCGACATCTGCATTTGTTGCGCCATCGAAGTTTGCGGCATGGACTGCACGGGCGGGAGCGTGGCTATCGGCTGCGCGTGCGACTGCACGGACTGCGCCATAGAGTGCACCACTTGCTGCCCCATCGACTGTTGAATCGACTGCATCGATTGCGGCACCGATGTCATCGACTGCGGGAGCGGCTGACTCATCTGCCCGACTTCCGGAGCCATGCTCTGCGCCATAGACGACGGTATCTGTTCCATCTGATACTGCATCATGGACTGCGCGGGCTGGCTCTGCGGCTGGTACATTTGCAACGGGTTGGCAGTATAATTTTGCACTGGCGTGCCTTCATGACTAGATATCTGCCGCTCGTTTTGATGTACCAAGCTGAAATTCTGCAACATCGCCATATTGTGGGGCAGCGACTGGCCCTGCATCGTGTGCATCGGCTGGTGGTACTGCTCCTCCGATTGCATCACTTGCTTCTGCATTTCTAAAAAGTTCTGATACTGAATCTGGTCTATGGACATTTGCTGTTGAAACTGGGACTTCTGGTACTCTGACATCAACAGCTGCTGGTCGTGCATGTCCACCGAACTTATCTGACTTTGCTCCGAACCCTGTCTTTGATACATTGGCCTTTGAGATCGCAGAATCTCTTCAACTTTCTGCTGTTGCTGTTGGTTCAGTTGATTCTTCTGCGCTAACAGCGTTAAGTTCTGCTGGTCGATGAGATTTTGCTGCGTTTGCAGTTGCAACTCCTGTTGCGCTAAATATTGTTGCTGCTGCAAGTTTCTAAAATGCTGCGGGGATAGAGTCTGCCCGGGAAGCTGTTGCTGCGCCATGAGCTGTTGTTGCAACACTATTTGCTGTTGCGTCAGCATTTGCCTCTGAATGTTGAGCTGTTGCTGAGCTTGCGCGACTTGTTGTTGCGCCTGCGCCACTTGCTGTTGCTGCGCCATGAAAGTCGGATCGACGGCCACTTGCAAAATGGGTTGCGTGTACTGATTCTGCTGTAAATTCATGTTCTGCTGTTGCATTTGAGCGCCGATCAGATTATGGACTTGCTGGTGGACTTGTTGCATATCTTCCTGAGTTTGTTCTACGTTCTGCGTCTGTTGCTGCATTTGCTGCCCCTGATCCGGCTGCAGTTGTTGCGGTTGAGCTTCAGATTCCGATTCCTTGCGGGACTGCAAGGTGTCGGGGCGATGTATGATCTGCGAGAGTATATTCTGCAAGTTCTGCAGCGAGGGGTCTAGAATTTGATTGGAGACGAGATTCTGTTGAGTGTTGTTGACATTATCCTGGGCCGTCAGTTGATCCTCGAACTGTTTCTGCTGTATTGCAGCCGCCTGTTGGACGATTATATTCTGCTGTTGCTGTATTATCTGTTGTTGGAGCACTTGGTTTTGATTGTTGATTTCCGCTGTCAACTGCTGGTTGAGTAGGTTGGGCTGCATTTGCGTTTGGGACTGGTTTTGTTCGAGAAGGTTCTGCTGAGTCTGCTGTTCCATGAGCTGGCCTTGAACTGTTTGTTCCAGCATTTGTTGGTTTAAGAGATTCTGTTCCATCATCACCTGTAAAGATATATTTAAAAAATGACTTCTCCATTGAAATTAATGATGATGAAGACAAAGATGCTTGAAGTAAGGTCACACCAGCTGGAACAGCTGGATGTTACCTGTTGCTGCAGCAGCGCGTGCTGTTGCTGCAGCAGCGAGGTCTGGTCCGCGGGAGACACCCTGCAGCCCGCTGGGTGCATAAGGTTGTGCTGGAACAGCTTCATGGTCTCTTCGCTGTTCAGCTGCAGCTGCTGGTGGAGCAACTGTTGTTGCGCCTGTAACAGCTGGGTTTGTTGATCTAGTCTGAAAGTGAAAGATAAAATTATGAAATAAATAAAATGGAGAAGTGGATTGTAAGTGGAGTGAATTCGACATGTTTTGCAGACCTTTTGAACAAGGTATAGCCAATGGTGGAATGGAAGAAACATGATGCAGTAGGAAGGTGGACAAAGGAATCTTTCAATGGAGTTTGCTCATCATTATACACCGTGACGTGGGTCTGATAATGGAGCCAGTATATGTCATGTGATGTGTTCTAAACAGTCTCTTTTAATTTTTTGAAAGTATTTAAGCGAGAAAATCTTTCACCTGATAGTAAGCGATACACCTGCAACTACAGTGCCACCCAGAACTTTGCATTCCAAATACTTCTGCGGCACTGCACTCGTCACTGACTCTTTGGTAAAAATGACGAATTTTATTAGGATTCTATCATAAGGACACTCCTTCATCTGACTTACTGTAAAGGCTGAGTTCCAACTCCGTTCAGGAGTCCAGCATTGACCTGCTCAGATCCAGGCTGCTGCTGGTTTTGGATCATCTTCATCTGTGGAAGTGAAGAACACTTCGCCGTTCAAATAACAAAACGGTAATATCTACTTCTCGCCGATAGATGGCCACGGGAACTCTTGTATCTAGGGATGTAAGCGTGTTTGGTGCCACTTAGTTGGTAATAGCTGGATGGATTTTGATGAAATAAGTTACATCGATAATTTAGAGCCTGGAATTATAATGAAGCGTGACGCAGCTCGAGATATATAAAAGTATCATAGCAGAGCAAGGCGTTGAAAACTAAACGTTCCACTCCATATTTTTCGGAGAAAAAAATATTTTTTTAATTAAAACAATAGCCCAATATACAAGCCAGCTGTTTGTCAAGGTCGAATGGAGTTTGCACGATTGAGATTGTATTTAGACTAGAGTTAACGTGCGTTGGATTATTCTAAGCATAAATGTAAAACTAAGGAACTTGTATAAGCTTGAGTTTTAAATTCCAACTGGATACAACAATATTGGATAAACGAATTTGAATGTGTGGTAAGATAGTTTATGGCCTATAATAATGGTAGGAGTCGATCGTCATTCCGTGTTCATACACAGAGCTCCTTGGTGGTGTAGGGTGCAACGCGAGCCAATCTGTCATCGATCGATACAAATACAGTCATCGAGTAGATCGATTTGATGCAACACTAACTGATCTCATTGAGCTATCGATCGACGTCGATCGAGTTGTAACTCCCAAACAGCTGTATAAGGGCCGAAACACACGAAAGCGGTACGACAGGACGCGACGTCGTCGCAACGCTTAAAATTGACATTGTATGGCGTTGACTTCCATTCAAGTGGCGTCGCCAATTTCGGCGGTGCGTCATCGCATCGCTTTTATGTGGTCAGGCCCTAAAGTCATGCTCATGTATTGCTTTATTAACTGACCTGCCTCAACTGCTGCTCGTACAGCTGCTGCTGGCGGTTCTGCTCGATGACGACTTCCTGGTTGAACAGCATCTGCGCTTTCTTCTCGCTCCTCTCACTGTCGACAAACAGATGGCGTTGTTAGCAATTCTGTGGGACATACACTTTAAAATGAACCGATTCTAACGAATGTGAAGCCTCCAAGCATTAATTATTATATTAACTAGCTTTTGGCCGTGACCTCGTCAGCGCACTACAGTTTATCGTGATAAAAAGTATCCCATGTCCTTTTCCAGGGTTCAAACTATCTACATAGCAAATCGTATCAAGATCCGTACAGCCGCTTAGTAGTGCAAAGTGAGCTAACACACAGACTTAATTTCGTTTAATAAAGTTCATTTCTCACTTTTATTATAACATTTTAACACTCCAAGCTACAGGGGGTTAAATAATCAGTATCGATAACGGAACAGCTTTATTTAGTCTACAAATAACAAAAAAAAAAAATATAGAAAAATAATTATTTGATAACAAACGTACACGAGTCGGACAAGGTTTCCCCAGGCGTAATAACCGATAACTTAATTAATTAAATGTTGGCATGAGAAGGCAGGAAAACTACACATTTAGGGACCATTCATGTAATAATTATTTACGTTAACGGGACGTTGAAATAATATGCAATTCAAGTGGAAATAGAATTAAACCACGGTATCGCTCGAATAACCGTACACGTTATTAAGTATATTTAAAAAAAAAATACAACCACAATTATTGGGATACGGAGGGTTGTTTGTACAACATTACCAAAGGCGATAAAGCTGGCCATAGTAAGGCATGCTCGTCACGTTTTTGTCAGATTTCTTATCAATATAAAATAGTTATATAGTAACTTTTCATGCACACAAAACACAGTCATATCGTGACCACGGGAATGTAAATCAATCACATTTAACCGTTCGTTACGAATAACCCCATTCCTTAAAAACGTACAAAAAAATTCTTACCAAAACACAGTAAAACAAAACATCAATACACGGCACGCACACAAAAATTAACCTTCACAATAATTCTGCACGGATCCGTCAGACTTCACTTAACTAAGTTAAATATTTGAATTTAATTAGTTAACCGCGGATTTAAGTTATAGCTTGTTCACACAGTACGATCCGCTGACGTCACGTGAACACGAAACTTACAGTAGCTGTGTGTACACGGCACGAGTCGACTGCGCCGTGTAAGCGCTACATTTTGACTGACTTTGCGTATAAAAAATCCGAGCAAGGACGTTTTATATTATACCTAATCAATGGACCCGGCACGCATCTATCTCTGCAAACAAAAAACAGTTTATTCGCGGGCGCGGGGGACGAGGTCGACATTACTCCAGTAGACTAGTGATTGCGAAAAACAAAGACCGATTAAAATGGTCGCCATTAAAAGATCGCGAGGTAACTATCGTTATACGAACAGAGGATCATATAACTTTTTTTTTACTTTTGCTAAGTTACGAGAAGACCATGTCGTTCACCTGATGGTAAGCACTACGCCTGCCCATAACAGTTACAGTGCCACCCAGAACTTGGCATTGCATTATTTTGCGCGCCACTGGACTGCGCTCGTCACCCTGAGACATAGGCTCTAAAGTCTCATATGCCCAGTAATATTGCTGAAAACAGTGCCCTTCAAACCCGAACACAGTATTGTTTTCACACTACTGCTTGGCGGATGAATATCTGGCAAATAACTTAGCGAACTTGGCGAATAATATAGGTAGAGTTGAGTAAATGACCATGCTTAGTCCTTTGGTTAGATCGTTTAAGGTTCCAAGCGACGAGCAACTGACCTATGACGCGGAGGCGAGACGCGTATGACAGTCATTTGTTATATTGTAATAACAATGGATAACAGTGTGAAATAGTTAATAAGATATCGCCATGTTGGCATAAAAATAGCCCCACGCGTGGCGCTACAAGGCAAAGCGAATACTGAACGCTTTAGCCATTTGATTTATTTCAGGGCGGTTGCCTTGGTTACCGTTTTGATATTGTATAATAATCGAGATTTGTGTGAGGGTTGATCAAATGATCACAGAGAAACTAATGTTTAAATAGCCTTTAGTATAATTTACTATGTATGAACGAATACTCGCGATTATGTTGCAAAAAAATGCGTTTACTTTCTGTTTTGTGTCTCTAAACCAAACCGACCAGATTAACGGATAAACAAGTTGACTTCATACAAGTTAGCGTGTTACCAAAGTACCGTAACGTTTTATTATTATTGCTATAGTATTATGTGTATGACGACGCACTCGAATGATATATTGGCTATCGCATGATTCGTAACCGCATATCCGGACAACTTTTGCCGATAAAAGTGTTTAGCCGAATGACTGATACGATATCACAAAAATATAAGTCAGAAATTGTTTTTTTTATGCTTTACTTATTGCAATTTTTTTGTTTTGCAACATGTTTAACAGGAACATTTGATCGATGAATTGAATGATTCCCTCCAAAGAACGGAACGATGTATATATGAAGTTCGTCGTGCTCATCATCAGCCTATATTCGTCCACTGCTCGACGTAGGCCTCTCCTAGTGAGCGCCACCGAGCCAGATCTTCGGCTCCTCATCCAGTTTCTGCCAGCCGTTTTTCGCCAGTCATCACTCCACCTAGCGGTTGGTCGTCCTATTCTACGTTTGTCTAAACGTAATGTGTAATAATTGTGTAATATACCTGTATTACACACGGCCACCATCGCTCCACTTCCAAGTTTAATCAAGCATTAAAAACGATATACGTAGCACTAAACCAGTCGGTCAACGATTCGTTCCAATTGAAAGCCTATTCATTTAACACTTTCAGTGATGAGAACACAACTGTCGTGTTTATCATAACTTCACAAACACAACTGTTGTGTTTGTTGTATAGGAAAAGACTATGGAGTGCGCAGAGCCGCACCCGTGGCTAGACAAGCTAATCGGCTCAGCAGTGAAAGTGTTAACGTGTACTAAAAGCTGTTTGTCAGTCTTCCGAATGTTTTCAATTTGTTATTTCTCATCACAACACTCACTTTCTCAATAACTTATTCTCCCAATCAGAACACAACAATATGTTACGTCGCTCACAACACTGCTAACTCTGTCACATCAATCGGACACGTCGCGATTTTCTACTAAATGTAAAATTAATAGGAAGCGCATACGCGTGCTTGTTTTTATTAGTATTAACTCAGTTCTTATTTAGACAAACGTTATGCGAAAAGCCGATGGAACGTATTCGCTTGTACGCGGCGCGTCGACTAGAGCATTCGCACAAACATTATGAGTGCATCGGTTGCGTCACGGAGTCGATTAATTGTGGTAAATGTGCCGAATCGGCGAACGGATTATGAAGATAACCAACTTTGTATTGTGATCGGTCGCGATTTTCGATTATTTTTGTTTGTCGAATTAAGCAGTGTTAAATTATAGCAAAAAGTCTGTAACGTTGAAGATATATTTGTACTGGCAGCCGATTTTCTAATCTCACGGATATCGTGTAAAAATATCTGTTATATTGGTGAAATTTGAATCGATTGCAATTCTGGTTTCACGATTTAATAGCTTAAAATCTGACTTATGCAATGGGATAGGTACATCTAAATTCAAAGAGTTAACACTTTCACTGCTGAACCGATTTGCTCGTCTAGCCACGGGTGCGGCTCTGCACACTCCATATTGTTTTCCCATACAACAAACACAACAGTTGGGTTTTCCCGCACTCGCGGCAAGTTATGAAAAACACGACAGTTGTGTTTTGAGCACCGAAGGTGTTAAGAGCGAGCTATTATTTAAAAAAAAACTGTTTGCTGGCGTCGCGCTGGCCATAATATACTGGGAAATGTTGCAGAACAGTTTTCTAATCTATACTAATATATATGGCTGAAGAGTTTGTTTGTTTGAACGCTAGGATCTCAAGAACTACTGGTTGGAATTGAAAAAATATTTTTGTGTTGAATAGTCCATTTATCGGTGAAGGCTTACAGGCTATATAACATCACGCTAAGACCAATAGGAGCGGAGCATCAATAAGGAATGTGGCAAAAACGGGGAAAATATATTGGTTTTAGGAGAGTTATTGCGGGAAAACTTAAACTAAGCGGGTGAAACCGCGAGGCGCAGCTAGTATCAATTTAAAACATAATACCACCATGATACCAGCCGCGGTCAACAGCTAGTGGTTTCTGTGACAAGTTACCAGGCATCACCTTCGATTTTGTGCAGTTCAAGCGAGCAATGGCGCGACCTCTATTTTACTACAGTTTTTATTTTATAGTATAACGTAGCGTAGTAGTAAATTCATCGATGGAAAATAGCTGTTCATTTATTTTATACGGTTCATAAAGAAGTGTTGTTGTTGTGATTTTTAGTACGGTGTATTGTAACCAGCGTGTTTTTTGCCAATTCGGAATTTTGGAACTTTTTGAGTGCAAAAACTGGGATTATTTAGTCGAAAGCGGGACCCCGCGCGGGACATTAAATTTTGATTTAAAACTCGGGACGTCCCACCAAAATCGGGACGTCTGACAACGCTGATTGTAACCAACCTAAATGATGTATGAATTATGTAACTTCTAACTTTTTTAATCAGTGACGGACACTGACGAATTCCGTAATAAACAAGAATTAATTCAGAACTTTGGACCTAGGTATCAAATGACTACACTATGTTGAACTCAAATGTTTCTCGCGCACCGGGAATCGACTTCACGCGCTCCACGTCAGAGACGCCCGACCTAACCTCTCATTCATTACAGCTTTGTGTTCAGAATAGGCGCCAATAAACAACTAAAATGAATAGACACTCGATTGTGCACGCATGAACACATCGTAATTATGCAGTGATTACGGGGCCAAGGTCGAACGATAATCGGAGAATCGCGATTATGTCGAGCGCGATCGTTCGAGACGTCTCGAATCTTTGCCGGTAAGTACATGGTAAGTATCTACTGATTATTGGATTAAAACTTGTACAATTTGTATAGAAAATTCTTTATTAAAGTAAATAAAATTAAGTAGAATAAAATTAACACATTTTAAACAAAAAATACCGACTGGAAACATCATCATCATCATCATTAACCCAAAACGTCCCTCACTTTCGTGAGGAGGGTTAGGCCATAATCCACCACGGGGGTCCAGTCCGGATTGGTGGATAACATACCTACCTCCGAAATAATTCTCGGGTAGGTATGTGGGTTTCCTCACGATGTTTTCCTTCACCGAAAAGCGAGTGATAATTACGTACATATGTTTTACAGAAACACATTGATACGTGCCTGCACTGGGATTTGAACTCACGACCTTCTGATTGAAAATACTAAATGAAATACACCGCTGGAAACATACTTGATTAAAATTAGTCAGAACAGGATTTTAATTCTTCATTTATCATGTGTGAAATGTAGTAATTGAAATGTTTGGTACAGTTAGCAAATAAATACCTGAACATGTCCTTACTTTCATACTTCAGTATTCTTTTTAGATCACACATGTGTACTTTTTTTGTCAGGATCCCAGACATAGGTCCTGACCCCTAACTAGTGTTCCCTGTATCTAGGGAATCAGGAACTACGAGGACCATGGTTCTCGCAGGATTATGCAGGGCAAAGTTCTGGGTACCTCTGTATATGTTATGGGCAGGCGTAGCGCTTACCGTCAGGTGAAAGACTTGCACGTCTCGTCACTCAGTCAAATAAAAATCAAAATGGTATAGTTAGCAATTTTTGTTGTAATTTTGGCATTCATTGTTGTTCCGATGACAGCACACGCAAATTCCCTATTTCATACATTCCGCGAATACTTCCAAACCAATTGTCTCCAACAATATTTGGTACTTTTCTTGTTAAAATGCCATTGTCACGAAAGTCTTTATTCCCGAATACTTTCTACCCATTCGTCGGCGGTATCTAAACCCCGCCATTCATGCTAATAAGGCGGCACCACAGTATAAATATAACGGTAAGTCATCTCCATTGAACGATACCAAATGCATGCGAAGCACGCACACAAGGTCATGTTTTCGGACGCCTGTGGCATAGCAGACACAGGAAAGTATGTCAACTGGAGGCCCGTGCGGGATTCAAATCCGAGTCTGGGTTTTTTAGGACATACAGGTAAACCAGGATCAGGATACATGTATGTGATAGTGATGCGTTATATAATTAAGTACCCACTCAAGTTCGGATACGCACGGCTGTTATCTCTATTTTTTAAGTACCTATGTATATGTATTATAATAATTCATAATCAGCTGGTTGTCAACGGTCTGTGGTTCTATAACTTCTGGACGATAATTATCGCGAAGTAAGCTGTTTTCAGCCGCTGATTGACTGTTGGTGCATTCGGCCATTCGAAGTCTATCTGTGGAGGCTGTTTTTTGACATTTAGTTTCCTATTTTTGAGTTTAAATAGCTATAATAGCTAGAAGCCCCACGAAAATTAATAAAATAAAATAATAGTTAATATGAGCTACATTCTAATAATTAAATCAATGTTCGCAGCGGGTGCATGTTTCATAGTTGCGTATATGCACGCAAACATACAAGCCGCCTTTGGTATCGTTCTATGAAGATGACTTACGTTTCTGTTTGTACTGTGGCGGTACGCAGCCGTACCGTTTTGTTTTTGCCGGTGGATGCCTAGCGTGAAACCGTGGACACGACAAACGAGCGGCCCGCACGCGATCTCAGCCAACGCTGATTGATTCAGTCTTATTTCTGACCTGGTTTTCTTGAATAACGAATTTATTCGTTTGGCTTAGGTTAAGAATTTACAATTGGCTGTATATTATTATTATATCACATTTTTATGGTCGTAGATACGCCGCAGGGGTCGTAGTGGTAGGCCTGCAAGAGTCCGCCTGGGGAAGTAGATGCCTTTGCCAGATGTTCATCTGCCAAGCAGTAGTGTGCAAACATTACTATGTTCCGGTCTGAAATTCAGTGTTTCCGGCGTGCACATAATATTTTAGAACCTAGCAACATAAAAAAGGGGTTAATTAAACCCAATTTGAATTTAAGAAACGCTTCACTTAAACTGCCCTAAAAGGTGGCGTTTTGTAAAGTGGCGGATTACGCTGATGCAATAATGTATCTGGGTGCTTTCACTGTTGCTATCACTCTCCATCTGCAGCGAGACTTCGATCCTGGCATACTTTTGGCAGGCCATCCTGTCAGTCCTCTATCAGTATAATACAACAGTGGTGCTCACTCACCGGTTCAAGCTGATGAGCTACGCCTTGAGCACCTTGAAGACGATCCTGGCGTCTCCTTCCATGACGAGGCCAGGCTTCGCCACGTCGTTGACCACTTCTTCTAACTCTATAGTCCTACAGTATCGCTCACTCACCGACTCAAGCTGATGAGCTGCGACTTGAGCAGTTTAAAGACGATCCTAGCGTCCTCCTCCATGATGAGTCCAGCCTTCGCCATGTCGTTGGCCACTTCTTCGCAGTCGTCGTGTTCCATGTCGAACTCGAACTGGATTGCTTCGTTCTCTTTGTGAGTGTACGATCTGAGACGAACAGAAATAAAATGTTAGGCCCTTCTCACACACACACACACGCGAGATTTCCGTATAAATTATTAAAAGTACACGGATCACTAATAGAGAGACTATGAGCTTTTACACGACACCGCGACCGGTCACCATACATTAGTGAGCCGTCACGATACCGTTTGAACGGAAACCGTCTGTGTAGGAAACGGCACTTAGGTTGACTTTTTACATGAGTAATTTAAAGCAAATATAGCAATAAGTCAGTTTACCGCTAACTTACACTGCTTATTCGTTTTACTACTTTTGGCTCTTATGCGAATTTTCACACAACGTGTGTGTGTTTACTGTTTACTGGCGTTGTGTCGTAACTAAACTCAATCAGCTGTGCGTCCGCACACAACCGGTGTGATAAAATTGTCAATACAAGCAGTGCGGGTTTGCACGCTAGGGGTTTTCGCTTGCCGTAAAATTATAAAAAAAACAGACGTGTGTGTTTTCAAAAGTGAACGTGTTAATCTGATAATTTAAGTGTTCATTGAGTTATTTGTGCACTGTGAATTCCATTATCATTTCCAATAGTGACCAGGTATATCTCCAAAACGAGAAAGAACAGCTTGAAAATTTAATTTCCCTAAGCGGAACGTACCACCTTAAACGGCCTTAATGTGATAAATGCACTCGGGACTCAGTACCTTACCGTTTCTTGGGGTCGATGATCTTCAGCCGGAACTGTATCTTGGCGATGTCCGAGTTGGTGACCAGCTCGCGGCCCACTATCTCCAGGCGGAGGCCGATGTCCTCGCCGAAGAACTCGTGGTTGAGGAGGTCTTTCACCTTCGGCCTGCGGGGTGAGGTCATGATCAGTTAGTTCATTCCTCACCAACAACTCCATATAAACTAACTGCTGGTCCGCACTTTAGATATAGTACATTGGATATTCACCTAATATAATGTAAGCGTCAGATGAGATGAAGTTACGCGATAGAAAGAGAGGCGAATAGTAAGTGAATATAATAATTATAATACCAACCGTCTCACTTTCTATCGCTTATAATTATTATAAGTACTAGCTGCACCCTGCCACGCTTCGCTGTGGCACATTACACATTCGCTGATATGACACTGATGAAAAAAATAGATAAAAACAATCCTTGATGCGGATTATATATCATGCTAAAATTTCAGCTCGATCGGTGCAGTACTTTTTGAGTTTTTGAAGCGTACACAAACCAACATAACATTTTTATATATATAGATTACGCCCTGAGCGCATTGAATTGCGACTTTATTGCGTCGATACAAAAGTCGCTATTTGTTTAAAAATCTTTGCCGAAAGTGTTTGTACCTGTTCTATTATTTGGTACAAGATTTTCAATCATTCGCCTTTTGACCATAAATTTGACTGTCAGTGACAGTGAAACCAAGAATATCGTGCACTTGATGGTAAGCGCCACACCATCGCACTGTTACTTGTGTAGTTACGCACCTGTCTGCTTTATTTGGCTTGATGCAGGACTCGATTATGTCCTTGACTTCCGGAATGGTAACTTTGTCCAAGCTCTGCGGTTTTACACCCTGTAACAAAAGAAATATAGTTAATTTTAATTTGCCTTATCAGGTAGTCCGGTGTCAGAATATGTCTGACTCTACCCCTTTGATGGGGCTCAATGACTTAAAATTTGATAACCACCGAGACTGATGCCTTAACGTGCCCTCCGACGCACGGAGTAAGGAAAATATGTACTCTCATAACTTACGAAATTATTGGTGCAGGCCGAGGATTCGTGGCCATTGCCGTTGAGTTGCAAAGCACACGTATTACCGCTGGGCCATTTGGCGTAGACAAAGATGTTAAAATACAGAAATAAAATTTCAAATAGATATCGACAGATTTATCGTTAACTTCTCTTTAGCCACTAGTTCAAGCTGAAATCACCTTTATTATACTTAGTAATAAGGTCCACTCACCGAAACGACTTTCTTGTAGATCTGTGCGGGCCCACTACACTCGCTGTAGGGGTATTCCCCGGTCGCCATCTCCAACATGCACATTCCGAACGCGTACACGTCGACGGATTCGTCGTAATGTTCTTCGTACATTTCCGGCGCCATGAATTCAGGTGTACCTGTAATAATAATAAAATAAAATTGTTAAATGAAACGATTTTTTTTCTTTGTGCGTGGCCCGCATCGGCCGGATCGACTAGGCCCCCTAGGCAGTTGCCTAATCCGCCTTATGGATAATCCGGGCCTGCTCGCACCTCCCTCTTGCCCATACAGTAATATACGAAAAGTAACTCTCTCTCTCTTTCTATGTTAACTAACTTATATCTCCCTCTCAACTTCGCCTCGCCCGATCACACTTTTCGTAACGCAATCACCAGCTTACTCCCCAAGTCAATCGTGCGTAAAGAAGTTTTAGTTCAAAAACGTTATAGAACAGACACAGAATACTACTTCTTACAGAACAGACACAGAATACAACTTCTTCAGACACAGAATACTCTTCTGTGATTGTGTCGTAGTCCAACATACCTATAACAGACTTGGCGAAGCTCCGGTTCTTCAATGTAGCGAGCCCCAGATCTCCAATCTTCACGCTGCCCGTGGTGCCGGTGATGAAGATATTATCGCATTTCAGATCTCTGCAATAAAGCGGTAGCAGTCAGTACACCTTCGGTTTTCTTTTTCTTTTATTTTGTCTTTTCTTTTTACATAGATCCCGAACCCTAACTATGATTCTCTGTACTTAGGGAACCAATAACTACGAGGACAATGGACCAGTTCACAATAATTTTTGGCCTTTCAAACTGTTTTTGTCAAACGTGTGCAATAACCCTCCTCGTAGCACAGTCGGGTAAAAAGAGCTTTAAGGGGTGAACAGTTTATTGAATAGTTCATGCAAGTGATTTATAAACGTTAACAAATGTTGTGAAAATTTACCTATGAATGATAGGTGGCGTCCTCGAGTGTAAGAAGTTCAGACCCTTGAGGATCTGCCGACACCATGACTTCAGGACTTTGGGGTTGATCCTTTTGAACCTTCGGAGATATCTGCAACGTAAGGGTAAATAAATAATGCATCACTATCACATACATGCGAGCGGTGATAGCCTAGTGGGAGAACGTCCGCCTTCCAAGTAGAAGGACGTGGGTTTAAATTCCAATGCGGGCACGTATCAACGTGTTACTGTAAAGCATATGTATAGGTAATTATCAGTCGCTTTTCGATGATGGAAAACATCGTGAGGAAACCCACATACATACCCGAGACTTGTTTCGGAGGAAGGTCAGTTATCTACCAATCGGGACCGGGCCCCCGTGATGGATTATGGCCTAACCCTCACTTAATGCACTTTTACAAGTTAAACACATCCCACATAAGTTTCATATACATAGAATTAAAAAGAAACCGACTGCTATTGGATATAATACTAAAGCCAAACTACTGCACCGATTTTTATGAAATTTCTATGAGACCAATCAGAAAGTATACATCCTTTCAATTAAAAATTCAAATCAGTTCATAAATGACGGAGTTCTGAGGTAATAATAAACATACAAAAAAAACAAACGATCAAATCGGCAACCTCCTACTTTTCGAAGTCGGTTAAAAAATAAAAACAGATCACATCTGTAGTAATCCAATGTTGTTACTATCACTCCTGTGCGGGAATCGAACCGCAATTTCACGCGGTCGGCTTATCACGCGCACGCCACGGAGGCCACGTCGTGGACTTACGCCTTAAGTGTCCCGGACAGCATGAGCTCAGTGATGAGGACGATGTTCTTCTTCTTGGCGACGATCCCCTCCCAGTAGTTGTAGAAGCGCACGATGTTCGGGTGCTGCAGCTTCTTCAGCATGTCGGCCTCTTCGCGGAAGCGAAGACGCTCAGTTTTGTTCAGCTTTTTCTCCTGGAATATTGATCAAATTTGGTGGAATCGCGTTTTTTTTTTTAACTTTACTTAGTAACGAGATCAGCAAATCAAAAAGATAAGATATAATGGCAAGCAAGCTGACAGCCCATCTGATGGTAAACGGTTACCGCCGTTGTCGATGCGTTGCCTACTCTCTAGACCTCTTTTCACCTTTCTTTTGAAGAGCCCCATGTTATACTTTTTCGGAAAAACCGTACGATGGTAGCGTGTTATGTTAAAGGTAGTCTTTCGTAGGTCGCGAATGATACATAGGCGTAGGCGATTTAGAAAGGGCGTGAATTTCGCGTGCGTTTGTAGCGCCAGGCGCTACCCATGGAAGTTCACCTCTATTTCTACACTAATAGGATCACAAGCGGCTAAGTTTGTTTGTACGTATGTACGTTTGTAAGAGGTAATCTCTGGGACTGCGGACCGTAATCCAAAAATGTTTTCACTTATAGAAAGCTACACTATTCCCCAATGACACAGGCTATATTTCATCCCGGGCGAATGGGAACTTCAGTCCGAATGATCCAAACATCTTGTGGCATCTGTAAGTTTTGTTGTTATTTTGTTATTATTTATTTCGTCTGGACAATGAGCCAAATAGTTTTGTTTTCTTCTTTTTTTCTCATATCGTTTTTATTATATAGCTTTAGTTTAGTACTTTGTGCTGTACGCTCGATATGTTAATATTTTGTAGTATGTACATATTTTGAATTACAATCCAGACTTTAAACTACTTTAATTAACTCATAAGTTACAACGATTGTAATTTGTTTTGTGCATCAAATAAATAAAATAAAATAAAATAAAACTATGCGGGAGAAACCGCGGGGCGCAGCTCGTTGTACAAAATGGTCTGAGCTGAAAATCGCCATTGCAGTTTTACCGCAGCATTATACTGAGCTCGCGCCTTTTCTCGCATCACTCACTGTACATAAAATTTACCCTGCGCGGGAATCGAACCTTACTTCTCAGTCGGCACATGACAATCGCCACGGAGGCCGGATATTTACAGAGACAGCTTACCAACAACTCGCACCACGCCACAGCGACGCCGGTCTGCGTGTCAAGGCCGTGGTACACCGTCTTGAACGAGCCCCGCCCCACTTCCTTGTCGTACTTGAAGAACCTGGAATGAGATTTACCACTTTCTATGAACATCAGTTTTACTAGTGTCAATTCGCCTTTCAAGAGCATACAGCTTTCAGAGCGAGAGGGTCGTGCGTTCAAATCTTAGTGCGGGCACGTACCAATGTGGTTCTTGTAAAAATCATATTATAGCACATTTTGGACAAGAACGTGTTATCTCCAATATACTGTTAACACTTTGACTGCTGAGCCGTTTTGCTTGTCTAGCCACGGGTGCGGCTCTGCACTCGCTATAATGTTTTCCCATACAACAAACACAACAGTTGTGTTTTGCCGTACTCGTGGCAATTTATGAAAAACATGACAGTTGTGTTTTCAGTAGTGAACGTGTTAAGTACGATTCGACTATCAGATCGGATTAGGTAATCCCGCCGCAATGTTAACTTCATCAGTAACGCAAAGTAACGGTTACCTGCCGCATGGTGAAACGCCTATCGGCTCCTCCTCATCCTCATTGTCCTCTTTCTGCTTGTCCTTCTCTTCGAGCTTGTCCAGTTCGTAGATCGGACCGTACTCTAGACCTGGAAGGATTTGTATGAGATTGAGTAATGCCTACATTCCATATAAGGGATACGGGGATGGTTCCGGTGGGGAGGTTAGACACAGCGGCACATGCTTTCAGGTTTATAGGCTGGGACCTCTCTCTGCTGAGGGAAGTAAAAGTCAAGTTTTGTCACCGGTGTCCCCGGTGTTGGTCACTGAATTTGTATTTTTTTTTAATTATAAAACTGGCAGCAAAGTACCATGCGGGCTACACGATTGTGAGTAGTCACCGCTGTCTATATAGAAAAACTGCAATTTTTCATCTGCTCAATCGTACATAGTTTGACATTATGTTATACATATATTTTTTTGAGCGACCGTCATCTCATGTACTATCAAAGGGAATCGATAGGTAAAATACTTGAAGGCCTAGGGTAAGGGCCGCTACATATCATAGATGCTACATATTCATCCTCAGGAGAAGCTGGTTTACCCTTTCATTACGATGCTTCAAACAATACAGTCCATCTCAGGCCACTATGGTTGAAATATCGACACAAAAGATTAAAAAGAAGAATATAAAGAAAAAGAAGGGTGATGATTGCTACCATTTTGCTGTTCCTGCGGCTGCTCCGCCCCGGTGGCGTCGGCGGTCGGATGCGGCAGACCTTTCTCGGTGGCAGTCGCTATCTCGATGTTCTCTTCCTGGAATATTGGACGAGTTATTTAGAGTGGTTGACGAGTACATAGTATAAAGAAACGGAAGAGGCCCTTGAGAGAGACTGATAAGTAATTTAGAGAAACGCACGAGTAGTTGAGAGACTGGCGAGTAATTACGATAAACGGAAGAGTGAACGACAGATACTGACGCGTCTGACAGAGAAAGCATCGGTTTCAAAGGAATACAAGTAGGTAACTTCAAGCTACGTTGCCAAACGGGTGGGCACCGCCACCGCCGCGCCGCGACACTCACCAGGTCCTGTTCCGAGATGAAGGCGTCGTCCTCGAGCCGCGCGACGAGCTTGTTCCCCGAGTCGTCCAGCTCGGGGTCGCACAGCGCGCCCTGCCCCGAGCTGCGCCGCCGGTACCCGCCCACGCCCACGCCCACCACTGGCTGACTCGCCTGAGAAACACATGACATAAGATCAAAACACCGAAAAAAAAGAGATAGTTAATACTATGCGCCCAAATGTAAAAGACAAACAGTTTGTTTGAACCTTCATACTAGCGGGTTGTCTTTTGTTTTGGTCGCGTGGTATGTTTCTGTAGCTTTTTTGTATGTCCGGATTGTAGTGTCCGGAGCATGGCTTAGGTCAAGGTATCCATGGGTAATGATAATGGGACGGCAACCAAGCGGTAGTGCGCAATGACTACTTACCACGCTGGTGGTGAGAGAGTTGAGCATGTCGAAGGTGCTGCTCTGCTGCGTGTGGATAATGGCGAGCGCATTGTACGGACGCTGACCCAATACCGGAGTCTTCATCACGCCCACTTCGCCACCTACCACCACCTGCAATGATACAAAAGCTTTAATCATCATCATCGCCACGATGATCAGTCTATTGCAAGCATGTTTCCAATATAGGTAAACTAGTACAAAATAAGCCCCAACAGTGGATGGAATAAGGGTGGTGTTGATGATGACGATAATGACAATTATGATGAGTACAGAATAAATACACTATAGAGAGATCGAAAATATTTTCAATAATAGGCAACCCGGCCCCCGTGATGGGTTATGGCCTAACCTCCGTCACGAAAGTGAGAGGAGACCCGTGCCCAGCAGTGGGACGAGATATGGATTGATGATGATGATGATGTTGATGAATAGGCGAACATATTATTAAACTAGAAAAAAATATGAACAAATTAAAACTGAAAGATTTTTTATTTTTCAATAAAAAAAAACAATATTTTACTATGCCGGTACAGATCGATTTAAAGCTGATGACGTCATGGTATGTGGACTGTGTTACATATGTACGTAATTATCACTCGCTTTTCGGTGAAGGAAAACATCGTGAGGAAACCCACATACCCGAGAATTATTTCGGTGGTAGGTATGTTATCCACCAATCCGGACTTGGCCCCCGTGGTGGAATATGGCCTAACCCTCCTCACGAAAGTGAGGAGAGACCCGTGCCCAGCAGTGGGACGTTATGGGTTGATGATGATGATGTGGACTGTGACTTATGCGAAACGAGGACAGCAATACCCGACAATACGTCCTTGTCACCCCTGATCTTCTACTCCACCAGCACCACGTCGGTTACCGGCGATTAAAAAGATGACGACGTAACGTAATGCATCATCCTAAGTCACCTGAGCAGTAGTGGTATTAATAGAAGTACCTTGAAGGTCTTCTCATTGCCATGGCCGGTCTGTTTCTTTGGCAGCATCATGGCACGAACCAGGGAGCACAATAACAGCAAAGTTAGGTAGTTTTTCCTCCTGACCCGTTTTACAAATGTACCTTGAAGATCTCATTTCTATGGACGGTCTCCTCATCGACCGAGAGCATCAGAGCAAGAACCAGGGAATATAATAACGGTAGCGTTAGATAATCTTTCCCCCTGACCAGTATTACAAACGTACCTTGAAGGTCTTCTCTTTGCCATGCACGGTCTTCTCCTTGGCTGGCAGTACTGTGGCAGAATCGAGGTGGTGCCCGGCCGGCTGCGAGATCTGGTGGCCGTGCCCGTGGAGGCCTGATGTCATCTGTAACCAGGGTTGAAGGTTAAGCCAGTTGGAACTAGAAGTTTTCGAGACATTCAGTCACTGGAGATCATGGTCAAGTCATTAGACTGCGCTCGGCATCTTAGCAGCCCTATCTCGCTTGGTAATTTGAAAGGCGAGAGTATTTGATAAAGCGGTGGTGCCAAGGCGAACCCTTTCAGAAGCCCAGCCAATCATGGGATAGAAGAGAAATACTAAGAATAGCGTAAATTTTCTCGAGATTCAAGTATCCACCTTATTTTTATCTAATAGGGTTACCTTCATCTTTTTCTCATCTACTCGTAACTTCTTTGTTTTAGGTTTGAAAAATCTCATAACCCGGTTCCACCGTTTTGAATTTCTTATTTGCTCTTCTCTTAAACACATCCTAGCCTCCAAATGATTCAATCTGGTCGTTAAGTATTGATTTCTCTCCTCTACTTCCCTGAATCTCTTCTCAAAATTGTCCTCCATGTTGCTTCCGAATAATATATCAAGATCAAAACATGTTTGGCTTAAATTTCTATATGATTTAAGTGATGTTATCTTGGATGAGACATTTTTAAATCTCCAACTCGATATCACACATTTTCCGGTGAATTGAAATTAAGTAACAACATTTTATAAACAAAACTCCCGTTAAATGTCCTATCCCGCTCGGTAGTCAACAGAGTAATAAGCAATTCTTCTCGATCGCCTCCGTCAGAGTTATTTATAAAATGGTTAAGGCTGGTCGCGGTCCTTTATCCTCAAATTGGCGATATCCTGGAGCTGGTACGTGCATATTTTATTGTTTAATGGCCGGCCAGGCGGTGTGGCCGTCGCCTCACCTGACACGAACGACGCTGACGTCGGACCGTGTTCGTAACTATTTTGTTATTTGCATTTTCGTACACCAGTGCAAAGTTTTGATGTTCACGACCAAATAATGGAGCTGATCATTCATGGAAACGATATTGTGTCTACAGTTTCGTGATGAGCCATTGCTACTCGGGAAAAAGTTTAAATTTTAAATTGTACTTAACGGCATCGGCGAAAGCGGAAAAGAAGAAATTTCAGCATAATAGATAATCCTCAGCACAAAATTCCTGGCTTGTTTACCTTCCTCGAGTATCCATCCTATCGAGTATCGAGTATTCTATCCTTGCCTTTGAACATAAAAACCGCAGTATACGTGGCCCCATACATGTCGGTGGATGCAGCGAGTATGATATATTTTTATTTGTATACTCAAGGTTGACCAGAATTGGTTTAAATAAGAATTCAATTACACATTAACATGTTCACCGCTGAAAGCACACACGTCTGTGTTTTTATAATTTTACGGCTAGCGGAAACATGCCTGGCGTGCGAATCCGCACTGTTGTATTGGCAATTTTATCACATCATTTGTGTGCGGACGCACAGCTGATTGAGTTTTGTTAAAACGCAACGCCAGTAAACACACACGTTGTGTGAAGATTTGCCACAGAGCCAAAAAAAGTAAAATAGTTCAGCAGTGAAAATGCAAGCTACATTGATATAACGCAGTCAAAATAAAAATGACATGGAAAAAAAAAACGAACCAACATACCCAATTCCGAATTCAACTAATAACACTAGCTCACGTTCAAATCGGATCCATGACTGTTCACTGTTCAAAAATATCACAAAACAATATGACAGATAGAGGAAATATTCTATTGTGGCTATTACTAAAATCACCCCAAAACAATGATTTGCTTCCAATCAAATGACAGTTTCCCGATAAATAATTCTAGAACAACATTCAACAACCGCTGGAGTTTTAAAACTAATGCGTGTTGATACCGCCGCGTAGTACACAAAAATATAAACAATGACTAATACACTCCATTCACAAATAAATACAATACGTTTAGAATCACTTCTTTACGCAACGAATCACTTTCCGTCGGTATAACTCGCGAATCACTGATCCAATTTTCGTGAGATCTCCATCAATCAGAGATACGTAAACTGGCTACATTTTGAAATATGAAACATCGCGATGTGACGCGCAGGAGTTGAGAAGGGATGGTGTTTGTCTCAGCGGGTGCCACACTAATAGCCGGTTGTAACTATTTCTAGCCGCGGTCGGAAATGCACGATGTACGGATAACAGTGACGGGTCGTAATCTTTCGTCAATGGGAAGTGTGATAAGACGTCACTTTAGGCTGGGCACAGGCGGGACGATTTATCGGCGACTGTCAACATTGTGTCGTGATATGCATAATTGCAAATGTAGCGATCTGCAGATGCAGTTCTTATCAGGATGTAAAAAGAAATCCTTCCTTCTTTTGCAAATATTTGTTCAAGACTCAATTTCTCTAACAACAACTGTTATTACTTATTAGACTCCAAGACCTAAATCCTAAAGGTCAGAAATAATTAAGATAGTTCGTCCCAAAACTCTTTACAGCTCCAGTCATAAGAACTTTGACCCCAGTAGACTAATGGGGGAATGAGACTAACCTACATAGCCCATGTACACACGTGGGCTGGTCTCGAATACGTCACTTCACGTCACGCAGACTTGGAACGCGGCACGTAGAAATAATAAGTAGGCTACCTATAGATATGACACAAAACAGTAAATAGCCGCATTGTTCGATGTTTCATACCGGAATTTCCAGGAACATAAACGGAACGGAAGACTCTTAGAGTAAGAGCCCGTGAACGCCAGACCTTCGTTATTTTATAAAGACTGAAAGTTTTTCAGCGCATGCTTCCAACACAGGTAAGAACGTATGATTATGAAGTTTGGGTCATCGTGGCTTTGACAGATACGCGGTACTAAAGGTGTGTAAAATACCGATCTACTTTCGTCATTTTATATGGTGTGATTTTTTTCAGAATATTATTAAAAATCACGTCATTCATTGCCAGACACTTAACAAGACAGACACCCTTAATTTTCATGAAATTATAGTAATTCTACTTACGTTATACTATAGTATAAAAGCAGATTTTTATATATAATACTTGAATCGCCGTGCGTCTTAAACGCCGCGCGACAATGATTATTATGTCTAATACTGGCATAATATAGTAGAGAAATACAGATAATTTTTGAAATTTTCTAATATGATGTAAATAAACACATTTTTTTAGCTTACTTTGCAAGCTCTGGCTGAACCCTACGAGATAGATTAAGATAATGTACTAACTACAGTATTGTACACCTTAAAAAGGTCTACAAAAAAGTCCGCAATGGTACGAGTATTGTGTCTATCTCTTAGGGATAACCCACAATAATCGTTTTATATCCTTTACTTTTACGAGATGTAATGCCTTATTTACGAAGCGATTTTAAGCAATACAGGATTAATATTTATGCAATTAAGTATCAAATACATTGTGCATTTAATATAGATCAATGTGGCCTTAACAGCGTGTAATTAAAATGAATATTTTTGAAGATATTACAGGTTCAAAATGCAGGGACATAGCGGTTGCGGTGGCACCAACCGGGGGGCCGGCGGCGCGTGACTAAAAAGCTGTGAACGTTGTATATTCTACATTTTCACTCGAAATAACATTACTCAGTGCACAAGAATCCAAGAAATTTACCTTAATCTAGTACTTAAGTGACTTGATGTTATCTAATTCCTATTTAGTGACTTAGTTACCTTTAGTGGTGTACCTAAATAAGGCCTGAATCACACGACGATTGACGTTGCAATGCAACTCAATCAATATCTATGGCAATTCGGGTATTAAAAAGTTAATCTAAGCCGGTTTAGAATTTAGAGATCCTCAAATTGTGTACCCAATTTTGTCGTTCCGCCTGTATGCAGCGTAAAATTTAAGAAGCTCACAGTATTAGAGTATTCCATAATAATGACAAGAAAGGTCACATCAAGCGATGTAATGTTTACTCACTACTGATTACCGGAAAGATTAGGCATTTTCAGAGACACTAACACAATTTATATGTCAGTAAAGAATCTTTACTTTTTATACGTAGACAGGACAGGCTGTTTGATTTGTCGAAGTAATCTATTCACCCATGACTGCCAGGTGGTAACTATCGGGAAACACAAGAAGGCAGTGTCAGAGGTTGTCAGGCCGCTCAGGACTCTGACGTGGCGTTAACGATTATAGGTCGATAGCAACCGCAACCGACGGCTTTACGTGCTAAATTACGATGGAATGAAGCGCAAGATTTGCGAAAGCCAAAGAGATTCGTTACAACCCAAATCCGCTCACTGCTGAGCACGGATCTCGCCTCACTTCCGTGAAGAGGTTTAGGCGATAATCCACCTCGGTGGCCTAGACCAGATTGTAGGACCTCATAATACCTCCGAAACAATTCTCGGGCATGTGAGTTTCCTCGCGATGTTTTCTTTCACCGAAAAGCGAGTTATCATTACGTAGATGGCTTCCCAAGAAGCATAATGGTACGTGCCCGAGCTGGGGTCTAATTCGAAAGATTCCTTACTGGTTTACCAATATACCGTGTACGAATGAAGACGAAACCATGATCCTAAATTGAACGACCAATTAGCTAATTGGACATGGGTTTCACACGTTCAATTTGTGATTTATTAATTGGATTATCTGTGTTAATTAATAAAATATTCATTGTTTCAGTGCACAATTAGCAAATTTGTAATGATTACACGTTGAGACGATATAAATTCATTATTTTAATAGCTAGGTGTATGTAGGAGAGCAGCATTGTCAGCCTTCAGCTCAATTGTGCAATACTCGTAAATCAGTGTTATTAAATGGCCACAGTGGCGTAGTTGGTAATGAGCCGTCTGCGACGCGTGAGATCTCGGTTCGATTCCCGTACAGAGCAAATATTTGAGCTACAGGTATTTGCTTTGAGTCTGAGGGTTTGTAGAACCATGGTTCTCGTAGTTCCTGAATCTCTAGATACAAGAAAAAGTTAAGGGTCAGAATAATGATGTATCTGATGGTTACGCGTTGATGCAGCGAATTAAAAAAAAACTGTATGTTCAAGTGACTCTTCTTGTTTTTTTTTGTATTTTCTCTACATATTTGTATGGCGGTTCACCTACATGTGTGCAGACGGACAAGACAATCATAAAAGAGTTCCGTTTTCGCCATTCGGCCGCGCAACTCTAAGGCAAAGGTTAAACGTTACAGGCTAATAAAACAAGACATTTCAAGGATACAATAAAAACTTGCAAGCATTGCAAGGGATTAGTTTATCGTGCCGCCGATTAAGATAACGTGACTGAAGCAGAGGCAAAAAAAAAACAGATAGAAGGAAACTAGTAGCCATACCCAATCCCTCAACTGGACAAATTGCGCTTGAATATTCTCAAACCGAAACGGATTGCCGAAACAGCACACGTTGTGACAAAATATATTAACCATTTCTGCAATCTCACTGTCAAGTCCAAAAATCTATCAAATTGATCTCAACTTTATTATAACCGAACAAGTGACACTGCATAGCACACAATAAAATTCACAATTGCTATTCAAAACACCATTTCAGCTGATTATCACTTTGAATCATAACATAGGTGCGCGCTCAATGGCGTAAGAAACAATACTGGCGTGTTTACGGATAAATACTAATGATAAGTGAAGGCATGACGAATAAGTACCTAGTTTTACCTATAATACAAGTATCAATTGTATTTGTTTTGTCCGGCACATGTCATTGCTCAGGTAAAGAGACATATTATATTATACCTACGAGTACACAGAAATGCATCCAACTCAACCAGGTGCGTCATTAACGACTGAATGTCTCAGAAGGGCTTACGGTTTCTGGAAATTATTTATCGTTTCTAAATGCCTAATTTTACGTTCCTGCATTTACGTTCGCTGTGGCATTTTTTTATATCCATTATTAGAAGACAGTTTACCACCAAGGCCATTGAGCCAGCCCGGCGCGGCCTACAATGCAAGCGCGGCGCATACAATCAGTTTATTATAAATAGCTCAGCTGTTACTCTTCGGAATTAGACGCAATCGATATCAGTTTTTAACTCAGACTCTAAGCTACCATATAGTGAAAACCTCATCAAAATTTATAGAGTAGTTTTTACGTAATGCGAAAATGAAATGACAGAGAGACCACATTGAAAAAAAATCGTCTTCAATGTTCTAATTACTCCTCTCCGTGCATGGTTGTCTGGAAGTGATCGCTCTGAGCGATAAGACCGCCCATTGTGACACTAATTGTAAAATTAGTTTTTGTTCTAGTTTTAAAGTTTTCTTTGTTCTGTGGTGTTTCAATAAAGAGTTTAATCTATATATCTATCTATCAAATTCTAAGTCTCTCGGACAAAGTTTGTATATCATTAGAGGTAAACCAGGATCTCTAATTGTCACATCAACGACATAAACAAACAAGTCCACGGGCCGCGCTCGTTTGAAACCACACCAATCGTTTGCATAATTAACTCAAACAACTTGTGTTCGATAGTTTGTTGACAAACAGATTGTTAGCGCAGCGGCATGTTCATCCAAAGACATTTTACTAAAGTAAAAGGAATCCGCACTGAAACGCCAACTTGTCACTTGTCACTTGTTGTTCACTTGTTTTGCTCACCAAAGAATCCACAAAGCTCTCAATCCATGACATAATTTAGTAGCAAACAGAAGATCAATCTATGTTGTAGATGTAGGCCATACTAAAACCATACCAAAATTAAAACCATGGGATGTTTTCTGTTTCATTTACTCTCGTGTATGCTTTATTACTAGATATATGAATAAGAGAGCTGTGAGACAGCTATTTACTTTAATCGTCCTTCTATAGCTGCTTTTTATTCTGAATGTTCATCTTACTCAATCTTTGGAAATTGGCGAAGTTGACTTGGGTACTGAATAAATAATATTATAAGCTTGGATCCATAGTCACGGACGAGTCTCACGACGTGTGAATAATCCCGAGAACTTGTCGAGGCAATCAGATGAAGAAAAATAGGATTTCTCGTACATATTTTGTAGTGGTAGGCCTCTTCTGCAAGATACCACCTGGGGACGTACCACACCTCTGCCAGATATTCATCCGCCTAGGAGTAATGTGCAAAAATTACTGGATTCCTGTTTGAAAGGCACTGTTTCCAACGAAATTACTGGACATATGAGATTTTAAAACCAATGTCTCAGGGTGAGGAGCGCAGTGCAGCGCCGCGGAAGATTAAGCAATAAAAAAATCTGGGTGGTGCTGAACTGTTATGGGTAAGCATGGCACTTCCCATATTTATAGGCAAACTTTTACTCGGTACTGCAAGGTATTAATAAATGAGGAGTTCCGTTGACCACCTTCCGTCTCTATGATCAGATCAACTCGCCATCACAGTAATATTGTATTGGCATCGGAACTAAACACGTTCACTTCTGAAAACACAACCGTCGTGTTTTTCATAACTTGCCCCGAGCACGGCAAAACACAAGTGTTATGTTTGTTGTATGGGAAAACACTATGGCGCGTGCAGAGCCGCGCCCGTGGCTAGACAAGCAAAACGGCTCAGCAGTCAATGTGTTAACTGACAAACGGAAGCTGGGTCAAAATTGACCTGCAAGTTTTGACCTAAAGAAACTGCCATACTAAAACAGTGGGTTAAATAAAAGCCTGTAAAAGTCATTGTGGATACACCTTGTACCGACTATTTATATAGTAATAACGAAGATTTTATTTTATTGCGATGTTTTAAAGTTATTGACGTAGTTAACAGAACACATTGATGTTGACTTTACATTAAGTTCGAGTTAAGTTATCTTGCGAGAACCAACGATATTTGCATTTGATATTCGTAGAAGCAATTAAGGATAAACTAGGTACGCAATATCTTCATTAGCTTGAAATACGCTTGCTCTTTCTCTATTAAGAAGTTCACTATTGAAACCATTATACAATACAATAATAATTAGCTTTAATGATCACTCTCCTTTCGGTGAAGGGGAACATCGTGAGGAAACCCACATGCTTGAGCTTTATTTCGGAGGTATGTGATATGTGATCCACAAATCCGGACGGGTCCCCTTGGTGAATTATGGCGAAAGTGTGGTGAGAGTGGTGACACCCGTGCTCAGCAGCCGGCGGAAATAGATTGTCATGATGAACTTTTACAATGCTATTATTAAAAAACCACACTGTTCCGGTTTGACGGGCACTGTTTGACGGGCATATGAGACGGTTTGACGGGCATATGAGACTTTAGAACCGAAGTATCAGGGTTACGAGATTTACCTACAACTACCTACCAGTACCAGCTCCACTTAGAATGCCAGCAGTGTCTCTTGCACTAGTAAACTAAAGTTTCAGAGCGACAAAAGGAGATAGAGCTATGAATAAATGCTGTTCTGTGTGGTTTAGTAGGGTCTAACTATAAATCAAACAATGTACTAGCACTTCTAGAAAATAAACATGAAACCTATCTGGAGCCAATGCACTTTTTCACCACGAGCAAAGTAATAAAAAAAAAGTTAAAAGGACTCACCTGTCCATAACGAGATGAGGCTAAATGCACGTTCCTGTTCTTCAGAGAGAAGTCCGGCCTCTTTCCCAGACCGTAGTTGCCCTTGCTTTGCGATATAAATTTCTTTGGTCTGTCCAGTCTTTCCGTCGAGCCCGTCTCGTTGTCATCGTCCGTCCGTTTGGAAGTCGATGGGATTCCTCGGTAAGCACCCCTCGTCCCCCGGATAGTCTTCTCCGGGGACTTATCCTGCTTCCTCGTAATGAGGTTATCTTTCCTCTGTTTGGTGTTCCGCAAAGATACATTCGACGACATATTGTCCATATTTTGTCTTCCATAAATCAAATCTTTATATTAATCAGGATTACATATATTCATTATTAATATTACGTAAAATAACTGAATAAATAGCAATTCCCAAAGTTTTAAAACTGCATTGTAGTATATGGGTATAATTTCTATATGTTAGATTATTAGGGATTAAAAACTAATTAATTATTAATTTATAATAAATAAATAGCTAGTTCCGTCTTTTCATTCTCTCTCGCTTTGTTGGCATTCTTCTCTTATTCCCACCCCAAACTGTCTTTATATACTAAGAGAAAACTAAATATATTTAAAACTAAAAAAAATTAAACAGTCTTCAGGAAGATTTTGGAAAGTTTTCTTGCAGTTTTTTTGAATGTTATCTGAAACAAAGGAAAAATAATATTTAAAAACAATACTTACCTTAACAAAACTAGGACTAAACCAGACAATGCTAGGAAAGTACATAGAGATATTATGTATCACAATAAAATGTAGTCCACGTGGGCAGTCGGAGGCAAAAGCTAGTATATACTTGATAAAAAGTCCATGGTTCATATCAAATTTAATCATTTATTTTTGCGATCATTGGTGATACAGAATGTGTTGTAATTATCATGTAAATATGTGATTCATGATGGAATCCATGGTTCTACGATTCAATCTACCACCTACACATGTATGACATGGTAGTTACGGTACACCCTGTATACAACATTAAAAACAAGCACATTACAGCACATCATCGTCAGGTTGAAATTCAAATTGATCATTATCATTGGAATCAACAATCCGTCTAAAGAGATTATCATGAGTGATTCATTATCTAACAGCTGGACCAGACCTATTTCTGTCCACATAATATTACATATACAAATGTTTTGTACAAACACTCGTTAGATAGACGCGTAGACAAGTTTAATCAATCATTTCATTAAATTTTTTTTTTTAAATAAAAGAATATATACTGTACTTGTGTACTCATGGTAATCGGGTGAAGTTGGTACGCTTAATATTTTATTATCTATTTTTCTATGTATACTTTTATGACAGCTGTTTATTCTTATTTTTTCACTATATGTGGGAAGGGTGCAGACCGGTAGGCAGACCACCAGCCCGCTGGTCAAACGACCTTGTCAAGTTAGTCAGAAGGCAGTGGATACGTCTTGCACAGGACCGGAATAAGTGGCGCGAAGGAGAGGAGGCCTATACCCAACAGTGGGTTGATACGGGCTGAGATGATGATGATATGTGGGCTTTTCTTTAATTTTTTAAGTCAACTTCTTTGTAACGATAGCTGTAAGCCAATAAAATATGTAATAGAATAAAATAATTTAAATTAAATATTATTTACTTTATCTATTATGAAGCTTGTGTTAGGGTTACGATTACTAAATTGAATGAATGTTAAGTTAAAAGAAACACTGGATCTTGCTCACACAAAACCCCTTTTCTCTACCAGTGCTGAAGACATACAATTTTTAAAAAAACTGCAAGTTAAAAAATAATTTAATTTTTATAGAATTTTCATCAATAGTTTTTTTTTTTTTTTTTTTAAACCTACTTAACTCAATATCTTATATCCCTCAATACTGTATAAATTATTTAAATTACACATAAACTACAAGCGTCAATAATTACATCCCTTAATCAACCATACTAAAAAAATAACTGGAAATGTCCTGACAACCAATTTTATTTTACACAAGCAAAATAATATGTACTTAATTAAAGAATAGTATAATGAAAGTAAAGAATAAAGTACCTATGGGACTGACGCTGATATGACACATGTATACGCATAATTGACAAAAAGTACCTATAAAAAAAAACCAACACTTTTGTTTCTCACCATACTTACATTGATTATAATTTATGGCAAACTAGCCTGGACTTAAAACAGTCAACATGTACATATAAAGCTGAGTCTCCTGAGCATGTTTTTACAGAAAACATTGTAATTTTTGACAAGTATTCATGAAATTTACAATGTTTTGTATGGAGGTTTTTGTGTTGACACATGCACTGGATCTGCGGCTTAACACTTTCGACTGCTGAGCCGATTCTATTGTCTAGCCACAGGTACGGATCTGCACACACCGTAGTGTTTTCCCATACAGCTAACACCACGGGTGTGTTTTCCCGTACTCGTGGCAAGTTATGAAAAACACCACAATTGCATTTTCAGCTATGAACATGTTAACTTACACATATAACATTATCAAATAAAGAAAACTAATCCGAGAACTCCTTACGAACTTCAACTTTAATAATTAATAAAAAGGTAAATAAAAACCGACTAGCAACGTGCAATACTAAGAACAAATGAAAAAATATTCTGGTGTCACCTCTTTTACCAGAAGCATTATTAAAAATAATATAAACACTATATTTGCAAGTTCAAAACCAGTTAAGTATTAATATCATGTTCTTTTTTTTCCTATTGGTAAAAAACAGCAATTTTATGTTTAATACCATCACATTTGCAACTATAGATTATTGCATATTATGTAATCTTTGTATAATAAAACCATAATATATTTGTATTGACGCTTTTCTTAAAATAAATAAAAAATATTCTTAATTAAAACTGCATTCATATTTGACGTAGAATCAACTCTATTCAGTTGGATCCTAGAGTTTAGATTTTGTTCCGAGATCCAGCAGATTTTTACATCTTTAGGGGGAATCTTCGAGAATAATATATTTGATTAATAGTCAATTCCTAGTTTTAATGTTATATAAACTTTATCGATGATCTTGAATGTCTACCCTCTAATGTTGAGTGGAAGGTCAATATTCTCTGTGTGTAAAGTGTTTTTAACGAAATCAAACCTTCTTGCAGGCTAGATAAACAGTAAACAAGACTTCAAATAAATTAAGATGAAGGTCAACTGTTTTATAAACTTATATTTTTCCACTAAAATTTTGCAATCCTTATGGGTCTTCTTCATACCCATGTTTCAACCATGGTGCCATAAGAGGTATGTTGGTTGAATCATGCAAGACATAAGGGTCAAAATCGTGTGTCACATGGCAGATAGATAATGGCACATACTCGTGATGATATTTACAAATCGGGGCATGAACATGTTGCATTGTTTACCATACGTTGATTGCACAATTTGAATCACAGTACCATGACATTGGCGACTGACAGCCGCGAGAATGTGCTCCGTAGGTATTCAGCGGCGCTACATCGCCCTCCATAGTACTTACCGACAATAAAACTACGCAAACCGCACTCCAATCATGCAAAATACGAACCGGCATCGAAAACTTGAACGCAATGTCACAAATTAACCGATCACTAGCCCACTGTTCACTGTCCACCACGAAACACAACTACGCACGGCACTCGCTGCGATCCTCGATTAGCATTGATATGTGCTGAAATCTGCAGACATCGGTCGTTCTATTGCAGTTAATGGCGCATAGCTGAATCAAGCTGAATAAATAGAGTAAAAAACTGAAATGACAGCACGTCAATATATTTAACTGATTTGTTAGCGCTAATTACGAGCTATGTACCTCGACATCGCCGTCGACGGGTGCGTGAACCTTTTCATCGACCCACAAACGTTATTTCAGCTAAATTGATATCGGATTCTATAAATACTTACAAATAAAAATCTGGAATCACACCATTGTTTTTTCTTCTGCACAATCAGTGATCGATGTTGCTACACTAGAAAAACTTGTCACCCACCCACCACACCACCTCGCACCGCACCGCACCGCGAAAAGTGGGTCATCTACCATCGATCACTTGCATTTCTTCTTACTTTCACTTCACTGGGTAGGTAGTCCGTAGGAGTCCCGTGATTGTGCTATCAGTGCTATCAATGAAAAGCTTGAATTCTACTGCAAATTAGATACTTACTAGGAGTAAATCTCCTAGTAAGTAAATGGTAAAATAAATTTCAAGTTTTTGCTGAAATTTATGTCCTTGCAACTCTGGCTAACTTCAAAGAAATTACATTTCATTTTACTTAGAAATATTTCGTGTAATACTGTGGAGTCAAAAATTAAAAAATGGTTTTTACGGAATTAAGTCATTGCTGATACGCACATTGCTGATTTCTCCTTATTTAGCCCCTAGCAAATTATTGGAATGGTCTTACTCATGGAAGTCATCTTCGTCAGACGTCACACATATCATGACTTAATTGGTGGACACATTTTGCACGTTTCTGACACCTGACGGTTCACTACGTATATTGGAACGCTAATTCGTTTAAAAAGCAGAGTTCTACGTTTCTACTTCTCCATATATATTTCTATATATATTTATTAAAGGTGAAACCTGTCTCAAAAAAAGATTTTCTTGTTCATTTCGTTGTTCAACAAGTGTTATAAATAAGCGCTCATTCATATATCCAACATACTTTCAATTAAAAAACATATCATGAATTTCTAAGAATCTGTGACAAAACTACCCCTGTTTCTGAACAGAACATTGTATTGCCGATTAGTGAGGTGGTCGTACTAGGTAAATGCTATACTTATTCCACCTAGTCCAAATCCGTTCAAATACTTGATAAAAAATATACTACTCATACTCTGCGCCTCGATCTTGTTTGATTTGGGGGGCTTTTTTGGGACCTCGTACAGTAGCGTTATACGTTTAACGCATCATAATGGTTCATACATTCTTTAGAAACAGAGTCTAGTTGATCTACCGGGGCTCGAGATCGAGATCTGAAAGAGCCGTTTGTTCGACAAATTTGATTCCAATCTTTCCTATCTAGTTCATGTTTCAGATCATAGAGTCGGTTCTCTAAAGAGTTACACACGTATAATTTATACCCCAACACTATTGTCGATTGTGTGTGTGTACGTACTGTGTACATGGCATAAATTGAAAATCTTTGATTTTTACTCGAAATATGATGTGAATAATTGAAATAAACTAAGTGAATTGAACAATGGCATTCGTGAGTGCTGTTACCGGTGATGACTCAACGAAGAAATTCATGGAAGTCCTACAAAATGACTTCAGGACATTGAGTTTGGAGACGAAGAAGAAATATCCTCAGATAAGAGAGGTTTTTATCTATTTAGCGTTTTTATTAGTTCCATAAAAATAATTACTCACCGATACTGCATAACACATACAAATTACAGGTCTAGATAATTTTGTAAAACCAGAAATTATAGATGAAAAAAACTCGTCTATAAAAGCCCGACTTATTACAAAGCTATTTCTAGATCATGTTTATAAACAATTGGTACGTATCATCACTTCCACACCCATTCATTATACAATGACGCGGTGGAAAGATGCAATACAATACAATAATTCTTTATTGAACACCATAAAGCTTCAGTAAAGATGTAAAAGACATCACAATATTGGTAATGGAAATCAATTTTCTATGTGCAGTCTAATTATTAGTCATATTTTACAAGGTCTATTTCACCAGTAGTATAGCACTTAACACATACAAGTATCAGGCACTAGTTGCTGTCGGTATTTACCTATTAGCATTGTGAAATCTGCTAATTGGTCAATTGAACATTCATTCCAACATGAAACCATCAGAAGATATAGGATTATTTTCTCGCAGCCAGACAGACCTCAAATCTGTAGACTCAATGTAAATATTCTACAGCAATTATTGGTGTAGATGTGATGTCGATTGAGATACAAAAGACTTAAAATCAACTTACTATTATGGTACTTTTCTGAAAATCATTGAAAATAAACGATTCAATCTTCAAACGATTCTTGTTTCATTTAAACATTCTAAACATTAGACCAATGGAAGTCGGATTCACACAAATATTATAATAGTTTTAAATAAGTAAAATTACAAATTACAATGACTCCCGACCCAATGAGAAAAGAGCTTCAAACGGCTGAACAGATTTTCTTGTATCATGGCTAAGGACACCCTCAATCAAGTCACATTTCAAACAAAAAAAACAAGATCAAAATCAGCTTATTCGTAGCTATGATGCCACAGACAGACACACATACAAACATCAAACTTAAAACTTCTCTGGGTTTAAAAACACAAAGGGAAACCACCCTTACTAACAACTTTTATTTCTTTTTAAATTGTAGGCATGTGATGAGGCTGTAGATAAGCTGGCGCTAGCAGCAAACAATCCACAAGCCTCCCTCTACGGAGTCGTAAACCAGATCCTCTACCCACTGGTGCAAGGATGCGAGAGCAAGGACCTGAAGATCATTAAGGTAGTAACCAGAACATGTTGTAAAATCTACGACCAGATATGCATATTATGTATACAGATTATGCATCTGATGAACAGAGAAAGTATTAAAATGTTTTACTGTCAGTGAGGCGCTTATCATTAGGTCAACAATCTCTTTGTTTAGTTCCTTCATCGAATAAAAAAAATTCTCCCTTACCTATCTAACATTTTTGGAAAAAAAAAAAAAATTGTTCATGAAAAGCTATATAAAATACGTATTCTGTTCTTCAAGCTGATCAAAATTAGTTCAATCACCATCAAACTACTGTTAGTCACTGAGAAGTTCCATTGTCTTCCTTCCGTCTCCATCATCAGATCAACTCACTGTCACAATAATATTGTATTGTTATTGGAACTTGAAAGGCAGGCGGTTGAAGATAACTGCTTTAACACTTTGACTGCTGAGTCAATTATCTTGTCTAGCCACGGGTGAGGCTCTGCACCCTCCATAGTGTTATCCCACACAACAAACACCACGGTTGTGTTTTCTCCCACTTGCGGCAAGTTATGAAAAACACCTGAGTTATGTTTTCAGCCTTGAACATGTTTGAATTCCATTGCAAGATTAGACCAGAATATTGCCAGTTAAATAAAGTATAGTATATTTAGTAGTGACTACTTTCTGTTAAAGATTAATCTTGTTGTCATTGTTTTACCTAGCTAAAACCTGTGTGAGAATTCCTTCTACATGCTTGTACAAACACACCTAAATAAACAACTGTATTTGTTTTGTCTCATAAAACTAATACAAATCTTATGGTATGGCAATCGTTTTTTTTATATATACAATGTGACCTTGTTTGTCATTATAAGAAAAAGAAATCAACTTTAGATGAATTGCCTTGAGTGAAATTAGTGCTGAGTCAAAACAATGTGTCACGGCTTTTGAGCTGGAGGTACCTTTTTAACACCTTCCTATTTGCTTCGCCTGTATCTATGTAATGGAACCTTTGAACATATAATAATGTCAGAATGCTTGCGTTTTTGTGAAAGAGAGTGAGAGTGAATCTTTGAATGTGTATAAATAATAAATAATAATAATTTCACCATGTTCTAGATATCCGATTCACTTGAAAATTTGGACATGTATTGAGAGCCAATGACAATCTTTCTATCTTCTATATATATAAAAATGTTATGTTGGTTTGTGTACGCTTCAAAAACTCAAAAAGTTCTGCACCGATCGAGCTGAAATTTTAGCATGATATATAATCCGCATCAACGATTGTTTTTATCCATTTTTTTCATCAGTAAAATATCAGCGAATGTGTGAATGTGCCACAGCGAAGCGTGGCAGGGTACAGCTAGTACAATGATAAAATTTTAAAAAATTATATGATTAAATTGATAGACTACTAAAAAAATAAGTTGTGAGGTGATTGATATTCGAGGTAAATTAAAACACAATGTAAAAAGCACGACATGCTTTTTTTTTACCATAAAATAATTTTTTTTTCGACTATTTATATCGGCTTGCTATTAAATAGTGTTTTTTAGTTTTCTTTAACTATAATTTATTTATATCAAAGAGTGGTGATCTGATGGTAAACATTTTCCCCTGCCTTTGGACACCTGCAACATTTGCAGTGTTGTTTATGTGTTGATTATCTCTAAGGCTCTTTTCACCCTGATCTTTAAAGCCGCATTCTATAATTCTCTAGAAAAACGTCTGGTGGTAGCTTATTCCACATTCTGCAGGCATACATTCCTTATACATAGAAATTTCTTTACAGTTCTGCTTGGGCACAATCCAACGTCTCATAGCTCAGCAAGGCATAGACGCCAAAGGGGCCCGCCATGTCGTCGACTGTCTGTACAACCTCGGCCAGGGTGGAGTTTTGGAGCTCAAGCTGCTACAGACTGCAGCATTACTGATGACCACCTCAGACCTAGTACATGGAGACACTTTAGCTAGGGTGAGGAAGATTTCTTATGTCCTAGGCTGACATGCAAATTGGTGGTTTTGCGCTGTCTATGTAGCCTTAAGACCTCATTATTAAATTTGTACTTTTTTTAGTGTAAAAATTATCTGGGTAGTGTTGAGAGGCATCAAGTGATAGCTCTTTCTTTGCAGACGATGGTAATGTGCATGAAGATGGTAAACACATGCGAGGCACGAGACGTGAGCACCAGCCACGCCGCCGCTGCCACCGTTCGGCAACTCCTGGCACTGGTCTTCGAGAGAGCACTGCAGGAAGCTGAAGGTACGAGCAGCTGGAGTTACATTTGTTTTGACTGAAAAACAAATATAGAGACTCACTATGTATTAAACTTTAACAATAGAAATGCTGTGTCCAAGTACTAAATCCGGCCATACAAGGCCAGCTCGAGCCGGCTTTGTTAACTGCTCGAGCAGTTGTTGTATGTCTGAAGCTGTCACTCTTTACTGCTTCAGGCTGTCCATGTATATTTGGAAATTAATTTTTATAAAAATCTCAAGTAGTTTTGAAGTCACAAAGTAGATAAAGACCATTAAGAAATAAGAGAGGGACTGACAATAAAGGAAAAGAAAACAGAGAGAGAGACAGACATCTAGAACTGAGCATTTATTCTTCCAGGAAGCCTGAAAGTGAACCCAGCTGATATTAGACCGCAGACAAATAGCAAAGCGCCCAAAGATCTAAAGCCGTGCGCTGTTGATGCCTACCTAATTATGCAGGTAAGATCACGGAAGAACCAAAATTTCAAATCAAAGTGAGATCTACCCTCATTTTTCAACATACTCTGTAACTAATAAATAATCAGTACCGAGAAAATAAAAAAATCATAAAATAATAACAAAATAATCGAAGATTTAAGTGACAATTGAAAGTAAATATTTTTTTTAGGATATAATCCAGCTGATCAATGGAGACTCTGCCCATTGGCTGGTGGGGCTGATGGATGTGCCAAAGACCTTCGGTTTGGAACTCTTGGACACGGTGCTCACTGATTTCTCACCAATATTCTTCAAGGTAAAGCTCAGACACTCCATACAATTGATTACTCACATGTAAATGACGTTTGTACACGCGTCAAATGTGTGCGTAAGTACACAAACAAACTATGCGACCGAAACAAAAGACAACCCTCTCGTATGAAGGTTCATACAAACCGTTCATCTATTACATATATATTCTGAGCCTTGTCTATCTCGACTAAGACCCCAAGGTTTGACGATTGATTGTCTACTTGAAGGTGTTAGTTAGCCAGGCGGCCACTACCCTACCAACAGGAAAAATTACTACCCTCGTGACCCCACCCAGTAAAATTGTTATATATTTTTTTTAGTAATGGTAAAATTGGGGATGGGGTGGTCATAATGGTGATATGCACATTATCAAACAATTGTTGACTTCTTAAAAAAATTACCGTAAATAATATGACGTAATAAATAATTAATATAGCGTGTTTGTCTTTATAAATGTATGTTATGTGTTATCATTTGTATTTTTTCCATGTAAATTTTTAATCACGTCTTACTTAACTTTTTAGTAGATAGTAGTAGATGTAAAGATTGATAACCTAATGCTTTGTTTATGTATGAATAAAAATTGGAGGATCCGGTATTTTTTGTTTACTGGCTAGCATTTGATCGCGTACGCAACTTCTGACCTTGTATAGCGGCTTTTCGATCGAGAAACTTCTCTCAAATGACTCAAGAGACTATGGACCATAGTCCTCGTAGTGCCTGATTCCCTAGGCACAGAAAATCTTAGTAAGGTGTCAGGATCTATGTATGTGATCGTGACGCGTTATTATTATTAAGTCTCGCGAGAAACCAATGAAAGAGTACAATAAATCTACTGTAGTCGTTTCTCGAGGCGACATCCACGAGATAACACGAAGGTGTTATCTCGTGGATGTCGCCTCGAGAAACCAATCAAACCGTAAGAAGTTACGATTTGATTGGTCAAACGCTCTCTTGAAGGAAGAAGTTTTTGATCGAGAAACCACTATGTTGGGGTTCTTGAAGCGCGATACTGCTGCTAACAACACAAAAGACTACCCGCTAGTATGAAACTTTATACAAACTGTTTGCCTGTTACATTACACCTGTCCCGGCGATTGCGGGTAGAGATGTGGGGACGCGGATTACGCGGGGTGTAAAGTGTCTTGCCTCTATGTAGTAAAATATGAATTAGTAGGTGGCAACACAATAATAGCTCTTGGAATTATTTAAAATGTAAATTTTCTTTACAGATATCCGAGTTTAAGTTTCTGCTAAAGGAACATGTATGCGCGCTGATAATAAGACTGTTTTCGCCAAATGTTAAATACAGGTAATCTTTTTTACGAATAAACTAATTCTTTTGTAAAAAGATTTGCTATTGAGGCTTACCATCAAGTGAACGACTTGGTCGTCTCATTGTTCAGTCAAAAGTAAATATCCACAAAAGAAAAACAAAGCCAACCCAAATCAAAGTGGATAAAAAGTATTTTTTGAATATTATTTTGGGCTTTCGTAAATTTAGATTTTTTACAGGGCAGCTTTTACTTCCCTACACATCCCGGGGGCAGCTCCTCCGACGAACCCCAACGGGCAGGGTAGTCCCGCCGCAACGGAACGGCCACACTTCCCCGTGACCATGAGGCTACTGCGACTCGTGTCTGTTATAGTTCATAAATACCACGCTGCTTTGGTAAGTCTCACTTTTGAATTGTAGGGTATTCGCCCTTAGAACTAAAATAGAGGCGAGCAGGATATTCTAGGTTCAACCGAACGACCAAAGTTCCCCGTGACCATGAGGTTATTGCTATTCGTATCTGTTATGCACAAATACCATGCTGCTTGGGCAAATTTAGGATTGTAGGATAATATGTTGTAAAGTTATATTACCCCGTTGAACCCAAAACGGGGGTGGGCAGGGTAGTCCAGCTGTGACGGAACAATCACAGTACCCTGTAACCTGGGTGCTAAAGCAGACTGGTAACTTTCTTAAGTGACCCCCTGGAGCCCATATGTATAAAGTTATGTGATTTGACTCATATCTGAGCATCTGGTGATATCTGTCTACAGCTCCTTTCGTAAGTTTACCTACTATGTATATTTTTAATGTCGTATATTTTGTTGATATATTTTTTTTTGTATTCCAGGTAACGGAATGTGAGATCTTCCTGTCTCTGACGATAAAATTCCTGGATCCTGACAAACCTCTGTGGCAGCGAGCTCTCGCGCTAGAAGTCTTACACAAGATGTCCATACAACCTGGTGAGCTATGCTATCATCACAACCGGTATCCGTCCACTGCTGGGCACGTGTCCGGCCGCCTTCCAAGCGCGGTGCGGGCACATACTAATGTGTCTTCTTGTTAAATGTATCCACATAATTGTCAGTCCCTTTTTGGCGAAGGAAAACATAGTGAGGAAACCCACGTGTCCGAGAATTATTTCAGGGGTACAGTGATCCACCGATGCGGACCAGGCAATAGTGGTGGATGGTGGCTTAATCCTCTTCATGAGCCATTTACCTGACTGCCCAAATGGGGGTTATGCTTTTGGGTCGTATGTATGTGTGTTCCTTTGCGGCTTGATGTGTTTTAATAAATGAGGTATCATTAGAATCCTTATAATCAAAAACAAGAGTAACGTACCCTACATTCGTTGTCCGATTTTTTGTTTTTTGAAATATAACTTCTTTACGGACTCTTGACTTGGGGAGTAAGCTGGTGAATGCGTTACGGAAATAGTGATCAGGCGAGGCGAACGGAAGTTGAGAGGAAGATATAAGTTAGTGAAGATAGAAAGAGAGAGGGTTACGTTTCGTTTTTTTGTTTTTTAATCTTTTATGATTATTTAAGTTTTACTTTTACTATGTGTCTCAGCACACATATCATTTTATTAAATAAACAATTAAATGACGTTATCTCATGTTGCGAAATTCTGATTTTATTTCCATCGTGACTTCCACAGAGCTGCTGAAGTCATTCTGCGAGTGCTACGACATGAAGCCCCACGCCACCAAGATATTCCAACACATCGTCAACGCGCTCGGCGCCTACGTGCAGAGCCTGTTCGTCGCCGCCAACGTCAACGTGCCGCCCGGTGAGTCACGCGGCCGCGGCCTGTCCGCGCACGGAGGCCTGGCAGCTGAGGAAACGGTCCGAGGCTGACAGGCCGCTGGAGCAGTCGGTGTCCAACTGCTGGAGCAGTGGTCAACGCAATAAAGTTGTATTTCAGTACGCACAGTGCGGCGTGCTAATAATTATGTTTTATAACTGGTTATGTGTTTATCTTTCTATGACATATCTTCTATCGCTTTTGAAGCCTACGTCTCCCAAGGTGGTGCCTGCTGTATTATATCTAGCTAAAGTTCGGAGTAAACCAGGCCTGATCGAAAGGCCAATTAGATAGGATAGAATCTGTTTATAATTAAAAAATAATAATCTAATGAAACCCGAAAAAGTCGTCCGGATCCTTAACTTCCCCCACGTAGTCCACCCCGTTGTCCCCGCCCTGGTCCCCGTACAAGACGTTCGCCATCACGGACTCGTCCCCGCCGTAGACCGCCCCCTCCGGTTCGAAGGGGGCGGAGGATGGCACGCGCTCGAACGCCCCCTCGCGTCTGACGTTCGAACCTGGAAGTTTGAAACGAGGGTCATATTGGGGACAACGGTCAAGGGTCTTTTACAGTAATTTAAAAGTAAAGTAAAGTTAATTATACATGAAAATATATCATACACTAGGACTAAGGTAAAAAAAAAGGTAAAAATGGTACAAATCATCAAACATCCAACGTACCAAGCATCCAATGTGCTGTTTTACGCAAAATTTTAGTATTCCGATTACGACTTAAAGCAAAAGTAGAAACTTTGAATTTACGAAGAGATTAAAAGATGATTGATCGATTTGATTGCGTATTTTGTTTCTTTATTTCGTAATTTTTTCTACGCATCATTTTATTATTCTGCGTGCGTAAAGCTTAACGCTTTGACTGCTAGCCACGACCGTCTAGCCACGGTTACGGATCTCCACAGTTGTGTTTTCCCGTACTCGCGGCAAGTTACAAAAAACACAACAGTTGTGTTTTCAGCAGTGAACGTGTTAAAGAAAAAGTGAGGGCAAGTTCACCAATTTTTATCTCTGATTCTACTCATACTCGCCCGAGGATTCCCTCATGAAGAATTTGGTGTCGTTGTCGCCCCCGAAGGACAGTATCTGCAGGTAGAGGTCCACCAGCGGCTGGCAGCGCCGCATGCACCTGGTGTAGCTCACGAACCGGTTGGTCCGCCGCGACTGCGGGCAGCCCAGCCTCTCCCTGGGGGAGGGCTTTATTTTTTTTTTCTGTGAGTGAGTGATGGTAAGCGCTACGCCTGCCCATACGTATATATACGTGCCATATGTATGTAATTATCACTCGCTTATCGGTGAAGAAGAAAATCAGACCCGCACGCCCGAGAATTATTTCGGAGTGGTACCCCTACTCCGGACCTGGCTCCGTGATGGATCCTGATCCTCCTCATGGCTTATTAGCGACCCAATTTAGGTTGCTGCCATTTTCAACCTTAACTGGATATCCAGTTTAGGTTGAAAATGGCAGCAACATAAAAAATTAGAGGTCACGGTACGATTATGCGACGCGGTTCAGTTTAGGTCTTCAATTGAATCGCTACAAGAGTGGGTGGATATTGGGTGTGATGACGACACTTACGTGCAGTTCATGATCTGGAAGTCGAAGGTCCAAACACTGGTAACTGGCACGATACAAACGCCCGGCGTGAATCGACGCGTACAGCGGTACTTGTTCCGCTGCGACCTTTGCTTGTCCTTAAGCTCTGGATCCACTGATGGATACATTATTTTTAATGCTGAATAAGTAAGCTATTGAACGTAGTCTCATCTGACAATATTATCTTCCTTGTTGTGTCATTTTCTTGTGTTGCGATGTGTCGTGTTTGTTGTTGTGTGCAGTTCTTTCAGTTCAGTTGTACCTCCCTTAGAGAAAGTAACAGATTTACCTGCTGTTTGGGCGATTACGTTTCCAATTATTATCACAAATAATATACGCCGTAGATTCGACGACATTCTATAAATTAAATCACGAAACTAAGCATGGCTTTATAGATCAGAATAAATTTACATGATGGCCGATAACAATGACATAGTGACGATTCCCTCATATTACGTACTTTTTATACATTTTGAAAAAGAATTACAAACTTTTTGACGGTTCCCGTGGCGTAAGTTGTTGATGAGCCGACTGCGAATCGCTAGGGTGCGAGTTCGACTCCAGCACAGGGCAAATCTTTGCGTAAACCACAAGTATTTGCTCCGAGTCTGGGTATTTGTAGGACCATGTCCTCGCAGTTCCTTATTCACTAGATACAGGGCATCCTAGTTATGGGCCAGGGTTTATTATGACCTGCTATTTACTTATTTATGAATCGTTTAATTAATTTCCCAGGGTCGTCAGGCATCCCTCAACAGTCCGGCTTCTACTGGAAGGGGGTGTGGCTTCCTCTTTGCGTCACCTTCGAGCCAGGCACTGCTAAATCTGTTTAGTAAGTAATTCTATTCAAATCATCTATACTTCTATACTAATATATAAAGCTGAAGAGTTTGTTTGTTTGAACGCTACAATCTCAGGAACTACTGGTACGAAATGACCAATTCTTTTTGTGTTGAATAGTCCATTTATCGAGGAAGGCTATAGGCTATATTTTATATCCGTATTCCCACGGGAACGGGAACTACGTGGGTAAAACCGCGGGGCGCAGCTAGTAATTTATGATTCATAATTTTTTTTTCTTTGTATGACTTAAGAGTGTGACTTGTAAAAGTGCATTAGTTTTGCCGACTTGCAATATTTTTTTTTTTTAATTTTGATCTTTGAACACGTATCACATATCAGGAACAGTAAAGAAACGATAATATTAGTCTGACTGCTAAATACGTGAACCTTTCATTAGGATCTTTTTCGGGTAAAAAGAGATTTTATTCAATTGTTGTTCATTATTATAATTATTTATCATCATCATCTTATTTTTCATTTTAAGCCGACTACGAAGCGTTAGGTTCCTGATTCAACCAGTCATATAACTTCTATGTAATATTTAAATGTTTTTTTACTGTCCATCCAAAGGTTGTCTGGAAGAAATAGCTTTCAGCGATACGACCGCCCATTGTACTACCCTTGTTTACTTATTGTAATTCTTCTGTACTGTGTTTATTTTTGTTTCTGGTGTACAATAAAGAGTTTTTCTATTCTATTCTATTTATTCCAGCATAGAAATGCTTGACCGTACGGAGGCGCCGGTGATACAGGACGGGTACGGCATATCTGTGGCGTACGCGTGTCTGATGGAGATCATACGGTCTATCGCCATCACGATAGAGGGCACTGAGTACTTCAGGTAGATAGCCTTAACATCTTCTTTTTTTCCCGCCTGGGGATGTATCACACCTTTGCCAGATATTCATCCGCCAGGCACTAGTGTGGGAACACAACTGTGTTCCCGTTTGAAGGGCACTGTTTCGGCAGCGAAATTACTGGGCGTATGAGACTTTAGAGCCGATGTGTCAGGGTGACCAGGGTGACGTGCGCAGTGCAGTGCCGCGCAGGATTATGCAAGGTAAAGTTCTGGGTGGCACTGTAACGGTTATGGGCAGGCGTGGCGCTTACTTAAGTTAAGAATAAAAAGCTTCGCACAGTATTAGAATTTACCCGTGTCCACTTATATCGAGTCTATTTGTTGAATAGTCAAATTTTCAACTCTCAGCCAGTTGTCTAGTAAAAATAAAAAAATATATAATTATAAATGATATATTTTATTATTTATTATATTCGCAGTCAAAGTCACGATTCAGTTAAGTGGTGGAAAAATTCTGGCAGTTATGGAGAGAACGAAAAATACACGTTTTTTGAATCTGTTTAATTTGCCCGCACTATTAACGAGCAATGATTCTTTTGTACGACGCACTGATACTTCTAGCATCGCTAACATCTTCTGATATCGATATTGGTTAGCTATATTTAATTATATTTCAGGCTCCAAGAACTATACGAACAACACGACGCTCAGAACGACGCTGAAGACAAGGAGATCAATTCCAACAAGACAGCTAACAGCCAAAAAGGTATGCTTTTACTGATTTATGATATTCTATGTCTTTCACGCATGTTTTAGACGCTCCGTTTTCTATTGTCTATTGGATCGTGGTGCGTTCGCCTACGTCGACCCCGGTTGGCCCATTCATACAAGATCCATATATCTGTTTCGTCAATCTTCTTTCATGCATTCAGTTAATCCATCCACCCGCGAATTGTTTCGGTATTAGGTTTGTTATCCACCAATCCGGACCGGGGCCCCGTGGTGGATTATGGCCTAATCCTCCTCGCTACAGTGAGGGGAGACCCGTGCTCAGCAGTGGGCCGATATGGATTGATGATGATGACAATTAGATTCTGGTTTAAATGGAATTGTCTTCTATTTACTCTTATAAATTTGTTAATTGTTAAGATACCGAGAACAAAACTAAGGCGATAACCAAGAACGGGCACGGCGAGGCGGACCAGAACTCGAACGTCGTGCTGAAGATCGAGGATGTCGAGGAGAAGGAGCTGCAGCTCAGATTAGAGGTAACTTGACCACGGAATAAAATGGAGTGATGTGACGAGCAGGTCGTTCACTTAATGGTAAGCGCTACGCCTGCCCATAACAGTAACAGCACCACCCAGAACCCTGCATTACATAATCCTGCGCGGCACTGCACTGCGCTCGTCACCCCGAGACATCGGTTCTAAAGTCTCATATTATTATTATGCCGAGTAATTTCGCAGGAAACAGTGCCCTTCAAACCGGAACACAGTACTGTTTGCAATATAGTACTATGTACAGCTGCTATTCCCAAAGGATATAGGCTGTTTTATCCTGGAAATATCGAAGAAAATTGGAATTAGTAAATCATAAAAATAAAATTTTAATTTGAAAGTTGCGTTTTTTAAATTTCTATATGGTTTGTTGCAGTTGTTAAAGTCGTCGTGGTGCGGACTGGTGTGGGGCCTCTCGGTGCTAGCTGAAGCCAGCATCGGGGAGCTGGAGAACATCCTCCGCGCCATACAGACCCTGGCGAGAGTCAGCGGGAAGGTGAGATCGAAAGAAAATTAGTAATTCCTTAAGTTTTTGCATGTAGCTAATGTCAAAAGGAAATTAGTCGGTTTTTTCTTCGTTTTGGCTTCGCATTGTTTCTGTATACAGCCTGTGTCATTATTGGACACCAATAATGACACAGGAGTAGTATGTTGAGTTCCAGTCGCTGAGGTAGGCACTATATTGTCCCAGTCAATAAAGTGGTGAACACTCTGAAACTTCCCCAGTAGTTTTGGAATGAAAACGGAATGACACTTCTTTTTAAAAGACCATAGTCCGGGAACGGGTAAGTTTTCATGCGCACGCAGCGCAGTCTGAACATACCCTCTTTGCCCAGGTTGTTTTAAATAATTTAAGTAAATTAAGTTTAGTATCCGGATTGGTGGATCACCCCCCGGATCTGGTCCCCGTGGTGGATTATGGCCTAATCCTCCTCACTTTCGTGAGGGGAGACCCGTGCTCAGCAGTGTGACCACAGCGGTTGCCGTTTCCGTGCTGCAGGTGGGGCACGGCGTGGGGCGCGACGCGTGCATCGCGGCGCTGTGCCGCTGCGCGCTGCCCGCGCAGTACTGCGTGGCGGCGCTGGGCGCGCTGCCGTGCCCCTGGCGCCGCGAGCTGCCGCCGCAGCCCGACCCGGACTACCGCCACCAGGTGGTGTGGGTGGGCACGCCGCTGCCCACGCCGGCGCCGCCTAACGGTGACTCTACTATTCAGAAACAGTTTATCTTCTAGGAAACCCCGGACACTCCATACAAAATCAAATTTGACAACTCACACATATACACAGTTTATAGTAAAAATATATTATTCCAGACAAGCTTTCATAAAATACGTGTTCAGCACTGCGAGCTGATCAGAATGAATGTAAACACTAGCAATCTACTGTTAGTCACTGACGAGTTCCGAGTCTACCCTCCGTCTCTATCATCAGATCAGTTCGCTGTCACAAATAGATCACAGTTTTTAGTAATTGGGCTACATACATACAATTCATACAGTCAAACCTTTCTCTCGTTAGGATAGGCAAAGACTCCCCCCCCCCCCCCTCCCTCTAAAAAAAACTAACCAACATACTATATTAAAAAAAAAACTTTTTAACACGTTCAGTGCTGAAAACACTACTGTCGCGTTTTTCATAATTTGCCGCAAATGCGGGAAAACACAACTGTTGTATTTGTTGTACGGGAAAACACTATGGAGTGTGCAAAGCTCACGTCAAGAAAATCGGCTCAGCAGTGAAAGTGTTATAGGACTATTATTTCGTATTTTCTAAATATCGTGGATATTCCAGGCCAGCAGCAGTCGTTCGTGATGGTGAGCTCGCGCCACGTGACGGCCATGAAGGCGCTGCTGTGCGCGGCGCAGCGCGACGGCGACACCATCCAGCAGGCCTGGCTGCCCGTGCTCACCACCCTGCAACACCTGGTGAGTGCCGCTGGATAACCCGCAGACTGATTAGATAGATAGATAAAAAAAAAAAAATTATAGCACAGTGTGATCTAAACCCACACTTTACGCACGCTTTTCCGTGACCTTTTTCAAAGTGCGCCTTATTGAAGTAGAACTTGACAGTTGAAGCTTTGCGTATTGTGAACGAACAGTGCAAAGTGTCCGAACGGCGTAATGTTGTCAGGTTTGGATCCTCGGCCTGAAGCCGTCGACGGGCGGCAGCATGAAGGCGAGCCGCGCCAGCGCCGATGCCAACGCGGTCATGAGCACCTCCGCCGTCATGGCAGACTTGCCTGGTAACACTACTACTACTAAATCTACACACACTACCTACCCCACCCGCTCAATAACCCCACTACCCACTATACCAACTACCAACTACTAACTATTACTACTATAATTAAAAAAGCGCCATCCAAAGATATATTCAAGCGGCTCATCCGTAAACACTTTTTAAGAGATTTGTCATCTATTTAGCTATCACTTAAATTATATTATTATTGTATGATAGTTACCATTGACTCTATTTATTATATTATATTATTATTTATTATATATATTATTATATTATATTATATATATATATTACTATATTATATTATTTTATATTTTATTATATTACATTCATGTTGTTTTTGTATTAAGCTGTATTATTTTCCATTATTGTTTATTATTATTATTTTTAATTTTTTTTTCTTGATGAGATATTTTTGATGCACGCCTACACCGTCTCTCCTTCACTATGGGTGGTTGACTGGTAGAAAATGCTCTTAGCGTTAAGTCCGCCATTTGTACTAGTTAGTTAATCTGTGCAATAAAGTATTAAATAATAAATAATACCCACTACCCACCCACTGCTATTTACTTACTTTCTACTTTAACTTCATGGTCCCGCATAATTTCCGTCAAATTGTTATTGTAAGTACGTTTATAGAAAGTAAAATAAAACAATGCTTATGTCCGATAACATTAGATAGATTTTGCGTTGCAACGTAGCAGTTTTTTTTTATATTCTTTCCAAATGCTATTGGCTTTACATGTATGCCAAAATTCTTCTTATATAGGCAGCCATACACGGACAGCTTGTAGGAGTCAATACCGACCGCTTCAAGCGGCGACTACATGGCAAACTAGTCGTCCTTGTTTAGACATACACGAGACCGCTTGAGCAGTTGCAAAACATACGAGTATTACAAGCACGTGAACTGTCGACAGCTCTGACATCTCTTCTGCCCATGCGTTTGATTATTGTTCGCTGATTTCTTGAGCGGTCGGTATAATTATATTCTTGGACGTTCGACTGCTCGGGCAGTCCGTGTACGGCCGGCCATAGTGTTTTGTTGAAAGTTTTATCCATGAATGTTTAACCATGTTCCACCAAGTGTACAAAAATTTTTCGCTTACGATGTATTTCAGGTCAGCAAGTTCCCGTCGCTGAGTCATTAGGAGTCATGAGTGGTATAACGATTTTTTATTCACAGTTGTGTGTCTATTTAGAAATTGATCTACCGACTACTGTAAGGGACCTCGCGCACTGTCAAGTTTAAGATTACTGGCCGCTTTAAACAAGATGTTCAATGAAACTATTTAACTGGATAAAGCGACCAAGTGTGCGATGGAATTAACGACAATAAGGGTCAGTTTTTATGCCATTTCGCATTCACTTTAACGGTCTCAGGAAGTTTTAGTAAATCATCCACCACTTAATAGAGTCGTGATATAGAGTCGTGTCTTTTTATAATTTGTAACGTGACGATATTATCACGACGTCATCACGATAACACAGAAAAGTAAAATGTATGAAAGAATAAATGAATGACGAAAATTGAAAAAATATCATCCCCGTTGAGTTTCTTGATGCTATATTCTCTGGCGGGCGTATTTCCGAAGCACTGGTAGAAACGTGAAGCGAAAACGAAAAAAAGTAGCTCAGTTTCGATGCAGTATGTTAGTTAGCCAGATTTCCAAATAGACACATAAACACTAGGATTCTACAAGCTTATGTTCGTCACGACGCACTGGGATGGAGCTTGCTGGCCGTTTTTTTTGTCCGTTTGTTTTGTTGTTGTTTTCACGCACTCTTTGTCTTCTTGTGGTGGACGTCCGTGGCTCGCGGCTGATGTGACTGACGCGCGCGACAATTAAAATGTATGCTACCGCTTCCCAGCTCGGAAGCGGCATCGTTCATTCATTGACATCGGCCGTGGTCCACAGAATACCACCTTTAGGGCTGATTGGTTCATTATTAGTTAAACTAAAAGTGGTAACGTATGGAGAATACATAACTGGTTTAGATTCCCACAATGCACGTTATATGTGTCGGATAAATTTGATAGTAATTATGATTATTAAGATTTCATTCATACGATTTTATTAACAGTTAGTTTAACTAGTGATCAAACAATCGACTCGTAACTAGCACCCTTACTGCTGCACTTATAGACATTAATTAAAATTTAACTATCATTTATATGGATTTTAATAAAGTCTAATACTAATCATGGTGTTAATTGATGACTATGAGTGCGGTAGTTAGACACGTATATTAATTTAGAGACAATATACACAGCTTGACACTATGAAACGCTTTGATAAACTCAAAACCTAGCTGAGATTGCACCAATTAATGGCTTGATTATACGCCTAACAAAACAGTATCAACTCAAAAACAAAACAGAATTCACTAAAGAAGAAGGTTTTTCTTCCGGATCTAAGGGTTGTGGGCAAATGGTCCTCACATACTGATTCTCTAGATGTAAGGGTCAAAATTGTGAAACCTCTAAACTCTATTTACATAATTACACTGAAGAAAAACATTTTTTTTCTTTAGTATCTTCGTTTTATCGGAAAATGGTCCTTACACGAGTATTTAATCCCTTACATATAAGGGTCAAAACTGTGCAATTTCTAAACTCTATTTACATAGTTTTCACTTAAGGATATCAAATATTGTTTTACGTATCTACGTGTTATGGGAAAATGGTCCTCACAAGTACTGAATCCTTTAGAGAGAGGTGTCAGAACTGTGCGACCTCAAAACGCTACTTACGTCGTATTAACATGATCTTTCTTCCAGCACTGTCTGCCATGCTGTCGAGAGTGTTCGAGTCGTCGAAGAATTTGGACGATGTCGCGTTACACCATCTGATCGACGCGCTGTGTAAACTATCGAATGAGGCGATGGAACTCGCTTACTCTAATAGGGTATGTAAAAACATCGTGAGGAAACTGGCATGTCCTAAAACAGTGATAGCAAAAGTGGTCTATATCGACATCCAGGGGTCGACATAGGGGTAGACCCCTATGTCGACCCAAAACCGAAAAAAAACGTATCTAGTGGTCTACGAGCAAAAAAGTTTGGGGACCACTGTCCTAGAACATCAAACTTTAACACGTTCACTGCTGAAAACAGTGACTTTGTGCTTTATATAACTTTACGCGTGAGCGGGAAAACACACCTGTTGTGTTAGCGCAGTTTACGTGCCGGCTGTGCAGCGAAACACAGACGTGTGTGCTTAACTAAAATAACCTAAATAAATTTAATAACCGGTCACGCAGTCAACGTGTTAAGACGCTGAATAGCAGGCCTCGCTATCTTTGCCATTTCCAGTCACCAACCAAGTCTATGGCACTTAAAACTTTAAGCATATAAACCACATAAAATAAAATGCTCTCAAAATGTTCGATCCATAACAGTTTAAGGCATTACTCAACTTAGTCGCGTAATAGTCGTTAAAAATAGTGTCGTGTAGTGGCATCTTATAGCTGGTGAAATCGTGAGATGCTGATAGTTAATAATAATTATTATTAAATTAAAAAAATAGAGATTTTATCTCATCTTTGTACTATATTATATTTATTCCAATAAGTTGTATTCTTTATGTGCCTTGTGTATTTCTGAACTGGTGTAAAATAAAGTGTTTACTATTCTTATCTATTCTTATCTTATCGTTTTCTTTCAGGAACCATCACTGTTCGCAGTCGCGAAGTTGCTAGAAACTGGTTTAGCAAACATGCACAGAATAGAAGTCATGTGGAGGCCGATCACCAACCACCTTCTAGAAGTAAGTAACGTTGCCATATCGTTTTCCATATATTCTAGAAGTAAAAGCAGTGTTTTGTTACTATTTATGTTATCAATATTAGTATTATCAAAGGAGATATTTACCAGGTTCTGGCGCGTGTTTTTTTTTTATAGTGGCCAATTGGCCATGTTGCTTTGAAACCTTATATCTTTACAGGTATGTCAACATCCCCACATAAGGATGCGAGAGTGGGGCGTGGAAGCTATCACCTACCTGGTGCAAGCGGCCTTCCAGTACCACCACGTCAACCCTGGTTTAGTCAATGAGGTACAGTATAATATCACACACACACACACACACACAACTTCACATTTTTAGTTTCCCGCCAAATTTCCCTCATTGACGCTCTTTCTCTTTTCTTTGTCCAGGCTCGGGAGCGGCTGCTCCTGGAGCCGCTGTCGGAGCTGTGCGCGGTGCGGCACTGCGACGTGCGCGCGCGGCAGCTGGAGTGCGCGGCGCGCCTGCTGCACTCGCGCGGGGAGCAGCTCGGCGCCGCCTGGCCGCTCATGATGGAGATCATCTCCGCCATCTCCTCGCACCACAGGTACTCGACAAATGAGAAATCACCGATGTCACATTGTACTATTGTTTTTGTTTTCCCGCCATAAGTTTTGTTATCATTTATATATACTCTGTGGAAACGTCGCGCGTCTAACTCTGTGAAGAAAAAAAATTGACAGTTTCGGTGGAGATTGCGCAGAAAGAAGGAGATACGTTACACTAGGGATTGCGAAAAGCAGAGACCGATTAAACGAACACACGATACGAACAGTCGGTCATATAACTTTTGAAGAGGAGGAATGGGGCGAATGGTCCTTTGGTTAGATCGTTTATTAAGGACTTCCGTTGATCACGACTTTTGCACGTGACAGGTCATACATTTGATCTCAAGTACGTATCAGTAACGTCCTACGGAAGTCTATCTGAAAAGATCTAACCGGTCGACAACTGTTCGTATAAAGAGAAAAGGTTGTAACGAACGAGTTCCGCAGCGAACAGCTGATCCGCTCGGCGTTCCAATGCGCGCAAGTGGTGGCGGGCGACCTGCTGGGCTGCGCCGGGCCGCGCTGCCTGCGCCGCGTGCTCACCGCCGCCGCCGCCTTCGCGCTGCAGACCAAGGAGCTCAACATCAGCCTCACCGCCGTCGGCCTCATGGTAACTCCACTCACTCATTCATTCATTCAATCATTCTTTCGATCATTCACTCACTGTTTCACTCATTCACTCACTCTTTCCCTGATTCATTTTCTCATTCGCTCCCTAACTCACTGACCACGTTAACACTACAATTTATTGTGACAACGACCGGTTCTCATGATACAAACGGAAAGTAGACAAGAGAACTTCTCAGTGACAGTAAATTGTTGGTGTTTGGTTTCGTTTTGATCAGCTCGCAGTACCGAATATTTTTAAAAGCATGGCTTTTAAGCAATTTACATATTATAATATTACTAGCTGTACCCTGCCACGTTTCGCTGTGGCACATTCGCACATTCGCTGATATGTCACTGAGGAAAAAAATAGATAAAAACAATCCTCGATGCGGATTATATATCATGCTAAAATTTCACCTCGATCGGTGCAGAACTTTTTGAGCTTTTGAAGCGTACACAAACCAACATAACATTTATATATATATAGATTATGACACTTTCAGTGGAACATATCGGACTACTTATACCACAACCGAGACAAGCTGGTGGCGGCGCTGGCTAACGAGGCCGCCGTGTGCCCCGAGGTGCCCGCCCACGCCGACCTGCCGCCGCTGGACAAGCTGTGGATGTGCCTCTACATCAGACTCAGTAAGTTCACTTTTAGGATGACCTGGGTAGGAGGTGGGGTAGCTTTGGTAGGAGATGGGGTGACTCGAGTAGGAAGTGAATCGGGTAAGAGACGAGGTTACTCGGGTTGGAAATGGGATGGTCTGGATAGGTGAGATTATTGGGGTAGAAATCGGTTCGATTAGGAGTCGGGATGACTCCGGTAGGCTTCAGGGTGGCTCGGGTAATAGTCGGAATGTCTTGTATAGAAAGTATGCGATGGTTCGAGTAGGAGGTGGAATGGCTTGGCTAAAAGCTGCCGATGTTTTGGGTAAAGGACAGCCATAATACATCCTATCTAGAATAGGTAGAGCAAGGCACGTGTAAGATAGGCATTGCGGCCCGCAGGCGAGCTGTGCACGGAGCCCCGCGCGCCCGTGCGGCGCGCGGCCAGCCAGACGCTGTTCAGCTGCATCGGCGCGCACGGAGCGCTGCTGGGCGCCGCCGCCTGGCGCGCGCTGCTCGCCGTGCTGTTCCCCATGCTGGACCAGGTACCGCTGCCGATCACAACCCGGACACTTCATACAAATCAGACAATTTTACAACACACACATACATACAGATTACATGTTTACACGCGCCAAATGTGTGTGTGTTTGTATTCAAACAACGCGACCAAAACAAAAGACAACTCGCTAGTATGAAGGTTCATACAAACCGGTTTGTCTCTTACAGAACAGTTAATAGAATCGGGCGTTAATTTGCGGAAAACTATAATCAATAAGAATATGTAGAAATATATAGTTTTAGTTCCGCCTAAGTTGTCAGATGAATGTATGATAGGTCTTTGTTGAATGACTTAACCTCTATGATATATCTTACCGTTGGAACATCTAAATTTCTAAGCAACCCTTTATTTATTAATGAATGGATATCAAAGGATGGATCTTAACAATAAATGGATATGAAATATTTCTATTTTACTCTTCGTTGTGTTTCTGATAGGTCCAGAAACAGTCGAACATCGCCAGCTCGGAGAAGGTGGACACTGGGGAGCACATCCTCATTCATCACACGAGGAACACCGCGCAGAAGCAATGGGCAGAGACTCAAGTAAATTATCGCTCATATCCGACAGCAATATGGTTATCTCTTTAACGGTATATTGAGAACATAACAGGTTTTTGCAGCTAATGAGGGTTTTAGTCTTTTTTATACACTTTTATTAAAGGTTTTTATGAGAAACGGTTATAAGAGATATTTTTGCCGAAAAAAGCAACGAGAACCTGACTTTTTTTTGCCTGTTTGATGAGACGAGCAAGTCGTTCACCTGATGGTAAGTGCTACGCCTGCCCATAACAGTCACAGCACCACCCACACTCTGCATTGCATAATCCTGCTCGGCACTGTTGCTGCTGACTTTTAGATAGATAAACTCTTTGGTGAAACACTACAAAACAAAGAAAACTTAAAAACAAAAACCAAACAAATGTAACAATTAGGTTCCAGTTGCATTAGTTGAGACGGACGGAGTGGCGACGAAGCGACAAAAGTAACAATTTTAACTCAACTTTTTGTACTTCAACATACGACTGTTATTGGCATAGCGTGCGAAATAACACTGGGAGCCTTCGAGCGGCCGAAGGTTGTCCTTCGCCGCAACTCCATCCCTTAGTGGACGCAGTAAGACCGTTCTTTTCCCAGGTGCTGACGCTGTCGGGCGTCTCCCGCGTGTTCCACTCGCGCTTCCAGCTGCTGACGACGGTGGGGGACTTCCACCGCTCCTGGACCGCACTCCTCGAGTACATCACTGACTTCGCGCTTCGGAGGAGTCACGAGGTAACTCCACCACTGCGAAACTCACTTACTTTTTGTGAATCTTCGTTTATCTTTGAACTGTAAGATAGCATTTGAACGTTGGCTAACGTCAAACTGAATGCATGGTTTCAGGTGTCACTAGCGGCTTTGAAGTCGTTCCAAGAAGTGGTGTCGGCGGCGGGGCGCGTGCCCCCGGCGGCGGCGCCGCGCCGCGTGTGGGCCGCCGCCTGGGCCGCCTGGACCAACATCGCCGCTGCGCAGCCCGCCCACACTACGCGTGAGTACCCCACCACCACATATTCCCCATCTCCACCATATTCCCCACTGCCCCAGATTCCCCGCCACTACCAGATTCCCCACTACCTATATTCCCCACTACCCATTTTCCCCACCACCACCATAATTCCGACACTAGCGCGTGCCCTCTCTTGTGTGACCCCATCGGCATTTGCTCTGAGTCTGGGTGTTTGTGGGAGCATGGTTCTCGCAGTTCCTGATTCTTTGGATACAGGGACTCTTAGTAATCAGGAACTATGTATGTGGTCGTGAGGAGTCATGTATGTTGCAGCGGGCGAGGACGGCAAGTCGGCGGAGGTGTACGCGCCGTCGCTCAACTTCCTCACGACGCTGGTGCAGATATTCCCGCTGATCTTCCAGCACATACGGCCCACGTGAGTATCCATCCATCCACCATTTCAATTTAATAGTCTTCAGACTACGGTTTCTGCAAACCGCACAAACGACACGTTTCCGCGGGTGAAAAAATCTCACTTTCCACATCTTGAGGAGATAACACGTTCTTGTCACAAATGCGCGATTTGCGCGTCATGTGTCAAATGTATGAACGTCGCTTCCGAGCGGCCATACATTTGTAAAGTCGTGATGTTCGTAATGTATTTTATGTTGAGTGCTGTCAGGCGATATATGACATAAATGTGCTGTATGTGTCTTTAACGTCGTGTGTGTGTGTGTGTATGATTATATTATTAGGTAATATTTAAAAGCTATTCCCGTTTTTTTGACTAAGGGGCTTTTGCAACTGGACCTTTATACAGAAAAAAAAATACAACGATTCGAGAAGTGAGCATGGTCCCTCCCCAGTTTCACAGCCGCCGACGTGGAAAAGCTGGGCGCGTGCCTGGCCGTGCTGTGCCGCATAGAGCCCACGACGGGGCTGGGCGCGCTGGAGTCGCTGGGCGCCGCGCCCGCGCCCGCCAGCCTGCACGCGCTGCGCTGCCTGGACACCGTGCACAAGGTACGCCGCGGCTCCGCCGGCCCGCCTGCCGCCGGTGGCGCCGCTAACTGCCGTCCCGTTCCAGGAAGCGCTGGTGCGGCACGAGCTGCTGCCGGCGATGTTCACGGCGCTGACGGCGCTGGCCGCGGCGTGCGACGCGGCGGGCGGCGGCGGCGCGCGCTGCCTGGCCGCGGCGGCCGCGCTGTACGAGGCGGCGCCCGAGCCCAGCGCCGCCGTGCTGCCGCAGCTGCTGCAGGTGCGTGGAAGGGAGCGAAGCGACCCAAATAGATAGACAAAAACGTGAAAATCGAAACGATCGATCGTGAGCATAGAAAATTTTATGAGCGAAGCGAGCGAAAACTGAAGCCCTTAAAGGCTTCAGTTTTCGCTCGCTTCGCTATAAAAAAATATAATAGATAAAAATAGCGATATAAAAAAATACAAATTTAAAATCGATCTTAATTATAATGGGAAAGGTAATTGTGAAAGTTATGTAGAATATTTCACTTCAGATTTCTGTAGGATCTAACTATCATACTAGGCATCAAACAATGATTATCAATTTAGTTCAATTGAAAAGTGGAGGTTACCTTCCAGGCGTTACACTCGTCAGTGCTCCAATGCGCGCAGGACAAGCGGCGGCGGAGCAGCGAAGTCAACGAGGACGCAGCACAGATCTCCGGGTTATTATTGCAGGTAATAGAAAATTTTTTTTTTTTTTTTCAGTTTTAAAATTGCATTTTAATTTTTTTAAAAGATGAAAAAATAACTGATTCTATTGTAAAAAAGGGTGAGGTGTTTTTGTACTTTATGTTTATAGATAGTTTATTTTATCATAAAATTACTTTTTAGTTCGGTTTGCTCTTAAAGCATTTTTTTTTTTTAGTTTTTGTTTTTAACTATATTTTTGACATGGCTAATTGGTATAACGGTGGATTTATCTACATAATTATTAGGCTGCAACATATCGATTTGATTGTCGGTCAGTCACGAAAAATTTGTGTAAATAGGTGGTCGTTTTGTTCTTTCAGGTTTTGGAAACCGGTCTTCCGTTCGCGAGGGAGCAACCAGAAGTATATAACAACTTCTGGGAAACGTTACCTAAAGTGCTGGAAACCTTCCTCTTCGAACCACCGTAAGTGTTATAAATAGCATTCGTATCATCAAAGCGAAACTTGGTGTGTTAGTGAGTGTCTAAATAGGGATAACGTTAAGCGTAAATAGAACACTGGTTACGTATCCTGAGCTGGTTATATTTGAAATTTCCCGCACTTTCGTCTAACATCGAATCTCGGAAACCAAACGCTTGCGTGTTTTAATTTTTCTACTAGCGACATCTAGTTCCATTCAGCGACAACTCTGCTACCTAGATGGCGCTAGCGGGCAACTATTTTGAGCTCGAACAGTGTGTATGATTTCTCTTTGTGTACCAACGGCTGAAAAGTATACAGATACTTTAGAACCTGGAATAGAACATACTTTTTATCCAGTAATAATTAACGGTTCCTGTGGGATAATAGTTGACGAGGGTGAAACCGCGGGGCGCAGCTAGTGTATTATGCTATCTACAATTATTCGACACCAGAGGTTCCCAGACTTTATTTCTCTTAGACCACTTTCAAGATTTAGCTGGTTCCGGCGGACCCCCTGCAGCTACATTTCTACCGTATTCCTATTTATTTCCTACCATATATTATATTTTAGAACCCAGTCGAGTCTCCCGTGGACCCCGGGGGGTCATCGTCGGGATGGTATTAAATGGACAGGAATTTAAGCTAACTGTACAAATTAACAGAACAAACAGATAGAGGTCGCGGAATATGGAAATGACCAAAGCAAAGCAAAAATACAAAATGCCAAAGTAATGCAAATACAATTCGGGCTCAAGTTTCGCGCGCTCCATCTTTTTGTTCTGTTAATCTGTGGCTGGCCGATAGGCTTTGTGTTGCACAGTCAACGTCAAAAGTAAACGGTGATCAGATTGACTGATCAACAGAGTGCCTGTATGTATGTATGTATGTGTGCCGGCAAGTAATCCTGTGTGTGTTCTGTGCAGTGTGGGCGGCGGGCGCGCGGCGCGGGCGCTGGTGGCGTGCGTGCGCGAGCGGGCGCTGCGCGCGCGCCCGCGCCCGCCGCCCGCGCGCCTGCGCCCGCTGCTGGCGCTCGTGCGCGCCGGCGCCACGCACGCGCAGCCGCACCAGCCTATACGTACGTCCCTTGTGCACTCCCGTGTGTCCCGTGCAGTGTGGGCGGCGGGCGCGCGGCGCGGGCGCTGGTGGCGTGCGTGCGCGAGCGGGCGCTGCGCGCGCGCCCGCGCCCGCCGCCCGCGCGCCTGCGCCCGCTGCTGGCGCTCGTGCGCGCCGGCGCCACGCACGCGCAGCCGCACCAGCCTATACGTACGTCCCTTGTGCACTCCCGTGTGTCCCGTGCAGTGTGGGCGGCGGGCGCGCGGCGCGGGCGCTGGTGGCGTGCGTGCGCGAGCGGGCGCTGCGCGCGCGCCCGCGCCCGCCGCCCGCGCGCCTGCGCCCGCTGCTGGCGCTCGTGCGCGCCGGCGCCACGCACGCGCAGCCGCACCAGCCTATACGTACGTCCCTTGTGCACTCCCGTGTGTCCCGTGCAGTGTGGGCGGCGGGCGCGCGGCGCGGGCGCTGGTGGCGTGCGTGCGTACACGAGTACACACTGGTGGAGTCTTTGTATATCACCACCATCATCAGCCTTTACTCGGCCACTGATCGACACAGGCCTCTCCTATCCTCCTATCTCCTGAGCCTGATCTTCGGCTCTCATCCAGTCTCCGCCAGCTGTGTCCCACAAGTCGTCACTCCACCTGCCGGCGGCTCCCTACACTACGATTGCCCAAACGCGGTCTCCACTCTAGATCTCGTCTCCCCGTCGGTTGTCGGTTCTACTAGAGATATGGCCGACCCCTACCACTTTAGCTCACTAACCCTTTGTGCTATGTCGGACACGTATGTATATGGACGTCTAAAGACCGGTTTATATTATGCAAGTCTAGTAGAATGCTTTAATTCAACTAGAAAATCAAATGCTTTATTACAAAGAATCTTACTAATGCGAGTAACGTCTACAATTCTACAAATTTCAATTAAATCACTCTACTAAAAACTAGCTTTATGTAAACCGGTTTCCGAAAGAAATTAAGTCTATCGTTGTCTCTATCGGGCACTCAACAAATAACAAAGACAGCAATAAACTTAATCCGTTGTCAAAATTAACTGATGTCCCACAAACCAGCCGTGAGTCGAGTTCAAGGTTTGTCTCTATTATATTTTGATATTCATCTGTTTACAAATAGAGTCGCTTTTCCCCTTTAACTATATACCTAGTAACTTTGGTAAATTTAATTAAGTATTTTCTTTCAGAAAACGAACAAGAACTGAAAGAGAGGGAAGAGTTCGCGCGGACCTGCTTCGAAACCCTTCTCCAGTTCTCTATGCTAGAGGACATAGACTCGCTGACTGGCGTAGAAGGTTGGTAATAACAATCATAAACACACACAACAAGATAAAGCTTGTCAAAAATGCTATTTTTTAAATTTTTCATTGCTCGAATAAACGATTCAATAACTTATGAAAGAAGGTTATTAGGCTCTTTTATGAGATGAATAGCTTGTTTAAATTTGTCATATAGCGGATAGCAGGCAGATAGTTATTTAAAGTTTTATTCCTATCCTCCATACCATTATCACGCTGATTTATGCGTAAACGGGACACAAATATGTTACCTTACGAGTTAGAGGAAGACAGATATAGATACAGTTTTTTTTTATTTCAGCCAATGTCATTAACTTTTTACTAATCAATTAATCGTCAACAACTTCATTTATACCACAGATGCATGAAGAATCAGATAAATTAATTATTTAGGCAAAAGTTTTATTCCGTAGAAACTTCTGACTGTTGAAAAATTCATAATCGTTCTACCAATAAAATATTTTTTTATCTGTGGAGTGAAAAATTGATCCCAAATAAATTATTTCTTTGTTACAGACGACACCGACCCGTTAGCAATAGTAGCTTTACTAGATAGGTTCCAAGAAGTTATATCTAGGTATGCCCAGGATGAGGACAATACGGACCCTTTAACGAGGTAAGCCTTATCGTTAACACTTTGACTGCTGAGCCGATTTTCTTGTCTAGCCACGGGTGCGGCTCTGCACACACAGTTGTGTTTTCCCGTACTCGCGGCAAGTTATGAAAAACACGACAGTTGTGTTTTCAGCAGTGAACGTGTTAAAGTTCTTCTCTCGCGTCGTTTTTTTTTAATTCGTTTATTGAATGAGTGACAAGTCGAGCAAGTCGTTTACCTGATGGAAGGCGCTACGCCTGCCCATAACAGTTACAGTGCTATCCAGTGTGCTGAGTGGTGCTGTGACTGTTTGAGCAGGCGTAGCGCTTATCATCTGGTGAACGACTTGCTCGTCTCGTCACTAAATCAAATATTTAAAAAAACATGGTCAAAAAAAACTTTTTCGATAGTAGGGTGCCTACCTTCTATCGAGAAATTTTGAAAAGCATTTATAAAATGATTTAAGTTTACATCAGTTTATAAACACTACTGAATCATAGTTAGAGGTCAAGCTGTAAGTATGTGATCGATCGTTCAAAAGGATTTATCTTAATAATTATTAAACTTATTTCTTATACAGGCATCAATTGTCCGAAATATCGTTCGTCCTAAAGGCGATAGCGACGCTAACGGAAAGTATGAAGAAAGCTCCGCCCGGCAAAGTGGACCCGGTGGCGTGGCAGAAGTTAATAGGTAAGGTTCGAAATACGGTCGGAGCGAAGCGAGCGAAAAGAATTGTTAAAGTAGAATGCTAAAATTACAAGTAGTAGCATATTCCTTAAATCAACAGTTTTGTGTGATTTAAAAGTTATAATAATGAAAATGGATGAGCGTTTAAATAACAGCTATCGAATATGACTGAATAAGACATCGCAGAAGACCGGAGCGAAACAATCGCAAATAATCTGGTTAATTTCCCTAATCAGCGATTTAGATAGGAAAATAATATGGGAAGTGCGAACGCAGCGAGAGCAAAAACTCCTTGACACCCTCTACTGGTTTCTGGAACTCCAGACCTAGGCTGCGTGGGGTCCATACGTGGCGGCGTCACATCCTTTCGCCTGCTCTCATTCACACAAAGAACATCAATCTGTATTTTACTCATCATCTCGTATACTTCCTCAATCCTATCTTTCATGCCTCCTCTAGCAAGGTGGCTTTCTTTGACTTTTCGCCCCCTCGTATTTTGGTATAAAGCCGCAGATAAGGCTCGGTGGCGTCCACTAGGAGTGTATGTCTCGCGGAGCCCAGTAGGCCGCTGTCGGATGCTGTAGCGGCGCTGCGTTGGTTCGCAGGGCTGTACCCGCCGCTGGCGGCGCTGGCGGCGGGCGGGCGCGCGGGCGGGTGCGGCGCGGCGCTGCGCGAGGCGCTGCTGCAGTACGCGGCGCTGCTGGCGGCGCCGCTCTAGCGCCGCGTGCTCTACACCATCCACATCTAGAGCACGCGCCTCTAGCGCCGCGGTACGCACTCACACCTCGACTCAACACTCACCTTTGTAGCCAGAAATTAAGCCATTTTAGTCTCATAATTTTGACATAGAGAAAAATTTCACTAATATAATCAATGCAAAAGTTTGTGTGTTTGTCCTCTCTTCACGCCGAAACGGCTAAACGGAATTTGACGTAATTACACAGATACTTTCTTCATCCTATCCTAAATAGATAAGATAAGATAAAATAACAACTCTTTATTGCACTCCAAGACATACAAGTAAAAGTAAAATATTTTTTAACTAAAGGTACAATGGGCAGCCTTATTGCTAAACAACAATCTCTTCCTGACAACCTTTAGACAGGTCCAGGAATAGAACATAGAACACTTTTTATCCCGTAAAAATTAACGGTGCCCGTGGGAAATTAGTCTACGCGGGTGAATCCGCGGGCCGCTGCCGGTAAATCAAATGTGATCAACAAAAGTAAACTATTGGTTTTTAAAATAATATGCCTGTATTTTATTTTTTGTCCTTTATTTTGAGAAATAACCATGTTTCATACGTTCCAGTGACGCCGCAGATTACACGCGAGATGCAGCGGGCGCCCCGGCGACCTAGTTAACACTAGAAACAGGACTTTGCAATACATAGCACCTAGTTGTATAGATGAAGTTATCATTCCTACTGCGTGGGATAAGCTGGAGTTATTTTGAAGTGAAGTGAACATAGGACGAGGTAGTGAGGTCGCTCGTCCGATGTTAAACGCCGCGTAAGATTAAAAAAATGGCTTAACTTTAATTTGAAAGATTTACTTGAGGGGTATGCTCAATAAAGAATTTCTTCCCCAGTTTTACTCGTGTTGCGGATAAGCGAAAAAAAAAACCAGAACGAGCCGCATTGTATTGTAAGTTATAACCGAGTCGTGTCAAATTCTTAAAAAAAAATGTTTTTTACTTCAGCTTTCCCTGTTTATTAATACTAAAAAAAAATATACTTTTGTAGTAACTTGGTTATGATTATATTATGATTGTGTAAATTATTTGCAATTATGAGTAATCTCACGGTTGTTAATGTAGTTATGTGTTTACATATAAACATTAATGCTAGATAGAGGTTTTAGTGTATTTTAGGTTATTTAGACTGTAGTTGGATTTACTTCTCTCAATGCAAATGGATGGTTGACTATATTATATAATAACATGGCCAGCCCCTCCACTGTTTCAATGATTATCGGAGGCAGTGCCGGATTAAGGTAACTTGATACCCTAAGTAATCTTCCCTTGTGGGCCCCCTGATTGCGTGCCGGCACGGGGGGGCTTTAAGTTTACTGTGCTGTTATAGGCTAATCCAGGACTGGTTGAAGTATTTAACGATATTACACGACGACGTGACACGTGGCTCCAAAATGCGTCTGTTTTTTTTTAATGATAGATAGATAGATGAACTCTTTATTGAAACACCACAGAACTAGAAAAAACAAAAACATAAAAAAAAAATAACAATAAGTGTCACAATGGGTGGTCTTATCGCTGAGAGCGATCACTTCCAGACAACCATGCATGTAGAAGAGCAAGAAAGAGATGATAATATTTAGAAAATGCATTTGTGAGTCAGTTTGGACGATACACAACAACCAATCGAGGATTTACTTTTCGCAATTTCTTTACATTAATTTGGCTGGTTGACGCGAGTCATGTTGTCGTAGATGATGTATAGTTCTTAGTACTTCTATTAATAACGAATTGTATTTCCTTTTAAATTAATGTGTGAACTATGACTTCACTTCACACAGATTAATGACAAAATATAATTTTGTCTAACCTCGACATTTTGATCGAGTTACATGAAATCATCGAGACTATCTTAATTGTGTTTGTAAATATGGAGTCATTTTGTATCCGACTCAAGTAAGTTTAAATTCTATGACGTCACAGTTCAGTATCTAAACTTCATTTAGCTTATATGAGTCAATTATTTATTTGCATTCTTATGAAATAGTCTCACACAGTAACTGTAAAAATTTAATAAAATAATTAACACATAGATAGAATGAAATATAGAACCGTAGTAGAAGTAGTGGCTGCTAAAGGTAAACGCGCACTTGTCAGCACAGTACGCAATGAATGAAACCAATTCCCTAATTTGTACCAACCCCAACTTAACACACAGTTGTCGCCAACTATAAATTATGGATAATTGTGATATTAATTTGTGGACATTGAGATCGCTGGTTTGTGTAATCTCCGATTGCTCTATTTTTAAGATAAATGCTGTTAAAATGCAATAAATAAAAAAATACGGCACGATCACATACATAGATCCTGACCCCTTACTAGGATTCCGTGTATCTTGTGACAAAACATATCTGTTAGCGCGGCAGCTAAGCTGTATAGGCTGAGCGCGCCTCCAATGGCGGGGGAAGGATGGCTGGTAGAAGAGTAGTACAAAGGAACTTGGCGACTAACCTGGTCTCCATGCAACTGCAATCACCTCGGTTCGGGTCCGTCTCCAAGCTGCTTGTTCCTTCAGGATGTTATGACGTTCGATGTAGTGGACTGTATTTTTGGCGGTTGGTGCGTGTCGGCAAGGAGCGTTTACGCGGCGGGTTTATAGCGGGTTTTGTTTATATTTTCGCGTCGAATTCACGTGGACCACCACAGAGGAGCAGCAGATCCAGTACTTTGGATTCGGCGAGAGCGGCAGCCGCGAAGGACGAGGGTCGATCGCAGACTACTTGCGGCGGCAAGCAGTTTTCTCGTGGATACCACGATATGAGCGACAGAGATAGTCGCCAAGAAATGATAGGAATAGGAAGGTAGGAAGGTATTATGAGTGCCAATGTAAGTGGCGCGAACATTTGCCCCCGGCCTAAAAACCATTGGTTTTTAAAAGAAAGCGGGAAATAAAAAAAATAAAAATAAGAGTTAAACTCTTAAGCAGTCAACGGGTTAAATATAACATAGCGGTTGACCGGGGAGCAAGGGGTTAAATTATTGGGTAGCTAAGATACATAAACGGACGACGGGTCTCTGGTAGACGCCGGTCGCCGTTTTTACTGACGCTACTCGACAGATGCCATCGCCGCCGACATGAGTGGCCACGACGACGCCGAGAGGCCAGGATAGCGGGGGAATATTATCAGTGATAATAAGAACAATAGAACCTATTGTAATGGGATTCGAAGGTGTATTCCATTTTCCTCTAGATTGAAGTAAGTGAAGATATTCCAACTTCCACCGTTTGGAAAATGATCGTACCATTTGATCCAATAAAGCGTACCGTTTCAATAAGTGTCCAGGTTCATCGGGAACCGTGCAAGCGGGTAAATGCTTCAGCGGTGCGGTCATTAAGAAATGTGAAGCACTCAGCGCGGTCGGCTCAGACGGATCTTCGCTCAATAACGTTATAGGACGAGAATTGATAACGCATTCTATCTGTGTGAGTACGGTTAACATTTTTTCATAGGTGAGTAACTGTGAACCGATCGTTTTATGAAGATGACTTTTAAACGCTTTCACATATATTTCATAATTCCCCCCGAAGTGAGGACTTCGCGGTGGATTGAATTTCCAGTGTATGCGATTAGCTGATAACTCATCTGAGATAGACTTATTATATTCGTCGGAATTTAAAAGATCCGTTAACGCATTTTTCGCATTTTTAACGCATTCCGTTAACGCAGAGATGGGAAGGGAGTCAAGGAGCGCGGGTGAGTTACTAGCCCATTTGACGAGATCGAAGCCCCCGGCCTTGAGCAACTCGCGGAGATCGTCTCTGAGTTGTAAACAAGCAGACAGAGTAGGCATGGAGTAGCACACGTCGTCCATGTATGTGTTGTCGCTGATAAGAGATGCTGCGAGTGGGAAGCGGGCACCGTCGGCGGCGCACAGCTGTCGCAACACTCGCATCGCAAGGAACGGACTGCTACGTAGACCAAAACAAACGCGGTTGAATTGGTAGGTATCAAGCGGAAAAACGGGATCGAATCGATACAGGAATTTTTGATATTTGCGGTGGTCCTTATTTATCAAAATTTGTAGGTACATCTGTTTAATATCGGATGTAAAAGCGATTGGATAGTGGCGGAAATCCAAGAGGATTGTAAAAAGATCGTTTTGTAAATTATCCCCGGTATATAAAACTTGATTCAAGGAGAGGCCTGAGTCAGTTTCAGCACCGGCGTCCATCACCATACGCCATCGAGTTGTTGTTTTTTGTAGTCTCGCAATGGCGTGGTGTGGCACGTAATATCCAGTAAAAGGACTATCATTGTCAATCAGTGAAATGTAACCCTTCTGAATGTACTCTTTGATTATAGCATCGTACTCTAAGCGCAGAGCAGGTGTCGCGGCGAGCTTACGTTCGAGATACATGAAGCGTTTTTTAGCGATAGGGTAAGAATTACCCAGAGCGGTCGCGGGATCGCGGGAGAAAGGTAACGCTACAGAATAGCGTCCCGTAGGATCGCGGGAAACGTTATTTGTAAAAATGCGTTCACATTCTATAGCGTCTGGGCTCAAAGTCGGCGTGCATTGCACCTCTTCAAGCTGCCAGAAGCGTTGGACAAGATTATCTAAACGTGGTCCTTCCGTAAAGGTACAGAGGGAAATATGAGAGCGGCATCTATCTTCAACCAAGGGGTCAGTGATAGAAACAACGGTTTCAATATGACCGGGCGTAACATGAGCGGGAGTAACATGAGCGGGAGTAACGGGAGCGGTCCCGATTACGATAAAACCAAAAATGGTTTCAAAAGCGGTTGGAGTACCAGGCGGACCAGCGGCGCGGCCTGATAGCAATATTTCAGAAAAGAGCGGCGCGCCTATAAGTATGTCGATCTCGGAAGGCGAAGCGAAACTGTCGTCTGCCAGAGGCAGGCAGTTCAGGTATGAAAGGCAGGATACGTCAATTTTCACTGCCGGTAAATTGTCTGTTATGCGGTCGATAACATAGGCGTCAATTGCAATAAAATTATCATTTAGGCGGGAAGATAAAGTAGCAGAAACTGCTCCCTTGATTGGGTTAGATGCGGAACCTATCCCTTTAACAACGGTGTTCGTCACCTTATTGCATTTTAAATTTAATTTAGCGCAACATTTTGAAGTTAAAAAGTTACTTTGGGAAGCCGAATCAATTAAGGCGCGTACTACATGGCGGCGACCATTTAAATCCGTAGCATAAACTTGTACGGTTCCCAGTAAACAAGTAGTGTCATTAGGCTGCGAAGCGGGGCGTATATTACACAGCGACACCTGTTGTTGTGATGACTGATAAGCAGTTGTAGGTAAGCTCGTCAGCTGAGCGCTAGCGGAGCCCGCGACGGGCGGCGGCGATGCCGAAGGCGGCATGTGATCCCCGGCGGCGGAGAAGTTGCCAGTTCGCGCGCGCGGAGGCGGCGCGTGCGCCTGTGACGGAGCGCTAGGGTACGGGCGATTGTCTTCACGGGAAGATGATACTTTGCGGCATAACATAGAATGATGTTTACATCCACAATAACGGCAATTAAATTTAGAATTGCAAGCAGTATTTATATGCGTAGTGCTTAGACAATTAGTGCAACCTTTGCTTTGTTTTACAAAATTGTACCTGTCGTCGATAGAAAGCTTATCAAATGCAGGGCATCTATATAAGTTAGCGTGATCGGCTTGTTTGCAAAGCGGACAGTGAGTGACGCATGATGCTGCAAAAGACTGCGTAGACCTTGCAGTACGCGGCCTGTTATCACTGCGGCTAAGAGAATCGGTCGTAGTGCGTTCCAATATTTTGCTTTGTTCGCGGATGAATTTTAAAAGTTCATTGTATGTAGGCATAGATTTACCTCGCATGTGCATTTCAAACGACCGTGCAGTACTTGAATCTATTTTCTTCAAAGCGAGCGATAGTAAAATAAAATCAGACATGTTATCGAGCTTGAGAGACTTCAAACTTGACACAGCCGTGCAGAATTTATCTAGGAATAATTCTAAGTTTTTATTCGTCGCGGTGTTAAAAGATTTAAAATCAAGCATTTGATCAAGATAAGCGGAGGCTAGGTTACGTTTGTCGTTATACTTATCGACGAGCGTCTGCCATATGATCGGATAATTATCAGCGTTAGGTACGATACCAGAACAAACTGCAAGGGCCCGGCCTGACAATTTATTAATTAAATATTGGACGCGTTCGTGATCAGTGAGATCGGGATTTTCGTGAATCGTGCGTTTGAATGACTCATAAAATATCCTCCAGGTCATCGGATCTCCATTGAAGACCATCAAATCGAGTTCAGGAATTCTGATAGATTTACGTTGCGGGGCAACATTGAAATCAGCGGTTTTTAAAGGCGGGTTAAGTTTATTATAAACAAACTGACAACGGCAAAACATATCTTCGAAGACGTTTATAGATTGGTAGTTTACCGTGTACGAAGCGTTGAGAGTCAACTCGGTGACATTTAATTTGTTCACAATTTCATTGAAATCGGAGCGTAAACGGTCTAACGAGATCATTCCACATAGAAATAAATCTTTCTCAGTATCATCAGTGAAAGCCTTTAAAGATCGGTTAAAAATATCTTGTAAGCGAGAAAATATAATGTCGCGTTTACCTATCAAGGTCAAACGTTCGATCTGTAACGTATCGAGCGCTTTTGCGTCCTCGTATACTTCACTATCTTTGTCTTTTGAACGAGTAGCCATAGCCATCTTAACAAAGTATAAAAAACTAGATAAAGTATGAAATTCCTAATTTACTGCAACTGCCTACAGCATTTACCTGCCGCGTGCGCGGCGTATTGAATACCCACGTGGAGACGCACGGGCGGTCGTTAGGAATACCTTCACTTTTTAATAAAAATTAAGAATTACGGAAAAATCGTTATTTTTACTATTTAGGAATGCGGAATACACGAAATAAGTATATAAGAGCGTAGTAGGATAGTACAGGGTACTATCTGAACTGTAATTGCGGGCGGGAACACGATAATTATAGGAAATTATCGTTGGTAAAAATACCAATATAAAATTGCGGGCGGTTATAAAGAGGACTATATGAGGCCTAAGAGGGGCCAGAGAATAGCGGGAGGACCAAAGAAGATCCGGCGGCGGAGGACCAACAATATGTTAGCGCGGCAGCTAAGCTGTATAGGCTGAGCGCGCCTCCAATGGCGGGGGAAGGATGGCTGGTAGAAGAGTAGTACAAAGGAACTTGGCGACTAACCTGGTCTCCATGCAACTGCAATCACCTCGGTTCGGGTCCGTCTCCAAGCTGCTTGTTCCTTCAGGATGTTATGACGTTCGATGTAGTGGACTGTATTTTTGGCGGTTGGTGCGTGTCGGCAAGGAGCGTTTACGCGGCGGGTTTATAGCGGGTTTTGTTTATATTTTCGCGTCGAATTCACGTGGACCACCACAGAGGAGCAGCAGATCCAGTACTTTGGATTCGGCGAGAGCGGCAGCCGCGAAGGACGAGGGTCGATCGCAGACTACTTGCGGCGGCAAGCAGTTTTCTCGTGGATACCACGATATGAGCGACAGAGATAGTCGCCAAGAAATGATAGGAATAGGAAGGTAGGAAGGTATTATGAGTGCCAATGTAAGTGGCGCGAACAATATCTATAATATATACATTACATACCTACACACACAGTTACAATATGTATAAAAAGTTTTTATACATATTGTATTCAAAACATAACTTCTTAAAAAAATGTAAATGTATACTATTATATGAAACACTTGTCATGGAAGATTTTGCAATTCAAAGTTCTGGTTGGCACTGCATTTGTACCGCTTACTTACCATCAGGCGAAAGACCGCTCTTCACGATAATCAGTTCACAGAAAATACGCAAAAGAACGTAATACAGCTGCTGTGTTATGACTCTTGTAACAATTTTCCAATTGTTTATCTGTTTTTGTGTTCATTGTTACAAATAAATTAATTTTCTTTCTTTCTTCTTTCTTTTTTCTTTCCTTATTACATTAGACCAAATCAGTGGCTTGACATATTTTGCGTACTGTCTAACAAGTGCACCTTCACCTTCATACGGACTAAATATAGCTATAGTTGGATTTGTTAAAAATGGTTACCTAGTACTTTTATACTTATAGACGATGTCACTGCTTTCAATTCAATTCTGTAAACATAAGTCTAAGGGCAGCCATACGCTGACAGCCTGACGCAGTTAACACGTTCACTGATAAAAACACAACTGTTGTGTTTTTTATAACTTGCCGCGAGTACGGGAAAACAACTGTTGTGTTAGCGGTACGGGAAAACAACGGTGTGTGCAGATCCGTAACCGTGGCTAGACAAGAAAATCGACTCAGCAGTCAAAGTGTTAACAGTAACCGCTTCAAGCAGCTACTGATAGCGAACGACAGTCTTCCTTACTTATACTTAAACAGACCGCTCAAACACACACGATTCGAATACTTGAGCAGTTCCAAAACATACACTGGGTGATCTCGAGCCATCGACAGTTCCGACGTCTCGTCTACCCCCGCTTTATGTTATTGTTTACCGACTGCTCGAGCGGTGCGTGTATGGCCGCCCTTAGTATCCCGAAATACCGTGTCCTTTTATTTATTTAAAATACTCTTAAATACTTGATACTCTTGTAGCGATATGAGGCACATTTTTTACCAGTATACAATCTTGAATTCATGACGCATAGTTTATAGAACTTTTCGAAGAGTAAATCTAAATACTGCGTATTCACGTTGGAGGCGTCCGACAAATAGTGATGATGCAATGACGATGGCCTCGTGCATTGTCAAATATTAATAGACATAGTTTAGCTTTACTGATTCTGATGGTCTTAGAAAGTGTAGACTAGTAGCGGGGCCCGACTGCGTCCTTATTTTCGTTCTTCCGGGATTAAAAAGCCCATGGTGCCAATTCCGTGTGCTTCGTACTAAATGAAAGGCTGTCCTTTTCGTTAGCATAGGGTTTGAGGGTGAGAGCAATAATTTTAGAGTTATCGATAATTTTAATTTGTACACTCAAAATCGGCTGTCTTAAAGGTCACTGTAGCTTATAAAATCTAATTAAAACATTTGGTTTTCTTACAATACAATTAAATATAATACATCGAAATTTATTAGTTTTTGAGTACGGGTCTCCCCTTTTCACTTTTGTGAAGAGGATTAGGCCATCTAACACCACAGGGGCCCGGTCCGGATTGGTGGACGTAACATACATAGCTTCGAAATAAATCTCGGATAGATTACGGGTTTTATGTAACTCAAGACATAATACATGGTAAATATCCCGTTGTCAATGATAGAACACCAATGTAAGCTAGATTACTGTTCCTCATATTTTAGTAATGGCGCAGTCAAATTGTAGAATCCACGACTATGACTATGACGAAATAAATGAAATCTAATATCTAGATCGTAAGCTTCCATTTTACTGTGTGAATAGAGTTTATTTAAAGTTACTTCCAAGTGTTTTCGATGTAATGAGATTGCATCACGATATGTGCAGTATTTTTATAAGGCGTGCGGCACACATGGCGATACTCGGTCAACTTAATCAGAATTATAATACCCCAGTTTTCTTCAGATTGCTATATTTGTGTACTATGAATGTTACTAGGCAAGGTTTGTGTTTAATCCAGTTTGGTAGGCAAGACCACTATTCAGGCAGTGTACATGACAATATGAAAAAAGTTTTAAGTTGTACGATGCTTAGTCACGGATCCGGCCCGAGAACAATGAAAAATCTCTGTAAATAAACCATCCAAAGGATGAATCAAATCGTGATAGCTAGAAAGCCTTTTATGCGATAGTTTAAAGTCATTACAGTGCCGTCACTGGCCTTATAAAGTCAGATTAAGTGATTATGACCTCACAGCGGGTACAGAATTATATTATTGGTTTAGTGGCGTGGGTGTTGCCACGTGTGTGGACTGCCTAAAATGCCATAGCTACGGCTGAGTGTTTAGCGTTTTATATTTTATAATTTAAGCGTAGGTATGATTATATTTTATTATTGTATTCGAAGTTGCATTGTGTTGTTGTTTAATAAACATATTGTAATAAAGTTATGGTGGTTTAAATTTAAATATTTTCCTATATTTTTTAAGTACCGAATAACCAATCCTGCATTGGTTTATAAAAAATCGTTACATTTGTTGCCTTAGAAAAAGCTAGACGAACAAAAACTTGATACCTAGTTATCTTACTATTGTTATTTTTTCGCGACAAAACCGAGTGAACCATGAAGCGGGGATAATGACTATTGAGGGAGAGATAAGTCATCTCGGAGGGGATCGACTTATATCTAGATATATTATGTCTGATCTATGATAGATTCTTACTAATTATTACTGTGTTTGAGCACAGCAGCCAATCAGAACGCTTGCGGGTACTTCTTAAAAAATTGCCGATTACACATGCCTGAATATTTTGAGTTGAGGTATCTTTGTTTTCCGATTTAGGGCAAAGTTACTCTTAGGATAGTTGAAAGGACACTTGCTGCACCGAGGCCAATGTCCTGCACAATTCTAAGGAAAGGTGGAGAACTCGAATTCAAGTTTGTAATTGAATTTTATTATTAAGCTGTGTCCGAAAAACGGCAATTGCTAGAGAACTACTCTTGCACCGTTTCTCAGGGCGATGAGCACGGTAAATTGACGTACAAAATGGGTTATAAAGATAACTTTTAGGTCAACTTGGTACTCTGTAGTCTGTACCATATTTCCTTCCTCTACGACCTAAGTATAAAACGTTTTGAGGATACTAAACCGACGACGCTAAAACTAACCGTGATTGCCGGCGAACTCATAGTTAAAATAAACACGGTTCATCAACCCCAAACTCTTCCCGCTTGCTCCAGGAATAGCTTGGCCTCCTCCAGTCGCGACGTTATCGATTTTTGTTCATTTTGTACATGAAGTGGCTAAAATTGGAAAGTACGAGGCACGGCTTTCGTAAAAGTTGTTTAAAATTTTAAAAGTTTTAGCTTACTAGTAATTTTTACTTCATGTCCATGTTTTGAACATTGTGTCCTAAATTTCTAATGACCCGTTTTGATACTTTTGTTAGAAATATCGTGATTAAAGTCTGGATATCAGTGTCAGATTTTTTTCGTAGTATGATTAAACCTACATTACTTAGATACTTTATCCACCTATAGCATTATTTTTAATCAAAGTAACGCAATCGGTAACAATAAATAAAATATATCATAATAAGTTTGCTCTCATTTGCTGTAGTTTTCCTTGTTTCGATGATTAATAATATTCTATTATGGCGTTATGTACCTACCAGTACCTAGTTACTTACCTACATAACATTATTACGATGTATTTTTAGAACAAATAGTTAAATAGGTTATCAATGAAATGCCTTCGCAGAACGAGGCTCGCAGCCATTTACGGTACAAAAACTCGCAAACAAGACCATGGCCAAATGTGGCTCAGTCGACTAAATGATGTCATATCCTCACTTGTATAAGAAACAAGTTCCATACATTAAATCTATAGTCATCCGAGGCTGTGTGTGGGTCTTGTATAGCGACAGGATTACGTCAAGGTGTAAATTGAGTCCGTAGGTCGTATCGTATCGCATGTGGGCTTCAGTTGACAGGCGATAGTTGTTGGGGTCGATATGGTTGCCTTGGGGACCACCTACGACAACACTTGTATTGTAGGTACTTCCCTACCTAGGTTTTTAAATTCATGATCATAGGGTTTACGTGGGGTTTTGCAAAGTCAGTCTGTAGTTGCGGTCGATATTACTTGGTGACCGCCTCCGACAGTATTGTACCTACTACCTAGGGTTTTGAAATTGTATTGAAATATAGAAAATTGTATTTGAAGTGGTGAACAGGTCTGCCCATAAAAATTGCAGCGCTCTGCACTTAGCTTTTCACTTTGTTTTCCCCGGATTTAGCTGGATGAAAATTATAGGATGTCCAAAGATTCAATTCAGCATTTATTGTACCTACCTATTTACAATATAAATCTTTTCAAATAAGAATACTGTAGGTACCTACAACGTATATACACTTTCACAAGGCTACTAGTGCAATTTGCGATCGCACAATAAACTATTTCCATTATAACTGCATACCTAACGGCACCAAGAGAACTCGGTGGAGGTCGTTTACCTTATCCTTCTCTAGTTTCATTGTAAAATAGTAACCGTTCTTCCAAATCATTCTCAATCAATACTGGGTAGGTACTTATGAAGCGATATTTCCTCTTGCAGTTGACAATCGATTGACTGTTCTTTAGGCTTCTGGAAGTTTTTCTCATAATCCCTCCCTACCAGTGTCTGAATGCCTCAAATTTAACTGGATGGTGAATGGAGTACAGACTAAGATTTGCGCTCAATTAGGACTTTTCTTCGTGCTGCATGATTCTATTATAATTCATATCTTTCTAAACAGCATTCTTGCGGTAATCCGCAGCAGGACGGAGAAAAATATCGGGATTAGGTACATCTGTGGGCTCAGGCAGGTCTAAAGAAGTAAAGACAGACTAGCCGATGACCTTCAAGTAATAATTATGCTAAGTAATGCAGAACCACGTAAGTGGAGAGTTAGAACGTGACGATAAGATTTACGAGAAGTTCTGATTAGCGATGTCCAAGATAAGCTGTTATTTATCATGTTGAATATAACCTACCTACCAAGATCACGATTTAGTGCAAAGAGTGGACACCTACTAGAACTTTCTAGACCTAGTTATGCAAGGAAGAGTAGGAATTCAAACGACAAAGTTCATCATAATTGCATGATTTTATTCAGTTCACACGGAATGTATCGGTGCGAGAGCCATCAAACATATTTACTGGCTTAGTACTCCTCGGCACCCTCGCCTTCGCCCTCTGCGGAGTCCATGCCGACCTCTTCGTAGTCCTTCTCCAGAGCCGCGAGATCCTCACGGGCCTCGGAGAACTCTCCCTCCTCCATACCCTCACCGACGTACCAGTGCACGAAGGCACGCTTGGCGTACATCAGGTCGAACTTGTGGTCGAGACGGGCCCAGGCCTCTGCGATGGCAGTGGTGTTGGACAACATGCACACGGCACGCTGGACCTTGGCGAGGTCGCCGCCGGGCACCACGGTCGGGGGCTGGTAGTTGATGCCGACCTTGAAACCGGTGGGGCACCAGTCCACGAACTGGATGGTGCGCTTGGTCTTGATGGTGGCGATGGCCGCGTTCACGTCCTTTGGCACGACGTCGCCTCTGTACAGCATGCAGCACGCCATGTACTTGCCGTGACGCGGGTCGCACTTGACCATCTGGTTGGCGGGCTCGAAGCAAGCGTTGGTGATCTCGGCTACGGACAGCTGCTCGTGGTACGCCTTCTCGGCGGAGATGACGGGCGCGTAGGTCACCAGCGGGAAGTGAATGCGGGGGTACGGCACCAAGTTGGTCTGGAACTCGGTTAGGTCCACGTTCAGGGCGCCGTCGAAACGCAGGGAAGCCGTGATCGAGGACACGATCTGACCAATCAGTCTGTTCAAGTTGGTGTAGGTGGGGCGCTCGATGTCCAGGTTGCGGCGGCAGATGTCGTAGATAGCCTCGTTGTCGACCATGAAGGCGCAGTCGGAGTGTTCCAGGGTGGTGTGGGTGGTTAGGATGGAGTTGTAGGGCTCAACCACTGCGGTGGAGACCTGGGGGGCGGGGTAGATAGCGAACTCCAGTTTGGACTTCTTGCCGTAGTCAACAGAGAGTCGCTCCATGAGAAGAGAGGTGAAACCGGAGCCGGTGCCTCCTCCGAACGAGTGGAAGATGAGGAAGCCTTGCAGACCGGTGCACTGGTCGGCCAGCTTGCGGATGCGGTCGAGGACTAAGTCTACGATTTCCTTGCCGATGGTGTAGTGGCCACGGGCATAGTTGTTGGCGGCATCTTCTTTACCAGTGATAAGTTGTTCTGGATGAAACAACTGCCTGTATGTGCCTGTGCGGACCTCATCTGTTGACAAAGTAAATTCAGAATTAGTTATCATTCGAATTTCTACCATTGCAGTTTCCTAGTAAATACCAACATCTGTACATTTATGATTGTTTTACAAATCAATGCTTACCAACTACAGTGGGTTCCAAGTCCACAAACACGGCACGGGGGACATGCTTGCCAGCTCCGGTCTCGCTGAAGAAGGTGTTGAAAGAGTCATCTCCGCCTCCGATGGTCTTGTCTGTGGGCATCTGGCCATCAGGCTGGATTCCATGCTCAAGGCAGTAGAGCTCCCAGCAGGCATTGCCGATCTGGACTCCGGCTTGGCCAACGTGTACTGAGATGCACTCACGCTGATGACAAAGATAATCAAAATTATTCAAATTGCCAACTATCATTTTTTTTTGCTTGATATTGAGTATAGGTACCTAATCAGCAAATTGATGCATAATAATATACAATCTTCAACTATTAGGCTAGCTAAAAGAACTAATGTTTTCCTTGTCCTTTCCCTAACATTTCTAAGTTCTTTAAATTCTTTGATAGAAAGATTTGGTTTGAGATATTATGGCAGATCTTCAGTGATTTCTAAACCATTGAAAAGTCACTGGCAGTGCATTCAAAGTCATTGAAAATTTAAAAATGTTTTAAACAATTATCTATTTCAAGTAATATTTTGTATAGGTTCCTACCTCTATGATTTACCTAGTACCTATAGTATAAATTGTTAGCAATGCTCTTGTTTTTTTTTCAAGTAGATTTTTTAAACTTAGAAAGTAGGTAAGTAGGTGGCAGCCATGTTGGGAAAAAGTAACATTATTCACTACCATTGTAGTCAATGTAAGTATGTATAGATAGGTAGGTACTCGATAGAGAACGGATCCCAAGAGCGGTGAAAGTACGCAAGTGAACCTTTGAGAATTTCTCAATGAGAAAGCGGACCACGCGGACGACTTGGTACCGCTACTTTAATAAAATCTTGATAAAGCCGCATCTCAATTATTAGAGGTCAACATTAAATGCAAATCAATCATTTTGTCATGAAAAACAAATGACTCACTTCAACTCTACTGAGGTCATCGACCACGTCATCGGTGGATCGATCATGAATTTATAATTTTCTGTGGAAAATTAATAAGTGGCAAGCTCTGAAAATATTTAGGGGCAGTTGAGTAAATAAGTCAAGCTGTCGAGTTGGGAATCTCGAGAAAAATCGATCTTGGGGCGTGGCTGCCGGCAAGAAATCCTTGAGCCCGGTCACGCATGGCACGGGCGAATTATCTACAGCGATACGTCTTGAACTAAACTAGGGACTTAATTTAGGAAAAACAATAGAGCATCTACCTTCTAGCAAGTTAGAAGAACAGAATTAACACCATTTTCAAATTTTGAAAAACGTTCTCCAGCTAAATAAAAAATTACATAAAAATACGATGGATATCTACACCAAAGGGGCATTTTCAACTTGGTCGCCTAGTACGCCGACAAAATGGTGGCGTGGCCACCCGGTATTTCGGAACGAAAGAACACGAGGAAAATCGACAAAATTCACGAATTCGAGACAAATTTACATGATTATTACAAACGAAACAGTGTACTCACCATTTTGAATTGAGTTTGTTGAACTTTTTCGTAGAAAATAGAAATAAATTAAATCAGTCGTCGTTCAGCGCGACCGGTTAAGTGGCTTGCCAAACGAATGTGAACACGAAAAATTCCGTTACGAGGGTATTTATACTACCGGCGCTGCGGGGAACGACGCTTCCAATTCTGCTCCGTGATTGGTGGATTCTACTGCCGCATGGGCGTATCGACCAATAAGGTCAAAGCTGCATTATATCACCATTGCGGGAATATGTGGGTTGGTGAATCACTCGAATAATTCAAATTTAGTGATGTTTATTGAAATGCTTTATCGATTAAATAATAAAATAAACTGTTATTATACTTTATTAGATAATATCAAAATGATAAGTTTATGAAAATGTTATATTCGTGTCTGTTTTATAATTACTGGGCCATCACTTTTTGAATCTCATCATTAGCAAATTTCACATCGTTAGCAAGTTGTTTGCACGAATTTCAATTTCTATATACTTATAATTTTAATTTAAATAGACCGATTTTTTAACCAAAAAAAAATCGGTGAGAATCGGCCATTTTGTCACCAAATGAGATTCAAAAATAGACCCCCATGCACCTTGTGTAAAATAAAATAGAGGTTTTGCTTAGAAAATATTATTGAAACAACAATTATTATACTGACACAACTTATATAACAATAATTAAAATAGAAAATTAACTAAAACTTAAACATAAAAATCTAACAAAAGAGTGTTTGCATGAGGCATGGTGTCAAGAACACTGGCTGCATTTCCACTCTGTGCGAGAAATAAGCCAGCCCTCTTGTCACTTTGGTGGCATCGACCAAACGAGGAAAGAATTGCTTAAAAAGTTTCCTCGTACTTGGACCCCATGGACCATAAGTTTCAAAGCCAAGCGGCATAAACACGTAATCACTAGATAGCGTCATGTATTTGCGCCGCTTGGCTTGTTCTGTGGCTTCCGCCGCGGCTCCGGCCTTCAAAACTGATCCACTGAGATAGATAGATAGATTTCGATAGATACATCAATATCTGAACAAATAAAATTACTCGTATAGTGAACTTTATGATTTCAAATAATACATTTTTGATAAATTATGACTTAAAGTGGGATGATTGTTTCAGTCATTGAATAAGTATAACAGATTATATATGGGTAAGATGTATTTACTTACACTACAAGAGACAAGTAACAACAATATACTTAATGAGCAAGGTAATGGTACAATTGGTATAATATCTTATTGCCAATATTGAAGATAACAGACTGATAATTTAACCATACACTTACGTTAAATTATGATAAACCAGTTAAAGCCAGCGGCCTAGAGAAAAAAACTTTCAAATGTGCAGACAGTATCGACACATTGCGATACTCAAATCGCAACATCACTTTACTAGAAAATCGTTATTTTCTTTGTGTGCTAACGGCTACAGGCGCCATGTACACACGCACATTTTTAAGTATGAGTGCGTGATACAGTCTGGATAAAATAATCGTATTTTTTCTTAAAATAAGTATAGTTCTTAATTAAACCGCACTGTTTCTGAAGGGAAAATACAATGTTTACTTGATCACCAGTAATTTTTTTCAATAGGAATCATACAATTCGAAATATTCAGCATTTAAGATTTTGTCGCAGTCACTCACACATAGATGGAATAAAACTCTTGCTTCATGCCCATATATGGATCATGGTTCGACTGGAAGGGAAGGAGACGTACACTGTTCCTCAACCTACATCACAATATTTCAAGTTAGGTTATGATGACGATATAATTTGATAATAATTGATGTACCTAAATGGTTGAACCGTATCAGTTATTGTAAATAAATAAATAAAATAAATTACTATTGTACTAAAAATATACCTATGCATATTGATTAAGTAAATAAGGTACCTACTAGTACCTAGGTAGGAACATCATTTATCTATTTTATGAAGTAACATAATTTTATCGCAAAACTCAAACCCCGAGACTGTAAGCACGGTAAAATTCTTACTTAACTGTAGCCGATGTCAAATTCTAGTTGCATTATGAACTAAGAAAATAATACTTTAGGTAATAATGTATACAAATTGGAAAGCAAAAAAGATAATAGTTATTTTAAAATTAATTAAAGTCGACTATTTAAGTGACTGTTGAATATATGTAAAACTAGAATGGATGCGGCTAGATCAGTTCCCGACAATTAATCGCTTTTATCGATAGTATAATAATAGACACGAGTTATTAGAAGATACTATAGGAATATAGTTCCCACCTCTATGATTGATTTGCATTTTGATTAGATTTGATATTTTGGCGGTAAAATTTAAGAAAAGTAGTTGTAGCAAATTACTAACGATCTCTAATTATTTATGTAGATTTGTAGAACAGTAGAACTAGTGAGTTTTAGTTAAATTTGTGTAGTGTAGATAAAAATTATGGGCCGGGTCAAACTTTGACAGCCACTCACCGTGATACATTTTCAAATTTAGTTTTATAATACTAGCACTTTATTTACCATACATGATTCTAATTTTGTATCAGTTAATAGCTCATTCTAATTTCTTATGCGCTAAGTACTATTTGATTTTTTTAAGTGCTGTTTTTGTTATCAATGGCAATAATTAAGATAATTCTCTGAGTGCACGCCATCTACTTCATATAAACGGCAACCGTACCTAGTCTGCGACTGCAATGCAACTAAAAAGTTTTCAACTCAAGTAGGTAGATGGCGCTCAAATAAAACTTAAATTTATGCTTTTTGTTTGAAACAAAACTATTTAAATCTCTATAAATCACCTCTTGCTACAAAAATGTTCTGTAATAGATTTACAATAAATTTTGCCTTGAAAATTATCTTCGCTTCAAAGTTTCATAATCTCAGAAAAGTATGGTCCAACCAGAAAAATTATAATCACGAAAAAATTGAGCTTTACTGCAACGACATAGAGTTGATAATAATCTCGATAGAAGCAGAATTTTCTTTACGGCCCGCTCTCAAACACTTATTTCCGTTTCAAGATTCATCAAGATTGTGCGCGCGCGATCATTCGGCGCGCGAACGTTTCAACACGCGTTGTTTTTCGATTCGAAATACGAAAATTCAAATCGTGTTATTCTAATAAAAACTCGTTCTCTTGTGCTAACAATGAATTAACGAGGCCGCCATTCGTAAATAGTGTATGTGAGTGTGGGTAAAAAGTGTAGTGTATATTTTTTAAAGTTATTTTGGATATTTTGAAACGGTAAGAAATATTTATTTACATTTTTATGCGTATTTTTTACGACCTTGGGCGTGACACATTCAGAGAGTGACATTTGGGAATTTGTTCTAGTTTACACTCTGTACTGTAGTTTTCTTAGAAATAGCACGTCTTGCCTTCTAAACTAGAGTTGCCGTTAGGCGCAAATAAGGTGCTAACCCTACACTAGGAACTGTTCGAGGATGTCGACTAGACCGGCTTGAAAGTTCTCTACCTATTGTACAACTTTTGCTAAGCTTTCAACTTTCTATTGAGTAACATTTTGATTGATAGTAAATCAAATTCGGTTTTAATGCGTTCCATTTATTAAAAAAAATATACACGAGAGTTGTTATGTTGCTTTAGTTTTTAAAAATCGTAGGCTTCGTAACTAATACTTACTGAAGAAATTGCATAAATCATTAGATTTCCTTGGAATAATATTTTTAAAAGAATATTGTTAGAGAGAACCCACTGAATCAATTTATTTTCACAGCTTATTAAATAAACAATGATCGGCGGCCTACATTATTCTCTTGAAATAGCTAAGAATTTTGAATAGGTAGGTAGGTACACGTAGGTAAGGTACATTACTTTGATTTTTCAGTTTCGTTCGTCGGTGCAATTGAGCTGTGCTGACCTAAGTGATTTAGAATACTACGTATTGTAGAACCGGAAGGATGTTGACAGGTAACACTGAACACCCCACCCTTCCGTTAGGTAGGTACTCTGAAATAATATCAATTTGTCAGATATTCATCCGCGAAGCAGTAGTGTGAAAACATTACTGTGTTCTGGTTTGAAGGGCATTGTTTCCAGCGAAATTACTGGGCATGTGAGACTTTAGAGCCAATGTCTCAGGGTGACGAGCGCAGTGCAGTGCCGCGCCGGATTATGCAATGCAGGGTTCTGTATGGTGCTTTGACTGTTATGGGCAGGCGTAGCGCTTACCATCAGGTGAACGAATTGCTCGTCTCGTCATTCAGCCGTATAAAAATATATAAGTTATATTAATATCTAGTAAGAACATAATAAACGCGAAGATTTTTTAATATCGGGAGATATAGGCGCCTTCACACGATTTGCCTGGCGATAGGTACCTATCTGATGCTGGACATATTTTGTCCCTTCGGTATAGAAAAGAACGCGGCTTATTACTTGTAGGTACCTAAGACAGAACCCATCATATCAAACTTAAAAAAAAAAACAAAAACGGTGCTCTACAGAACGACAGCCAGCAGGGAATTTTTGTCCTGTACCTAGTGAACAGTTAACCTTTTAACTTGTACCAAACATATCCATCACTTAACCAACATAAAAAAAAACTGTTCTCCACGGATTAGCAAATCACAGAAAATTTTTGTCCGGTAGTATAACTTGTACCAAAAATGTTCCTTTGCTTAAACCGTAATTGTAATAGTTAAAAAAAAACAAAGAATCCATCGTCTAAGAGACCTATAGAGCCTTCGCTAAGCTTGCCACACCTGCCCACGTCACAACAAACAGTTGGTGCACCGTGGGCGGCAGGCCCTGGACATACAGGCCTGTAGGAAGCATTGAGAAACCGACCTAGTTACTCGATTCATAAAGACAACTCAGTCATCGATCGATCTTGGTATCGTTCGATTTGACATATTTTTAAATCCTAACAGTCGAAGTTGATGAACTCGTCGAAGTTGATATCGAATCGAAATAGACATCATGCCATTCGATAACAACTACCGACCGTAACACTATTCACACGCAAAACAGTTTACGAACGTACATTTTACATAAAAGATTAGTTTCTTCGGTAACTTATCGAGTATTACGGGTTTGTACCGTAATCGACAATAATCGAAATCATCCAAATCGAAATCGAATCGAACCGATTAGGTCTTTTATCGAAAACATCTGAATTGACTAGCGGTTGGCGAACATTACTGTCTAGTCTACACAACCCACTACACATAGCATATTTCTAACACAACATCAAACATTAAAGTTCCAATCAAACGCTCGACATAAAGCTTTTCATGCGATAGATTTGTTTTCTAATAAACCTTGGTTATTCCTACAGCTTGTCTATTCGTTTTCTTTTTGATAGAATAGAATAGAATAGAAAAACTCTTTATTGTACACCAGAAACAAAAATAAACACAGTACAGAAGAATTACAATAGGTAAACAAGGGTAGTACAATGGGCGGTCTTATCGCTGAAAGCGATTTCTTCCAGACAACCTTTCTTTGATGTGAGTTTCTAAATGAAAAAATAGTGCTAATGTGAATTTAAGATACATTCAGTAAATTCAGTAGTTACTGGATCACTATAACTCACATTCAGAGAAATTATGAGCATGATGACAGTGCTGGATGTACTTAATAATATCACTGTAATGGTTGATGTTCAATACAACTGTATCTAGGCGTATTACTCGATGTATCTCGGTTGAGCTGGGTGTTCGTTCATCACTATAAGAAATTCAACATTCTAAATATGTGTATATTGTATAGGTGTACATTGCATTGCATCACCAATATTCTTACTCACCAAAACCGCAACATTGCCAATTGCAATAGCATGTGAATATCCAGCGTTGCAAAAGTAAACAGTGATTCAAAAACCGAGGGGTCTTTACCAGCGGTTGATTTGTCTTTAATATCGGCTACCCAAGAAAACTTAAGCAATACCTACCCAGTACCTTAGCTAAGTACCTACTGTTTTTTTTTTCATTTGACTGAGTGACGAGACGAGCAAGTCGTTCACCTGAAAGTAAGCGCTACACCTGCCCATAACAGTCACAGCACCACCCAGAACCCCGCATTGCATAATCCTGCGCGGCACTGCACTGTGCTCGGCACCCCGAGACATCGGCTCTAAAGTCTTAATGCCCAGTAATTTCGCTGGTAAAATAAAGCTATGCTATGTTATAAGGTGTATGTTATCTATTTATTTCTTATGTTTATTCGTAGGTTCGAGGTTTTTTTTTAATCTGATTAATAACTGGATTCAGAAGGACCTTGTGCCGAATATTCGCACTCACGGCTATTTCTGTAACTTTGAGAAAACAGTCTCACCACCACAGGATGCGTCACTATCACATCATGCACTTAAGTTATGGATTGTTTTAGTTACGCTCATGCTTCGGAATAAAATATTAAACCTTTTAGCATGTCTTCGATGAGTCACTTTTTTATCAAGTTTCAAAAGGTCTATCTGTATGTTTATAAAAACGTATTGAAGCTTCTTTTGTTCTTTGGTAATTTATTTTTTCTTTATCTACTGTCAACCCTATAAAATACTCTTTTGATAAAAACATTATAATTTTTTGATAAAAAAAAAACTTATTAAAAGCATTGGACCTACCTAACCTTAAGATTATATCGACTTATTCCTCAGTAAAAATAAAATTAGTGATAAAATTAACAATAATTACCAAATTTAATTTACCAAAGACACCGCGGACATCCTGTGGCAAACATGACATTAGTAAAAGATATGCCTAAAAGCTGCATGACTGCTACAAGGTTCCACTTTTGGCCCGGTGTTGTTCCATCGATATGCCAATATGTATATGGACGTATCTCTTCCTAGACTTCTATCGACTGAACACACAAGTACCTATCATAAAATAACAATGATTAATAAATGACCTGTTAACTGTTGCCAGACTTTTTAAGAATATAGTCGCTTAATCTAATACCTTCATGGTGTTGAAGGCCTTCAATCGACCGCTTGCTAAAACACCACTAAGAGCCCACCACTTAGATTCCTTAATTCCCAAATAGCTCAAAATCAGCACACGATTGCTAAACAACTAAAAACAATACAGATTTTGCTTTGTAACGTAAACAGAACAAGCTGATGACATCATCGATTCGGACGCGCTAATATTAAATCCTGGCACGGAGCCATGGTACGTCGACATGGATCATAGGTATACTGGGCCATGCAAATATAACATACGATCCAATATGTGTAAACTTTCAATTTTTTAGTTAAACTTCTATATCATCATCATCATCATCATCATCATCAACCCATAACGTCCCACTGTTGACCACGGGTCTCCCCTCACTTTCGTGAGGAGGAACGCGGAAGGAGGAGGAGGAACCGCGGGGGCCCAGTCCAGATTGGTGGATAACATACCTACCTCCGAAATAATTAAACCTTTAACCTTCTATACAAAATATAATAAACAGTAAGTACCTATATAAAATTCTGCAAAATTCGCAGTCTTTCTTAAAGTCCAAAAAAGTCTTGAGTCATTCTTGGCGCTAATTTTAGAAGCATCGAAAGTGCTTTTGGATGTTCCTAAGTGACCGGACAGTCTAGATTTTTGTTTAAATTGTAATTTATTATTTAGCGAGTAACTTATTTTTTTTAACTTTCAAATGATCTCACCGTTTTTGGAGATAGTTTTCTTCACAATATACCTACCAATGAATTTCTAATTCATACTGTGCAAGGAAGCCAATGAGGTCGAAGCAAAATAGTCTAACCCTTGCAATTTAGAATGGCATTAACTTTTAATGAGAAGCCTAAATAAAGACAGATTTTTTTAATGTGCCTGAGGTTTTAGACGTTTTCTTCCCAGATCTAATACCTAACTACTTTCGTAACTTTAGTGACATTTAGTTTTAGAAAGTCGAAAGGTGAACCACCAGTGTATGATGCAATCATAGTCAAACAAATACTCGCTTCTGCTTCTTTAGTGTCAGTAACTATTTCATCTTGTCCTGATATGGGCTGTTTTGATCTCACACTAGGAGAAGAGTTACAGAGTTTTCTTTTCTACAGATTCCTCTCCTACTTGGTACGTTAGATGTAGGTACATTTATTTAAATTTTCGTGGCTACTCTCATCATGGTCATCGTCGCAACCCACATCGGCATATCGGCCCGCTGCGCACGAATCTCAATCGCCCTACTTTCGTGAAGAGGATTAGGCCATTACCCATCATGAGCTCCTGATTGGTGGAACCCGGATCACATCCCTCCGAAATTATAATTCTCAGGCTTTATAATCAACTAAACCAGTTGTAAGCTTACTTATATAACTGTCTCTACTACGATATTCTCAACCAGTTCGCCAATTCCGTTATCTCTAACAAACAATATGCAAATCTGTAAAATACTTTTATCTCCTTCTCATGTTTATTTATTTTGCCCAAATTCATTACTATTCAATTGGCGTCCTGTGTTTAACAGCTGGACGTGGCTAAAATGAAAACTATTTTATTACAGAGGTTTTTGTTCGAACAATTTACTATTATTACTATTACTACACGAATAATTTTAGTACTTTGCGTGCATAATTCGCTTTGTTTGAATTTAAGACTTTCAACGAGTATTGACAATGCTTTACAAGGCAATATCACTGTGACAAAATAGCACTGGATAAAGCTCGTGATATGTACAGGATGTTTTGGATTTTCCGTTTCGAGTACCAACTCCAAAAATGTAATTTGTCCTTACTTTCGAGTCATAGAACCCACATTTTCACAACCAACTTTATGAAGCTCTTTTAATAAAAAATAGCTGTTTACAATTTGAATGACGACTACATCAATATAAGTACCTACTGCTTCAGTTAAAATATAATTATGTCTTATTTTACGTCTAGGCCCCTTTAAAATACTCTAACCTTGCTATATCGTGGTAGTTAGCTATTTTTTCCTCGTCCATTTAAAAGGTCATTTCACAGATGTAATTCAACTGTTACAATACATGGAATAAATTAGTCATTCGCGGTTTTAGCATGACATGTCTACCCTTGCGTCAGAGAGTCAGGGTCATCGGATGGTCAGAAACTCAGAAATGAGTGTGGCATGATGTACCTAATACATATTCAGTGAAATCACAAAGTTAGATCGGAGTTTAAGTAAGACGGACACAGGATGTGGTGACCTTCTTTGGTATCTTAATTGATCTCTAAAAGCGTCAGGTGTTTTGAATAAGCATAGTGCATCTTAATTTGATTATTGCATTACCTTCAATCATTCAACCTCACCACTGAGATTTTCATTATTGACCAATCGTCAATCTTCACTCTTGTAAAAGTCTAAAGGTGTAGCGGTATTGCCATTAATTTTGTCAATACCGCATTCTATTGAATATAAAAAAATCTGAAAAACATTTGAAGAATAAAAATATTCCAAAAGCCGAAGCTTTTAAAAGTGGAAATTCAGATTATAAAACAGCAGACGCAGCTGTCTTAATTAGTCATTAAATGAAATCTTTAAAAGAACATGACAAATCACTTCCCAGTAAAACAGAAACAACAAGATGTCGAGACCCAAGCTCCCATAGTTCTCTGAACGACGCCTTGTATAATGAGTTACTATAGCGTTATTTCTGTCACCTGTTTGCTGCCAACTGGGTTCTCATCAGGAAGTTGCGTCATGTGGGTTAATTCAGCTAATTGGAAGGTGTTCTGGTCTAAGTTAAAGAGAAATTGTTCTGGACCCCCAATTCTATTACACAAATTAATATCATAAGTCTCCAAAAAAAATAGCTTTTTTAAGTAAGTAACTAAGTATAATATTCTGTAAATCACAGAATATGGCTCATGTTGAACGTGAGATACCACGTTCTTGTGGCAAAGGGGCGATATATTTGCTCGGAGTCTGGGTGTTTGTGTAACCGCATTTGGCCCGCATGGTCCCGACTTCCTAGAAACAGGGAACCCTAGTTAGGGAGGGGTTATGATCGATACGCGTTATAATTGGGGATTATTGTTTTTGAAAGAATAAGGGTCCTGTCAAGTAATTTATGTGATTAATTTCTTTTTATTGTGATGGTGTATTGTTGATCGAAGTGGGCAACCCTTTTAGATTAAACTATTATAGTAATTATACAAAACTATACTTTCCTTTTCCACTCTCAGTTTAATTATGAAATTGTTTATAAAATAACCTTCATCATCATCATCATAAAGCCATATCGGCCTACAGCTGAACACGGGTCTCCCCTCGCTTTGGTGAATAGGATTAAGCCATAATTCACCACGGGGCCCGGTCCAGAAAAGGCCTTGATATCTGGTTCCTTTGAATCGCAATTTTATTGTATAGGTTTTTAGGTACGTAGAGTTAAGGATAACGTTTCTATATAAGGCTGATTCGAAGTCGTCTCCAAAGTCTTGCTGCGACCTAAGTTTTATCTACAGGGAAAACCAATTAAATTAACCAAATATAGATTACATGGGAATAAAAAACACAAACGTATTTCCAAAACGACAAAATTTCAAAAATAATTTGATTGATTTTTGCTATAGCAAAATCTTTTGTGCTTATTTTTTTTATGAAAAAATAAATATCTGCCCAGGGAGCTCAAGAAGTCGACGTGAGGTTTAGTTTAATTCTTTTTAACACTTTGACTGCTGAGCCGATTTTCTTGTCTAGCCACGGTTACAGATCTGCACACACCGTTGTGTCTTCCCGTATCGTTAACGCAACAGTTGTGTTTTCCCGTACTCGCGGTAAGTTATAAAAAACACAATAGTTATGTTTTCAGCAGTGAACGTATTAAGGCCTTAAACTGAACAGCTCTGGTACTGGCACCATAAGCGCGTTATAGCAGACCAATTTCAGGAATTTTCAGTAAACCATCTACCAGTTTACTGAATCGAGACCATGCCTTCGGTTTGTGAAGCCCCATGCTACAGCTCACCATAATCACTTTACCTTTGTACCACATATCTTGCAACAAACCTGCCATGGCTACAATATCTAATCTAGAACGATTCTCCGAAAACCATGGTATCGTTATAAATTTCCAAGTTCCCAAAATATAAATTGGCTAAAAACCGGTCAGTCTTGTTTAACATCCACAATATTTTGTGGAGCCTGACGGATAACCTTGGGAGTCCCAGGCAGAATGATCTGTTACCCTATTTAAGGTTGTTTTAATTATTACTGGTGATGTAAGCCCATTAAAATGCATGCCGAGCAAAAAATTGTTGAATTGAATTGTTGACAACCTAGTTAGTTCTTTGTTACAAATGGTAATTGCTTCTACCTCGAATGAGAAGTGACGCTTTCTGGTGACAGTGTTTGTCAGGCCTCCCAAGGGACTCTAGTTGAAATCCTCCGAAGCGCGAAAACGGTCACCCATCCAAGTGTGCCGCTGGGGACGTTACTAACTTTTCCTTCACTGAAACTTTGTCCTATTTTTGGAACAGTCAACTGTTTATGTAGAATGAATACATTGTGACCACATTCAAATTGTTACAATGATTAAAGATATTAATTATGAGGACAACTATAATCACATTCACAGCACAGATATCTCCTTGTACTCGTAACCGCCTTTTAGTTACGTAAGTTCCAACAATTATATCTGTATTCATTCATCGATTTTACGAACTAAACCTCCTTGAAACCGAAGTAGGTGTGAACAACTGAATCGAACATACGAAAACTCATATGTCGGAGTAGGACACAAGAGTTGTAAAGGTATGATGCGTAGGCGCAACAGTTCGCATATCCGTTAAATCTATTTTAGATACCTTCTCCAAAATAGCCCTAGAAACTGTTTATGAGACGAATGATTTGACGGTTTTATTTCAAAAAGTTTCATTCACGAATATGAACCTGCCTTTGAAATGTCACCGCGTCGTGATGCTTCGTTAGTTTTAATTTGGGGAGTATTGGTGAGATGATAGCCATGAGATATTGGGAATTTGATCTAGTTAGTTGGTGAATAAGCAAGTGGATTCTGTTACGGTTGTAGTTTATTTTGAAACTAATAATGCGTCTGGTTATAGGAAGAAAGCTTTCAGGCACGGCACAATAGGATGCTTTGTTGATATTAGTACCTACCTTTCATTCGTGAGTAATAGAAGTTTACAATGTTAGCGTTATTTTTATTATTTACGATCACACATGGATCCTGACTTCTGACTAAAATTATTTGGGAAACCTGGAAGAACGAGGACTAAGGATTCACAAACTCCCGGTTTCAGATCAAAAAGCTATGGTTCACAAATATTTGCCCTTTGCGGTATTCGGAGCCGCAACTGCTTTGCAGTCGACTCATGGGCAGTAAAGACATTATGAGACATCGGCTCTAAAGTCTCATATGCCCAGTAATTTCACTGGAAACAATACCCCTCAAACCCGAACACAGTAATGTTTGCACACTACTGCTTGGCGAATGAGTATCCGGCAAAGGTGTGATACTTTCCCAGGCGGTCTCTTGTAGAAGAGGCCTCCCATTACCAAAAACTTGTGGGTGTATTAGGAAGGAGTCGCGATCCTCAACGACGAGAGAGCGATTCAAGAGGAGAAACCTTCTTAGAAGAATATGGATTGAAATATAGACCACATTCCGTGCGTCGATTAAAGTTATTTTCGTTTCAACCTTCGCAACAACCGAAACGGAGCAGGTCGAATGTAAAAAACATTATATGAGGATGATAAAAATAGCTTGCAAGTGCAAAAAATTGCCTGTATAGTGGAATGCGAGTCATAAAATTTGAATAATTTGGACGAAACTGATATTTATTTCATACTAGCGGCGTTGACTGTGGTAAAAAACTGGATATACCTATAAAGTATCTGTTATAAATTCCTTTCAGGTTTCATTAATAGCATTTTTTCCCAATTCTACAAATATTCGTTGCTCAATCAATTACCGTCTACTCCTCGTATGAACATAAACTTTCAATTAACATTCAGTCTGCTTCAATCATGCTAATCGAATCGATCTATTGACCATTTGCGCGATGACCTAGGTCCTAGGCCATTAATTCGTCATACCTAACAGCTAACCTGATAGTCACTCGCTATTCCAAGTATAGTAGGATGCAATCATCACGTCCCGTGAACAATTGGTATTAATGTGGTTTGCACCTCATATAAAATAATAGAAGGTACTATGTTAGGTGGGAATTGAAGGATGTTGCTTATGAAAACGACATCCTTTATAGGGATCTAGATTCTTATGAGTTTACTAGCTGCGCCCCGCGGTTTCACCCGCGTAGTTCCTGTTCCCGCGGGAATATGGGGATAAAACATAGCCTATGTTACTCGCTGTCAATGTAGCTTTACATTAGTGAAAGATTTTTTTAAATCGGCTCAGTGGTTTAGCCGAAACCTTACATATTTCTAAACATACTTTCATCCCCTATATTTATTTTACCCCGAATGGTAAATTTTTACAAACTTTGAATGTCATATTTATTTATATCTAATCAAAAGCCTAAAAAATAAATTTCAAGCTTCTTACTTAAAAAATGACGAAACTTCCATACAAACTTTCATCCCCTATTTCAAACCCTTACAATGCTTTTATCGCATCAAAAAGTACCCTATGTCCTTTCTCAGGCTCTAGACTATCTCTGTACCAAATTTCATTTCAATCGGTTCAATCGGTTCAGTAGTTTAGGCGTGAAAGAGCAACAGACAGACAGAGTTACTTTCGCATTTATAATATAAGTAGGGATCTGTAGAGAAGCAAATCCTAACTAGGTAACAATATATAATCACCAGTGTGGGACAGAAGTATTTTTCCTCCGTATCACACTACCTGGTGTGACTGGCAATAGGTAATACTAATAACATCGTAAGACTAATGATCATACTAGGTAGTCAGCTAAATAAACAAACATAAAAGTTGAAATACAGTCTAACATAGAAAAAAGATGGAGTAACAAAATTTGGTTGCCTGCGCTACAAGGCCCACAAATACATCCATCACCCTGCCAATTCTTAACAGTTTAAGTGCTGAAAACACAACTGTCGTGTTTTTCACAACATGCCGCGAGTGCAGCAAAACACAATTGTTGTGTTTGTATGGGAAAACGCCATGGATCGTGCAGAGTCGCACCCGTGGCTAGACAAGCAAACCGGCTCAGCAGTCAAGGTGTTAATATGATCCTTGGTGTTGTTCTAGCTACTGGTGCGTCCTTCCAGAGATCCCAGGGTCCTCTGCTAATTGCTCAGAGGCAGGCCAACGGAGGTGTTTTAGATGATAATAATCCCGCATAACCCGACGGTACCCAAATCGGGTATCTTGGCGAAGATTTTCCCTACGACATAAAAAAAAAGGTGTTATTCCAGGACCTATAGCACTTGTATGCCAAATTTATTCCAAATCCGTGCAGCCGTTTCAGCACTGAGTGGTAACAAACATAAACCTTCACACGCATATTCGCAGTAGAATAGGAAGGATCAATGTTGAATTCAGCACTACAAGTTGGCCGTGAAATACAAACATCATAAAGCATTATAATTTATTTGAAATGAGCTTAAAATTAATGAAACAGCGGCACTTCACCAATGTGAATGGCAGAATCGTCAATACAACGAGTGCTTGTGGCGATGACATCATGTAAGTTAAACAGCGGCGACCCGACAGCTGTCATCTGCGGGGTCAAGTCTGCGAGTTTGTTTACTGGTACTGCTATCTTTATTGTAATTCCTTGGATATGGATAATAATTATGTTAAGGTCTTAATGTACTTACATAAAACAGGTTCTTAGGTTTCTTGAAATAAGGTCTTGGGTCAGACTATCCAAGTGCTATACGCATCGATTGTATCCCCGACAAATTCTTCCGAAAAGAAATAAAAAACAAGTGACAAATAAGTTACATAAGAGTATGTAAAGCGGCGAGCAATGGAAGTGTACAGGGTGTATGTAATTCCTAGATGACGTGTCCTTTATTGGTCCTGTAATGTTACTGCGAATTTGCGGTTGTGGTTTTCGGAGCAGGTTTTAGTAAGTCTAAGTTTTGTTCCATACGCAGAAGAAACAATGCGATTCTAAATCTTGTCGGAGTTAACTTAAAGTGCAATTTTATATTACAACTTAGTATACAATTGCGTCATTTTTGCATATTATTGTTATTCTAAAATTAACTTTACTGTTCAAAGCGGTAAGTTGACATTTGTACAAATCAAAATACAGCGAAATCGCGCGTATTCATGTAACTGAGTTTATTATAGTTGGTATTCTACCTTCAAGTAAGCGTGCTCCAACAAAACATTTTTATCCACATTCGTATAGAAAAAACAAGTTTATTACTTTATCGCTGTAACGAATGCCTTGTCTTGTAGCCTTGCTGCTTGTTCTCGGTTAAATAGGAAAACACATTGCTTATCTAATAGGTAGACTCGGTTAGTGTTTTTCTAGCAAATAGTTATTTAGCTTATTTGTTGATTGTAGGTGCCATTTGTACTGGTGGGAACATCCTTTGTTGAGTTAAAATAAGTAGGTACATTGTGTTGGGATCGATAATTTGACTATTCTTCCTACTTCTAGAGAATATCTGTTGATTTTAACAGCTTATATTTTAATGCGGATATTGATCGGCCACATCCCAATAAGCCTACTTCCTATTCAATGCCAAGTGGTACCTCAAACTCTAACACCTTTGGATGGTTGTTTGTTTGTTACCAAAGACCACTGGTATCTGGTTAACGCTTAGACGCAGAATAGAATTAGATTTGGAATTGTAGTTTATATTATAAGTCAGAGTAATTTTTATTTCAAAAATCTACTCCCATATTGGTGAAATTGGGTGTCAAAGGTAAAATGAAAAAATTGGAAACCTCGAGAGCTGTTATGTAGATCTAGGAGGGCTAAGGAATTTCATACCTGAAAAGTCAATAGAAACGGCAGCTGAGAGGGTTGCTATCAACATACAACCACGTTTAGTTTTGTTTAACCGATTGCAATAGAAATCTGAAGTCATGAGCGGTGATTTCGATGACTCATTCATTAAGTCATTACATGAGCAAAGAAAGAAGCATTCACCACAGAACTGTGTTAATTGCTCATTGAGAACGTTGGCCGGAAGGTTCAGCTGTTGTGTTTAGGACTCGAATGTATGAATACATTAAACCTGTATTTCCAAAGTTAAGGGTAAAGACGATGGACATTGACTTATAATAAATACCAGCTGCGCCCCGCGGTTTCACCCGGTCATAATTATAGTCTAAAAACCCGTACTTTTTTTTTATTAGACTGAGTGACGGGATGAGCAAATCGTTCACCTGATAAGCGTAAGCGCTAGAGCACATAACAGTCACAGCACCCTGCATCGCATAATCTTGAGCGGCACTGCATTGCGCTCGTCAACCCGAGACATCAGCTCTAAAGTCTCATATGCCTATTAATTTCGCTGGAAACAATGCCCTTCAAACCGGAACACTGTAATGCTTGCACACTACTGCTTGGCGGATGAATATCTGGCAAAGGTGTGGTAAAACTATATTTTTTGCGCATTTCGCTTTGACTATTCAACGCGAGTGAACCCGCGGCGGTGCGCCTTGTCTTGCATACATTATTGCAAAGGCAACCCAGCCAAGGCAATATTCTCAGCAGACACCCAAATCGACATACCTACACACATCGCTCAACTTATCTCACCGCAGATGCACCCTTGACCGCTATTCGCCTGGATGACATCATGCCGTCATGTGCCGTTCTTGTTATTTCGCGAAGCCTCGGACTCTTTCACTTTTGATGTTGTTTCAGTCTAAAGAACTATATTATTATAGTGTTCTTGGAAAAACATTCCAATGTTGAATGTATTCGTAAGAACTTGCGTTGGGAGAAGCGGGAATTTTGCGTAGAGTTGCGAACATTCGCAATGCGAGTTAGCTTAGAGAATATAAAAAAAATATTTAATAATAATTATCGGTAAATTAAAATGTCAAGGCACTTTCAAGCTTGGTACTTTTGGAGATATCTTGATACTTAGGGGTGCAATAAGAGAAGATCAAACCGAGTTAAATAAAGTACCGAAAAGTTTATAATTTTTAAATATCTAAAAATTCAAAATGGCGCGCCCCTTTCAAGTTACGGACGAAGAGATCTTGGTGCATAAACTCTAGCCCCCTTATTATAAAAAAAGTTATCGAACGACATTTAGTACTGCGCAGTACATTGTAGAGCGCAATTTTATGAAACGTAAGATATTACTTTATGAATAAAGAGGTAAAGTTATTTTAAACGTAAGCTATACTATGAAGTATGAAGTATTATGTACCTACGTGGATGGCATCATCGAAATAAAACCACGGTTCATATTTGGAGAGAAATCGTGGGAGGAAATCAATTTTACCAAAAATATTTCATTACCTACTCCTTATAAGGGCTTGCGAGTTTTATACCAAAACATAAAAAGAATAAATTGATAATATAATTTACGAATTATCGGGTTTTATATTGTACCTAAGAGATTTGGGGTGGTTGTGCACTGGTCAGGTTTTGAAAGTGACGCATGTTTTAATGTCTATTTATAACTTTACTAAGCGGTGGTAGCCTAGTGGCGGAACGTTCGCCTTCCAAGGAGAAGGCCGTGAGTTCAAATCCCAGGGGGGCACGTACCTATGTGTTTCTGTAAAAGAATATGCATACGTTTTATCACTCACTTTTCGGTGAAGGAAAACATCGTAAGGAAACCTATCCGAGAATAATTTCGGAGGTATGTTATCCACCAATCCGGACCGGGCCCCTGTGGTGGACTACAGCCTAACCCTCCTCACGAAAATGAGGATAGGATACGGGTATGCGTAGTTACTCTGCGGTAACAATGACGTTAACACTTTCACTGCTGAGCCGATCAGCTTGTCTAGCCACGGGTGCGGCTCTGCTCACTCCATAGTGTTTTCCCATACGACAAACACGACGGTTGAGTTCTCAGCACAGAAGGTGTTAAAACCGTGAGTGACCCGTGGGTTTTTATCTCACTTGAGAAATAATCCTGTTTTCTTTCGTAAACAAATATCCAGTTTGTATAGTAAGTTTGCCGTGGGCGGGGGTATACTATGAGGTACGTACTTAGGTAGATATCCACTCGTACTGTCATGAATGAGTGACGCAACGCGCCCACGCACCTTGCGCCGAGGTGCCTTATGCCCGAGCATTTATGTATGATGACATTTCGATAATCTGAATAATAATTAATGCTGTACGCCTACTTGCAAACATTTTTTGAACTTATTTGTTGCAAGTTTATGAAATAAACATGAGTGTATAATTTTAAATATTTATTTAATAAAGTGGGAAAAAAGCTGCAGATTATTATGGAACAGATGCATCTGCTTACGGGAACTCTGTTTCTGGAAAAACCATGATTTACAAAAGGCGTGGCTTATTCAAGCAAGGCCGAGAGTCAATTGAAGACGATGACCGCCCAGGTCGACCCACTGCTGAGCAAGGGTCTGCCCTCGCTTTCGTGAGGAGGGTTAGGCCATAATGCACCACGGTGGCCTGGTCCAGATTGGTGGATATATATATATATATATATATATATATATATATATATACATATATATATATATATATATATATCGACGCTAGAAAGCGTAAACGCTGTAACCCTTTGACCGACCCGAAAATACTTTTTTTACATATTTGGAAACAAACGCTGTAACCCACATTTCAACGTCCCCTAGGAACTTTAGGATATAACCAAGGTAGCAGTATTGTAGCTTTGTATGAAACACACCAAATATCCAAAATGTATGTTTTTATGTCGAGTAGATATTGAGTTATGATTTTTTTTCAACAAAAAAAATGTTTTTTGGATCTGGTGAACAATTTTGCGTTTCAAGGTTACAGCGTTTACGCTTTCTAGCGTCGATATGTACTAGCGGCGCCCTGCGGTTTCACCCGTGTAGTTCCCGTTTTGTCCCACAGGAACATACCATCGGGATAAAAATTACCCTATTACTCAATCCTGGTTATAAACTATCTGTGTTCCAAATTTCATTCGAATCCGTTCAGTAGTTTTTGCGTGAAAGAGGAACAAACATCCATCCATCCATTCTCACAAACTTTCGCATTTTTAATATTAGCAGGATTTCATATTATTTTAATGATTCGCATCAACAACGATTAATAAAATAACTAAATAAGGGTCGGATGCAGAAGGCAGTACTCCTCGACACGGCGCGTATTGTCAGGAGGTTCCTCTCTCTGCAGCCCTAACCATCGGTAGCCTGGGCCTTGCTCCGCTACCGGTGGTATCCTAGGTTTAAGTTTCTTTTATAATATTTTTAGTAGACTGTATTTTTATTAGTTTTGTAAAGCATTGTAAAAGAAATTTAAATTTAAGAAGTTAAATAAATATAGATAATAATAATATATAGGAGTTACCTATTCTAGGTTAAGTAGGTACCAACTTACGTGTATTCTAACAATTATCCTATTATTACTATTATTCTTCATCATTAATGTTAATGTTTACTTAAAGATTCATCCAATTTAGTCATAAATTAATTAATCACGAAACAATTAGTCAGAAGTGTCAGAATGGTCAGAATTAACAGTAGGTAGGTACATGGACAGAGAGCTAACGTCGTCAACCCACTATAGTTTGAAATTCATCACGTAACAGTCTCGTCTTATTATTATGTTAAATAAGTTTTAATAACATAGAAAGAAAAAAAATATCAAGTGTTAACTGTGTCTATATTGAAATTTCACCCTCTTTGATGGTTTTTGTTTTGTTTATGGTGCCTTAAATAGTGTTTCGGATTTGAATAGGAAAAGCCTTCATTTTATTTTAGTGTAAGTGTGTGAATTTATTTATTTATCACTCGCTTTTTGGTGAAGGGAAACATCGTGAGGAAACCCACATACCTACGCGAGAATTATTTCGGAGGTAGGTATGTGATCCACCAATCCGGACCTGGCCCCCGTGGTGGATTATGGCCTAACCCTTCTTACGAAAGTGAGGAGAGACCCGTGCTCAGCAGTGAGACGATATGGGTTAATGATGATGATGTTTTTTTACTAGCTAACACACCAATAAAGATGGTAGTTAATACCATAGTACTGTCTATTCTGTGCCAACGTGACTGATCAACTGTGGGCCAAGTCCATTTACAGTGGGCCAAGTTGAATTTAAGCTTCGCAACTCTACTGCTAACCTAAACTTTACTTTACCTTTTTACTTTACTTTTAAGAATTAACCAGCTAAAGTGGTAGGTCGGGCATATCTGTAAAAGAACCGACAACCGATGGGGTAGCCGAGTTCTAGCGTGGAGGCCGCGTTTAGGTAAACGTAGTGTAGGACGCCCGAGGAAAGCCGAAGATCGGGCTCAGTGGCGTTCATTGGGAGAGGCCTACGTCCAGCAGTGGTCGAGTATGGGCAGATGATGATGATGATGATGAACTTTACCCCGAGCGAGCTTTATATCTCCTTGGAAGGCGGACGTCCTCCCACTAGGCTATTACCGCTTTAATTATACTCCTAGTAGGTCGCTGTATCTATTTACCAAGTTAAGCCGACCTACTTACCGAATCCCCAAGCAAAAATAAAATATCAACGCTGGTCCCGCTCACCATTTGTGTGTACAGCTGTTCATCTATTGTAGGAGTTAACTACAGGTGAACTTTGTCAATACATACGTCTCTTGACATTTGAGAAATGAAAGGAAACAACTTACGACCACATCTGTTAGTCTTGTTACACACGACAAGTTTGGTTGCATTAGTGAAACATGCTCAAGACTTTTTAACAAGTTTTAAGTAACCAACGTCTGCTGGGCACTATTTAACACTTTGACTGCTGAGCCGATTTTCTTGTCTATCACGGCTACGGATCTGCACACAGCTTTATGTGTTCCCAACAGTTGTGTTTTCCCGTACTCGCGGCAAGCTATAAAAAACACAACGGTTGTGTTTTCAGCAGTGAACGTGTTAATCCGACGTTTTGAAGGGGGTCGAAACCTCGTTCAAAGTTTCCGCTACATACATACATACTTACTAACATACGTACGAAGCTAATAAAAGCGTGTTTAAAACAACAGGGGGTCAACACGTACTTATTCTTATTCCATGCAGTTCATTTTAAGGACTTAAACTGAACGGCCTAGATTGGCACCACACACTGTTAAATGACAAATGTGACGTGACGTCACTCAAAAATAGACAGCAGAGAATGAGAGAGAAAGAGAATGAGATGGAGCTATATAAACTCTCATAAATGCAAACAAATTGTTCCGATCTCTTTGGATAAATGTCTCTGGACGACTTATGAACGCTGAGCGATATTGGTGGTGACAGTTAGCAGGGCAGTTCAGTTTAAGGCCTTAAACTGGATGAATTTAGCTGTTCGTGGTAAGGCCCCAGTATTGGTCAGGTCTGAGCCTTTGAGTAAACATGTTTCAGTAGAGTCGGAGAGCAATGTGCACTGAGCCTACGTCTCAAGTGGAAAACCTCGTCCCACGCAGCCGACTGGATTAGGTTTCACTACCTAACATAGCGTAGCATATGGTGGTATCACACCGAGTACTTATAGACTGGTTATGGTTATATACATGTCGATTATTACGTTGAATTATGATGTAACTAAGAGATTGGTAATTGATATGTTTAAGCTAAAATGTAACCTATTTACAAAATTGTCGTAATGTTTTCTTATGAAATAAAAATATAAAATGACTTTTCTATATTAAAGTGAATATCGGGGAACATTGACGATTTACGTATTTTGGTTGCAGATATAATTTAAAATAAATATAGATAGTTATTTGAATATCTAAATTTATCACAACCTTTTCTCATAAACCGAGTCGTCGCGATAGTGACGCGACGTAACGCAAATAGTACAAAAATATATAATACTGTTACGAGCTAGGGGTTCGGATTAGAAATGATAGGCCAATTTACACCGAAAGTACGCTGTTTATTCGGAGAAACCAACAAATATTCACTCTCAGTAAATTAACACACAAAATCACTAATATCACTAATAACACACTGTATTCACTAAACACTCTGGTCTATAGTTCGTAGTTATCGCTTTTCTATCGCTTCGAAGTTCGCACAGTCAACTGTCCTCGACTCGGCCGTAGATCGCGCATTTATACTCCTTTGGGGATCCCTAGCACCTTCCCGAACATTCGCGAGGGCTCTTCCCTATTCCACGGTTTTCTATCGGCGCGTGGAATATTCTAGAGCCTAGAAAGTCGCTATTCCTTACTAGATGGCGCTATATCGCCGCTGCTGTATTGGTGGAAACCACCAACCATCCATGAACCATCTCGAACGATCGAGGCGCTATAGGAATATAGCGCCTCGATCGTTCGAGATGGTTCCACAACTTTCCGCTATAGTAAATGCTAGCCGGCACAACAATACGAATATACTAAATAATTTTACTACCAAAAAAGATTACAATAAACTAATAGGTAATAGTAGTATTTATTCCAATAAGTTCTATTCTTTACGTTCCTTGTGTATTTCTGAACTGGTGTACAATAAAGTATTTTATATTCTATTCTATTCTATAATTTAACTCAATGATTATGACTCAACTCAAGACTTCTTCTCTTTTGTCTACAGATAGCTAGTGAAGTGCCACGATGGCGACCAAATCATACAGCAAACATAAGGAGTTCCGGGAGTACTCCAGTTCTGGAAGCGCTCCCGGATATACGGACGAACAGTTCGGTAAGGGTTCATCGTCACCAGCTACCCATGAGTATGAGCTTCCATCAAAACATCTTAGTTGAAAAGCACTAGTGTCTGTCTGGTTAGCAACCAATTACGTAAGAAATTCTGTCACCAAAGCCCCGTCGGGGTTTCCCGGCCGCTGTCCTTACGATCTGGTCGGACCATAGCGTTACACGAAACCTGATGCGCTTATGGTAAACCACTAGCCAGTAACAACCACAGTCATCAGTTCGTACTTCACACTCTGAGCAACATCTCTTTGGTAAGCCATGCTCTGACATTCGGCATGCAAGCAAAGAAGGCACAATGCCCAACCAATTTCCAACCAATCTCAGTTTTCTGCACACTTCTCACCTGCTAAGGTGCACTCCACTTGCACACCGCAACTACTGTGAGCGTAATGCGAAGGTATGCCCACTATCAGACTGCAATAACTCTTCATGTAGCTAAAATGCTTTGATTCCCCCGGAGATGTTGAAGGACTACCTATCTGATGATAACTGGTGGTAGGGCAATTTCTAGAGCTCGCCGGATTACGGTAGCATCATCTCAAACCCTCATAATTAACTTCCAGACATGATCAAATCCGACCTGCTACCCAAAGGCAGCAAGCTGAACTCTCTGGACCGCAACGGTGCCGGAGCTGGTACGAGGGAGTACCACTACGAGTACAAGGAGGAGAAGCATCCCTCAGGAAAATACGACAGGAAGGACCTCCATACAGTTGAGGTGAGAACAGCGTAGCCTCGTTGACCTCGTCTACTTTATCTTACGTTTCTCGTCACGTCTCATGCCTTCGTAGTTAATGTATAAGATATTTAAATACCTACCTAATGGCAGGAAAAGAAGAAACACTGGGTATTGTTAGGTTTATCTAGGTTCGAAGTTCCAACCTGTAAATATTATGATAAAGCGTTTGCAAAATGTAGCTGTCATCCATTGAAATTATGGACTTACAAATGCCTGACAAAGTTTGACACCAGCAGCTGACACTCAACAACAAGGGGCGCACCCTAAAGGTAAATATGGTCGGCTCTACGTCCTTCCATATCAGCAGGCTACTTCAGTGCTACCAGCCACTGCTGATGATGAGCGATACTTTCAAAAAATCTGTTCCAAGGCGGCTGATATTCATTGACCGACGTTGCACCATGAACTAAAACAACTAATCTCCTACTGACTCACTAACTAGGATGTAGATGGAAGAGTCTACTTTACTCCGTGCCAGATCCTGTCCCGTCAAGGTCTTGGTCTTTTCACTGGAGCAGCCTCATCTATGAACAGCTGGAGGCTGAAACAACATATCCAGCCTCTTTTATTAGAAGCCTAAGCTAATACAATTAATGATAACATTCTAGATGGTACCTAAAGGCTGCCAGCTAGAACGGAGGGGTCCAGGGTCAAGGGAATACTGCTACGATTATGAGGAAAAACACCCATCAGGAAAGTACGATAGAAATGATCCCGACATGTTCGCTGTGGAGGTAAGGAGCAAGAACCCGTTATTTTCTTTTGGGATAATATTTCTTCTTTCCGTGGTGACAGTTTTTACGGTCTTCTGGAGTTTGTGTTGTAGAAATTCATCAGTTCTTTTCTCAATCTTGATACTATCTGTACGTAAAAGTTCTAAAATCTTTTTAGGTGTGTTTACTTTCGCATGGAAAATCTGGGTGATTGTTTCTTCTTCTTTAATTATCTGCCAACCGAGACAACGGAGCATGGGCTTATTCTTTGGCGATACAGCAGTAGTGGGGTATATTCCTAATACAGGCATGTGGAGAGGTGTGCTTTCTGTTTTGTCAGGGAGTCCTAAGAATGTCAGCTGATAGAACACGTTCCATGAAAGAAATGGTAAAAAATAAGCACGAGTGGAATATTTCGTGTTGTAGATTCAGCCGCAATAAATTCAGCATGCAGAATTGGCTTGGGAATCTTTCGCTATATTCAAGTGCTGCTAACTTTGATTTCTCTTATTCTCTTGAATTTGTTGGAACTCTCTCCCTCTTCTAAGCTTTAGTGGCAGAGCACCTAGAAGTGCCACCACTAAACTGGCTAGCTGCCACCCTCAAGCAGAAAGTCTGTGCACACGTCCCTTTCGGGGTGATTTGGTAGTAGTTCTTGAGAACGATGTGTCTGTTAATCAAGTCCATCATGGGCACTTTAACATACGGTGAAATTGTGATCAAATGCTCTACAAAACCGACCCATGCAACTAATAAAAGAAGACTTAAATCCACCATTCAACTTGTAAATTTATATCGTTTCAGGAGTTCACAGTACCACCACGCACGGTGCCCAAGAATTCGGAGACCAACACGTATTACTACGAACGAGAGGAGCGCGAGCTTCCAGCCATCAGCAGCGGCACTCGGACCTACAATTATGAGAGCAGCACTAGTTCTACTCCAGGTAAGGATATCACCATTGCCGTAGCAAGCAAGTAATAAGAAGAATAAAGGTTGAATGTTGGTAGCAAACTTTTAAAGCTAACCCACTGATATGTGCTCTCGAATTCCTTGGGGGATTCCAGGAATCTGTTTTTCGAATAGATAGTTCTGTTAGTCTGTAGCTCTAATTTCATAAGGGAGATTTCTGGAAAAAAAACGGCATATCCACATTGAGAGGGACGGCCTGGGTGGATTTTCGGAGTAATCCATTTCATAGACACAGGGAAATCTTACGGATCAGGGTCTGTGTGATCATGATTATCTGAAAAGTGAAAATATTCTCACTAGACTGAATGCTGTAGGAATTGAGAAAAATCCAGCCGGTTCCACTAGACAGAAACAAATGGTTCTATCGTAATATTTCAGGGTACTCCAAAGTGAAGAGTTCCAAAGCAACCAAGGACCTGTCGCATAATGTGGAAGAGCTGGATTCTCTACTTGACGATCTACAGAAGGATCAAGAAAGGCAGATGTACAAAAGTAAGTTGGAATGATGGACTTTTTGCAAGTTTTTTAGTTATTTAGTATAGTAGTTGGTGATGGAGACGGAAGGTCCAACACGAAAGTAATTCTATTTTTAACCGACTGCGCGACGCAAAAGAAGGTTGTGTTTATGTCAAAAAAAATGTCATTTCAGGTGGTTACACTTCTGATACAGCGGAAAGCTCATCTTTTGACTACAGGAAAGGGTAAGTTGATAAGTATTTCTTTTAGATAAAATTATATGTCACTAATATATATTATTGAAGTAAAACTTCTTTACGCACGCTTGACTTGGGAAGTAAGCTGGTGAATGCGTTACGAAAAATGTGACCGGGCGAGGCGAATGGAAGTTGATAGGTACTGTATAATTAAATAATAAAGAAATGATAAGTGATACCTTGATAAGGGGATATTAGTATACCGGGATTGATGGATGAGAGGGGATGGGGGGATTGTGGGATGAGGGGATAAATAACTTACAAATAAATTATAATAATCATATTTAATGTTCCTGTGGTTTAATTAGCGACAAACCCCAAGGCGCAACTAGTACAATCTAAAAACCTGTTCCAGCACCCCAATCAAAGCTCCCTCCAGCGGCTACTCGACCCTGAAGCGCGAGGAGCACGTGGAGAAGTCCTCGTGGTCCTCCAGCCCCCCGCCACCCCCCGCGCCCTCCGTCAGGGCCGCTGAGGTCCGCCAGGAGCTCTACAGGGAGGAGAAGACAGGTGAGGCCTACATCCTGTATACATAAAGTATATACACAGTAACCTGTTGCGCATATACGGATTAGATTATTTCAGAAATCTCTTTAGGACGTCCTCCTCGAGGGGATTTCCGGAATTATTATGGTCTCTCAATTAACTCAGGAGACCTACCATGACATCTTATAGCGATTCAACCATGCCATTTTCAACCTAAAACGGATACAGTTTAGGTTGAAAATGGCGTATTAGCGACTCAATTTTGGTTGCTGCCATTTTCAACCAAAACTGGATCCAGTTTAGGTTGAAAATGGCAGCAACATAAAAAAATAAGACGTCACGGTACGATTATGCGACGCGGTTCAGTCTAGGTCTTCAATTGAATCGCTATAAGATGTCACGGTAGGCCTCCTGAAAACGATAAAACTAAAATTTTAAATAGCCGAAGTATAAATTAAAAGGTTTATAATTTTAATTTTTATGTGTTTGATCATAAGTACAAATGATGCCATTCAGAGTATTTATTATTTTCTATTTAACTGAGTAACGAGACGAGCAAGTCGTTCTTTTGATGGTAAGCGCTGCGGCTGCCCATAACAGTTACAGTGCCACACAGAACCAGTGCGCTCGTCACCCTGAGACATTGGCATTCATAGTCCTTGTAAATGCTTTCCAGAGTCCCGAGTGATACCCTCCCAGGTGTCCCCGGTGCTGCCCCTCGCGGTGCCGGCGCCGGTCTGCCACCACTGCCACCACGTCACCGACACCGGCACCGTGAGTATCATTCTCTCGCGCCTCTCCGTTGAAAGGTGGTCTGGAAGAGATTGCCTTTAGCGTTAAGTCCGCGATTTGTCACATATGTTTTGTTTTTAAAATTTAAGTTTTTTTTTTAACGTTTTACTGAGTCAATCTTTCTACTTATTAATTTTATGATAGTGCACGGTCGGCCTTAAAAATACCTGAACACGTTCATAATACAATTTTACTATTCAATGAAAAAATTCTTTACGATGTTTTCCTTCAGTGTAAAGCGTGTGATAATTACGATTGCTTTTACGTGGTACGTTACATTGGTACGTGCCCGCATTGGGAATTGAACTCACGTCCTTCATCTAGGAAGACGGATGTTCTCCCACTAGGCTACCACCGATAGTTCGAACAAAAGGAAATAGGATTGACCCCCGGCTCCTTGTGCAGCTGCCCCGCGCCAGCACGCCCATGAACAAGGTGACGACGACGGTGAAGACCTACACGTACGAGGTGCCCGCCGGCCTCGACCCCGCCGCGCTGCCGCTGCCGCGCGACGCGGAGCGCCCCTACCGCGCCAGCGAGGACCAGCACCAGCTGCGCAAGTGAGACAATATTTTTTACGTGAGGAATGCATTAAGCATACCACCCTGCTCCAGAGCAGGACTGGGTGGTCATGTGGGACTCCCCGCCAGCTGCCTGGCGGTATACCCACTATCCCCAGGGTGACGGCTCTGACGGAGGTATTTCCGAAGCACTGGTAAAGTAGTGGAGTTTCCTTCTCCTGTGCGAGGTTCAGGCATGAGTCGCCACTTGAAAGGGAAATGTCCTTTTTCAAAGTTAAACCATAATTAGTTAATCATTAGTTTAGTAGATCATATTTTGACTTAATTTTGTTTTGTCTATGTATTAATCAGATATTTAAATTTTTGACGTATTTTTACCTATGCTACTAATATTATAAATGCGAAAGTCTGTGAGAATGGATGGATGTTTGTTTCTCTTTCACGCAAAAACTACTGAACGGATTCGAATGAAATTTGGAACACAGATATTTTACCAGGATTGAGTAATAAGGTACTTTTTATTACGGTAGTATGTTCCCGGACAAAACGGGAACTACTCGGGTGAAACCGAGAGTCGCAGCTAGTTTACGATAAACGATTTTAGTTTTGAGTTTTGGTGTTCCACCGAGACGCCTATTGTCGGGGCGACGGGTACGGAACGTCTTCCGCTAAAGTTTTCCGGCAGCTGGTTTGGAACCTCCGTCCGCAGGCGAACAATGCGATTTGAACGCTACGCCCCACACCGCTCGGCCTGTCGGCAGTGCCGGATTATCCACGTAGCAAGAGTAGCGAATACTCCGGGCCACGCGCGGACACATTTAAACCCACTCATCTGACTGAGCGTAACTTTTCGAGTGAAACTTAAACTTACTTGATGTCACAAAAACGTGAAGCGTTAAATTTTTTTCTACTAAGACCCTACTCTTTCCTGCTACAAAAAAAAATGCGGGAGAAATCAGAAGTAACTTAGGTTTTTTTTTACAGAACCAGCACGCTGACGAGGTCGTCCCCCTCCCCCCTGGGGGCGGGCGCCCCCCCCGCGCCCGGGGGCTGCCAGTACTGCTCGCACTGCAACTCGCACATCCGCGAGTACAGGACGCACGTCACCAACACTACTGATGGTAAGCGGCACTAGAATTCTTAAACTTTTTTTTTACTGAGTGACGAGACGAACAAGTCTTTGACGTAAGCGCCACGCCTACCCATAACGGTTACAGCGCCACCCAGCACTTTGCATTGCATAATCTTGGGCCCACTGCACTCGTCACCCTGAGACACGGTTCCAGTCTCATACGCCCTGTAATTTCGCTGGAAACAGTGCCCTTCAAACCGGAACACAGTAATGATTGCACACTACTGCTTGGCACATGATTATCTGGCAAAGGCTCCCTTGTCACGACTAATTCATGTTTTTTATGGAGATAGTTTGACCACGCCTAATCTCTCAGTTACAGACCACACCAGCGATCGCATGGTGTTCCCGAACCCTGCCAACGAAGTTAAGCTAGTCCCGTCCTCTGAGCCGCACAACGGACACGGACCCCATGTGAGTACCTCCATTGATACTCGAAAATCGAATCGAATCGAAATCTTGATCGTACGCGACATACTAATATTAGCCTAGTAGACGATCAACTCAGTTATCGATTGGTTCGAATTAATATCGTCCATCGATCTTTAATTCACAATAATCGATTTCAAATCAGATTTTTCAGAATAATTTTCTCCAGTAACTTATCAGTAACTATTACGGTTTTGTACCGCAATCGACAGTAGTCGAAATCGAATCAAATCCTCCTCTCCATGTATGGTTGTCTGAAAGAGATCGCTCTCAGCGATAAGACCGCCCATTGTGACACTAATTGTTAAACTTGTTTTGTTCTAGTTTTTTAAGTTTTCTTTGTTCTGTAGTGTTTCAATAAAGAGTTTATCTATCTATCTATTCTCATGTCGATGTCCTGAACAGCTCGATAATTTTACTTCCATACGAAAACGATATCGAATCGAATCGATTCGGTTTTATACCGAAAGTTACTCAATCGCCTAGACACCTGTGGCACCTACCTAGCCTGTCGCCTGGACTAGACTTGGACTAGTTAATAGACAAAAAATCTCAAACCTGAATTTGTAAAAGTCTACCTTCCACAATCAAGTTAAATAAAGTATAACTTCCGTAACTCCTCAGGGTCCAACCACGTACAAATACTCCGAGAGCACATACTCCTCGTCCAACACCCGCGAGTTCCCCCGCGGCCCCCACGGGGGGCGGGGGACCTCCCCCGGCCCCTTCCCGCGCCCCACCACCCCCTCGCCTGGATACCAGCAGCCGCCGAAGCGGTTGGACGACCTGATGGCTGATTTCCCTGAAGCTGTGAGTGTTTTTGGTCTTGTAGTTATGAAAGTAAGTCTCGAGGGAAAGAAAATGTTTTGTCACTTCAAAGTGAGAAAACTGTGTGGCGAGACGAGCCGGTCGTTTGTGGGATGGTTAGCGCCACGCCTGTCATCTTAGTGTCAGCAAAGTAATTTTCTAACTAGTTTGCTATAACTGTGTAGTATGTATGCCTCTTGCTCACTTTATCGATGACATATGTGATGTGATTCTTCTATCCAATTCTTCAGTTTCGTGTCGATGTTTCAATCATTGCCCATCCACTGCAACCTCTAATGTCATATGATTTTCCATCTCATTCCTCATCAGCAACAATCTCCGCAGCGCTTCCCCACGCAGCCCGACGGCGTCACCCGGCGCAAGGTGGAGCTAACCCACGAGAGTCAACAGTCCCAAGCCCAGCGCGACCTGTCGCCCACCAAGCCAGTCCCAGCGGTGGGCAGCAAGAACGTGGCCGGCCCCGCCGTGTACTACCCGCCTGGACACACGCCGTTCGTGAAGAAGGACACGCCGGTCGGTGGCGGCGGATACGAAGCTAGTTCTGTGAGTTTTTTTCTTTATTCTAACGAGACGAGCAAGTCGTTCACCTGATGGTAAGCGCTACGCCTGCCATAGCAGTTACAGTGCCACTCAGAACTTAGCATTGGATAATTTTGCGCAGCACTGCGCTCGTCACCCTGAGACATCGGTTCTAAAGCCTAATAGGTCGTCCAGTAATCATCAAACCATATCGGCCCACTGCTAAGCACCAAAATCCAGGCCTTAATCCACCACGGGGGCCCGGTCCGGATTGGTGGATACATACCTGCTTCCGAAACAATTCTCGGGAAGGTACGTGGGTTCCTTTAGTAGGTAAGGTAGGTTTAATAAAGAGTTTATCTATGAATCTACCCATCCATAGATAACCATGCCTCCTCTAAAGCTCCCCGTTGGTTGCAGGCGGTGGCGGCGGGCGGGGGGCGCTACGCCGCCGGCCGCGGCATGTATGAGTATGAGTCGGGGTCCCGCAGCAAGGAGAAGCACTCGGAGACCAAGACCGCCGTGCCCATCTGTCTGCCGCTCTGCTGCGCCATGCCCTGCGTCATCATGTAACGCTATTGCACACTACTGCGCGTCGCAGATACCTTAACAAACCTATATTTAACACTTTCACTGCTGAGCTGTTTTGCTTGTCTAACCACGGGTGCGGCTCTGCACGCGCCATTGTGTTTTCCCATACATCAAACACAATTGTGTTTTCCCGTACTCGCGGCAAGTTATGAAAAAACACGACAGTTGTGTTTTCAGCAGTGAACGTGTTATCAGACGGAGATTTTGAAAATATGGTTTTGGTGGTTAAGATTAATCTAGCTTGTAAAGTATGTGACAAAAATAGGACTGTGAACAGGTTTTGAAAACGCATTCATGCCTGAAGCGCAGCATTCGCTCAAAACTGACCACCATACTAAAAAAACATCACCAGGAGGCCCACCATGACGTCTTATAGCGATTCAATTGAAGACCTAAACTGAACCGCGTCGCACAATCGTACCGTGACGTCTTATTTTTTATGTTGCTGCCATTTTCAATCTAAACGGGATCCAGTTTAGGTTGAAAATGGCAGCAACCTAAATTGAGTAGCTAATAAGCCATTTTCAATTGAATCGCTATAAGACGTCATGGTAGGCCTCCTGGTATCTCTACTGCCATAAAAAAACTTTTCTGAAATATGCACAATCCTTTTTATTTTACGTATGAGGATACAAATTTTATTATAATATAGAGATTGAGTAAGGATGATCGTGGTCCTGTTCGATTCATATAAAACGTCGAAACATTTTATGCGTGTTTCTAAAAGGTGATCTTATCTATCGATATTGACCAGTGACCACGTGGAGTTTGTCAAGATATCTGCGACATCAAATATTATTTTCATACCTGTTAAAATAATTAAAGTTCCACAAACTACAAAGACGTTTAAATTATTACTTACAACGAATAAAAACACTTCTACAAGGCAGCGTAAATATTATACATACCCCCTTTTTCATAAAAAGTTATGTGACGTTTAATAAAATAACGCACTACAATATTGTACTGCGCAGTACTAGGTGACGTTTGATATTTTTTTATGAATAAAGCCCACTGATTTTAAATAGTTATGTAAGTATAAAACATCATTTTGAACTAATTTTGAGAACTTTAAAAGGAGCAATGCAATAACTGCATAATATTTAGTTATTTTAAATCGCCAGTGAAAATTTACCGGCATTACAATAATGAGCAAAAAACCTCGAACATCAATCTTGCTAGCTTACACTCTGTAAAATAATTTAAGAAAAGCAATAAGGGTGAGAACCAGAGTTCAGTGTACAGAAAGATGAACACGGAGCGTTTTTTCGACGCGTTTGTCAATAATGTAAACGCAGCGTAAATAACGCGTGCAGCACTCGAATGTTTCGTATGTATAGCACAAAAGGCATAACATGACATCTTATAGCGATTCAATTGAAGACCTAAACTGAATCGCGTTGCATAATCCTACTGTGACGTCTTATTTTTTATGTTGCTGCCATTTTAAACAAACGGATCCAGTTTAGGTTGAAAATGGCAGCAACATAAAAAATAAGACGTCACGGCACGATTATGCGACGCGGTTCAGTCTAGGTCTTCAATTGAATCGCTATAAGATGTCATGGTATGCCTCCAGGACGATTATATTATGCGTAGGTACTCTCAGAAAAAGGAAAGATCTATTTAAATTTTATTTCATTCTTTGTCTGAGTTTGTATTAGATTTAAGAAGATATTACTAGCAAGTTCTAATTGGCAATTTTGTAATCTCATTTTAATTCTATAACATTGAATCTCCTTGTACTGTCTTGTTGTTTATAAATTAAGGATATTATTGTAAATGCTACACTAACAAATGTGCCATTAATGATATTTTAACTTTAAGCGGTTTACACGCTGCGTTTTACCGCAAGCGTGAATTCACCTTTTGAATTAAAGTACCTTATTTGTGTATAAAGAATTGTAATTTTTATCTGATATTAATAAAATGATAATAACAGTAACTGTTGAGTGATTGTTTTTTTTAGTTAAGGTACATGCTTCTTCGTGTTTATAATTATTATGGCAATTTATTGTTCACTTACACGCATTAGTCGGCCAATAATTGTAATTAAATAATAATCATTGTCCCGATAGTTGTTTCGGCGAATGGCCTTGTAGCGAAGAGCCTCTACCAACACCTTAAGAGGCTTTCGCTAGACGGCTGGATTAAGGGTCGGATGCAGAACGCAGTACTCCTCGACGCGGCGCGTATTGTCAGGTTCCTCTCTCTGCAGCCCTAACCATCGGTAGTCTGGGCCTTGCTCCGCTACCGGTGGTATCCTAGGTTTAAGTTTCTTTTATAATATTTTTAGTAGACTGTATTTTTATTAGTTTTGTGAAAGTATTGTAAAAAAAATTAAATTTAAGAAGTAAAGTGAATAATGAGGTAATACACGGACCAGATCCGCCCAAAGTCGGGATGAATGGCGTAAGAGGGAGGAGAGGAGGCTTATGCCCTGCAGTGGGTTGGATGAGCTGCATGTGATGATGATGATGATATAATAATGTGCTTTAGGTACGTCTAATGTAGAGAAACCACAGTATATAATAATTTAAAAATAAAACATATGATCGTAATAAAAACACATATATTTTGCTTTTTATATTTTACCAAAAGTTTTTGGATAGTCCAACAAGGCAGTCTGCGGGTTCGTTCACATACGATAAACAAGCTCTGCGCCCGGATTCACCCGCGCTTACACGTAAGGCCTTTTGGTTCCGCGCCCGTCACAGTGGATCTGTCTTTAGGAATCTAAATAAAACTAATACATGTTAACGATATAGGACAAGTTTTATGGAAATACTTTGCAAACTTCACGATAACTGGAAAAACTAAAAATAATTGCTTGACAATTTTTGAATACACAATTAGCACACATGTAGAACTCGGTGTATTAAGTGAAACAAATTAACGATAAACCAACATTAATAATTATCATGTTTTTAAATGTAATCAATCGCTTACATCAAACAACGAGTTAATTTAGAAAATAACAATTCATATGGTCAATAATAATTCTCTAAAGCAACAACGCCTAACAAATAAGAATCACAAGAACCAAAATTTCACTAAACAATACATAAAAGCATTAAAACGAATATAAAGTTCAGCACAAATCTATAGGATTTGCTAGAGATTTACGAAATGTTTATTTATGCGTAACAACAGGCTTCATATATGCAAAATAGGCAAGTCTATCTTATTTGAGTACTGCAACGAGCTTTAAGGCGTAAGCATGCAACCGCTTTACGTACTACGTAATACTTTCGTGGTGTTCTTACATCGTAATTACTTGCACTCACAGAAGAAAAATATTAAAAAAAAATGTGTCTGAGATCACACCGATTGCACCGCATATTTATTGAACATTGCGAGTTGAGTAGTTTCGTTACTTCAATGTAACTTGAATTTAGTTTATAAACAATACAAGACTGTATACAGATATTGATTAAATAAGCTAAATAATATGTTAACATTCAACATAGCAGTTTGTAATAATCAAGATTATTAGACAGATCCACTAATCAGGCACCATAGGGTTGGATTAAAAACAAAACCAACTTAATTTCGCTTTAAAACAGCGCCTTCCACTTCTGCGGCCAACATTCTTTCCCAACACAACACCATACGAATAACCATATAACAACAAACGAACAAAGACAATTCAAAAAAAATGTGGGCCGACAGAAGGGCTATATAATCAACTCGTACGCTTTACGATAATTTCCGTTTGAAAAATAGACTAACAGCTTTTTGTAATATAGAATTTGTAATATTTGTTTTGAACAGTCGTTTTGAGGGGGACTTATAAACAAATTCGAAACGGATCACACAAGCGTTGTATGTCGATATGGCAGTTTTAACACTTTGACTGCTGAGCCGTTTTGCTTGTCTAGCCACGGGTGCGGCTCTGCACGCTCCATAGTGTTTTTCCATACAACAAACACAGCAGTTGTGTTTTGGCGCACTCGCGACAAGTTGTGAAAAAACACAGACGCTGTTTTTTATAGCTTCATGCGGGCGCGGGAAAACACATCCGTTATGTTAGCGCAGGTTACGTGCCGGCTGCGTGGCGAAACACAAACGTGTGTTTAACGCGGCGCTACTACAGTGCGGCTCACACAGACGGCACGCCATTGCTGGAAAACACACGGTCCGTAACAGTGCCTAAATGTAAAAAATACCGGTGCAGCAGCCAATGTGTTAATTACACAAGAATTTGCCGCACCATCTAGAACCATAGGCAAGTCCTGTGGAGCGCTGCACTAATTTTGGCATTCAGTAATAACAGTTTTCATTTTAATATTCGCAGTGATTTCACTGGCTACAGTACTTTTGCTTCAATGGAATAAGTACATATATTTAGAAAAATAAATTATGATGACCGTTAAGTTATTTATAAATCCTCACCTTTAAAACATATTTTATAGCTGAGCATGAGAATTGAATATATTCTAAATTGGCTTTGGCCCGCGGGTTATCACACATTATATACACATATATATAAGTATGAGGAGCATAGGACAAGCATTAACTTAAAGCTCGACTTATATTGGTTTAGAAGGACGTACAAACTACTGTGATCAGTAAAACTATAATTATGGCCTGATTTATACATCTGAAATACTTCTATACAGCTTTCAGCCTTTACTAGTTTGAATTCCTAATACTTTCCTTTAACAAAAAGACGAAATGACTTAAAGTAAACAGATTTCTTTAAGTAACAAACCACGTGTATAAATATCAGAACAACTCTCAATAAATTGTTATTCGTACTTAGGCTACACGGTGATCTGGATTGGGGTTAGGATCATAAAAATTAAGGATCACGATCTTTCGTGTAAGATGCCACGGATCATGATCCCGTCTGTTTGCGACGTTGATCTCGCGAGGAGAAAGGTAACAAGTTAACAAGAAAAGTCATAGAATAGTATTAAATATTAGCTCAGAAGTAACCCGATCCCTTACCCTTAGAATCGATGAGCAAAACGGAAGATTAGATTCAACCGAGTAACTCCCGTTTCCCGGGTGCTTTCGCTTTTATAATGTTGGCAGGACGTCCGTTGATATCATCAGTCAATTTACACGATCATACTAATAGAGTATTCATTAAAAAAGAAAGACAAATTCGGGGAAATTAGCGGGTGATAATGAACGACACTGTCACACTAATTAGCGATATAAACCAGGCCATTATTGCGAAAGCTATCTATAGTGAATAGCGTGTTGAAGCTTCAAACACATGTATGTATCATAAGTTATACTCAATGCTCATAGTCATCTATAGATATAGCACTTTGATATATTTCAGCGAACTGATTGCATCATTGTTCAGGTTTTGTACTTGCCACTTACTACGCTATTTTTGATATTAATTTGCTAGTCAGCAAGGTTCATTGCAACAATAGCAATCAGGCCTCCAAGTAATTTATAAATTTTGATATAGTCACCAGTTACTAAATATCCAACATATATTTTGTATTGATATTCTCTCATGATATACCGATATAATATGTATAATACACAATTGGATCTCCTATTATTTATTAATTACCTAATTTTATTACCATTTTTCATATTATTAATAAAAAAATCACAATCGGTAACAAGACAACTCAATAATTATGAAACAGTCTAAGAGTTTTGCTTTTTGCCTTATTTGGAATTTTTTTTAGAAAGGATGGTGGATCGGTTTTGAGAATGTACAATGAGTTCAAATACGTAGGTGAAGTTCATAGTTCCAAGAGTTCATAATGTAGGAGGAATCTTGAAAATTTGCCTTCTAAAAATGTAAGCAATAGGATTTTTGAGCATCAGGAAGTGTACGCGAGGTGAAAAATGAAACTAGGACTTTGGTATCAATCATAGAGCTTAGATAAGAAATTAGAAATTTTCTTTGAAGGTTACGAGTCAATTTTATTGACAATGCAACCAACCGCAGCATGAAATTGTCAGTCGGGTAAGCTCTTGAAACATGAACCACACATCCAAACACAAACAAATATTTGGAATAACGCTACATAGCATTAATATCACAACAAAGTGAGACGATCCACCTCTAAAAACAAATGTTGTTATCCACCTAAAACGAATACAAAATAAATACGTGACTAAAAGTGGACACATGACTATTAAAATACTAAATAAAATTCTGTTAAACTAAAAAAGATAATCGAAAAAGTGTCCGGTGCGGCCGCGCGGTGTCCATTGAGCGCGCGCGGGGCTAAACAATTATATTCATCAACATTTTCTCTCAACATTCGTTTCCTACCTACATTAGCTAACTTACATACTGTATGTACATATTCGAGCACATAGATACTCTATATACAATGGGATACGCTTACAATACTAAAGTAAGGACACTTGGAACAACACGGTGACATCGGAGACGTTTTGGCACTAGACAGAACAGTCTGACTTACGACCAGCCCCCGCCCGGACGAAGCAACTCGCAGTCTTTGCGCGCATACAATTCTAACACACATTTGAACAACAAACCGTATGCCGACAGACGTAAAGTCGTAAATCCTTCGCTTCACGTGGCGAGAATCGGTATAATATATCACAGGGTCACGTCAGTCGATCACCACGTACGGTAAAGCTATGAGTTCACCCAGGCGAGCGCACTCGTGCCACTCGGTGAAGTTGGTCGGCCTCGGCGGGCGGCCCAGATCGTCCCGCTCGGTTTCGACCTCCGCCCGGTTCATGGCCTCCTCCAAAACCTCGATCGCCTCGTACTCGTCCTCGGGGAGGGTGACGACGGGCGTCGAGTGCATCTGGTCGTAGTCGTAGGGCACCTCGTCCGCCGTCCACCGGCAGAAGTCGTACAGAGCCTGGCCGTTCATTTCCTCTTTCGTCCTCTCGACCGTTCTGTGATCCTGGTGTTTCGTCTCGAAAGAGTCCTCCACCTCCATTTCGGTCACGGCCACGCCCTTAGTGAACTGGGTCTCCTCCTCGGGCGACAATATGGGCGCCTTGAGCCTCTCGCTCGGCTCCAGGCTCGGAACACTGATCATTTCCGCTTCAACATTGACACACTTAACGTCTACCTTTCCTTCCACATCCTCACTTTCACTTTTGTCTTCACTATCTAAAATCTCCTCCTTGATGCAAACCGCCTCCTCCTTTGAGTCGTCTACCGGGTAGGGTCGCAGAGGGGGCGGGGAGGGCGGGGGCGGGAGCTCGGGCGGGCTCGGCGCGAACTCCGTCCACGGCAGATGCGTACAGAGAGGCACTTTGGACATGTTTTTGACGCAGTAGTCGTCCGCGTAGTCCGAGTACTTGTACAGCGGCACGACGCTGGTGAAGAGGCCGGGCCGCTCGGGCTCCGTGGGGCGGCGCACGGCGTACTGGTGCGGGTGCGGGGGCGCGCGGGTGCCGTTGACCCCGGGCAGGTAGGCGTGGTGCAGCGCCAGCACGTGCAGGGGGTGAACCTCGGTGCGGCGCGCCGCGGGGCACGCGGCCTCCGCCTCCCCCTCCGCGCCGCACGTGCACTCGGGGTACTCGCGCGCGTCCTCCAGCGGCGGCAGGGGGGAGGGCGCGGGCTCCGGCGCGGGCTGCGGCGCAGGGGTCGGGGGCCGCGGGGTGCCGCCGTTCCGGAGCGGGGACCCCGCGGGGACTGGACTCGCTGGAAATTAGGAAGTACTTATTTAGACTATCACATAATTCGTGACAGTTAACTTTGGATTGCAAAATCTTGTACAGCACTGCACCCGAACTAATCAAGACAGCGACCTTAGCTTTTTACAAATTACTAACAATCGTTACGGGCAACAGCTATGCTTATCATCAGATAAATGACCTGCTCATCTCGGTCCAATTAAATGTTCAGTAATTAAAAATACGAGTAAAAATACTTTTTAACAGTAACATTATTACAGGAACATTATTGTTTACACATAACTTGACACTTACATATTTGGCAACCGTGGTATTACTCCAGGCGCGGACTCTGGCCTTTACAAATGTTATAATAGATGGTAACATACGGTCAGGTTCTATGAGCATGACGTCGGGAGAGTGCGGCGACGCCGGCGAGGCGGGCCGGGCACCGCGGGACTGGATCTGCTCTAATAGCTCCTTCGTGGTCTTGACCTGTGGGATATAGAGGCCTCGAGTTGAGTTACTGCAGAACGAGCTTCGAACGGACTCAATAGTAAGTTTGTAACTCTTTAGAATAGTAAATTGAACGTTAGAATTGTAATATGTTTTTCCAGAAACATAGGGCGCTTGCCCGCACTGGGATTTAAACTATCAACTGTCACTCATCCGCTTGGAATGCGAACATTCTCCCACTAAATGACTAGACTATCACGTTAGGAAGGGGGTTTGTCTTTGATTTACATATTTTTGATGATATGGAAGACATCAGCATTATTTATTTGTTATTCCTCTCACAAATTCCTTATTTTAAAAACTGCTGCTCACAAATGACAATAAAGAAAGTAGACCAAAACACGCACAGGAGACACGGCCACATACACTGCCCTGCTCGAGCTGTTCTGACGTCACATGGGCCGCCATGTTTATTCGACATTTAGCGGGCTATAGCGAACCTTCTTGTCACCAGCCTTAGGGATCCGGTTGACGAGCGCCGTGTAGGGGTCGAGCGCGCCCTTCCGGCAGCCGTTGCGGCGCCGCTCCGTGCCGTTGCGGTCCCGCCACGGCGCCGGCGCCGGCGCGGGCGCGGCGGCCGGCGCCGGCGCCGTCGCCGTCGCCTCCGCGCCGCTGCCAGCCCGGCTGTGGCCCCTGGGGGGATGCAAACAATACTGAAATTGTACGTTATTATTAGGTTGACTGGAAAACTTGGCCATGAATCTCTATCTATTGGCGAAAACTGATTAGATATTCCCAACACAAGTTTCTAAGACTGCAAACATAGGTGCCGCAATGAAATCTCTTCGACAAGTTTCGTTACTCACCGTCTCTTTTTGGGTTTTTTGTCTCTTTTCGCTTTTTTCTCATCGAATAGGGGGTCTGGAGACAGCGGCCTCTTTACAGCTGTAAGAAAATATTACAATTTAAAATAAATAACTGACTAAATAAAATTAACCAAGGGTATGAATAGATGATGCAAACATATTCCAGATTGTTTTTTTTTATAGACGTTCATAACTCATTCAAATGATAGTGCGCGCCAAGCTTGTCTATAAAAGCTGCAGCGCCACCCATAAAAATCTTCCGCGGCACTGCACGGTGCGCGTCACCCTGAGTCAGAAGTGGGTTTATTCATAGCTCTCATCAACCTCTAACAAGTATGATCTTAAGGTGGTGTGATGATGACGACGATGATGATACGTACGTGGTGTCACAGGTGTGTGTGCATTGGCGAGCGGCGAGGGCGTGGGCGCGGGCAGAGGCGCGGGCGGCGGCGGGTCGTCGTCCACCAATATCACGTCTTGGGAGTCGGATTCGTAGCCGCCCCACGCTGTGGAGGGGTGACGTCGTTACATTGGTTTCATATCATCTAATCTAACCCACGCGAGACAGGACGACAGCAAACACTGTTTTAACCGACTTCTAATAAGGTGGAGCTTCTCAATTTGGTTATATTTCTTCTTTTTTTTTTGTTACCTTAGAACTCCGTCATTTTAAAAGATTTATTTTTATTACGGTAAAACCTTTTGAAGTCGATTTTTTTAGTTGTTAGAATTATGTTATCTTTCTGATAGGTAGCAAGCTTGGCTAATTCTGCCCTTTTCGATGTTTCAAACAAACTCCACTTCAGGAACAATGGGCTTGACGTCGACAAAATTAAAAAACATAATCCTCCTTCGGCCGTCGGGTAAAAAGGGAGCCATTAGCCTCCAGCAGGAAGTCTGTCGCCAAGCTATGACGTTATGGAGCTATGGAAAGATGGCGGAATGCGCGGATTAGTCGGTACCAACCCTTATAAAGGCGTGATCTACTCACCCGGGCGCGACCGCGGCCGGGGACTCGGCACCGCCGGACTCACGACTTGCTGGAAACATTATTGCACTAATCAGACAGTCGTTTCACTATACCTCTGATTTGTTAAGTTTAATTGGGACAGGGGATTCAAAATAGTGGCGGTAAGGCTGGCCCGCTTGGGACACTTTCCCCAGGACACCCTGGGACAGGAGATTCAAGATAGTGGCGGTAAGGCTGGCCCGCTTGGGACACTTTCCCCAGGACACCCTGGGACAGGAGATTCAAGATAGTGGCGGTAAGGCTGGCCCGCTTGGGACACTTTCCCCAGGACACCCTGGGACAGGAGATTCAAGATAGTGGCGGTAAGGCTGGCCCGCTTGGGACACTTTCCCCAGGACACCCTGGGACAGGAGATTCAAGATAGTGGCGGTAAGGCTGGCCCGCTTGGGACACTTTCCCCAGGATACCCTGGGACAGGAGATTCAAGATAGTGGCGGTAAGGCTGGCCCGCTTGGGACACTTTCCCCAGGACACCCTGGGACAGGAGATTCAAGATAGTGGCGGTAAGGCTGGCCCGCTTGGGACACTTTCCCCAGGACACCCTGGGACAGGAGATTCAAGATAGTGGCGGTAAGGCTGGCCCGCTTGGGACACTTTCCCCAGGACACCCTGGGACAGGAGATTCAAGATAGTGGCGGTAAGGCTGGCCCGCTTGGGACACTTTCCCCAGGACACCCTGGGACAGGAGATTCAAGATAGTGGCGGTAAGGCTGGCCCGCTTGGGACACTTTCCCCAGGACACCCTGGGACAGGAGATTCAAGATAGTGGCGGTAAGGCTGGCCCGCTTGGGACACTTTCCCCAGGACACCCTGGGACAGGAGATTCAAGATAGTGGCGGTAAGGCTGGCCCGCTTGGGACACTTTCCCCAGGACACCCTGGGACAGGAGATTCAAGATAGTGGCGGTAAGGCTGGCCCGCTTGGGACACTTTCCCCAGGACACCCTGGGACAGGAGATTCAAGATAGTGGCGGTTAGGCTGGTTCGCTTGGGACACTTTCCCTAGGACGCTCTAAAATTTTTACGCTGCAGTGTGGTGTTTTTTCTATGGCACAACTGTTCCAATGGAGATGATTCTAAAAGGTTGGGGTGTTGTCGTCGTTGAAACCAATCATGTATGTCAGTTGTATAGTTCTGATTCCCAAGTGTGACTAATTACCCAACTTACCCCATGTCCCCAAGAGACAGCAATGGTCTCATGTCCATTCACAATTTCCCCAAGTGTGAGCAATGTCCCCAAATCACCCTATATCTTTTAAAGTGGGCAATGGACTTACGTATATCTAATTTCCCCAATGTGGTGACTGTCCCCAAATGCAGTGAGTATGTACTGCAGTAGGCTGTGTATGGAGGGGGGGGGGGGGGGGGGGAGTAGGGGGGACGTATAAGGGAATGGTAGGAGCTAAAAGTGTAGACTTACCCGTTGTAGTGCAGGTGATGTGAGCGGAGTACCGCCCAAGCGACGCACTGCGCGCTCGGCTGACGAACGGTTGGACCCTGTGGGGTAAATACAACATAACTTGGGGTAAACTTCAACACTTTACTGTCGACGGCCTCCGTGGCGTAGTAGTTGACGAGTCGAAATCGTAGCGTGAGGTTGCGGGTTCGATTCCCACAGAGGGCAGTATTTGCTCTGAGTCTCGGCATTTATAGGACAATGATTATCGTACTTCCCGATTCTCTAGATACAGGGAATCCTAGTAAGAAGTCAGGATTTGCGCATGTATTCGTGACGCGTTATTGCAAATCACAAAAATTATTCTTTGCACTGGAGAACTTCTGTGTTCTGTGTTTCTGTATACTGGAGAAATAAATCAGTAATAAAAAAAGCACTTTAATTCAGATTTCTTTAGGTACTCAATAACGCCGAAACGACGGAGCGGATTTCGATTAAACTTCGTACAAATATAGACTATATTTGAGGTTGTCACAAAGGATATTATTCAATCCCAATATTTGAAACTAAAAGAGTGAAAAAGTTTATAAATCAGTTGTACACAGCCAGTAGACTTATAATTGTGAAACGTGTAATTGGTGTAAGTAAACCGTTTTAATTATACAAACAAATGTTTATTTTATGATATAAAAGCTTGCAAATACAACGACACATTTTCTTGGCTTCATCTTAATTTCAAACTACAATTACGTAACTACAATATCCAATTCGTCAACACTGTAAACGGTGCGTAAATCAATCTATCACGACGTTTCGCCAACGCGTTCGTGACCCCATTCTGACTGAGTGGCAATATTCAATGAGGTATCGAAAATTAGTCAGTTATTGTGTACCGCTTCACCGTCGCACTCGAACACTTGTAGACAAGTTAACTAATTGGTTTGTATACTTGTGAGCTAGTTCACTTATAGCCTCGTTCACTTATAGACTAGTTCACTTATGGACTCGTACACCCATAGATTAGTTCACTTATGGACTCGTACACCCATAGATTAGTTCACTTATGGACTCGTACACCCATAGATTACTTCACTTATGGACTCGTATACCCATAGACTAGTTCACTTATGGACTCGTACACCCATAGACTAGTTCACTTATGGACTCGTACACCCATAGACTAGTTAACAATTTCACTGCTGAGCCGTTTTTCGTGTCTAGCCACGGGTGCGGCTCTGCACACTCCATAGGTTTTCCCATAGAACAAACACAACAGATGTGTTTTCAGCACTGAAGCTGTAAACTTATGAGTTCGTACACTTGTGGACTAGTTGATTTACCAGTGTGGCCGGGAGAGTCGACGGTGGGCATCAGCAGGCCGCGCCATCGCTTCAACAGCACCTTGGCCCGCCGTGCCAGCGTCGGGTCGGTGGTCTTGCGTCGGAACTCATTCACGTATTTGCCCAGTCGGGTGGTCTGCAATGAAATTATGATACCGTTACTTATTTAGACTGCGACTAGATATAATACTACACTAGAAAGATGAAATTTGTCTGGAAGAAATCGCTTTCAGCAATTAGACCGCCCATTGTACTACCCTTGTTTACCTATTGTAATTCGTCTGTACTGTGTTTATTTTTGTTTCTGGTGTACAATAAAGAGTTTTTCTATTCTATTCTAGAGTATAGCAATTGAAGTCGCTTTAATTGTTAAAATGAGGTTATGGTTTAAAAAAGAAAGTTAATTTTGAATTTTTGACATGTCTGTCGTATTATCCAATTTATTAAGTCATCTAAAATTCACGTTCATTAAATTATTTATTTTTCAATTGTTATGACGTTAAGAAGTGAATACAAAAATTGATTACTTTAAAGTTTAGTGATAAATGTTTGCATTCCGATTCTGATATACACTTTAAACTTTCAGAACCGGTGTTTAGGGCACGGATACGCTGCCGAGTGTGGGAGAGGCGGCGGGCGTAGCGGACAGCGGGCGATAGAGCGTTCTACAAGTGGCCTCAGTAAACAGTCTAATAAATGATTGTGAGCCGGACGAAAATCACATTAACACTTTCGCTGCTGAGCCAATTTACCATGGGTGCGGCTCAGCACACTCCATAGTGTTTTACCATACACCAAACACAACGGTTGTGTGTTCCCGCGCTCGCGGCATGTTATGAAAAACACGACAGTTGTGTTCTCAGCACTGAACGTGTTAACATGTCTAAACTTCAGAATACTAAGCTAGTATGTACAAAACAAAAATAGAACGCCCCATTCACTCGCTCCACCGTACGCTCATCTCCGAGGCCGCACCCTTATTTCTTCTATCAGTATATTAGATTCAATACATAACATTGTTGTCTAGCCGGCAGGAAAACTGGTGACAGATGAGGCTTTCATTCTGTTCCGATAAGTGCATACGCTTGTATTGTCATTTACACAATTTATAACAAAGAATAGTAGTGACTACATAATCCTAAACATTGAGGCCATACACACAGTGCTGTATGACATCGCGCCATTCATATTTATTAGTCAACTAGTCTAATAAGCGCACAAATTAATATCAAAATACAATTTGACGTTTCGTTTTGTTTTACGGCGAGATAATATCACAATTATTATTTGCAATATATTCTTTTTATTATCCTTTTTTTATCTAACATCTATATTTATCTATCTATATATATATATATAAAACTCAAAAAGTTCTGCACCGATCGAGCTGAAATTTTAGCATGATGTATAATCCGCATCAAGGATTGTTTTTATCTATTTTTTTCATCAGTGACATATCAGCGAATGTGCGAAAGTGCCACAGCCAAGTGTGGCAGGGTACAGCGAGTTTGTTAATATATTTTGGTCAACGATTAAGACATACTGGCTATATGAGATTAGACCTGACACATCCCCAGGATGACGAGCGCAGTGCAATGCTATAACTGATAGTTCTAGGAGACACTGCAGCTGTTATGGGCAGGCGTGGCGCTTATCATCAGGTGAGCGACTTGCTCGTCTCGTTAGTAACACAAAAAAAAAATGTGCCGAATCAGACCTGCTACTGTCTAGTAAATATGAATTCATTTCGCGAAAGTTTAATAAAATCTATTGCTCCATCATCTCGCCACCTGATCTGATCGTACTATATCAGGGATATCTCACTAGGAGCGGTAAGGCCACCTAATATGACAAAAATTAAAACTTTTTTCGAAAGGTAATATAGACACCTTGATTTGTAGGGGACATAATACTAAAATATTTTACTAATAGTAAAAATGTATGGAGCTAAACCAAATATAGTACAGCTATTTTCTCCATACATTTTGAATATAAGTAAAGGATCAAACAATAAGCTAACTATTAGTCGAACAGTTTCACTTTCTTACCTCCAACAGCTCTTTTGTAATATTGAATGTCTCCAAAATGGATATAATTTCGTTAACGGTTTGCATGTCGACCACCTGAAACAGAAATGAATGAAAACTTAGCACAATAGCAATTCACAAAGCTCGAGTTTCAAAAGATGAGTCATACATTTCGGTAGTAAATGTGGTTGTATAGTGGTAGGTCTCTTTTTCTTTATTGCAGAATTGGCAAGCATTTGAACGCCTCGTCTGATGTAAGTGAAGACGCCATTGACTGAAAGCACGCTTATATAGAATGAACCTTTTGCAAGAGTCCACGTGGGGAAATACCACTACCGTTGCCAGAAATTCATCCGCCAAGCAGTGGTGTGCAAACATTACTGTGTTCCAATTTGAAGGATATTTACAGGACAGAAACTTAAGAACGAATGTATCAGGGCGACGAGTTACGACCGCAGTGCAGTGCAAGATTTTGTAATGTTAAGTATGTGCTGGGTGACACTGCAAAAGTTTTGCAGGCGTGGCGTTTACCGCGAGATGAACGACCTGCCGATCTTTTTACTCGGTAGTATAAAAAAGATTTTCAGTTAAAAACTGAGGCTTATATAGCGCTTTTGTAGATATAGTTTCATGTCTGATAGAATCCTAACTAATATTACAAATGCGAATGTGAGTTTGTTTGTTTGTTACGTATTCACGCCTAACCCACTGAACCGATCTTAAAAATTCTTTCACCAATGGAAACCTATATTATCAGCGAGTAGCATAGGCTATATTTTATCTCCGCATTCCCACCGGAACGGGAACTACGCGGTTGAAACCGCGGGGCGCAGCTAATACCCAATAATTCAGGGTTACAGACGAATCGCGAACCATGATTGCGTTAAGGACAAATCAATAAATATTGCCGAGACGATAGATCGCATAAAAACCGTCGATACTCGATGTCGGACCAAAGTCGAAGATGTAGTTGTGCGAATTGCCAGGGGCCCCATTTCTCACGCAATAGACATGATGTCGAATTGAAACAACGTTGAGACAATAAGCAGCAAGTATGTTTAAAAAGTCCACAGCCAGAAAAGGTTCTGAAGACATCGTAAATTATGCTGGGGATTGAAGGCTCTGTGTGTATGTGGCTATGTCGGAGAGTAACACTGGACTGGAAAGGCTTGAATAAAGGGGGCCTTTATCAGCTGGTAAAACTTTTTAAAACTGTAGCCTGCCTGCATCGAGCTTCGTTAAGTTACGCTGCCTTCACCCCTTACGAACAGCGAAGCGTCCACACAAGCGTAGAATGTTATTCAACTCTTAAATTAAATAAATAAAATTACTGATTCACTTCTGGATATCTAGAATGGGTATTTACCAATCCTTCGGCACTGCTCCCTACACGGAATAACTGAAGCAAAACGGAAGATTGTTTGTCTAACTAAAAGGCTTGCCATTTTATAATATCCACCCTTCGCCGCTGCTCCCTACTCTAGAGTTACTGGACCAAAACCGGTGTTTAAGTTGATTGCCCTAAATTGCATACTTAGAAACCTAGAAAGAGGAAGTTTGATGTTATGTTGGGACTTTAACAAATAATGTATTATTTGCGAAGGAAACAATGTCTGTAGGTACAATTTGTCAGAAACATTACATGCAACAGCGGTGGTAGCCTATTGGGTGAACGTCCGCCTTTCAAGGAGAAGGACGCGAGTTCAAATCCCAGTGCGGGCACGTACCTGTTTGCGTGTGTTTCGGTGTAGGAAAAAATTGTGAGGAAACACAAAATACTAATATTTTACTCTACTCGACAATTAGGTAGACATGTTATCCACCAATCCGGGACGGGCTCCCGTGGTGGATTATACCCTAACTCTACTCACGAAAGTGAAGGGAGACCCGTGCTCAGCAGTGGGACGATATGGGTTGAATATAATAAAAAAAGATTACATGCAACAAAAACAATTTCAAACAATTTTCAATGTAGCTTCACATTTCTATCGATCTTACATTGTTTCGTAACAAATCGAAGGAAATACTAAAACAAACAAAATAACAATGTAATCAGCCATTGTGATAGCGTTGGACTATGGAATTGCAAAATGAATGAATGAAATTTCTCATTCATGGATCCAATAAGGAAAGTCTACATGAGGAATGATTGGACCGATGTTAAAGGGGCACTCACTTAGTTTAATAAGTACGGAATAACACATTGATAAATTAAGGAAAAGGCTTAAAAATTTAAGCGTTGCAATACATAACTGCTATCAAATTTTATAAGAAAAACAAAAAAGAAATAAAATAAGCATGCTGTAAAAAGCATGTATATTCTTTCATATTAATTTTTCAACCATTGTGCTCTCGGATAGGCTATTTTAGTAGAAATATTGTGGTGACAGAATGATCAAGCTAAACTGCTACGGTGAAATGAAGCAGACCTATTGACTTATAAAGGCTGAAATTCCCATCTTTTCATTGAAGATTGCTGTCACAAATTTTCTTTCTAGCATTTCAACAACCGCTTTCATTAGAAATTATACTCTTTTAACTTGTACGCTGTGTAATCACAGATCTGACCAGAAAATAACTCAAAATCTATTAAGTATCTCTGTAAATGCACCATGCGAGAGATCAATGGAATAGATTTCTTTTAAAAGCCAGAATGTAGCTTTGAACTGAGGAAATTCAGCATAACATAATATTTATGATACAAATAAAGTTTTAGAGTAATATGTTCGCTAACTTAAGGATGGTCACGAGTACACCCCGGGTTACCCATGGTCATGGCACCTGCAATGGTACTGAAATATTATGAATTCATAACAAACATGGTAAATATCCCTATACTATTGACAATACTAACATAATTATCTTGCATAGAGCGAAGCAATCAATCAATATGGCACATTGGTGTGTCAGTTGAAAGGTTGTGATGCAAGAGTTGTTTTACAAGATTGCGTAAGCATTGAAGCTTTGAATGCACAGGTAAATAGATTGGGCATATTTTTTGGAATGGTGGATGAGAAGAACAGAGATAAGGTTGTCAAAAAGGCGAAATTATGATGGATTCTGGACTGAAAAGAGTGCCGTGCACATTAGGAAGCCTATACCCAGCAGCTGGTTGACGTAGGCTGATAGTTTGTTGCTGCTGTTATTATCTTCGGATAGCCAAACATCATAATCCTGGCATATCATCATTCATGGAGTCATAATTATTTGTACCCATCGTTAATAATTTGTATAAAAATATAATTAATGATATTATGTACTAATAATGATAATAAATGTTTCTATTCTATTCTATCCAAGTAGCTCAAAATGTAAGGAAATGTGACATGAAACAATTGAACGCCCATCAAGTTGTGATTACAGCCTATCCTCTCTCTTTTCCAAAGAAGCTTGAAGAAGTTGGTATGTTAAAAGCTAATGACAATGTACTTTACTTTATTTTGGTGTCTCAAAGTTTATCAAAACTCAATTACATTGATTTAATAAACAAAATATCATTTGTACTTGCAGTCACCGCAAGAGCTCAATGAATTTTTACATTTACCTTTCAAGAATTTGACATAAACTAATAGGTATGCTATAAATATGTTAATTCTCACAATGATATTTGAGTCTTTGCTATACACATTGAATAAGCAACTTCATGGTTTCGAAGGCAATTGGATACACGCTTGTAAAACAATACATGGTTACTGATAAGACATGGTTCTTGGTACTCTCCACTGAAATAGTAGAAACGTGTTTTGGAGCAAAGCTGAGCAACAACTAAGGTTTAAGTAAGTTCCAGTAAATATTGTACTATAGGACTGTGGTAAGTGTTTGACATATCAAAGCTATAAATGAAAAAGTAATGTTTCATCAGTCAATTACTGATTCATCATCATCATCTCAGCCCCTATCCACCCACTGCTGGGTATAGGCAAATACAGATTGCAAAGAGTTAATTTAGCCATTAGCCCCTAATGGGGTGGCCCTGTTTAGAAGAATATCATTTAATTTGCTAGCTATGTATAAACAACTGTAAAGCCAAACTCAACGTAAAACAAATTACTCTGGCTTTTTTATCGTTTGTAAAAATATTCGGTTCAAAAATTTGAAGCTTTTTAGGTTATTTTATCCATATCAGAGATGATGAAGTGAAAATATATGTAGATATGGCCTTAACACTTTTGACTGTTGAGCCTATTTTCTTGTCTAGCCACGGGTATGGATCTGCACACACCATAGTGTTTTTCCATACAGCTAACATGACAGTTGTGTTTTCAGCAGTGAATGTGTTAACTCCGCAGAAGTTATTAAATGAATGTAAGATGTTTACATCTTTTTGAATGAGGACACCTGATTCTCAAGTACCTCATGCAGCTATACTGTACCAGAACTGTCTGGCTTGTTAATCCTATCACTACATATCAACAAAAATGGCCCATCTCAGGGCTCAATGGTTAAAACAAACATAAAAGAAGAAGAAAGTTGCCGAATATTTTGCCGTTCATTTTACCACATTCAGAAATCATACAAATAAGGCCCCAAACAATAAACTGAATTCTCTGAAAAGTTTAACAACAATTCATGATGTAATCAAGCAAACTTGATATAATTCCTTAGTATTAATCATTGTGATAAGAATGTGGTTATACCAAAACAATTTGATTCCTTCCACGTAAGAGTTGACACTAAATATTATTTTTAAAACTGAAGAAAGGAGGAAAATCATTTCCTAAAGTGTATTTCAAAGTTGGAAAAACATTTAAACTTGCTCATCATTGGTAGAAAATTTGCTTTCCTACACTGCGGGGGGGTGCGGGCTGGCCTCAGTGAAAATACGGGCTGTTTCAGCCGGGAATCGGATGGTCTCCTGAGGTTGTCGAGGGGTAGCAGTAGTTATGTGTATAAAAATGCGGAAAAAGACTACGTACCAATCTAGCACCTCAAGGGGGTCCGTCTCCAGCTACTGTCCATCCAAGTTATCACCCACAGTTCCGTTTTGCCGGCCGGCACACGTGAAATCACGTCACTGCACTATCGTTGCGGTTTGTTTACACAAGCGAGCGGGGGTGAGTTCGACAAACGAGATTCCTATTATAATAAATGCGGGGGATGAAAACACGACACGTTTAATGTTAAATTACGTCGTCGCGGAGCGGAGCATGTGCGATGCGGCGCGTGTGGATTTCGAACTGACCGTTGGAGTGACACAACACGATGCACTTCACTCTTCCGGCACAGATGCGTAAATTGATGCGTTTTGTCTATTAGCCACAGAATATACACATAAAAAGAGCCATCCCCCCGGCCTTCAGGAGTTAAAGAAGACTCCTGAACCAACAAAGAGAGAATGATCACCTAAATTGTGTTATCTAATGTCTAAGGATGCGGAAGCGGATGCGGAAGTAATCCGTCTAATAAAAGATAGGAAAACTTGAAAGATAAAAATAAACTATGACTAAAATTGCGGGTGAAAAATGCGGGGAGGGGTTAAGAATGTAGGTTATTGAGAAGGTAAAACACATAGTTTTACAACAGGGCGAACATAGGTACCATTCTTAGTGCGCACCGTTACCACTCTGACGATTCCGTCAGATGAAGGATGTATATCCTCTACTATGCCTAAAGGCCATTGTAACGGTGGTGAATTTTCAGTTTTTAGCACAACGACAGCTCCTTTAGTCACCGGATTAGACTTAGTATTCCATTTGGCGCGTGTTTGTAGGGTATTAAGATATTCTTGTCTCCAACGATTCCAATATCTCTGAACAACCTGGTCAGTCAAATGTTTACTGCGGACTAAATCTGTCAATGTAGGTTTGTAACGTGAGTCATCATGAAATGACTCAAGCGGACCCATAGTCAGAAAGTCAGAAGGACAAAGTGCCTTGGGCTCTGCGGGGTCAGAACTTAAAACAGCGGTTAGCGGACGACTGTTGAGAAGCGATTCAACTTGAGTTAATACAGTAAGCAGCTCCTCATAAGTAAGCAGAACATCACCGATCACGCGCTTTAAAATCAACTTTACACTGCGGACGTTAGTTTCCCAAATGCCACCGAAATGAGGTGCACTGGGCGGGTTCAAATGCCAAGATATGCCTTGAGATATCGTTTCCTCAGCGAAGGAATCACAAAAGGCCTTGGATTTGAGAAAGCCATTCAACTCGTCCAGCTGGGCTTTAGCGCCTAAGAAGTTTCCACCATTGTCTGAGAACAACTCCAGACAATTGGAACGCCTCGAGATGAATCGACGGAAAGCGCGGAAAAATGAGTCCGCACTCAAGTCTACTGCCAATTCCAAATGAACGGCGCGCGTCACTAAACATGTAAACAAACAGATATATGCCTTTTCTTTGCGGGCACCGCGGTATCTGCTTATCAATATGTTTATTGGACCAGCGTAGTCGACGCCCGTTCGTAAGAATGGTTTAGCCTCGGTGACGCGAGAAGCGGGGAGGGGTGCCATGAAAGGCGCCTCATTACGGGGATTTACTTTAAAACATTTATTACAAAGTCGAAAGCGTTGTTTTACTGTAGTGCGTCCGGAAATTATCCAGAATTTTTGTCTCAACAAAGATAGTAATAAATGTGGTCCGGCATGTAAATATTTGCGGTGATAATAATCTATTAAAATGTTAACGATATGATCCTTTTTAGGAAGCAATATCGGATGTTTAGCGTCAAAACAAAGCGAAGATTTTTCTAAACGTCCCCCGGTGCGAAGCAAATCATTTTTTAAAAATGGTGAAAGCGGGATTAGCGATTTTGAAACCTTGCGATTGTTTGAGAGGGCGTTTATATCGTCTTTGAAATATTGTTGTTGAAGAGATTTTACAATAATATTTTCTGCATATTGTAAGTGTGAAAGTTCGATTCTATTAGAACGCGGAATTTTTCCTAAGAAGCGGTATAAATATACTATAATGCGGAGAAGCTTGGACCAAGACGATACTTTCTTAGCAAGCGTGCATAGAAATTGCGGTTGTTCATCGGTGGTGATGAAAACATTAGCGCGTTTTTTGATTTCCAACAGCTTTTCATCAGCTGTGGAGTCGAAAGTGAAGCGATTAATAGGCCACGTACGTAGATCGTCACGTGCCCAGGGCGGACCGTGGAGCCATAGCGGATGACTCAACAGTTGAGCGGGAGAAAGTCTGAATTTTAAAATGATTGCGGTTAAATCTGCCTGTAAGTTTGGCCCCGAGTGTAGAATGTCGTTTAAAGCTACTTGAGTGCTTGACTTCGCGCTAGGGTCACATACAAGTCGTAGCGGCTTTTCTGGTCGGCAGACTCCATGATGAGGGATTACATAATATTTGTTATCGGTGTTCAAAGCGGGAGCGGGGGAAACAATACCACCTTTTAAATAATCCGTCATTACCTTGTCGTATTCGCTCTTTAATGTTTTGTTAGTCTGGAATTTATGATCAAGATAAGAATAACGGCGCGTGGCTGTCGTCAAGGAATCTCCTAACAAGTGCGGGGATTTCGAAAATGGCAATGCGGTTACATAACGTCCTGAATTAACGTCGCGGTGCGTATTAGAAACATAGAAATGTTCACATTCTTGGTCAGCTGTCGACATATGTTTTTGTGTAGGTACCGACTCGAGCTGCCAAAATTTAGTAACTAAAGCCTCAATTGACTCGTCACTCGATGTAAAGAACGCGCGGTGAGTTTGATTATGTGCGGGTTTATGATTATCGGCGGGCACTGAGGCCGTGGACCCCATTACTATATATCCAAAGGCGGTTTCTAACGCGTCAGGTTGTCCTGCAGGGCCCAGCGATTTTCCAGGCCGCAAGATTTCGACAAAGACCTCGGAACCCAATAAAACGTCGATGGGTCCGGGCGCGTAAAAATGCGGGTCGGCGAGCGGTAGGTCATAAAGGTGCGTGACCGCGGAAGTGTTTAGAGAACAGCTCGGTAAATCTCCAGAGATTGTTTTAATGACTAGCGGTTGAATCTTCAAGCAAAAGTTCGGATCAAGGCGTGAGTACAATGTTAGGTCAGTAATGCCTGATATAGGCTGGGAGGTGTGACCTATTCCCATTACCGATTGATTACTGGAATCATTAAAGACACGGAGACCCAACTGTTTGCAGGCCTGCTTTGTTATAAAATGGTTTTGAGAACCATTATCGATCAAAAAACGAACTTTCCTAACAGATCCATCATTTGATTTTACGTCAGCGAGGGCTGTACCTAGTAGTACATTTTGTGATTTCCGCCCGTGACTAGCATGCGAGTAGGTATTCATACTGCAAAGTGATAAGGTTCTATCGTCTGACTTAGAAGAAGTCGAGTTACGTGAATTTTCCCTTCCGTTAGCTCCCTCACTACAGCGGGAGGTATTTGTATCGAGCTTCGACGATAAGGAATGCGGGTTTGCATAATCGGATTCAAGAAAATGTAACATACTGTGATGTTTTTGTTGACATTGTTTACATGTGTTTATGGATTTACAAGATTGAGCGGTGTGTGTTTTACTAAGGCAATTAATACAGGCGTTACAACTTTTGATGAACTTGAAACGTTCGCGGGGCGACAGTTTTCTAAAGGTCGAACATAAATAGAGATTACTGTGATCAGGTTGTTCACACAAAGAACATTTGTTAGCGGTGTTGTTGTTTACAATAAAAGAACGTACATTAGTTTTTGATGCAATTGTATTCTGGGTCTTAGAACCCGATTGGTCACCAGTACGAGTGAGGACCTTTACGCGGTCGCGGACAAATGAAATTAACCCGTTTAAGTTAGGTAATTCTACACCTCGATTCTCCATTTCAAATAACCGCGCGGACTCTTTGTCTAACTTTTGCAAAAGGGTGTAATACATAACAAAGTCGCATAGATCAGGTATGTTTAAGTTATTCAATGCTAAGTAGGCATTGGCGAATTGATCTATGAAAGATTCAAGGTTACTGGCGGTTGCGGAAGCGATCGGTTTAAGGGAGAACATCTGATCTAGGTATGTAACGGCTAGACTGCGTTTATCTTCGTATTTCGATATAAGCGCGCTATAAATCGCGTTGTAGTTTTCGGCGCAAGGAACAATACCTGTGCAGATGGATTTGGCTTTACCACTTAGTCTACCAACCAAATAATACATTCTTTCGGTATTAGTTAAAGATGCATTTAAATGTACAGCGTTATGGAATGTGGCATAAAACAATGGCCACTGAAGCCGATCTCCATTAAATTCTGGCATTTCTATCGGCTGGTCTAATTAAAGATTTAGCGGGGGTAGGTTTAAATTCTGCTTTTGGCGGTGTAAACATGGATAATTTACGTTTAATGCGGCAATACATGTCTTCGAATGATAACCAGCTTTGAGAGTCAGGTACACTTTCTTTATCTATTTTCAACAAGGTTATATTGTATTCTTTCGCGGTTGATTGGAAGTTAGTTCTTACGTCTTCTAAACTTTCAATGGAGCATAGAAAATTATCCAGGGCTTCTGGATCTTTTAAATCGCAACATGAATAGTCGTAAATTGTTTGTAGGCGTTGGAAAAATAATTCCCGTTGAGATTCTAACAATTTCAACTTCTGTTCATTCGCGGCCATTATTATGTAGGTATGTACCTATTGTTCGTAGTGGCGTACAGAGATATTGAAATTGGAATACGCTTATGTAGGTTAAGTTTTTAGCGAAATATGCGGAAATAAATATAATGCGGTTGTTATAGGAGCGTAGTTAGTGTTTTTAGTTAAAAATATTAAAGTTTCGAAGAGATTTTAGCGGATGGCAATATGACGCGTGCGCACTAACAAGGGCAAAAAAAAAAATGGCGGGGGTGTCTAACTTGAAATGTTTGTTAGAAACAGCTAATTTTCACGGAGAATCCGGTTGCTGAAGGACCATAAAATGGTAGAAAATTTGCTTTCCTACACTGCGGGGGGGTGCGGGCTGGCCTCAGTGAAAATACGGGCTGTTTCAGCCGGGAATCGGATGGTCTCCTGAGGTTGTCGAGGGGTAGCAGTAGTTATGTGTATAAAAATGCGGAAAAAGACTACGTACCAATCTAGCACCTCAAGGGGGTCCGTCTCCAGCTACTGTCCATCCAAGTTATCACCCACAGTTCCGTTTTGCCGGCCGGCACACGTGAAATCACGTCACTGCACTATCGTTGCGGTTTGTTTACACAAGCGAGCGGGGGTGAGTTCGACAAACGAGATTCCTATTATAATAAATGCGGGGGATGAAAACACGACACGTTTAATGTTAAATTACGTCGTCGCGGAGCGGAGCATGTGCGATGCGGCGCGTGTGGATTTCGAACTGACCGTTGGAGTGACACAACACGATGCACTTCACTCTTCCGGCACAGATGCGTAAATTGATGCGTTTTGTCTATTAGCCACAGAATATACACATAAAAAGAGCCAATCATAGCATTCCATTGAGGTTAGTCAAAATAGTATGATAGTGATCTACCAAAAAGACCACATGTTATCTTAGAATCCTCTTCAACATTAACATCAACCCATATCCGCCCACTGCTGAGGTTGGGACTCCCTTCACTTTCATGAGGAGGATTAGGTCATAATCAACCATGGTATTCACATACAGAATTTACAGGCATGTGGATGCCTCACAATGTTTTTCTGCACCGAAAAAGGTATTGGTAATTATCCAGATTTATCCATCATATCTGATTAGGCCAGTTTTGTTTGTGTTGTCTAACCTATAGATACCATCAATAATGTAAAGGTAGCAATCATTTATGGAAACTTTGGTTTTAAGCTACCTTGTTCGGCTGAAAGTGGTTAACATGATAAGCCCAGAATGGGTTAGCATCTTAAACATGTACACACATACAGTCATGCCTTTCAACTGTTGAGTTAGGCAGAGACTATGTCTTTCCAAGTTTCCACATGCTACGATCCCAGCAGAAAGCAGTACACCCACTTCCGACACCCTCATGTTAACAAATGATGTAAATTTAAGCATTTGCTTCAGTGGCTGGTCCAAGCTCTGTCCCAGTAGTTTGTATTGCGGAATAAATCTAAATTGAGCAGCAATTGCAAAATTTTTTGGTCTATTTGTTGTTGCTATCCAAGCAAGTAGTATTCCCGCAGGTATCAAGTTATTACTAGACATGCAATGTGCACCTGCCTCAGGATAAAGGGTTGCACTTCAATATGGAAAGTTGTTTGACTAGGTTCGGTATACTTTCTTGGGGAAGGGTGCGCAAACAATAGATTGAATCGATGTCTGAGGTCTTTGAGATAAGCAAGCTGACACATAAAAGGAATATGTAATTAATTTGACTTTTATGTAACTTACAGAGAGCTATTTGTCATTAGATAGATAAACTCTTTATTGAAACACCACAGAACAAAGAAAACTTAAAACTAGAACAAAACAAATTTTACAATTAGTGTCACAATGGGCGGTCTTATCGCTCAGAGCGATCTCTTCCAGACAACCATGCACGGAGAGGAGTAATTAAGACATCGGACGGTGGCTTTCTTTATTGGCTTTCTTTGGTGGCATTGTGTGTGTACTACTATAGACAGGGAACACATTTATTTGCTAAAGTATTTCACCTAAGATAGGAAAAAGCACATACCTTTTGTAGATGAAGATGATTGTTGAATAGTACTTGCACACTCAAGTAAGATGGGGTGATAAGGAAGAAAATACAAGGAAGACGAGGTTCAGGGCCGACTGGACCCCACATGGTCCCAGTCACACCTTTGAACTCCATCCGGTACTCACATAAGGTCGTTTGATACAATAAACGCATTTTCGGCCCAACCTCGCATTGCGAACCGTGAAATATACGGGAAAGGTCACGCGTGGCACAATTCTATACTTTCACATTGCAAAATTTTTGGCACTAGGGACGGCGCGCGAGGGACGGGGAGCGAACTAACGACGTCAGTGGCCCGCGGAGCTCGCGACGCTCAGCAACCATACACCCGAGACGTTTCCATCCCGTGACCGCACATTTCTCCAACTTTCATGTTACAACTGATATCCAAACTCATCAACGACTCTTCGCGCACCAAAGGCTACTCCTGACCGAACCTCCCAAGTGGCCAAATCGCAACATCGAATCGGGTGTCACGGGCTCGTGGACCGTTTTCGTATCTCCACTCATTTATCCAATTTACGAGCGTAAAATCTCGAAAACTTACATTGTAATTGCTATCCAACGCATTCAGAAGTCGATTCTTTAGTTCATGAACGTTATTACTCATTTATAAATGAAAATATTGAACTAAATACGACGAACGTGTCTTGGGCTGCGTCGTAATGGCGGACCGACGACTACGTATGCCCGTGCCAGGGCATTTTAGCCGAATAATTCAGCTGATATCTACTGAGGCGACGCACTCTCGTGTTTTTCCGTTTCTTTTGACGGGTCAACCTTATTTTGCCATTTTTATACACTAGATGGCAGTAAAAACTCAGAATTAATTTAACAAATAAAAGTCGTATATTGAAAAGAATAGTAAAATTCTGTATATAATTTAGCTTTGTGTATGAAAAAACAAAAATAATAAGAAAGTTATGGAAATTTGTTATGTTATTTAATTATGAAGTTCATTACGATGGCAATATTACTAAAAAAGTTTTTCACTGCTGGTAGCCCTGTCTAATTTATTTTTGACTAAATGAATACAGATGGCGCTTTAATGCAATTCCCATTATGAGAAAGATTTATCCATCTTCTCGCTCTTTTCCGAATGCATACCAGATAAAAAAAATATCTCTAGAAATAGTAGTTTGTTTAGAAACATTATTAATTTAGCATTTTAGGAATTGTGCTTTTCAGCTTAACTGAAATAATTCATTAGGACGTAATTTACAATCACCAGCCAAGTTGAGGCTCATTTAAAAGTTAAACCTCTCTGGAAATAATTTCAAGTGTATAAATGTTTTTTTTTATAAATCTAATATTCTGAAACACAGCCTAATGTAAAAAATACCATTAAAAACTAAAAACATCATGGAACACTACCAAAATGCTGCCAGCAACTCTTGATTTCCCGGTATAAATACCAATCAGAATAAATAGAAATCAGTACTTACCTACTCAAACAAACAGAGGACATGGATTTTGACGGAATCGTCATCATCGTCAATCCATATCAGCCCATTGCTGAGCACGGGTCTCCTCTCACTTTCCTGAGAAGGATTAGGCCTTAATTCATCACGGGCGCCCGGTCGGGATTGGTGTATATTATACACCAACATACGTACATGGGTATACTATACAGTATAACATACCCATGTACGTATGTTCCGTAAAATGATTAATAATTACGTATGTTTGTTTTAAAAGAAACATATTGATACATGCTGAGTATGAAATGAGCGAGTGTTGAAACAACCTATTTATAAGATTGCTACCAGAGAAACTGTATTAATTTGAATCAATGTATTACATATAAACGCTTTGTGTTATATTTTAAATTATAGCGCCCTTTTAGCAAAATAGTAGTGTGAGTGGCAAACATACGACGAACGGAAATATATGATTACTATTCGAAATGGTCACGCTGAAATCTACATTAATACCATTAATTATTAAAACTCCCAGATTTCGAAGAAGCACCATCTTATGCACCATATTACTTGTATTATTTGTTCAGATACAGAAATGTTCCGAGGAATTACTTTAGCATACTTTGCACCATGTGGATCCTGCCGCCTGAAGATATAATATTTTACTTCGCAACTTTATCGGGTATTTTTTTTTAACCAGCAGCAACACCGCCAAGGCAGAGAGTATACAACTTAAAAAAAATCAAAAGTGTCACTGTTTCGATTTGTGCGAAGTCGTGTATCGCGCTCTATTTACCTATCATGGCATAGTAAAAATATTTGCATAGCCGAGTCAAAACTGCAATCGTAATCGTTATTCGCTAGCGCTCGGTCGGCATCTACGTGATGTATTCCCACTGTAGGATGGAGAAGTGATAGTGTGGGGTGTTAAATGGGGGCTAAAGTTGTGAATTTGTGAGTGTGACGATGGATCGGCGGTGCTCACAGTCTGTGAGGACGCTAATTTTCGACGATTCGGACTCGGATCTGCCTAAGACGGGACAGAAGAAAGACCTGTCGGCGTCCGCAGCCCCGCCGTCGTTGAACCAGAGCGCTGAAGGTCGGTACCAGACGTAATATTTTGATTACTATGTATGGACCGCACTTTCGTAGTGTTTTCAAGGTTTAACTGCCGTCGTTTTGCTACGAAGGCGTGAATAGATGGTCCCTGTTCATTGGCCGAGGCCTGATTCGTGTGCCAAATGCAACTAATGCTTCAAATTTTAAGTCTCCTTAAAACTGACCTACCTTCATAAAAATAAATAATCTACGAATTTAGATTGCCTCGTAAACCTTACTTCATGAGTTATATGGGTGAGAAATTGGAATAATTAAAAGTAAATTGCTGGTCTTGACACAGATTATTATTGTAATTGTCTTTGTCTGTAGAAAGTAAACAGAATTAAGTATTTTTTCTCAGTCTCACACTTAAACTAAACAGTTTCCTTTCTCTCACATTCTAAAAAATTTGTTCAAATGTATGAGCTACGGAGATTAGATTTACCATCATCAGACAAGCTTCTCTCTTTTCTTCAAGTCCAGATGCCCACCTGAGTAGCATTAATTATTGTGATCTGATAATAAATCATAGAATAGAATAGAATATAAAACTCTTTATTGTACATAAAAAAAATAATTAAACATAGTGCAGAATTACAATAGCTAAACAAGGGTAGTACAATGGGCGGTCTTATAGCTGAAAGCTATTTCTTCCAGACAACTATATAGGTTGTACCAAATATTATGAAAGGTAGTGGATGGTAGTGAAATTTATTACATTTGTAGTAATACCATAAAAAATACTGTAGTAAAAAGACTCAACATAAGTGAAACCGTTAGGCATAGTTAGTGTAAAAATAAGTATAACGCGTCCCAGTAGTAAGCACACATTATTTCCTTTCGTAAAATAAATTAAATGCCCACAGCCTATATATTTAGGGTTGCCAACTCATTTTTTAGTTCAAAAATTATAAATTTAAATTTCTTTATTATTTGTATTTGATGATTATGCTTGTATTAAGAAGTGTCTCCAGTGTGTGTTTTGGTGTACACACTATGCAATAACCTCTGTACAATACATTGTAATTTATGACAACATAATTCTCTTGTTTGATATGAAAAAATCAAACATTGACAATTTGTTTACGAAAATAACAATGTTTTGTGTAGTGAGTAGACCAAAACATGCTCAGGCGACATAAAATTCAAAACCTCTATTCAAAAGTATAAAGTGCGGTCATCATAAATAAATAAATCATCATCAACAACCTATATAGTCCCACTGCTGAGCACGGTCTCCCCTCTCTTTTGGAAGGAGGGTTGGGCCATAATCCACCATGCGGGGTCGGTCCGAATTGGCGAACAACATTTGTACTTCTGAAATAATTCTTGGGTAGGTTTAAAGGGGTTCCTCATGATGTTTTTCTTCACCGAAAAGCGAGTGATAATATATGTTTTTTAAATAACACATTGGCACAGTGTAAAATAATTTATTATAAAGTTGGCAACCCTACGTAAATATCCATTATTATTTGATTTCCCTTGTCAGTATGAATCATGGGTGTGTATGAACTTTAAATGAATTCCAAGTAAAGAGGACAATTTGTAACCACATAATTAGTTTAACTGTCATGTTCATTTGAATGGGCTTGTCTTGTGTTGTCCTGCATTCATTGGTACCTCAGACACATGTTTTTTATTGCTGCATAGGTAAGCATTTGACCGCCGTCTCACCTGATGGTAAATACTGAAGTGTGGAGGTGGGGCATGCTTGCTTAGGAGATACCTATTCAATCTCGAGTTGAAGACTATAGCTATCGGGAACAGATCAAAATATCATCATCATCATCGATCCATATCGTCCCACTGCTGAGCACTGGTCTCCCCTCACTTTCGTGATGAAGATTAGGCCATAATCCACCAATGAGGCCAGATCCAGATTGGTGGAAAGGATCAAAATATAGTTATCATGAAACAAGTCTTTGTTTTGTGAGTTTTGAGTTTTGCTTGTATTATTATTGTATATTATTATATATGTATAAAAAATGATATTTGCTCTGTGTCCGGATGTTTGTGGGATCATGTTCCGTCTATATTCATTCACTGCTTGACATAGGCCTCTCCCAGCGAACACCACTGAGCTTGATGTTCGCCTCTTCATCCAGTCCTTCCCAGCCTTTTCTGCAAGTCATCACTCCATCTTGCCAGCAGTCCATATTGCATGGTCCTCATTGCTACAGGGAATCCTAGCTAGGGGTCAGAATTTATGCATGCAGTGGTGACTCGTTATTTATTTATTGCTTATTACAAAATTATGTATCTGTTTTTGGTGGGATTTAGATCTTTATCCGTCACACTGTCAAGCAATTATCTAAATTACTTTATTCATTACCTTCTTCATTACCGACATGCAAACCTTTTGACACGTTTATTAGGATTAACTTTAAAAAAAAAAACAATCGGCAATTTATTTTAATTGAATCATAGAATTTATGTATAGTGAAAGTTTTGTTTTTAATCACTGATATCGAATTTCGTTTTTTTTTAAATAAAGTTTTAGTAAATTTGTGGGAGGGCTCTAGTATCCGGCTAGCTAGTTGCCAGAAAATCTGTCGCCCATCACCTTTCCGGGTGGTCTGGTAACAGCACTTGAGATCCATTCCAATTAGGCTAAGCATGTTTACCTCCTTCCACAACATCGTAACTCTACACATGTACCTACTACATTTTTTTAGAACATATCTATACATATTTACAAAAAGATTCGCGATACCATATTATGTCTAAGTTTTAAGCCTAATGGGAGAATGTCTGCCTTCCAAGAAGAAGCTTGTGAGTTCAAATCCCAATGCAGGCGCGTACCAATGTGTTTATGTAAATTAAAGTAAATATTATGTTATTATCACCTGCTTTTCGGTGAAGGAAAACATCGTGAGGAAACCCACATACCCACCCGAGAATTATTTCGGAGGTAGGTACGTTATCCACCAATCCGACCGGGCCCTGTAGTGGATTATGGCCTAACCCTTCTCTGAGTGGGTCGATAAGGGTTGTTGGTGATGATTATAGTGTCCAAATGAAGTACCAATTTATCTTTCTATTTATGTACCCGTGCGAAGCCGGGGCGGGTCGCTAGTACTATCATTATACAGTAAATCACGTTCATTCTACTCGCGTCCAGCTGACATCACGCAAGGCGGTTGCGAAAAACTTACCATTGTTTAGGTTCACACCCGGTCTAGACCAGTCAAACATACCTAGTTAAGCTAGGTGTAGTAGTCCACAGACATAGGCTACCTAGGTCTTGTTTTAGTGCCTAGGTTTATTAGACCGAAGACGGTTACGGGTTGCGCTCACATTGTATATTATATCTACACTCTGATAAAATGTAATGCACTGGATACAGTGTTGTTTTTATAATTATGAAAATAAATAAATAATAGCTAAGCGGTGATAGTGGGAGAACGTCCGCCTTCCAAGGACAGGGTCGTGAGTTCAAATCACAGTGCGGGCATGTACTATTGTGTTTCTTGTAAAATATAATTATGTATTTAATTATCATTCGTTTTTCGGTGAAGGAATACATCGTGAGGAGAATAATTTTGGCGGTAGGTATTTTATCCACCATACCGGATCGGGCCCCCGTGGTGGATAATGGCCTAATCCTCCTCGTGAGGGGAAACCCGTGCTCAGCAGTAGGCGGATGATGAGTAGTTTGTTATTCTATGGATTTTATAGACTTTCTATAATCACTCCACTGAGCACGATGTCTTTATCGTATCATCGCCCCTATTTCCCAATAAACCTTATTTGGGTAGAGCCGTTATCGCAACTCGGTCACCCATCAACTGCCGGAATAAAACCTCTATCGGAGAAATATAAATAAATCTTTCCGTCACGTTTTATTTCTTCCGCGAATAGGGTGACTGTTTGTTAGGCTTCTACTGGGAAGTCCGGTAATTCAACCCCCTAGCTACGTCCAGAGTTGAATCTTTCAAGCTATGGAAAAACTTAATTTTTAGCTAAACAGAAGTAATACATACATTTTATTTGACTGAGTTAAGAGACGAGCAACCTGATGGTAAGCGCTACGCCTGCCCAAAACAGTTACAGTGCCACCCATAACTTTGCATTGCGTAATCCTGCGCGGTACTACACTGCGTTCGTCACCCTAAGACATCGGCTCTAAAGTCTCATAAATATGCTCAGTAATAAAAATAAATGTAGGTTAAGTACAATGGTTCTCAAATGGTCATGAAAAATTTCAGTTTTTTTTTTGTAACATAGGACATAGTGGCAAACAAGCTGATTGTCTGTCTGATGGTAAACGGTTATCGCCGCCCTAGGACACCTGCAACACTCGGGGCGTTGTCGATGCGCTGCCCAATCTCTAGAGCTCCTTATTATTTAGTTACTCTTTTATTCTTGTAGAAACTCGTGTGTAAAATTAAAAAAAAAAAAAAAATGATTAAATTGACAACAGTCTAGGCGTAGGTGCGTTGCTGTCGTGGATAGTTTGCGGATTTATCAGGGCTTTCCGAATTCCAACATGGTCACCATATTGGTGAAAGGAATTGATATATTTGGGGACAAAGGACAAATATCTTTAGAAAGGTTCGAGCTATTGTCAGATATCTTTTCCGTTCCGATTTATCATAATCTTTTCTATTCAAATACAAAGGTATCGGACACAGTTGGTTCTCTGAGGGGATTTATCACAATATTTCTTTCTGATGAAAAATTGTTGGTTTGCTTATGGCACTGCCTGGTATTAAAGATTTTCATTTATTTTTTGTCTGCTCTACGTTATCCCGGAATTCGAATTAATTCGGACTGACCAACCGGACCAACTGACAAACTGGATAAACCATATACTGAGCGTTCTAAAAAACATTACCCCTGCAATTTTTATAAATTCGTATATATACACTCAGGTCCATTCCCTGTAGAGCATAATCGTCATCAACCTATTTCCGCCCACTGCTGAGCACTGGTCTCCCCTCACGCTCGTAAGCTGGATCAGGCCAATCCACGACGGGGCCGGTCCGGATTGATGGATCACCTGTACCTCCGAAATAGTTGTCGGGTAGGTCACGATGTTTTCCTCCACCGAAAATCAAGTGATAATTACCTACATATTATTAAGTTTTAACAAGAAACTCATTGGTACGTGCTTGGACATAAAATATTCTAAACGCTCGCTTATCCGTAAAAATCAATTATTTTCCGAGTGTTTTTGCAAATTCCTCATTCACTGATTAATGGACAGAAACTGTAGTCACACATAACTCGCGGTATCTTATCGATATTTTCGACCGGGACTCATCAGCGTTAGTGACATGGACGCCGTGTCTAATGCACTGATAAAATGGTGTCAATAACAGCCAGGCTTGAAAGTAACGTGAAACTAAATTATCACTTGCACAGGTACCTACTTTGTGGTAACTGTAGTACTATCTATTCTGTGGTAATGGGTTCCCCCACCATAGTCAATGAACCTAAAAATATACAGACTTATGATTTCTATTTCAACCCACTGGGGTATCGGCCTCCTCATGTGCACGCCATTCTCTTCTGTCCTGCGCCAGACGAATCCACTACCTTCCTGCAACCTTCGTGATATCGTCTGACCATCGGGCAGGTGGTCTGCCTCTCAATCTCCGACCATTTCTTGGCCACCATTCCGTGACTGCCCTAGTCCATCTGCCGTCTTCCCTTCTCGCCAAATGACCTGCCCATCCCCACTTGTTACGTAATACTCAATATCCAAATGCTAATGGGAGAAATCCGACATTAACAAACTTGTTTAGCTAGAAGATTACCTATTCACTCTTTGTTGAAGACTCCCTAAGTTCTGTAAAACTACTGTTGGTTCATACAAGTAGTGTTAATTAATTATTATTCACTTTAATTGACCTGTCCAACTCATTGTATAATTAAAATAAAACTTCAACGTGTCATTACATAAATAATTAGCTGAGCGCTGAAACCAGGTTTCTGCTTGTGAATTAACGGTATCTTGTCATTGTAAATATCATGACAATTTCTTTAACAATTCAACGGTACATTGGTTGATCGTTATTGTGAGAAAGTACCACAATGACTGTTTTAAGCTGTTGCTACCGTTGTTGCCATAAATTAATTCATAATTAATTAATGCAGATTACGAAGCGGCTATGCTCATAAATATTTTTTAGTTCATGGTTCATTTGGCTGAATAATGATGTTGCAGTATAAGGGCCGTGGGGGTGCGGGCCAGGTAACCTCCACGAGTGCCCGGCTGTTGTTCGTCCCTCTTGATGCGTTGCATCCGGAGGGAAGGGCAGCAGCTGGGACGGTGCACCCTGGGGTTCGGTCAGCAATTCTCCTAGGGGAATTGGTGGCCGTAGCAAATAACCTGGCGAGAAGAGGTCCTTCGCGTGTCCCTCTGATCAGCAGAGGGCACAGCGAGGGACCAATAACGGGGACTTTTGGGCCGCGGATCGGGGGTCCAACGCCCAAGTTAGAAGTCCCGAGCTGAGGTGCGGCCCGTGTGTTCCGGGACGCACCCAGCGGAGAAAGAGGCCCAAGCCTCACGTGGCGAGCCCGGGAGGGCGCCCGCAGAGGTGGTCGCGGAAGCGCCGTGCGAACCCGTGACCACCTCCATAATGCGGAGAGGAGAACACCCCGGGGTTTTAGTGGGTAAACCCCGCCAGACCAGCTGGCGGGGGAGTCCCACATAACCACCCCCCGCCCCCGGGGGCCGGGTGGTATGCCTAATGCATTTCCCCGGGAAAAAAAAAGTAAGGGAAAAAAGTAAAAGGGCCGTGTAGAAACTGAACTCACACGGTAGGCAAAAGTGAACCGCTTAGGTAGACCTTAGCCCTACCAGCTCGGCGAGCTATGGAGAGAGCTATGCTAAGAGTTTTTCTGAAGGACGGGATCCGCAAGGTAAAATACGACAGAGAAACAAACATAAGTCAAATATAGTCTCTCCTTTTTTTCCGTTGTGATAGGCTGAGACTACATCTTTCCACGTGCTACGATCCTGACATACCTCTTCCGCTTCTACCTCTTCCATGAGTCCCTTCTTACATGCTCACCGGCCAGAGAAGCAAAGAAACCGATGTAGCTCAAAGGATAAGCAAGCTGAAGACGCCCGGTTACATCTGTAGTAGAACCGAACATTGTTGTAGACGCGTTCTAGAGTGGAGACGACGGAGTTTAGGCAAACGTAGTGTAGGACGCCGGCAGGTGGAGTGACGACTTGCGGGACACGGCTGGCGGAGACTGGATGAGGAGCCGAATATCGGGTTCAGATGCGTTCACTACGAGAGGCCTTCGTCGAGCAGTGGACGAATGGCTGATAATGGTAACACTCACTTGAGCGACCAAGCGTCTTCTGGCCTTCGTTTATTACCATTGAAGTATATTTATATTCATCTTTTACGGAAACAGCATTCATCTGCAGATGTTTATCTCGCTCCATCGACGACAGCCTCGTTTCACTTCCGTTGTCGCGAAACACACGTAACAGTCGTAACTACGTTATTCCATTTCAATGGTTATGTAAAATCAGATTCTTAGGAATATTATCTCTATATTATATTCATTATGATTATTTTCTCGTGATGATAGCCTAGTGGGATAATGTCCGCCTTCCAAGAATAGGGTCGTGAGTTCAAATCCCAATGCGGGCATGTACCAATTTGTTTCTTGTAAGACATGTATGTAATTAGCACGCGCTTTTCCGTGAATTCGTCAGGAAATCCACATACCTATCCGAGAATTGTTTTGGAGGTAGGTATGTATCCACCAATCCGGACCGGGCCCCCTTGGTTGTTTAAGGCCAAATCCTCCTCACGAAAGTGAGGGGAGACCCGTGCTCAGGAGTGGGCCGATATGGGTTGAGGACTCCTAAAATTCCATCGATTTACTTAAGTATCAAGTTTAGTCACCATTGATGCAAGGGTTTCGCTATACTTAGCATAGTTTATTCCAGATATTCCCCGCACCCCATTATTGGGCCAGTTTGTGGGATGGGCATCTTGGTAATATACCATATTATTATTTTTATTCTCTGCAGTAGGATCGTAATGCTGAGGCCTTGGATGATGGGCCATTAAGCCAATATCCACCATGATAGACCAGTGCGGGTTGGTGGAGGTCACATGTCCATAATTGGTGTCCTTGTCATGCCGGTTTTCCCACAATGTTTTCCACCACTGTTTTAGATCATAGAAATCCGTTAAAATTTATAACGTTTGATAGTATGAGTCATTGGTGTCGAGTGTCGACTGCCGGGCCAAGGTTTTGGACTGTTAGATAGTGAAGCTCACGAGCTATCGCTTTTGTTTTGGACATACCCTATACCGATATCTCGGCTTAAGGTGAAAAGTTTCGCTTATGGCGCGAAATTTAAATTTTCAACAGTTGTTTTGTTTTTTGGCGCTAAACCAGGTAACTAACTCAATTGTTAATGGAATTTGCGGTACATCGTTAATTACGACATTCTGTAGAGATATTTAATACATAGTGCGTATGTATTAAAAATAAATAAATTATAATCAAGCGCCCTTCTCGTCTATTATCAGCAGAGTTCACGGTTTTCTATTTGGCAGCCATGCAGTGTAACCAAACGCCTTGTAGTATATAGATAAGACGATGCAAACACCGAACAGGACAGTAGTCGCGTCGGATTTCAAATCAATATCGAAATCTAGTAAAGTCGTTTTTCATACACCTCGTGTTACGGCTTTGCAAATATGTCGATGCGGTTATCTTTTATTTTTTTATTTTATTAGACTGAGTGACGAGACTAGCAAGCCGTTCACCTGATGGTAAACGCTACGCCTGCCCGTAACAGTTACAGCGCCACCCAGAACCCTGCATCGCATAATCCTGCGCGGCGCACTGCACTGCCCTCACTGTTATATGAGACAAGATTAATACGTTCTAGAGCGAAAACCGCAAATGGCCTAGATTTTTCTCTATATCAAGAAATATCAAGAAAGTTTGTTGTTTCTCCAGACTTTCTGCCTCCACTCCAACCCCACAAGTGTGTTTTGGTACTTTTAGTCGTTAATATTTCCTCCACTCAGGTTTTCCCTCGACAAAATCCACATACGAGGGAAACAGACCATCTGTCATGTCAAGGTACCTCGCGATCTACCTTGAGAATTACTCGAACCCGCGTCTATGATTATTCGTGTTAAAATGGCTTTTGGAAACGGTTTTGAAGAATTTCTAAATTACTTCTATGATGACAGTGTTTACAATTACCCATCACGGAGGTATATCAAGGATACAGAATACCCCTTGGAAGTGTATGATGTTGCCGAATACCCCGCCCCGATATTCCCTCATACAAGGATTGTCGAGGAACCTCGAAAAGTTCAACTGATCATACCAAACACGAGGGACTTTTGGAGAGACGCTCGAGGGTCCCTCAATGGAGTTCGAGTGGAGGGAATATGAACGCAACGCCTAACGATACCGGTGTTAGCATAGCCGAACTGGTCACGGGGTAAAAGGTGCTAGGCCTCCGATTACTATCTTGGCAGGTGATGACGGCCGAATGTAAACTATGTCAGCTAATGATACAGTCAGGAACAAAAGTCGCTGAACATGTCGTTCATCATCATCATCATCATCAACCCATATGGTCCCAATGTTGATCACGGGTCTCCCCTCACTTTCGTGAGGAGGATTAAGCCACCACGGGGGCCAGATCCGGATTGGTGGATCACATACCTACCTCCGAAATAATTCTCGGGCAGGTATGTGGGTTTCCTCACGATGTTTTCCTTCAACGAAAAGCGAGTGATAATTACGTACATATGTTTTACAGAAACACATTGCTACGTGCCTGCATTGGGATTTGAACTAACGACCTTCTGCTTGGAAGGCGGACGCGGAGAACGACTACTAGGCTACCACCGCTGTAACATGTCATTACAGCTTTGCATTACAAATGAATCAGTTCTGGAGGCATACCATGACATCTTATAGCGATTCAATTGAAGACCTAAACTCAACCGCGTCGCATAATCGTACCGTGACGTCTTATTTTTTATGTTGCTGCCATTTTGAACCTAAACTGGATCCAGTTTAGGTCTTCAATTGAATCGCTATAAGATATCATGGTATGCCTCCAGAGCTTGGACATGATCAGAGACTTTAGTGGTCGACTGTACTAGTACTAATGTTCCATTGTCGCTGGCTGTTTAGAAAGGTCAGCCACATACCAGAGATATGACGGAATCATAGCTGTCAACTTGTGGCTGCGGCGGCCTAGTTTAGGGCTCGGCCGGCGGGTTTTTTATAAGGGCCTGGGGCTCTACTAAATTCCATCACGTTGCTGTTCTATGTTCCAAGCTTTTATATATTTAACTACCTGCGCCCCGTGATTTACTCGTGTAAATTGCCTATCAATTAATATGCTATTTTCGTAAATATATAATACTAACTGTACCTTGCCACGCTTCGCTGTGGCACATTCGCACATTCGCTGATATGTCACTGATGTAAAAAATAGATAAGAACAATCCTTGATGCGGATTATATATCATGCTAAAATTTCAGCTCGATCGGTGCAGAACTTTTTGAGTTTTTGAAGCGTACACAAACCAACAGAACATTTATATATATATAGATTTTTTAGCTAGCACTATTGTCTAAGAACTACTAAAGAATAAGCGACCACAATAATAATGCCAAAAGGTCTGGTAGTATTGAGATTTCATAATAAATCAACGATTTATATATATAGATTAGTAGCAGCGCCGGCGGTTTCAACCGCATAGGGGTATATCCAACGGGAACCGTTCATTTTTACTGGACATAAAGTATCCTATGTTCTATTCCAGGACCTAAAGTATCTGTATACTAAATTTCATCAAAAGCCGTTCAGCCGTCTCTGGATGAAGAGGGAACAAACACACACAGACAGACAGAAACTTGCCTATTTATAATATTAGTGAGAACTGTATTAGTATCTATGTTTAGGTGAAATCTTGCAAGCCAGTTTTGATCCAGTTTCCCTTACTTAATTCGCCTGTCAAGTTTCGATGACAATGCAATGTTACGCTGATCTGATAATAGAGACGGAAGACAGACAACGGAAGTCCTCAGTGACTAGCAGTAGACTTAGGGCTCTCTTAGATCAGCTTGCTGTACAATAGTGTCGATTTATTTAGGCTATCGTGAAGTTAGCCGCAGAAAGCGTCAAAGTATTCGTATTTTAGAAGCGAGTTTGGACAGTTAGGGTTGGTCGCCTGGCATTTCCCACTATTTCCCACCTACTGAGTAAAAGGCAAGGCACACTAAAACATTTCCTCGTGATTGTGCGTGTGCCAACTTTACTAGGGCCTGTGTTCACGTTAGCCTAGATCCGGCGACAGTACTATACCGAATACGTATATTAATAAAATCTTGTCTGTAAAAACATACTTTTTAACAAAAATCTTATTGAGTTTCAATAAACACCCTCGTGTTTCTGTAAAACATATGTACGTAATTATCACTCGCTTTTCGGTGAAGGAAAACATCGTGAGGAAACCCACATACCTACCCGAGAATTATTTCGGAGGTAGGTATGTTATCCACCAATCCGGACTGGGCCCCCGTGGTGGATTATGGCCTTACCCTCCTCAAGAAAGTGAGGAGAGACCCGTGCCCAGCAGTGGGACGTTATGGGTTGATGATGAAACACCCTCTACCCTACTTCACAAAGTAAAAAAGAAACATATTTTTTGACATATTAAAGAAACTGTTTCAAACTTTTTAAATATCTGCCTAAGTGCTCGTAAAATGAAGAATATGAGTATAAGAATAGTATGTTATGATAAAACTTAAAGGGGAGAGTGGGCGAATATGACCCACTTTAACATAATCGGTCAAGTTAGGCGACTAAACTAGTTTTTACGACATTTTCGTGTAAGTGCGCATATAATGAAATGGAATGAGAAAAAAATGCCTCAGCAAACTGCATCCGTAAAAACCCCAACCTCTGTAAAGTTTGAAATTTTCTCGGCATCGAAATGTTTTGAAAGCATAATTTTGTTTTTACATTTTGTGCTATTGTTGCTGACCTACTTATTTCGGTTGAAATGTCAACATTCTTTCGCTTTGAAATTTCTTAATTCTCTCTAACAATCTATACAAATAGATTTTTGTTGAATCAAATGCCGATTGTATCAGAACTTCGGCAAAACATTTATTTAGTTGGAGATCGTTAGTAACAATGCACGTTAGTTATTTTCAATACATAACCAGAAATTATGTTAACTTACTAATATTATGAATGCGAAAGTTTGTGTGTTTGTCCTCTCTTCACACCAAAACGGCTGAACAGGTTTTGATTAATTTAGAATACAAATGTAGGTCCTGGATAATAATTAACGCGGGTGAAACCGCGGGGCGTTGCTAGTTAATAAAAGCTATAAATTAATAATAGTTATAAAGCAGGATTGCTTCTATAGTTATGGTGTGAACAGCAAAGGACTGGAATACTCTGTCAGCGTCCTTGTAACTTCACCGTTAACATCATCTTATTATAGGAGCTTGATGAGTGCCTAAAATATATGTATTTTAAAGGTTTAGAAACAATCGTGTCATCATGCCCGAAAGATGTGACTTGACAGTATTGGCTATTCCAAATAAAAACTGGTTGGAGTATTTGTTTTAGTCCCATTGAAAAAATCAATAAAAAGGAGCTCAATTCTACTCACTGTGCGAATCTATCCAATCTATTGGCAGCGTTTTCAATGCCGTGACGTGACGTTGCGTAATGGCTGAGTATTTGTTTTGGTAGAAAATGCAATAGTTTAGTTTTGTTAATATCCAGGTAGGTTTAAATTGGCGAACAGATCGTGTTGTCTCCTTAACATGAAAAAAAAGTTAATAATTGTATGCGTGGGGTACATAATTATGTTTAAATTTTGTAAATGGGCTTGCATGACTTCCCAAACAAAGTTTAGGGGTTCAAAAATAACAAGCATACAGTATTCTGTTTTTAAGAACACATCATAAATTTCAAGCCCGCTAATAACCACATTACTCTTAGAAATATTTATACTCTCAAAAAAATACAAGAAAGAGAAACGATTATGCGAAGTCCACCTAGCCCATCCACCTAATAAAACACCTTGATGTTCATTTTATTAATGTATTTACAGACGTGCCGCCTGCGTGTATTTTATTTATTTGCATCACAATTTTATCTTCATAATAAAACACAGTCCACGAACAAAATTAAATGTATCGTCAACGTATAGCAGCAAAATTCTTATATTTTAAATTTATTAAAATCAGCTAAAAAGCTACAGCTTGCCGCCTTAATAATAACCACGACACCTTATTAGCAAAACTATAGTATCATATTGTATGTTTTTTTTTTTAATTGACTAAGTAAATAGACGAGCAATACGTTCACCTGATGGTAAGCGTTACGCCTGCCCATAACAGTTACAGTGCCACCCAGAACTTTGCATTGCATAATGTTGCGCGGCAATGCGCTGCGCTCGTCACCCTGAGACATCGATTCTAAAGTTTCATACGCCCAGTAATTTCGCTGGATACAATGCCCTTCAAACAAACGCAAACGCAGTATTGTTTTCACACTACTGTTTGGCGGATGAATATCTGGCAAAGGTCTCGCCAAATCTGGTATATATCTGTACATAAACAAAGCAATCTGTACATAAACGAAGTATATTTACACCTATAAATTGTTATGATTATTAGCACGAGTAGAAAATAAACAGGCTCCCGAATTCCCATCACGAGTTTACAAAGGCACTCGAAAGCTCTGTATCCGCTGAATAAAACACAGTAGAGAGAGTATCTCGCATATTTGATGCTCGCGTAGTTTTCGTCACAATATAAATAGCTGCAGTATGAAAAGTCACGGGGATACCGCCATCTTTAAAGACACTTAAGGTCGAGAGCAAATCGCCGAGCCGTATTGGTAGACTACGAATAAATTGGATAAGTTTCAATAATTTTCTGTGAGCGATTTATGTTTCGCTTGTAACTGTGGATAGGTTATATAAAGATATTCTATGACTGAAAGAAGAGTTAAAAAGTAACAATTTAATTTTGTTGTCTTGGACAAAAGATGATCTACCGTTAAACGTATTAATGGGAAATCCAGTAAATAGAGAGTCTAAGGATTTATTTTTATTTTTATTTTATTTATTTGATGCAAAAAACAAATTACAATCGTTGTAACTTATGAGTTAATTAAAGTAGTTTAAAATCTGGATTGTAACTCAAAATATGTACATACAACAAAATATTAACATATCGAGCGTACAGCACAAAGTACTAAACTAAAGCTATATAACGACTATTTTAATTTCGGATTGAGATGCAATTTTGGTTGCTCTCGACGCTAATCGTCCAGCTGAGCCTTTTAATTCGTCTGTGAGGTCAGGCTGCTTTTTCCCGGTTAAAATGATTATAGTTTTTCATAGTCGAGTTTATCGCGAGAACTCCGAATACTCCCAATGCTACGCCAGAATATCGTTCACAGTTAGAGGGAAGTTGATTTACTGCCGTATATATCGTTTGCAGATGTAAACAATAGAAATTATTTAGCGTAGCTTTTATTGCCAGACTCGATTAGGTTAGGGTCGGGCGCTGGCTCACCATTGGTGGACCGCCAAGATTGTTCTGCGGAGTGACTAATGAAGAGTAATGGATAGCTGGTTGGAAACAATGTCTCGTGAGACTATTATTCTGTGACTGTTGTCTGAGTGATAAACTGGCGAAAGAATCGCTTTTTACTATGTATTGTATTGATCTGTAATATTCGGTATTCACATCCATTTAATGTTATATTTATTTGTAGAACTTAGTGTACAATGTACTAAAAGTGTGGTTACAGTCGCATACTTGTAGCCTTTTCCGGGCATCGCAAAGAGTGCGCTATATATCGACGCTAGAAAGCGTAAACGCTGTAACCCTTTGACCGACCCGAAAATACTTTTTTACATATTTGGAAACAAACCCACATTTCAACGTCCCCTAGGAACTTTAGGATATAACCAAGGTAGCAGTATTGTAGCTTTGTATGTAACACACCAAATATCCAAAATTTACGTTTTTAGGTCGTGTAGATATTGAGTTATAATTATTTTTCAACAAAAAAAAAGTTTGGTGAACAATTTTGCGTTTCAAGGTTACAGCGTTTACGCTTTCTAGCGTCGATATACGTCTTATAGGTACTTAAGCTAATCGATCATACAGAATATGATTACACATTATTAGTGTTATAACACTTGTAACTTATTTACCATAAAACTGTCATAATTTACGTTACAAACAAGCTCTACCTATATATCTGTCATGTTGTTACAGCATAAAAAGAAAACTAATACATAATTCAAGATAAAAATTGAGGTCGTCCAAAGGTAAAAAAAAAAAAAAAAACATTCAATCCTACATACTTTCTAAACCAATTTCTACTATCAAAACACGTATTCTTTCAACACGTCCGTACCGTACGGACATTACATAATGTATTAAATACATTAAACATTTCGACGCGCACATTCGAAATACTTAAAGCTGAAAACCTCTTTGGATGGCTTATCAAAGTTTGAAAAAATAAACATTTTGGACGCGAGCCAACTTAGGCGGATTCACCCACGTGCCGTTATTTTGATATTGGTTCGCGGATGCTGGAATGCAGGTACGGTCAGGGAATAAATTGTTATACAATGTTGCTTCAGGGAATAAGTACGTTGCTGCAGGGGATAATCTTAATTATTTTTTCATTTACGATTTCCTATTTTAGATATTAAATTTCCTACCTTACCCCATTATACCTTAACTTTTTTCATTGTATTACTGGACTCGGAAGGCCACATCATTAAAATTTGCTAAAAATAAAGGCGGTTTATTGGGTACATATTTAATGCCATTTTATTAGTTTCAAGAATTAAATGAGCTAAACCAATATGTTCCTAGACTGTACATATTTTGTCATTCGGATAGAGGAGCGTGGGGTAACGCGGCGTGCGTAAATGTTTCCTGTGTCGTGGAATTCGGGAAATTACAAAAACTCTATTTCATAATACTTGGCTTGGAACGATCTTGATTCTCGAGCAAATGTGAAACTTGCTACGTTAGTATGTAAGTATGTATGTTAGGTCGAATGTTGTAAGTTTTTGACCCAATTCCCGTTGTCCGATTGAGTTGAAAGTAACTATGTCAAGTTCCGATAAAATGTTACGCAGGCAGTGAGCTGATCTGTTGCTAGGGACGGTAGGTAGACAACGGAACTCCTCAGTGACTAACAGTGGGTTGATTGTGTTTGAGCTCATTCTGAACCGATTGCATTACCGAATACACATTTTCTTAACACTTTGACTGCTGAGCCGATTTTCTTGTCTAGCCACGGATGCGGCCGTGCACACTCCATAGTGTTTTCCCATATAACAAACAACAGTTGTGTTTACTCGCACTCGCAGCAAGTTATGATTAACATGACCGTTGTATTTTCAGCAATGAAGGTGTTAAAGCTTGTTCTGGTCAAAATATATTTTTGAAACGAGATTTGACAAAATTATTATAAAATAAAATTTTGAAGCACACTAATTGACTGTATTTTCAAGTAGTTAATTTATTGGCGTGGGACTTAATATCATGTTTTATTCGTTTCTATTTGCTATTCAAGGCGCGGCAGGGGTGTGTCACGTACGCGTTTTTATTTATAACCTTGTGTCTTGTGACAGAATCGTTTACGTCATGATATTTTTTTAATTTACAGTTTTATTAGGTACTATCCCCACGATTTATCTGTGGGTGCAATATGTGTGTTGTTCCAACACCTAAAGTGTCTATAAAGTGACTGTGTCTATTGTTATATATTATTATGCCAAATTTCATCAAAATCTGTGCATCCGTTGCAAAGCTGAGAAGTAAGTACATACACATAAACAAACTATTGAAACTACTATCACATATTAGAATATTGTGTGTGTAGAATTTTATAAGTTTATTCAACCTTTTTCATAACGAAGTTTTACCTCGATGTATTTACATTCACCGACGAAAATCGCTGATTATCTCCAAATTTTCATTCCACTATACTACGCATTGTTTGAGTATTTGCGTGCGTCAACCGAAATAGGAACACTAGAAATTTTCAGCGAGTTTCTTCGCTGACTATACACTTGCTGCATTACATGAGCTCAAACAAACAAACGACCAACGAGATTTACAACGATAGGTTGATATGCAAACACACACACTCTTGGCTGCATGATGTCTCATAGACGTCAAGTATTGTCACACCCCGGACACTACATAGAAATAGTTGATTTGACAACTCGCAGATATAAATGACGTTTGTGCACGCGCCAAATGTGTGTAAGTACACGAACATGCTACACGACCAAAACAAATGACCACCCGCTAGTATGAAGGTATTGAAGGTTCATATAAATAGTTGTCAATTACAATTGGGCGTGTTGTATTGAGAGTGTTGGTGCGGGGACGCGGATAGTGCTGGGTGGAGAGTGTCCATTCTGTAAGGGGTACTATTTATTTATTCTGTGGTATTATTTTGTCGTCGGAATAACACTATTCTATAGAACTGTGGTGCGTTACTCCATGCCAAGTATCTCAAAACTGATTCATAATACCTATTTCATCTAAACCTCGGAATATAAAATTGAAAGCTTTGAAAGCTTTAATAATTTGCGTCAATCCAACATTTTATTCGCACCAGCGTGTTAAAACGATTTATCATCAAGTCGGCCGCCTAATTTTACAAGTTTTCCAACGTTCGATGGCACATTTTTCGCGAATTCTTTCGATTTACGTCGGAGTTTAGTCACGTCGAGTATCTTCCACGCTTGTTTACATATATTTACAGACATGCTTACATGCTGTAAATGATGTTAAAAAAATTCAAGTGAATTGCTTGCTCTCTTATTCTGTAGTAGAGATAAACTAAAAATCACTTACTCTCATCTATCAATAATCATTTTATCAGTATCTCTATTTTATAGTCATTACTAGGTTTAGCACGCTACTTTGCCTGTGCGGAAAAAAAAAGTTTCTTGCGTCTAGAAGTATCCTATGCAGGGTGAAATCTATTTCCATAACTTTTATCGAGATCTATTAAGCTGTGCTTAGAGAGCGTCAGGGAGTTGGTGTACTGCCTTCCGCTGGGTTCGTAGCTATCCCAACGGGAAAAAGGCGTGGCTGTATGTAGGTATTAAGATATGGAAAAGAAACAAACAGACAGAGTTTCTTTCGCTTTTATAATAATAGTGGAATTAAGTAATGATGTCCATACTAGGTGCCTTTCCTCTATAAAATAGTTTTATTTTTTTCGTTACATCGTTTCGCCGTCCACGTGGAGTCTGTTTTACAGAACCCAAATAGTTTGTTTCCGTAAAATGGATTATATCGTACATACCAAACGTTGACATAGCCGTTCCGTTTGTTATGTAGCATCCGAGGTCCATACTGGTCACAACGCATTCCACACCACATCGTGCGACTGCCTGCACTAAAGCTAAACGTAGACGCAGCTAAAGTGTTCTATGTCTTAACATTTTTATTGCTGAGCCGTTTTGCTTGTCTAGCCACGGGTGCGGCTCTGCGCGCGCCATAGTGTTTTCCCATACAATAAACACAACAGTTGTGTTTTGCCGTACTGGTGGCAAGTTATGAAAAACACGACAGTTGTGTTTTCAGCAGTGAACGTGTTAAGTGCAATATTTTTGCCTATTTACAATAAATGATTTGAGTTAAGAGTTTTGAAATATACTGTAATCGACGTAATATTAGGCGACTTCGGTACCTTAACGGGCAGAACGTACGCGGTCTTTAATAAAACTAGTTTTAGAACACTTGGGTTTTATTTGCATACTCCAGCTGCGGCCTCCCTAATTCGTTAGTAAATATACATTTTAAGAGATTATTTTGCATAAAGATCGATAAAGGGCTGGAAGTGACACTGCTTATAATTATTTTTGGGAAAAATCGAATAAGCTGAAAATGTACGGTTATTATAGGATATAGCATAATAGTCAACACGGGTGAAACCGCAGAATACAGCTAATAAAGTAAAAAACGCCCACCTTACTCCCACATCGTACTTGGAAACCTTGAGCAGCGTCAAGTTTCTAAGTTAGCGATAGGCGAGTCCAAGATGTTTAGGCAATCGAAAGATTCGCATTCGGTACAAAATTACAATCGAGTCTGAACATCTCGATCCCGACTGAAGAATCGAGATGTATTTCGATTACTCGATTTGTAGAGGGAGGCCTCTTCTGCAAGAGACCGCCTGGGGAAGTACCACACCTTTGCCAGATATTCAACCGCCAAGCAGTAGTGTGCAAACCATATTGTGTTCCGGTTTGGAGGGCACTGTTTCCAGCGAAATTACTGGACATATGAGACTTTACAACCGATGTCTCAGGGTGACGAGCACAGTGCAGTACCGCGCAAGATTATGCAATGCAAAGTTCTGTTACTGTTATGGGCAGGCGTAGCGCTTTCCATCAGGCGAACGACTTGCTCATCTCATCACTAAGTCAAATAAAAAAAACTAATGACTTGCCGCTGCGTTCTTCGCTCGTTCTCTCTAAACTCAAAAGAATCGAAATCGGTCCCGCCGACCGCGATTATTTCCTTACAACTCGGTATCACATAAAATCTAAATCGAGAGAAAAACTGTCGAGATGTTTGAACAATCGAAACAATCGACTACGCCCATCGCTATTCTAACTTACCTCACTTTCCGTCTATTGAAATGTCAACCAAGAGGCTGTGAAACAAAGTCCAGTTTTGACCACCACCTCTCTGTATCGACTAACTTCTTAACTTGTTTATTGACAGGCAAAGTTACCGAAGGGCATGTTGTGAGAGGCTTCCAGAACATGGTTAACGGAGGAACTTTTACACAGGGAAGCACTTGGTAGAAGGTTAATAATTGCTTTTGTACGTAACTGTACAGTTGTACACTGTTGTTTGTTAGAAGTTTAGTTTAGGAACAGTCGCCGACAAAAGTAACTTTTCAAAGGCATGGGTCAGCATTATGTCACAGCCTCTATCGATTAGCCGTCATTTCTTCAAGGTCTCGAATCTGATATGAGTGGCTGTGGAATCGCGTTATAGCTGTCAAAATCGGCGATTTGTAGTTTTTCTACGTTTTGAAGTGGGTGGAATGAAAACCACTTTTAAACATTCCGTTACATAGATACAAAGATGCGGACAAGGTGTGGTGTGGGGTATGTATGCAGGAAGCTACCCATGGGTATGGGTATACGAACAGTGATATCTATTAATTATATCATCATCATCATCCGCAGCCTTTGTCTTCCCACTGCTGGGTATAGGCATTTCCTTTACCATCTTCTCCATTTTTTTTTGTATTTCTATACTTATGTATAAGATATTATTTTTGACGTGTAAAAATGCAATATTTTGCCTATTTACAATAAATGATTTGAGTTTGAGTTTGAGTTTCATGCCATTTGCCTCGATCCTGTGCCAATTGAATCCAGGTTCACAGGTAGTCACATCGTCGGCCCACCTTGCTGCTGTTTGACCGACGCTTCATCTTCCCTATCTCGGACACCACTCAGTCACCGCCTTACTCCACCTGTCGTCACTTCACCTGGCCACGTGCCCTGCCTAGCTCCATTTTTTTTTATTTGCCTGAGTGACAAGACGAGCCTGTAACTGTTATGAGTAGGCGCTATGCCTACTCATAACAGTTACAGTGCCGCCCAGGACTTTGCATTGCATTATCATGCGCGGCACCGCACTGCGCTCGTCACCCTGAGATATCGGCTCTACAGTCTCATATGCCTAGTAATTTCGCTGGAAACAGTGCCCTTCAAACCGGACAGTAATATTCGTACACTAGTGCTTGCCGGATGAATATCTGGCAAAGGTGTAGTACTCCCCAGGTGGTCTCTTGCAGAAGAGGCCTCCCACTAATTTAAGTTTCTTAATAGTGGTCCCGATTAATTTTATAGTTGTTAGTATTTTTTTTTTGGTTCCAGTGCACGAAATGATTCAAAGAGTTTATTAATGCCTTAGATTTTTTTTGTTCACTGTACGTTATTTTGTCAACAGATGCGGGGAAAACAACGAGATCCAATCTTGTGCGTATGCGCAGGTCGGCGCTCGGGAAGTCAGCGCCGACACTCTCCGTCCACGTTGTGAGTAGTGTGCTAAGTTACTTTAGTGGGCACCCCGGCTGGACTAGGAGGCTAATGCTGCAGAGTGGTGCGAATTCAGAATAATGAGATCTTAAAATCAATTACTCAAGGTTGCGTGTATTATTTTGCAACCAAAGTTGAGATAGTGATGGGCAGGTGTGGCGCTTACCATCAGGCGAACGGCCTGCTCGTCGGTTGCACAAATAACTATAAGCTGACCTTTAAATTCAAGCCCGTCTACCCAAGTTTCCCTATGCCAATGCCAGTGAAATCATGCTTCGGAAAACGCTTCCAGTTTCTTTATTTTTATGACTTCGCTTCGCACGATTTGTGCGTTTAGCCAATTGCAAGTTTTTTTTTAAGTACTCAGTTGTCTTGTCAAGGCGCAGTAAACGTCACGATTCGGTAAACTGGTGGATGCTTAACTGAAACTTTCTGGGCGTTTTGGAGGGAACACGAAATTACGCTTTTTTGGCTACACTTCAGGACGTTAACGAGCGCTTAATTTTGTTAAATTGATTTTACAACGCCTTTAACAAAGTTGTTAAATCGGAAAAATATCCGATTATTTCAGTTTTATTTTGGACTTTAACATTAAATATTTTTTCATCTGACTGAGTAACGAGATGAGCTAAGCGTTCACCTAAAGGTAAGCGCTACGTTTGCCCATAACAGTTAACAGGGCCACCCGCAACTTTGCATTGCAAAATCTTGCGCGACACACACACACACACACACACACACACACACACACGCACACGCACAAATTTACATTTTATTAACTTTTGTTTACTTACTTACTGACATGGTGTGTTTTGTCGTGCAGAAAGAGCTATGTGCCGTGTCGAGGCGGCCGTCGAGGCTGCCGCAACCGCCTCCTCACCACAGACTTTCACTTGTGGTAAGTTTCACATTCAAATTGAAGATAAATATAAATAATGTTTCACCCGCATTGACTATGAATGGTGTAAAAGTGATGTTGATTATGATAAAAAGTATCCAGTGTTTGTCTAGTACTCGAAGTGTCTGTAATACCAAACATTGCATTCCGTTCAGCTGTTTCAGCGTGTTGTTTTTTTTTTACTAATGTCGGATGCACCGCAACGGTTCTGGCCCTCGTGGTAGATTATGGCCTTATCCTCCTCGCGAAAGTGAGGGGAGACTCGTGCTCAGCAGTGGGACGTTATGGGTTGACGATGATGATGATGATGATTATGATGATGCTTTTAATCCCCAGTTAAAATCACCAGTCCCTGTGGTGTGGTAATCGTCAACGCGGATGTAATCGCGGCTTGCAACCAGTTTATCTTATTATAAATGCCCTAGTTTGTGTGTCTCAGCGTTTTGTGTGTTTGTCCTCTCCTCACGCCGATAGGGCTGAACAGATTTTGATGAAATTTAGCACACAGATACTTTAGGTATTTACCTGGAATAGAGGATACGGTTCCTGTGGGATAATAGCGCGGGTGGATCCGCGGGCGCTGCTAGTAATACTCGTATGCAAGTGGGATTTATTATTATAATTTTTTTTTTTTAGTGAGGGCATGGTCCTACTTAGCATGGAGAGTCGTGAGATTAAATTCCAGGGCAGGCAAGAACCAATGCGTTTCTTGTAAAACATGTGTACGTAATTATCAATCGCTTTTCGGTGAAGGAAAACGTCGTGAGGAAATCGGCATACGTATTCGAGAATTATTTCGGAGGTAAGTGTGTTATCCACCAATCCGAACCGGGCCCCCGTGGTGTTTTATGGCCTGATCCTCCTCGCGAAAGTGAGCAGAGACCTGTGCTCAGCAGTAGGACGATATGGGTTGATGATGATGAGTTTTTTTTTAACGTCATGTCTTAAAAGTGGCTTGCGCTGTGCCGTAACAAATCCGCAGCAAATCACCTCACTTACACATCACATTACCTATTACACTTGTAATCGTATGATACAATGCGTTCGACTTACGTAACTTGCGTAATCGGTGATTACGGCTAAGGTCAACTTTTATCCTCGCTGTAAATAATTATGTTTGTTTACGAGAGAAATGCTAGTTTCCATATTTGTTTTCATTTATTAGCTTTATTATTTAAGAAGGGTAATTTTTGCAGTAAAACTTCTTTACGCACGCTTGACAGTGACAGAGCTTGCAGTACCGTAAGAAAATAAGCTTTTTTTGGGCACATGACGAGACGGACAGGTAGTTCGTCAGATGGTAAACGCCACGCCTGCTCATTAAACTTTTAATGCCACAAAGATTCTTCCCACTTTTTTTCAATACCAAAACAACTGATTCTACAATCCAAAAAATCCCTTTACTTGCAAAATGAGGTTCCACAATATGAGACGGGTGCTATTTATGTCGTAGTAATAAAATAACGTCTTCCCAGACCGTTACAGGGGCACGCATGTTACAAGGTACCCATTTTGCCTAGCCTTAGTATCTCCCTTTGTCTAGACGAGGCGTCCAATTTGACCCACCCTCCCCCTTATAAAAAAATATTTTGGTAAAATACCATGGAGCGCTTCCTATTGAAAAATTACTTTCTATTAAAAAACTAACCAATTGTTTTTTGTCGGATCCTGACCCTTAACTAGGATTTCCTGTATCCAGGGAATCAGGAACTACGAGGACCATGGTCCTCCAAACACCCAGACTCGGAGCAAATATTTGTGGTTTACACAAATCTTTGTCCTGTGCGGGAATCGAACCCGCAACCTCTCGCTTCGCAGTCGGCTCATCACCCACTTACGCCACGGAGGCAGTCAAATAACTACAATCTTACTTACTTACTACTACATAACTTTTCTGTACCGACCAGCACTGAGCCTTTTCTTTTATATCTTACTACGCTACCGTTTGACCACAACTCCACTTAGTTGTAGTTCTTTTCTTCAGGGTCAAAATGCTGTCTCTCTTATCCTTCACGAGGGTAACAGTAAGGGACATTGTGAAGTTCACAGAGGTTCGAACCTACTACCCCCGCATTGACTAGTCCTCTGCTGAGATGGCTATAGCCGCGCTATCATTCACCATCTTACTCTGATGTGTGGTAGTTACTTGACCCAGAACTCTTCTTGGCTCACGATCTCCTCTAACTTCGACATCACGAGTAGTGTAACGGAGATATATAACAGTTGCCGCTAAAAGGCCGAATCTACACGGGCGGTTCAACCGCCGCGGGAAACCGCACTTTACAAACTTTCATATTAAATTGTGTCTAGTGCGGTTCCCCCTATTCACAAGTGTCGGAAAGTTCTCGAATCCGATACCGACGCATTTGAAAAACGTTATTCGCAACTGCTATCAGATGGTCGTTTTTCGAATGTGTCGGATCTGGAATCAGAGTCGAAACGAGTGAATAGAGGTACAGGAGCGGATTCCAGCGGCGGCAGAACCGCCCGTATAGTGTGGGCCGAAGAGTTAACACTCACGACACACTTAATTAACGAATGACAATGGGAAGATAAGTCACTTCACCGTGTTAGACGACTCTCTATAAAAACCGGATTAAATGCGTTCCCATAAAAACAATAACGAACAGTTGAGGTTAAGCTGGGGTTTGATTTTAAGAGCGAGCGACGCGAGTTGCGGATTTCGAAGGTTTTCTTGACACGCTTATTAGCTTGGTATATATAGATATCTATGTAATGGAATCTTTGAACGTAAATTCAACCAGCTTTGTTTGTTTGCATGTTTTTACTAGGTCCCTTGAGCCGTACCCCAGGGTACTCCCAGGTTGTACGCGTTTTATACTATATGGATGAAATTATTTCCTATGCCGCCCTCACTACCGCCCCAACCCCCCTGGCGGTCCTCGCTATTTCAGAAGCTGATGCATATGATTAGCGTTGGATTTTTTTATAATGATATAAAATGGTTTACGCAATTACTTACATAGGTAATTGAATTTTAGTAGTTTTAAAATAATGTAAAAATCTATTATTTGTCAGAATGTAAACCTTGTCAAGGTCATCATTAAGTCATAAAAGTAACTAAGGTCGTCATTGGTTTGTATGTACCGGACAAAACGTTTGAAGTCGCGTTACCTTCTCACTTTACTGCACCCTTGAGGTCATAGAATAAGTGATAGGCACTGTACCACTGTACCGCAGGCTGTGTGCCATGGTGACTCACCCTGTATAATGTCAAAGATCTACGCCAAGGTGAAACACGACTGCAAAAAGTGTAGCTGATTTTCCAAACACGGCTATGATAAATTTATAATGGTAGAAAAACTTGTTTGTATTGCCTGGGTAAGAATTTTTTTAATGTAAAATGTAGCGGCGCCTGGTGGTTTCACCCGCTTAATTCCAGTTTTCTCGCCATAACTCTGAATTTCCCAGATAAAAAGTAACCATGTTACTTAGGAATTACTGAGATGGCGAAAAAATCAAATGTTAAATCGTAAGTTTATACAAAAATGTAAAAAAAATATTTTTTTTACAGTTATATCCAAGTTTTCTGGGCCAGTTTTCCAACTTTTCTTTTCATACGAACCTTCCTCGGGCTTCATGGACTATTTAAAAAAAAACATTATTGTGCCTGGTCCAGCCGTATCTCGAGTTTTGAGCTTAGCACATTTATCGAGGGGTCTAAAAAATTCCTGAAATTGCCTCACATCATTAATTAATGGACGTCCCAAAGGCGTGCAGAGCAAATATTTGTGTGAAACTGTACTACATGTTTGATCTGAGCTTGAATGTTTGCCGAATTGCCTTTACGGTTAGGGATGGCCTACGCAATGGCTACAACTCCGATGACATCATTAACACTCCAATCAACAATCACTCGTTGATCGAAGCATCAGCACCATAAAGGTAATACATTAATTGCATCTGAGATATGCAAATCGTTTATCCAACTCCACAAGACTCGTAAAACAAGATACTTTAAATAATTGCCTATGCACGACGCCATGAGAATAAACAGTAATGTTAGAGTATAGATCCGAGTTTTTAAAAGTTGAGCATCGACTGCGTAAGGTTGTTAGTTTTTAAAGTTTCGCACCTCAAAAGGAAATACGGAACGCTTATGGGATCACTTCAATTGTCCGTCTGTCTGTTTTTCTCAGGAACGCGTGGAATCAAGTTGAAACTAATATCAAATACTCAGGTCTGCAATCTCTTGGAGCTGTCAAAAGGTACTCGCAAAATAATCAAAACCTATAGGGTACTTCCCGTTGAACTAGAATCATAAAATTTGCCAAGAAACAAGGTAAAGCACAAGTAAAGAAAACAAATCGGAAAATCGTAAATTTCTGTTATATTACGAAAAAAATATATATTTTTCTTTGCAGTTCGAAAACTGACGTTTGTAAGTCGACGTGTTCCAACGGCATAACAACAGTTTTCAACGGCAAAATTAAATTTGTCGGAACCCTCTGTTTTTGGTAGATACTTGCGTTTGACCAAAATCTCATCTCATTTAACTGACAATGTGATTAAGGTTGGTAAGCAGGCTAAGCTATAAATGGTAGCGGCGCTCAAATATAGCGAAAAGCTTTACTGCTTGAGGGAAGAAGCTGGCCAGGGAGATATTAAAGTGCCTTTGGCAGTGGCCAATGTCCACGACTAACACCTGAGCCGGGCGTGTAGAACTACTGACATTATCCGCGAGTTTCCTATCTGTACGCTAGCTATTTCTTATTCTTACGACGTCGCTCCAAATGTAGCGACACAAAAAACTAATCGATAGGAGTCGATCATTCGCAACGAATGGCTCTTGTTTAGGCAGATTCTATTGTAGCCACGTGGTGCGGAAACGAGTTTTTGTTGGACAGATAACCATCTAGCCGTTTAGATGTATCGAAGAATAAATAGGGAAGTCGAAAAGGTACCGTGCTGGTCCTTAGCAAACTATTGGGAGGACGCGTCTCTTGTATTCGTAGGAGCTAATATATAAAGATTGCGTAGGAAAAAGTAATGTTTTGAAAGGTATTTAGGTAGTGCTTAGCAAAGGGGGATACGCGCAGGGTACACGGCTTTACTTACATCATGGCCTTAGTGGAGTGTTAGACTGAATCTTCAAAGTTCTTCAGAGTATTCTTTATCTTTTCTTGTTCTTGTTTGACTACTGTTCTGTGTGTCTTGCTGTTCTTTGTTTGTTAGAATTTCCGGGGTTTCCTCACGATGATTTCCTCCAACGAAAAGCGAGTGATAATTACGTACATTTAGTTTTACAAGAAACACATTGGTACACGCCCGCGCTGGGATCTGAACTCACGCCCCTCTCCTTAGAAGACCGCCGTTCTCCCACTAGGCTATCACAGCCTTAAAAATAGGCGCGTAAAATTGTCATTATATTTCTCTTTCCATTTCCAGGTGGGGTCAGGTCGGTGCAGTTCCCCTGGCACGGGGCCACTGTCCCCGGCGGAGGGGCCCCGGTGGCCCCACGCACACCACGCCCATCCCTTGCATCACGCGCTGCTGTCTTCCAGTGTGAAACGAGGGAAAGAACTGTTAGTAAGCTGAGTATATTTAAAAAAAAAATGCTAGGAAGTTGGTTGGTTTGGTACGTATTCTAAAACATTGATGGTTTTTATCTCACTGGGACCCTGAAATAATTGCATCCATGTTTCTTTTGTTTGGCCACTATCTCTACCAAAGGGGCCCAATTTTTTTTATATGTTAATTGGCTGTGGATTTCACAATTGACTGTGTCCAGTCGTTAGAAGGTTAAAAATAAAAACTGTAAATTCACGGGACGATTATGATTTAATTAAATACTTAAGTTAAATCACACAAAGGTACTTTTTGTATGTACCTAAAATAAGTATGTGTAAAGTATTTTATAACGTTAATGTATTGTTAACATGTCTAACCGTATTAGAAGTAAGGATATGTAAGTATTACGGTATTACTCAACCGAACCAACAGTAAAAACATCGAAATATTCACATGTAGTATTCACACAAAATGGAACCTCAACGCATTGTGTTTGAGTTTATATTAGCTGATACTTGTGAGCATGTACCGTCATCTGGCAATCTAGATTCGGTCGAAGCTCACAGGCACGGTACAGACAGTATGGGCGTTGTGTGATACTTGTGCTTCTATGCCACGCCTTGGTTGCGAGACTTAGTACTTTACACAGCATTCTAACAGCAATTATCATTATTATTTATTTTAGCTGTGATCATTCCACTGCTGGCCTCTGTTTCCTCCTTCCATTCCTCACTGAGAGCTTTAGCGGTCCAGTCGTTGCTAAAAGATTCAAGCTTGTCCTGCAATCTTCGCCTGGGTCATGCAAAATATAATAAAAAAAAATTTATAATATAAAAAAAAATATAGCAGATGTGTGAACTTTCCTATCTTCTGCGACGTCGCGTCCGCTCGGTTCTATTGAAACCACTACTACACGTTTGTAATAACACGTCAGTGGAGTACTGTGTATGGACGTTCAAGCTTACAGCGTAGAATCCACTCACCGATCTATCCGCGGGCGTGCATGCAGGCAAGTCCATCGGACCTCGCTTCTGTAGGTCTGTTCCCTGTTTCTTGAATGTAGGACCGTCGCAGCGGTAAGTAGCGACATACGGCGGTCTTGCCTTCGTGCATGCTCGCGGGCATGTCTGTAAGTGGATTCTACGTTGCAAGCTTGAACGTCCATACTGTCTTTATAACCACACAGGTACAAAATTGTAGTCATGTAGAGACCACGTAACCTCTTTATCGCGATTTAAAAACCCGGCTATAAGTTAAGTTTAACTTTCAAGATAATCCTGTTGCGATTTAGGTTTAATAAAATTTATCCACGATAACATATAGATAGGTACATGATAGAAAAAATGCTATATTTACTAGACATGTCTAATTCGAACGCGACACAAAAAAACAGGAATTAAATTCGCAAAAGAAGAACTTCCATCTATCGATGTATTAACCAATTCCTGAATCTGAACAGAACAGTATTCTATCATAGATTTGCTCTCTTTATTCTAGGGTTAGACCTGGTTACCACAAGTCATGTTATCGTGGTTTTGTTATGTTATCTCCGATGACAGCAGTGATACGAAACGAAATCCACCGCGGACTAACCGCGAAGGTCGTCCGAGGCAGACAACTGCATCGGTTGGAGTTGAAATCTAATCTCGTTCAACGAATACCGTTTGTTTATTGTATCTGTGATTGTATTGGTGAATTTCGGCAGTTAGATTAAAAGCTTAATTCTCATAGGAAGCTATGAAAATCGTTAAAAAAAATGTACCTGCCTGTACTGTCCCGCTCCCCCGCAACCAAGATGGGGGAGATAAAATTATTGAGAATCCTTGGCGCTAAGTAAATCTGACAACGTCTGGTGACAGATATTACGATATATTTCTTTAAGCTGAAAATAATTGTTACAACAATCGTTATCTTGAAAGTACATAAAAGGAGACTTCTAGAGCAAGAAAAGGGATATCTAACCGATACATTTTGGGGAAGGGGCGTGTTGGGAAAAGGACATAAGGCACCTGGGCCGTTATATGCTATGACCACCTGGGCTCGTAGCACGCTTATTTGGAACTGTCAATTGAACTGACAAAATAACGTGCGGGAAGCTAGCGCATTTCGAGAAGTTTTAAGGTTCAAAATAATTTTAAAGCGCGTTGTAGACATCACGCGTTTTCGGCAAAGAATAGATAGATAGATAGATAGATAAACTCTTTATTGAAACACCACAGAACAAAGAAAACTCAAAAAAAAAAGAAAAAAAAGAGAAAAAAAGAAAAGAAGAAGAAAAGAAGAAGAAAAAAGAAGAAAGAAAAGAGAAGAGAAAAGAATCTCATGTGGCATAGCGAATAAGGTCCCTAAACTATAACCATGGAACGTAACAAGTTTCGTAGATACAGGGAATCAGTCAGGATCAATGAACATGTGATCGTACCACTCTATTTCTTATTATTAACAATACAACACAAATTATGTTTTTCTCGACACCTAAAACCTATTACTCCTCTGCGTGCATGGTTGTCTGGAAGAGATCGCTCTGAGCGATAAGACCGCCCATTGTGACACTAATTGTAAAATTTGTTTTGTTCTAGTTTTAAGTTTTCTTTGTTCTGTGGTGTTTCAATAAAGAGTCTAAAAAAATCTATCTAAAATCGACACGTCACGTTTATTAAGCCATGCCATCAGAAAATAGGCTTGTTTCTAAACAAAACACGATGTCGATACCATCTCTGAACATATTTTCTACTATCTATAGCTTTCTATTTTCTATAGCTCCTACCACAATATATTGAACAGTAATTGACAATTGATGGATGTTCCAATATCCCCAGTGCCCTTTGTAACGAGACCGGGGACGACCGTGAGATAAAACGAATTTCTCACCTCGGATAAGGGTTAGTTGTCTCAAAATGTGGCATTTGATATTGTTTAGACATTTCGGGAAAAGAATTTACTCATGTGGGAATGAACTCGTCACTAATTGAATTCGATAATAAAATCATTATCACATTACCCTGATCACGAACTAGGTTTATCCGTATCTAGATCTAGAGATTCAGGAACTACTCGGATCGTGGTCTTTGAAACACTCAGATTCAGAGCAAATCGAACCCGCAACCTCACGCTTCGCAGTCGGGTCATCACCCACTACGCTATCGAGAACTACATTTTAGTCTAGGTACATTTTGTTGACCCAAGTTCATAATGCAATCATTATTGTGAGCGAATTATGCTGACAGCAGTCATTTCACGGGCTTTAGGCTGAGTACTCACGTCGCGGTTTTTTATCGCGTCCGCGCGCGGTAGCGGCTTGCAAAACAATCGTGGCGTTAATATCCCCCCCCCCAGCCCCCCCCCCCCCGCGTGTACGGGCTCTGAAACAAAATACAACTGCAGAAATTGCTTCTATTTCCCATAGGCTTTGCAAGCGTTTAGACCCTTAAACTTGCGGGCTGTGTGAGTTTTGAAGAAAACCGCCACGTGAGTTCACGCTTTTAGGTGAAACGTTTCGCTTGTGGCGGGAAATTTGAGATTAATTATTTTCGTTTATGGCGCTAGGCCGGAGAGTAACTAATTTAAATAATGGAATTAGCGACAATAGTATATCGTAAATAATGATCTAATTCTTTACGATATTCTGTAGCGTAAGTAATGAAGCTGATTAATCAAAATAATTAACACGTTGACTGCTGAACCGGTTTTTACATTTAGGCACCGTTACGGACCCTGTGTGTTTTCCAGCAATGGTGTGCCGTCTGCGTTGCCGCACTGTAGTAGCGCCGCGTTGAACACACACGTCTGCGTTTCGCCACACTGCCGGCACGTAAGCTGCGCTAACACAACAAGTGTGTTTTCCCGCACCCGCGTAACGTTATAAAAAACATAACGTCTGTGTTTTCAGCAGTGAACGTGTTAGTGAGTGATTGATTGATGATGATGCTATTTAATGTGTGATGTGTTGTCAACAGCGACGGTCGCAGGTGGTCGGTGGCGTCACTGCCGTCGTCTGGCTACGGAACCACGCCGGGCAGCTCCAGTCTATCAGTAAGTATCACACTTATTGACTGCACTATTGCAGTCTGACTGGTTAATCCTGTCACCGTGACGTTTCAAGCAAATTCGGCCATCTCATGGTTGAAACATCGACATAAGAAGTACTATCTTATGATAGTGTTATTTCTTTACATACAAGATACGTAATAACTAAATAACACTCAACGCGGGTAAAATCGCGGGGCGTAGCTAGTACATTACATAAACTCGAAAAACTGAACCCTCCTTCTGGCGCAGTCGGGTGAAAATAGCCATGTTGGAATACCTATAAATATCTGTGAAGGGTTATACTTGTGCAAAATGTCATCAAAATTGGTTCAGCTATCTGACCGTAAAAGCAACATCGCAAGACCGTAAAATTCACAAATCTTGCGAAGCTTCAACTAAATAAACGCAAAGGCAGCACACCTTTATTAATACGTACTGCCTACATATGTAAAACAATACAATTGCATATAATTATTATTTTTATACCATAATTATTTTTTGTTAGCTAAACGTGCAAAACTATCTGTGACAATATACACAAGATCTTATGTGTGTCAGTGTGTCACGTCCACACGTGTCATGCGCACCTAGCTACCGGGAAGTGTCGGAATAAGCGAAATCCATATTTTACAGAAATAAGACGTGATTCATCTACTAAGAACAAGACAAGTGCATTAGTCAACTGCGCTTAGGTAGGTGTGGATGAGCTTCACGTGTAGGCGGACGTAATTAGGAGTGGGCGAGGGCCCAAAGAGGGCCCCCACATGTATGTTACGTTAGGAGTGGGCCATGGGGCCTGATACTCCCACACGTCTACCTTTCTACTCTGGGCGTACGTAATTAGGAGGAAGCCATGGGCCCCCATATGTCTTCCGTATTATTTCTCTATTTACAATTAAAGAAAACAGATTCTGGTCAGGAGTTTTTTTTGAATCTGTGATGCACAGCCTCATGAAGTTGCTCGTATAAGAACAAACAGTGTAATATGATTAGCAAAATCTTACACGTATTTTTTTTTATTACTCAATAACAAGACGAGCAAGTCCTTCCTTACCTGATAGTAAGAGCCACGCCTTCTACAGCTACATATCTGTTAAGCCTTTCGGTGTATTAGCCTTGAGAAAACATTTCCATTTGCACTCCGATAACAATCTTATCATTATACATTCACGATTCGGAATAGAATGAGATTAAAACACCGACAGACCATTTTCCGAAATAAACAAATAAAAAATTCACGTCATTTTTTTCTGACTCTGCATTGTCAAGCTAATAGTAGACTTATTTTGAAGGCGCTGTGGTTTATATTAATTTGACAGCTTTGTTTTTATTATTTTTTGAATGTCACCCAAGAAACCCGATTTGCTATGTGCATCGACGATAACGATTTGCAAGTATAAATAGTTTATTTTTGCTGAAAGTGCCGTCTAAAGTTGGCTTTCAATGTTATTTTTGAACTGTGAACGAAAAACAGCTCTATCATTGTAATAAACAACCATTTTGATACAAATAAAAATAATTTCAATGACTTTGTTTTGGCGATTGCAGATAGTGAACTGTGTTATTTGCCGGGGCATAATAGCTCTTATTGAATGCGGAATCTTTGGTACAATGAAAAGGCTGAAGAAAGACCTAGGACAGGGTCCACTAAAAACTGAATGGGCCCCCTGTCTCTAGAGTTCCCGTGATCCCTGTAAAGTGGGGTCCCACGTATAATATAACTTTCTGTATAACGTAACTTGATGTTTACATAATTACTAAAGCGGTAAAGAAAACACTAGAAGCGAATTCAGTCTTGTAGATCTTATCAAAATTAATCGAGTTTCGACACTAATTACTTGTAACGGTTGTTTATCGTTGATTTTGGTCAGGCGGGGAAATGGCGGTCGCAGATATACACTTTTAGGGTGTCATAAAATACTGTGTGTAAGTGATCCACCAGTTCGGACCGGGTCCCAGTGGTGGATTATGGCCTAATCCTTCCCACGAAAGCGAGGGGCGACCCGTGCTCAGCTGTGGGCTGATATGGGATGATGATGATGATGATTATAGATTACCGTACGTAAAGAGTCTAAATAGGACCCTATTGATGCGTTAATGTATTTTTTTTGTCAATTTAAACTGTTTTTTTTTTGTTAGTAGGCAATTATACCACTTTTACTTTATTTTTTTATTTTATTTATTTGATGCACAAAACAAATTACAATCGTTGTAACTTATGAGTTAATTAAAGTAGTTTAAAATCTGGATTGTAATTCAAAATATGTACATACTACAAAATATTAACATATCGAGCGTACAGCACAAACTACTAAACTAAAGCTATATAATAAAAACGAAATGAGAAAAAAAAAAGAAAACAAAACTATTTGCCACATTGTCCAGACGAAATAAATAATAACAAAATAACAACAAAACTTACAGATGCCACAAGATGTTTGGATCATTCGGACGCCCCCGCAGCAGTAGCTACTGCAGGGGCACCCGAACAGTCCGGTTTGAGATAGAGGATATCTTTTACGATTATAGAATAATAACCAAATTTATCGACGAAAATGTCTAACTTGGAGTGTTTCTAGTCAAAAACTTAACACTTTAACCGCTGAGCCGATTTGCTTATCTAGCCACGGGTGCGGCTCTGCGCGCGCCATACTGTTTTCCCATACAACAAACACAACAGTTGTGTTTTGCCGTACTCGTGGCAAGTCATGAAAAACACAACAGTTGTGTTTTCAGCAGTTAACGTGTTAATTCTCACTACTAAACAGACGAATAAAACATACAGTAAGGTACAATACTTCGGAAAGACGCCCGTTAACATGTTCGTTCACTACTGAAAAGACAACTTTTGTGTTTTTTAGAACTTGCTGCGAGTAGGTACAGGAATATACAACGGTGTGTGCAGTTACAAAACCGTCGCTAGACAAGAAAATCGGCTCAACGGTCAAAGTGTTAAGGAAGGAAACACCTAGAAACTACGGGAATGTCAATCATTTTACACGGGCTTGTAGCTCCCTACTAAAAAATAACCCCGTTATTCATAACTAGCTGCGCCCCGCGGTTTCACCCACATAATTTAGGTTTTCCCGCAATAACTCTCATAACAGCAATATATTTTCCCCGTTTCTTCCACATTCTTTATTGATGCTCCGCTCCTATTGGTTGTAGCATGATGTTCTATAGCCTATAATCTTCCTCGATAAATGGACTATTCAACACATAAAGAATTGTTCAATTCGGACCAGTAGTTCCTGAGATCCTAGCGTTCAAACAAACAAACACTTCAGATTTATATATAAGTATAGATAAGTTATGTGACGTTTCATAAAATCGCGCACTACAAATTTGTTCTGCGCAGTACTAAGTGACGTTCGATAACTTTTTATAAATAAGGGGGTAATAATAAATCTTGTATCTTGTATCTTATTTATTTATTTATTTATATAATTAAAACGATTTATACCAATTACATTAATTATTTACATATAATAGTAAAATACAGTACACAATTTCACACAATCATTCATTCTTCTCACAATAATCCAAACACTCCGATAAAATACTCAGTATCTTGTTGTGTTGTTGTTGTTGTATGTAATTGTGTCCTTGTTTACCTATTGTAATTCTTCTGTACTGTGTTTATTTTTGTTTCTGGCGTACAATAAAGAGTTTTTCTATTCTATTCTATTGTAATTCTATTCTATACTCAACCTTTTCTCATTTATCGCACGCTTTAATTCGGATAAAATTTGCGAATGCAAATCCACTGTAATGGCTTCTCGTTCAACCGAACCGAGTCTCTAAATGTTCATGATGATGAGGATGATGATGGTGATTGTGATTGTGATGATGAAAATAAGAATGATTGAGGGGTGTATGATAATGTGCGACTGCCTCTCCCTGTTGCAGTCGCAATGCTCGTCGCAGGAGCGCCTGCTGGGCGCGGCGGCGGCGTGCGAGCCGCAGCCGCGCCCGCCGTGTCCCCACTGCCACCAGCACCAGAACTCGCTCAAGTATGTCTATTAAAAACAATACGATGTGTTCTAGGACACATAGTAGAAGTAAGACTTTAACTTAAAAATAACCACATACCCCTACCTACACACCTACGTTTTATTTAATACTTTGTTTAATAAGTTTTCACTTCTGTCGCGTTGTCTAAAGTTGACACGCCGTTTTTTTATTGAGTATCGAGGCGATCAAGTCGTTCACCTGATGGTAAGCGCTACGCCTGCTTATATGGGTTACAGTGCCACCCACAATTTTGCATTGCATGATCTTGCGCGGCACTGCACTGCGCTCGTCACCCAATAACATTGAATCTTACGTCTCAAACGCTAAGAAATTAATAAGGATGAACTGCCAGAACTTCCTTTGGGCCAATCTTCCGGCTTGATAACGGCAAATGTTGCAAAGTTTTGGTCTAACGTTAGTTTTTGTAAACTTTGCAGCAGTTCGCAAGGCAGCGGCATGAACAACTGGGCGTCGCTGTCCGACAGCGGCGGCAGTGGAAATGCCGCCGCGCCGCAGAGCCCTGCCCGACGTGTGCGTAGCCGCAGTCTCAGGTGAATACACAACGCATGCCCACACACACATACACGCATTATGGACTAAAGCTGGGCTCACATCTGTGACCGTAACCGTAACCGGGCCAAGGGCTGGGACAAATATCGCGGCGCCCTCAGGATGAGTGAATAGTCCGTAACAAATATGTGTAACTAAAGTCGTCCACATTTGCGTTTTGTCACGCGCATTTGTTACAGTTACGGATTCACGGTTACGGACACGATCACAAATATGGACCCAGCTTAATGTGTCATTTGGCTGTATGGCATCCTATACTGAAATTATAATAAACAATAACCTACATTGTTAGATATAGCTACTTTGCTCAATGTAGCATAATAAGAATATCTATAAGCGACTATACCATCAGAAATAATCGTCATCTTGACGACGAAGTTCACTCTGTGAGTCACCATCGATATGACAGTTAGGCCGCTGGCTTGCAAAGATTTGATATGGGATTCCTTTAGCGTTGTCACACCCTGCAGACTCCATACAAATTAGCCAATTTGACAACTCACACATATAAATGACGTTTTTACACGCGCCAAATCGGCGTGCAAGTAAACAAACGTACAAAACGATCAAAATTAAGGACAAACCGCTAATGTGAAGGTTCATAGAAACCGTTCGTCCATTACGTTTAGTTTTGGGCGGGTAGTATTGATTGTCCTGGCGATTGCGTGTAGAGGTGCGGGGACGCGTGTCGTGCGGTAGAGAGCGGTGCTGGTGTGACAGTGCACATCTAGTCTGTAGTACGTTCTCATTTTTCTCCAGCTCGCCGGCGCGGTCGGGCGGCGGCTCGAGCGGCGGCGCGGGCTCGCGCGACGACGCCGTGTCCGCCATGTCCTCGCTGTTCGCCGCGCGCTTCCCGGCCGCACAGCGCGCCATGGACGACAAGTTAGTGACGTCATTGTGTCACTTATCGACGTGCTCGTGGCACTCATCGATGTTACTGTGTCACTCGGCGACGTGATACTCATCCACATTACAGATATTACCATATCACTCAATGACTTTATCCTGTCACTGTTCGACTTTATCGTATCATTTGTCGACTAACATCATCGTATAACTTAGTTGTTACACCATCATTTCCTTTATCGTATAATTTATCGATATCATTTTATTATTCATCGACTTTGTTGTCACATTATTTAATTCTCAACGTATCAATTATCGAAAGTATCATATATAACTCATCAATTTTATGGCATCACTGATGAGCATAATCGAATCGATCATTGACTTTATCGCATCACTCATTGATTTAGTCGATCAATTATCGACATCATAATAAGTTCCACTCATCGACATCCTCATATCACTCGTAGACGTTATCATCACTATCCTTTATCGAAGTGATATTACTTATGTTCTGAATGGTTCGTATATGTGCAAACACACACGAGTCACGGTTACGGTCACGGTCACAGATGTGGACCTAGCTTTAGACTATCGTGTATGTATGTGTGCGTGTATATACGTGTTATGTTTCAGATTGCGAGCGTTGATCGACGAAGTGAACGAGTTAGATAAGAAGCCCGACCGGCCACCCATCGAGCGGTTTGTTCAGAGACAGGTTGGTCTAATTACTAGAAACTTAAAAAAAAAATACCCGTTCATTTGCCAGAATAATACGAGAAATTATTCGTTCTAGTCTTACTTCATGGAACTTCGCGAATAACATAGCTAAAAAATTTCCAAAAAAAAACAATCGTCCCGTTTTACGAAATTGTACGAGTAAATATTCATTTTCGCCAGACTTTGGGCACGAAGTTCGACGAGAATTAGGATCATAGGCGTGTATCCAAAAAAAAATTTTTGCTTCTTTTTTTTTTTTTTTAATTCTACTAAAAAGGTTTTAATTTCGTTTTCCCAGGTGTTGGAGATGGCGCGCGACTGTCTCCACAAGTCTGAGTCGAAGCAAGTGACGAGCAGCTATTTCTACGACATGGCCGACAGCTTGGACCGTTTACTAGCCGAGGTAAGCCAACTAGTTGCTGCTTCGTCATTGTGATTCCCGTTTTCCCGCAAAACTGTATATTATCCCGGAATAAAATATAGCTTATATCACTCAGGGATGATGTAGCTTCCTATATACCCCCTTAAAGGCCTGCGCAGACGAGGGAGTTGTCCGCGAAGGACTACATTTCCAAAGCTTTCTGGAGGCCTACCATGACGTCTTATAGCGATTCAGTTGAGTACCTAAACTGAGCCGCGTCGCATAATCGTACCGTGACGTTTTATTTTTGATGTTGCTGCCATTTTCAACCTAAACTTTATATAGATTAGGTTGAAAAAGGCTTATTAGCGACTCAATTTAGGTTGCTACCATTTTCAATTGCTGGATCCAGTTTAGGTTGAAAATGGCAGCAACATCAAAAATAAGACTTCACGGTACGATTATGCGACGCGGTTCAGTTTAGGTCCTCAACTGAATCGCTATAAGACGTCATGGTAGGACTCCTGTACGCGAATCCCGTTTTATACGCGATAATTTAAGTTCCTTGTGTGTTATTCGATGGAAGTTGCAAGCGACAATAAGTACCTTTTTGAACTGTCTCTCGTTTTCTTAATACTGTGTTCTTAAAAAAAAAGATTTATAAAGAAATATCCCTCCAGACGAGAGAGAAGTCAGCCGACGCGGGCGCCCAGGTGGCGCCGCTGGTGACGCGGCTGATCCTGGCGATGGCGCGGCCGGCGCGCCTGCTGGAGTGCCTCGAGTTCGACCCCGAGCGGTTCTACCGCCTGCTGGAGGCGGCCGAGGGACACGCCAGGCACCTGCAGGTCGGTGGCGCCCACTGCCAACTCCCCGGACAAGCTTGGGTCGACTGGGTCACGTTTTTTACAAGCTCGAGGTATCCTGAGATATGAAATATGAACCTTATTTTCCAGGGAATAACGACGGACATACCGCAGTACATTATCCACAAATTGGGACTGTCAAGGGACCCGTTGGCGGAGATGAACGTACCCCCCGCGCCACCGCCCCCGCCCCCGCAGAACTCTTCCCCTTCCAAGTAAGGATGACTGTCACTTTATCTTCTGTCGTTTAAACGTAAGCCCAATATTCGTCCGACGAGCAATAACTGTGTTCTGGATTGAAGGATACTGTTTCCATCGTCATAACTGAGCATATAAGAATAGGATAAGCAAAAATGGGTTTAATTCACGCACATATTAAATTCAAAATCTGAATTTGACTGCTTTAGACGTTTTGTTTAAGTTACATTGACGGCGGTCACGAGAGTACTGGAGAATGCGGGTATCACCGTCGAGAGCGGCGGGTGTTGTTTCCAACTGCAGTGCAGTGCCGCGCAGGATTTTGCAATGCGGCGTTCTGTGTGGTGCTGTGACTGTTATGGGCAGGCTGTTATGGCAGGTGAACGACGTGCACGTCGCGTCACACTGTCAAATAATAAAAGACCCGGTTTTGGTCTTTCAAGACATGACTGTCTGTTTTTCTGTGTATGAATTCAATTCGCGAAAGTCATCAATCATCATCATCATCATCATCATCATAATCATCATCATAATCATCACTATCATTCATCATTATTTCGTGCAGTTTCATAACTAACTATGGTCGTTTCCCCAGGCTCCGGGGGCGGCAGTCCCCGCCCGGGGCGCCGGGCAACAAGGACGGCGCGCCGCCGTCGGAGGGCGACTACCAAGTCATCAAGCTGATCTCAAACGGAGCGTACGGCGCCGTGTACTTAGTCAAACACAAGCAAACGCGTCAGAGGTGACTATTTTATATCATCATCATCATCATTAAGAACCCATATCGTCCCACCGCTGAGCACGGGTCTCCCCTAATTCCCCTGTCCGATTTTCGCGTTGTTTTCTGCCTCACACCACTGTTGTTTTCTGTTTCACACCTGCAGAATGTGGAATGTCCATCATACCTAATTCTGAAATCATTCTCGGGTAGGCATACGGGTTTCCTTACGATGTATTCCTTCACTGAAAAGCGAGTGATCATTGCGTACGTGCATATTATTATGTCTTTTAAGAAACACATCGGTACGCGCCCGCACTGGGATTTGAACTCACGATACTCTCCTTGAAAGGTGGACGTTCTCCCACTAGACTACCGCTGCTTATATTACCATTTCATTTCCTAGTACATACTTTTAAAGGTAGACCTTTTGGGGATTCTCATTTAAGCCTCATATTCATTAGGGGACTAATGTTCCGGGGTCAAGAGATGTAAAAAAAAAACTCGTACTCGTTTCTTAAAAAAAAAACAATTGAAGATTGCTCTATTTCTATTCCATCTGTTTGAATATCATTACATACACACATACATACAGTCACGCCTTTCTCCCGTTGGGATAGGCAGAGACTACATCTTCCCACATGCTACGATCCCAGCGGAAAGCAGTGCATCGACTCCCTAACCCCCTCTACTGGTTTCTGGAGCTCCAGACCAATAGGCCGTGTATGAGTATAATTATATTATGCGCTTTACTATTTCCAGGTATGCAATGAAGAAAATAAGCAAAAATAATTTAATACTGAGAAACCAAGTGGAGCAAGCGTTCGCTGAGAGAGATATTCTGAGTTTTGCGGATAATCCCTTTGTGGTAAGTTATTTTCAGTTTCATGAATAGATTTCGATATTTTTTGTTTAACACGTTGACTGCTGAAAACACAACAGATGTGTTTTTTATAACTTGTCGCGAGTGTGGGAAAACACAACTGTGGTGCGCTGGAGGCATGCCATGACCATAGCGATTCAATTGAAGACCTAAACTTCCATTTTCAGCCTTAACTGTATCCAGTTTAGGTTGAAAATGGCAGCAACATAAAAAATAAGACGTCACGGTACGATTATGCGACGCGGTTCAGTTTAGGTCTTCAATTCAATCGCTATAAGGGGTCATCGGATGCCTCCTAATCCGTAACCGTGGCTATACAAGAAAATCGGCTGAGCAGTGAAAGTGTTAACGTGCTCGGTAATTTGCCGACGGCCTCCATCCTCGAAGTCCCGCGCCCCCAGGTGACGATGTACTGCTCGTTCGAGACGAAGCGCCACCTGTGCCTGATCCTGGAGTTCGTGGAGGGCGGCGACTGCGCCACGCTGCTCCGCGCGGGCCCGCTGCCGCACGACATGGCGCGCCACTACTTCGCGGAGGCCGTGCTGGCCGTGGAGTACCTGCACTCCTACGGCATCGTGCACCGGGACCTCAAGCCGGACAAGTCAGTTGGTGATACCGACCCGGACCTGGGATTAACCACGCTTCTAGGGTTCCGCACCCAAAGGGTGAAACGGGACCCGCTGTCTGTCTGTGCGTCAGTCACCAGGCTGTATCTCATAAACAGCGATAGTTCGACAGTTGAAATATTCACAGATGATGTATTTCTGTTGCCGCTATAACAACAAATACTAAAAAACATAATAAAATAGATATTTCGCGGGCTCCCATACAACAAAAGTGTTTTTTTTTTGCTAGTTTTTGTTTTATGTTACTAAGTAACGTGATGACTAAGCGACTCTTCTGCAAGAGACCGCCTGAGAAAGTACCACACCTTTACCAGATATTCATCTGCCAAGCCGTAGTGTGCAAACATTACTCTGTTCCGGTTTGAAGGGCACTGTTTCCAGCGAAATTACTGGGCATATGAGACTTTAGAATCGATGTATTTAGGTGACGAGCGCAGTGCAGTGCCGTACAGGATTGTGAATTGCAAAGTTCTGTGTGGCACTGTAACTGTTATGGGCAGGCGGAATGCTTACAGGTGAACGACTTGCTCGACGTCACTCAATAAATTTACAAAAAGACATCGTATAAACAGCAGCTTTCACATGAATTCTTCTTATTATTTATTATTGATATTCATATGGAAATATGGCAGATGTTGTGACTCCACATTAACTGTAATATGTAATTGTAATTGTGTAGGTAATTAATGATGCCAAATTTATGTTCAGATACAAAAATATTTACATTGTATATGTCTCTACTTACAGTTTACTCATCACGGCAACTGGACATATCAAACTAACTGATTTCGGTCTCAGCAAGATGGGTCTGATGTCCTGTAAGTACATAGAACCACTAGAATAAGATTGAGAATGCGGTAAATGCTACCCTATATCATACCGCACTTACTTCATAATCGGCTGCGATAACAAACTTGCTCGCATCGCACTGCAAACTGGCCATGGTCATCATCGTCATCATCGTCATTTTCAACAACCCATATCGGGCCACTGCTGAGCACGGGTCTCCCCTAACTTCCCCTTCGAAAGGAGGATTAGGCTGTAATCCACCACAGGGCATTTCTTCGCTGTCTTCTCCTTAATCTGATCCGTGAATGTTCTTTTAGATCAGCCTCTTCCTCTCTTCTTTTCTACCTTCCTTTCTATGATTTTATTTTATGAAGTTATCTTGTCGTATAAGGCGGCCAAACATCTTGCTCCATGATGTGTGATTGGCTATAAATATCAATTCCTTCTGTTCAGTGGCAACGAATCTGTACGAAGAGTACGCGGACAGGGAAGCGCGACAGTTCTCCGACAAGCAAGTATGCGGGACCCCGGAGTATATCGCGCCGGAGGTCATACTCAGGCAGGTTGGTATTGGGCCCACACCTCGCACTTCCTAAACGAATAGATCGCTGTTACCATCATCGTAAAGTAAACAGACAGATAGATAAACTCTTTATTGAAACATCACAGAATAAAGAAAACACAGGAACCGTCAGATTTAATATAATATGATAAAAAGTATCCTATGTTCTATTCCAGGATCTAAAGTATCTTTATAGAGTGTTAATTTTATAAAAAAATTCATTATCTTCTTTAATAGATGATTAATTTTATACAATAATCTACCACCTTCTTTAATAGAAGATTAATTTTATGCAACAATCCACCATCTTCTTTCATAGAAGATTAATTTTATACAACCTTCTCAATCTTATTTCTCAGAAAGATCTTTTGAAATAGTTGTGTATTCTAAAAGAAAAGAAATTGTCAGGGTTACGGCAAGCCGGTGGACTGGTGGTCCATGGGCATCATCCTGTACGAGTTCCTCGTCGGCTGTGTACCCTTCTTCGGTGACACCCCCGAAGAGTTGTTCGCTCACACTGTCAACGGTAAGACATTTTTATTCACCAGTATCAGCACAAATTTATCTGAATTTATTTTTGTCCTGTCATTATGTGTTTGGATGAACCGATTTTGTTTTTTTTTTTTTTTGTATACTAAGTTGCATCATAATAACTCAAATCCAATCTTAGTTAATTTGAGATTAAATGAATAAATAACGCGTCACGATAACATACATAGATACACGCTTAACTAGGATTCTGACATTCAGAGCTAAACTTAGTTTAACGCTATGTTACCAGGTACATTTGACATTTTTAATGGAGGTTTATGCTAAAAGGACATCGTCAAAGTTGTTAGTTACTTTCGAGTTTAAATATCGCTCATTTGCGACAAGATCGTATTATCTCCTTAACGGTATATGGACTCCTAGATAAAATAAATTAAAAGAAAAAAAAACTTAAACCATCTCACATACGTTTTTTTTACAGACGACATAGAATGGCCTTCAGAGGAGGATTTCCCCATAGCGGTGGAGGCTAGAGCCATCATAACGGAGCTGTTGGCTAGGAACCCTAGGGACAGGCTCGGCACTGGTGGCACGCATCAAGTTAAAGTACGTATCATCATCATCAATCTACTGCTGGGATAGCTTTTCTTTTCTTTCCTTGGTCAAGTTGCGGCCACATTGGCCGACCTGGATACGCAGCTCAAATTATAAGTTGTAAGTAGGCAAAATAAAGCACTTTAAGAAGCCAAACATATAGATAAAAATAATAAATAAGACAAATAATATGATGATTAATTTTGAAAATGATTGGAAGGAACTAACCTTGGATCGAGATAAGTGGAACGAATCGAGGGAGACCTTTGCCCAGTAGTGGGACACTGCAGGTTAGATAAAAAAAAAAAAATGATTAACCAAACAAATTAGTAACTGATTATGGTTTGACTTTGAAAAAGGAAATTTAATGGCGGAATCTCGCACAGGAAAAGGAAACTCTATTAACTCTACCCGTGCTTCGGAAATACGCCCGTCAGAGAAGATAGCACCTAGAGACTAAGGGGATGTATCATATAAAAAAAAAGTGGTAAATAAGTAATCATAAAAATGTTCCAGGAACATGTATATTTCTACGGCTTGGACTGGAACAACCTACTCAGGAGGAAGGCTGAGTTCATACCGCAACTCGAGAACGATGAAGACACTAGTTATTTTGATAGTGAGTACTAACTTAAGACCCTTGTTAAGACTTTCGTGTCTATGTTTAAATCATTCCGTTCAGAAATGGGCTGCTTTGGTTGAAACATTCCGGTGAAAGCATTGGTATATTCCCAAGGGACCCACTAACTGGCCCACCGGTGAGCACGCTGGGAATTTGGATTACCATTCAAACACTGACCGCTAACATTTTAGCAGTCGGGACGCTGGTATATTCCCTACGCTCTCACCAAGAATGTTAGTAGCCAGCAATGCAGTCCATCTTTTCAGGGAGTGTCGGACATTTTTAAGACGGATCGATGGTTCCAGAGATTACCTTTTCTATCTCTTTCTTCCCGTATTCCCGCAGAAACTTTGCATTTTCTCGGAATTAAACATAGCCTATGTTACTCGGGTATAACGTAGCTTCCAATCAATGAGAGAAAATTGAGTATCGGACGAGTAAGTGTACAGATGATCCGTAACAAACAAACTTACAAAAACTTACGCCCATTGTGACACTAATTGGTAAATTTGTTTTGTTCTAGTTTTTAAGTTTTCTTTATTCTGAAGTGTTTCAATAAAGAGTTTATCTATCTATCTATCATATTTGATCGAACATTGACATGGAACAGGCCGCTGCGACCGCTACAACCACAGCGAGGTGGACACGGACGAGGCGGCCGAGGCGGCGCCCGAGCCCGCGGACGAGGCCGGCGTGTTCGCCGCCTTCTCCAGCACCTCGCCGCAGTGGCGCCGCCACACGCAGCACTCGTGCCACGAACACGACTCCAGGGTGAGGGCGCCAAAGCGATTTTTTTGAACAATTGAAATAATCGTATTCGTTGCGAAATTACAATCGAGACTTTAAACATCTCGCTCTCCAACTGAACTATCAAGATGACATACGGTTTTTCCCAGTCGACTGACTTGCCTTGCTGCGTTCTTTGCCCTGGGTCAGCGGTTACTCCGCTGACTCGAATTTAATCCGCTTAAATTCGACCGCGAGAGAAAATAATCGATATGTCTGTACAATCGATTGAAACATCTCGATTTCGCCGATCGCTAGTGCACAATCGATCGCTAGTTGCCGTGGCCGCGAGGCCGTCAGACACCGATTCTCAACGAGGCCGTGTCAATTGTCACGAATATTGTGGCAATGTTTCGTTTTTGACACTTGTGTAATTTTGCGTATTGCAGAGTACAGACAGCTGGCCCGGCACGCCCGACAGCGCCGGCCCGCCCACCACGCCCACCGCGCCGCTGCACCACCACCCTAAGTGTCCGGTAAGTTCAACCTATTGTTTTACTTTAAAGATGAAGAAGTCTGAAAACTCGTCGAGGCTGACCACAGCCAATTATGCTTCTCTGATTTTTTTTTCGAGTAAATCCGCATCATTTGTTATGTTAATAAAAAAAAAGACGTATGGATCAAAAATCTTTAATGAAACTGTGTTTCTTTCCTCGTATAGATAATAGGCGGCAGCGCGTCGACCGCGGAGTCTTCGCAGACGGACAGCGACGACGTGTCGCCCTGCGCGCGCCGCCGCCTCCGCCCGCTGCACGCGCCGCACGCGCTGCACGCGCACGCCGCGCACGTCTCGCACGCGCCGCACGCCGCGCACGCACCTCACGCGCCGCACGCGCCGCACGCACACCCGCTGCAGCCCTCGCAGCTGGCGCACCATCCGCCGCCAGCGCCTAAAGTGTAACTATCTATAACTATTTTCATCTATTACCCTACGAACTGGTTTACTGTGATATTTTCCTCATCAATATTAAAAGTGGGCTTCCGTGGATGGCGACTGACACGACTGGCGCGCGCGACGTTTCAAATTATTTGTACAAATAGTCATATATTAATGTATAGCGCTTGAACGTGGCGCCATAGGTTAGGTTAGCGCACCTGTTGCACGCGCTTGTAGTGACGACCGCGACCCACGGAAGTCTATATATATATTTTTTTTTTAAATAAGTAGTTTTTTTTACTGCTTTATGGCAAGTGTACATTATTTATTCAGTTCGGAGCTCCCGCGACGAGAAGAGCGCAGCTTCGACAAGCCGGACCGCGCTGAGAAGTCGAAGCCCACCACCATCGTCGCCAAGTCCATGCGCCGCTCGGCCAGCACCTCCGGCCTCTCGCTCGTCATACATCCAGGTACTTGATTGTTTGATGGTAATCTCGCGTGGCACACTACTGCTTGAAACATCAATTTTCACCTGTTAGCAAGATGTGCAAGTCGTTCACCTTAAACGCCACATCTGCCCATAACAATTACGGTGCCACTTAATAGTTCATTTATCTCCGGTTTAGCTAAAGCGCCATCTATGGATAATTAGTGGCAGCTAATTGACGTTTCGCCGTTTTTGTAGGCGGTGTGGTCGCGGATCCGTCCAGACAATTAAAATTGTATTGTCTCTAGGATTGTTAAAAATCAAATAAAGATAAAAACTGGGACATTTTTTTGCCCACACTCGTACACGTCATGGAACATTTAATAAATAAATTTCAAAACAAAAAAACGTCACATTTTCGGTTTGCCGCCTAAACTCCCTGATGACAGTTAACCGACTCCGCTACCGGAGTTGGAATATGTTCTTGAAGAGCGTTAGAATGACCCCCTAACTTCCCCCCAGCCGACGACAGCACCCTGAGCCTGGGCGCGGGGTCCCCTTGCGCCGGCAACACTTCGTCCACGAACTCCTCGCGCGACTCCTCGCCGTGCCGCGACCCGCCCTCGCCCTTCGCGCTGCCCAACCACTCGTGAGTACCGACCATTAAAACCACCAACCAGACAAACCACTAACCAAACCAGCCCGACAGATGGCAGTTTTTTCAAACAGTTATTTTATTTTTATTATTTTATTATACCTTTTTCAGATTGATCCAAACATCGAAGCCTCCGATAGTGGTGCGGCGCGGGCCGGGCGGGTTCGGGTTCACCATACACACGGTGCGCGTGTACTACGGGGACACGGACTACTACACCATGCACCATCTCGTCTCTGTAAGTACACGCTTTTTTTCAAATATTACGTGTAAATAGAATTTTTGGAATTAAATCCCCCCCCTCCTTCACCAGCAAATCTCTTACCCCCCGAGCCTATACAAACATTGGTACCTATATTATTTGAAGTAAAACTTCTTTACGCACGCCTTACTTGAAGAGTAAGCTGGCGAATGTGTTACGAAAAATGTTAGATAGAAAGAGAGAATAAAGAGAAAAGAGAAAGAGAAATAGAGAAAGTTACGTTTTGTATATTTATTAAAATATCTTTTATGACAATTTTTGATCAAATATTATATTTTTTAGTTGAAGTTTGACTTCTACTATGTGTTCCAGCACACATTTGTTTTTTTTTTAAATAAATTTTGTCCCCCCCAGGCGGTGAGCGAGCAGGGCGCGGCGTGGGCGGCGGGGCTCCGCGCCGGGGACCTCATCACACAACTCAACGGGGAGGCCGTGCAGGGGCTGCTGCACACGCAGGTAACTGACTAGCAATAACGAGCCGCGATCTCATACATAGAACCTAGGATTTACTGTATCTAGGTAATAGAGTTTTTTTCGAGTGACGAGATGAGCAAAAAGTTCATCTGATAGTAAGCGCTACGCCTACCCATTACAGTTACAGCGCCACCCAGAACTTTGCATTGCGTAATCCTGCGCGTCACTGCACTGCGTTCGCCACCTTTTGACATCGGCTCTAAATTGTCATATACCCAGTAATTTCGCTGGAAACAATGCCCATCAAGCCGGAACACAGTAATGTTTGCACGCTACTCTGAGTGATCGCCAAACTGACACTTACAGTTACCAAATGGATCTTTAGCACTGGAATTACGTCAGGTATATAATTCCAGTAAAATTACTGAGAATATGAGACCTTAGAACCGATTTCTCAGGATTTTTTAAGGAAAGTTTTGGGTGACACTAGCTGTTGGACAGGCGTGGCGTGGCTTAACATTACGAAAAACGACTTGCTCTCCTCGTTACTTAGTGACATAAAAAAAAAACCGTCCGTTTGTTGGTACTGCTCTACAGGTCGTACTTTACAAAAAATCTGGACGAATTTTGGTATATAGTTTTTACAATTTTATAGAATTGTTTTGTCTTCGGTTATTTTTGATGGGGGGGTATTTCCTCCAAAAAAAGGTCAAAAAGAAAAAATCTATTGAAAATCTCTGCTTTATGAGATCGGATTTCGATGGTTCTTTTTCTTTAAAGGTTGTAAGTTAAAGGGGTCTCATAAAAACTTGGTGTAGATCTGATGAGGATCTGCAACGTGATGAGCAGAACAGCTCTTCAAAATGTAGTAAATGTATGTAGAACTAAACTGTGAAAACGTCGTTTGTATAATTTTACTTAATAAATCAATCTTCATTTAACTACGGACTCGGGTGGTCTTATTAAAGTCGCTCTTATCATTATCACCCCTTAACACTTTCACCGTTGAGCTGATGTGCTTGTCTAGCCACGGGTGCGGCTCTGCACACTCCATAGTGTTTTCCCATACAACAAACACAACAGTTGTGTTTTCCCGCACTCGCGGCAGTTGTGTTTTCAGCACTGAAGGTGTTAATGTACGGACTTACAACCTCTACATCTTGATTGCTTATTTCCAGGTGTTGAGGTTACTACTGGCGGCGCCACACGCCACGCTGCGAGCGACGCCGCTCGACCAAACCACGATACAGGTGAGCAAAATGCATTTTAAACCCGAGAGTGCTAGAATGATTGTGATTATAGTTGTTAAAGCTTTTTTTTTTTAATAAAAATATGTTTTAACGTCTCACGATCACATATAAAGATCCTGACTAAGGAATCAGGACCTACGAAGACCATGCTCCTACATGAGTACATATTTGTGGGTTACATAAATCTTAAAGCAAACGGTTAGAATAGAGATAGAATAGAAAATAGTTTATTGTACACCGGTTCAGAAATACACAAGGTACATCAAGAATATAACTTATTGAACTATTTCATTGAAATAGTAGAATGGGTGGATTTATCGCTAAAAGTTATCTCTTCCAGGCAACTTTTGGATGGAGAGAGGGAAAGGTTTAATGGTTTTTAAACTGATTTTGGTTTTAAATTGATTATCCATAATATTGACAAGAGTATTCTCCTTAGGCGGGCGGCAGGCGGCGGGCGGGGTGCGGGCGGCGCGCGTCGGCGCCCCCGCGGCCGCGGCCCCGGCGCCGCTGCTCGCTGTTCCGCCGCATATCCACCAAGCGCGCCTCGCAGGAGATGCACCAGGTACTCTACTGCTCTCAGGGCCCCGGGCCGCTTACTATCGAACGGCTGTGGGATCATAATATCGCTCTTTTGCAGCAAGAACGTATTATTTCCTCAACGTGTTGAACGTGAGATAATCCGTTCTTATAGCAAATGAGCAATATGTCCATTTTTTTTAATGGGCAAATGCCTTTATTATTTCCCAACAGTTAACTAATATAACGTAAAACTAACTAACAATTATATACAAATGTTGGATAAAGTACAGACCCGTACATATTCCTTGAACTAAAGTGTTCTAACCCAATTATTCTTATGTAAAACAACATTTTAATGTTTTTTTTTTTTTAACTTAAATACAGCGCCATCTATGAAGCTTTTTGAGAACATATTTACTAAAAATTTCACGTATGACGTTTTTGGACCTCCCTGTTATTGAGAAAGTCATGCGCAGTATCTATTTATTTTATGTATTTAATATATTTTTTGTATTTTATTTATTTATTTACATGTTTTTATGTTCGAAGACGCTCAACAAGCTAGGCTCGGACCATAAGAATGTTACGTCCGCACAGATGGTGGCGATGGCGGACTGCGCCTCGTCCCCCTCCCCCGCGCCCTCCCCCGCCGCCGACAGCCCCGCGCACGCCAGCGCCGCCGGCCACTACCAACGGTGAGAGCGCTCGTACACTGTCGCTTGCTGTCTCTGTCTCGCTCGAAGCAATTGATAAAGACGGCAGCAGTACAGTAATCTGGACCATACATTTTACAGCTTGCTGTTTCAGTCTCGCTCGAAGCTACGAATAAAAAAAAGTGATTATTATTTCTTTTGTACTAAATATTAGAGATATCAACTACTCCTCTTCCCCTTAGGCCGTCATCGCTGCACGGCCTAAAACACAAGCTGGTGGCGGGCGGCGCGGAGGTGCGCCGCGCCTCGCTGCAGCACATGCCGCTGTCGCCGCTGGCGCGCACGCCGTCGCCGTCGCCGCAGCCGCAGCCTGCCTCGCCTACTAGGTAACTACTGCAGCACGAGCTGGTGGCAGCGGCGCGGAGGTGCGCCGCGCCTCGCTGCAGCACATGCCGCTGTCGCCGCTGGCGCGCACGCCGTCGCCGTCGCCGCAGCCGCAGCCTGCCTCGCCTACTAGGTAACTACTGCAGCACGAGCTGGTGGCAGCGGCGCGGAGGTGCGCCGCGCCTCGCTGCAGCACATGCCGCTGTCGCCGCTGGCGCGCACGCCGTCGCCGTCGCCGCAGCCGCAGCCTGCCTCGCCTACTAGGTAACTACTGCAGCACGAGCTGGTGGCAGCGGCGCGGAGGTGCGCCGCGCCTCGCTGCAGCACATGCCGCTGTCGCCGCTGGCGCGCACGCCGTCGCCGTCGCCGCAGCCGCAGCCTGCCTCGCCTACTAGGTAACTACTGCAGCACGAGCTGGTGGCAGCGGCGCGGAGGTGCGCCGCGCCTCGCTGCAGCACATGCCGCTGGCGCGCACGCCTCCATCTGCATTGCAGCACATCTGATCCAATGGAGTTATTATTTAAAAACGATTATTAAAAAGTATGACGTAACTTCATCAAATAGTATTTGAGAAATCAATCTATCACCTGCCGATTGTTGATTGGGTGTTTCAAATTATGTTCCGTTTCACCTAATAGCCAAGACATTGTGAAAAAACGTTGTATTTAAAATCAGTGTTTGAGTATTCAACCTATAGACATTATTATTTGAAAATGACCTGAATTTTGAATGAGAATTATTATGTTAGTTCCATATTGCAAGAAAAAGTGTGTCCAATTCTAGATTTCAAAATTCTAATGTTGAACATCCGTCATTCTGACATTGTTTCTCACATACGCTCCATGTACAATGTGCTGTCATTTTGTAATCATTTCATTTGTGAATTAACATGACGTTATGTTCACCTGTGACCATTATGCTTTTGTGTGCGGTGGCGGAAGGCGAAATTGTGCTACAATCAAAGTGTCATTACAATAGAAATCGCGTTATCAATTATAATAGGTGTCAAGTAATTCACAACCGTATTGCAATGGGTATTGTTCATTTTTTTTATTTGACTGAGATTAAAGATTATGATTGCAAAACCATTTCGAGGAATAGACTCACTGATCACAAAACAACAGCTTTTATTGGTAAAGAATTTCTAATATCGAATATTTTTCATTAATATGATTGGCCTTGATTTGCCGGTGATGACGTTAGCGTTGGCATTAAGTTAAAATTTACCCAAGCAGTGAGCATGCCTTACGTACTTAAAAAAGTTATCTGTCATGTCATTAAACCACAGATAAAATCTACGGGTATATTTTTATTTTGGCAACGGCGCTAAATGCTATTATGCTGATAGCGACGTCATCAGATTGAAATCCTTAAAAATTATTCAATAAATGATAATCTCACGGAAAACCAAAATATACAAATAAGTTACTTTAAATGGTCCCTATTTTAAGGAAATGACAAGTAACTACAAGTTAGTAAATTTGAACAATGCCCATCGTTATCAATATCGCAGAAACTTGAATGTAGGCATCTCACTGATATTATAAATGCACAGGTTTGTGTGTGTTTGTCCTCTCTTCACGTCGATACGGCTGAACCGATTTAGTTGAAATGTTGTGTAGAGATAAGTGAGACTGTAAAGTGAGTGTAGCGCACATTTGGTCCGCCCCCCGTGACTAACTCCCCCCGGCAGCCGCGTGGAGGCCCGCAGCCCGTCCCCGCTGGCGGCGCGCGAGTGCGGCTCCCGGCGGGGCTGGCCGCGCCGCGACCCCGCCTCGCCGCTGCTGCGCCGCGCGCTCTCGCCCGACAGGTACCGTGCCAGGGGCCGAGAGACGATATCGGCCCGAGTGGATGTTTGACTTTAGTTGGAACCGACGAGACGTTTGACTTTAGTTATAACCGACGAGACGTTTGATTTTAGTCAGACCCGACGAGACGTTTGACTTCAGTCAGAATCTACGAGGCGTTTGATTTTAATAAGTCCCGATGGGATGTTTGAATTTACTCGAGTCTGAAGATATCTTTAATTTTTCTTAGCCCAGACTCGAGGCCCTTTGACACTACTCAGACTTGAGGAGATTTTTAACTTGGCGAAGAACCGAGGCAATCTTTGACTTTGCTCGTACTCGAAGGGAACTTTGACTTAGTCCTGGTACGAAGAGTTATTTAATTTTGCTCAGAAACAAGAGGGCGTTTGACTTTACTCAGCCTTGTCATAGATCGAACTATGCTAAAAACCGCTCGGTATTATGTCACGCTTCGAGGTTGCCTTCAGACATCTCGAAATAATACTCAAACAGTAATATAGAGATGAGAATGACGGCTAGTTTTTTTATTGTGCGCTGTTTGGAACTCTATGGTTAGAACGTAAATTTAAACGTGCATGCTAGCAATGAACCGTCCGTCGGTGGCTTTAATTTCGATGTTTTTGCTTTAAATCTTCGCATAGAAAATGAAGTTTCCAAAAACGTTTTGTTTTAAATGTATTTGTACTGCATGTTTCCGTGCTTTATGTGCTTTTCGGTTCAGTTCACTTTCATTTTGTTGCACGTGCATTTTTTTGATTTGTAATTGTAATTGGTGAGTTTTTGTGGTTCCGAGGTAATGAACGATTGTTTTACTGCGCAGACTGCACCCGCGCTCGGCGGAGTCCAAGTGCTCGATCTCCCCGCTGTGCTGCGGCAGCGGCGCGGGCGGCGTGGCCGTGGGCGGCGGCGTGGGCGGCGTGGCGCGGCGCGGCGTGGTGTGGCGCGCGCCCGCCCCCGCGCCGCCCACGCCGCCGCCGCCCGACAAGGACGAGCCGCCCGCGCCGCTGCCGCGCATCGCCGAGGAGAAGGACTCGCCCACGCACCACGCCCGCCACCTGCCGCACCGGTACGTACCGCTCCCGAGCGCGGCTTGTGCACCAGCCGTCACCCCCCTCGACTGCCCCGGGTTTTATTGTTCTTTGTCGATTGTACGAGCAGTTGACGCCAACTACCTAAACGCCACGCAAATGTTTCAATTTAAAAAAAAATACGATTTGTGAGTGACACATAGTAGATGTAAAACTTCAACTAAAAAATTATTTCTAAACAATATTACAAAAAAAAAATCATAAAAGATAATAAAAAATAAATACGAAATGTAGTTCTCTCTCTTTCTATCTTCACTAACTTATATCTCCCTCTCAACTTACTTTTGCCTCGCCCGATCACACTTTTCGTAACGCTCTCGTCCCGCATACACCAGCTTACTCCCCAAGTCGAGCGTGTCGTAAAGAAGTTACAAAAAATGACATAGTCTTCGTGTTTATTTAGTTTAATTGAACTACCTATTTGAACTATTTGATGTATTTGTTCATCCAGGACACCGGCCAAACAATCGACGCCGAACATATTCACGTCGTCTCCCAAAACGAGCCTGGACAAGTCTTCGTTCAACGCGACGGCGTCTTCGTTCGCTTCGCTCTCGCTGTCGGACGAATCGTACGTCGACACTTCGGCGGACACTTCCATGTTGGACACTTCGCGGGAGATATATCTGGGTAAGTGTGTTTGTCAACGCAGATATTTTTTGTGGCGCTGCAACTCTTATGAGCAGGCGTAGCGCTTACAATCAGGTGAATGACTTGCTCGTTTCGTTACTCAGTCAAATAAAAATAAATAATCTTTAGAAAGATAGCTTTAAAACTATTGCTATCCCTTTCATTTCCATAACGATTGAAAGTAACAACAGACCATTTGACAGGACCTAATTAAATTTAGAAAAATGTTTCTGCCTTATTCTTTTGAACTAAAGTATTTTTTCCCATAACTAATTAAAGTATATTTATGACCCTATAGATGACAGCAGAATAAGTCTCGACACGAGCCTACCAATCGAAGATAAATCGAAGTTAACCAAACTCCAAGACGCACCAATCGAAACGCAGCCCAAAGCGCGCAAGAAGTCCGACTCGAGCCTCAAAGAAGAGGACTTGAAAAAGAAGAAGGACAGCCTCAAGGAGGAAGAGAAGAAAGCTAAGAAGCCAGAACTGAAGAAGCAGGACTCTGTAAAGAAACTGGAGGCGGTGAAGCGGGAGAAGGATAGAGAAGAGGTGAAACTTCCAGAAGTTAAAGTGGAGGAAAAATCTAAGGTGAGTGCCACACCCCGGACACTTCATAAAAATGAGCTGGTTTGACAACTGACACTAATAAATGACGTTTCTGTACGCGCCTTATTTGTGTGTAAGTACACAAATAAATTACGCGACCTAAATCAAAGACAAGCCGTTTGAATATAGGTTCAAACATCAGTTTTTTTTTTAAATTGTAACTTGTGACATAAAAAAACAATTAAATAATGACATCTCCATAGAGTTTCTTGGAGCTATCTGCTCTGACGGGCGTGTTCTGAAGCACTGGTAAATTTAATGGAGCTTCCCTTCCTTATGCGAGCATGAGTCACCACTTGAAAGGGAAATGTCCTTTTTCAAACTCAAACCATAATCAGTCAATCATCTGTTTAGTAGATCATATTTGATATATTTTTTTATTTTTCTTTATGTTGAGACTTGAGTGTTTGATTTACATATAAAAGTGAACTGTTACAAACTGTTTGTCTATTACATTTGGGCGTGTAGTATTGACTGTCTCACCGAAAGTCCCGGCGATTGTGGGGACACGGATTGCACGGGGTGGAGAGTGTCCCTTTTGTATATAGTGCAATATATTATTCTGTGGTATTGGTCATACAAGCGCGGTCGATACCGGTGCGTTAGTAAGTTTGTTTAGGTTAAATCTAGCAAGTCAGTTATCTGTTCAATTGAGTTGAAAATACTATTTGGTGGCCTTTAGAAATAGGAGTATCAAAAAGCATTGTATTTTTTCATACAATAAGGTGGAGAAAGTAATGGAGCGCACCGGGTCGGTTAAGAAGGACAAGCAGCAAGACAAGGAAGCCAAGAAGCAGGAGAAAGCCGAGAAGAAGCAAGAAAAAGAAGCGAAGAGAAGCGAATCCGTGAAGAAGTTGGAAGGACTGAAGAGACAGGAATCGGTCGATGCGAACAAAGTGAGTATAATTCTACTAGTTGAATTGAAATGTAATATATATCGTTGCTGGCTCCTTACTAAACAGTGATATATAATCTAGTGTAGAGTTTCAAAAAGGTTTACGTAATGATTCCTCCGTCCCAGTCGCCAGAGTCGGAGTCGGGCGGCATCGCGGAGAAGGCGCGCAGCAGCAGCAGCAGCATGGTGAGCAAGCTGCTGGGCGTCATGGGCCGCAAGCGGGACGAGGAGGACCGCCCGCCCCGGAGGCACGACAAGCAGAAGAAAAAGGTACGGGCCTTGGGCGCACTTTCGCTAGCTGTTAAAACTCACACTCGTCATCGTCATCCACCCATATAGTCCCACTGCTGCCCTCACTTTCGTGAGGAGGGTTAGGCCATAATCCACCACGGGGGCCCCGTCCGGATTGGTGGATAACATACCTACTTCTGAAATAATTCTCGAAAAGGCATGTGGGTTTCCTCACGATGTTTTTCCTTCACCGAAAAGCGAGTGATAATTACGTACATATGTTTTACAGAAAAACATTTATTAACAGTGCCGTAATCTAACTTCACAAACTTCCACAGAGCGGCAACCAACAACCATCACCGCAGCAACCGCCAAAACCAGAACCACCCATGGAAAAGACCACAGAAAAAGAAGACGAGAAGAAACCCAAGAAAGGACGCGGGAGAGCGTCTAGCTCGTCCTCCGGCGAAAAGTGAACTTAACTAAATTATCAGTGAAATAGACGCAAGTGAGTGATTAACTTAACTGAACCGTGGACTACACAAAGGCTGCTTAATGCATTAATTCGTTAAGTGACGAGTTAAGTTGCGAAACTGGCGAGTTAAGCCTTCATTATGGTTAGACAGAAATTTGTGCCAATTCCGTTGTTATTAAACTAGTCTAAACTTTAGTTTGGAACTGTCAAATTGTTAGTTGTCTCTTTCCAACTCTATGAAAACGAAAGAGATGGCAATAAATTTGGAGGTGTCAAATAAAGTTTTAGTAATAGAATTGGTACCATTTGCCAGTTCAGTAGTAACCCCTCTGTCACAAAAGGAAAGAACTTAACTCGCCAGTTTAGCTAATTAACTCGCCACTTAACTAATGCATAGTGTACGTTTTGGTATATCCACAGAACTAAATCTTTAGAAGCCTAGAAGAAAGTATAATAAGTTATAATAGTTAACTATACAATGAATGGATTGAATTAGTGTTTCCAATCGTCTAATTAATTTTGATTTGTGAGTTAATTCTTTCTTTTTTTTTATTTTATAACGCGACACGATCACATACATAGATCCTCACCCCTAACTAGGATTCACTGTATCTAGGGAATCGGGAACTGCAAGGACCATGGTCCTATAAACACCCAGACTGAGAGCATATATTTGTGACTCACACGAATCTTTGCCCTGTGCGGGAAATGCGGCTATGTGGGCTAATTGAAGAACCACTAAACTAAATCATGGTAGGAATCGAAGCAAGTAGGTCATGTCAATGGACTGAGTATATTGTTTTCGAATGAATGAACGTGAATGGACATGAATTTATCAAATGAACTTGATTCACACTTTAAGCGCTGAGAACACAGCTGTCGTGTATTTCGTAACTTGCCGCGAGTGAGGGAAAACACAACTGTTGTGTTTGTTGTATGGAAAAACACCGTGGAGTGTGCAGAGCCGCACCGGTGGCTAGACGAGCAAATCGGCTCAGCAGTGAGAGTGTAAAGATTGCTCAAAGACGGTAACGCGTCACGATATAGATCCTGACTAGGACAACTAGGATGTGGATGGTTTCAATGTTCTGAACTATGATTTTCAATTGAATTTAGTAAACTTCCTATGTTCTAAATTATTATTATACAGCGTTGTACTGTTTTCAATTATTATCGAATGAATTTATACAATACAATACAAAATCTATCCATTATTTTTTACTAGAGTAAAGGCCAGTTTTTTATTCCTAAAGCTCAGATAAAGATCTTTTCCAATACTAGTAGATGCGATTTAAAAAAAAAAATTAACTCATAAAATAAAAAGATTTTTCAACAGACAGTATATTCTACGGAATAAAACCTTAACCTGAGGAACTAATTTGTCTGCTTCTTCATGTCTCAGTTAAGCTTTTTGACGTTGACATTTGATTGATTACTAAAAAGTTTAAATATCTTATTGACACTGGCTGAAATACAAAAAAGAAACCTTTATCTATATATCTGTCTTACTCTAACTCGTAAGGTAACCTATTTGTGTCCTATTCACGCATAAATCGCAGCGAAGTTGGTTTGTTCGAGGTTTCATGCATTGGAATACAATTTCAAATAACTATCTGCCTGCTATCCGCTGTATGACAAATTTAAACAAACTATTTATCTCATAAAAGAGCCTCATAACTTATTCATTCTACATTTATTGAACCGTTTATATGAGCGATGAAAAATTGACTCTAAACTTTATAAATATAACTAAATTATTACACATATAAAGTTCGTTTCATGACAAAACATAATTTGCAATGGCTGACAAGAATTTGATACTTGTAAGGGTACAAACTAAACTAGTTTGACATCAAAGTCTAGGTTAGTTTGTTCAAATTTAGTTTAGTTTACCTGTTATTTCAATTGAACTTAATCTAGTAACTATTTGTAGAAAGAAAAATCCAGATATGTTATTGATACACCACCTTTAATCATTTACTATAGAGTTAACGAAATTTTATAGTCGATGCGTAAAGGTGATCGTCCACTATATAGCGCAGATGCACGGGTATAGGAAATTCCAAGATATGCAAGTAAAAAAGGTCGTATAACTAAAGGTAGAATGAGCGGCCTTATTGATAAACAGCGATCTCTTCCAGTTTTATAGAGAGGAACTAAAATATACTAAAAGAGAGAGTATGGCGCCAAACAGTGAAATGTAGCTAAATAGTTGTCAAAATTAGATAAAAAAGAATGTTTTCATGTGTTTCGTCTCAATCCTCAGATGTACGGAGCAAGATTTTGGATTGTTAATAATTTATTTAATGTGTAGCTAGAAAGAGATAGATAATGCGATAGCGCGCGAGAGAGAGGGAGTAAAGTTGCATGCCGCTTATGAGGCTTCTAAACTAGTTGAAATTTGAGTTATGATATGCTCACAGACAGCCTTATCTTAGCATATTTAGAGATTTAAATTCGACATTGGAAACCTAAGGATAGAAAGAGATGCTTATATCTAAGGCAAGTGAGACAAAACGAATAGCATATATTTTTATCTACTCGTCTTTTTACCGTGTTCTATAAAATTGTGTGTTTATCTAAGAGGATTGGATAGTGAACCAAAAATCGCATTTGACACGTGCTTCAAAATAATAATAATAGTTATGATAAAATGTTGAACTCCCACTATCGGAAATAATTAGTTATGAAATTAACCTTACTTTTTATATTTGTCAACTAGATGTCGCTGTTCTAAATAATAAAGAAAGAAGAAGGCCATGCAAAAAAAAATCAAACATGCCTTTAACAAGCTGTTAAAGGCACCAAGCGAATTAGTGCCGTAAATTAACTAGATTTTGTTTCACTATCCAATCCGTGTTTTTTAAAACTGTCTTAAAAATTCCGTAAAAAAAGTCTAATTTATAAGCAGTCATTATTAGGCTGCCAAAATGTTCACAAATGTTTTCCGACCGTTATAAACATTATAAAATGTTTCATTAATGTCCTCATCATTTTAAAATGATCTAATTAATGCTTTGTTCATTTTAAAATTTTAAAGTAAAGCCGTGTCTTCTGCGCGTATCTAGGTCTACCACACTACACAAAACCTTATACACAGAACATTGTCATTTTTTCGAAAATGTTTGGTGTTTTTACGTCAGACCATATATGTTGTAAGTAATTGCTATGTTTTGTGTAGTGTGTAGACCACAACACGCGCAGGAAAAACGGTTTAATGTTTTTAACATTTTAAAATGTTCCAATAATGTTTCAGTAATGATAATGTGTTCCCAGCTGTTGAAAAACATTTGTGAACATAATGATAGCCGCATAACATTATTATGTATAATTATGTCAGTGTTCGGTGTTGTGTGTGAGTAAAAATTATATAATAGTTGAAGAAAAAAATAAAAATTGAAATTTGTATAAATAATTATAAATTGTCGCTGTAAGCTTTTTGACTGTCCCTAGCTTTAGACTTGAACGATTCATGTTTTGATTTCAATATCGCTTTTTCAGTATTAAGTGTCGAGGCGGCAAGAACAACTGTATTTGTTAATTGTTTTGTAATTAGTTGTTTGCGCACTAAAGTGTGGTGCGTGGCAAAGTTATTGGCACATCGGGAAGTTAAATTGACATTAACACTTTCACTGTTGAAAACACAACTGTGGTGTTGGCTGTATGGGATAACACAACGGTGTGTGCAGCGCCGCACCCGTGGCTCTAGACAAGAAAATCGGCTCAGCTGACAAAGTGTTAAGGCATTATAGGTATAGGTTAATAACTGAAACAATGAAATTAAAAAAAAAAACATCTTTTGTATAAATTACAACAAAATTTGAAAAAAAAAATCTGATAGCGTACACTGCCCAAAATGCAGCTAGGTTATAGATATCGCTCTTCAGCGATAAGACCATCAATTGCACCCTTCAAAGTGTAATTAATTATATTTGTATTGTATTGTATGAGTTGCATAATGGTTGCACATTGCAATATACAATTCGGCTTACTAAAAAATTTATTACGCTTAGAATATATATGCGTCGACTCATATTAATTATTTTGTCACCTCTACAGAAGATATCTTCTGAAGTTTTTAGTGTAGCTTTGTAGATCCTTGTTTTCTTTCCGGTGTGTCAATTTACTGTCAAGCATTATAATGTCTTTTGTAACTAAATCTCATAATTATTAGTCTAGTATTCTAATTTTGTAGAAAATTTTGTACACGTTTCGATACGTCTGTAGCGACGGTATTTTTGTGATATATTTTAAAAGTAAAGCTTTTTAGCTGTATTTTTAATGCAATATTTTAGAGTTTTAGGGTTTTCTGTGTATTTTATTATTTCATTATAAACACGGTCGTGTCATTTGTTTTGGAATAACTTAAAGAATTAACAAACAGCGAAGGTATATCCAAGTATGAATGGGAATATATCATTGAAAGTTGTAAGTGGGTTTGTTACCACTCGAGGATGTAACAACTTAACCGATTTTGATGGAATTATAGAACATAAATTGCACGGTCTGTGTGCAAAATTTGAAATTGTATGGTACGGTCCATAGTGAAACCGCGAGAGCAGGCAGTTGTAAATGAAATGTTAACACCTTCGCTGTCTGTTTGGCCTTTAATTTTAAGCCTGTGTTTTACAACCTCCGAGTATTTTATACGTAACAGCTCACTGGTTACTTAGAAGTTGTGAAACAAGGGTAAAATAATAATCAATAATTGACATTACCGTATTAATAGATTGTTTTTTGTTTTCTTCCTTTTCTAACTTTACTCTAGTTTTCTTTTTTTTATTATGTTTTCTTATTATTGTTTATTTTTTAACCCGAATCGTTTATGTTAACCCATTTAAGATACGAAATAACGAATTTATGATATATTTTTGTAACAACGACACAACGAAATCACGAAACATTCCATTTAACACCGTGCCATAAAAAAGCTTGCTAAATATTTCTAGAACAATACTGAATGAAAAGAAAAGCTATACTATTATTTCGTTTCATTAACTTATAGGCGCCGTAAAATTAGATTTGCGATTACATAATATTATGATGTGATGCTCTTAAATGTTTGCTGTCCTTTTCGTTTTGTCGATGTTAAACAGGGACAGCAACAATTTTATGAGCTGTCACATTGAGTAAAGGATAGTTTGGTGCATCGGGAATAGATACCAACCAACTGTTCATATCAAAGGTCTTCTTTTGCGGATACTATAGTCGACCGGCTTTTAAACCGTCTTCCTGTAATCGATTTTCGTTTTTATTACATTTGCTTTATTGTTAAAGCTTAATTCTTTACAAAATGATCAAAGGTATTTTTGATATAACTCGCAGCCGTACCGAGTAACTTTTGCATTAATGAATTATTTTTCCTAATATTAAAATTACCCCAATTGAATTTTCGACCTGTAACACGATTTACTAATTCTCACCTTTTGTACAAAATATTTGGCTATAAATATGTAATTATATGTAAATTCAATAACATTCCATGCGTTCATATTTTTTTTTCCAGTAATTTATTTACTGAGTTTGTCAATAGTTTTACTTGGTGTAAAATTGTATTGTTATTTTCACTGTAGGTCGCTTACCCATTCTTGTATGTTTGTAAGAATGATCAAAGTGACCTATTTCACACATAAAGGGCGTACTTACAACTTTCTGATAAACCAAAATAATAAAGTTAATTTTTAAGTTGTCGATAAAAATGTAACAAACATTAGGAAAAAAATATTAAATGCTCGTTTGACAGATAAAGTTTAACAGAGAGTTGTGAAATATGCCCTTAACACTTTTAATTTGAATGCAGAACTTGTCAAAGATTTGGATTTATTTTAATTACATTAAAATTTCTCGTATTGTAAAAAAAGGTTAAGTCCTTAACAATACTCATTGTTTAATTATTTTTAGCATAATATAATTATATTTTTGTGCATGGTAATACAGGGTAAACAGTTCAAAAATTACCCTTCATTTTTAATGATTTCAAAGTTTAATTAAACACCACCTGTTGACCAAAACATGAAATAATAATTTTTACATTGAATTCTTTCACATAAAAAGATAATTGTTTTGGGACCATGACTTTTTACAGTTATTTTGCTAATTATCTCCTAAATATTAATGTCAAAGGTCTTTAATTGTATACGGGACAAACTGCAGGCAAAAGGAGGTTTGATTCGAAACTAAGATGGCCGAAATCGTAGCAGTTTTTTTTTAATTTCAACTGCTTCAGTTGATTGCTACTCTACAAAGTAAGAGTAAATCCTCCCATAGATAATGTAGAACGGAGCGTAATTTTAATGTATTTAATTTGAAACGTTTATAGCTCATGAAAATCTCGTTTTGTAAGGCATTGTCCAAGGTGAACGACAAATGTACCAAAGCGACGCGAGTATATCAAATAATATCTAGGCTACGTAATCGCGTAGATCGGTTGGCCACGTACAGTGGCAGCTATTATTAGATATTTTTGCATTTTGTCGCGTCGCATCGTGTCGCGCACCTTTAAAAGGTAGCTTAAAAGATCTTAACAATAATATTAAATTATTTCAAGCATAATAAACGGCCAAGCAATTGTCGTACGACCATGTCGCGTATCGTAACGTCTTTTAATAGCATTATTTCACATTTAACTAAATCTCGATGTATTGTGTAGCCTGCCATAAAATGTACTGCGGTTTAAATATTGAAAACCTAGCGTTTAAACTATTAAATGTGATTTATAAATAAAAGTGTTTATAGTAAGCGAGGGAATTATTTTCTCTAGAATAATAATTAATAATATGTACGAATTGATATCGATAAATAAAGTCATGAATTAACTGTTCGTGTTTTGTATTTCTATGCCGTTTTTTTAATGGATTTAATAATTATGGTACTTACTAGTAAATTAACTAAAGTCCAGTCTATGGTAGATAGGTATATATTTTTTCCAACGTCTTACATTTTTCGTTTTTCACACGTTCACTGCTGAAAACACAACTGTTGTGTTTTTTATAAGTTGCCGCGAGTACGAGAAAACACAACGGTTGTGTTAGCGGTACGGAAAACACAACGGTGTGCGCAGATCCGTAACCGTGGCTAGACTAGAAAATCGGTTCAGCAGTCAGTGCTAAGTACTCAGCTTGAAAGTAGAAAGGGGTACTAGGAGGGAGTCATGCTCTTAGCAAAATAAAATTGGTTTAGCCTCTTATCTGATCAATAGTTATTCAGTATTTATAATCATGTTTACGGAGGAGCATAACTTTGTGTTGATATGTTTAAAAAAAACGACAAAACCTTTTTCAAATTTTATTAGGGTGTCCACATTGGTGTAACAACTGAAAATCAACACACGCTATTATAAACCCGTAGCAAAGCTAAAATTTCATAATTATCAGCTATGGAGGATAACTATTTCTATCAATTCAATCTGGAAGGGCTTAGATCCAAACAACTGTTTTTTGTGCGTCGAGAAAGCAATTGGGAACTTAAAATCGGTTAGGGTACATCCAGATTTTATTGCTAAACATTTTTTTGGATTCAAAGATAAAAGCCCTCAGAAGGATGAGTTACAATTAAGGATTATGTAGTTACCAGACAATTACCACTCCTAACATACAATAGATACTTAGTAGAGTTCTAAAATACAGATAGGGTCACCCAGCTTTAGCACTCCAAATATTTGATAGGCCTAATTGAGGGTAGGATGGAATCTGGTTAGTTATATTTACGTAGAAGAAGTCTACAGTGTCTATAAGTGAACAATTTCAAGCTATACATTTGCCAAGTTCTATAAATTCTTTACTTTAGATACTAAACAGACTCCTTCAATTCTAAATTGGTTTTAGGCTTTCCTTTAATAGTTATTGTATAAAATCTACTCTTTGGCTACCTAATAGGCACCTAAAGTTAGACGGATCTTTTAGGCGATTTACCTATTGTTTTGGTGTACTAAAACCGGGCTGAAAAGCTTAAAAAATAACATCGAATCTCTCAATCAAACGAACTTACTTACTTATGGAAGGATGTCAGATGGACTTCGATTGGAACTAAACAAAAAATGCACCTTTAAAATACACTAATACACAATTTGTTGCTACGAAATGCACACAAAAGGATATCGAGTGAATTTCTTTCGTTTATTCCTAATCGTACCATGCACTTAATTTAAAAGAAGTGTTCGTCAAAAATTACAAAGCTTAGGCCCTATTGATGGATCCGTGTAAACTCATACACAAAATGTATGAAGAAATGAATTATTCATTCAATCCGTACGCTTTAGCTGTTTGTTTTAACCACGGATCGAACAACTGGAGCTTACGGCAAGAGCGGAGGCGAGGCAATTGAAGAAGGCACTTGGCTTGCCGCGCCTCGACTTACGCCCAATTGTAATCAGAATAGAATTTAGCTAGTTTTACATTGAATTAGAAAAATCAGCTTTTTAATAAGATCCAGGGGATTTACCACCATCGACGAGTCTCCGACGAGGAATGACGGAACATCGGAAAAATTACAGTTAAAATTATAATGGCGTCTTGCACCAAAACCGATGGTAACTCCCCTATTAACATCAAACTCAAACTTAATAACTCCATAACCCCGTGTGTTCACATCTATTACAAAATCATTTTCTAATTTACCCTGTCTCTACGGATATTAAAATCAGTATCGTTTAACATTATCAACAAATTAAATAACAAAACTTAACAACGGATAAATTATAAAAAAATATTGTATGTCTAAATTAAAACCGGATTGTAAGCTTGTCAAGTATACATTTTTGTGTAAAAACGATTAGACAGTCTCAAACCATGAGATGTGTTTACTTGTGTAGTTCAAATCGTACTGAACTAGACTACAGATTATAAATATTATTATAGATAACATTACCGTAGTCTAATAAAATTAGCAAATTAAAAATCAGACCTTCCAAAACACTTATCTCTCACTCTTTTCAAGATATTATCGTCTGGAGTGAGGTTCCAGTTTAGAGACCTAGGCTCGGGGTCTTCCACGTCTTGTGATTGAGATTCAAACAAATCTCCCGAGTGATGCCTGGGTCTCTCCTGCCTAAACTTATCGCCGCGTCTCAGCTCCCGTTTCTCAACATCTCTGGGCGTCTTCCACATCTGCTCACTAACTTTCTTCATCACTTTAGGTGGAGCCGGCGAAAAGTAAGAAAAGAACGGACTAGAAGGCTTAGGCTCGATTTTCTCCTCAGGTGTTTCGAGGAACGAAAAGGTATAGTCAGCGTCGAATATGTGTTCGCGAACGTATGATGTTACCTGACGCCGATTGGCAGATTCTACGTTTGGCCGCGGATCAGCTAACTTCGTCTGAGATTTCCTCACGAACATAATAAAATTGTAGTACCTTTCGATGTTATCAGCACATTTGTAGCATATAGTGTTTAGTGTGTCCACTTCTTCGATAACTAACTTCAAACACACAAGGACCTTGTCGACCATGTTAGTTCTTCGACAGTAGCTCCCGAACAGGGATACGTTGAATTCTGATTCAGACAAACAAATGCGACACGATTTTCGTGATAACTCCATTATCGGTAAGGTTTATTTTGCGCCGCAAAAAGTTTTGTCGTGACTCGTGAATGTTAACTTTCCCGCCAAAATGACAAAGGCATGCGGTGCGTTCGGAAACCGCGAGGAGCTTTGTAAATAATTATTATTATGCCAAAACACTACATTGGACTTGGACGGCTCAATTTGTGTAGAGTATACTAGTCCTTGTTATGTTACTGATTTATAGCGGAACACGGTTTTTCTAAATAAAATGAATTATTTAAACTTTAAAAATAGCCATAAAATGCCATTGCTTGTACTTAGGAACGCGTTTGACATTTTACGATATAGAACGTAACTGGTTTTGACTCCAGATTTTAAATATATTTTTGATTTATTTATTTTAACAATCGTATGTAGTAGATAGGTACTTTTAATTTATTAAATCATTTAGTTTATGGAAGGCTAACAAACATAAAAATATCTCAGAGTTACGTATTAAAACTTGAACGTTGATAGATTTAACATTAATAATATTTACCTACATGTTTAACGATATTTATACTTAAAAGTTAATTGTGACAGCAATTTGTATAATATGGAAACAAGTGCTTGAAGTTAATGTTCCGAAATCAAGAATTTACTTACATAAGATAATTTTGAATTGAAGTTCCATAAAAGTTATGTAGTATGAAATGATTCACTGAAATACTTAGTTGAATTATAATTATAACAAATAAAAATAATGTAACCATTCTCAATCGATACTACTATCACAAGCCACCACATTTCTATTCAATATTATGCTGATCGTATTTTTTAATTAATAAATTAAAATTGATAATACAGTCGTCATTATAAAGCGAAGCTTTTTATTTATTTTTTCCAGTTTCATCACTGTTTTAAATTTGCTACTTCGTTTAAATCTCGCGAACTTTTAACTGCAAATTGTGTTAATCTTTGAAGTCGAGTTTAAATTCAATTTCCCGATGCTATGTGATGTTATTACACGAGTTTCATTCGTTTGGTTTTCAAAGACGTTTATTTTGACACAATCTACATTAAAAGCCTTTACGAAAGATCTATTAAACGTTCTCCTCTTTCTTGCCCCAGAACTTGTCGAATCTCGTGCGAGCTCTGTCTAACACCTCCGAGGCAGTGAGTCCTGTAGGAGCTTCGTTGACGACAGTGGTGTCCACCACTCCTGGCGACACCTGAGTCGCTTCAGTCGACTTCTTGATGACTTCCTTCTCTTGTATGGGTTCCTGAGTGGGCGTTTCGGGAGTCAGCTCGTTGCTGTTGACTCCGTTAACTCCATTCATTCCGTTAATTCCGTTCAGCTTGTTCATGTCTAGAGCCTTGGTTTCGTCGATGGGAGTTAGGCTGATCGGCGTGGTAGGAGTCTTATCAATGCGCTTGCTCAAGCTAGTCGGAGACTCGCTCTTTTTTAGCGAGCGTATCGGCGACATTTGCTGGTGGTGAATCGGAGCGATTTCTGGAACAGTATTGGTAATTTTGAGATGGCTGTTAGCGAGCTTGTCGTGTTTTGGGAGTTTCAACTTTGATTCTATGAAATTAAGTCAAATTTAAAATTATATTGATATTTTTACATATTTGTATCAAGAGAAAGTTTAATCGTGAATTGATATCAATCATGTTGTATTTGAAAGTCCCAAAACATATCATTTTACCAATTAAAGCACACATAAACGTTTTCCCATAATGGTTTAATAGCTACAGTAGAAAATTCGTTCTATATAAATGAAAGTAGATAGAAGATAATATTGCAAGGCGCAGAAATAGGTTACACTATCTCATTTTTAAATACTTACATAATGAAACAACAAGATATAGTCAGTGAGTGTTGTGAAACTCCTAATAGCTATAGTTTATCTACATGATTAATTATCAAAATTAGTGTCTCGAGGTGCAAAGGGATTCTAATTTCTAGGCACCTCGTTTTAGTCACTTGAACATGCTACTATTTTTTTTTTACAAAATTAATATTTTTCAGAAATTTCGAACCATGCTATTTTTTCCATAAACGATGCAGTTTGGGAGATATCATGCAAACTACACTGTAACCTTATGAAAGTTATGGGAAGTCGTAATGATAATATGAGTAGCTCAACATATAATTCACAACAGGTTATTGCAACACCAATCCTATGGTTATCTAGCTTTAAATAGGTTCAACCTTGAAAAGATGCCATCGAGTTACAATAAATGTTTCTCTAGACGATAATATAGAAGCAAACACCGAAATAGCATCCCCTCCAAGACAGAAGGACAGGCGGCATGCAGAAGTGAACGACAATGAGATGAGGATAACAACAGATATCAAGTGCCAAACAGTGACAGTGTACGCAAACATCGATACAGACACACACAGACAAGTGTATACATACGTGTTCGACGCCTCAGCGGAGTACGGTCAAAATAAATAAAAGCATTTCAATTATTCGAATAACACAATTTAATCATGAACTATTTAAATATAATTAGATATAAAACAGGTTATATATTTTATCAGGTGTCGATTGTGTGTCGTGCTAATGTGCCAGTGATCTCTGGACGGTGGTCGCAGGGGTCACTGTCGCATGGCTGTCTGTCACACTGGTGGAGGTGTGTATGGTCGATGGTCTAGGCGGTGGCAGTGTTCGTCGTACCTGCCGGCTTCACGGTGGCGCCCTCTTCGGCCACGGAGCTACCCTTAAACTCTGAGCTAGGGCGCTTAATGCTCTCATCTGAAAATGAGCGATCGTATGGTCGGATGACGTGAAAATTACGTTCTATATCCACAGTGAGTGACAGTTAAGCTTCTTAATTATTATAACTCGCTAGGCGGTTCTAACATTCATCCACGAATATTTTGTTAATTTTTTAATATTAATATTTCAAAAATAGTCTAAAGCTGTAGACATAGACCGATTTGTAAATAAATATCAATGATCACAAACACAAGATGTGAAATGTATGACTGTATGAGTGTTCCTATATCTAAAATTTTAATTTAATTTATTTCTCTATGCGTAATGATTGAGTGTGTGTGTTAGTGTAGCACAAGCTCTACAGTTGTATTACTTGTGGGTGGCCAGACTCAAAAAAATAATGAGATGTATTGACTTCTACTGTGTTATGTATGGTTCATGAGTGTGATGGTATTATTTGGCTTTCAAAATACTTCTATCCCTTATCACCTATTACAATTTAATTACACGAACAGTTTACCAAAAGTTTAAAGAGCATCTTATTCATAAGCAAAGTATTGCCAGTCTAAAGAAGTTTAGCATTTTTATACATTGTAACACCTATTACCAAGCGCGAGTAAACATTTTTTAAATTATTATTGTGCATCGAAAAAAGATTATTTCTAAGGAAAGAAAAAGATACTCCGTTATACAAAATTTTCACACACCTGGGACTGATTGTATGATTTGGAATTTCCATTGACTTGCCGATGCTTAGAGTCTAGTCAAAGGGGCTAGAAACTTAATGTTATTCAAATTTAGTAAAAAAGCGAAATACGCCATTATGGTATCCGAAATCTTCTACATTTTACGCTAGTTAAAAAACGCGAAGATTTTAGAACCAGAGAGTTGGAGATTACATTGAAATATAAATTACAATAAGGTATTAAATCCACAACTTGGCAGATTCTATAATATCTTCATAATAATAATATCTTTGAACGGAATAGGGTCTTTTGAAATTAAAATTAGTTTTTATTTTAAGATTTATGGATCTGGCACCTAAGAAATGGTGCATCATAGCCACTTATATAAAAAAAAAACAAAAAAAGTGTTGCCAGAAACAAAAATACACCCCATTTAGACCCGTTACTCACTTAGCATCCGGCGCTCGGGCCGTGCTGGTAAAACACATCGGCCGCGAAGGAAACCGTACAACCAGCCCCTAGCCCGGCCTAGCTACAGGTACCCAGCTTGCTTAGGCTGCGGCACTCACCGCTTTTCACGTTCTGCGTGACAGTGAATGTCTTGCCAGTGTCCAGTGGGACAGTCCAGTTGACTGGATCAGGCGAGCGCATGTTCAGTTGCTCGGGTGACTTCACTCGGGTCGGCTCCGGTGGTGACTTCACCACGGGAGAGTCGTCGAAGAAGTGGTCTTTGGCGACAGACGCGCAGCGGTGCGACGGAATATCGTCGTCTGGAATTGTGTTCATTTTGTTTTTAATTTTCGCCGCTTCATGGTTAACGCCTTGGCAGTGGTAGTAATTGCTGTGCCATCCAAAACCTAAGGTTGCTAAATCTCGTGCGGCAATGTACCCTGAGAAGTTGGTTTATTAAAATAATAATTTTAGCTGTTCAGTGTTTTTGGTCTAGAAATTAAATTATTTATCTGATTATTTTTGAAATATTACAAAAAATATAATATTCCTTATTAGACTCAGTGTTTTACATTATTTTTGGATTTTTATACCAGTATGATTATTTCCACCATACATTTTTGTCTTGGTTCAAAATTCAAATCATGATTCAGAACTATTATACATTGAAACAGATCTCTCATGTTTTTTTGGGTTCCGCAGCCGAATAAAAGAAAGGGAATCCTTCTAATTTCGGACTATAATAAAGTATTCGAACAGATTATTTCAATATTTCATCAATTAAGATGAAATTTATAAATTATATAAATTTGTAGCTACAGGATAAATAAGGACAGGTAATACACATTGCAAAAGGATAGAAAAGGCACACAATATACAAGACTTCATACTACGGCAGTAGTCTTATCCTGACGGTCAGTAGTGATGTGGGTCGTCCGTAGCTATGAAAACTATCGCTACGAAGACCGTGCGTGCTTTTAGCTACGCAGCAGTGACCGCGTCCCTACGCTTTTCATAGCGATAGCTACGGACGATCGACGTCAGTACGCTTTTCATAGCGATAGCTACGGACGATCGACGTCAGTACGCTTTTCATAGCGACGGCAGTACTGACCGTCGGGATAAGACAAAATAGGGCCTAAAAGATATACAACACCAACTACCTGGTAACATTTCTAATCTAGACACACACAATCATCAAGTTGCATTACTAGATAGTAAAGGGCACATTGCATGCAGACATCCTACAAGGGCTTCGAGTCGGTTAGCTATTGCATTGAACGGGATTTAACACTAGCAAAGTTACCGATTTTGACAGTTTCTTGTGTAGAAAAACTGTTAAAATCAGCTTTGAGAGCGATTTTTAGCGATAGCTAACAGACTTTAGGGTCAGTCCAATACGTACGTTGTCTTAAATACTTACCATAATATGTAAACCCATTTCCTGAAAATACTGTCTGTTTATTGGAAAAGAAACACACAAAAATGTATCAACGTTTATGTGCAAATAACTTCCAAGTAGTATTTCTTCTATTACGTTTACCTCTGTTATTAAGCCTATGTGTTTTTTCAATGTATTAAGGTTCTTTTTAGGTTACCTTACCTCATGTCTTAAAAGACATTACGATCACGATCGAAGGTGGCATACTAAGGCTAGAACAGAACAGGGTCTCCAACCACATTTTGTCACAAAATGTGATACGAGATAACTTTCGAGCTACTCCAAATCATTATTCCAGAACCCGATTCAGGTGGCCTCCAAATCTTGCAAACACTATCAGTGCAGTGTAGAGACCACCAAGAATTCCCAGAACCTCTAAATAATTTCCCGATTCATCCCACGTGACCTTGAGTGCTGCTAAATTTGAGCACAGACTCAGATCACCTCCAGAAGTATTTGACGATTCCCAGTGACTCCAATTATGCAGGACTCTCACAACTACAGTGGTCTAGTGCAGGGTGTACACGGACTGGCAACCACACCACGTGACGAGTGCAAGCCATTCCCGCCGGTGCCAATGCTTTGTGACGGGTCGTTGCGTAGACGCACTGGAGGATTCAAGATTTCAAACGAAACATAAGCTGTCACGACACAAAAAGCTAATAGAACGAAAACTTGAGCTGTTTGTAAAATCAATTAGAAATCTTTTGACACACGTTAAGTTAAATTGAACAAGGAACCAAAGGTACTCGCTGTCTCTTTTGATAATTCAAAGAAATAAATGGATTGAGATTGGTTTTTGAACTAAACAAAATATGTGCTTGAAATATCAAAAGAGTCAGCCAATCCAAAGCCGAACAGGCCGAAAACAAAAACCGCACATCGCCAATTTTAAAAAAGAGTCCACTCAAGCGTCACAGACTAAAAGCGCGCCAATTTCAATAATGCACAGAGCGTCGACGCAACTGTCACCTTTTTACGCACCCAATTTTATTCCGACTTTGGACACGCTCCGGCTGCGGCGACCTCGCGCTGGTGTCTCAATCGTCCCGTTTGTCAGGGGTGGCCCGGTCGCCCCAGTCGTTCCTGAAGCCCCAGTTGTCCCAGTCGCCCCAGTCGTCCCGGTCGCCCCAACCCCAGTTTTGGCCGGCGCTGACGGCGATCGACCGCCCCTTGACGTAGACCTAACTCTATGACTAGTTCCTCTACTCAACGGCAAACCTACAAGAAATTGTATCTACTGAACTTTTTGGCTGATGAGAATTGGCTCTTTATAGGAAAAATAATTTAAACCGGGGCAAAGTAAACGGAATACTTGCTATGAGAAAAAAAGCTAAAATTAAAATGTAAAATCAACATGTCAACAACAGGAGGCATACCATGACCTCTTAAAGAGATTCATTTGAAGACCTAAATTGAACCGCGTCGCATAATCGTACCGTGACGTCTTATTTTTTATGTTGCTGCCATTTTCAACCTAAACTGGATCCAGTTAAGGTTGAAAATTCCAGCAACATAAAAAAATAAGAAGTCACGGTACGATTATGCGACAAGGCTCAGTTTAGGTTCTCAACTGAATCGCTATAAGACGTCATGGTAGGCCTCCGGAGCAAATAAGACAAACAGGAACAAGATGGTGTGTAAAGAAATAAGAAACAATATTTTGTCGGATTCCAATTTTTTAGAGCCATATTCTCAAAAGCAACCACAGGGGTAAAGGGGCAAGCATCAGGCAGGATACACGACAGTTATAGTTAGAATATTCATATCTAAACATCAACATTTAGCAGAGAGTAGAATTCTAAAACATCAAATACCATTGGTCTATAACTAATTTAACTGTCCCGTTTGTAAATCACGAGCTTTGCTACAAAAATGGAGCAATGGAACAATCCAGAACAATGGAATTTGGATATCCTTATATTCCGTAGATATAAATAATTTTAATGGTGCAATGGCAGTGACATCCCAGCATTATGGTATACTTAAGGGAGAAACCTTTAATGCCCAGGCAGGCCTAGTTAGAAAATAATGTCGGAATTTGAATAATGAAAACAATTATTGTCCTAAAAATAAGAATACTATCAGCTGGTCGACTTCTATCAAAATCATAATAATGATAAGTGCCTCTTTAGGGCCTATAATATGAAGAGACGGTTGATTTCGAATGCTAGCAAGCTTTTAATCATCTCTACGACAGATAAAGCCCATACTAACCAGTCGGCTTCACCGGGCGCGGCATCGGCTCGTGCCCGTTCGGGATGTGCTTGGCGTGCGCCGGCGCGGGATCCGCCGAGCGCGGCCGCCGCCGCGGCGAGCGGAACGCCGCGTTCTCGCCGGATTTCACTCCTGGAATATTACATTTCAATACATATATCACCCGTTAGCGCCAAGAACGTTTTATCTCACGTTCAACATGTTGAGGAGATAGCACCTTTCTTTGGGTTATGCCCGTTCTTCATTCAGCTTTGTGTTATTAGAAAGGGAATTTTCAAAAAGGCTTTCTTCCCACCATATTAGCAAGTAGGGAGATTGGGATGCCTTTCCTTAGTCCGTTACGCTGAGTAACTGCCAACTGGTAGAGTTACGGTACGGTAGTAGCCGTACGGTATTTTTTATTACCTCTACCGTGTGTTGTCAGTGCCTATTAATTCCTATTCTGATATCATGATGTTTCAACAAAATAACGAAGAAGAAGATGGTGTTCTTACCATCTTGGGCAGCTCCCTCGTCAAAGCTATGTCCTTGCAGCTTCTTTCTCTGCTTCTGCGGCGAGGTCTTGTGTGGGGACCGCTCCAACGCCTTCTGTTCCTGCAGCTTAGCGTGGATCGACTGGTGCGGAGCCGAGCGGAACGAGCGGAACTTCTTAGGCGAGGTGCCCTTCGAGTCTTTGCCGTCTTTTTCGTCCCGAGGTATAGCCCTGGAGAGAATGGAAATCGCAAAATGTTATCTAGTTGTCTAATTCTGCTATGGGAAATGATTTATGTATTTGTTGCGTCTCCTTGTAAGCTGCTACTTGGCTTGGTATGATGATGTCTTAGCAGTATAAGGGATAATATTTATCCCCCTATTTATGAAAGGATAAAACGTTTTGCAAACATTTGATAGCTTTAATGTGTTTTATTTGTTTTCACTGACGTGAAATTTCGAGGGCAAATCCAGATAAAACTCAGCTTAAGTATCGATTGTTTTCAGAACGTTTTGCCTTTCTATAAAGGGGGCTTTAAGCACTTTATACACTTTCAAATGATATATATAAAAGAATTGGTAAAGCAAACTCAAAAATGTAACATCCCAACAATCCTCTTTACTTTCAGTGTCCCAAAGTCGAAATACGTAGAAACAATTCAATTGCTCTTAAATATTAAAGTCACCAAAACATTAGAAAGTCGAGATTTGGCTGGTGATACAACTACACTACTACAGTATGCATGTATGGCTTGTGTAGCCATTCAAGCCATTCTTTGCATCAGCCCTTCTGCATCTAATACTTATGGTAGTACCAACTAATCAGAACTGATTCGGCCTAAAGGATCTCCATAAATAAACGGACGAACATTTTAATAACCATATTTATGGGCGTCTTAAACACCTTTAAACAGTCGATCCTAGATAGTTCCGCAAAAACTTCTTCAAAGTTCAAACACAGCTCAGTTACAGTTTTACAATAATAATGATATTTCACCTATCCTTAGGTTTAATAAAGAAGGTTTATTGTGATAAAGAATCGATATGCACCAGTAAGTATCCATATGTTCCGGCACCAGTAAAGTAAAATGATTCACATAGATCAAAAAACGTTGCTGTACAAATTGAATTGAGTGTTTATTATCCATGATTATGATTGAGTTCCCAAACTTTGCGCATCTTTGAAACCTTCTGAATGGTCGAGAAGTAATGGAGACAGTGCATATTTCAGTATTTAACTGCAAAACGATCCTTCAAGCCGAACCTAGCTCCGCCATCAGTGCATCACTTACTTGTGATTGGTGGAAGCGAGTGATAAGGCCGACAGCGAGGACCGGCGGGATACCTGGTACCAGAGCTCGATTTGCTTATTGTAAAGCTGCGTGATGTGTTCTGGAGCTAGTTCTGTGCCCCAACCGCGGTACTGTCAAATTAATGGCAAGTTTGAATATGGAAGCATGATCATGGAAGCGCTGGCTGATAGTGACATTTTGGATGTTTTTATCGATGTCCATCTCCTGTGATGTGATACGAAGCGTCACTTAATAACAAAACATTTTTTGCTTCGGTATCGATAAAAATCATCTACGTTTCATGCCAATGATGTGGGTTTTGTTTTAGTGTTTGTTAATTTTTCATCGTTTTTAATTTAATTTGGACTGGAGTTTCTATTTTTTAACATTCAATATCTTACAAGTTTTATTACTCTAATTACAAAAGAAACCTACCCTTTCTAAACATACGTTCTGGGCAAAACGCAGAACAAAGAAATACATGAAACCATCTTACCATTTACCTATATTGAATTCATTTTATGTAACGGCATTTATTTTTATAAAATCAATATTATTTACCTACGTTGACATAGCTGTCGCCTACAATCAAATACCATTACCTCCGCGTATAAATTGGTTCTCGGAACCAAACCCATTAAGTTGTTTATTCACGAGTTTCGACGCGTTCCGGGCTTAATTATTCCCAAATAGTTAAACAGTCAACAAAACAAACATCCGTACGAATTCCGGGATAGCTTTCAGGTGCTGTTTATTTCGATGATTTATTCATTTGCTCGAATGGCTTTGAAAGCATTGATTTGAACTTTTGCGATTTGGAGTTTTCCGTAAAACATATTTTACTTCGTGAAAACCTAAGTCACGGTAATGGAACTAATTAAAAAATAGTTTTATTATTATTCAAATGTGGTTTTTGTTTCAGTTAAGTGGATCGTTTATTTTTATTTGTCAGTTTTTATTCAGAAAATATTTCTTTGTTCTGTGTTTATAGTTTTTTAGTTTCCGTTGACGATTTATGTATTTATATTAAGATTTATATACTTATATTTATATGTTAGTAATTGGGAATACACATGCTTAAAAAAGCCTTTGATTAGTAGTTTCATTTAACTCGTGTAGATGGCAAATATACTGCGTATATTGCTCACCACAATATTTTCCAAACAAGCCATTATGTTTAAATATAGGTACGTAGGTTAAATTTAGTTTGCATGTGTATCCGTTGTGTCGCAGTAAGAATGCAGACTGCAGACCTTGTATTCTCCAGCACGCTTCCTCAGGTCCAGCACCTCTCGGTACCAGGAGTCTCCCTGCGCCAGTCCTAGGGGTTGGAGCCCCGCCGCTTGAAGCGTGTGTGCGCTGTCTTCCCCCGAGCCTCCCGCGGCTTCCGCGCCACCCCCGCCCGCCCCCGCGTTTCCATCACCCAGCATCCTCTCGCTCGCCTCGTCATTCGACTTCCCTTTACCCCTGCATTTTGTAAATGTCCCTTTAGACGCCTCGTATACGTATTGAGAGAACGGTCTAAATTTCTTTTTGTACTCGCTTTTGTAACGTTTCCTATTATCTTTGTTACGATCCTCCCCGTTGGATATGAGGGCCGATAGCGCGTTACGGAACGTCGATTTTCTGGAAAATTCCATTTATGTCTTAGAACTCGTCGTTCTCTCGTGTTCTGCGATGATGATGCGGCAACAGAAACGGCTCGCGCCGAGCCGGGTTAGTAGAACAGACATGCTTCAAATAATTGTTAAGCTCGCAATGGTGAGGGATGTCAACGGAGAAGACTAAGGACCGATAGAGGTGAGACAGGGGGCGCGCACCCCGTGACGCTAGAATTCAGTGTTACAAGTGTGGTGATACATCGACATACAGATCTAATTAAAACAGTATCAATGAACGTTCACATCGACAAAAGTGCAGGACACATTGAAATATCAAAAAACTATTTTAGCTGTCATTCCGTACTAAATGTTAGTTTTGGACTAAACTACTCGTCCTAGACACCGCCACCGTGAGGACAGTTGAGATGTTAAAGCAAATATCAAAAACAAATTTAGACTTTGTTCTGCTTGAAAAAATAGTTTGAATAAGGAGTAAGGGGCAGAACAGAACCTTGAAGGAACCCTTCACTAATTATGAACTTATTCACATTTATATATACAACGATACTTTATTCTACGAATGAAATGAGCATTCTAGAAATGCAGCAATGAATACAGATAGAGAAGAAACCATTTCAGAGAGTACACTGTACTATTATTACATTTTCAAGTATACTACACAGATAAACTTGTACCTAATGGACAACATTATGGAACATTCTACATTAGATACAAGTTAATCTCTGTAGTATACTACGCTACGTATGAAAATACTTGCTTGCTATGGAGCAAGAAAAATAAAACTCGAAGAAAATGAGCAAAACAATGCAGCACTTCCTTCGAGTGCTTTCTTAAACGTAAATAAGAGAGAAGATTCTATAAAATAAGTTCTACGAAGTTTGTGTGAATTAATTGAATAAATAACAGACTTTGTTAAGGCATCTAATAGAATTTACAAATTAGCTCAAGTATTTTCTCATTAAGATTGTACGTTTGGTAGAATAATCATAAACTGTGGTTTATATCTTGTAAGATCTATAGAAGAAGGTACAGAGACTGATACCAATTAGTACTTTGATCATAATAGGAGTGACTTTACACTTGTGTACAATATTCAAAGTTATCTCATTGAAGCTCCTGTTAATAATTTGTACGTGAAAGTTTCCTTCAAGGTTAGGTTAGTACACAAAGCTAGAGACACAGAGATATTGGAAGCTATAGCAGTTCAGTAAAATTAGAGAATTCTTCACCTGAAAGAGTTTAGGGGTTAGTTTTACATTTCATATCATAAATACACATGTCTACAATATACTTGAAGATATTAGTCCGGAAATTAACGGAGTTTTTGAATATAATGTTTATAAAGTTACGAGTGTGTATGTGTGAGTGTAGTGTTTTTGAGATTTTATTAAGATGACAGGGTCTGTTTTTCTTCGCCCCAGTTTAAATGATATTTTCAATGATTTCAGTTGCAAAAAAGCAGCTGCATTAGCTAAAGCAAGCTTTTGTGATCAAATATGCTATTTGTGATTTAAAAACAGCATTGCTCGGTGAAATTCCATTTTATAGACTGTTTCCAGAAAAATCCAGGGTTTATATGGGATTGTTTGTTTGTACAAAATGACAATATCAAACATGCTGATAGAAAATGTATAGAATGAAGATATGTGAAACAATCTATAAGTTTGAAGTACTAGACATTTGAAGCTATTTATGAAGAAAGTGATAAAGCTGAAGCTAATTTAATTTCAGAATGTTTTTACAGTAAATATTTAAATAACAGTAATTAAAATATTTGAAATAATTTTTTTTAATTCTAAAATCGTAAAAATATTCTGAAAAACACAATACGTCAATAATGGTATTATAATTTCTTATTGAGATGTTTACTTCATGATTTACGTCTTAAAAATAGTAAATTGTAAAAAAAATATATGTTTTACTCATATACAATTTGTCATTCAAAATAATGGAAGATATTTGAGCATTCTTTTTTATTGACATTAATGAACGTCATATAACAAAAGTCAACTATCTAGTAGGTAAATAAATGTTAAATGTTATAAAATTGGTGACAAACAAGCATGCGGCCCAACCGTTGATAAGTGGTCACCGCCGCCTATGGACATCTGCAACGTCGGGGCATCGCCGGTGTGGTGCAACGGCCTACCCTTATTGGTAAGGACTTTTTCACCTTTGGTACCTTTTATATAAAAATCGTCTATAAACGTCAAACGATATCCTGATAACTTTAGAATAATAAACTGTCGGCAACGTAACGTTCAATTACATTCCGAAACACTAGTGACAAGTAAATCATGAAGCAGACATCTCCTCGCGTTTACTCATCTATAATCTAGACTCACCTCTGCACACCAGGCTTCTGTCCATTCCAGAGGTAGTCCTCGATGTAACGCTTGTCATCGTGGTCTCCATCGACGTGGTTTATCAGAGGTTCTGCCTCCACTAACCCTGGAAATGTTATTGGTACTTCCTTACAACTTACAAGAGGTTGAACACGATTGTTTGGCAACTTACAAGAAGTTGAACACGTTTGTTTGACAACTTACAAGAGGTTGAACACGATTGTTTGGCAACTTACAAGAAGTTGAACACGTTTGTTTGACAACTTACAAGAGGTTGAACATGATTGTTTGACAACTGACAAGAAGTTGAACACGATTGTTAAAGCATTTTGGTCACACGCAAAACAAATTAATGCAATTTGGCCACATTATATTTAATTAACATTGTTAGCGCGGCAGCTAAGCTGTATAGGCTGAGCGCGCCTCCAATGGCGGGGGAAGGATGGCTGGTAGAAGAGTAGTACAAAGGAACTTGGCGACTAACCTGGTCTCCATGCAACTGCAATCACCTCGGTTCGGGTCCGTCTCCAAGCTGCTTGTTCCTTCAGGATGTTATGACGTTCGATGTAGTGGACTGTATTTTAGGCGGTTGGTGCGTGTCGGCAAGGAGCGTTTACGCGGCGGGTTTATAGCGGGTGTTGTTTATATTTGCGCGTCGAATTCACGTGGACCACCGCAGAGGAGCAGCAGATCCAGTACTTTGGATTCGGCGAGAGCGGCAGCCGCGAAGGACGAGGGTCGATCGCAGACTACTTGCGGCGGCAAGCAGTTTTCTCGTGGATACCACGATATGAGCGACAGAGATAGTCGCCAAGAAATGATAGGAATAGGAAGGTAGGAAGGTATTATGAGTGCCAATGTAAGTGGCGCGAACATTTGCCCCCGGCCTAAAAACCATTGGTTTTTAAAAGAAAGCGGGAAATAAAAAAAATAAAAATAAGAGTTAAACTCTAAAGCGGTCAACGGGTTAAATTATAACATAGCGGTTGACCGGGGAGCAAGGGGTTAAATTATTGGGTAGGTAAGATACATAAACGGACGACGGGTCTCTGGTAGACGCCGGTCGCCGTTTTTACTGACGCTACTCGACAGATGCCATCGCCGCCGACATGAGTGGCCACGACGACGCCGAGAGGCCAGGATAGCGGGGGAATATTATCAGTGATAATAAGAACAATAGAACCTATTGTAATGGGATTCGAAGGTGTATTCCATTTTCCTCTAGATTGAAGTAAGTGAAGATATTCCAACTTCCACCGTTTGGAAAATGATTGTACCATTTGATCCAATAAAACGTACCGTTTCAATAAGTGTCCAGGTTCATCGGGAACCGTGCAAGCGGGTAAATGCTTCAGCGGTGCGGTCATTAAGAAATGTGAAGCACTCAGCGCGGTCGGCTCAGACGGATCTTCGCTCAATAACGTTATAGGACGAGAATTGATAACGCATTCTATCTGTGTGATTACGGTTAAAATTTTTTCATAGGTGAGTAACTGTGAACCGATCGTTTTATGAAGATGACTTTTAAACGCTTTCACATATATTTCATAATTCCCCCCGAAGTGAGGACTTCGCGGTGGATTGAATTTCCAGTGTATGCGATTAGCTGATAACTCATCTGAGATAGACTTATTATATTCGTCGGAATTTAAAAGATCCGTTAACGCATTTTTCGCATTTTTAACGCATTCCGTTAACGCAGAGGCGGGAAGGGAGTCAAGGAGCGCGGGTGAGTTACTAGCCCATTTGACGAGATCGAAGCCCCCAGCCTTGAGCAACTCGCAGAGATCGTCTCTGAGTTGTAAACAAGCAGACAGAGTAGGCATGGAGTAGCACACGTCGTCCATGTATGTGTTGTCGCTGATAAGAGATGCTGCGAGCTGGAAGTGGGCACCGTCGGCGGCGCACAGCTGTCGCAACACTCGCATTGCAAGGAACGGACTGCTACGTAGACCAAAACAAACGCGGTTGAATTGGTAGGTATCAAGCGGAAAAACGGGATCGAATCGATATAGGAATTTTTGATATTTGCGGTGGTCCTTATTTATCAAAATTTGTAGGTACATCTGTTTAATATCGGATGTAAAAGCGATTGGGTAGAGGCGGAAATCCAAGAGGATTGTAAAAAGATCGTTTTGTAAATTATCCCCGGTATATAAAACTTGATTCAAGGAGAGGCCTGAGTCAGTTTCAGCACTGGCGTCCATCACCATACGCCATCGAGTTGTTGTTTTTTGTAGTCTCGCAATGGCGTGGTGTGGCACGTAATATCCAGTAAAAGGACTATCATTGTCAATCAGTGAAATGTAACCCTTCTGAATGTACTCTTTGATTATAGCATCGTACTCTAAGCGCAGAGCAGGTGTCGCGGCGAGCTTACGTTCGAGATACATGAAGCGTTTTTTAGCGATAGGGTAAGAATTACCCAGAGCGGTCGCGGGATCGCGGGAGAAAGGTAACGCTACAGAATAGCGTCCCGTAGGATCGCGGGAAACGTTATTTGTAAAAATGCGTTCACATTCTATAGCGTCTGGGCTCAAAGTCGGCGTGCATTGCACCTCTTCAAGCTGCCAGAAGCGTTGGACAAGATTATCTAAACGTGGTCCTTCCGTAAAGGTACAGAGGGAAATATGAGAGCGGCATCTATCTTCAACCAAGGGGTCAGTGATAGAAACAACGGTTTCAATATGAGCGGGCGTAACATGAGCGGGAGTAACATGAGCGGGAGTAACGGGAGCGGTCCCGATTACGATAAAACCAAAAATGGTTTCAAAAGCGGTTGGAGTACCAGGCGGACCAGCGGCGCGGCCTGATAGCAATATTTCAGAAAAGAGCGGCGCGCCTATAAGTATGTCGATCTCGGAAGGCGAAGCGAAACTGTCGTCTGCCAGAGGCAGGCAGTTCAGGTATGAAAGGCAGGATACGTCAATTTTCACTGCCGGTAAATTGTCTGTTATGCGGTCGATAACATAGGCGTCAATTGCAATAAAATTATCATTTAGGCGGGAAGATAAAGTAGCAGAAACTGCTCCCTTGATTGGGTTAGATGCGGAACCTATCCCTTTAACAACGGTGTTCGTCACCTTATTGCATTTTAAATTTAATTTAGCGCAACATTTTGAAGTTAAAAAGTTACTTTGGGAAGCCGAATCAATTAAGGCGCGTACTACATGGCGGCGACCATTTAAATCCGTAGCATAAACTTGTACGGTTCCCAGTAAACAAGTAGTGTCATTAGGCTGCGAAGCGGGGCGTATATTACACAGCGACACCTGTTGTTGTGATGACTGATAAGCAGTTGTAGGTAAGTTCGTCAGCTGAGCGCTAGCGGAGCCCGCGACGGGCGGCGGCGATGCCGAAGGCGGCATGTGATCCCCGGCGGCGGAGAAGTTGCCAGTTCGCGCGCGCGGAGGCGGCGCGTGCGCCTGTGACGGAGCGCTAGGGTACGGGCGATTGTCTTCACGGGAAGATGATACTTTGCGGCATAACATAGAATGATGTTTACATCCACAATAACGGCAATTAAATTTAGAATTGCAAGCAGTATTTATATGCGTAGTGCTTAGACAATTAGTGCAACCTTTGCTTTGTTTTACAAAAGTGTACCTGTCGTCGATAGAAAGCTTATCAAATGCAGGGCATCTATATAAGTTAGCGTGATCGGCTTGTTTGCAAAGCGGACAGTGAGTGACGCATGATGCTGCAAAAGACTGCGTAGACCTTGCAGTACGCGGCCTGTTATCACTGCGGCTAAGAGAATCGGTCGTAGTGCGTTCCAATATTTTGCTTTGTTCGCGGATGAATTTTAAAAGTTCATTGTATGTAGGCATAGATTTACCTCGCATGTGCATTTCAAACGACCGTGCAGTACTTGAATCTATTTTCTTCAAAGCGAGCGATAGTAAAATAAAATCAGACACGTTATCGAGCTTGAGAGACTTCAAACTTGACACAGCCGTGCAGAATTTATCTAGGAATAATTCTAAGTTTTTATTCGTCGCGGTGTTAAAAGATTTAAAATCAAGCATTTGATCAAGATAAGCGGAGGCTAGGTTACGTTTGTCGTTATACTTATCGACGAGCGTCTGCCATATGATCGGATAATTATCACCGTTAGGTACGATACCAGAACAAACTGCAAGGGCCCGGCCTGACAATTTATTAATTAAATATTGGACGCGTTCGTGATCAGTGAGATCGGGATTTTCGTGAATCGTGCGTTTGAATGACTCATAAAATATCCTCCAGGTCATCGGATCTCCATTGAAGACCATCAAATCGAGTTCAGGAATTCTGATAGATTTACGTTGCGGGGCAACATTGAAATCAGCGGTTTTTAAAGGCGGGTTAAGTTTATTATAAACAAACTGACAACGGCAAAACATATCTTCGAAGACGTTTATAGATTGGTAGTTTACCGTGTACGAAGCGTTGAGACTCAACTCGGTGACATTTAATTTGTTCACAATTTCATTGAAATCGGAGCGTAAACGGTCTAACGAGATCATTCCACATAGAAATAAATCTTTCTCAGTATCATCAGTGAAAGCCTTTAAAGATCGGTTAAAAATATCTTGTAAGCGGGAAAATATAATGTCACGTTTACCTATCAAGGTCAAACGTTCGATCTGTAACGTATCGAGCGCTTTTGCGTCCTCGTATACTTCACTATCTTTGTCTTTTGAACGAGTAGCCATAGCCATCTTAACAAAGTATAAAAAACTAGATAAAGTATGAAATTCCTAATTTACTGCAACTGCCTACAGCATTTACCTGCCGCGCGCGCGGCGTATTGAATACCCACGCGGAGACGCACGGGCGGTCGTTAGGAATACCTTCACTTTTTAATAAAATTAAGAATTACGGAAAAATCGTTATTTTTACTATTTAGGAATGCGGAATACACGAAATAAGTATATAAGAGCGTAGTAGGATAGTACAGGGTACTATCTGAACTGTAATTGCGGGCGGGAACACGATAATTATAGGAAATTATCGTTGGTAAAAATACCAATATAAAATTGCGGGCGGTTATAAAGAGGACTATATGAGGCCTAAGAGGGGCCAGAGAATAGCGGGAGGACCAGAGAAGATCCGGCGGCGGAGGACCAACAATATGTTAGCGCGGCAGCTAAGCTGTATAGGCTGAGCGCGCCTCCAATGGCGGGGGAAGGATGGCTGGTAGAAGAGTAGTACAAAGGAACTTGGCGACTAACCTGGTCTCCATGCAACTGCAATCACCTCGGTTCGGGTCCGTCTCCAAGCTGCTTGTTCCTTCAGGATGTTATGACGTTCGATGTAGTGGACTGTATTTTAGGCGGTTGGTGCGTGTCGGCAAGGAGCGTTTACGCGGCGGGTTTATAGCGGGTGTTGTTTATATTTGCGCGTCGAATTCACGTGGACCACCGCAGAGGAGCAGCAGATCCAGTACTTTGGATTCGGCGAGAGCGGCAGCCGCGAAGGACGAGGGTCGATCGCAGACTACTTGCGGCGGCAAGCAGTTTTCTCGTGGATACCACGATATGAGCGACAGAGATAGTCGCCAAGAAATGATAGGAATAGGAAGGTAGGAAGGTATTATGAGTGCCAATGTAAGTGGCGCGAACAAACATTTCCATTTCCGAGTGAAGCACCGTCTCTGAGTCTATAGGATAATTAGGCGTTTGTAAGATTTGGGCGGACGACAAGTTTGAGTCTGGATGTTTGTAAGACCACGGTCCTCGATTCCCTAGATCGTCAGGATCTACGTATGTGATCGTGACGTGTTGTTAATTTAGTTCTATTTTTGAAGTAAAAGTTCTTTACGCACGATTGACTTGGGAAGTAAGCTGGTGAATTCGTTACGAAAAATGTGATCGGGCGAGGCGAACGAAAGTTGAGAGGGAGATATAAGTTAGTGAACATAGAAAGAGTTACGTTTCGTATATTTTTTGAAATATCTTTTATGAATATTTTTTTTGAAATATATTTATTTTACATAATTTTTTAGTTGTAATTTTACTTCTACTATTATGCCCCATCACACATTTTGTTTTTTTATTGTCATGTACTGAGTCGATTTTTATTGATTCAGATTTATAGTACTTTACCATCGACTGTTGGTCCCTGATACATTGCAAAATATGTGTATGAACGTCATAATGTCCCAAGCAATACAATTCACGTGCGTAAATGTAGTGTCGTAATAAAGCACTAGACTTAAATTTCAGGCCATTGCTATATTAGAGACGACCTAGATTCGAGAGAATACGAAATTACTCGTTTTTTGGACTTGTGTATTTTTTTTACACTTGTGTGTTATAGCGAATCACTGGTAGAGTTAATGGAGTTTCCCTTTCCTTACCATAGTTGGGTCATCCAAAGTCCTATCAAACATTCATCTGACAACTGAGGCGGAATTAAAACTATATATTTCTACATTTTCTTATTGATAATGGAATTCCGCATATTTTTAATCTGAAAGTCTTCAAGTCGAGAGTGAACGGTATCTTTTAGGCAAGCATGCTCCACACTGACCGTGTCGACACTTACCACCAAGTTAGACTGCGGTCTAATGCTTGCCTATTCCGCAATAAAAAAAAAACCCACGTCAAAGGCCTTTCGGTGGCCTAACAAACTGACATCTGCGGATACCGTTACCCGATTCAAGATCGATGGATGGATTCGATTAATTTGCGTGCTTTCCCGAATATTCCCCTTTCACGTGCCTGTCCCGGAAACAGCACGGAACTTTTTACAAAACAGAATATATAGTTCTTTGATCTATGTTGTCATGGTTTTCTAAAACTAGGACATGGGGTCAGCGTTGCAGTGTCACGCAAGTATTTGCAATTTTATGTTTTTAATGGCTTAAATGTGTTACTTTTTTTTTGCTCTTTTACGAATCTTCACACAACGCGTATGTTTACTGTTTACTGGCGATGTGTCGTAACTTAACTCAATCAGCTGTGCGGGCGCACACAACTGGCGTGATAAAATTGCCAATACAGCAGTGCGGGTTCGCACACCAGGCGTGTTTTCGCTTGCCGTAAAATTATAAAAACGTAGACGTGTGTTTTCAGCAGTGAATTAAAAAGCCGGGACAAGAAAGAGGTAGATCATTATGGTGTAAAATCCAATAATGCCTCGTCGTAATAATAAGGTAATAATAAATGTTTCTAATTTGACGACGAATGCGAAGCTTATTTTAAAAACTATTACTATGCTAGTGGGCAATTAAAGGATTTTAAAACTGCAAATAAAAACTTGAATAAATACTTCCGTGTCGGCCTCTTTGCAAACTAAAGCGAAATAACTGCTATATTCAGCGGAATACTTTTAAAGTCCGCATTGAGAATTCATAAGCTCGGCCGTTCAGTGAGAGCCTTTATAGCCGTTATTTATTATTATTTAATACTTAATTGCACAGATGATATAGCTAGTACAAATGGCGGACTCAATGCTTTTTGCGTGCATCAAAATAGTATTAAAATATTTGTGAATACTAAAAAAAAAAAACATAAAAGATATTAAAAAAATATACGAAACGTAGCTCTCTCTTTCTCTTTTTCTACCTTCACTAACTTATATCTCCCTCTCAACTTCGGTTCGCATCGCCCGATCACTTTTTTCGTAACGCATTCACCAGCTTACTCCCCCAGTCAAGCGTGCGTAAAGAAGTTTTACTTCAAAAAAACACCAAAAGTACAATTTGAAATTCTAAAGCAATTCTCTAGAGCACAACATTGGCCTAACAAACTCATATGAATATTTAAAGCTCTTCAAACTATTCTGGAAGCATAAAGCAATTCAGTGACGTCACTTCACAGTTTGTTTCAAACCCTCCTATACTAGCTGCTATCCGCCACTACATTACTTTGTATAACCTACATCTATATATCTATATATATAAAAATGTTATGTTGGTTTGTGTACGCTTCAAAAACTCAAAAATTTCTGCACCGATCGAGCTGAAACATAATCTGCATCAAGGATTGTTTTTAGAGCTAGTTGCTGATAAATGATTTTTTATAATTTCACCAATATCACTAACAGCAGCCCCTGAGCTCTAATATTGGTGGAATATTATCCGTTAACACGTTCACTGCTGAATACACAACTGTTGTGTTTTTTATAACTTGCCGCCAGTACGGGAAAACACCATAGCCGTGGCTAGACAAGAAAATCGGCTCAGCAGTCAAAGTGTTAAATGTTCGCTAGCGTGTACAAGTGTGGGCAAACGATAAAAACCCAGAAAACGTGTCATTTCGTGTTCTCTTCAAAATTCCCAAGAAGTTTCAGTAAAGCCACCCACCACTTTCAAATCGTGGCTTTGACTACACTACTTACAGTCTGAGACTTGATATTTTGACTATTGACTACGGATAATCTTAAAAACATTAAAAAAATCTTGACACTCGCTAAATGCACTAATCGTACGGAGCCAAAACCAAAGAGTTTTCTATTCGAACCCGTTTCCAATTACCAAAATACGATGTTTGGAAACTCAGTAGGATAAGGCGAAGAGATGGCCAGCTCTTAAAATAGCTTATGAGTCTCGAAAAGATCGGTCCTAAAATAATAGGTACACTTAAACTTGGCCTTGTAATTAAACTAATATTCAAATTCACTAATAATTATAATACCTGGATGACCGAGCTTTGCTCGGTAGTATTATTATTCGCCAATAGATGTCAGGAAGAGTCATATTTTTCAGTTTAAATTTGGACTACTCAAACGCCTCCAACGCTTTGTTATTTTCCTTGCAAGTTTATGTTTAACTTGATATAACACGAATAAAATGACATTTTCTAAAAATGATTCCTAGCTAGATCGATTTATCGCCCCCGAAACCCCCTATATACTCAATTTCATGAAAATCGTTGGAGCCGATTCCGAGATTCCAATTATTATATGCAAGAATTGCTCAATTAAAGATATAAGATAATAAAACCAACACTGACAATAATGTTTAATACCCGCCTTACCGGGTAAGGTGTACCTACAAAATCTGACGCTTACGACCTGTCCTCTCATGTACATTGAAGCGAAATAAATGACTTGATTTAAGCTCCTAATTGAAAACAGTTTTGGCCAACAGTCTCCATTATCCAGCCAGAAAATAACCAGCCTGCTTCCATTCTCCTAGAAGTCCAGGTTAACAGAACACCTACCTTCAGCCACCGCAGCCTTCTTCAGCGCTCCCATGGAGATGCTCTTCCTCGGGGGAGGTTCAGCGTTGTCTTTGGGCCAGGCGAACTGGTTCCGGTATTCAGTGCTGGCCATGCCCATCTCTGGCTCTTTGACAGCAACGACTTCACCCATGGCTGTGGTAGCCTGGATTGGAAGAAGAACTTCGTTGAATTTTAGCTTTACTTGTAAACCTTTTCGGTGAACAGTTTTTACGATGAAGGGTCATGCGGTGAGATATATTTCTCATGAGTTGTTGTTCATGATACAAGTTTTTGATGAACAGTTTCTACGATGAGACCCGCAGAGAAAAATTTTAGGTCGGAATTGTTCGGAGAAGATTAATTCTTCAAACAATACTACGCTCTATCAACTCTTGACATTCGTTTTCGTCATCATCATCCCACATCGAGCTACTGCTGATCGCGGCTTACCCCTCACTCTTTGCGAGGAGGATAGGCTATAATTCACTACGGGGGCCCAGAACCAGATTGGTGGAACACATACCTCCGAAATAATTCTCGGGAACGAATTTGATATTTAGTTTTCGGCCAATTCATCAACAACCCATAACGTCCCACTGCTGGGCACGGGTCTCTCCTCGCTTTCGTGAGGAGGATTAGGCCATAATCCACCACGGGGGCCCAGTCCGGATTGGTGGATAATATACCTACCTCCGAAATAATTCTAGGGTAGATATGTGGTCGGGTAGATTCGGCCAATTATGATTGAAAATTAAATAATTTTATGCATGTTTCTACATACGAACCAAGTTGGTCCGACGTGGCAAACAATCGCGAATTGTGGAAGGAGATGGGGGAGACCTTTGCCCAGCAGTGGGACAGTATAGGTTATTAAAAAAAAATGTTTCTATATTTTTGCTACTTCTAGGTACATCATCGTATCATCACAAAATAACGAATATACGACAAACGTTTTATTTCGATACAAATAAATGATATGATTTGATTTGATTCGTAAAAAATCTGGATTTGGAAGAAAAACGATTTATGTCAGTTCAGAAGCTATGATAATTTGTGACTGAAACATGGGTCTACAATAGTGTCCCTAATGAAGCAGTGTTACTGAACTAGACGTGCAACGGACAAAATCGAGTTTGGGTTTTAGTTTGGGTTCGTTATCGAGTTGCGCTCCTCCACAGTACAAACACCTCCAAACTACAAACTCCATTGCGCCAATTTAATTTCTGTTAGTTCTCTGTGGGAATGGCTGGATGGATGTGGTAATGGATCTGTATTCCAATCAGGGGCCTCACGACGGACAGTTAAATCCATCCAGTTTAATGCCTTAAACTGAACTGCCCTGCTAACTGTCACCACCAATATCGCTCAGTGTTCATAAGTCGACCAGAGACATTTATCGAAAGAGATCGGAACAATTTGTTTGCTTTATAGGAGTTTATATAGCTCCATTGCATTCTCTTTCCCTATCATTTTCTGTAGTTTATTTTTGAGTCTTTTATGAGTGTGCGGGGCCAATCTAGGCCGTTAAGTTTAAGGCCTTAAAATGAACTACATGGAATAAGAATAAGTACGTGGTGACCCCCCAGGATTACACGATGCACGGCTTATTACACCATCATCATCATTTCATGGCATACGAAATCAAAATTACGCCAAGACTGGATCGTGATCTAAGCCATCGCATATGACAAATCCTGTTCGTTATCCTTTCATATTATGATCGTGATTGCAATCCTTAGGCTTGAAGCTCACCAAAGAAGTGTCTAAAGCAGGATGTTCTTCTTTGTCAGTTCTTCAAGGTGACTCTATACATCTTGATCCTTGACTTGGAGAACCTGTTCCAGATCTCAAGATGTAAACTCCACTGAGCAGACTTCGCATGTAGATCTTACCTTGGGCTCTACAGTGTCGGTCCAGCGCGGCTGGCGAGGACCCTCCGACTTGCTGCGTCTCCCGGCGCGTTCGTTGTCATTTCGTTGCGCGCTCTGTTGGAGAAATAACGTATGTTACGCCTGTGGTGTTTATGACCTTGATCTCAGGTTCGTGGTACTTTGAGAATAGAGTTAGAGTGGGAGAGGTAAGAGTTACTGACCCTGGCTCTATCAAAGGCAGTGTTATGGTGTGGCCTGATGTCGTCAGCCGGCGCTGGGTCGAAAAGCTCGTTCGTCTTGTACGCCATTCCGGGGTACTTCTTGCGACGAGGCATCGCCGGCTCCATGGGACCTGGGGACAAGAGGAATGGGGTTAAGTAAGAATTTGCCTTTGAGAAGCGTCTGGACTCTAAAATTGGGATCTTGGTTTTATGCTGATCGAAGCTATCCACCTCGCAGATTTGGCCTGTAGAAGGTAGAAATGACCATATATCTCTCGATAGCCATTACTTCATGGTTGAAGCCACCATTTTCTTTATGACTTTGACCAAATTGTATGACTTTGATAATTTGTCCGTTGAAATGGAAAAGCCCGATGATGGTGTAAAAGCCACCGTGGTGGCTTACTCTCTCCGAAGAATACATGTCTCCCATGGAACGGAACAGCCTTATGGTGTAAACGGTGGTGATTCTTATGCTACCTACCCTTGGATAGGGGGAGCACAGAGGGTGGGGTGGGCGCCGGCGCCGGCTGCTTCACCACCCCTTGCTGCTGCTCTTTGTACTCGTGCCATTTGTATGTGCTGCGGTATTCGGAGTGCAGCTGAAACAAGCGAGAAGGCTTTTAGAATAATGGTAAGTTGTGGTAAGAATAGGCAAAGGGTGAAGGTTCGAAGGTCTTTGACTTATGCTGTTCTGGCATGGTTTAAGAGATCTCTAATAGTAGCTGTGTCTTCTATCTATCAGTCTTTTACGTCAGGCTATCTGATGTGGCTTAACGACAGATTCCAATTAATAATTACCGTGACCGATGGCTTAACGTGCCTTTCGAAGGGCGAAAACTCTTTTATTTTTGGGCAATAAAAAGTCACCCTTCCAATTTTGCATAATTTTGATCCTTTTTATGCTAACGATCTTTAGAAGGTATGATTCATTCATAAATTGTTACTTTATCGCAAAAGTCTCATTCGCAGAATATCTGATAAGAAGTACTACAAAAGTAACAATGAGGGAAACATTTAATTTATTTCCCGTACGAATGAACCCAACTCACTTCTGTAATATATAAAATGGCCTCTACTAATTCTCTGTCAGGACCCTGATGAAACTGCTTGTAACGTCGGGATGATCAAATGGAGTAGTCGAGCGGTTGATACAAGCAATTCATTCTTAGACTTGGTACCTAGTAACTATAGCTAGTGCCAGGTCTGTATTCAGGAGCCGGGGCAAGATGGTGAATGCCAGCGCGACCCCATCTTGCCCCACCCTAGCGGAGAACTGCTCACGGGGTATTTTAGTAGATTCGAGCCCTTCACACCCTCCTCCATCACCACAGTGGCGGAGGAGATACGGCGGCAGAAATTTCCTCCTCAAAAAAAGGTCTATATTCAAGAGCCCCCTTCGGTTGTCTACGAATCTGGAATTTCGTAACTGTTTTCGAAGCACGAATTATATTTACTTGTACGGGAGGAATTATACATCTTGTATGCTTAAGCTTTTAAATTATTTCAAAGCTCCTATCTACGCTTATACAAACACGCTTTGGCGTGGCGTCATAGAATACTTTCATAAGCGGCGGTTCACAAATACGAGCGGGAGTCTCTCATACAAATGAAAAGTTCAAATTGAATAGAGCTCTCCGCAATGTAGGAGGCTTAGGGGTGCAATGATCCCCCATTCCTCCCCCGGCTACGTGCCCGAGTGCACCCTAGATAGCTAAAGATATCCTAGACGGGGTAGTTTTCCGTCTGACGTGCTTTCCACATCGATATTGGACGTTCAGAGTTCGTTGCGCTCTACTGATGCACAATTATTATTAATATATTAAAAGAAATCAATTGTATATTGAACTTTTTAGAATTTTTTATCGATAACAACCAGGAGCGTTGGTTTATCATGTCTTCCGAAGCACGGAAGCGCTTAGACGTTGTATAACTAAACGATTACCCATCCAAAGTACCGCTAGGGCGAAAGCGATCCCATTATTTATCATCAACATTTTTTTATCATGTTTTTTAATTTATGTAACTGTTCATATAGTTATTACCCACATACCTACCCGAGAATTTTTTCGGAGGTAGGTAGGTGATCCACCAATCCGGATCTGGCCCCCGTGGTGGATTACGGCCTAACCCTCCTCACGAAAGTAAGGGGAGACCCGTGCCCAGCAGTGGGACGTTATGGGTTGATGATGATAATGATGATTATGATAGTTAGTCGCGAATTTTGAAATATGACCGAATTTCTTATTGGTGATCCGTTTCATCTCATGATCCGAGTCGGCTCGGGCTACGATATATTTTTCATACCAAAAACTTTTTCACCGACAAAACCCCAGCCTCCAATTCCATCCATTCCACCCGAACAGACTGGTAATCGCGCGTAAAATCCTGATAACAAAAATATTGATCTTTTCCTGGGAACCATTGATTTCTTTTGGAGAAACCTAATCACCTGCAAACTTCGGACCTTTATCCGGAATAAATTATTATACAATGACGTTTCCCGGTAATGTTTAAACTTTTCTTTTTTGTTTTTCTTTTAGACTCGGCATCCACATGCCACATCACGCAAAATAAGTATTATTGAGGTACTTATGGGAATGAGATTGGCGTATTGTATCTACCACCCAGGCCCGTTAACACTTTCACTGTCTAGCCACGGGTGCGGCTTTGCACACTTTATTGTGTTTTTCCACACAAAAAACACGACAGTTGTGTTCTCAGCACTGAACGTGTTAAAACGGGGACTATTCGTGTTTTTTGATGAATCATTTTTTTTAACAATTCGTTTTTTTTTGACAGAAGCAATGGTTTTTTTAATGCCCATGTACACAGGGTTCACGAATCGTATCGTCTTTTAAAAATCACATACGTTAAAAAACACGAATCGTGTTTTTATTTTGTGAGGGATCCGCTATTTTCCTTCATACTTGCTATTTATTTTACTCTTCATATTTTTACTTCATACTTTTAAATTATTACTATTCATATTACTCTTTGGATTGAACTCAATCACGAAACAAATGTCACGAAATCAATTCGCGTTTTTTTGACGAATCGTGAAAAACACCATTTGTAATGTGAACTTCCATGCGTCAATGTGACGAATCGTGTTTTTTGACGAATCGTCAATGACGTATCCCGGGTGATGCGCCCGTATGATTCCATGTAATTTTCGTCAACAAAACCTACTCGACCCACATATAAAACAACAGAAGAAAAGTTCAAGCATTAATCAAAACAAATTTTACGAGTTATCGAGACATAAAATCGATAATGCAAACATCATTCGCGGCACGTGTCCATTAATTCGTAATGTCTCATAAGTATGGCGAGCACGGTATATCGGACAGTAGAGTGACCACAATGTGTAAAACAGTAATTGTAGTAGGATAATTCTGTTAGTACGAAATAAACTAAAGCTTCATTTGACAGCTGTAAAGTGCAAGCCATCCCTTTCGTTTTCATAAAGTAGGAAAGTGACAACATATCATTTGACAGGCCTAAAGTCAAATTTAGACTAGATACTATTTTTGTTATTGCACCAGAATTGGCATTACACTGTGGATTTTCATTTCCACTATAAAAACGTTATAATAAACTAATAAATATTGTGAATAATAGTGAGGTGAAAAAAAAATACAATAAGGATGCAACTAAAATAAATCCTACTAATATTATAAATGTGAAAGTTTGTGAGAATGGATGGATGGATAATTCTCTATCACGCAAAAACTGCGGAACGGATTTGGGTGAAATTTGGCACACAAATAGTTTATAACCAGGATTGAGTGATAGGGTACTTTTTATCCCGATAGTATGTTCCCGTGGGACAAAACGGGAACTACGCGAAACCGCGGGGCAAAGCTAGTTCAATATAAAAACGAAATACACACTGTAAGCAAAAAATCTAAATTGCTCAATAAGGAACTCAATTTTATAGAGCTTTGGTGGCCTGAAATCGATAACACGTAAATCGATTACAAATAGCGTAACACGTAGGCTACGTAACCATTCAATAAGATAGATATAATAACGATTCATGAAATGACTGCGAGCACTGTAGAGGACAGTAGGATGGCCTTGCAGCTGTATATCTAGAGGTAGGTATTTGAATTTTAAATATTACTAGCTGTACCCTGCTACGCTTCGCTGTGGCACACTCGCACATTCGCTGATATGTCACTGATGAAAAAACTAGATAAAACAATCCTTGATGCGGATTATATATCATGCTAAAATTTCAGCTCGATCGGTGCAGAACTTTTTGAGTTTTTGAAGCGTACACAAACCAACATAACATTTTTGTATATATAGATTACGGATCTAATATTGCCACCCCACGATCCCCCTAATTGGAGAGTTGTTGGAATGTAATAATTAAATTATTTAATAATTATTTAAAAAAACGGACTGCCCATATACATTATGAAGTTATGATACTCTAGTGATTGTTTAAGACGAATCCAATGATACCTCATCAAAATCCATCAAGTATAATATATCTATAACATATCATGTTACTATAATATTTTGTTGTTTTTAAGTTTTCTTTGTTCTGTAAATTTTCAATAAAGAGTTTATCTATCTATCTATCTATACCTACTTTATATACACATAGGCTGTGTAGGACGCGTAAAAAAATACACACATACGACAGAAAAAAATAACCCTACTTTGGGCAGTCAGGTGAAAAGCGCTATGGACGTAACTCAACTTCCAGCACATTTAAATTATAATTGGATGGTTCTGTAAACACAAGAATTGGGGATTAAATGGGACGTACGTGTTTTCTAAGAAAATTCGAAGTAGTTCGATACCGATTGTTTTGCTGATAAAGATTTATCAAATACGAATCATGCTGTGAATCGATAAGGCAAATCCAGACTCAAACGCATTATGTAATAAAAAATATGTTAAGCAGTTTTGTGATCTATGAAAAAAGAATGCCACCATATATAGTTTGTTTAGACGTAATGTTCGCGTTTTCTGTCGATTCGGCAACGCCACAAATTTCACGTGCGTGCGCGTTTTTCACAAAGGATTTGCAATTTTAGGTTTAATGTGCATTATAATAAAGCTTACAAAAGTAAAAAATACTTAATTTTATTACTTGTGTTGTGGCTGTTATGATGACGTGATCTTTTAGCCTAGTAGATTTATGGTTATTAAATTTAGGATCGTATTCCAGATTTTCACTCAATGGATTCAAGATATCCTAGATTTTCACTCAACGAATTCGAGATTTTCCAGATACTTATGAGATTCATGATATTCCAATTTTTACTCGTTAGTTTACTGATATTCCATATTTTTACTCATTAGATTCATGATATTCCAACTAAAGCCTTAAATTAGGACATATAAGGTAGATAATCTAGTTCCTCCCAACGCATTGGCCACGTCAAATCAAGTTCACAAAAAGAAAACAACACACAACCATACACAATCAGATCGGGTCGGGTGTTACACCCTGAATTTATTCGCATAAATCTATCTCATGGTCACCCCCATTGATAATGGACAGCACGTTCAATTAAGCACGGCGAGCCGGCGGTACAGTGTACTAATGGCCTGGTTTAGTGGAACAGAACTCGATGGTATACTGTTTCCTGGAAGATACCTCGTTTTGGTGTTTATGAGTGGTGGGTAAGTCAGATGACGTCATAGTGAAAGGCATTTTTGCAGCTGACTGGTAGAACTTTTGGGTTGCCTATTAGGGTATTACAGTCTAATCGTCATTTACATATATGCGTGAGTTGTCGAATCAGCTTCCAGGGTGTGACAGCAGATGGTAGAGTCACGGGGTCAGCATATACTATTTATATGTGAGTCTAATGTGGTATACCGGCTTCCGGTGAGGCTACCAGCTTTCCGAAGCACGTAGCGATGGAAAGGAAAAACCGTCGCTTGGAACGAAGGCTTCGGAAATACGACCGTTACAGAAGATCAAGGCAGAGAAAACAGGCCTAAATTTATACTACAAAATCTTACACAAAATCAACTGTCTACATTTAGCAACGTAAACAGCAGTGTGCAATCACGGTCCTTGGCAATATTGACGGAGAAATTGAGATTAGCTCTCGGTCTGTTTGTCTTGATTACGTCAGCAGCTCAGCCAATCTGTTTTGGGAGACGCGAACCGTGACTGTACTTTACGAGCTACATTTTTGTAGTCTGTGGAAACTCTATTAGAAACGGTCATGACGTCTCAATGAGTGAGTTTCCAAATGTACTCGTAGACTTGTGTCGAACGTAAACAAGCCTTAACACGCTCAATGCTGAAAACACAACTGTTGTGTCTTTTATAACTTGCCACGAGTACGGGAAAACACAACGGTGTGTGCAGATCCGTAACCGTGGCTATACAAGAAAATCGGCTCAGCAGTCAAAGTGTTAAACAGTGTTGTACTCATTCCATTTGGATTTCTTTGGGTATAAGTAGGTACCTTACGTCAGAAAGCTCGAGGCGGATAGATCAATAATTTGCCCATTTTGTTATTTTTCGTATTTATTTATGAATCCCCATTTCCCTTGGTCACGCCATAACTTGAGAGCGACTGGACCAATTCGGCAATTTTTGTCCAAATACAGTGGAGCGTCGCATACTGCATTATGTACATAATACATATCGATTATACAAACACCCATGTCCCCTGATTAGTTCGGATAATCGACGCTCCACTGTATTCTCAAATATTTCTTTTTCAAAACAGTCTCAGCGATTTTTATAAAAACAGTCCAATATACATCTCCGTCTTTTAACCTCTCTGCCCTCTATTCACAAGTTAAGTGTCCTCACACACGGTGCCTGGACATTTGGGTCAGCCGAGTGGTGATGTCACATTACGCCGTCTAGAGGCGTAGCGCTCTCACGGCGTGTAGTGTCGCTAGAGCGCTCTAACAGATGGCTCTAGCATCAAAATAAGAACAAGGTCTAGAAGGAGGATTAAAGGCAAACAAACCTCACAAAAAACGAAATGTGTGCTGAGACACATAGTCGAAGTAAAAGATCTAAAAAAAAAAAAACTATTTGTTAAATAAATAACACACTATGTCAAGGCTTGAAAGCTTTGTGGACGGTTTGGTGAATAACTACTGACAAGTAGTCAATTAGATATGGATTCCATATTAATTTAGTAAAACTTCCTTCTCTTTATGCTTTTTAGACATGGTAGACATTGGACCTCACAGCATACCCGAGTGACGAAGGAAGATTTTGATGATTTTAAGAAACATCTGAGGTTTTAACTTTGAACATACTGATATTGAATACCTCCGCGGAGTAAGTGGGTGATGAGCCGACTGCGAAGCGTGAGGTTGTGGGTTCTATTCCTGAGCAGGGCAAAGATTTGTGTGAACCACATCTATTTGCTCTGAGTCTGTGTGTTTGTGGGACCATGGTCCTCGTAGTTCTTGGCTCCTAGTTAGGGGTTAGGATCTGTATATGTGATAGTGACAGAAAAAAATAACTGAGTCAGTTTTTAGCTTTTAAAAATGGCATGGGGACATAATAAGTAGGTTGGTACCTACCACCACATGGTAACGTAACGTAACGTAACTGCCTACTGCTCGATTGAATGCCCTATTGTTTACAGTTTCCCATGACTTTCATTTATATATGAACGCAGTCAATCGTAACTGTATTTTATTTGATATAATTTATTAAATTAAATGACCCGCTGCCGTATTATGAAACACAATAAATTTTATTATAATTAATAAAAATTCAAAACACGCTTTAGTAGCCAGCCGAACTAAAAAGCAGAAAAATAATATGGGTTAAAAGCGTAGGGTATTTTTACTTTATATTTGTAACCTTTGTTATCGATTCGGTTGTTCTTTTTTAAGAAAGAAAGAAAGAAAGAAAGAAAGAAAAAACATTTATTCTGACACAACTGTACACAACAGCGAACAACGTACTTATTTAGAGACAAGACAAGAAAATGAAAACACACGATGAACATAATAGTGTACGCAGATAGCCGGCGCGCAGTGATGCCAGACAAGGCCTGAGCTCAGCATAATGCTGTGGTCAAACCACAACGCTGATTTTCAGCTCGCTTTTTTTAGTGTTTGTTACCCCAGAACTCCGATTATTTTGAACAAATTTGGAAGATGTTTTGAATTTTTGACTAGAAATGATCTACTTTCAGATTGATTCCACAGAAGTTGCATCAAAATTTGGGTTTTAAATTATTATAACAGGAAAAAATGTCGGTCCAGTAACAAAAATTTTACTCTCCTTTGACTTTGCAGTGGTGTTTATTATTAAATCCATTTATTGAAGTCAGTTTTTTTATTCAAATAATTACAAAGTCTTGTATTTCGGTCGATTTAAAAATCTGGCTTTGACATTACTGGGCATATGGGACTTTAGAGCCGATGTCTAAGGGTGACGAGCGTAGTGCAGTGCCGCGCAGGATTAAGCAATGCACAGTATTGGGTGATACTGTCACTGTTGGCAGGTGTAGCGCTTACAATCAGGTGAGCGACTTGCTCGTCAAATAAAAAAAAACAGAAAGAACGTTGTTTCCAAACACCTTAACACCGATTCGTGTCTACCTCCATTACTCACCGACTTTGAAACAGAATTAGCTTCGCAGATTGCATAAATTAATTAACGAAAGCTATCTATCTCCTTGTTTGTTAAGTGATTGGTACTCTATGGCGAGGCTAGCGTGGTTTATTGTTTTAACCGCCGACGCAAAAACGGCGGGGCGTTATAAGTTGGACTTGTCTGTGGGTGTGTGTCTGTCTGTAGCATTGTAGCTCTCGTACGGATGAACCGATTTTGATTTTGTTTTTTTTTTGAAGTAATCTTCTTTACGCACGCTTGACTTGGAGAGTAAGGTAGTTCATGCGTTACGAAAAATGTGATCGGGCGAGGCGAAGGGACGATATAAGTTGGTGAAGATAGAAAGAGACAGAGCTACGTTTTGTATATTTTTTTAAAAGATTATTAAAAAAAAATTAAGTATTTTTTAGATGTTTTTTTACTTCTATTATGTGATTTAGCGCACATTTAGTTTTTTGTTTGAAAGGTAAATTAGTTGGGAGTGTTCTTATGCGTAGTTCTGGATGGCACTGCAACTGTTATGGGCAGGCGTGGCCTTTACCATCAGGTGAAAGACTTGCTCGTCACTCCGGCAAATAAAAAAAAGTAACATACCTATCTCTGAAATAATTCTCAAGTAGGTATGTGGGTTTCCTCACGATGTTTTCCTTCACCGAAAAGCGAGTGATAATTAATTACGTACATATGTTTTACAGAAACACATTGGTACGTGCCCGCACTCAATACGGAGGGAAATAGATTAAAATAAATAATAATATAATATATTCCCTTTCCATGGAAAGCGGAAGTTCTCCCACTAAGCTACCACCGCTCTCTCTCATTGCTAATGGTACACATTAATATTTCTAAGTTAACGCAAAATAACGCCTGATTCTATTAACTATTTCTAAGTTAGTACGAAGCTTTAAGAACTTCAATACTACATTAAGAAATTATTATTTTTATTATGATTTAATTATTATATATTTTTTTAATTATTATTATTATTTTCGCTTCCAGCGATAAGACCGCCCATTTACTACCCTAGTTTACCTATTGTAATTTTTATGTACTGTGTTTATTTTTGTTTCTGGTGTGCAATAAAGAGTTTTCTATTGTATTCTATTCTACGAAAGTTGGAACTATGTTGGCGGTACATTATATACCTAGACTGGATACGTTCGGCCTAGGCTGCGTTCGTCACGTTTGCAGAACAAGGTCGTTGCTCTTAAATGTCCGCTCTCTATTGAACTTTTTTGACCTTCTCTTAACATTGCAATGTTACGAAAAAACAATTTATTTTCTCACACAATACTGCTGAAGTTTCAGCAAAGCATCTACCATTAGACTACCTGACGAAGACTCGACATTTTGTAAGGTCATCTTCATCATCATCAGCATCCATATCCACCCACTGATGAGCTGAGCGGATCTCAACTCACTTTCGTAAGAAGGATTAGTCCGTAGTCCACCATCCAATTTTTCCATCCACAGTCCATTTTTTTTTGTATTTCTATACTTATGTATGAGATATTATTTTTTTGACGTGTAAAAGTGCAATATTTTGCCTATTTACAATAAATGATTTGAGTTTGAGTTTGAGTTTGACCACGGGGTCCGGTACGGATTGGTGGATCGCACACAACCGAAATATTTCTCGGGTACGTGGATTTCCTTCACCTTTACAAAGCCATAACGAGGTTTCATTCGCGGAAAACGCGTCGTTTATTCCGGAAAATGGAAAAATTGGCCCATAATGTAAAATAGGGTAAACTTCCCCACTAGTCACGTGACTCCGGTCGATAACAGGGCGCGTTACCCTCAATATAAACGTGGCTATGTCGACAGGCTCGCCTTGAAGTTTGACACCTGTCAAATTAGGGTTTGGCATTTAAATTGGAGAGGAATGAATTAAAGGTGTAGATAGCAATAAATAGGTCGACGTAGCGACTACATTTTTTGACAGAGATATTTTTGTAAAAAAAACAAAAAATATTTTTTGACAAAGTTTTTTATACGAAGTTAATACTATAAGTACTACAGATAAAAATATCCACCACACTAATATACATCTAAAAACTCTTTTCATAGAATAGAAAACTCTTTATTGTACACAAGAAACAAAAAAAACACTGTACAGAAAAATTACAATAGGTAAGCAAGGGTAGTACAATGGGCGGTCTTATCGCTGAAAGCGATTTCTTCCAGACAACCTTTGGATGGACAGTAAAAACATTTTAATAATTATAATAGTAATGAAATAAATAATTGATAATTTAATAAAATGACGATTTCACTGTGATTAAAAACAAGCCGGACCAAGTTTATGAGGAAAGCTACATGAAAGTGTGGCAACATTTAATTAAAACGATCACGCGAAATGATATCACCGCCTTTCAGCGTTCAAATGATTTCATATTTATTTCGTCACCTGATAACGCCTGAAATTTCAAGAAAAACATCAAATACTACTAGAGAAGTACCAAGTACTAATTTGTCTAAATTTTAATCCAAGGATAAATAATAGAATAGAATAGAAAACTCTTTATTGTACACCAGAAACAAAAATAGTGCAGAAGAATTACAATAGGTAAACAAGGGTAGTACAAAAAAAAGTAGGTAGAATGGGTAGGGTAAATAAGCACCTGATTAACGAGAATAATATTTATCCCGGTAAAACTACTAGGTTATAAAGGTATGGTATAAGGGAATTGTGATTTTATATATAACACGTTTGAATAATTCTTTATATTTTACTCCCGAAATCCAGTGTTACCCTGATTTTCTCCAGTGCACAGCTCCGGGAAATTGTACTGTGACGCAGGTGAATAGAATCCCGGAAAAAAAAAAACTATGGTAAAAACTCAGGTACCACAGGAAAATAAATATGTACCTACATAATTAAAGAAAACGTGTATACTTCTATATTCTATATTGAAGCTACAATTGGAAATATTGAAGCTACAATTGGAAACTGTAAGATAGCTATAATGTATCTACTTACTAGTTTTTTTTTAAATTAAACTGGTTAGATATATTAGTAGTGGTGGATCACACACATAATGTGAGAAACTGTGAATTTCTTTACTATTGTTTAAATTAAAAACAAAACATCGATAAACTATAAAATACGACAGATTAAATTTTCACAACCTGAAATCGCAATAAACAAGGTTTGTAAGCTTACATAGCAATATATAAGTAGGTATTATAATAAGACCTTCGACAGAGGTAGGTAAATCTTATGAAACCAGACACAGATCGTGATTATTGTGATAATGATAAGCAAAAACACAATAGGTACCTACATAATAGCCGACGCGTAAAGCCAAGAAGTAACATAAAAAACAGTTTCTAACCGCGCCACTCCATTCACTATTCACAGCATAAACAAAAGTAGACGCTGACGCTATGTTTTTTAAAAAATGTCTAACGTGCAGAGGTCAAAGGTTAAACAAACGTTCAGCCACAGGAGTTCACGATTCAAATACTCACATTCGAAGCCCAGTGTACGTTCCTCGTCCCCGCCAAAAAGCTTCTTTCCATTATAAAACACAGACCAGAAAAAGAAAAAATCACACCATCTCACAACACTGGCAGCTATCACAGAGTCGTTAACACCATAGAAAAACAAAATCGAAAATAGAACTCGCCACGGGAAAAAATCGTATCGTTTCGTTTTCTAGATAGAAGCGCGGCTCTTGTTTGAATTTAGAAAATTGTTAACGCAAAAAGTGTAATTGGCCACGTCCGCGCCTGCGCTGTCCGCTCGTCTGACTCACTGTAACTAAGTTTCGCTATTCGCCGGCTCTATGACGTGACGCTATGCAAATCGACGTGCATTTTTCTATGCTTTATCTCTGAAAAAATGAACACTGTCTAACGCGGACGACTAACAGCTGATGGGTAAGAAAAATCTTACGCTCGATCGGCTTAGTAGGACGTACGAGAGGGGAATATCTACATTCTCGCTCTGCCCGGAGGGGCTTAGATAAGTGGCGCGATAATGATTTGCATCTGATAGCCGGCTGATAATAATTTCCTTTCTGCAACCTATTGTTAGAACGGCACATTACGGTGAAAGCATTTCGAAATGCAGTTATAAAAATCAGCGCACGTCTTTTCTCAAGTCGAGCACGAGAGCCGCTTTGTTTATGTACAAAATAATAGAGCGATAAAAAAGAAACTATAAGCGAGTTTTCCCAGTTTGAAATTCGAATTTGGAACAGCGCACACCGACCGCGCAATTATAAAACCCGCAAATTGAGATAATGTCTATTGGGAGCATGAATCACCTCATTCCGTACAATTGGGAACTGTAACACTGGCCATGCACAAAAACTTATGCCGCAGCACTTGCGAAAAAAATTTCGAAACACGTGTTCGAATTTGCAACGTCGCCGACACGCAATACTCGAATCATTCAAATAGCGCGGCAAATTCGATTTTGACAGCTCACTTTTTCTTTTGTATATTTTTTTTAAATTTAGGTTGTTTTCTGTGCAATGTTATTGTTAAGTGGTTTCATGTCGCGGGGCGACGGCCGACTAGGGTAAGAATTGGAGCGAGTGGGAGTGGTGGCATACAGACGGCAGGTGGTGGGATCGATAGTCTGGCCTCACGCACTGACCGCTCGCGTGTCGGGCAAAACTAAACTATATTCGGTCTATAAGGGCGGGCGGTTTTATTATCTGTGGATGGAAATATATGGGATTGTCTATGATATTTTGTGGTCGATACATTGGATAACATTTCATTGTGATAGCGCTTATTATTATGAAATTATGTTATTGTAAACCTACCCTTTATGATAAAAATCTTGGCTCTATATTTGTTTTAACTGCTTTTGTTAGCATTTGATTGAATAATTAATATCGTTTTCTGTTCCGTGTTATTTCAGCCTTTTTGTTTATTGATGAATACGTTTGACTACATAGGTATTCACTTAATAAGTGATGACGTGGTCGAAGGTGATGAACATGCTTGCTAAAGCATTCCAGAAATGTATTATAATATAATATAGTAATAAGCAGCGCACGGCAGCTGCCCTTATACATTTAAACAAACAAACGGACAGACAATGTTTCGCTTTTACACCGCAAGGTAAATCATGTTGGATCCAATTCCATACCACGTATCATCGCTAAATATGTACCCACCCATGTTAACAATTCTACTATTTAATTTCAACTACCTACACATTTCATAACCTATCAGAAAAACAATAAAGCATAGATCGATTTTCTAGGAAGTTAATTTGCTAACTGTAAGTAGGGATTATGTATTACCGACGTTAACGCCGACACAGATACTGACGCCGATGCAGATACAGATGCTGACATCGAAGCAGGCGCAGACACTGACGCTGACACAGCCATAAACGCTGACGTCCATGTTGCTGACACAGAAACGTCGAAATTATTGCAAATGCAGTGGTTGATACAGATACCGACACGTATACCGATGCCACTGCCAACGCAGAAGCCGACACAAACATATACGCTTAAGCCGATGCAGACACAAACGCCGAAGCAAACGCCGACGCCGACGCCGACGCAGACATAGACGCTGACGTCGATAATGCTGACACAGATGACTCGGCCACACACGACGATGCTGATGTCATCACAAATGCTGACGCCGATGACGCTGACATCAAACCCGATACTTTGAACCGTCCACTTGTTTTACGATGGTTATACTTAATTATCGAATGAAATTCACACCAACAAAACAAGCCAAATTATTTTTCATTCAAGCACTTATTCTATAATATTTTTAAGGTACTGATACTGAGCGCTGCCTCTATTGAGATTATTCGGAACTTTTTAACGAAAACACCCCCTCTTCGTACTTCTTTACGACGGAGAAAAAGTTTTTCCTAATCCCCTGTCCCATATTTCAATAGGTACTCACCTACACCCCAAAATCCGTATTTCACGACACAATACGTGGTTACTGTCAATGTAAGGTTTTGAGGACAATAGATCTTTTGTCGTCGGGACTTGAAATATTGCTGTTGCGAAAATGTTGCCATAATCAATTATTCGTTGGAAAATAGTTTGATTACATAAATAAACTTTTACTAGTGACGTGTTTAGAAGGGTAAGTCAGATTATTTTGCTTATTAATAGGTACTCTACTGTTAATACTCTAACAATAATACACCTGAAAAAAAAACCTGAGAAAAAAATGCGAAATCAACTTCACATTTTCGGTATCCCGCCAATATCCTAAGTGCAAAAATTGGGCCAAGTCAAAATCTGAAAAAAGAAAAACAATTATCCAGTATTGCCAAGTCATGTATACATGTCATGTGTAGACTATATTATGTCTTTTGACCTTTATCCACAGCATTGTCAGACATAATATAATATCATATTACATAATTACGAGTATAATAATACATTACAGGTAACTAAAATAAGAAAACGAGAAAAATACCACCCACGTTTCTTGTGTTGTCGTCTAAAAAAATGGACGTTACATTTTTTTATTCATTTCAATTTGCAGCCGAGTAATTTTGTTTTTACGATACAATAGTCTACAGTCTAATAAAGTTTACTTCGGACAGATGCGTCGGCTGTTTTTATTCTGTGACGTAACTTGAGGGTTTAACTAAGTGAACTTGTTGGTGTAGAGTCTTTATTGCCATGAACATCGTTAAACTTTTTAATAAAACCTTTTTGTTTTTGGTCAGATTAGTTTTATGAGAAAAACGCGCAATGGCCACAAAGAAAAAAAACGATATCGGCCTTTTTTTTCTATACCTTTTGTCATTTCATATTTTGTATCCAAAAAGAAAGTCTGTGTTGGCAGTCGGCTGCTTTTATTTTTTAAATAACCATTTATTTGTTTTTTTTTTTTTGTTTGAAAGGCACCGGTTGGCTTCATAATTTTTAGAGAATGTAAGAACTCAGGAATTTCTAGAAATTCATTAAGAATACATTCAGGAGGCCTACCATGATTAATTAAAGTCTGTCCCCGTTAAACGGGGACACAGAGTCCGGGGACAACGGGAATACACCAAAATTCAACTCAATTCCATAAAGGTAAGTCAAAATAGACTTTCTAAATTCCAGGACATACATGAGTGACTTTAATGAAAGCTTCTTAAAAAAAAAGTAGCAAAAAACGTGCTAAAAAGAAAAATCTAATTATATTTAAAGCAATTAATCTTAGTCACACAAAAATTCTAGCCTACACGTGTAAGTACTAGGGATGTAATGGTATCCGGCAATTACAATAATTTGTCCGGATAATTTTAGAGCTTTAAGTCGTAACTTTTAAAGCCTATATTGTTTAATAATTGAAATTTACAATAATGTCCGTTGCATTTGTATGGTAGGTATTTGTGTAACCCAGCAGTTTGTCTGCAAAAATAAGTGTACGAAAAACGTGAATCAACAAGGTTGCCTGCAAGAAATACCTAAAAGCGATAAGGTCGCCCATTGTACATCATGTTTTTTAAGTTATCCTTGTATTGTTGTAACCTGATTTTATGTCGTCAATAATAATTATTGTATTTTATTGTGAATTTGATTTTCAGCGGAACAAATAATACAGCAAAATAATATATAATTACAATTTTTTATTATACTCCATTTTGGATTGTGGAAACTTGTAATTTGGACGCTCTAGATTTAAGACCCCGTCAATATCAATAAATTTACAGCATTTCCGGCAAACAAGCTCCTCAAAAAAGACGGATGTTATCCGCCATCCGGCCAAAACACTACCGTGTCCCAGCTCTCACCCCTTCAACGAGCCTTAAAAGTTCAAGGTAATATCCCGGACAAGGTGGTTGCCCTCACGGAGCACCAATGAGAGCCTCGCATACCCTCGAATACGAATAAACCATCCAATCACAGCACGGGAAGCCATGACGTTATTGGACGATATTTGATAGCCGATTGTGTCGTGTGGAAATACCGACTCAATGTTATGTTAAGTCGTACTGAATTTTCTCGTACTTGGTATAAAATGGAGACCGTTTATTGGTGTTTTTATTCCCATTTTATAGAATGGGAATATGTTTTAAGGGTAAACCTTAAACGGTTTCACGAAAGAGCAATTAAATAAATAATGATCCACAATATGGTATATTATATCCTGTCCCTTATATAATCATTATAATCAACCCATATCGGCCCATTTCTAAGCACGGGTCTCCCCTCACTCTCATGAGGAGGATTAAGCCATAATCGACTATGGGGCCCCGGTTCGAATTTTTGGATCATATACCTTTACCGAAAACCGAGTGAAAATTATATACATATGTTTTACAAGAAACATTGATACGTGCCCGCACTGGGATTTGAACTCACGAGCCTGTTTTTGGAAGGTGGACGTTCTTCCACTAGGCTATCGTCCCTTAGTATGTTTCTTGCATTTTGGAAATCAGGAACTTCGAGGACTATGGTTCTTCCAATACACACAGGACAAAGTTACCATTATAGTAATTAATCTATCTTTACTCTTATATATATATAAATGTTATGTTGGTTTGTGTACGCTTCAAAAACTCAAAAAGTTCTGCACCGATCGAGCTGAAATTTTATCATGATATATAATCCGTATCAAGGATTGTTTTTATCTATTTTTTTCATCAGTGACATATCAGCGAATGTGCGAATGTGCCACAGCGAAGCGTGGCAGGGTACAGCTAGTTTTATAATTATAATTATGGTTAAGGGGATGTTTGGATTGTTTATCCCTTTATCCCCCCCGGCACGCTAACAACACGCACAGGGGATTTCTGGACAAAAGTAAAATACCCCTTCGCACGGGATAATCGCATAGGGATTATGGAATAGACAATCAATACATCTCACCAAGCGGTGGTAGCCTAGTGGGAAAACGTTCGCCTTCCAATCAGAAGGTCGTGAGTTCAAATCCCAGTGCAGGCACGTACCAATGTGTTTCTGTAAAACATATGTGCGTAATTATCACTCGCTTTTCGGTGAAGGAAAACATCGTGAGGAAACCCACATACCTACCCGAGAATTATTTCGGAGGTAGGTATGTGATCCACCAATCCGGACTGGGCCCCCGTGGTGGATTATGGCCTCGCCCTCCTCACGAAAGTGAGGAGAGACCCGTGCCCAGCAGTGGGACGTTATGGGTTGATGATGATGATGATGATGACATCTCACCAGGGGGAAGTATATTTACAAAAGCCATCTTTTTTAAAACCGTCCCTTAATCCCTTGTAATATTAAAAGTCCCTTGAGATTAGTTTATTTTAAAAATAAACCCTTCTCAACCATTAGCTACCCTTAATACAAGGTTTGTTACCGTAAATTGACGGAGACAACGTCTCTGCGAATATTTAGGGGCGAGAATGAAAGGATTCTGAAATTGTAATGTTTTGGAAACAAAAGATTATATTTTATTTTCTTTGCGAGAAAAGGTTTGAGAATAATTGGAATTCTAATAAGGTTTGTCTTGGATAAATATATTTTTGACCGTCTTTAGTTTACCGAAAGAGAGTTTTGATCTATACGCATATGGGATTTATTAAAGTTCAAGCCAGTAACCGTTGAAATTGACGAAATAAAGTGAACATGATGTTAAATATGTATAGTATACGTTTCAAATTTTTTGACGTGACAATGTCTAATAAATCGATGATCGCCGGCTGCATGTACAAAAAAGTTGACATATGGTCCCGTAACGCTCATTGTACGCTTGCGCCGCATCTATCTCTCTTCTCTCCTTGCCAGGTTAATTGTTCTTGTATTTTAAAAATTTGATTACTAGTATAATTTTAAATATTTATTATGTTATTATTAAAAAATGATTCAATTGTGTTCATAAAAGTATGCAATCGTTTTATCAATGTTATGTTACGACGTTGTCACGTTAAAATATCGTCCGTAAACCAACTTTACAGACAACCAATTTTTTTTAATCGGTATATTAGTTCATTTATATTTTTTGTTCTTCGAATGGAGAAAGAAGAAACACGTTATTTGGAAGAAATACAATAAAAAGAAAAAGAGAAAGAAATTAACAACTTTGTACAGTAGAACTTTTTTTTAATTTAAGTGACTTTTATTTTTCATTTCGGACCGAATGTACCCCTTTTTAGGTGAGGCTTTAGACATGTAATTTTTAAAATGTAATGAATCTATATTTTACCACATTGGGGTTTCTTTCACATCACTGGCAACATTTGTACGTTTATAAATAATACATATTATTATAATTGAAGCGGTGGTAGCCTAGTGGGAGAACGTTCGCCTTCCAATCAGAAGGTCGTGAGTTCAAATCCCAATGCGGGCACGTACCAATGTGTTTCTGTAAAACATATGTACGTAAATATCACTCACTTTTCGGTGAAGGAAAACATCGTGAGGAAACCCATGTGGGTTTCCTCCGAACACACCTACCTCCCCGAAGGTATGTACCTTCCCGAGAATTATTCGGAGGTAGGTGTGTTATCCACCAATCCGGACTGGGCCCCCGTGGTAGATAATGGCCTAACCGTAATGGTAAATGGTAATGGCCTGACCCGTGCCCAGCAGTGGGACGTTAGGGGTTGATGATAATGATGATTATGATTATAATTATACCCGTTTATTATATTTTTTATAATATAATGTAACTTAGCTTTACTTAGAAACAGTCGAGACATTATGCAACATTTCTTGATACTTTTACACACGTTTCCAGCATAAAGTTTTGAAAAATGTTTATTTTTCCACGATCCCTTCGCGGTCGTTATCTACCCCCAATAAAAAGGGGAAAAGGGTTGTTTAAGAACTGGTAGTGAGAATATCCCCAGTTATATTGCCGAGATTAGGTTTCAGGGAAATAGAAAATTCTTTTAGAAATACCTTTTTTTTTAACCACCGACGAAAAAGAGGGGTGTTCTAAGTTTAATGGGTATATCCTGTGTCTGTTTGTGGCATCGTAGCTTCCAAACGGATGAATCGATTTTGATGTAGTTTATTGTTTTAAATGTTATGGTGAGGATTATGGGAGACCGTTTTGAAGTAAAACTTCTTTCACGCTTGATTTGGGGAGTGAGCTGGTGAATGCGTTGCGAAAAGTGTGATCGGGCGAGGCGAAGGGAAGTTGAGAGGGAGATATAAGTTAGTGAAGATAGAAAGAGAGGGAGATACGTTTCGTATATTTTTTTTAAATCTTTTATGAAAATTTTTATAATTATTTTTTTTTATATTTTTTTTAATTGAAACTTTACTTCTACTATGTGTCCCTCAACACATTTCGTTTTTTGGACAGTGTCATAATGCCCCCTGGCGGGAATCTAAGATCTAAAATAACAGAAAGATTATTTAACTAATCCTTTACCTTGAAAGGTCACTGAAGGAAGAAATCTGAGTCTCAAAGGAAATCTGAGAGTTTCTTTACATAGCCAGAGCAACACTTTTTTCCAGAATATTATATTAGGTACTTAGGGACACAGCTTTAAGCACCAATATCGGCTTCGATATAGCACTAAGCTTAGCAAGCATTTCGACTTCTATACCCGTGAGTTTCAGCCTTATTCTTATGTTACTGAGTAACGGGATGAACCAGCAGTACACCTGATTGTAAGCGCCACGCCTGCCCATAACAGTTACAGCGCAACCCAGAACTTTGCATTGCATATCTTGCGCGGCACTGCACTGCGCTCATCACCCCGAAACATAGCCTATAAAGTCTCATCTCCTCGGTAATTTTTATACTTTTCCAATAACCACAGAGTGAGCCATAACTTAGGCAGGCTCAGTAAGTTCTAGATCTAGACTGTAGACAGCTTAGGTACCCTGGATTAAGCCTGGATTTGTATAATCCGCGGAAGCCATAAGTCTGTCGGCGATTTGAAATTAGTGCTCGCATTGGAGCGATCAATAACTTATATCCAGACGACGCCTACGTTAGTGCCTACACAGGGAGGTAATGAGGACGAAGGTGCGGGGCGAGAAATCAAAGGATTGAAGATCGAAATAAATTGTGCTACAAATTCATGAATTATATCTGCTAATGGACCGCTCGAGTTCAGGGAGTTGGGATGACTATAATGAGAGAAAACTGCCCCAATGCGATGGGCAAAATTTGTTAGACATTTCGAAATTGCGAATTGCTATTTATTTATGGCAGTTTATGTTTATTTAAATTTTTCAGCTCAACCAAAACATAAATGAAGGTATTAATTAGAAGTTTTCATAGTTTTGCGAACTTAGTTCTTATTTAATAAACCCTCAATTCATTTATAATTTCCACTGTGTTTGAAATAATACAGGATCTGCTTGTATTTTCACGTGGTAGAGTTCAAAATTTCTTGTCCTTCTTTTAAGGCAATCTTCGGTCATCAATGACTCAAAGAGTCTCGTTCTTAGTTGGTCCCTTGCTGGACTTGTGGTCCGTAATTTAATAGTCATACTTGCCCCCGCCCCCACCCTGAGTACGTCCACCCGATGTTTTCACGCATGTGCGGAAAGGAGAATGGATTTTTTATTAGATTCTGGACGGCTATCGCTTACAGGGCCTTTGTTTCCTCCCTTACATGTTACAAAGGCCAAACGACCAATTTCACGGTAAAATTGGCTTTTTTTGTTATCGCACTTAGTAATAAGACCTGATGGTAAGCGCTACGCCTGCCCATAACAGTTACAGTGCTACCAGAACGACACAACATGATCAATGATTATAATGAAGTGAACTTTCTAGAAGTATTTTGTGGTAGAACAAACACTGATTAGCAATTTTGTTTTTATTTTTAACCCGCGACGCAAATACGACGGGGTTTTATAAGTTTGACGTATCTGTGTGTGGGTGTGTGTGTGTGTGTGTGGCATCGTAGCTCCGGAACGGATAAACCGATTTTGATTTTTTCTTTGTTTGAAAGGGTAATTATTCGAGAGCGTTCTTAGCTATGTTTGCAGGACATCGGTCCAAGATAGCTATCCTACCACAAAATGGCGGATAACATATTTTTTCACAGCTTCCTCAATATGGGTATTATATGAAAGGGCTTGACTAGTAGAATACTACTACACTAAGATAAATTTCAAATCCAAGATGACCGCCACCACATAATGGCGGATTACTTATTTTTTCACAGCTTTCTCAATATGGGTATTATATGAAAGGCCTTGACTAGTAGAATACTACTACACTAAGATAAATTTCAAATCCAAGATGACCGCCACCACAAAATGGCGGATTACATATTTTTTCACAGCTTTCTCAATATGGGTATTATATGAAAGGCCTTGACTAGTAGAATACTACTACACTAAGATCAATTTCAAATCCAAGATGGCGCCCACCACAAAATGGCGGCCTACATATTTTTTTTACAACTCCCTCACACGGAGGTCGACTTATATTAGACTAGAATACAGAAATATTATACCACTCCGAAACTTCCCAAACGATTTTCCCTTTTGTCCGAAAGTGTCCCCAATTCAGACAGGCGGTTGTCCCCGAGCGTCCGTCCAAAGATAGATGGAAACCTATCCGTCGTTTGTCCCCATTTAATAGAATAGCTGGGGCTTTTGTTTCAGGAATATCATACGATATTGCAGGCGCTGGCCCGTAGCATTAGCTTTCTTTGTTGATATATTAATAATTTGACGGTGGCGTAAGTGATATATCTTTAGATATATAAAAATGTTATGTTGGTTTGTGTGCGCTTTAAAAACTCATAAAGTTTTGCACCAATCGAGCTGAAATTTTAGCATAATATATAATCCGCATCAAGGATTGTTTTTATCTATTTTTTTCATCAGTGACATATCAGCGAATGTGCGAATGTGCCACAGCGAAGTGTGGCAGGGTACAGCTAGTATGATGTATATATATTTGTTTTGTTCTAGTTTTTAAGTTTTCTTTGTTCTGTGGTGTTTCAATAAAGAGTTTTTCTATCTATCTATCTAAGTGCGTGATGACCCGGCTACGAAGCGAGAGGCTTTTTGTTATTTGACTGAGTGACGAGACAAGCAAGTCGTTCACCTGATGGTAAGCGCTACGCCTGCCCATAACAGTAACAGTGCCACCCAGGACTTTGCATTGCATAATCCTTCGCGGCGCTACATTGCGTTCGTCATACTGAGACACTGGCTCTAAAGTCTCACATGCCCAGTAATTTCGCTGAAAAAAAACGCCCTTCAAACCGGAACACAGTAATGGTTGCACACTATAGCTTAGCGGATGAGGCTGCGGGTTCAGTTCCCGCACTGGGTAAAGATTTGTGCGAGCCACAAGTATTATCTGCGTTTTGGTGTTTGTAGGACCATGGTCCTTATAGTTCTTGATTCACTAGACGCTTGCTTATGTCAGATTCTAAGAGGAGTGAAAAATGCTTTGCAAAAAAAATATTATATATCCGGTTTTCCTTCAAAATCCTAATTCTATTGCTTACAACGTGTGCAGTTTTGGGTGCTTTCATTAGCTAGAGCCCCATTGTTTACCGACCATCATATATTACAGGGCTTGCGACTGTCCTGAAGGATTAGTAACCTCCATTATCTAGAAGCTCGCCTTTGTTTCATGAAGGAGGACTTGGGAATACCGGCTGTATAAATGCATTTATGTAATCCCGGTGAAATTATTATATCGCTTTTTGTAGAAAGTTCCTTGAATTGAACGAAATTATAAACGTTGCAGAAATTATATTGGATGATTACAACGCCCTTCAGTTTTACCCGCGGAATTCCAGTTTTTCCGAAAGAATTCTGCATTTCCCAAGTTAAAATCAGTCCATGTACTTCATCATCATCAACCCATTACGTCCCACTGCTGGGCACGGGTCTCTCCTCACTTTCGTAAGGAGGGTTAGGCCATAATCCACCACGGGGGCCCAGTCCGGATTGGTGGATAACATACCTACCTCCGAAATAATTCTCGGGTAGGTATGTGGGTTTCCTCACGATGTTTTCCTTCACCGAAAGGCGAGTGATAATTACATACATATGTTTTACAGAAACACATTGGTACGTGCCTGCATTGGGATTTGAACTCACGACCTTTTGATTGGAAGGCGGACGTTCTCCCACTAGGCTACCACCGCGTCCATGTACTTACGTGAAAGTAAATTAAGATGAAGAAGAACGAAAAAACAAAAGTAAAAGCATGTCAAAACGTGAGATCAATGAAATGTCACATAGAAAAAAGTACGTACAGTTTCCTTTCGAAATTTCCAATTTTTCCGGCAATTTTTCCAATTTTTTTCTTTTTAGCGTGATCGGAACTAATACTTACTTTAAAGAAAAAAAAGAAATGTGTGCTGGGACATATAGTAGAAGTAAAATTTCAATAAAATTATTAAAAAAAAAATTAAAACAATTTGTAAATGACATTCAAAGTTTGTAAAAATTTCACCTTTAAGGGGGTAAAGTAAAAATGAAAGTTTGTTTGGAAAAACGTAAGGTTTCGGCTAAGCCACTGCACCGATTTGAAAAATTCTTTCACTAATGGAAGCCTACATTATCAGCGAGTAACATAGGCTACATTTTATCCCCGTATTCCCGCGAGAACGGGAATTACGCGTGTGAAACCGCAGGGCGCAGCTAGTCTCCTATATTTCAGGTCATACGTAGTAACAAATCAGTAAGACAAGTGCCTTAAGAAACAAAGAATTCTGAATGATTTACCCCAGCCTTTGTAAAAGCTTCCATACTAAAGCTTCCTGTCTGTTGTTGTTTACCATCCAAGTGGGCACTTACCCCGTGTTTTTCCAAGGGGGGTAAGACAATATGGGGGCCTTAAGGACTCTATATTATGACACCCACTATCCCATTAGAGGAGGGTCGTGTTACAGCGTTTCAGAACTTCGACTATTAGATTATGATAATAGACTCTGTTGGTGATATTTTGAACCTTAGAGTTCAGATTTGCAAGACAAAGATATTGTAGAGTCTAACATGGAACTTCATCCTTTTATGAGTTCGCCGAAAACTGGTTATATTGGCGATAAAATTCAAGTTCCAAGAAGCAAATAAAAAATAAGTTAAAAAAAAATACACAAAACACACTGGTGGACTCCACTCTTTTTGTTCTAGCTTGTCTCCTGTCCTTCTGACCAAGACATTCAACAATAGAAATGATGAGGAAAAATAAAAAGAAAATCAGAAATAATTACTATTGTAATATGTTTATTTCAACCATCCGTCACATACAGGAATACACATACACACATATATAACATATAACATACACAAAGACATACAGGGAAACCTAGTTAGGGGTCAAGATCTATGTATGTAATAAAGACGCGAAAAAAAAAAGACAATAACAGTATAAATTCCATCCATTATTCCAACTAGTCCGTTTAATTTTTGGACTGAATCAAGAATTGTAACCTTTTTGAACTATACTTCAAAAAGGTTACAATTCTTGATTCATATCTTATATCTTTAAATGAGCAATTCTTGTATATATATAAATATATTAATTGGAATCTCGGAATCGGCTCCAACGATTTTCATGAAATTTAGTATATAGCGGGTTTCGGGAGCGATAAATCGATCTAGCTAGGAATAATTTTTAAAAAATGTCATAAAAAAAAAATACCGAGCAAAGCTCGGTCATCCAGGTACTTACTATACTATACTTAAACTTACCAAAAATAATCTCGCTCTGAGGAATCTTTGAGAATTTCATCACCATCATCATTAGGAACCCATATCGGCCAACTATTGGACACGGGTTTCCCCCTTTCTTTTTTTGAGAATTTACCATGGGCGATTACAAAAAAATTTGAGCAGCTCTATAAATATTTCGATCAATATACTGTGGTCCATAATTCATGCTGGAAGGAGTTGCAATACCAACCCTCGTTACGTACAAATAACGACGAACCCAGCACGTCCCTAGGGAGCATTAATATTAAGAGTTTCTCAAGGGTCTGTGGTGACTGCGCAATTAATAGTTTCCTATAGTAACTATGTATTATCTAGGGTTTTCCAGAGCTACTTGAGTATTTATTAGGGCTTAGGTCTATTGGGACTGTGGCCAGAAGCGTTCACGTGGTCTGTGGAAGTTTTAATTGGAGACACTTCACTAGAGGCAGGTAGTTAGCCAGTTAACGATTTAGGAGTATCCAGTGCATGGGTTCCATCAAGGATTATGATATACAAGATTCAGCTGTTTGTCCAGCTGTAGACACTTACCTTATCGACGGGCATGGAAGGGCACGCGCGGCACAGGTTCCAGAATGAGCCGATCATCTGTGGTCTGCCTCCGGGCCGGCTCGAGGAGGGTTCAGTTCAAGCCCCGGCGAGACAGGGCTGGCGCATCCGCTGCTAGAAGAACAAGAGACGGTGATCAAGTAAGCAGCAATAGTCTAGAGATAGAGAGAATAAGTCTAGGAACCTCTGGTGTACAGAGGTTCCTAGACTTATTCTCTCACTTTCAAAATTTTGTTGATTCCCTGTTTCTATTTCTACCATATTCCTATTTATTTCGTAATTTTTTTTGTCACGCCAACGTAGACCTCTGTCGTGTCGCCCGTGGACGCCTGGATGGACCACCTGGGGGCCTACCATGACGTCTTATAGCGATTCAGTTGAGGACCTAAACTGAGCCGCGTCGCATAATCGTACAGTGACGTCTTATTTTTTATGTTGCTGCCATTTTCAACCTAAACAGGATATGATTTAGGTTGAAAATAGATTATTAGCGACTCAATTTAGGTTGCTACCATTTTCAACCTTAACTGGATCCAGTTTAGGTTGAAAATGGCAGCAACATAAAAAATAAGACGTCACGGTACGATTATGCGACGCGGTTCAGTTTAGGTCTTCAATTGAATCGCTATAAGAGGTCATGGTAGGCCTCCTGGACTACTTTGGGAACTAAAGGTTGAGACAATGAACGTCTGCCTTCGAAGCAGAGAGTTGAGAGTTAAAATCCATGATTCTTGTAAAAACGCGGTAGGTGCGTAATTGTCCCTCGCATTTCGGCGAAGGAAAACATCGTGAGATAATTTATATGGCAGAAAATTATTTTGGAGGTCTATACCTTTATGTTATTATTACAATCAATCAATACAACCGCCGACGAAATCTCAGCTAACGACTTATTGGAAATGTTTTGCTAGAGTTGTGTTATTATGTCTGAATATCGCCTGAACAAGCTTATAAATGTACCTCAGCTTTTCCAATTATTGTATACATTCCTAATAATACGAGGGTGAATCAAAAAATTCTTGGAATCAATATTAAAAAATGATAAGATTTAAATAATAATATTTTATTTTTCTACATAATTTCCCTCCAATGCAATGCATTTAGAATAACGCGTTTCTAATTTCCTTATTCCTTGTGAAAAAAAATTATTTTCTTGACTCTCGAAAAAGTCCTCTACGGCAGCTATAACCGCGTCATTATCGTGAAATTTTGTTCCACGAATTTCCTCTTTTAATTTTGGAAATAAGTGAAAATCACTTGGGGCTAAGTCCGGAGAATATGGTGGGTGGTCAAGGAGATTGAAGCCAGCACAGCGGATTGCGTTGAGCGCAACTTCCGATCGATGAGCAGGAGCGTTATCTTGAAGGAACAACACGCCCAACGACAGTTTTCCATGACGTTTTTCTTTAATCGCTTCACGCACTTTCGGGATTAAATTTGCATAATAGGGTCCAGTAATCGTCTGGCCTTTTGGCATGTAATAATTAAAAAGGATTCCTTCACTATCCCAGAACACAGAGGCCATAACTTTGCCAGCGGTAGGAGCAACTCGAAATTTCTTAATGGATGGAGAGGATGGTCGTTTCCAAGACATGCTTTGTCTTTTAGTTTCAGGATCAAAATGGTGGACCCACGTTTCATCCATGGTGACAAGACGACGGCAAAAATTATCCGAATCACGCTGGAACATTTCGAGATTACGCTTGGAAATTTCCAAACGTCGCTTTTTGTTTTCGTCGGTTAACATTCGTGGCACCCATCTTGCAGACACTTTTTTGAACCCCAGTGAATCAATTAAAATGGATTGAACGCTACCAAAAGATATCTTTAGGATCTCAGCTATATGTTTTATAGTCATTCTTCTGTCTTCCAAACCCAGATTCTCAACCTTTTTGACATTTTCTTCTGTAACGGAGGTTGAAGGCCGCCCAGAACGCGGGTCATCTTTACAGCTTGATCTACCTCTTTTAAATTCAGCCACCCAGTACGCAACCGTAGAATAGGGTACAGCATCACCCCCTAATGTCTGCTGAATGTCCAAAAAAATTTCCTTCGTAGACATTTTTTTCAAACTGAGATATTTTATCACCGCACGTAACTCACTTTTATCCATAATTTTGACTTTTTAGCAACTCGTTGCACAAAAAAATTTATTACATGCGAACGAACTGACAAAAACAAGTGACAGTCTGCATAAATATAGTGTGATAGACACTCTTTAATTTGAATATCGAACTTGATCCAAAAAGGTTTCATACATATGCACTTCTAAGAACTTTTTGATTCACCCTCGTATTATAAATGTGAAAGTTTGTGAGGATGGATGGATGTTTTTTACTCTTCCACGCAAAAAGGACTGAACGGGTTTAGATGAAATTTGGCACGCAGATAGTTTACTGTCTAGATTAATGCATGTTGTACTTTTTATCCTCTAAAAGTTAACGGTTCCTGTGGGATAAGATTCAGCGCGAGTGAAACCACGGGCGCAGCTCAAGCAGCCCAATAAACTTGGACGCGTACTAGTACTTAATGTAGCTTCATCATCATCTACCAATAACGGCCCACTGCTGAGAACGAGTCTCCCCTCACTTTCGTGAGGAGGGTTAGACCATAATCCACCACGGGGGTCCGGTCCGGATTGGTGGATAACACACCTACCTCCGAAATAATTCTCGGGCAGGTATGTAGGTTTCCTCACGATGTTCTCCTTTACCGAAAAGCGAGTGATAATCACGTACATACGTTTTACAGAAACACATTGGTACGTGCCTGCACTGGGATTTGAAATCACGACATTCTGATTGGAAGGCGGACGTTCTCCCACTAGGCTACCACCGCTCTTCCCTTATAATGTAGCATGGCAATTTTAAAGCATACCTTCGTAGAATTTTTAGGAGCTACGTTCTTTGAAGGTAAAAGGTAAACCTGTAAAGAATGTTGCTCCTAAGAATTCCACTTTTTAAATTCCCCTCGTGATTTTTAAGTAATTGCCCTTCTGTACTCTGCAAGGCATTTTGACAGCCAATCTCCTTGGGACGTATGTTCGTGGATTTATGGAGAAATTCTCGGGAAATCTGGCTGGATGCCAAGTTTTGGATGCAATGTAATCTGATTTTTACAACTTGCCCGTTTAATTTTGGGATGTGATGGTGCAGTCAGCGATATAAATAGCCTTTTTTGTTCAATCTTCTTTCTCGGACATGGGTCTGGGGTAAGTTTTGCTTGGCTGAACATGGTGTAGACGCGATTTAGTTTTTTTCTTCTCTATTACGATGGGTTTATTAATAATTATTTATTAACATATTATTTACAGACTCAGTTATTTTTGTTAACATTAAAAAAAAAATTGCAAACTTTTTCATTATAAATATTACAATTTTTTCTAGAAAAAAAGCTGAAGCTCATATCAGTTTTATTTTAGTACCAAGTAATAAAATGATATATTATGTACTTATACTGAACTTAAAAAACGAAAACAATAACATTTTTCTCAATATTAGAAAGAAAGAAAGAAAGAATGACATAATCGGAGTTTTTATATAACATTTTTTCACCTTGAAATTTAGTTTTTGAATTCGATTCCATTACCACAAGCACCACCGCCGCCGTCTGGATCAGTTGATACCTTTAATGCCTTCGAAACATCATTGTTTCCAAGCATAAATACATTAAGTATAACACGAAGAAGCCTTCGCTTCGTAACATCCCGAAATCAAAAGGCTTTATTAAAAAACTTTACAAAGCACAACAACAAACAAATAACGAAACCCTACAAATTTCGAGACACAAGTGGGCTGAAGTAAAAGAGTTGGCCGTAGACGAAAAAAAATTACTAGACGTTGGTAGAGAGAAATTGGCAAAGGTAAATAAAATAAGAGCATATAATGGTACACTATAGCCTGAACTGGCGCAGGCTTTCAGAGGCCCAGAGCACAACTGCAATAGTTTTGTGGACAGAAGCCAAAACTGTTATCGATTCGGGTGTATTGGCGTAAAAGCCGGGGCGAATTCAGTTAACACGTTCACTGCTGAAAACACAGAACATAACTTTACGCGGGTGCGGGAAAACACACCTGTTGTGTTAGCGCAGCTTACGAGCCGGCTGTGTGGCGAAATTGTAAGGTTTTCTATTTCTGTATACTTTTTCATATCTTTCTGTTTCTTAACCCTTGATCTCTTTTACTCGAGTCCTTGCGTGACACGGTCCGTAACGATGCCCGTATGTAAAAACCGGTTCAGCTGTCAACGTGTTAGAGGTATGCTTGGGTGAGGTTTTCACGAAGGAAGGACGAACTGGCTTTGGCGCTTTACAATCAGGTAGCAAGCGATTCGAATCCCGTTCATTAAACAAACATCTTTTCTAGAAGTCCATCCATTACCGTGATTGGTAAAGTTTCCTTTTTTTCTGGGAAAGTTGGATTTATCCGTATCTTATGATCAAATTGAACGAAAAGACTGACATAAAGCGCACAACCTCGCTAAATGCATTTAAAATTCGTGTTAATTCTTATTATCTTTTGAATTAATTTTCTAGTTGCTGCATATTATACATTTGTATTAGTATGTATGTTCATTATATTATGGTATATATTAAGTTTATCTATTATGTTACTATGTATTTGAGTTTATTTTGTGTATAATATGTATCTATTTATTTATTTATTTTATTCTATGTATATAAGGAAAGCCACCGTCCGATGTCCTAATTACTCCTCTCCGTGCATGGTTGTCTGGAAGAGATCTCTCTGAGCGATAAGACCGCCCATTGTGACTCTAATTGTAAAATTTGTTTTGTTCTAGTTTTAAGTTTTCTTTGTTCTGTGGTGTTTCAATAAAGAGTTTATCTATATATCTATCTATAAAGCACATGCAAAAAAATGAATGACTCAAATGTCGGGTTCTATTTTAGATTATCTTCCAGACATTACGTATAAGATGTCCAGTTATGAACTTTTTGTCCGATGATCGAATTGAGCCGAATCGGCGATACGCTCCGCTGCCGACAGACTTGATATATTTTTGGCGGATACATTTTCCGATCAATGGCTTGATGGTAAGCGTCACAGATGATAATAGAATTATGTAGTTCAATATCGCTGGTGATAGCCTGGTGGGAGAACGTGTGCCTTCCAAGAGAAGGTCTTGAGTTCAAATCACAGTGCGGGCACGTACCAACGTGTTTGTGTAAAACTCGCTATGCCCCGCGATTTCACCCGCCCAGTTCCAGTTTTGTAAACATAATATCGAGATAAAAGTACCCTATCACTCAATCCTGGTTATAAACTATTTGTGTGCCAAATTTCATCCAAATCCGTTCAGTAGTTTTTGCGTGATAGAGTAACAAACATCCATCCATTCTCACAAACTTTCACATTTTTAATATTAGTTGGACATATCTACGTAATTATCACTCGCTTTTTTCTGAAGGAAAAAATCGTGAGGAAACTCACACACCTACCCGAGAATTATATCGGAGGTAGGTATGTTATCCACCAATCCGGACCGGGCCCTTATAACCAATACGTTCATGACAAGACCATGACATGAAGACTCATGACCATGACAAGAAAATTCTCATTACTTTCGTATCCTATTCTTATTTAACCCTGAAATGTTATAAATAACCCGTCCATTTCCCTTTGCCGTAGTCAAGTCAAAAACTGAAAGTAGTCAATTAGTAAAGTAACTAGGTTGTATGGGCTCCTTAAATGAACCAATTAGGGCTGCCACTTTAAGGTTAAGCTGCATTTTGAAAGACGATACACCAACTTGAAGTAAACTTAGAAAGTTACTAAGTAAATGTGATGAAGGTTTAACATAATTGCATGAATACGATGTTAATGAAGTAATAGTAATAGAAGTGTATTAATATGAAGGGACTCATGGAAGTGGGAGAAGCGAAAGAGGTGTGTCGGGGTCGTAGCATGTGGAAAGATGTAATCTCTGCCTAATTCAACGGGAAAAAGGCGTGACTGTACTGTAAGAAGTTAATTGGTTACATGACCTTTCGATGAACAGAAACATCATAAGTAACCTTGGTTAGAGTAATTGTGTCCGCCTGGCCAGCTAGATGGCGATAATTGCAGCTTCCGATAAAATAATCGATAAAATCATCAAATCGATTATTCAACTCGTAATAAGATGACCATAGTAATCGGAATAGTTAAAAGCATTAGCAAGCTAAAGTGGCAGTAGGCCGGTCAAAAACAACTGACAACTAATGGGTTAATGCAAAACGTTTGATGAGGATGACATGACCAGGACACAGGCTGAGGCCAAATAATCTGCATTGCAATTCAGTGTGGCAATACCATTTCAAGGCCCTATCTTAACCTTGAAAGGTCCTTTATCAATAATTGTTGAATTATAAAACTGTAAGTATAATTGCTGTTAAGTTTTATTTAAGTAAAACTATTCTGTAGCCTAGAAAACAAGTGAAGTGAAATTTACAATTACTGAATAATAAAGTAAGATTCTTCTGCCAGGAAAGAGACTGAATAAGCGAATACTGAAGCGTATACTGACTTTATATTCCAATTGTGGCTGTTGGAATACAAAATCGGTATACATTCCGACATTACAAAAATCGACCGCTACAGTAGAGTTGTAAAATTAACTTTTATGGAGTTCCGTATGAAGTTATGGCTTTTAATAACGTGAACCCTTTTTATGTTCATGAACTTTGAACTTATGAAGGTCTCACAGGATTATGTTTATCAAGTAACCTGACTAGGAGCAGGCCGGCAGGCAGGATAGTAAGCTGCCGGAACACTTCCGAAAAGTGTTGTTTTTTAAGACAGTTGGCTGGATTGAAAGGCTTTATAATATAGCTGCTAGAAAACCCGTACAAATAGGCTTAGTAACTTTAAACAATTCTAATACGGCATTAGTTTCGGAAATACGGATTTCACAAACGTTATTCTCAAAGACTGCTTAGTGGATTCAAAGGCTGCTGGCTGCTCTCAAGGACTGCTGACGGAAAACTCCCGGAAGGGATTGTTTTTTAAAGCAGCGCTATAAGTAGGACGGTGGAAGTGGTGCCCAGGCATTGGGTGCAGAAATGACCAGAAACTGCGCAAAAGGCTACAGTTACAGAAGCACGCACCAGGTTCATAAAAGCCTAGTTACGGCACTGCTTGAAACTAGTCTTATACAGGACTTTACCAACGTTGATTCTTAGGACTGGTGCCTTTAATTGAAAGCTACTTTTTTTAACGGACTATTGCCAAAACAGCCTCAAAAAGAGTTCGTTTTATAAAATATTCTAATGGGCGTTTGAATTACATTGCTATAAAGGACTGAGCCTCGAAGAACACTGGTAGAGTCAATGGAGTTTTCCTTTTCCTGTGCGAGACTCAGGCATGAGTCACCACTTGAAAGGGAAATATCCTTTTTCTAACTCAAACCATAATTAGATAATAATCATTAGTTTCGTAGATCATAAAATTTGACTTATTTTTTTGTATTTCTATACTTATGTATAAGATATTATTTTTTTTTGACGTGTAAAAGTGCAATATTTTGCCTATTTACAATAAATGATTTGAGTTTGAGTTTGAGTTTAAGACTACACTCGAAGGTTCTGTTTCTTAAAGACTGCTGACGGATAACTACCAAAAATTGTTGTTTCTTTAAACTAGTATGTGTAACGATCTATTTCACTAACGTGGTCCTGAACTGCTGAATAGCCTTCAGGGCTGCTAGTTTTCAGGGACTGCCGCCAAAACACACCCAAAGAGGCTTTTCCTTTAAACTAGTTTGATACCGCAGTTTACTAAAATTGATCTCAAGGATTACTCACTGGAATCAAAGACTAGCGGTTCTGTAAAACGGCTGACGGAAAACCTCCAAAAAGGATTGATTCTTTGGAATTTACTAATGTTAATGTTGAGGACTCAAAAGGCAGCTGTAAGGGGCAGCTGCCGGAAAATTCCCGAAAAGAATCGTTTTTTAAATTTTTAAATGCCTGATTTTACCAACGTTGCTCTGAAGAACTACTGGGTTGTCTCGAGGGCTGCTGGTTCTCCAGGACAGCTGCCGGAACATGTCCGATAAGGGTTCGATTTAGCGCACTGATGTAACAACGGAGCTTTACACTAGATTTCTCCAATACTCCTAAAACTAGTTTTTTAAAAATTGCTTTGCAAAAATCTTTAGAACAAATGAGGTTCGATGATGAATTTCTTTAAAATAAACTTGCTATTTACGAAAAACGTTCCATTTATAACCGAGGAAACCGCAAAGCCATCTGCCAGCTCATGAAACGTTATGACCTATAAACCGGCCTGCTAGAATTAATCACACAATCTCCATTCTCTAACGACTGAACGTGACAGATTATCCGTCCTTAATTGCATACCATGATGCCATGCTCCGGATAGGCAAGGATAATGACGTCACTGTGACGTCACCAAGAGCTCCTTGAGCATAGAAAGCCCAATCGATTCGTGGTGACAAACACCGCCACAGTTAACCAGCTTTGTATATGCATCTAGGATGAACCAGTGACGGACAGGCGGTGCTGTGATTAGAACGTGTGAAGAAATAAGTGACAATGAATGTTCATCACGTCGTGGCGAGGAACAGATATCTGAAGCCTACCAACATTCCCATGGACAGATTGGTAAGTCTTTTCTACAATACGCATGCCATAAAAAATATACATAATTAAAAATAATAAAGTTCGAAATTCAATTCTGACGTTTAATGACCGGGCGTGATCAGCTGATGCTGGCCGTTTAATTAAAAACGAAATTGCGCAGTTGGAAGAGGAACTCCTTTTTTCTTGAACACAAAAGGAAACCGCGGAGCCGCGATAAAAAACATCAATGACACATAAAACTGATTAAAATGGAGCCTTGGAGAGAGAAAAAAATTATAGATGCTTGAACACTTACGAAATCGGGATCCCAGCACACAATGGCACAGTTTTCTGACGTATTACTTAACGAATGACCTCTTTGTTTCGAAATATTGGTGATACAATTTGAATTTTGAATGTGGAACTGTGTTTTTGGTAACGCGAGCGCGATTTGGATGTGTTTTTCGCGCTGGACACCGGCGTGCAAGGAGACTGCCGCAAACTCGTTGAAAAATCAATAACTACCCCCCCGACATACCCGCATGCGGAACTCAGCACAAAGCGTAACAACTGCTCACCCGTTTCCGTATTATGTAACCAAGAGGAAGCGAGACGGCTACACATCCGTCCGCTCTACTCTGAACAACCCTCGCGCCGGCCAATGAGCTTAAACAAGATGGCGGATGACATTTGACGTTTACGCGCCAAATGTGACAACTCTGTGTGTTAATTCGAAGTCCAATAGTCGGATTTATTGATTCAAATGTCTTCATTTTGGTCGTAAAATTGTGAAATAATGATTTCCGTGTGCGAATCGAATTGTTTGTACCGCGGCTTTAATTCGGTTGCCTCAAAAAGCGCTGAAATTGTTCAATAAGGCTGCGTTGTTAACGCGTTGTTTTTTTTAAATGTCAGTTATCAAATTGACAGCTTATAAATTAAAAAGTTAATAGCACTGTTAAGGTGAACGCCCCTTACAGTTTATTCGAATATTTTCTTGTATTTGCTTACTATTAGGAATGGATTGCGCAGTGCAGAGATTTCTATAGTAAAGCTGCAATGGTTTAGTTAGGCATTCTAGGTCAACGAAACTTATGGAACGTAAATCAGAAGTTATAGGATCCCCGTTTCTATTTAACCTGGTATCACATATAAAGCAACACTCATGTCGTGGCAAATCCCCATTATCCTTAATAAATATTTTGTGTCCAGTGCGCGGGACGTAATTGAATTTTTATTTATACAAAATTAAATTAAATTAATTTCTGATTAATTTATTTAAATATTTTTATTTCAAAATTTTTCTTTTAACAAAATGAGTTTACAAGTAAACTTCAAAGTATTCTTCGACACTGGATAAATTCACTAATCATGCGGAGGAAATAAAAAAGGAACTCGTTATCCTGTCAAATTCCATTGATACAATGGGTAAAGGAGAGAGCAATAATATATTTTTGGGACCAGGTAAACAGACCTGCAACCTTATCTTGGGTATAAACTTAGTATATATATTAAAACAGGTTCCTTCTTTCTAAGCTGCTTATATAACACCTAAGTCTAGCCTTACCCCCGTATGGTTAGTCTTTACTTCAGATTTTTTGCCTCCACTCCAACCCCATAAGTGTGTTTTGGTACTTTTAGTCGTTAAAATTTCCTCCGCTCGGGTTTTTCCTCCACAAAATCCTCATGCGAGGGAAATAAACCATCTGTCAAGTCAAAGTACCTCGCGATCTACCTTGAGGATTCCTCGAACCCGCGTCTGCGATTATTCTTGTTCGTGACCTTAGAAAACGGTTTTGAAGAATTTGTAATTATATTAAGTTTATGACGACAGTGCGTACGATTACCCATCATGGAAGTATATGTTAGGGATGCAGAGAACCCCTTGGAAGTATATGATGATGCCGAATACCCCGCCCCAATTTTCCCTCATACAAGGATTGTCGAGGAACCTCGAAAAGTTCAACTGATCATACCAAACACGAGGAACTTTTGAAAGGACGCTCGGGCCTGAATAAAGGTCGAGTGGAGGGAATATGAACGCAACGCCTAACGATACCGAAGTCTAGGCAATGCGACAGAAATAGCCTAAATAAACATTTAGGCTATCTCATTACCTAGTTAGGGTTCGTTGTCACCTATTTTAGGCTTTAGGGTCAATAATAATTGCTCCGCCAGGAGTTATAGTGTTCTGTACATGATTATAATGAAATGTTCAAACAATTTATGATAATATCAATTTATGATACAAAATAGATGATAATTTTTGAATATTTTCTATCCTATTCATAGTAAAGCGGTCATATTATCACACACATCCTACTAATATTATAAATGCGAAAGTTTGTGAGAATGGATGGATGGATGGATGTTTGTTCCTCTTTCACGCAAAAACTACTGAACGGATTCGAATGAAATTTAGAACACACATAGCTTATAACCAGGATTGAGAAATAGGGTACTATGTAGGGGATAGTATGTTCCCGTGGGACAAAACGAGAACTATGCGGGTGAAACCGCGGGGCGCGGCTAGTGTGATATAAATTAGAATAGCAGTAGCTGCTCCCCACGGTTTCACCTAACCTCTAATTCTTCCGGGATAAAAATTCCTGCCAGTAAAAAATTAGTAAATTTGTGAGGATGGATGGATGGATGTGGTACACAGATAGTTTATTACCTGGATAACACATAGGATGGCTATTATATAGATATTAACATACTTATGGCTACTTATTTAAATTTGTAGAGAAAATAATTAATATGATTTTTTCAGCTCTACAAAAAAACAGCTTCACCTGAATGTAGAGTGACGTCACATTAACATGCAATGCGGCTTGCATCTAACTGTGTGATAAGAAAAGCACGTTGTTTGCTGATGGTAAGCGCCATATACAAGATTACAAAGCTACACTGAATTTTGCATTGAGAAATCCTGGGCGACTCATTTGTCACTCTAACAGGTTGGTTTTCGCTGAAAACAATTTGTCCTTCAAACTGAAAGACAGTTATGTTTGCACACTACTGCTTGGCGGTTGAAGATCCGGAAAATACTCTCGATGACGCTATGTTTGTAAATGGCCTATTAGTAGTACTTAACTACCTAACGCAAAGTGCTACACTTAAGTGATTTGGCTCACATGAGAAGATTAAGCGCATAATAACTACCTACATAGGATGTTACCATTAACGTCGAAAAAACGAGGCCAATCAATCAACAAAGTTCAACCACTTTTGGTTCAACGTCCGGTAGAGATGCTGCAGTGGTTAGGTTTTGATACTACTAACGCCATCTGTGGGTTTTTTACGATAGCTTTAATGTGGAGAGGTTGAGGACTTTCATGGAATCTGTAGAGGAAATAGTTTACAAAAGAAAGCACAGATGGCGCTGTTTAATATTTTGGTTTAATGGGCATTTTCGTCAGAACATATATTAAATACGCTACCAAATTAGGTGACAATAAATAATTAGATAGGACTGTATGCTAAAACAGAATACATCCGCCAAGCAGTAGTTTGCAATCATAACTGCGTTCCTGTTTGGACGGCACTGTTTCTAGCGAAATTACTGTGCATTATGAGACTTTAGACCAACAACAGCTCAGGATGACGAGCGCAGTGCAGAACCACACATAATTATGCGTGGCGTTTACCATCAGGTGAACGACTTGCTCGTCTATCTATATTATTATTAATATGTAATTATATGTTATGTTATACGTTAATTATGTTATGTTCATATAATATTATGTATTGTATATTATCTATTAAAATAAAACAATAAAATTCCTTTTTTTGGAAAATTACGGAGATCGAAGGATAAACATAAAAAAATCAGGGATCGGATAAACATTGAAAAAAATACTTAAGAAGCTTCTCCTTTTTGGAACTCGGATAAGAAGCGAAACTCTTCCTGTTTGGTAAGCAACCTTATCGCCAATCTAGCCTAGAGAGACATGACATAACTCCCAAAAACAATGCCATTTATCATGATAAAGATATTTTCTTGTTTATAGAGTACAATCTAGAACTCGTTAGACGACATTGACGAATAACACCATTCGACCTTCACCTTGACCTTGTCCTTTCTAATAACTCCAAGCCTGCCAACAAGGAAAAACTCACGGAATTATTCCTTTCCCTATCATCTCTATAATAGAATCAACTAGCTGTACCCTGGCACGCTTCGCTGTGGCACATTCGCACATTCGCTGATATGTCACTGATGAAAAAATAGATAAAAACAATCCTTGATGCGGATTATATATCATGCTAAAATTTCAGCTCGATCGGTGCAGAACATTTTGAGTTTTTGAAGCGTACACAAACTAACATAACATTTATATATATATAGATAGATAGAGATAGAAGAGGACATAGAGACATTATTTCTTAACATTATTAGTTACACAAACTGCGCCCCGCGGTTTTACCCGCGTTGTGTATTATCCCACAGGAACCTTTTATCTTTACGGGATAAAATCAATCCAGGTGATAAACTATCTATGTACCGAATTTCATCCAAATTGTTCAAGTATTTTTTCGTTCAATTAATTTATTAATCTACATTGAGACACAACACACATTCACACACACATATATGCTCCGGGCAGACGTAGCGCTTACCATCGGGTGAACGACTTGCTCGTCTCGTTACTCTGTCAAATAAAAAAAAACCTACACACATACATACAATCCTAAAATAACACAGTTCTTTTTTTTTTTCATTATTGAGTAACAAAAATTGTCGGGTAAAAGGATCAGGACATTTTTAGGGTTCCGTACCCAAAGGGTAAAACGGGACCCTATTACTAAGACTCCGCTGTCTGTCCGTCTGGCACCAAGCTGTAGCTCATGAACCGCGATAGTTAGACAGTTGAAATTTTCACATATTATGTATTTCTGTTGCCGCTATAACAACAAATACTAAAAAACAGTAAAATAAATATTTAAGGGGAGCCCCCATACAACAAACGTGATTTGTTTTGCTCGTTTTTGCTCGATATTGATAACGGAAACAGGTAGACGCTCGAAATATTCACAGAATATTTAGTTATATATTTACATTAAAAATAAAAAAATAAATAAATATTTAAGGGGGCCTCCCATATAACAAAGAACGGAACCCTTCGTGCGCGAGTCCGACTCGCACTTGGACGATTTTTATATGTATTTTCCGACCCATCCACTGAAAGCCTGTTAGCGTCTTGTTCATACATGACTTGTTGACCATAATAACTAGGTCACGCATGGCTAATGACCATTGCATGACCAAGACCACTACAAAAGGGGTTTATAAACAAACGGGGGTAGCTCCGGAGGGACAATGGAGGTTCAGCGAACCACTACTATTTGCATTCCAAAATTTAAGTCACAGCTGAGGAAATTTAATGTTGGGGATATTATACAAGTATTTTTTTTTCAAGTAAAACTTCTTTACGCACGCTTGACTTGGGGAGGAAGCTGGTGCATGCGCTACGAAAAATGTGATCGGGCGAGGCAAATGGAAGTTAAGATAGAAAGATAGAATATGTATATAGAAAGAGAGAGTTACGTTTCATATATTTTTTAAAATATTTTTATGTAATTTTTTTTGAAATTCTAGTAATGTGTCCCAGCACACATTTCGGTTTTGTTTTATTTAAAGCACTCTACTAAAGAACTTACGGCTACGGTATACGATAAAAATACAGAATTAAAACACACAAAGAAAAAAATTCAAACTTACAAAAATAAAAAATAAAAAACATTTTTTTTTTATAAAACTTTATATTTTCTTTTTTAAGTTTTGATAACAGAATCTCTTTCGTAAAAGTTATTGACTGGAGCGAGTGAAGCGCCTCTGCTTTACTTATTTTTTTATTTCTTTATTGCACAGATTAAATAGCTAGTACAAATGGCGGACTTAACGCTAAAAGAATTTTCTACTAGTCAACCACCCATAGTGAAGGAGAGAGGGATGTAATTAATTGGCCATTAATTTTTACAAAAAGTTTGTCCTCGCAAAGTATAGGTGCTGTTCGCAGAACTACTAGTTAAGTTATATTTTCCAAAATAGCGCGGTTTTAGTTTCCCTACTGGGTACATTATTATTCTGTGACGCGATGACGTCATGCCCCATCCATTAAACTGAACAGTATAATAATATTGCTACACTGTAGTAGGGATGGATAAGATTTCATTTAATAGGCCAATGGTTATGGCAAATCGATGGTGTCAATTTGATTTTATGATGGGGAAGTTATGCCTTGTGAAAACGACAATGGTCGATGCCGATGGTCGACAATGGTCAATCCACATAGGTCCACTGCTGAGAACAGATCTCTCCTTACGCTCATGAGGAGGATTAGCCACAAATAGAATAGAATAGAATAGAATAAAAAACTCTTTATAAACAAAATAGGCGAAGAAAAAGCGTAGGAAATAGGATTGCGCACGTTCACTGCTGAAAACACAACTGTCGTGTTTTTCATAACTTGCCGCGAGTACGGGAAAACACAACTGTTGTGTTTGTTGTATGGGAAAACACTATGGCGCGTGCAGAGCCGCACCCGTGGCTGGACAAGCAAAACGGCTCAGCAGTCAGTGTTAACTCACGTGATGATAAGAGATGTTGCGGTCTACGATGGTGCACGCTTACCTAGCAGTAACCTATCCTTTTTTATTAGACTGAGAGACGAGACGAGCAAGTCGTACACCTGATGGTAAGCGCTACGCCTCCATAACACTTACAGTGCCACTCAGAACTTTGCATTGCATAATCCCGCGCGGCACTGCTTTGCGCTCGTCACCCTGAGACATCGGCTCTACAGTCTCATATGCCCAGTAATTTTGCTGGAAACAGTGCCCTTCAAACGGGAACACAGTAATGTTTGCATACTACTGCTTGGCGGATGAGAGTTCAGGGGGGTCACCACGTATTTATTCTTATTCCATGGAGTTTAAGGCCTTAACTGAACGGCCTAGATTGGCACCACACACTCATAAATGACAAACGTGACGTGACGTCACTCAAAAATAGACTGCAGAGAATGAGAGAGAAAGAGAATGAGATGGAGCTATATAAACTCCCATAAAGCAAACCAATTGTTCCGATCTCTTTGGATAAATGTCTCTGGTCGACTTATGGACGTTGAGCGATGTTGGCGGTGACAGTTAGCAGAGCAGTTCAGTTTAAGGCTTTAAACTGGATGGATTTAACTGTTCGTGGTGAGGCCCCAGGTTTCTATCCTGTTGCTGCAGCACGGTGAGTGTTATACACTCACACACTCATTCTTCCCTCAACGCTCACGTGTCCACTGAATCACGGCATTATTGAACACGTCACGGGGGGGGGGGGGGGGGTACCACAGGTCTGCTCACTAGATTTAAACTCGTATGAAACTCACAAATGACTCCCAACGTATTCACTCTGCCAATATAGAATTTGCCAGATATACATCTGCCAAGCAGTAGTGTGCAAACATTACTGTGTTCCGGTTTGAAGGGCACTGTTTCCAGCGAAATTACTAGGCATATGAGACTTTAGAGCTGATGTCTCAGGGTGACGAGCGCAGTGCAGTGCCGCAACAGATTCAATTGAGAACCTCCTGGTTTTCAATTCGAGGTGGAGAAGTCCTGGGTGGCATCAGGTGAACCACTTGCTCGACTCGTTATCTAGCAACAGAAAACCACCCAAGTGCGAGTCGGACTCGCGCACGAAGGATTCCGTACTGTGTTGTATAGGAGCCCCCTTAAATTTTTATTTTATTCTGTTATTATCGCGGCAATAGAAATACACCATCTGTGAAAATTTCAACAGCCCGGTGACAGACGGACAGGCAGATAGACAGCGGAGTCTTAGTGATAGGGTTCCGTTTTACCCTTTCGGTACGGAACTCTAAAAAAAGAAAAATAAGGACAAAACTCACTCGATTCTCACAATTTAGCTTACGTTGTGATGTTAATTGCGTACAGCAGAAGTATCCCGGATCGGGTGATTATTTTCAGTAATATAGCGAGTGCTGCGATCTACGTAAATGCCGGCGAGTCTGACAGAAGAACGCTGCTTGTATGTGTGAGTGGCAAAGAATTGAGATTGACAGATGAGACCAATGACAGAAGAGACAAGATGCTTACGACGTAAAACTCAAAACTCAAATCATTTATTGTAAACTAGATGTACCCTGCCACGCTTCGCTGTGGCACATTCGCACATTCGCTGATATGTCACTGATGAAAAAAATAGATAAAAACAATCCTTGATGCGGATTATATATCATGCTAAAATTTCAGCTCGATCGGTGCAGAACTTTTTGAGGTTTTGAAGCGTACACAAACCAACATAACATTTTTTATATATAGATAGATAGACAAAAGATTGCACTTTTACACCTCAAAAATAATATCTTAAATACATATATGTATAGAAATACAAATACAACATGTAGACTTTCAGCATGTTATTTGAGGTGGTTTGTTTCGCTGTAAAATTAAAACCGTTTTTTCGTTTTTGGAACTCGACCGGGTAAGTAATGACAATTATTACTCACATTCAAAGATATACATTGTTACAGCATTATTATTATCATCCAAATGTTGACTGTAAGAGAGCAATAAGTTCTATTTCTTGTACCTTGTGTATTTCTGAACTGGTGTGCAATAAAGTATTTTCTATTCTATTCAATTTCTATTATTATTAATACGGTTTTAGTGCAAGGGTCAGAAGGGTCAGAACATACAAATAGTGTAGGTACTCTATATACATCTATATTATATTTTTGTACTTGTAAAATCATATGAAGTCACTTATTATGTTTACCTCACAATTATTTCTAAAACTTAAATAATGTCCTATATTTTTATGTAAATTACTTTTACTATACCAACGTTAACAACGTAAAATATTAAAACAATTTACCCTGAAAAGTCCTCTTAAATCACATTCTATCATGAAGCACGCTTATACATTCCACTCGCCTCAGCACGCACGTAGGTAAAACAATCTCAAACTTGTGGCACTTCTGCAAGCATAATACTCTTTGACAGTTTCCCTCGTCCATACTCTCTCTGCGCATGTGTGCGTTACCCGCCGATTCTAACCTAAATTCGAATTTCGAGCTTCGGTTTACGCGGACGCGCGCGCCCGGCCGACAAACAAATTTAAAAATAAAACATATTTTTTTCTTTCGCCCGCGACCGTTTCACCAGCCAGTGTGAAAGATTTTCATTTTTGTGGAAAAAGTGCGTTTTTGACAGAAAATTTGTGGTGCACGATGGAATAATGGTTAAAAATAGTGCGTTCGCGAGACCTAGTGCAGACAAGCTCGACGTATTTCGGTGACAAATCTCTTCGACCTCGGGTCGCTGGTTTTATGGCCTATATTTTTTAAAAGCACATTTTTAATGGTGTTTTTTTGTGATGAAACGAAGGAAGTGCTCTTGTTGGATTTGTTGGTGAATTTTTAAAGGTAATTATTAAATATTGGTATACCCATTTTTCTTAACTTTAGGGTGCAGCAAGATTATTTTCCCACCTAAATTCAATTTAATCAGCTTTCTCTTCGTTTACGAACTTTCACATACAAAACTAATCCACTTTTTAAAACACCCACGATTTTATTCTCAGTAACGGCAAATGCCAAAAATAAACACCTAAAATATATTTTTACCCGATAATATGCGTTAAACAAATACATTTTCCCCGGATAGACGCAAAACGAACCAATGAGAGATTTGCCGACCATGTTTACATTACCCGACTCGAAAACTGCAGTTTACGTAGCTAAGAAATTTATCAAGCTCGTGTTTAAGATATTTCATTCATCTTGTTTTACGCTCATTTATTGTAGGAGGTATTTGAAAAATTAAACACGTTTTGGTGTGAATCTGAATCAGATTTTTAAGATTTAATTTTAATTAGTTTTCCTTTTATTTATATTGTTATTTAAGTTGTGTCAATAAATTGTTATAAATGCGACAAAAATCAAAATGGCAAAATTGAATGATTACTGCTATAAAAAAATAATTATCTGTATATAATATACCCCACATACCTACCCGAGAATAGAGATAGAGGTAGGGATGTGATCCACCAATCCGGATCTGGCCCCCGTGGTGGATTATGGCCTAATCCTCCTCACGAAAGTGAGGGGAGACCCGTGCCCAGCAGTGGGGCGTTATGGGTTGTTGAATGAAATAATATATCGGTGTTTTTGTTTTTGTTGTACAATAAAGAGTGTTCTATTCTATTCTATTCTAATACGTCTGTCGGCGTGGCGAGTGTGGCGATAAGTTTTTTTTTTTATTCACAAGTTAATTCGGAACTTTGACTAAACTAGACTACCTACTGACTCGGACTTGGCATTTTGACTATTTAGCTTAAATCAAAAAAAAAAATTAAAAACTTGTAATACATTCTCAAACTCAAACTCAAATCATTTATTGTAAATAGGCAAAATATAGCACTTTTACACGTCAAAAAAAAAAAAATATCTTATACATAAGTATAGAAATACAAAAAAATAAGTCAAAATTATATGATTCACGAAACTAATGATTATTATCTAATTATGGTTTGAGTTAGAAAAAGCATATTTCCCTTTCAAGTGGTGACTCATGCCTGATTGGCTGCATAAATCGTCAAGAGCCAAAACGAAAAAAAAAGAAAGTAGTCTATTGCAGTTTGGTAGATATTAGTCGGATTTATTTTTGATCTGACCAATATTTACTACTTCTATTAAGCTATAGTATTCTGTGAATTGCTCAGGTCATTTAGTAAAAAAAAAATAAAACACTGGCCGTTACTTTGGTCAAAGATAAGCATTGGTATACAACGTAGCAATGTTGCCAGTGTTGGAATCGTTGCTTACAGGGAGCCAAATGCGGTACCCACCAGTTTACCGACCATAAGCATGACCATGAGCGTGACCATGGTCATGACCACGACCACGAGCGTGACCATGGTCATAGCCAAACTTTGAAATCTTGTTTCCTTACAATAAAAAGATTTGATTTCAAGCGAACATAACTGGAACTCCTTAGAAAAATCTAATAAACTGTCGAATAATTTGAAAGCTAGCTATTAATTAAGAAAACTTTTTATGGCTTCATAAAAACTTTCGCAATTTTGATACAAATAAATTTTAATAAATTTTGTATGAAGGCATGCCAGGGTTTGTTTAGGGAAATCTCAAGGACGGTTAAAATAATTATATTTTATAGTGACGTGCTTGAGATTGTAGTAAACATCAATTGTTGTATGTATATTATACTAGCTGTGCCCTATGGCATCACTCGGGTAGTTTCATTTATCCGCAGGAACTCTGCACTTTACAGACCACACATAGCCATACACATACACGCTGTTATAGGCAGGCGTAGCGCTTATCATCAGGTTAACGACTTGCTCGTCTCGAAATTAAAAAAGAAAACTAACACACATACATAACATAGCCCATAGTACTCAGGGATAATGTAGCTTTCCATTAGTAAGGGAATTTCCATAATTGGATCAGTAGTTCTGGAGAATACCTCCTACAAAGCAAATTTACCTCCTTATAATAATTAATCAGTGTACCTAAGTTTGTGTAAATATATCGATAAATAACTCTGTATTGACACTAAGGCCGGTTTTAGTGCTCGACCGACCGTCGGTGCGTACGTCGGTCGCGCTTGTCATTTGTATGAAAATTCACATGTCGTGACAGTGATCGACCGACCGTACGCAAGCGTATATTGCTACGCACTGCGTACGCGGACCGTCGGTCAAGCGCCTCCGCATGCGTACCGTCGGTCGACTGATACGCTATGGAAACATATTAACGCGTTCAGTGCTACACCAACCGTACGGATTCGCGTATCATCGTCAACAAAAATCGAACCTACAAGTTCAAAACAATAGTGGGTTCGATTTGATTTTATAGGTTTCGTGTACGTGTTTGTGACTGTACCAGTCCGGTCAGTTTGATAGTTCAGGAAAGCACTGAACGTTACAAACTGACGATCAGTTACGCGTATATTCAGGAACGATGGAACGCACCGACGGTTGGTCGAGCACTAAAATCGCCCTAAATAATTATAAACAGAAAAAACAATCTACATATCTAGAAAAAAAATATTTAAAAAATAACTATGATTACGTGTGTGTTTAAATTTAGTATTAATTGTTTTTTTAATATTTTGTTTTACTATTAATTAATTATTAAAAGTAATATAATAACAGCTTATAACGATATTGATAAAACAAAATAATACCAATACATTTTTGTTAACACAAAAGCTGTTGATAAATTATGTTGGTAGGCGCCACGCTGCCGCCGCGTCCATTGCCGGCTTTGGTGAATGAGGGATTGTCTTATAAATATAATATATTCTTATTTAATACTAGCTGGGCCCCGCGGCTTCACCCGCGTTAGCTATTGTCTCTATTATCCCTCAAGAACCATTCATTTTGTACGAGATAAAAGTATTCCATTACAGAACCTAAAGTATGTGTATTTTTATTTATTTGACTGAGTGACGAGACGAGCAAGTCATTCACCTGATGGTAAGCGCTACGCCTGCCCATAACAGCCACAGCACCACCCAGAACCCTGCATTTTCGCGGCACTGCAATGCACTGCACTCGTCACCCTGAGACATCGGCTCTAAAGTCTCATATGCCCAGTTATTTCGCTGGAAACTGTGCCCTTCAAACCGGAACACAGTAATGTTTGCACACTACTGCTTGGCGTATGGATAGTTCCCCAGACGAACTCTTGCATAAGAGATCTACTACTACTGTATATTTTTAGAAACATACATACACAGACTGCTAAATCATAACAATTCTTTGGTACCCAGTTATTACAATAAAATATATTCTATTATATTCTATTCTATTCTATTCTATTTGGTTTTGCCGTAGTCCAGTAATAAATACTACGGAACCCGCCATTACTATTCTGATCTCATTCTTGACCACTACATTATTATATTTATGCAAAAGAAGTTCTAATCTGACACCGTTAGGGTGTTATTCAGAATAACACTGAATATTTATGTGCACGGATTCCCATAACGGTGGCAGCAGTTATAGCCTCACTAGGCTATAACTGCTGCCACCGTTATTCAGTCATATATTATCCCACTGGATAATATATGACTGAATAACGAGACGAGCAAGTCGTTCACCTGATGGTAAGCGCCACGCCAGACATAACAGTTACAGTGCCATCCAGAACTTTGCATTGCATAACCCTGCGCGGCACTGCACTGCGCTCGTCACCCTGAGACATTGGCTCTAAAGTCTCACATGCCCAGTAATTTCGCTGGGAACAGTGCCCTTCAAACCGGAACACAGTTATGTTTGCACAGAACTGCTTGGCGGGTGGCCCGATGAATGAATGGCCATACCAAAGATCGTGACGCGTTATTTTCATAAGGTTATTTATATTATGCAGTACATTGTATTGACTGCCTTAATAACAGTATTGATTATAATCCAATTATACAAACTCCACCAGTGTTTGCTCTTTTACAAACAAACACACTAGCTTCTTACATTACGATAAAGCCATAAACCTATATCGAGCTGTTGAAACCACCAAATGAGATAACTATACTCGGATCGCATTGTAATGTAAAACAGCTCTATAAATATATTGACCGTGGTAGTTATTTTGAACATATTTTGCTGTGTATCTGTTGAGATTGGTTATTGAGTGGTGTACCTATTTTTTAATTATATTTGGGTTCCGTACAATTTGTGCGTTTAGCTAGTTTTAAGTATTTATTTCATGTATTTTTTTATATAGCTTTCAGTAGCCTTCTAATTTTCTTGACAATAATCATATCGACGGATCAGACATACATACAAATTATTAAACCTACCCACAAACGCCTATTCATCCAAATAATAAAAAAAAACTGAACAAAATTCAATAAAACTAATCCTTCGCAGATGAAGCCATAAGCAACAGCTAGTTGACCAATAAACCTATATCGAGCTGTTGAAACCACCAAACCGCGATTACTAAACGCGGATCGCATTCTACATAAAACGACTCTATAAATATATTATTGATAGTGGTTCTGACCCCGATTGAGGTTGATACGGGTTATTTTCAACATAGAGAAATATTACATGGGTTGAAAGAGGGAGCCGCAGAAGACGTATAAATTGTAGAGCTACATACAGAATGGCCTCTCTCCGCCCCGCGCTAATCACTTCCCCGCACCCGCAAGCGAGGGACAATCGAGAGGACAGTCGGTGTTAATAGACAAACGCTTTATATGAACCTTCATACTAGCTGTTTGTCTTTTGTTTTGGTCGCGTTGTTTGATTCTGTATTGAGCACACATTTGGCGCGTATTTAAACGTCATTTATATGTGTGGGTTGTCAAATTAGCTATTTATTATTTTAATCTTATATATATAAAAATGTTATGTTGGTTTATGTACGCTTCAAAAACTCAAAAAGTTCTGCACCGATCGAGCTGAAATTTTAGCATGATATATAATCCGCATCAAGGAATGTTTTTTATCTATTTTTTTCATCAGTGACATATCAGCAGCTAGTTATATATAATTAATATTATTATAGGTATATCGTCCAAATCCAATTTTTCAATTTTTTAGGCAACTTTTCCCAAATTTATTTTCACAGCAAAACGGTTGAGTGAATTTCCATTCATTTCTGTATTTCTTTCGCGATATTCGATTGTTTCTTTTGTTAGTTTATCCTTTTAATATTCTCAGATGGCTTGGGTTGTTTTTGACCTAGGCAATATGTTATTGAGATTCTGTAGGAACACTCGGATTAGGAGGGTGAAACCCCGGGCTGCAGTTAGAGTAGGAAGCATGCCACTTGTACTTGTTCTTCTGTAGCCGCATACTCGTGTAATCAATGAGTTTTGATGGAATGCCTCAAGAGATAGACATAAATGTAAGTTCGGAGGCAATGGACTCATTAATATTAATTCGCTCTTCAGACATATAATAAATAACAGTACTTACGATTTAGATGGGGTTTTCTCATCTCTAATTATAATTGTGAGTCATACATTTTGCTCATCCCTTTTTTGTCAGGGAAATAAAAACGTCCCTTAGATTATAATTATTTAGCGCTTCGGAAATATACTTGTTAAAGTAGATAGCAGCAATAAACTACGGTGGGTAATATTTTATTTATTTTTGGATTTGTATTTTTATTTTTTACTAGCTGCGCTCCGCGGTTTCACCCGCGTAGTTCCCGTTTTGTCCCACGGGAACATACTATAGGGATAAAAAGTACCCTATCACTCAATCCTGGTTATAAACTATTCGTGTGCCAAATTTCATCCAAATCCGTTTAGCAGTTTTTGCGTTATAAAGTAACAAACAACCATCCATCCATTCTCACAAACTTTCACATTTATAACCTTAGTGGGATTTTTAATTAAAAAAATAATTAATAAAATGTATGAAAATAAGTAGGTACCTACAGAGATACCAAAAATGAAATACAACACACACACAAACACACACGCATCATATCACATAAAAAAAAAAAATCAGAAAAAGAATTATAACATTCCTATAAATAAAATAAGGGCAAACTTTAATTCAATCTGCTATATCACAAGATAATACAATAACTTTATATACAACATTTTATAATTATGATCGGTACCACCGATTTAAGCATGGCGCTTACCATCAGGCAAACAACATGGCCTTCCCACTGTCCAAATACAAAATCACTCTGAAACTAATATTTTGGATAGGGATTCCACATTTATTATGCGTACCGCAAAAGAGTGGAACTCCTGGGAGTCTTCAAGGCGCAAGTGGGAGTCTTAATTCAAGGTAAGCGTTTAGCATCGTGGACCACATTGTCACTTACCATCAGGTGAGATAGTGGCCAAACGCAAACCAATTCATCATCATCAACCCATAACGTCCCACTGCTGAGCACTTTCATGAGGAGGGTTAGGCCATAATCCACCACGGGGGCCAGATCCGGATTGGTGCATCACCACCTCCGAAATAATACTCGTAGGTTGTGGGTTTCCTCACGATGTGTATTATTTGTTATTTACTTATGAGTAATTTATTATGGTTCATCATCAACCCATAACGTCCCACTGTTGGGCACGGGTCTCACGTGGTCATAATCCACCACGGGGCCCGGTCCGGATTGGTGGATAACATACCTACCCCCGAAATAATTCTCGGGTAGGCATGTGAGTTTCCTCACGATGTTTTCCTTCACCGAAAAGCGAGTGATAATTACGTACATATGTTTTACAAGAAACACATCCCTAACCTAGCAAACCTATCCATTAATAAAAAAGGCAGGCCATGCTTTTGCAGATTATCTATACCTAAAGACTCCATTTGCAAATTGGAGTGTATTACTATGACTCTATGATTCTATAGCTTTTCATTAGTCAGAGTAGGTAATTCAATCTTCCCTTTCATCGATGGATAAAAATGATAAACTCCCTTTCTTAATTTACTTAGAATAGTGCTTCGTACAGACTACTACGAGATTGTTGGGTTTGTAAATTTGTAACAATTAATCGATATCAATTAACTAAATCCGACCGCCTTCCAATCAGAAGGTTGTGAGTTCAAATCCCAGTGCGGGCACGTACCAATGTGTTTCTGTAAAACATATGTGCGTAACTATCACTCGCTTTTCGGTGAAGGAAAAAATCGTGAGGAAACCCACATACCTATCCGAGAATTATTTCGGAGGTAGGTATGTTATCCACCAATCCGAACTGGGCTCCCGTGGTGGATTATGGCCTAACCCTTCCTCACGAAAGTGAGGAGAGACCCGTGCCCAGCAGCGGGACGTTATGGGTTGATGATGAATTAACTAAATAGTTACTTAATACCTCTTTATGCTGACAACTTTTTGGTTGAGATCTTTTTGGTCGAGTAGTCGGACTTTAGTAGGACGAAAAGAAAAAGGGAAAAAGGAGGAATGTATGTCAGTACAAGGATAATGAAAATTCAATAATGATAGAATTTTCATTATCTCATTATCATCAACCCATATCGTCCCACTGCTGAGCACGGGTCTCCCCTCACTTTCATGAGGATGGTTAGGCCATAATCCACCACGGGGACCAGATCCGGATTGGTGGATAACACACCTACCTAGGTGTGTGGGCTTCCTCACAACACACAACACATTAATAATTGCACACTACTGCTTGGCGATTGATTATCTGGCAAAGGTACTTCCCCAGCGGTCTCTTGCAGAAGAGGCCTCCCATTACTACTTGCGACGAAATATGTAACACGATATCTTAACAGCACCTACTCTATTTAACAGGCTCTTTAACTTACTACACCCTGTATAATGCCAGAGTGGTGTCTAGACGGGCCGCTATATAGGGTGTCCTTGTAACGCATAGAGTTAAGTTCGTTACGCACTGCGGGGGGTTTGGAGAAAACGATGTGAAAAATAAGTATTTTTATGTTTTTTTTGCCCACAATCAATAGAATAGAAAACTACTAGATTACTGTGTTCCGGTTTGAAGGGCACGGTTTCCAGTGAAATTACTGGGCATATGAGACTTTAGAGCCGATGTCTCAGAGTGACGAGCGCGGTGCAGTACCGCGCAGGATTATGCAATGCAAAGGACTGGGTGGCACTGTACCTGTTATGGGCAGACGTAGCGCTTACGATCAGGTGAACGACTTGCTCGTCTCGTCACTCAGTCGAATAAAAAAATACTCTTTATTGTACACGAAAAAAAAAACACAGTACAGGAGGCACACCATGACATCTTATAGCGATTCAATTGAAGACCTAAACTGGATCCAGTTTAGGTTCAAAATGGCAGCAACATATAAAATAAGCCGTCACGGTACGATTATGCGACGCGGTTCAGTTTAGGTCTTCAATTGAATCGCTATAAGAGGTCATGGTAGGCCTCCTGATCCTTTACAATAGGTAAACAAGGGTAGTACAATGGGCGGTCTTATCGGTCTTATAAATATGTGTTATCATCCTTGGCTCCGCGCCAGTGTGTCCGTCATTTTATCCAATATAAATGTAAATACACCACGGACCGCCAAGATCGTGGCATACCCCGTAATAACGTTATTTCGGCGGCACCCAGCTATGTTAGACATCTAGACTTGTAATTTCGAGTCTAGACTTTGGGAACATGGCATTTTTCTTTTTTGCTCTCAGCCGTGGTATTTGTGATTTGTTTCATCTCATCCCATCCCACTATTTCTACTATTCTACTATGATATTATAAATGTGAAAGTTTGTCAGGATTGATGGATGGATGGAGTATGTTTGTTACTCTTACACGCAAAAACTACTGGACGGATTTTGATTAAATTAGGCGCATTTCCTTTTTTAAACTCTAACCATAATCAATTCAATCAATCAGAAAGCGGTGGTAGCCTAGTGTGAGAACGTCCGCCTTTCAATCAGAAGGTAGTGAGTTCAAATCCCAGTGCGGGCACGTACCAATGTGTTTCTGTAAAACATATGTACGTAATTATCACTCGCTTTTCGGTGAAGGAAAACATCGTGAGGAAACCCACATGCCTACCCGAGAATTATTTCGGGGGTAGGTATGTTATCCACCAATCCGGACTGGGCCCCGTGGTGGATTATGACCACGTGAGACCCGTGCCCAACAGTGGGACGTTATGGGTTGATGATGAACCATAATAAATTACTCATAAGTAAATAACAAATAATACACTTTTACAAGTCGAACACTTAAGTCTCATATATATGTATAAATATATCAAATATATATATATATATATATATATATTATATAATACTATATAAAAATAAGTCGGGTTTTCCTTCCTGACGATATAACTCCAGAACGCACGAACCGATTTTCACGGTTTTGCATTCGTTGGAAAGGTATCGGGCTCAGTGAGGTTTATAGCAAAGAAAATTCAGGAAAAATTTTAAAAGTAATTTCTCTGCTCAGTTAATTAGTTAACAGCTTCATATATCAAAGATTAGCGCCATTTTTTATATCAAACCAATCCCTCGGCCTACTCGATTTTTAGGGCTGCCATCTTTGAAAAGAGGTTACAGCCCAAACCAAACAAACCAATCACTCGGCCTACTCGATTTTTAGGATTCACTTTCATTTACTTAGAGAAGTTCAACTAAATAACACTTCATTTTTGTAATCGAAATGAATTCATTACTGTTGTGAAATGAAATAAAATTTTTCCTTTTCAAATAGAAAACAAAAAAAAAAATTTCTTCATCTTTTAATCACCAAATGAAATGTTACATAAAACGAAGCCATCTGGTGGCGAAACGGAGTTCGCCGGGTTTGCTAGTATAATATAAAACAATAAAAACAAATCAAATATGATCTACTAAACAAATAAGTAACTGACTGTAGTTTGATTTAGAAAATGAAAATTTCCCTTTTAAGTTGATTCATGGTTGAATCTCGCAGAGGAAAAGGAAACTCCATTAACTCTGCCAGTGCTTCGGAAATACATCCCTCAGAGAAGATATCACCAAAAAACGCTTCGGTTACCAATGCGCCTGTAACGGTTTATAGGTTGTGAAACTGTTGTTAACAGTTAAACTACAGTTTAACAACAAGTTACCAGGCAATAGCACGTTGAAAAAGAAAAATAATTGCCCCCTGTAGATTACAATATGACCCTATTAGATAAAGGATGTAACACACTATCGATCGCTACATATCGCGCTCCGGATTACAGCTTGTTGTCGATTAGATAGCATTGTACGCAAGCCGCTTTGTAAGTTAACCGACTGACGTAATTTCGTACTAATTGTATTAGATAGATAGTCGATAGGACTGACTAGTCACCATTTATTAAATTCGCCGTTTGTTAGGGTTCCGTACGCAAAGGGTAAAACGGGACCCTATTACTGAGAGTCCACTGTCCGTCTGTCACCAGGCTGTATCACATGAACCGCTATAGTTAGACAGTTGAAATTTTCACAGATGATGTATTTATGTTGCCGCTATAACAACAAAAACTAAAAATAAGAATAAAATTAATGTTTAAGGAGGCTCCCATACAACAATCGTGACGCATGGTTGTCTGGAAGAGATCGCTCTGTGCGATAAGACCGCCCATTGTGACACTAATTGTAAAATTTGTTTTGTTCTAGTTTTAAGTTTTCTTTGTTCTGTGGTGTTTCAATGAAGAGTTTATCTATCTATCTATCTACCTCCATGCTTGATTCAATCTGCAAAAAAAAAAATGATAAATGTTTTTTCTTTCTTTCAGTTGTTTATAGGCACTACACAGGTATAACTGCCAATTCACGCCCACACATGGTCAGTTCTGCTTGGTCCATTCGGCAGCGTTATGCTGATTGGACCATAGGCAGCGTCTAGGATGAAGGGCACTGTTTCCAGCGAAATTACTGATATGAGACTTAAGAGCCGATGTCTCAGGGTGACGAACGCAGTGCAGTGCCGCGCAGGATCATGCTATGCAAAGTTCTGGGTGGCGCTGTAACTGTTATAGGCAGGCGTAGCGCTTACCATCATGTGAACGACTGGCTCGCCTCGACACTCAATCCAATAAAAAACTAGGTACTTCATGATGACTTGTAATACGTAAGTATTACTTAAAAGTCTTATTTTTATTAAGTATCACTTTTTTTTTAAAAAATATTTTTTTTCACAATTAGATAGTCACAATTAGATAGAAGGAAAACATCGTGAGGAAACCCACATACCTACCCGAGAATAATTTCGGAGGTAGGTATGTGATCCACCAAGCCGGATCTGGCCCCCGTGGTGGATTATGGCCTAATCCTCCTCACGAAAGTGAGGGGAGACCCGTGCCCAGCAGTGGGACGTTGATGACTCCACCCTGGCAACACCTCCATCTACATTTACCTGCATCCCACTTGGTCGATGTTTATAATTTTTTTTTTATATTTTTAAACTTTACGGACTGTGTTCATTTTAACGATGGTCTGTATCGTAAACGGCGGCCTGGTGTAGTCATGTCGTGTAGCAATCTGCATTGTTGGTTTACAATGTTATTTAGTTATTTTTACCCGACTGCGCCAGATGGAGGGTCATATTTTTCGAATGTTAGTTTTTTTTTTTATTTGACCGAGTGATGAGACAACCATGTCGTTCACCTGATGCTAAGCGCTACGCTTGCTCATAACAGGCACAGTACCACCCAGAACACTGCATTGCATAATCCTGCGCGGCACTGCACTGCGCTCGTCGTCCTGAGATATCGGCTCTGAAGTCTTTATGCCCAGTAATTTCGCTAGAAACAATGCCTTTCAAACCGGAACACAACAATGCTTGCACGCTACTGCTTGGCGGATGAATATCTGGCAAAGGTGTGGGTACTTCCCCAGGCGGTCTCTTGCAGAAGAGGCCTCCCGCTACAAAATGTAAGTATGTATCTATGTATGTGATCTATCTATCCGGCTCGGTCTCTCGTGATGGATTATGGCCTAATACTCCTTACGAAGTGAAGTTACGTCCACTGGTAAACACTAGTCTTGCCTCCTTTTCGTAAAGAAGATTAGGCCATAGTTCACCACGGGAGCCCGGTCCCGATGACTCTATTGGTGAATCACATACAGTGGAGCGTCGATTGTCCGAACTAATTAAGAAACATGGGTGTTCGTATAACCGATTTATTCGGATAATTGATCTGTATTATGTACATATACAGTATGTACCAATAAAACCATATTATTGTGTAAAATATAAAATTTATTTTATTATAATGGCAAGTTTGAATCAAAGAGAGCACATCAGATAACATAATATATACGTAATAGTAAACACATGTACATAAGTATATATAACTACAGAATTAATACTTGAAAAAATCCTTAATTTTGGGTCTGTCGAAGCAAGCCTACCCGCTTATGGGCAACTAAGTCACGCTTGTTGTTGGCGAGCGGAGGAAGGAGATCGCGCGCTCTCTCCCTCGCTCGCAGCCGACGCAGTTCGGTTCAGCGGTTGTTCCGTTAACCGACGGTCGGATAATCGAAGCTCCACTGTACCTCCAAAAACGTCTATAGAATGCTCGAAATGCAAAATTAACTACCATGACGGTAACACGAAACAGAACAAAGTAACGAACGACGTTAACTTTCCAGATAATTTTCTTCAGAAATAAAACCGCCGTAAATAACATAGTTTGCATTTTTCAGTGACTTTTGGTTTGGTTTTTTTATTGGGGCACCTTTACTGCGGTCGAAGGTAGTTAACTTGTTAGGTCTCCGCGCGGAAGAAGTGAAACTTCGTAATGTGTAAATGAAAATAGGAAGGGGCAGAAATTGATTTTTAGTGAAATCTTATTGTTCCTTTAACACAAACTTTATTAACATTGCTTAAAATTCATAATTGATCACATCTTTTAATTATCATTTTCGAGTCGAGAAATATCCAATTCTATAACATTTACAATGGAATTATGATAAGATACGAAATGTTTGAATATTTTTTCAATATTTCTTGCAAAATCTGCATCAAATAAAATAAATAAAATCTAAAAGTCAAATTGTAATTGTATTGTATACTACGCGCATGCGTTCGAGTGCCACGCATTCACTCTCGCTCTGTCTCTTTCTATTCGCCCCACCCAGGAGCGTTAAATGTTTAACGTAACCTTGTTGGAAGTCGCATTAGAAGTATCACTTCAAAGAAAAATAAAGAAAATGGTTTCTATTGTTACGGTTTCGACTGAATTTTACTGAATGTACGTAGAGCCCCCCTTTACCCTTACAGGTCATAACTCCAGTTATGATCAATTTACGACCAATAAAACCTATTTCGAAACAAATGAACAAATAAATAACAGATTCGGACTCACTCGAAGTGCGTAATGCATTCATTAAATACGAATCGCATCATAAATTGTTTAGTAATCGTAAATCATTGATGAGACATCAAACGGGGAATGAATTTGTATGGTAGTTTTTTGCGATGCATAAACCATAAGGTGTTGCCTTTTGGTTTGGTTTACATAAATAAAATTTATGGTAAAAGATTTTTATTTCAGCTGCGATAATTTTTTTTTAAGTGACAGTTAGATTACGTTAGTAGGGGTTGAATAATTTTATGTTCTTTTTTCTCTATTTTATACTTGTTAGAACAATTCAATTTGTATGTAAATATAATCTATCTATATATATAAAAATGTTATGTTGGTTTGTGTACGCTTCAAAAACTCAAAAAGTTCTGCACCGATCGAGCTGAAATTTTAGCATGATATATAATCCGCATCAAGGATTGTTTTTATCTATTTTTTCATCAGTGACATATCAGCGAATGTGCGAATGTGCCACAGCGAAGCGTGGCAGGGCACAGCTAGTATTTTTATAATTTTTGGTTGTCTTCTGTCTCATTCAATGGAATTGTTTTTCTTTGTAGTGAAACTTAAAATGAGGCAAACTCATTGCATGCTCTGCAAAAATTTGTAGTTTATATATATATATTTTTTATATTTTTTTTAATTTTAGGTATGTTTCTCTTCTGCATGAAACCCTTTGGTCTACATAATACACAAAAACATCTACACAAATTATTTTGTTGATATATGTACACATTTCGTCTCCTGCTTTGCTGATTGATATGAAGACATCAGAAATGTGTATGAAAACAATAAACATACGCAAAAGACTCGTCTTAAAAGTTTCACGAATTCCAATAATAGAACATTCATCATCCGTATTCATAAACATCATCGTAAATCCTTATTCAAAGATCTGTATAACTGCGATTGTTATACGTGTCACTTACCATCATGCGTATGACCTGCTCGGAATTTCAAATATTCTATTGAATAACCTTGCTATAGACTGTATCACTCCATTACAGGACACCGCCTAAACATAATCTAAAAGAAATCCGGCGCTTGAAGTAAACATACGTCTCGTAGAGTCGCTAGGGTTGCCACGTATACTTAATTATGTTGAGCCATTCGTTTTTTTTTTAAACCGACAATTATTTCGGAGGAAGGTATGTTATCCACCAATGCGGATCGGGTCCCCTGGGTGGATTATGGCCTAATCCTCCTCACGAAAGTGAAGGGAGACCCGTGCTCAGCAGTGGGACGATATGGGTTGTTGATGATTAGTTTTATTTAACAAGTTACTGTGGAGTTCTATAGAAATTGCAGTGCCTCCTAGAAGAAGCAATTTACTGTAATTCTTATGGATTTTTACACTGATAACACATAGTTACTGTAGTTTTTCAGTCGCTATGGCCCTTGCTTTTGCTAGATTTCTGTACAGGAGGCCTACCATGACGTCTTATAGCGATTCAGTTCAGGACCTAAACTGAGCCGCGTCGCATAATCGTACCGTTACGTCTTATTTTTAATGTAGCTGCTATTTTCAACCTAAACTGGTTCCAGTTAAGGTTGAAAATGGTAGCAACCTAAATTGAGTCGCTAATAAGCCATTTTCAACCTAACCTATATCCAGTTTAGGTTGAAAATAGCAGCAACATAAAAAATAATACGTCACGGTACAATTATGCGACGCGGCTCAGTTTAGGCCCTAAACTGAATCGCTATAAGACGTCATGGTAGGCCTCCTGTTCCTTTTAAACTAGATTATAGGAATGCATCGTATTATATTATTACGTGGTTGAATATTTCTACAAAAAATACTTTTCCAGATAAACTTATTCAGAAGAGGCCTTTTATATAAAAGTTATAGAACAGGTTTGGCACTTACCATTAGGTGAACGATTTATTCTTCTGAATAAAAGTAAAATGATGAATTATTATTTTTTTCTTTTTGGTGTCATCTCACTAATCTGAAAAAAAAAAACCTTTCAGTATACAGAAAATGTTCAGCTTGACAACCCTATCTCTACCATGTATGTGTGTAGCGTAGAGTTCAATAAACAGCCACCCGCCGGGATCTGAGTGTTCAGCGATCTAGTCACGCTGCGTCTTTACATGACGAGACGGCCAGGTCATTTGCCTGATGGTAAACGCCTGTAAAGACGTTGAATTTGCGCTCATTTTAATAACAAACCACTTAGTTTTGTTTGGCAGAGCACTCACCAGAATAGAATAGAAAAAGAAACACATTATATCCACAGGAGCCCTTCATTTTTACGGGATAAATAGATTGTTCTATTTCGGGACCTAAAATATCTATGTACTAAGTTTTATCAAAATCAGTTCAGCCGTTTCGGCGAGAAGAGAGGACAAACACACTAACTTTTGCATTAATAATACTAACTGCGCTCCGCGGTTTCGCTCTCGTCGTGTATTTTCCCACAGGAAACGTTAAGTTATACAAGGCATAATGTAATACAGGTAATAAACTGCCTGTTTGCCAAATTTCATCCAAATCCGTTCAGTAGTTTTTGCGTGAAAGATCAACGAACATCCATCCATCCATCCATCCATCCTCACAAACTTTCGCATTTAACATATAATATAGTAGTATAGTGGGAGGCGTCTTCTGCAAGAGACCGCCTAGGGAAGTACCACACCTTTGCCATCAGATATTCATCCGCCACGCTGTAGTGTGCAAACATTACTGTGTTCCGGTTTGAAGGGCAGTTTCCAGCGAAATTACTGGGCACATGAGACTTTAGAGCCGATCTCAGGGTCACGAGCGCACTGCAGGATTATGTAATGCAAAGTTCTGTGTGGCACTGTAACTGTGGGCAGGCGTAGCGCTTACCAAAAAAACCTAATAGAAGACGTTAACGTTAACAAATGATTGCAGCCTACGCCTATTTACTCTAGACTTGAAGTCTCCCAGATATGTTCTCTCGCATTTTTAACAAAAGAAGTTTATTGCTCTATAAATTCAAATTATCTATAAAACAGTCCGCATCGACATGTGGAGACACAGCTTGAATAAATCTTCTCTCTTCTCTAGGGAAGTCTATTGTTATAAACTCAAAATTCAAACTCAAATAATTTGTTTCAAATAGGTAAAAATAATGCACTTTTTGTGAGAATGGATGGATGGATGTTTGTTTCTCTTTCACGCAAAAACTATCGAACGGATTCGAATGAAATTTGGAACATAGATAGTTTATAGCCAGGGTTGAGTAATTGGGTACTTTTTATCCCGATAGTATGTTTCCGTGGGACTAAACGGGAACTACGCGGGTGAAACCGCGGTGCGCAGCTATATACAAATATACAAATCAAATATGATCTACTAAACTAATGATTAACCCATTTGAGATTGAAAAAGGAAATTTTCTTTTCAAGTGTTGATTTATGCTTGAATCTCGCAAAGGTAAAATAACTCCATTTACTCTACCAGTGCTTCGGAAATACGCCCGTCAGAGCAGATAGCACCAAGAAACTCTACGGGGATGTCGTTATTTCAAATTTCGTCTTTTTATGCCCCATAAGGTACTATAGAGAAGCACACATTTAGATTTTTTATACATTTTCCTTCCCCAGCCCAGAATGGCGACGACCGACGCCGGCGCCCAGACCCCGGGCGCGGAGTCTGTCGGCGACCCCGCGCAGCCGCCGCCGCGGAAGCAGGCGCGGCCGCGGGGCAAGCCACAGCCAGAGAAACCTAAGAGAAGTCTCCTATGCCTCGGACTCAAGAACCCGCTGAGGAAACTCTGCTACGACATAGTGGAGTGGAAGTATCCTTTTAAAAGAAAACGTAAAACAAAATTACGTGCTGCTCATAAAAATTTAAATGAAAATGTCGTTTCACTCAAAAAATCCAATTTCAGGGGGTCACCACGTACTTATTCTTATTCCATGCAGTTCATGTTAAGGCCTTAAACTGAACAGCCTAGATTGGCACCACTCACTCATAAATGACAAACGTGACGTGCCGTCACTCAAAAATAGACTGCAGAGAATGAGAGAGAAAGAGAATGAGATGGAGCTATATAAACTCCCATAAAAGCAAACAAATTATTCCGACCTCTTTGGATAATTGTCTCTAGTCGACTTATGAACGCTGAGCGATATTGGTGGTGACAGTTAGCAGGGCAGTTCAGGTTAATGCCTTAAACTGGTTCGTGGTGAGGCCGGGCACGACGGTTGAAACATCGACGGGAAATTTATAATGGTAGATTTATAGCAAAACAAATAGGATTTCTTTTTATAACCATCACAATCAGATGAATCACTAACATTGCAGGCGACGGTTGTTAATAGAACCGAGTTTTATGATGGCCTATACGTATGATACCGCAGATATTAAGAAATACTAGATATGGCAACGAAACATTTTGTGTGGTTTTAGTAAGACCACAGAATACATAATCGTTGGAATTATTTTGAGAGCAAAAGTTCCGATTGGCTTCATAATGATTATGTTTAATATGGCGTTATGAACGTATTGTGTGAATTATAGTTCACTTTTCTAAATTTTAGTTAAGTTAAACGATTTGTCGTCACTATTCAAAAATAATTATTGAATTCTTGAATTATTGTTGGTGATGTTTACAAAATACTGAAAGCCTGATTGAAAATGCTATTGGAAGTTATCCGTCTCAAAGGACGAGTTAAGGACTACTTCCCTTTGTTATAGGTAACCAAGCGAGTTACATGTTTTGTATGTTACAAGATCAGTTTAGTTATAGCTAATTTCTCATTTCCCATTTTCCGTGTCCCATTTTAACAGTGATTTTTTTCATTTTTTTTTTTCATTATTAGATCATTGCACATTAGAAAACAAACTGAACTAGCTGCGTAAACATTTCGGTGCCATGCGCCTCATTGCAAACGGCTTGCAGCATCTATTGTTTCTATATCTGTGGTTGTAGCTATAGTGCTGCATATTCCTGTGTCGGTCTTTAGAATCGTGACGTCATCAACTTGTTGATTGTTCCAAAGAGCAAACATAGTTTTTTTTTGATGGATCTAGCCAGGTATTGTTGTTAACCAGTGCAGGATGTTTATTTCTATGGTTCTTAGATTTTTTTTTTTTTTTATTAGTCTTTCACCCTTGGGCTTTTCACTGCTGTTCTTTAATTTTGTAATATCCGATGCAAAACGATGTTAGAAGTTTTATGTGTATATGTGGCATCGTAGCTACCAAACGGATGGACCGATTTTAATTTAGTTTCTTTTATTTGCAAGGTGACTTGTTGGAGAGTCTACTTAGCTATGATGCTTAAGTGTCGGGGTATTTTATTTTTATTTTACTTGGACCTAATAAAAAAAAAAAATAATAATAATAAAAAAAAAATGTGAATTTCAATTTTGTTTCTGTTTCTGTAGTTTATCACTGTTAACTTTTGTCAATTTACTTATATATGTAACTCCCCGTGTGTTAGTATGTTAGACCTGGTATGATACACTTTTACTAGATGTCCATCCGTTGAGTAGTAGTGTGCAGACAATTCTATGTTCTAGGCACTGTTATTAGCGAAAAAATGTCTCTGGGTGATCTTGTGCGGCACTGCACTGCGCTCGTCACCCTGAGACATCGGCTCTAAAGTCTCATATGCCCAGTAATTTCGCTTGCCCTTTAAACCGAAACACAGTAATGTTTGCACACTACTGCTTACCATCGGGTGAAGAACCTGCTCGTTACTGTGTAGTATAAAAAAATATTTCCTTAGCAAGTATCATCAGACCGTTCGACTATATGATATTGATGACGATTTTTGCCAATTGTATAGCTTTGGCGATATCCACGCCATATCCGTCGTCAGACACGAATAACACCAACCAGATATTGGTAAGTTAATGTTTTAATTTTAGATAGTTTATTAATCTAATAATATATAATAATTAATAATTTGTAAAACTTCTTTACGCACGCTGGACTTAGGAAGTAAACTGGTGAATGCGTGACGAAAGCGTTAGGAAAAGTGTCATATCATTTCATTTTATTTTAATTATTTTCATTTCATTTCATTTCACTTCACTTCATTTCACTTCACTTCATTTCATTTCATTTCATTTTATTTCACTTCATTTCCTTCATCAAATTGGCTTAATTAAAGCACCAATGAAACTCTTGGGACTTCATTCCGGACGAATCAATCAGACTTAAGTACATCAGCTAGTCATAAATGAAGGTCGAGAGTTTCTTAACCCCTCGTTATGTGTTATTTTGTATGGAAATATATGGTTTTACAGCGTCTCGTGTCGAAAAATATAGTGCTTGGGATGATAGGCACGTTTAGTGTCAGCTCGAACGTGAAAGGTCATCTTTTCAGACGATATTTGAGTGTGTGGGAACGACCCACTTAGACACTAGACTAGGCGCACGTTACACGTTACGCTATAGAAATTCTGAATGTTTTTCCTTTGAAAGAGGCGATAACTTTTTTAAATGTTCGGCATTCAAACTACTTCTAATACTACTTAAATAATAAAGGAAATAATATCTAATATTGAAAATGGCAGCTCTTAAATAATGAGTAAATTTAAATTTTCAATGGTCGTGGAAACACTATTTTAACGAACACGTTTCATAAAATTGCAATATCGCAACATAAATATTTGTCTTCATGTTTTTTTTTTGTTGTTTTTATGGTAAGTCAGCAATTTCTGGATAAACCCTGCTAAATCACTGTTGAAAACACAGACGTGTTTTTATAACTATACCCGGGTGCGGGAAAACACACCTATTGTGTTAGCGCAGCTTACGTGCCAGCTCTGTGGCGAAATACAGACGTGTGTGTTTAACGCGGCGCTACTAAAGTGCAGCTCACACAGAGGGCACGCCATTGCTGGAAAACACACACGGTCCGTAACGGTGCCCTGTAAAAGCCGGTTCAGCAGTCAACGTTTAAGAGCTAACATGCTTACTAACGCTTCAATCGTTTCAGGAAAAAGTCGAATGGGTATTCATGGCCATCTTCACGTGCGAGTGTGTAATGAAGATCATTGCGTATGGCTTCTATTTCCACCCAGGGTCGTACCTGAGGAACGCGTGGAACAGCTTGGATTTCTTCATCGTCACTGTTGGGTAAGATCACGTGGAATAAGATAATAACTCTTCATTGCATTCCAAGTCACGCCATTTTTTTGAGGAGCTGTACTGTGCATCCTCTGCATACTTTTTATTTTTATTTTTTATTTATTGACACAACTTGATTAACAATAATTAAATAAAATTAAATAGAAAAACAACTAAAACTAAACCTTAAAAATCTAAATACGCCAACTAACCACGCCACCGACTCTACTATCGAAAAATGTTTTTTTACTGTCTATACAAAGGTTGTCTGGAAGAAATCGCTTTCAGCGATAAGACCGCCCATTGTACTACCCTTGTTTACCTATTGTAATTTTTCTGTACTGTGTTTATTTTTGTTTCTGGTGTACAATAAAGAGTTTTCTATTCTATTCTATTCTAACATGAGAGGGTGGGTGTTTATCAGGCATGGTGCCAAGAACACTGGCTGCATTTCCACGTTGAATAGCAATAGCTATTCTCTGTGCGAGAAATGAGCCAGCCCTCTTGTCACCAGCCGCATCGACAAAACGGAGAAATAAGTACTTAAAAAATTTCCCCGTACTTGGACCCCATGGTCCAAATTTTTTATTTTACGTAACGTGACGATACTAAAGAACAAAATGAAATTAATGTTTAAGGGGGCTCCCATACAACAAACGTGATTTTTGTGCTTGTTTTGCTCGATATTTATTCTTCTTTTTTCTCTTCTTTACAGTTTAATAACAATGGTCCTGCAAACCCTGATAAATGATCTCTTTGACGTGAAAGCGCTGAGAGCATTCAGAGTGCTGAGACCTCTGAGGCTGGTCTCGGGAGTGCCAAGTAAGTTTTTTTCGGATGTTTTGCTGAGATTTAAAAAAAAATATCGGATGCATAACTAAAATGTTCATCTACCAAACCGGACCGGGCCCCGTGGTGGATTATGGCCTAACTCTCCTCGCGAAGTCAGGGGAGACCCGTGCTCAGCAGTGGGACGATATGGGATGATGACGAAGTAAAAAGATCAATTCATGGATTATGTTAAAATTGTCAGTCACTGGAACAGCAATGGAAATAGATGTGCACTGCTAGATAAGATGCGTAATGAGGAAATCAACAGAAAAACTCAAGTTATCAGCATAGTTCTAAAATAAGACAATTGAAGTGGCAATGCGTGGTCATGTCGCTCGTAAAACCAATAGCCATTGGAGAAGAAAGTTTCTCGAGTGGCGACCACAGACCGGAAGACTTAGCGTAGGACGGCCCCCACGAGATGGACCGATGACCTGGTTCGAGTTGCGGAGAGCCGCTGGATGAAAATTGGCAACCATTCGATGTGGCGTTCTACGGCTTACTTTTCGCAGAAGATGTGTTCCGATTGATAAATTAATTATGATGAATTGTTTCCAGGTCTCCAGATCGTTCTAAATTCCATCCTCAAGGCGATGGTGCCCCTGTTCCACATTGCCTTCCTGGTGATGTTTGTCATCATCATCTACGCCATCATCGGACTGGAGCTGTTCGCAGGAGTGCTTCATACTACCTGCTTCATCAATGGAACTGGTGTGTATAAAGTAATCAATTCACGATAATTCACGATCAGGATTAAAGGATTCCTGCAATGGGCAAAGAATTGTGCGAACCACAGGTATTTGATCTGAATCTAGATCATTGTAGTTCCTGATTTTTTAGATTCAGGGAGTCAATATCTATATATTTGATCGTGACGCGTTATATATTTAACACTTTGACTGCTGACCCGATTTTCTTGTCTAGCCACGGTTACGGATCTGCACACACCGTTGTGTTTTCCTGTGCCGCTAACACAACAGTTGTGTCTTCCCGTACTCACAGAAAGTTATTAAAACAACAGTTGTTTTCAGCAGTGAACGTGTTAAGTAGTTACTAGCTGTTTCTCTTGATTATCCCTGCAATTTTCAATTTATAAAGTTTTTAGTGTTCATTCAAAGTGTTCGTCCAAATCCGTTAAGTGGCATACAGAAGGAACAAAAACCCACACGCACAAATACACACTGTAATACTGCTCTTTACAGATGGACTGGAAATGGTAGATGAACCTTCGCCTTGCAGTACCGATGATATTGGCACTAAGTGCCCAGATGGCCAGATCTGTCAAGGATACTGGGCGGGACCCAACTATGGCATTACGAACTTTGACAACATCGGCTACTCCATGCTTACTGTGTTCCAATGCATCACGCTTGAAGGCTGGACGGATATCATGTATGCGGTTAGTATCAGCATTTCAACAAATACGTCTTTTGCTTTCATAGTGGAAGGCAATTCAGAAAACTTATGATAATAAAATCGTGGGGATACTGTTTGTGTTGCATCTCCATTTTAATCATCCACAACTAATATTTGATTATACAACGCGATAGCTAGTGAATCAGACAATTCGTTACGTTGGGTGATGACTGAACAGTTGGTCTGGACACCAAGCTGGGTGGTGCCGTCCACTGTACCAAGGACCGTCAGAGGTGGTACCAGGTATAGAGGGAAAAGAGCAAAGGAAAAAAAGGGAAAAGAGTCAACAGAAAGCATACAACTAGATGAAGAGAGAAACCTTATGATTGCTCTGAATTCAGCGGGTTTCTTTTTTCAATTAATTAACCTTTTTTGCTATTACACCAAGATAACCTGCAAGTGACAATATGGCGACAGAAAAACTATCCAAAACCAATTTGCCTTTTTACATTTTCAGATAGCCGACGTCAAAGGGAACACTTGGGTGTGGATATACTTCGTATCCTTGGTCATCTTCGGAAACTTTTTCGTCATGAACCTCATTCTTGGTGTGTTGTCTGGGTACGTTATTACAAGCTTCATTTATCTTCCATCCATATTAGTAGTAAAGGAAAAGATACTGTAAATAAACAGAGTTACCGCTATAGAAGATAATTATTAATATTCCTTCGCAATAAAAGCAATATTTCTATTCCAGTGAGTTTTCTAAGGAAAGAGAAAAGGCGAAGAATCGAGGTGACTTCCAGAAGTCACGAGAGAGACAGCAAATTGAAGATGACCTGAAAGGTTATCTCAACTGGATCACTGTCGCTGAAGAATTGGATCTGGAAAATGATCAAGGTCAGAAGGACAATGATCAGGACTCTCAAGGTAAGGAACAATTTAGTCATACAATAGAACAATGGCTTAATTGTGTAAATCTAATGGAAACAAAACTGAGCTTTATCGTTCATCATCATCATCAGCCCACAATCGTCCACTGCTGGACGTAGGGTTCTCCCAATGAACGCCACTGAGCCCGATCTTCGGATCTTACTCGTTACTATAAGGAAAATAACAATGATGCTTAGTTTAACCTTCACTGAATCTTCTTAACTACTCTCTATGTAGAAAAGCTGGCTTTGCTGCACTATTTCAGTCAATATATTGGTTTGCTAAATTACTTCCAGCAATTAAATACTCGTAGGTTTACTTTCTAAACGCACGAATAAAAAGACTCGTCTGAAGCTTACGACTCCTCTGATCATGATTTTTCTCCAAGTTTCAATACTGTTATTACAATTTCAGGTAATATGAAAGACAAGAGAAGTAACGAAGGATCACAGAGCAATATCAACTTCAATGGAGATCAAACGCAGGCATCTACTTGTAAAACCTACTACAGGCGGTTTGACAAGGTACAATTCTTGGCCCTCTTCTTTTTACCGTCGTTCATTATTATGACAACACTGAAACGGATGGTATCTATTTATCTAAATATTGCAAGAAATTTTGTATGAAAAGATGTGTGATTATGAATAAATCCATAATACCTCCTGACCTGACTCTACTAGGATTCCTGTATTTAAGGAATCAGGAACTGCGAGGCTTATGATCTCGGAAATACCAGATTAATCTTTAAAAGACAGATTCTAAACTATTAAACATTAAAAATATTGCAATCAGTTTGCAATATTTGCAATTTTGCAGTTTGCAATCAATATTGCAGCAGTTTTTACGTGATGTGAAAACAAACAGACGGATGCCTTTTTTTGTCCTTCACGTAATCTTATGCATAGATGATAATGGCCAGTTATTTCCAGGTGAATCGGAGATTACGACGGACATGCAGGAAAGCAGTGAAGTCTCAGACGTTCTACTGGGCCATTATTGTTCTAGTGTTTTTGAACACGTCAGTGCTAGCGACTGAGCATTACAAGTAAGTTTTCATCATATTGGATTATGGACCTCAATCGAAGTAACTACCACATTTGAAACACTAGAGTATCAGAAGGCTTCAGCCTGTTGTTTGTCAAATGAAGTTGTTATGGCCTCTGATGTCACAGTTTGTCAGGCTACCCGAGGGCTTCTAACAGGGCTTAATGAGCCCTTTCAATTGATTAAAAACCATGTAGAAAGTTAATTGCTAGTGTACTAAGGAGTACCCATTAAAACCGTGTCAGAGTATATTTTATTTCCTTTTCAGGCAGGACGAATGGTTAGATTATTTCCAGAACTATGCCAACTATATATTTGTGGTGCTTTTTACTATGGAGATGTTAGTGAAAATGTACGCTTTGGGATTTCAAGTAAGTGCTTCATTTATGCCATTTCTATTAGGTATTAAAGTTAAATACATACTCATCTTGTAATAGTTCGGCACCCTTGATATGTCTTCAGTCTCTTCGGCGTTAACGTCTATTGCATAAGAATTAGGACCCTGTACTCTTCTGCCTTCTTGTACATTATCGAATGCTAGTCTTGTCTTGACTTTTATAATATTATCATATTTCATTATCCATATTCCTTTGTATTCTTTAGTTTTATTTTGATTATATCTTTATGTTTCTACTTAATTGATGTATTAAAATAGATTTCATCGAAATAAAATACTAAATAATAATATTCTTAAAATTTTTCAGGGTTACTTCGTTTCCCTCTTCAATCGTTTCGACTGCTTCGTCATGATATGTTCCATCTTTGAGTTGATACTCAACCTGACCGATACCATTCCACAGCTGGGCATATCTGTGTTGCGTTGTGTCAGATTGCTCAGAGTGTTTAAAGTTACCAAGTAAGTAATCGATATCACTTTACAAGCTTTTATTTATAACAATTTACAGTTAATTTGTTTGTCGAATGCGCATTCCACAAATAAGCCAGTTTCTGCTGTCAGAGTTTGTAAGGCTGCCTGAGGGTCTCTGACGTGACTTAACGATCCATGATGTTCCTTTTCAGGTACTGGCGCTCACTCTCTAACCTCGTCGGCTCTCTCCTCAACTCAATTCAGTCCATCTTCTCCCTCCTTCTCCTTCTGTTCTTATTCATCATGATCTTCGCACTCCTGGGGATGCAGGTCTTTGGAGGAAAGTTCGATTACGCTGCGGAAGAAGAAAAGGAGAAGCACAACTTCGATTCCTTCTGGCAGGCTGTGTTAACGATGTTCCAGGCAAGACTTATCAATTAAATTAAAGAACTGAATTGAAACTAAACATATGATTAATCTTATAAGCGCTAAGTAAATAGGTGATGTTCCGCCGGATATCCATCGATAACAACCGCCACGAGCGATGGTAATACGAATGTAACTTATGAAATTTACTGGAATCTAGTGTGTTTGCATTCCAATAATGTAATTTAATAGTTTGGTAATGATGGTATATCATAATATTGTCAATTGTAGAATAATTTATTTTTATATTGTATATTATGGCTTTAAAAAAAAAAAAAGAATGACTAAAATTTAAAAAAATGACATCACCGTAGAGTTTCTTGGTGCTATCTTCTCTAACGGGCGTATTTCCGAAGCACTGGTAGAGTCAATGGAGTTTTCCTTTTCCTGTGCGAGACTCAGGCATGAGTCACCACTTGAAAGGGAAATATCTTTTTTCTAACTCAAACCATAATTAGATAATAATCATTAGTTTCGTAGATCATAATATTTGACATATATTTTTTGTATTTCTATACTTATGTATAAGATATTATTTTTTTTGACGTGTAAAAGTGCAATATTTTGCCTATTTACAATAAATGATTTGAGTTTGAGTTTGAGTTTGAAAGCATTGAAGTAAGGTCGAAAATCATTTATGCACGTTAGAAGACGAGGGGACAGTAGAAGTAGTGGAGCAGTAATCTGTGTGCTAATATTAATTAGCATTTGAATTCTTTTATTTTAACACGAATACGTCAAAACGTCTCGCGTCATCACCGATCTGGATCATGGCCTAATCCTCCGTACGAAAGTGAGCACGGGTGTGCATACTCGTGCTCAGTAAAGGATGGATATGAGTTGTGATGAACTTCCACTGTTGAATATTGCAGATCTTGACAGGCGAAGACTGGAATGTGGTGATGTACCACGGTATCAACGCCTACTGCGGCGCCGGGTCACCTGGCATGCTCGCCTCCATCTATTTCATCGTCATATTCGTTTGCGGCAATTGTATCCTTTTCTAAATCATCAGTTAGAATTCTAGATTTTGAATTTGCAACATCATTGTCAACTTTTTCTATTTCACCGTGTTTACAAGATATTTCCGAATTCATAGGAGTGTGTTCATTAACGGGTCTGTCCATGACACGTTTGGAAAATAGTTCTAGCCTGTTCTCTATCGATGCTGTTGATTCAACAACATTACTTGGTATTTGATTGAATATGATAACTGTATTAAGTATAAGCAAGCGGTGGTAGCCTAGTGGGAGAACGTCCGCCTTCCAATCAGAAGGTCGTGAGTTCAAATCCCAGTGCGGGCACGTACCAATGTGTTTCTGTAAAACATATGTACGTAATTATCACTCGCTTTTCGGTGAAGGAAAACATCGTGGGGAAACCCACATACCTACCCGAGAATTATTTCGGAGGTAGGTATGTTATCCACCAATCCGGACTGGGCCCCCGTGGTGGATTATGGCATAACCCTCCACACGAAATTGAGGAAAGACTCGTGCCCAGCAGTGGGACGATATGGGTTGATGATGATGATTAAGTACTAGAATTAATTATTGGGTTATATTATTATTGCTGACGTATATAGGTCTTTTAACAAATAGTTACCTCCATCGATTTATTAATTTTGTAAAATAAAGGTTCTCGATTTAAATGCGTATGTTTCCATGTTCAATTAATTACTTTTTATGTTATCAAAATTCATACATTGATTTATAAAACAGGTTTTCGTGCTTTATTGTATATTTTCAAGTAATGGATCATCATGTGCCTATATTCAGAACCGCAGCTTGCGAATAAACGTCCTTAGTAGAGCCTCAGATATTCTGCTAAACGTGTTCTTGGCTATCGCTGTCGATAACCTAGGGGACGCTGAAGAAATGGATGAAATACAAAAGGAAGCAGATGTGAGTAAACTACCTCTGAGTAACACACAACATACAAACACACCACAAAATGAAAACCATGAACAACAAAAACACTGTAACGCCGCAACAACGCTTCATAGTGTGAATCACGATTGCATGAACAGAATTTAGGATATACATTATACAATGCAAATGATTCAAGAAACATAAAATTTTAATATCATGAAACGGGTTCGCGTTTGACCGCTATTGGTCAACGATGGTGCACGCTTACCCAGACATAAACTATCCACTCGTGACTTGAATACTCCCAGGTTGTAACTATTTGGAAATACAGACTCAGAAGAGGAGTTCTACGCATAATAAATATAGGAGAAATCCACGTGAAGTCAGTGGCATTGATGATAAACTTTCATTTAATATTGATATTTATAATAAAAAAATAACAGACCAAATTGTAATGAAATATTAAAATATTTGACGATTGAATTTATAGGCAGCGGCAGCAGAAAATCCTGAAATCGGCAACCCTGTACTAGATGAGAAAGGAGAGACCGAAGACGAATACGTTAATGAAGAGGAAGGATACACCAGTGAAGGGTAAGTAGGAACCATTGATCTCCATAATACACTTACGTTAGATTGTTTGGTCCTTAGGCCGTATTTAGTTTTATCCTGAGGGGAGTACTGACGTGGGTAGTCCGTAGCTATAGCTATGGAAACCATGCGGGCTTGTGGTTACGCATTGAACGCGTCTGCGCGGTTTTCGTAGCTATGGACGACCGATGTCAGTTAAGTACTAACCGTCAGGGTAAGATTAAATATGACCTCAATTTGAAGCACTTTGAACCACTAGAATCTTCGGATTGTCTATTAAATAGCTTATTAATGTTTAATAGAAGTCGGTGGTAAAAAAATCTTTTTATAATCTCTTATGGTAATAAATAGTAATATAAAACCCATAATTATATCTACTAACATTTTCATTATTTTAATATAGCAAGCCTTACAAAAAATATAAGAGAGTGCCAAGGTAAGAAAATTTAACAAACATTATTATTAAATAGACGAAATAGACAATTGTAATTATTATCCTATTCATCAATTTAAATAATATTTTTATGGAAATAAAATTATCTTATAATTATGATTTGATCACGAGAATTTATAGATTTCTAACTACTGAAGGTGTAAATTCAATTACTGATAAAATGCATACCTCCATATTTGATGAAAAAAGCATTAACGGCGTAACTTCGACAGAAATATCAAATACTAACTTAAGTTTAATAGAAAATTATTATTGAAAATATAATCTAATGTACGATTTTAGATCTGAAAATGAATATGAAGAAACTGGTTCAGAAGAAGAAATAGAGGACCAAGAACTGGAAGAAACGGATAATGCCAACGATGCTCTCGTCACTAATAGCGAGAAGATACAAAACGGTAAAGATATAACCTATATTAAGAAGATAGAAAGATATATAGATGGATGGATAAACTCATTATCATAAAACCACAGAACAAAGACAACATAAATGCTAGAACAAAACCAGAACTCTAGAACAACCCATAACGGGCTTGGCGATACGATTCCTTCTTGAAGGTGGTAGCTTGTAAGTTCTATTGATCTTGGTGCCCAACGGTTAACTATTAATAAATTTGGCAGGAGATATTATAAAGGAAGAATCGCCACCAAAGAAGCCAGGTGGCACCACCGCCCGACCGCGGCGGCTGTCTGAAGTGGAGATCAAGAACCAGGAGAAACCGATTCCCGATGGAAGCAGCTTCTTCATTCTTTCTAAGGATAATTGGTATTTATTTTATTATGCTCTTTCTTTTGTTTAACACTCCCTTATCGGTGAAGAAAGCTTCGTGAGAAAACCCACATACCTACCCGAGAATTATTTCTGAGGTAGGTATGTTATCCACTAATCCGGATCAGTGGATCATGGCCTAATCCTACTCGCGAAAGTAAGGGGAGACCCCTGCACAGCAGTGGACCGATATGGCTTGATGGTGATGATGAATTCTTTTGGTAGATTATGGACTCCAATCGGAGTGAATGTTATAATATTCTTTTAACCAACTCAATACCATTATTAATAATAGTAAATCCCATACCAGCACTCATAAACGGGATACTGACAAGTTATTTGTTGTACACCATCTAAAGTCGCGTGGATTTATTAATATGAGATTTTCACTACTTAGTAATTAAATAACTACGAACGTACGTAACACATAGTAAACAAATCTGAAGAGTAGGAGCCATGCTATTGATAAAAAACTTTTTGGTGACGTGCCTGCTTACGCCGCTAAGGTCTTGTCACAGAAGACTATTACTTCTAACGAAGGGTTTAGTAAGGAACATTCTTCTAACGATGTAAATAAATGAAACACTACAAAATATCTACGGCACGAATAACCCGAAGGTAAGACTAATAAAACCACAGACCTCATACATCCTCAATCTACGAATAAAAACATTTGTTCCCAGCTTCCGTGTAGCTTGCTACAATATACAGAACAACTCTTGGTTCAAGAACTTCATCCTGGTATGCATCCTGGTGTCATCACTCATGCTGGCCATGGAGGACCCAGTGGCTACTGAAGGAAAGAAGACAGACGTAAGAGTTACTTTTCTTTTGGAGATGAAATTATGGCAATGGTACGCGACAGTGATGAGATTAAAAAATCTCACCCCAGGCAAAGCGGTCTTCGTAATTTTTTTAAACACTTTTAGGACTAGCATCTGGCCACCATTTCACCTGACGATTTGGTCGAAGGTGGTGAACATGTTTAGTCTAGAAAGAGAATTGATCTGACTCCAGCGGAATATCTTGACAGATTTTACCCAATATTTTTAACGATGTTTTTCATCGGAAGCTCATACTAATTTGCGGTCAGCGAATTCAGATTCGAACGTACGCACAATCCAAGCGCGGAACCAATTACGCAATCATCGCCTCAGTATATTTATAGCCTCAAATACTTTGATAAAATAAGAAAAATTATACCTTTTTTCAGATTCTCAAAAAGATAGACTTTTTCTTCACGGCAGTGTTTACAATCGAGCTGATCCTCAAACTGATCACGTATGGCTTCATTCTCCACAAGGACTCCTTCTGCAGATCAGCTTTCAACCTCCTGGATTTGCTGGTCGTGATCGTGTCACTTATTTCTCTGGGATCGTAAGTTGTCAATTCTCAAATAATTTATTGCAAGTAGGCAAAAAAAATTACTTTTACAAGTCAACCACTTAACACTTTGACTGCTAAGCCAATTTTCTTGTCTAGGCTCGGTTACGGATCTGTACACACCGTTGTTTTCCCGTACCGCTAACACAACAGTTGTGTTTTCAGCAGTGAACGTGTTTAATGTCATAATATAAAGAAAAAAAATAAAAATAATAGAAATATGATCAACTAAACTTATGAGTGAAGTCAAAGCAAATCTATCTCTCCAGCTAAATAGAGGATTTTATATCAAGTTTTTATTTTTATGATTGTAAAATAGTTAACATTTTGCTAGTCAATTTCGACTAAGTTTCTGTTGTTCAATTAAATTGAAATATTGCATGCCTGTCATGTTCAGATGACAATACAATAATGTGGCGACAGCGAGTTGATCTGATGATAGAGACGAAAGTAACTGAACTCCTTAATGACTAACAGCAACAGTTGGTTGATGGAGTTCAGACTCATTTTGATCAGAACCCAGTCCCAGAACCTATTTTAAAAGAAAAAAATCTTTCAACATACAACTTGTTTCTACAGGTTTACCTCTGCAGTGTCTTTTATAAAGATTCTGAGAGTTTTCCGAGTGTTGAGGCCTTTGAGAGCCATCAACAGAGCGAAAGGATTGAAGGTCAGTATTTTGAATAGTCTGCATTGAGAATTTTCGATTTTCATTTGGTATCATTGCATATAATTATAAGACTGTGGCTGCGTCGAGCGTCGATGCTGCTAGGATACCCTGAAATGTGGAAAAACTGGAAACCGATAGTCTCAGAATCTGTCTAAATTTTAAATAGCATAGAAAAGACACTGTTCTGTCATCATTTATTTATTTACTTTGATTATAGAACTTTTCTGCATAGTTTAAGATAGATTGTTACACTCTATCCAGTCTTCTACTAAATTATTGGATCCACGTGCTCATTCCCAATAACCGAACAACTCTATAAGATATTTGGAAAGCTTAACATCTTTCGATTATCCGAGTCCTGGAGGCATACCATGATGTCTTATAGCGATTCAGTTGAGGACCTAAACTGAGTCGCGTCGCATAATCGTACCGTGACGTTTTATTTTTTATGTTGCTGCCATTTTCAACCTAAACTATATCCAGTTTATGTTGAAAATGGCTTATTAGCGACTCAATCTAGGTTGCTACCATTTTGCAGGAACATAAAAAATAAGACGTCACGGTACGATTATGCGACGCGGCTCAGTTTAGGTCCTCAACTGAATCGCTATAAGACGTCATGGTAGGCTTCCTGATCTGTACAATTTCTATAGAAAGTCTTCTACTGATTTTGAGTTTAAAGTTTCAATACTCTTACTTGTCCAATTTTACGCTGAGCACGTGGTTTCTTAATCTCGAGGTGTCTATCACCCAATATATCGTCTGTTTAAATACTATTTATTTTGCATAGCACTTCAATTATTATAGTAATAGTATTAGTTTCATGATCCAAGCTAGATGAAATGATTTTTTTTAAGTTAAACTATGTTTTATCAATTTTTAGCATGTAGTTCAGTGCGTGATCGTAGCTATAAAGACCATCGGAAATATATTGTTGGTGACAAATCTTCTCCAATTCATGTTTGCCGTCATGGGAGTGCAAATGTTCAAGGTACGGGAAAAATAATGATTAAATAATACATTTGTTTTCAACAACGACACCTTTGGGTCAAAATCATTAATAATTAGAGTAAGTATCTTTTCGCACTCAAAAACTATGTACTTGTCAAAAATCATCTGATTTCGTTTCTATGTGTGAGGCTTTACGCATTATTATTTGGAAATTTTAGTTACTAACCGTTTTTTGCTTTAAGTCCGTGGGTCCAAAAAATTCTAACTAGGTATCTGCACGCTTATATTTTCCATTTTTATGCCCAAAGGTGTTGTGTGAGTGATTTTTTGGACTCAAAAAGAGCTTTAATGTGTTTTTTTTGCACCGTTTACCCTACCTGGACATTTCACTCTATACTAGGAGTGAAGTACTTGGTTCATTTACTGTGTTTTTTTTTCGTTTTTTGTTCCCAATTCCACAGTCAGCTCAGGACTCTGACGTTTTTTTTTAAATAAATAACTATTTTCTGTCTCAAATAAATCCAAGGACTAACGCAATGTAAGTAGGCACCGATTTTTTTCTTTGATTTTTAACCTGTTTTTTTTTTTTGCGTTTTTTGCACAAATAAATACCTACATCGTGCCACAATTGTTTACTCCCACACAAATGCACTTGGGACGGAATGGGTAAAAAATAAACTGCGAATGGGTAATGTTTTGGCATTGTTGCTTTTAATATGTTTTTTGTGCTTCAGTATGTCGTGAAGTGTGTGTTCGCTTCTATTAAGTCCATTGGGAATATTTTCGTGATTAATAATATGCTTCAGTTCATGTTTTCAGTGGTCGGCGTTCAGTTATTTAAGGTACTTATGGAGTTTTTATGTTGTAGAGCTATGTTTAACCCATTTGTGCGCTTATTTTTTAGAAATAGAAACCGGATCAGGTGATTATTGGCTCAATTTATTTAAACTGATTGCGTTCTACAGTTTCACCCGCGATTTCCTAGTTTTCTATTCAAACTTTGATATCAAATTTCCTGTGTTAATGTCAATATTTATTTATTTAATAGCTCAATAAACAGAATAAAATAATGACATGGTTTAGTATTGTAAGCTTAAATACACGTGTGCCCAGTTGCATTAAACACAGATTCATAATGGGCCGTATTAGAAAAAAAACGGTTCATCTGTTTTTCCGAGTTAAGTTATAATCGTAAGTGGTAACTTAACGGTAAAACTGCTGAATGGTTTAATTATGAACTAGTGTTTTTTTGGTTAGCGAGTGGAATATTATTTTTCCGGAAATTGTTACGGTTCCTGTGGGAAGATCGCGGACGCGGGTGAAAGTACGCAGTTAGATATTTGAACATTTTCATATTATCCATTATTAGTTTATTCCCTAGATGTATTTATTAGAAGCGGGATATTTACCATGGATATAGCTATAAGTGTAATGTTAGAAATCCTTAAGCTATCTGAAGAGTTGAAAAAAGTTAACTAATTTATAGTTTTTTGAAGTAAAACTTATTTAAGCACCCTTTTTTTTTAATTTTTTTTTGACGAGACGACGAGAGTGACGAGCAAGTCGTTCACCTGATGGTAAGCGCTACGCCTGCCCATAACAGTGACAGCACCACCCAGAACACTGCATTGCATAATCCTGCGCGGCACTGCACTGCGCTCGTCACCCCGAGACATCGGCTCTAAAGTCTCATATGCCTAGTAATTTCGCTGGAAACAATGCCTTTGAAATCGGAACACTAAGTTAACTCTTCTTCATTAAGTATGAAAAAAATAATGTAAATTATATATTTATTTTATTTTATGGGTAAATTACCAACTATATCCATGGCATGTTAACCCCTTTGTTTTAGTCCACTGAATGGCAGTGTATTAAAAATTAAATGTGTCTCATTATTTGGATAATTTTCATAATAATTTTGTATAGTGTATAGTTTAAATGGTGCATATTTATTATTAAATTTCATAATTTCAGGGTAAATTTTTCAAATGTACAGATATTACAAAAGTAACAGAGGCTGAATGTAGGTAAGTAATTGTGTCATTTTGTCTTTTTTATTAATTTTTTATGCTTTAAATAAAAATGTTTGCTAGAAATTTTGTTAGAACTTCTTTGATAATGTGTTTAAATTTTTAGGGGAGCTTATCTGGTATACAAAAAAGGGAAGGCATCATTAGAAAACCGGATATGGAAGAAGAACAAATTCAACTTCGATGACGTCCTCAGTGGAATGCTTACGCTATTCACTGTTTCTACCTTTGAAGGGTGGCCAGGGTAAATATCTAACATGCTTCTGTTTACCTCATCACGTGTCACAGTTTTGTGGAATCTTTTTTTTTTATTGAACTTAGTGACGAGAACGAGCATGTCGTTCACCCGATGGTAAGAGCTACGCATGCCCATAACAGTTACAGTGCCACACAGAACTTTGCATTACATAATCCTACACTGCACTACGCTTGTGACCCTGATATATCGGCTCTAAAGTCTCATATGCCCAGTAATTTCGCTAGAAACAGTGCCCTTCAAACCGGAACACAGTAATGTTTGCACACTTCTGCTTGGCGGATGAATATCTGGTAAAGGTGTGGTACTTCTTTTCTTTTTCTTTTTTTTTTCTACGACTGTTAAGTCGTAGAATTTCTCTTTATAAGAAGTTTTGTCTATTTCAGATTACTTTCAACTTCTATGGACTCAAATGAGGAGAACCATGGACCTATTGAGAACTCGAGGCCTTTGGTTGCGTTCTTCTACATCAGTTATATTATTGTTATTGCGTTCTTTATGGTGAGTTTGAGGATTTCTTTGGATTTTCAATAAAGAAATAATGAAAATAATAATTTGGAAAATGAATGGTCGAAAGATTTTTTACGTTTACATTATAAACATAGTTGTACATAGTTTTCTATTCTATTCTATTCTATATTATTGAACTTTGCTCTTAATTTAGCGTGATACAGGAAGGTAGTTTAAAATTTATTATGTACTTGAAATGTTTGCTATATTATTATGGACCGAAAGGAATAATTATAATGGTTCTGGTATATTTTCCTGTAATTCCACCACTATCTGGTTTTCAGGTGAACATCTTCGTAGGTTTCGTCATAGTAACATTCCAGAAAGAGGGCGAGCAAGAGTTTAAGGATTGTGAGCTTGATAAGAACCAGCGGAACTGCATAGAGTTTGCTTTAAAGGCCAAGCCGGTCAGAAGGTAAGGAAAACGGACGAATGGAACAGATAGTTTTCTTTAAATGTTACTAAGTAACGCAACGCCTGCGAGGTAGACCACCAGCTCGATGGTCGGATGACATCGCAAAGCACGTCGGGATTGAATGGATGAGACTGGCACAGGACCGAAATAAATCCCGTCAAACAAACGAGGCTTATACCCAGCAGTGGGTGGATATGGGCTGAATAGATAGATAGATAGAAGTAACGAGAAGAGCAAATCGTTCACCTGATGGTAAGCTCCGCGCCTGCCAAAAATAGCTACAGTATCACCCAGAACTTTCCGTTACCATATCTTGTCACTGACTGCGCTCGTCACCCTGAGACATCGGTTCTAAGTTTTCACATATGTACCCAGTTATTGGATGGAAACTGTGACCTCCCATTAAGACCGCCCATTGTACTACCCTTGTTTACCTATTGTAATTTTTCTGTACTGTTTATTTTTGTTTCTGGTGTACAATAAAGAGTTTTTCTATTCTATTCTCCAAACCGGAATACAGTGATTTTTGCACACTACTTATTGGCGGATGAATATCTGGCAAAGGCGTGGTACTTCCTCAGGCGGTCTCTTGGTGGTCTTTTGATGATGACGATGATTAATTGCAGGTACATACCGAAGCACCGTATCCAGTACAAGACGTGGTGGTTCGTGACGTCGGAGCGGTTCGAGTTCGTTATATTCTTCTTCATTGTTCTCAACACGATTACTCTCATGATGAAATATCATGGGTCACCTCCGAAATATAGAAAGGTGACTGTCAAATTATAGAATTCACAGTTTTTTCTGTCCTTATTGTTGGCGATTGTTTGCCACGTCGGACCAACTTGGTTCGTATGTATCAAGATCGTCACGCCAGCATTTTCTTTTTTTTATTTTTCGTTTTCAGGAGATGGGGGAGACCTTTGCCCAGCAGTGGGACATTATAGGTTATTAAAAAAAAAAAATGTTGGCAGCATCGTTTCGTCAATGGCGATGCTTATTTCATTCCGATTATCAATCATTCTTCTTTTTCATATCATTGCGTTTTCTTACCAATTATCATTTTTGTTTTTATCTACTGTTTTTTTATTTTTAACAGGAATCTCAGTTAGGGTTCAGGATTTACGAGTATTATGTATGTGATCGTGATGCGTTAATTGTTTTTTTTTTGTTCATTATTTAAGTTTTTTTTTCAAAGTCACTATTTTTGTTCAGATGTTTTTTTAACCACACGCACACAATTTAAGAACTTTATACTGCTCCTCATATCCAAGGTCTCAAAAGGTTCAAACATAATTGGAGGCCCCGCTATTAGGAATACTTACAATTAAAACTGCGCCTTATAAAACTTAATTCTCCTGCTTTTTAAAATACCTAAAAAAATACTTTTCAGAGTCTTGACATCGTGAACATGGGACTTACGACTGTATTCATGCTGGAGTTTATTTTTAAACTGTCGGCATTTCGATTTAAGGTGAGAAATCATTATTAAAAGCTTATAAAAAAAGTTTTTTTTTTCAATGTGCATGATATTAATGGATGTTAGTTAGAAAGGTGTAGTCTCTGCCTACACCAACGGGAAAAAGGCGTGCCTGTATGTAAAATAAAGAATATAAGATGAATTATATTGTTTTATTTTTACATAAAAAAAAAAAACTTTTTTATTTTTACAGAACTATTTCGGTGACGCCTGGAACACGACAGATTTTATTCTAGTAGTCGGCAGTTTTATAGACATTGTATTTACTCAAGTCAACGAATTCGTCCCCAAAGATGTCATGCCTGTAAGTTCAAATAGTAGGATATACATTATATCTACTGTCACAGTTTTTTTTTATTTGACTAGGTGACCAGACGAGCAAGCCATTCACCTCATGGTAAGCGCTACGCCTGCCCATAACAGTCACAGCAGGCTGGCAGAGGGCTGGCTCATTTCTCGCACAGAGAATAGCTATCCAACGTGGAAATGCAGCCAGTGTTCTTGGCACCGTGCCTTATGGACCCTTTTGTTAGATTTTTAAGTTTCAGTTGTACAATAATACAATACAATACAATACAATAATACTATATTGAACACCATAAGCTTAGTAGACACAGTACAATAAAAATTTAATAAACAGGTGTTACAATGGGCGGCCTTATCGCTTAAAGCAATTAGTAGAAGAGTAGTTTGTAGTTAGTTTTAATTATGTTTTTTTTTTTTTTTAAATAACGGGTCGATATTTTTGTCAGCATAAAATTAATAAGATGCACCAACAGAAATGTTATTTTGAATTAATATTTTCTATTTTTTAGGATGGAGTTGAGAAAGATCAGAGTCAGAAAGTGGTAAGATTGTCTTTAAATTTCCTCTATATTTTCCTTGCATTTTTTAAAGTCCTATTTATTTTGAATTGTTTTATTAGGCGGCCGTATGGCACATTATTTAACTTATTGATTTCCTTCCCCAGGTTGGGTCGTTGAAATATATCACATTTTTCCGACTATTTCGAGCCATGCGACTTATAAAACTATTGTCTAGAGGGGAGCGGATTAGGACGCTCCTTTGGACATTTATAAAGTCATTTCAAGCCCTCCCATACGTCGCGCTCTTGATTGTCCTCCTGTTCTTTATTTACGCTGTTGTTGGGATGCAGGTGAGTATTTTGCCATGCTTTTTCGAGGTTTTCTGGTATTATTCCTTGAGTATAGTCAGCCTCTTAGCACGTTCACTGCTGAACCGTTTTACTTTAATTGGCTCTTTTGCGAATCTTCACACGTGTGTTTACTGTTTACTGGCGCTGTGTCGTAACTAAACTCAATTAGGGGTGCGGGCGCACACAACTGTTGTGATAAAATGGTCAATATAGGAGTGCGGGTTCGCACGCCAGGCGTGTTTTCGCTTGCTGTAAAATTATAAAAACACAGAGGTGTGTGTTTTCAGCAGTGAACGTGTTAAGTAGTTCGAACATCTAAACATCTCCATAATTTTATCTTATCTTAGAGCCTTACGTATAACGCATTTTTTTTTGTTCTGGGTAGAACTTTAATGACTAGCTTAACTTTAAGAGGCTGGCATAAGTAGGCCGTATTCGCCTTTTTGTCTTATTTTTTTTTTTTTCAGTTATTTGGTAAAGTTATGCCCGATGATGAAATTATAACAAGCAATAACAATTTCCAAACATTTGGAGGTGCGCTCATGGTCCTGTTTAGATCAGCTACTGGTAAGCCAATATTAAAAATCGTCGTCACTTTTTATTTATTTTGTTTTTAATTAAATTAAAACCCCGAGGCAACTAGAACAGAGCTGATGATTTTCAAACGGCTGGATGATGTTTCTTGAATCATAGCTAAACACACTCCATTAAACTTTGCAAAAAACGAAAACTTGGTCAAAATTGGTTCATGAAAATTAGTCCATCCATTTAGGAGCTACGATGCCGTAGACAGACACACATATACACACGTCAAACATATTTGTATAACACCCCTCTGTGATGGGGTAGAAAATAAAAATTCATAAAGTCTAGTATGAAATAGCTTTCAGAAGAGGTCTTACAATCATAAACATAGGAGTTGATATTAGGGGTGGTGAGATACAACGAACTATAGAAGTTGTAGAAGTGTAGATGTAAAAGGATGAAGGCGATGCCGTGGCAGCTTAGTGGGAGAACTTCCGCCTTCCAAGGAGAGGAGTGTGAGCTCAAATCCCAGTGTGACGTTCCAATGTGTCTCTTGTAAAACATATGTATGCTTTTCGGTAAAGGAGGAAACTCGCATGCCCGAGAATTTTTACGGAGGTATGTGATCCACCAACCCGGACCGGGCCCCTGTGCTGGATTATGGCCTGATCCTCCTCATGAAAGTGAGGGGAGACTCGTGCTCAGCAGCGGGTTGATATGGGTTGATGATGATGATGATGAAAATGATGAGATGTAAAAGTGTAGGTAATGCTTTGATTAACAGGTGAAGCATGGCAAGACATCATGATGGCCTTGTCCAATAACGACTTCGAAAGACCAGGCGAACCCATCAAGTGCATCAAATCGATTGGCGAAGATGGCAAACCAGTGGCCGATGATAGTGATTGCGGAAATTGGTTCGCGTTCCCCTACTTCATATCTTTCTCACTACTCTGTACTTTCTTGGTAAGATCTGCAACGTTTACTTCCTAGTGTATGACAATCATTAGTTAAATGGCGAGTTAACTTGCGAGCTTGAAGTGGTAGGACTCTTCTGCAAGAGTCTACCTGGGGAAGTATCAGACCTTTGCCAGATATTCATCCGCCAAGCAGTAGTGTGTAAACATTACTGTGTTCCGGTTTGGAGGGTACTGTTTTCAGCGAAATTACTAGGCATTATGAGACTTTGGAACCGATGTCTCAGGGTGACGAGCGCAGTGCAGTGCCACGCAAGATTTTGTAATGGGAAATTCTAGGTGGCATTGTAGGTGTTTTATGGGCAGGCGTGGCGCTACTTAGTAACAATAAAAAAAACTGGCAACTTAAGTCCTCACCTACGGGCAAATTTCAGTCCAAACGAGGATATAGGACTTAATTCGCCAGTTTCACAACTTAACTCGCCTCTTAACTAATGAATGACTACGTCAGCCTTTACAGCTACAGACGCGGTATTATAGGTCAATAATATTTTTGTTAATGTTTCCAGATTATCAACTTGTTTGTTGCTGTCATTATGGATAACTTTGACTATCTTACAAGAGATTGGTCTATTTTAGGACCTCATCATCTGGATGAATTTATCAGGTACAGTAAGATATGAAGGCGGTGACTGAGTGGTAACCTTAACGCTTAGCAATCCTGCGACATCAGGTTCGATCTTTGCCCCACACCAATGACGTAATTTCAATCTTGTTTTGTTTATATTATGGCTACATTTCTCATACTTTACTTTTTGTCTTTTATCACTTTGCTATCTGCGTCCCGCTGTATCACCCGCGTTGTGTACTAGCCTGGAGAAACCATTAATTTACCCGGGATAAAAAGTCTGTCTGCGTGCCAAATTTTATCCAAATCCGTTTCGCCATCTTCGCCTCATTGAGTAACAAATATCTAATCATACAAACTTTCACATTTATAATATTAGTAGGAAATAGGATTATTATTTTGTGAGGTGCCTAATCTGGCCAGCCTCGGTGACCTAGTGGGTGATGAGCCGACTGCGAAGCGTGAGGTTAAGGGTTGGATTTCTGCATGGGGCTAAAATTTGTACGCACCACAGGTATTTGCTCTGAATCTGGGTGTTTTTGGGGCCATTGTCCTTAAAGTTCCTGATTCGCTAAATATAAGGAATCATAATAATTAGAGGTCAGGATTCATGTGATCGTGACGACTTATTAATTTATTTATAATTTCATAATTTCAGATTGTGGAGTGAATATGATCCTGACGCTAAAGGCCGCATAAAGCATCTTGACGTGGTCACGTTGCTTCGAAAAATTAGCCCTCCGTTAGGTGCGTAGCGTCATCAACATTTAGTTTTGTGTGTATGTAGTTTTCATTGGAACTATGTGTTTATGTGTCCATTTAGACTCTAATAACAAGAATGCTTGTCTATTCAAAGCCAGAAGGTACAACCACACTTAATAAATAACAGAAAACTCGCCGATGATTGTAAAGATGTTATTGTTATTTTAGTTCTAGGATGATAAACATTTTTTTGTAGTCAAGCTTTAACGTTTCTTATTCGTTACTGCAAACTGATTAAAATGCTCAAACACTACCAATCTGCTGTTAGGCATTACGAAGTCCCGATGTCTATTTTCCATCTCAATCAGATCACCAGGTTGCCGTCCCCGTAGTACTGTATTGTCATCATAACTTAGCAAGCTTGTTAAACAACTCATTTGTACATTGAAATCTGCCCTCTTACCTACCTCTGCCCTATCCTCTATCCTATCTACCCAATGTTTCTCGTTGCTCGTTCAAATTGTTATTTAACAACTACTACTGCTGCAACCACTGCTGCTGTTGCTTTTGCTAAAGCCACTTCCAAAGTTTTTTGCCTTTGTAGGTTTCGGAAAGCTATGCCCCCATCGGACGGCGTGTAAGAAACTAGTATCAATGAATATGCCCCTAAATTCTGATGGTACAGTCAACTTCAACGCAACTCTATTTGCTGTAGTAAGAACACAGCTACAGATTAAAACTGCAGGTAACAAAGATTGAATTAATGTTATTAGTTATTAGAACTAGAATAACTGGGCTGAGCGGCATGACAAAAGTTTTTCATTTTGACGTGTCGCTTCGTTCAGCTGTAGTCAAGATCATCCAGTTTAATATTATGGTTGATTCCTGCAGTGCTATTACTAGCATGTAACATAATTATCACTCACAGACAGACATACTGTTGCTTTGTTATGTTCATACAACTCTTCTCTTAGGTGTGATCGATGATTGTAATACGGAACTCCGTGCCATTATCAAGAAGATCTGGAAACGAACGTCTCCTAAGCTTCTAGATCAGGTGGTGCCGCCTCCCGGAGACCCCAACGAGATCACTGTCGGCAAATTCTACGCCACTTTCCTTATTCAGGATTACTTTAGAAGGTAAGCTATAATTGAGTGCGAATGGTTTTGGTATAAACAAGGGTGTCGTCTAAAAATACACCGTCAGAAGTAGACTTGAGCAGTACTGAAAAGTTTTAAAGCGATAAATTGTTACTGTATTTTGTACGTATACTAGTTTACTAGGCATAAATCGGATTAATAATAGTGAAAAGTAAATTAAACTTAATTATCATCATTGATCTCTCGTATATGCTTCGTGACTTCTATTTGGTTCTATCCACACGCTGAATCCAATATTCTCAAAGCAGACAATTTGACATTTTCAGTATTAGAATTGTTTAATAATTTATTATTATTTTTAATATTTATAGCTGCTGTATAACATCGTATTAAACATTATGTAACTATCTATAATTATTAGCATCACTATCCATACTTTTTCATTAATTATGTATTTAGACATCTGTATTAATAGTAATAACACATTCTTTCTATTTTATAGGAACCATGCGTAAGTCATACAAGTTTTAAGAAGCATTCGAAGATTATCACGCTGTATTTTTGCTTGCTCGTTCTTGGCAAAGATACATTATTTTTGAGCCAAGGATGTCGCTTGAACGATTTCTTCGAGCATTTTTGGTTGTGAATAATGCTCTTTTGACTGATATCAGATTCATACAATCCTCTTTTTTAATAATTCGAGCATGATTTAAAATGTACATAGCGACGATGATTGTATGATTCTCGTGATTTTTGGTTTCAGCTTCCTCGCAATTTAAAGTTTTAGTTTTTTTATCACCAAGCATTTTTGCCCAAAAATTCTGAGCATGTCTTTTTTGAAATTTAGTTTTTGGACATTCCAAAGCATGTTTCCACCGTGTATAACCTTCATTGGTGTTTTACAATCACTTGCTTTAAAAACGCACAGACTTTTTACATTATATTTTCTTTCTTGTTCTTTTTGCGTGTTTCGTTTAAAATTTTGCGTGTTTCGTTAAAACATTTTTTCTTTGTGTTTGTAAATTTATGCATGGGCGAAGGAAGCAAAGTTTTGTAAGAATTGGCTTTGAGTTTCACAGTATCAGTTTTGCCAGTGTTTAGGCAAATGATTGTAAGGTTCTACCGGAAAGACATGAGTTGGAACAGTTTTAAGGATTTGGGATGATTCACTTACCTAGCTTTAGTCTTTTTATGACTTTGAGTTTTATCTAATTTGTAGAGTCACCCCGTTTGATCTTAATGATAAAACATTTTATATAAAAATAGACGAGTTTGCAGACAATGCTCTAAGTCTTAAATACATCTAAACTTCTTACAATCATTATACAATAATTTTACTTTACTATCATATAATTATTATCATCGAAATATCAGATTTTCTGAAATACTCCCATGATAAAATCACACGTAAAAGTAATAAAAATAGCCTTATTTTTTTAGTCACTTTTAAAAATGTACCTCTTAATCATACCTCCTATATAAAGCTACATACTTTACTAAATTCCTTAAAACTAAACACACAACACCCCAAATTCCTATTGGTCACATCGTGAAACAGATTTTACCATCAGAGTTTAGGATCTAACCCCTCCCCCCACCGTAAACTACCAGGTTCAGGAAGCGAAAGGAACAGGCGGCGGCTGCCTCCCTCCAGAACAATCAGATGACGCTGCAAGCTGGTCTTCGGACTCTGCACGAAGCTGGCCCTGAGTTGAAGAGGGCCATATCAGGAAACCTGGACGAGCTGGTGGGGGAGGTCGTGGAACCTATGCATAGGGTATGTGGACACGAAGACTTAGATATGAGAAATATGCTATAATATTGTAAAGCCTACTCGACCCAGGCACTTTGTTAACACGTTGACTGCTGTACCGGTTTTTACATTTAGGCACCGTTACGGATCGTGTGTATTTTTCAGCAATGGCTTGCCGTCTGTATGAGCCGCACACAGTATTCTATTGCAGTAGTGTGTAAGATTATGAGTACTGATAAAAAAATGTATTGAAAGAGATTCGGAAACAATCCCTTGGATTATAATATCATGCCAGTGCGGGATTGGCTTAAGTTTATACTTGTTGTAATTGAAATTGCGCTTTGTGTAAGATTATCAAGGTTTCTAGTCGCTTTATTTTTGCTTCTGTTCAAGGAACATACCTGTCTATAGATTTACATTCTTCTATGTTATCTTTTGAGTGTTTACTATCTATCGTGTTAATTTTCAGCGTAACCACAGCCTGTTTGGCTCTGTGTGGACCAGCATCAAGCAAAAAAGCAAGGGTGGCTTTGGGCGCGACAACAATATCAGAGCTGGCTTCCCAATCCCACCGTCTATCAAGACTAATGGTAAAAATATAGGTAATTAATAAGAATTAATAACTCCTTTACTTAATTATTTTTTTTGGAGGTTATTGCGGATATTATCATTTTTGATGTCTTTAACACGAATACTACAATCGGTTTACAGCGTCCGACTTGGTCGTAGAAATAGTATAATTTTTTATTTTATCGACTCGGACACTGCGTCCGAGTTTATAACTGTATAACTGTCCGACATGGGAATAACTCGAACAATTCTGTTATTGTGAAGTAAATGTTGTTGGTCGGCTTAATGTCGAATGTCTTCTTATTTCAGGGGAAAAGGATAACCAGACGTTGAGCGTGATGATGAGACGAGAACTTGGTATGGATGGGAAAATACCAGAAGAGGAAATGTAAGTTAACTTTACGTAAAATAAGCCATCTTGCAAATTATTGAAATATTGCGTAGCTGTGTAGAAGAAATCATCAAACAAAGAGCAAGATTAAATAGATAATATATAAATGTTGTTCAGAAAATAACAGCAGGTAAACGAATAAACGTTTGATTTTGCAGAAAAGAAGACGATGGAAACCACAGTGACGAAGAAATTGCGATGCAGCCTCTACTCCATGGCAAGGACTCTGAAAGGATATTCAAAGCTATTGAGTAAGAATAACACGCTGTTTACTGTACCTTTGAATTCTTATTGGCAATGCAAAGAATTATTAAATAATGATTACTATGCAAAATAAAGAGAAGTTATTTGGAAACGACGCTTGATCGGAACACGATGAATTAAAACATATTTAAAATATTTTCTAAAGATTTTCCGTTAGTTTAATTTATTTGCAAAGCGCAAATTAAAAAACGCATTATTTATTTTCAATTTTATGTGCTTCAAATGATGATCTTCAATTTTACTATCTATCTATTAGGTGACAGACATAACTGATGTTTAGTTTTGTATTATAATTTTTTAGGGTTGCGTACCGCTAATGGAGTCCATAGAATCCTATTTCTGTGGCAGCGTTGTCCGCCTGTCTGTCTGTATATCTCGGGCATGTGGAGCCTAAAAAAACATACTTACTATATTTAATTGACACTAGCAGCACTAAATAACCTTTGCATCGCCAAGCATTCTTCAATAATTATAAAAAAATAATTTTCGTTTTCTTTCTCACGCTTTAGATGGGATATTTTCAATTATATG